>OY992532.1:90441267-91921767 GCA_963921185.1 Dasysyrphus tricinctus
ATTGCCAATGGAGCCACAGCGTTAAGTGCCCCTCCGAGCATTATAGTTCTAGCTTAAACCCCTCATCAATTTTTCCCGGAGCAAAAATGTGTGACCTCAGAAGCCTGAACGGACTAATATATGAACTGACCTCCTTGCTGTCACATGCCGGCTCCACTGGGCATGAGCCATGCCCATGACTATGAACATGTCTTGAAAAAACCAATGGAGCCTCAAAAATCCATGTTTGAGCAGTGACATAATCCATACAAATCAGACTGCTGATCAGAGAATATCAAAATATAAAAATATCAAAATATAAAAAAATATCAAATAAAGAAGCCAATCCTTCGTACGTTTCACCCCCCAAAACCCATTTGTTTACATTGTTGTATTTGTAATTTCATTTCGTGTCGAAGAAATAGATGTGAATTGCAACAACAACAAGACCTGTGCTGAATGATGTGCTGAATGACTAGTTGATTCTATGTGTGCGTTTTGCACTGCTTTTCACTAATACTTTGCAAATCTAATACATCAGCTGTTCGCTTCCAGCTTGTAGGCAAATCAAATTGACAGCTGAGGATTGACTTCTTTATTTCATATTCTCTGCTGCTGATTGGATTGTGGTTTGGATGTTGGGCATCGCTCATGTCTAGTGGAGCCAGCATGTCAGGTATTTTGTGAGAAGTGCGATAACACATTCGACCGGTAATTGTAGAAAACCAACCATTTGGATTTCTTTTAAATAATTTTTAGATTTGGTTTCGAATTAACTTCCACCGACAGTGTTTCTTGTTTGGTTTTCCTAAAAAATCATTTTTATTTTCCAAAAAGTTGTTTATAACATCAGAAAATATTCATCATGATTAAGGTAAGCAAACCTTTAACGTTTAACATCTTACATTTTCAAGCATTAATTTCGAAAAAAAAATCCAAGATATAAAATTACTGATAAACCATGATTTGATTCCTTTAGTTGGTACAATATTATCAATTAATTAATTTATTTCTAACACTGCCCCATTATACTCAACATTTAAAAACCTTTCATTCCGAGTCCAAAGTCCGTTCATGTCATTACATTCATACATACAACTCCACCGGCGGCCTTAACTTGTTGAATTTTCTCATATTTTTCCTTCAGAACGCAGTATCACTAGTAACTGGGGGAGCTTCTGGATTGGGTCGTGCTACTGCCGAGCGTTTAGCACGAAGCGGAGCTAAAGTCGTTCTTGCCGATTTATCAACCTCAAAAGGTAACGAGGTTGCCAAGGAATTGGGTGACAATGTTGTTTTTGTCCCAGTCGATGTGAGTTCTGAGAAGGATGTCCAAAATGCTGTGCAGGTAGCCAAAGATCAATTTGGGCGCCTGGACTTGGCTGTAAATTGTGCAGGTACTGCTGTGGCTTTCAGGACATACAATTTCAACAAGAGCCTCCCTCATAAGTTGGAAGACTTCGCCAAAGTTTTGACTGTCAACACTGTTGGAACTTTCAATGTTATTCGTTTGTCTGCTGGCCTAATGGGAACCAACGAACCCAACCAAGACGGACAACGTGGTGTCATAATAAACACCGCTTCGGTCGCAGCTTACGATGGACAAATCGGTCAGGCTGCTTACTCCGCCTCTAAGGCAGCCGTAGTTGGTATGACTCTTCCAATTGCTCGTGACTTAAGCAGCCAGGGTATTCGTGTGTGCACCATCGCTCCTGGTTTATTCAACACCCCCATGTTGGCTGCATTACCTGAGAAAGTTCGTACTTTCTTAGCTAAGAGCATCCCGTTCCCTCAGCGTTTGGGTGAACCCTCTGAATACGCTCATTTGGTTCAAGCTATCTATGAAAATCCACTCTTGAACGGCGAAACTATTCGCATTGATGGCGCCCTTCGCATGCAGCCTTAAGATAAGCAAAATATTTTCGAAACTAAAAGTGCATTTAATTTGGTTAAAAAAGAAGTTCCCAATTTTTTATTTGAAATAAAATATATTTGATATAGAAAAAACATTTTTTCTTGATTTAGCTGCAATTAAATAATGTTATCAGTTGTGGGATGGTTATTTTTGTATTCTTATCAGTGCAAGTAGGTACCTATATTATGGACATTGGACTTAAGAGTTTAAGATGGATTCGAGCAGCATTGGTAAAACGTACAATCACGATCGATAGGTGAAGAGCATTTATTAGAAGCTGAAGAAGAGGCCCTTGGTATGACCGTCAATCTGTGAATCTAAGCTTCTTCCTGTAAAGCATCATTTTTTTTAACTAACCATAGACAAACATACATAAATGTAGGTATAATTATGGTTGTAATAAATTTTTCACTAGATGAAGGTAGGTAGGTATAAACATTTTTTTATGGATCGATAAGAATATTAAACTAAAATATATTTAAGGTTGATTTATTAAATCTCCATTAAACTTAAAAACGCCATTAAAAAAAGAAATTTAAGATTTGAAAAAAAAATTCATTTATTCAGTCTCTTTTTAAGTATTTTAATGGAGCTTGCCGTCAGTAACAAACTGAGGATATCATTAGGCGTTTTTCTCTAGAGGTGGCAAAGTATTTATATAATTATAAACTTCTTGTTTTTACTTGCGATATAGGTACTATAGGGCAAGTTTTGGATTCGTGCAAAAAAAAAATTTGAGATAACAATCAAACATGACATTACGATGATAGAGAACACGAAAAAAGTGGGTGGCAAAATTTTGTCTGTCTGTCTGTCCGTACCTCAACCTACATCCTAAACCACTGAAGCGATTTTCTTCAAATTTTGAACTTAAGGTTTTTTTGTAACTCTCCAGAGGGGAAATTGAAATTTTTTTTTTAGCTCAAAAAATAACGGTACTTGCCATACAACCATTAAGGAAAAGCTTATTTATATCAAGAACGGCTCCAACGATTTTGATAAAAAAAAATCAGTGTATTATTGCACAAAAGCTTTGTTGGAATATAAATAATACTGCATACCAAAATTTTGGAAAAAATAAATTTTGGATTTTTAAAAAAAGATTCAAATTTTTTTTTTGAAAATTCAATATTTCAAAAACGGGTTGATGAATTATTTTGAAATTTCAGTTTTAAATGTATATTAATATATACTCAAAATCGGCATACCAATTTTTTTTTGAAAAATGTTACAAACATTTTATATATAAAAAATTAATTTTTAAGAAAACGGCTCCAACGATTTTAATTTTTTTTTTTTGCATATATTCATATTTTTTCAAGTAATCAAATGGCATACTTTTTTTTGCGCTCTAAGTTATTTATCAGGCTGTTTATACAATTAACAGAACGATTTAAATGCTTTTTATACTTTTTCTATAATTACTTGAATATTTTTTAAAGTTCTTAAGCCCCACACAACTTGAACATAAGAGCAAGTACGTGCGATCCAGTCGTGCATTTTATTTTTTCTAAATTAGATAGTTCAGTAGGGTAAATGAGAGTAAAAAAGAAAAAGTCTTATATCTTTTTTCCAAATAAAAAATGATCTTTTGTGATCGGTAAATTTTTTAAATACAAGAAAATCATTATATAATTAAAATTTGTTTTTTTAAATCTGCAAATCGAGATATGAACATTTGAAAGTCAAGAATTGCAAAATAGAGGTTTCAGAAATAATTCACCATAAATCAGAATGGTGCTCTAAGAAAATTATTTATGAGTGATTCCATAGAAAACGACCCTTTACGAAAAATCACAAAATATGACTTCGAATTGAAAAAAAAGTACCGTTAGACGGTTTTAAAAGATTGCATGATTCATTTTAAAAGTGAAATTATCAATTATTTTTTTTATCGCCGCTATTTCGCAGCTCGAACCACTTAGCAAAATAGGTCTCCAAAAGTCACTTTTTGTTATCAGAAGCTCAAACCCCTATTTCAATAGTTAATTGTTTCACAATTTGGCAACCGGTGGTATGATCCCTTATCAGAACTCTGTTTTCAAATAAAAAATTTGTATAGTTTTTCGTAGTTTTGGTTCTCATTGCTTAGCTGAAACTGAAGATCAACTATCTGGGTTAATATTTGCAAAAGAATGATACATACTTTTCATGCAATATTTTACAGCACATGAATATTAGATATCGTCCCCCTTATGCCAGAAACATGAATGTGCAAAAATGAAAATGTTGGGAAATCATGTTTGAATGTTTATTGCTCTCGTAAAATTAGTAAGTTTGGTTTATGAAAAAAATATTTATTTGTAAATTACTTTCTCATTTATCTTGTTAAGCTGATATATTTTTTATGTTGACACCACTTCCCTTCCCCGACCTTTGGCACATTCATCTTTCTGGCACAAACAAAAATAAAAAAATTATCTCATTCATCTTTAAATAAGAATGACTTTCCTATAAAGAGAAATTAAAAAAAGCATACTAAATTCAATAAACATATGCATATACAAATGTATATGTTTATTTAACAATAAATGATAAGCATAATTATTTACTAATCACTTAGTTCCCGTTTTCAGAATCAGAATCGAAAAATCAAAGATTTTTAATTATTTTTCTAATAAGTGCATAACTTTAACATAACACACATAAACAAAACAAAGTAGAGTTTTAAGGCCTTCAAATTACATGTTAAAAAAGACATATTATTTGAAAATGACAGAGATATAGCCATTCAAACTTTACCATTTCTTATCATTTTTCGCACTTTTTGCCCGAAAACCTATTTTTTGGTACCACATGAGAAATTTAACATTCCTTGCACCTAGAACCAAATCTTATATTAATCGGACCAGCCGTTATGTCTAAAGGTCAGAAAGCATTTAAAAACTGCCGAAAAACAAAATTGCGAACTTACATACTTTTTTAATATTCTCTATAGTCGTAATGTTATATTATATCAAAATCTTGATTTCGAAAAATTTTTACGAATGCGAAACTTGCCATATTATACAAAAAAAGGGGCTTTCGGGCCAAAATTGTGAAAAATTATAAGAAATAGTTAAGTTTGAATGGGCATATCTGTCAATTTGTAACAAAAATTACTTTTTGAACATGTCTTATTAAAGTCCTTAGTCTCTTCTTTATTGAGGCTATGTATTTCTTCAAAAAAGTTATGCACAATTTATTAAAAAAGTTAGAAATCTTTTATTTTTTTTTATTTTTGGTAGGTACGTTTTTGTTTACTTTTCCTGCTTATATTGTATTATACATTTTTTGAAACTATCCATTTCAATAGAAAATCTAATTTTGCTTGGTTTGCGAGCTATACCAAAAATAATGAAAATTGCATATGGGCCAAACAAACATATTCAATAATATAAAACCTTGCACGTTTCTGGTCAACTCAATGGGCTAATACTGCTGTGTGTGAACTTCAAAAGACTCAGGAGAGTTACGTGCCCTTGTTATAATTTGCGCCCATCCTTCAGGGACGTACACGGGAACATTTTTTGAGTTTTTTTTCCAAATTTCGAATGAATCAAATCACATTCCATCTCTGTGTCACCAGTTTCAAAATATTTGTGATCAATTGTTTTGATCGTGGGATGATTTTGGCAGAGACATTGCGACAAAAGTTTTGTTTTTTGATCACTAGTGTGAGACACTTCGCCATACACATAACACCGATCGATGCACCGACACCAGAAAATCTCAGAATTTTGATTTTTGCACACAGGTGTGCACACCACACAAGTGTGGTGTCTATTGGTTGCTTTAGTAACAATGAGCACGAATGTGAGTTTCTTACATCTGAAGTAACTTTTCTAGCAAATACAGTTATGCCAAATCCAAGAATGTGGCACATTCATGGTTTTTGTGCTGATAATTCCTATCAGTTGGGAGCCAGAAACATGAATGTGCCACATTCGTGTTTCTGGCTCAACTTGATGAGACTGAAATCTACATTCATGTAATTGACATTTTTAAATACTGTGGTTTCCTTGTATGCATGGCATTCTAAGTTTTGGTGTAACATAGATTATCCAAAGGTTAATCAACCCACATCATTAACTCAAAATCGGCAAATTTGCACATTCATGGTTCTGGCATGAGGGGGACGATATCTTAAATGCAAATCAACAGTTTTCTAAGGTCACACCCGTAACGCAACTAAATTGCATCCTATATCTGAACCACTAATTTTTCATACTTTAATTAACAAATTTTTTAAAAGGCTTTCAGGTGTCCTATAGAATAGTACAGTTTTTATTTAAAAATTTTGAATAGTATGTGAATAATTAATAAAATATAGAGTCTCACTGTCACACCCGTAACAATGGAAACACCCTTATATATTTTTAGAAAGATAATTTTATAATATAATTTAGTACTACCCGTATTTTTCAAATTTTGAGTTTAACATTTAATTTAAGTGTAGTGAATTTTTCAATTTTTATGATTTTGGATATTTGGATACTTTACTTTCGTTGGTATTTTCTTTAAAAAGTACATTTGAATGGAGATAACGCAAAAGGAGGATGTCAATCGACAGCTTTAGTCCAAACGTTTACAAAACCACTAGTTGGACAAGATTTACATATCTGGTGGCAATGGTTAGAAAATGCACTTTTCAGGTTGTAGCTTTGTATAATATAAGCAACTTCTATAAATGGGGTATCAATTGAAAACTCAGACTGTCTTCTACACACGATACTAATGGTTGGACAGACTTTTTTACTTGCGATTATAGGTACTATAAGGCAAGTTTTGGATTCGTGCAAAAAAAAAAATTTGAGATAACAATCAAACATGATATTTCGATGATAGAGAACACCAAAAAAGTGGGTGGCACAATTCTGTCTGTCTGTCTGTTCGTCTACAGCCTAAACGGCTCGATCGATTTTCTTCAAACTTGGTACATAGTGGTTTTTGGTGACTCTGCCGACACGTTTTTTTCATTTTTTTTAGAACCAAAAATAACGGTACCTGCCATACATTTTTACTTGCGATATAGGTACTATAGGGCAAGTTTTGGATTCGTGCAAAAAAAAAAATTTGAGATAACAATCAAACATGACATTACGATGATAGAGAACACGAAAAAAGTGGGTGGCACAATTCTGTCTGTCTGTCTGTCTGTCTGTCCGTACCTCAACCTACAGCCTAAACCACTGAAGCAATTTTCTTCAAATTTTGAACTTAAGGTTTTTTTGTAACTCTCCAGAGGGGAAATTGAAATTTTTTTTTTAGCTCAAAAAATAACGGTACTTGCCATACAACCGTTAAGGAAAACCTTATTTATCTCAAGAACGGCTTCAACGATTTTGATTAAAAAAAAATCGGTGTATTATTGTAGACATGATGTACCTTTTAGTAAGAAAAAAATCACCAAAAACATTTATTAACGGTACCTGCCATATAACGGTTTTTTTGATTTTTGATTTTCTCATTAACCGCTCATCCAATTTCAATGAAATTTTTTGCACAAAAGCTTTGTTAAAATATAAATAATACTGCATACCAAAATTTTTGAAAAAGTAAATTTTGGATTTTTAAAAAAAGATTTAAAATTTTTTTTTTGAAAATTCAATATTTCAAAAATGGGTTGATGAATTGTTTTGAAATTTCAGTTTTAAATGTATATTAATATATACTCAAAATTGGCATACCAAATTTTTGAAAAATGTTACAAAAATTTTATATATAAAAAATTTATTTTTAAGAAAACGGCTCCAACGATTTTAAATTTTTTTTTTGCATATATTCATATTTGTTCAAGTAATCAGATGGCATACTTTTTTTTGAGCTCTAAGTTATTTATCAGGCTGTTTATAATATTAAAAGAACGATTTAAATGCTTTTTATGCTCTTTCTATAATTAATATAATTTTTTAAAGTTCTTAAGCCCCACACAACTTGAACATAAGAGCAAGTACGTGCGATCCAGTCGTGCATTTTATTTTTTTTTGCAAATTTACATAATCGTATTTTTCTCAAAAACGGCTCGACAACTTTTCTTAAAAAAATTCAATAAATTTATTTTAGTAAAGGCTTTCTTTGAATGGAAAACCATTTTTCAAAAATGGTTATTAATGGTACCTCCCAAGGAACCATTTTTAAAATTTTTGATTTTCTTCAAAATGGTATGACCGATTTCAATTATTTTTTTATACAGAAGCTTCCAAAAAATGTTAATAGTTTTGTGTACCAACATTTTTGAAAAAATATTTTTTGGATTTTTAAAAAATATTTCAAAATTTTTTTTGGAAAATCAAATATTTCGAAAACGGCGTCATAGATTTTTTTGAAACTCGATATTTAAGACTTTTTTAGTACTCTCTAAAATATTTTTAGAAAAAATTTTACATTTATTAAAAAATAACGGTACCTTCCATACAAAATTAAAAAAACCGCAAAGGAAAATATTTTTTTGCTTGAAAACGACTCCTACGATTTTGAATAAACTTTTTTCATATACTAAAATTAGTACGATCTACCGTCAAAAATTATAAAATTTTACACATAGCAACTATTAGTAGTACCTGTCATAGAACGTATTTTTGTATTTTGAGTTTTCTCGTTATCAGCTTAACGGATTTAAATGAATTTTTTTATATACAAATTTCAGATAAGATTAAATAATATTGCATATCAAAATTTTCAAAAAATAAGTTTTTGGATTTTTAAAAAAGTTTCAAACTTTTTTTTTGAAAATTCGATATCTCAAAAACGGGTTGACAATTTTTTTTCAAATTTTGTTTTTATATGCACATAAATATAAAGTTTAAATCTGCATACCAAAATTTGTTCTTAAAAATGTTTTAACAATTTTATATATATAAAAAATTAATTTAAAAAAAAACCGCTCCAACGATTTTAAAATTTTTTTTCCCATACAATCATATTCCATCATGAATTAAGATGGCATACTTTTTTTTCACCTCAAACTGTCAAAAGAGTTGTTGTAGCTAATTTAAATGTCATATTTCATGCTTCTCTACATTTTTCTCTCATAATTTCCATTTTTGTATATACAATTTTCTTAAACTCGCAGTGTCTTGAACATAAGAGCAAGTACGTGCGACCCAGTCGTGCATTTTATTTTTTATCTAATACAGCGAGTCCAACCATTTTTATAAAAAATTGCATTTTTTTAACATTGCGTTTTACATCAGGGAAAACTGCGTAAAAGAAGGCCTTTACAATTACCCGATGAGATAGGTAGTTTTTCGGCCATCTTCCGGACTTCAAGGACATAATGTTATATTAAACTCACTTCACTGTATCTTCTTCCAAGTACAGTAACTTTTTTGTAATACAGCAACTGATATCCTAAAGAGTACACTGGTAATGTAAAAAGCAATTGATCGTCTTAATACTTAAAGACTTTGGTCTTATCGAATAAAGTTTTTAAGACTCTATTTTTGAAAGTTCTATGAGAGAATCTGAAACCACATACACAAATTTTGCAAAACAAAAAAATGTGCAAATTTCAAAAATTAACTACACTAAAAGTAAAGGTTAAACACAGAATTTGAGAAACACCGGTAACATTTTTTTAAATTATCTTTTTGAAAATATACAGGGTGTCCCGCACCTGAGTGGAAATATTTTAGGGTTGGATTCCTGGGTATATTCTAAGACAAAAATTGTATGGGGGGAAAGTTGTATCTCCCCCCCCCCCCTTAGGCAGGGGGCAGTTTCTGAAAAATTGACTTAAAATGCCAAAAAAAACATTAAAAATCAACGAAAATACATCTAATAATGTGCTATATTTTTTTTAAAAGTTAATACTTTATTCTTGCATTTGGTTTTTAAATCAAGTTGTTTAAGCGAATAGTTTTTGAGAAATTAAATTTCAAAGTCAAATTTGTTAAAAAAATTGTGATTTTTTTTCTTAAGTCGATATTTTTCAAAATTTTACGTAATTAAGTTTTGTGTTCAATATTCATTGCGCTCATTTATTTTTAGTCCATTACCGAAAACCAAATGTAAAAATCTCTCTTAGTTTTTGAGAAATTAAGAAAAAACGAAAGGTACTTTTACCAAAAAAGCCCGAAAAAGGGTTAAATTATGGATAATTCATG
Organism: Dasysyrphus tricinctus; assembly: GCA_963921185.1. Taxonomy (NCBI): domain Eukaryota; kingdom Metazoa; phylum Arthropoda; class Insecta; order Diptera; family Syrphidae; genus Dasysyrphus; species Dasysyrphus tricinctus. Next base: position 90,451,249 of record OY992532.1, read on the forward strand.
AATAAATTAATTTTTTCGGGCTCTTTTGGGAAAAGTACCTCTTATTTTTTCTTATTTTCTCAAAAACTAAGAAAAATTTTTACATTTAGTTTTCGGTAATGGATTACAAAATAATGAGGGCAATGAATATTGAACACAAAAATAGCACTTAACTACGTAAAATTTTGAAAAATATCGACTTAAGAAAAAAAAATCACTATTTTTTTGAACAAATTTGACTTTGAAATTTAATTTCTCAAAAACTATTCGCTTAAACAACTTGATTTGAAAACCAAATGCAAGAATGATGTATTAACTTAAAAAAAAAATATAGCACATTATTAGATGTATTTTCGTTGATTTTTAATGTTTTTTTGTTGGCATTAGGCGCGTCTCACCAAATAAAATCTCTGAGCGCTCAGAGATTTTTTAAGTGGAACAAAAAATCTCACCTGAGCACTGGGATTTTTTCCGGAGATTACTGAGACGAAAATTTTTTGGATTCATTTCTCAATGTTCTATCTCAGCTAAAACAGCTGTTCATTTGACAGCCAAATTGAAATTTCTCGGTGATATGCAAATAGTAAATCGGTAAAAAAATAAAAAATATAGGTGAAATGTTAACAAAAATGAAAATATATTGAACTTACAATTATTTTTCATTCATTTTATAAAATTTTGTGCCTTAAGCATTTAAATATTTTAAGCAATGTTGAAATTTTGTTTCCACAAATTCAGTTCGAAAATTATAACACATGTTTTTTTATACAATTCAACGGAGAATCTTGTCCCACCAAAGCATTCCGCCTCCGTTTACTTGACATTGAGGGCTCAGTGAGATTTCAGTTGGTGAGACGCGCCTATTTAAAGTCAATTTTTCAGAAACTGCCCCCCCTGCCTCAGGGAGGGGAGATACAACTTTCCCCCTATACAATTTTTTTCTTAGAATATACCCATGAACCACACCCTAAGATACTTCCACTCAGGTGCGGGACACCCTGTATAAAAACATGAAAATTATGAGAGAAAAATGTAGAGAAGCATGAAATACAATATTTAAATTAGCTAATATAACTCCTTTGACTGTTTTAGGTTAAAAAAGAATGCCATCTTAATTCTTGATTGAATATGATTGTATGAAAAAAAAGTTTAAAATCGTCGGAGCGGCTTTTAAAAATAATTAAATTTTGTATATATAAAATTCTTAAAATAATTTTAAGGACAAATTTATGTGCAGATAAAAACCAAAAAAAAAATTGCTAACCCCTTTTACATCGAATTTTCAAAAAAAAAAAAATCTGAAACTTTTTTTAAAAATTCAAAAACTTTTTTTTGATATGCAATATTATTTAATCTTATCTGAAATTTGTATATAAAAAAAATATCTAAATCCGTTCAGCCTAGTGAGAAAATTCAAAATAACAAAACACGTTCTATGACAGGTACTGTTAAAAGTTGCTAAGTGTAAAATTTTATAATTGTTTGTAGTAGATCGTATTAATTTAAGTATATGGAAAAAGTTTAATCAAAATCGTAGAAGTCGTTTTTGAGAAAAAAATATTTTCCTTTCCGGTTTTTTAACTTTTGTATGGAAGTACCGTTATTTTTTCATATCTGTAAATTTTTTTCTAAAAATATTTTAGAGAGCAATAAAAAAACTCTCAAGTATCGAGTTTAAAAAAAAAAAAAACGATCATATCGCTTTGGAAATATTTGATTTTCAAAAAAAAAATTGAAACATTTCTTAAAAATCCAAAAAATATTTTTTTTTTAAATTTAAGTACACAAAAATATTTATAGTTTTTGGAAGTCTCTGTATAAAAAAAAATTATTGAAATCAGTCATATCGTTTTGAAGAAAATCGAAAATTAAAAAAAAATGGTTCTTCGGTAGGCACCATTAATAACCATTTTTTGAAAAATGGTTTCCCATCCAAAGGAAGCCTTTACTAAAAGAAAAAAAAGAAAGAGCCGTTTTTTAAAAAAATTCGCTTATTTTTGGTTCTAAAAAAAATGAAAAAAACGTATGGACATAATCACCAAAAACCACTATACACCAAGTTTGAAGAAAATCAATCGAGTCGTTTAGGTTGTAGACGAACAGACAGACAGAATTGTGCCACCCACTTTTTTGGTGTTCTCTATCATCATTATGTCTCATGTTTGATTGTTATCTCGAAATTTTTTTTCCACAACCCAAAACTTGCCTTATAGTACCTACATATATCGCAAGTAAAAAGACTGTCTTATCAAAGTAGTTGGACTTGTGGCAACAACCAACGAAAATCTGTTGTCGAACTGATTTCGTGAAGAGAACTGTCTTACATTAGGTTTTGATAATGTTTAGACCTAAGCTATAAGTTGGTATTCTCTTCTTCAACAGCAGGGATGAGATAAGTAGTCTTACCGTTTCCACTCGCATTTATAGGGGTACAAATTATGATTTTGTGAAAAATAAAAGAATTATTGTGGGCCATGTATTATTGTCTTATTCATCGTGATATGTGTCGTCAAAAAATTGATCAAGATAAATACATTTGTGAAGCTCTGTACTCAAAACTAAGAAAAATTCTGATACATTTTTTAATAAAAAACAAAGTTTTGATTGCCTTGTATTTTAGTTTGCTTTTTTAAACAAAATTAATTATTACAGCAGTTTGAGCTTATAAATGGAAAAGAATAATTAAAGTACAAGGTTGTAGAAATAAAATTTGTGTACATCTTTGAATACCTAAGCGCCATCATATATCAATAAGCATTCAAATGTTTGCATCTTCTAAAAAGGAATTTCCACAGTACTTAAAAAATCAAATAAATTACCCATTCATAAAGCAACTATTTTGTAACGGCTTTCCTTGAAATCCTTCAAGTATACTTATTCTAAACAATAACAAAACCCAGTTACTAGAATTCTTTCTGACCACATTATACACATTCAAAGACAGGTTTATTGTTTCTTTCTTTAAAAAAAAACATAAGATCACATTCTTTCAAAGTATGATAAGATATTAATATAATCCTTAAATCCTAGGTAGGATTGCCAGATATTGTATTATAAAATAAACTCCGAAATACATCTTCTTTTTTTACAGAAATAAGATTTTGCTAGGGATTTTAAAGCCATTATACGATTTTGATCTGTAATCGAACTATCTACATATACGCATAATTGATTATGCTTTGATTGTATTAAAAGCCTTAAGAGTTGCAACGCATATGTATATATCAAATAAAAAGTCTGCAAAGTATACGTTAGATTATTTATAGTTAAAACTCCCGCTATACAAGATTTTCTTAACTACAAAAAAGAAGACAATATTAAATGATGAAAAATTGAATAATATACATATATAGTGCACTTGAAATAAAATTTACGACTGAGTCGTACGTGCCTGCTCTTATAGTTGAAGTTGATTGGAACTATGCATAGAAAAAATAATAAAAAGCATTTAAATAGTTGTTTTAATTGTATAAGCTACTCGTAAAATAGCTAAGAGCTCAATCTTCTTCTTATATATAAAAATAAGTTGCCTTATGTTCGGACTCGATAAACTCGAGAATGGCTGGGCCGAATTTTTCAATTTTTTTTTATAAAGTTAGCTATCATATTGAAGATGGTCTTTTTTTTGAAATTTGGTTAAAAATAAGTAAAAGGAAAACCGCGAAATGCATTTTTGGTGCATTTTTTTTAATTAATAAAAATTATTTTGATAGGGTCTTCTGATAATGTCTAGGAAGGTTTCTGTGAAGTTTGGTCACAATTCGGTATAGCGGTTTGCAATTTATCAACATAACAAATGTTTTTACTGTAATTATAGAAAATTATTTTCAGTTTGTCAATTTAATAACTCGAGAGTGGATGGGTCGATTTTTTCAATTTATTTTATAAAGTAAAAGTTAGCTATCCTATTGACGATAGTCTTTTTGTGAAGTTTGGTTAAAATTCGGTAAAGGACAGACATTTTTAGTGAACTATTTTAAAATAACTAACAATTATTTTGGCAGGGTCTTCTGAGAATGTCTACCTATATATAACAATTATTTTGGTAGAGGATCTTCTGAGAATGTCTAAGAAAGTTTCTGTGAAGTTTGGTAAAAATTCGGTAAAGCGGTTTGTCATTTATCAACATACAAGTGTTATGAAAATTATATTCAATTTGTCAATTTAATTTAAACTGATTTAATTAAATTGAAATAAGATTGGAATTTACGGACACTAACTCGGGTCAATTTTTTTTAAAGTCGGTATTCAGTACATCAGAATAGCCAAACAAGTATTTAAAAAAAAGAAGAATGTGAAGATAGAATTCAGGATATTGGTAAGATAAAAGCATCATAATCTACATACATATATTTTTTGATTATTCATTTTACACCAAGAGCCGACAGCAAATTTTGGGAGTGGATACATAACCAAAATCGGAGTATGAGAGATTATAGGTACATATGTATATCGTGATATCGAATACAAAAGTCTGGCAGTTTTTTTCAGCCTTTGGTGGGGGTTTAAAACCAGCTTGGTTTCCTGTTTATATGGTAGGGTCATTAAAACTTCAGTTAACTTTTAAAAAATAAGAACTTATGCTCTGTCATTTTCCCTAAGTCCCAAGACTTTAATCTTGGTGATCCGATAAATAGGACCCATTGTTTTAGCTTTCGTCGTTTTTGTGGAGACTTTATTTGTTGATTTTTTTTTCTGAAAATCTCCAAAAAAGGCATGATAAAGTTCACGTAAAATGGTTATATCTTCAGTTCTATTAATCGGACCGTCAAGATTGTGGTGTTTATGCTTAGGGAAAATGACTGAGCATCATGTCTAATCTTCTTAAAATCAATTAAAGAGGTTATAACCCTGAAAATAAAAAAGGGGACCTAGGACTTTTAAGCCCCTCACCCCTCCAAAAGGCTGAAAACAAAACCTGTCAGACTTTGATATTCGATATCACGATATATGTACGTATAATCCCTCATACTACAATTTTGGTTATGCATCCACTTCCAAAATTTGCTGTGGGCTCTTAGACTATTTTGTATGTTTTTTTTTATATTGTTCTATTTTCCTGTTTATATGGTAGAGTCATTAACACTTCAATTCACTAAAAAATAGGAACTCAAACAGTGTGGCAATGCCAACTACATAGTCAAATGATCTCATATTCCCTTGTTATGAGATCGGAGGAGCTTATCTAGGGAGGGTTGAAAACAAAATTCGGTTAAAACGACTACCCTCGAAGTTGCATTCATATATTTTTTTCGATGCACTGTTTAATCACTATAACTGCAAGACTTTCATTTTGTGAATAGCCTTTACAGGAGCTTTCGACGCCTATACTTCTTTTTTTGCTATCAATCACACTTAAAATCTGCTGTGGGCTATTAGTCTATTAGTGATGAATGGAATGGTTTTCACATATCGCCACAAATGCGATGACTTGAGACATGCGTTTAATTCATCCGCCGCTGCTGGTTTCAGAATCACGGGAAATTTTTGTTGGAGGTCGATCGCCAACTGTATATCACGCAACCAAAGCGACTATTATTGTTGCGCAAATCTTTCAATGTTCGATCGTGCTTCTAATGGTCGTTTGTTCGCAATCTTGCAATCATCCAATATGATCAATTTACAATCTTTCAACACTTTTGCTATGCCTGATTGCTTCGAAATGTTGCAAACAGGATTTTCGTTGATTTGCAGGTTCAACGAAAGGAAGTGAGTGCTCAATGTGCTGTTCTTTCACCTTTTAACAGTGTTGCAGCAACTCCGTTAGATGTGAGGGCTAACGCTTCCATTTTGAGAATGTATTGCTGCTAATATCAATTTTGTCAGGAATATTTTCCCAGTTCCGTCGAGCGCATCAAGGTTAAAAATGTTCATTTCACTTTTTCAGTATAAAGTTTTTAGTTTTTTAAATATTACAATTGCATATGTATATATTTAAAAAATGTATTTCATTTAATTCGTATGAAACTAAAATTTGTGTAACCGTGCGGAGCCGGGTGGGTCAATATATACATACATATATACAGATGAATATCTAAATATGTATCACTTTTGTTTTGTTCATGTAACATTTTTTGAGTTTTAAGTTAACATTGTTTATTTTCTCAGTTTTTATATATTTTAAAAATTTATTTCATTTAAGTAATTAGTATGAAACTAAGATATTTCTAGCCGAGCGAAGCCGGGTGGGTCAGCTAGTAAAAATATAAATATAAGTACAATAATTTTTTCATAAAAAATCGTGGAAGTGGTATGGCAAGTACCGTTATTTTTGAAATCTAAACCAAATTTTAATCCCCCCTTAGGAAATTACAAAGAAACTTTAAGTTTAAAATTTGATGAAAATCGCTACAGTACTTAAGGCTTTGAAACCCACTTTTTTGTGTTCTGTATGATCGTAATGTCATGTTTGAATTTTTGTTTTACATGATTCCAAAACTTAATAAGAGTTATCTTTTTCTTGTGGTATAATTAAGTGTTGAATGCAAAAATAAAGTGGCAAGCCTGGACTGAATGGAAGTGATGTGCATTGTGATTGTGTAGGGTAGGCTATTGAAAAATCATTTGGAACAAAATGTGAACAATTCGTATCCAGCATGGTGCACATTGTAAACATTGTAAAAAAAGTGCTATTTGTGGTTTAGTTACGATAATAATGGAAATACTAGAGTGAATCCCACGAAATTGATGTTGGGGTTCAAGGCCATAAAAGTGGCTGAACATTGTAAAGTTAATTAAACAGGCTATTTACACAATGATAAAGTCAATGAGAAAATATGATTACTCAATTACTTATGGGGTTTTCCATTGGTAAATTCAGATTTCGATCTAAAAATTGATTTTTTTCGTTGCCAATGGAATGCGATTTCAAATTGATTTTAATTTGCCAATGTATTTGTGTAATTTCACGTGTATCTTATTACTCGTAACAATTTGCATCCCTTGAGCCACTTTTGGTAGAGTAATATTAGCTTCATTAATTAATTAAACAGCTTTCTATTTCTATTAAAAATTATTTTCTTAGTATTTTGAGCACTATTTTTACAACCGAAATAAAAAAATCACATCAAAAACCACACGAGGAAAGTGACAGCTCAAAATTGTTTTGGTATTAGTGCAGGGAGGGGTAAATCTGCCGAAAAATTTAGATCTGCGAAATTGATTTTAAATCAAAAAATAAATCAATTTTTCCGCCCAATGGAAGGTTAAAATTGATTTGGATCTGTCAAAAAGCTGATTTTGACAGATCCAAATCAAAAATAAATTGATTTATTTTACCAATGGAAAACCCCATTATTCTACTTGAAAGTACCTTCTTACAATCCTTACAAAACATAATTCGTCGAACTATACGGGAATATCCCAAAAATAAGTCAATTTTCTTAAAAAATGTCAATACCCTATTTCCATCCAATAATACAAATCTAATAGATTCGCATAGCTAAATCCTCAGTGTCTTTGCATTGGAGCTTCCGCATAATTTTTTTTTATTGAAATCAGTTGAGAAAGTAGAAAATTAAAAAAAAGTGGTTCTATGGCTGGTACCGTTAATAAATTCAGTTTTAAGGATTTTTTGACATTTAGTTCAAGTCCGTTTCGCGCAGGCAACACATAAGATGCTGTCGTTACTCGTTACCCTCTAAGACGCAATATTTTGGTCGATGATTAAGGACAATAATAGAATTTGCAGCACAAAAACACTGCAAATTATATTATTCTAGGGGAATTTGGTTAAATACATGCACATACAAATTAATAAAGTCCGTGGTCTTGCTGCCGTTAGTAACAGTTCGTAGTCAAAATAATTAACTATAAAGAAGACCATGCCTGCAATTACAGTGTGCACAGAGTTTTTTCTTTCATAATCGTTATAGCGATTGCTTTGTAGTTGTAATAATAACTAACTGTAATTTAATTTGTAAATGTAATTGTGATTTTAGTTGTAATTGTATAATTTACTGTAATTGTTATCGTAATTGTTGTCTTTATTATAATTGTTATTGTATTTATAATGGTAATTACAATTAAAGTTGTATTTCTAATAATTGTAGTTGTTACTCTAATTTTAATTGCAAATGCAGTCGTTATTGTAATTTTAATTGTAATTATAATTAATACTGTTATTGTAATTGTAGTTGTAATTTTAGGCAGCCATAGAATTGCGAGACTACGATAATATTATTATGATTTATTATTTCCTTCTTCTGTGTCTTTTTAACATTTTCGAAAAATATTAAAGGAACAAAAACAAACAAATAGGTATACCATTTGTTTGTGTATATAATTGTATAAAAAAATGTAAACCCGCACGAAACATCACTTTAGCAGTAAAAAAAAAACAGCACACTGACTTAAGATCCACGATAGGTACCTATGTCCATATGTACATAAGTTGTGATTTTAATTTATTTATGCCCATATGACTTAAATCTGTAATGTGATCCGATATAGTACTTTAATCCACATACATGAATACCTGATGACTGATTTGTTTTCTTGATAAAAAGACAAAAAAACACTACCTATTTTGTTATTGAACACAATAAATTGGAGGCGTGCTATGTCAATACCTCCTTAACCCTCCACAGAATCTCTTTTAATCTCAACAGATCAGAGGCCTGCACTGGCCACAGTTAGAGCAAGTATATTCTTCTCTACCTGCTGACTCCGATTCTGATTCCCAAAACTGTGTGCGAAAAAGCAAACGGAAATCTTGGCTCATGGTTCACAGGTTAATTTTCCTTCCTACATTTCTAGTTATAGTTGAACCATTGACAGACAAAGAACTCTTGGCGGGTTGTGCATGTGTTTAGTATTTTTCGTTTTTTTTTTCTTACGAGCATTTGAAATAAAGTAACGGACATTATTTTGGGAATCCGGTTTGTTTTTAGAGAAATCTATTGAATAATTTCTTTGTAGTGGCGTTAATTTCTTAGGATTGCCATGGTAGAGTCCACATTTCAAATGAAAACTTTGCAAGACTATGAAGTCATATCGGTAATCGGGAGTGGTGCTTTTGGGACATGTTTCAAGGTGCGCGATAAAGACAGTGGTGAGATCTACGCCTGGAAAGGCATGGATTATGATGAACTTAGCGAAACGAAGAAGGAGTCTTTGATATCGGAAATAAATGTTTTAAGACAGTTGAAACATCCAAACATCGTGCAATACTATCACCACATAGTCAACCATGAAACGCAATCAATATTCATCGTGATGGAGTGCTGTGAAGGTGGTGACCTTTCACAACTCATCGACAAGTGTCGCACGGAAAAGTTGCGGTTTGAGGAGAAATACATTTGGAGGATGCTCTTTCAAATTTGCAAAGCCTTACAGGTTTGCCATAATAAGATCAAGGAAGGAACAATTCTGCATCGGGATATTAAGCCAGCAAACATATTTTTAGATAAAGAAGGTAATGCAAAGCTAGGAGATTTTGGACTGGCTCGTGTTCTACGCAGAAATGAGAGTTTCGCTGAGACTTTTGTTGGAACACCATACTATATGAGTCCAGAGATTGTAAAAGGCTCTAAATACGACCGAAAGTCAGACGTCTGGGCAGTAGGTTGTCTTATTTATGAAATGTGCTCACTTCGCCCACCGTTTAAGGGAAGACAATTTGAGCAGTTATCGAAGAATATATCTGGAGGAAAGTTCAATTGTATTCCTAGTTGTTACTCTGGCGACATGCAGGAAATCATAGCATTTATGCTTGAAGTGGAAAACGACAGCAGACCCAGCATTGATATAATCACAAGACATCCAGTTCTGATAAGAAATATCGTGGATATTCCAAATGAATTTCCGAAATTTATTTCAATTGACGAACCAGAAAAAGACTCTAGATGGAAGCTGACGTTTACCCCAAGAATAGATCTTTCTAGCACCGCGATAACTCATTTTACTGTGAATGAAGAAGTGGATAAACATGTAACGGGAATTTCAACACCAGTTTTACGTTCGGAAATATTCAATTCGACCAAGCGAAAAATTATTCCTCGAACTCTCAATTGCTCTGACCCAGAGCTCTATGAGAGTATACGACAGATTGAAGAGGAAGGAGATCCCACAATTAAACCTACAACAACGGGATTTAGTCCCACTGTTATTACACAGACAATTTTCGAAAAGACACTACAGGATCGATTGCATGCAATACGTGCCCATGAAAGTCTACTTCAACATAGAGAAGCCAATCTTCTAGTTCGTGAGAAAAATCTAAATGAACGGGAAAAGCGTATTCAGGAGATAGAGAAAAACTTAGAAATAAAGCAGGCTGCTTTGGATCTTATTTCTAAGCAAAAGCATGTAATAAGTCATGAAAGAAAATTTAAGCCTCCTCGTCGGACATTATCAACACGCAATATCGCCCCTGCTAAGGACTGCGATGCTACGTATTGTAGCATCGAGCCTAATGAAACAATCGTAGTACCAACTGTTGCAAAACTCAATCTAGCCGCTATGCCACCACCAAAATCCTTCGCGCGAAAAGTTACCTTTAAATCTCCAAAGAAGTTTACAAAGTACGACATTGAAAATATTCCACCAGCACCAACGACTGGCGGACGCGATTCCAAGTGTAGTACATTACGTTCCAGTGTATCGTCCAAAACCAGTGATGAATCTGATGGCGGACATATCCATAAAAGAAAATCAATTCTTTCAATCTTCGGTCTCAGCAAGGTTAACAAAGATAATAAATCAACAACAAATCAACAAGAATTCAGAAATTCCTCCGAAGTAATTAATAAATGCCAGCCAGAGGAACCATCTTCAGTTTGGACTTCGGAAAATAAAAGAGCTGCGTTCGATATGCTGGCAGCAATGAATGCCGCTGCTGAGAAATTTGGAACAAACGATAATGGAAAAATTGACCTTCGGAAATGTCGTCAGTCAGTACATGAACGAGGAGCATCCTTGCGACGAAACCAACATATTCGAAGGTCAGTTATTGGCTTATCTGCTGGATTGACGCAGGTACCTGATCATGGATCTCGTATAATAGTTTGAAGATTCGTTTGTTTTAAGTTAAATGTTTCTGTTTATATAACGGCAATAAAAAATTTAATTTGGGTTTGTGATAAATGGTAATGTGATGAAGGGATATTCCCAAATTGTAAAAAAAAAAAACAAAATTATCGTAACCTCGTAGCGATTAAATGTGTTATTTTTGAATAAAAAAGGTGTACATACCTATGTACATACATACATTATGTACATGCACATATGTATGTATATGTATGATTTGAATAAATACATTTTTGTTTATCTGAATGAAGGTTTATGGTTTATATGGATAGATGGATACGAACATTCTGGTAATATGAATTTATTTCCTTTTTTAATTTTTTATTATAGGTGGACGAATAGCACATTGAAATGAATGTGCTTGTTATTGGATTGGAAAGTATCAATGAAATTTACCGCCAACTGCTTACTGATTCATTGAATCAATTTTTCTATTTAACTTTCCAGCAACTTTTAGTTCATAGGAGAAAAGGGAACGAAGTAAATACAAAACAAATCTTAATTTCAAAATTTGAAGAAAATCGCTCCAGTGGTTTAGGCTGTAGGTCAAGGTTAAGACAGACAAAATTGCGACAGCCATTTTTTCGTGTTCAATATCATCATAATGTCATGTTGCATTGTTATCTCGAATTTTTTTTGAACCAATCCAAAACTTGCCCTATAGTATCTCAACTCTGGAACTTTTACATCTAATACCTTTCAACATTTGCATTACATATTAAAATTAAATTCTTCATTTGGAATTTTCGTATAAGTTGTACGCTTTGGCTCGCTAAAAAAGCTTGAAAAGAAATCCAAAAAAAGGTTTGTTGCTATATCCGAGAAATTATCATCATCATCATCAAGTCCTGTAACCCCGGTTGGGGCATAGGGCGCCAACAAATCGTTTCCATCCTTCACGGTCTGCAGATAGATATTTTAACTGTGGCCACGTCTTTCTCTGGGAGTCTGCTTCTGCTAGAACTGTTGATTTCCATGTTGTTCTTGGTCTTCCAACCCGCCGTGCACCCTGAGGATTCCATTCAAATTTCATCGTTTGGTTTCCTCAGTGTGTGACCAATCCATTGCCATTTACGCTTTCTTATGTCAAATTATAAATCAGAGAAAAGTATTTTGTGCAATTTTTAAAAGACTGACAAACTTCAACTTTGGATTTCGGCGCGAGAAATCAAAAGATTTCGAGAATTCTAAATGGATTTTAAATAAAGGGAAATAGAACTTTTAGATTCCGGAAGGATTTTTGAAAAAAAAAAAAAAAATCGTATGCTGCATACCCTCAAAATGGAAAGAAGTTTTTTTTTATGTTTTTTTACATTCGATATAATATGTATGTATGTATGTACTATAGGGCAAAATAAAAATTTGAGATAACAATAAAACATGACATTACGATGATAGAGAACACCAAAAAAGTGGATGGCGCACAATTCTGTCCGTCTATCTGTTCGTTTACAGCCTAAACGGCTGGATCGATTTTCTTCAAACTTGGTATATTGTGATTACCCACAGGTTTTTTTATGTTTTTTTAGAACCAAAAATAACGGTACCTGCCATACAATTTTCTTTATCAATTTATTTTATTTTTCTCAAAAACGGTTACACAACTTTTCTTTAAAAAAAATCAATAAATTAATTTTAGTAAAGGCTTCCTTTGGGTGGAAAATCATTTTTCAAAAAATGGTTATTAATTGTACCTCCTAAAGAACCATTTTTTAAATTTTCGATTTTCTTCAAAAAAATAAATTTAAATCCTTAAAAATTAATTTTTTTATATATAAAATTTTTGTAACATTTTTCAAAATAATTTTTGGTATGCCAATTTTAAGTATATATTAATATACATTTAAAGCGGACGTTTCAAAATAATTCATCAACCCGTTTTTGAAATATTGAATTTTCAAAAAAAAAAAAATTTTGGTGTGCAGTATTATTTATATTTTAACAAAGCTTTTGTGCAAACAATTTTATTGAAATCGGATGAGTGGGTAGTAAGAAAACCGAAAATAAAAAAAAAACGTTAAATGGCAGGTACCGTTAATAAATGTTTTTGGTAATTTTTGTTCTTACCAGAAAGTACACCATATCTCCAGTAATACACTGATTTTTCTGCATCAAAATCGTTGCAGCCGTTTTTGAGATAAATAAGCTTTTCCTTAACGGTTGTATGGCAAGTGACGTTTTTTTTAGAGCTAAAAAAATGTCAATTTTTCCTCTGGAGAGTTATAAAAAAACCTTAAGTTCAAAATTTGAAAAAAATCGCATCATTAGTTTAAGCTGTAGATCCAGGTTCAAACAGACAGAATTGTGCCACCCACTTTTTTCCTGTTCTCTATCATCGTAATGTTAAGTTTGATTGTTATCTCAAAATATTTTTTGCACGAATCCAAAACTTCCCCTACAGTACCTATGTACATTATGTATATCCCAAGTAAAAATATTTTTTTTTTTTTTGAAAATCAAATAGATATGTATTTCGAAAACGATATGATCGATTTTTTTGAAACTCGATACTAAAGACTTTTTAAGTATACTCTCTAAAATATTTTTAGATATTTATAAAAAAATAACAGTACATTCCATACAAAAGTTAAAAAACCACAAAGGAAAATATTTTTTTCTCAAAAACGACTCCTACGTTTTTGATTAAACTTTGCACTTAGCACCTATTAATAGAACCTGTCATAGCACGTTTTTTTATTTTGAATTTTCTCCTTATTGGATTTAGATAATTTTTTTCATATACAAATTTCAGATAAGATTTAATAGTATTGCATATCAAAATTTTCAAAAAAAGGTTTTGAATTTTTAAAAAAAGCTTCAAATTTTTCTTTGAAAATTTGATATCTCAAAAACGGGTTGACAATTTTTTTTTTAATTTAGTTTTAATCTGCACATAAACTTTAGATTTGCATTCCAAAATTTGTCCTTAAAAATGTTTTAAGAATTTTATATATAAAAAAATATTTTTTTTTTTAAATACCGCTGAAATGATTTTAAACTTTTTTTTCCATAAAATCATATTCAATCAAGAATTAAGATGGCATTATTTTTTTTCACCTCAAACTTTCAAAGGAGTTACTTTATCTAATTTAAATATCGTATTTCATGCTTTTCTACATTTGTCTCTCATACTTTCCATGTTTTTATATACAATTTTCTTAAACCTGCAGTGTCTGGAACATAAGGGCAAGAACGTGCGACCCAGCCGTGCATTTTATAAGATATGGATATTTCGAAGGCTTTTTACAAAAAAATGTGAGTGTCACTGACCCCACGATCGTAATAAGGGTAATTTTCTTTTTCCGTATATAAAATTAGCCTATAATTTTTTTTTGGTACTTTTGATATGTGAACATTTATTAAAAAAAATAAGTAATATTTGTCGCACTTAAAATTTATATAAAAATATAATTTTGAGTGATTTCGAGTTGTTTAGCGAGCCAAAGAACCATTTAATTTCAAACGTTTTTCACATATTCTTATTCCTACGATTCAAATGCAACTTTTGGTAGGTACTAGATTTTAAATCTGAACAGTATTTTTTTCGTCACACCCTAATGAACATATACGCAAGTAAACAAATCAGAGTACTAATATACATATTTATGGTGTACTTTTTCATAAACAAATTTCCAAAAACTGTTATTATCGGTACCTGCCATATAACAGATTTTTTGACTTTAGATTTTCCCATTAACGACTCAACCGATTTGAATCATTTTTTGGTTTGCAAGAGCTCTAAAATTTTAATAATATTGCATATCAAAATTTTGAAAAAAAAAGTAATTTTTATTTTAAAGGAAATATGTTTTTTTTTAAATTGGAAACATATTTCAAAACCCGGTTGGTAATTTTTTTTGAAACTAGTTTTATACATTAGGGTGATTGTTAAAAAAAAACATCTTGGATGGGTCTAAATCGGCTTTAAATAAAGAAAAACAATAAAAATTCCCTAATTTTTGTCAGATTTTTATTTTAATCACCTATAGTCGCTGTAGGGGTTAAATTAATTGCCTATTTTGCTTCCATAATAGATGATTCGCGTGAAATCTACCGAAAAAATCTCTGCGTGTAGGTTGAAAGTAGATAAGGAAAAAATCTTATAATAAAAATATACTTTAATAGAAAAAATTATATTAAAAAAACAACAACAAGTGTTGCCTTACAGTATTGTCTTGTAGCTTTTTGGAAAACCAAGAGTCCAATCTTATGGTTTATTTTCAAACAAATTTACTTTTTTATCAACAGTTTTGGCAAAAAAGTTTTGAAGACAAATTTTTAAACCCGAAATCTCAGATTTTCTTTGGGTAGCTCAAAGATTCCTCGCGTTCCAATGTTTATTCGCTATGCTATCTAGCTATCCCAAAAATTTTGAGATAACTTGAGTTGTTGTTGCGTCAGCTGTTATTAGCTGTTTTTTAACAAGGGATTACAACAACACAAAGCTATCCGGATAACTGAGAATAACCAGCGGAACGTGCCCATTGATGCAAAAATGTCAAAATCAAAAAATGTCAAATGGCAAATTGTTTGAAAAAAAAAATTACTTCCAGCAGTAATACATGTAGCTTTTTTTTAGTGTGATGGAACTACATATATACTTATGTATGGACATTAGGGTGGTCGTTAAAAAAGGTCACCTTTGATGGGGCTTAATTGGCTTTAAATGAAGAAAAAAAAATTCCGTAATTTTTTCAGATTTTAATTTTCATCCCCAACAGTCGCTGTAGGTATTAATTTAAATGCCTATCGTATTTTTTTGCATACTAGGTAGACAAGAAAAAAAAATACTTAAAATGGAAAAAAATATATTTTAAAAATAATGGCAATACTTATTGTATTGTAGCTTTTTGAAAAGCTACTTATTAAAACTTTTAATAAGAAAATGAATTTTCCGATAAAACTTGGAAATTTGTCAGTAGCATTGGTAAAAGTCCGAAATATTTTGTTTATACAGGGTGTCCCGCACCTGAGTGGAAGTATTTAAGGGTTGGGTTCCTGGGTATATTCTCAGAAAAAAATTGTATGGGGGGAAAGTTGTATCTCCCCTCCCTGAGGCAGGAGGGGGCAGTTTCTGAAAAATTGACTTAAAATGCCAAAAAAAAAACATTTAAAATCAACGAAAACACATCTAATAATGTGCTATAATTTTTTTGAAAGCTAATACTTCATTCTTGCATTTGGTTTTTAAATCAAGTTGTTTAAGCGAACAGTTTTTGAGAAACTAAATTTCAAAGTCGAATTTGTTTAAAAAAATTGTGATTTTTTTTTCTTAAGTCAATATTTTTCAAAATTTTACGTAATTAAGTGCTATTTTTGTGTTTAATATTCATTGCGCTCATTTATTTTTAGTCCATTACCGAAAACCAAATGTAAAAATCTCTCTTAGTTTTTGAGAAATTAAGAAAAAAGGAAAGGTACTTTTACCAAAAAAGCCCGAAAAAAGGGTTAAATTATGGATAATTCATGAATAAATTAATTTTTTGGGCCTTTTTTGGGAAAAGTACCTTTTGTTTTTTCTTAATTTCTCAAAAACTAAGAAAGATTTTTACATTTAGTTTCCGGTAATCGATTACAAAATAATGAGGGCAAGGAATATTGAACACAAAAATAGCACTTAATAACGTAAAATTTTGAAAAATATCGACTTAAGAAAAAAAAAATCACAATTTTTTTTAAACAAATTTGACTTTGAAATTTAATTTCTCAAAAACTATTCGCTTAAACAACTTGATTTAAAAACCAAATGCAAGAATGGAGTATTAACTTTCAAAAGAGTGTAGCACATTATTAGATGTGTTTTCGTTGATTTTTAATGTTTTTTTTTGGTATTATAAGTCAATTTTTCAGAAGCTGCCTCCCCCTGCCTCAGGGAGGGGAGATACAACTTTCCCCCCATACAATTTTTTTCTTAGAATATACCCAGGAACCACATCCTAAGATACTTCCACTCAGGTGCGGGACACCCTGTATAATTCATTTGGAAATTTTACTACCATTCATTTGATAAGTGGTCCACTCATAAGGTACTGTTGCACAAAAAACTATTCACGTTGGCGCCTACCTAGTGACTGAACATACTTTAAGCGGAGCAATGGGGTTGCGTGAGCGGGACAGAGGAAACAAAAGAGGAATTAAAATCCTAAGAACCCAAGGCGCAGGCCACTCAAGGTACTGTTGTCCCAGAAAACTGTAAAAAATCCACAATGAATTATGAAAATAAAATATTTCGGACTTTTACTTATGCTGGTGAAAAATTTTAAGTTTTCCCTGCAAATTCTAGAATTTCAATATTTCGTTGTTTTAATAATAATAAATAACAAATCATATCGTCACCTGATTGCAAGAACTAGGTAACTTAATTTCATAAATTTTGGAGATAGCAACGTTCATAGATACCTAGCTATTTGAGAACGTGAGAAAGTTTAATTTGTATGTTTCTTTCACTTTACAAATATCCTATATTTGCCTACAGCAGAAAAAAAATTGAGAAAGAGTCTTGAAAAGTGTACAAAATAATACCGGTTTTGCCGAGATATTAAGGGTATTCATGCAACAGCGTAAACTCGTCGTAAACATCGTAAAGTTTTAAACTTCGTAAATCTGTCAAATTTTCCATACAAATTGTGACAGAATTACGAAGTTTTAAAGTTTACAACGTTTACGACCACTTTACGCCGTTGTATGAATACCCTTATTGTAAAAATAGAAAATTGAGTTACCTAGTTCTGGGACGATATGAACATGAAATATGGATAGATTGATGCGTTGATAAAAGAAGGTTATTATTTTTAAACTTCAAGTAGATACGCTATTGACATCAATGGAACAACATAAGAAAAACCAAAACAGTTAACAACAAAATGTTTAATAAAATTTTGTATGATTTCATAAAAATGATTGATAAATCCCTTTCTTTTTGATGTTCATTGCAAAAGAGAAAATCACTCTAAAAATCGTGAATTCTGATGTTCCGAAATGGAGCGGAGAAAACCTTTTTGTGACCAAGTCTATGTTTTAAATTAGGCTTTATGTATAAAATGCATAAATGTATCTATTTTCGTTTGTCAATCATTATTGTTCTTAATGTTCAATTTAATAGATACATATTTATATTATGTATGTATTCTCAGGTATTTTCTTGAATATCTTGGATCAACTGCAATACTCCCATTTGAAATTTCAAAACTTGTCTTTCGTTAAAATTTCTCAGTGTTGGTAAAACTCCTTTGATGAAGGAAATATGTCGGTCTTCTTGTTCTCTAGTGTTTACTAATTGGGATATTTCCGATTCAGCTGGATTGGATATTGTGCTTTGTGAGAATGAAAATGAGGGCATCTCATGGTAAACTGATGCTTGTTTATTACGAGTCCCATATTTGGCATTAGTATTATAACTTATTGATTTCTTACCAAAATCATTAATTTCTGGTTTGTCTTCAATACTTTCAGTATCTGTTTTATTCTGATAATCCAATTCATTTGTAAAATTAACTGCTTTGAATTCTTCCTTTGAATCCGATTCTTCCAAATCTGATTTAATTTCAAATTCTGAATGTCTAGATAATTCATCTCCAGTTAAGGTTTCGGTTCTTGATCGAGATTTACGTTTTGTTCTTGGCTTTATTTTCATTCCTTGTTTCAAGAACAATAACTCTTTGTCGTAAATATATTTCTTGTGACCTTTTTCGCCCCTAATCGTTTTGACTAAGTTTTTTCTCCAGCTGTCTTTTACATTTCTCCATTTCCTTATGACAATCCCACCTGTAATAAAATACAAATTACGTGAAAATACAAGTCTTAGACCATAAAGTAAAAAGCTACGACAGCACAATTTCTAAACAAAAAACTAATCTACTATCCATCTTGATGTTATATTTATATGCAACAGGAACAGTCCTAACACATTAACCACCCTGTAATGTATACCAATTGATATTAAAAATAAATACTTACGATAGTTATTTCTCTCTGCTTCGCTCAAATTTACATAAGCTCTGTTGTACTCCGAACAAATTTCATCCCAAGCAGCAAGGGTTGCATCTTTATTCTTAAACAATTCTAAACGATGGTCCCAAAGAACAGGTTTTTTTTCGACTAATGGAATTATTTCTTGAATATTCACTTGCCTGAAGTCCTCATTCATCATGAATTTTGTATATTACTCGCACGTCGCACATAAATAAAAAATAAATACACTCCTATATGGATTCGCCTCCACTCAAAGTAAAATAGTGACTGAGAATACTGAAAAACTCAAACATGTATAATTTATAAGATTCTCTTGCGGTTGCCGGTTGGCGACCGGTACTGCTGAACGGAATGTATCTCATGAAAATACTAGCCAATGCGGTTATTGCCTCTTGCCGGTCGGTTGATATCGACCGCTTTTTTTAGTATGTTGTGCTGCTGTGTATCTACTATTACTGGCCGAACAGAATGGTGTAGCTGTAGTTGTCGCGTGTAGCACTGTCAAAGTAGAAAGATACAAAAATAGTATACAGTGCCACAATGAGAAGCTATAAATGAAGCAATGAATGTATGGTGTAGCAGAAGTTAAACTAAATTCAACTCTTGCTACCAGCTGCAGCTACGTTCATTCTGTTCAAGGGGTTACTCTTTACAGAGCATAGATATACTTACGTACATATGTACCTATATATTTTTATGGTAGATATTTCCTAGGTATCCGGTTTCCGGTCGCCTGATGTGATGAGGCATATATAAATGTATTGTATGTGCAAACATATTATGTATTATTATTACATAGAACAATTTTTTGTGTTATTTCTACTTTATGGATCGGCTGGCACTCAGAGGGAAATAATTGAAATCTGAAAATAAATGTGTATAGTATAGTAGGTAGTACATTATGTATGTAATGTATTCGGTATTGGTGTGAGCAGATTAAGTAGGTTATCCACTCTGTTAGTAAAATAGTAGATACGTTCTGGTTTAAAGGAAGCTGGTGGATTAAGACCCCTTTGCTGATACGAAACTTAAGCATTTATGTTCTATTTAAAAGCTTATGTTCTACTTTTTCCTCTGTGTAAACTGTCACATAATGGCTTATGTTTTACTTAAATATTGAAGTTTCGTATCAGCAAATGGGCCTAAGGCTAATATATATAGCGAAATCTGTATTGGGATTAAGTTATCATGTGTTTTCGGTAGCGCGGTGTATATCGGCCACTAATGTGCTTGGTATATGGTCACTTCCAGTTGATGGCAGTCTTTCAATTAAAACATAATCATAGACAGCCTTAACACCACTATAGGAGTCTGATGATCGAGTTGGCACTTGTGAAATAGCTCGTTGTTCATTCAAAAATGTTCAATGTTAATTAATGGATACTTCGTAACCTGCACTGCATTTGTATTATTTCAATTCACATACAAAACCCCCTTTAAAAAACAAAATATTGAATTTACTACAATTAATGGCCTGAACCTGAATAGAGTACTACAACTGATGCTGCAGCTGCAGCTGGAAAAACTTTCAAAAAATGTCGTACGTAATTTTTCTACGCGCCCACAAAGCTTATGTGCAGCTTTCTGACATTTTATCATCGAAAATAAAAACAAAAATGGATAATGATGAAAAGGAAGCTAAAATTACTTTACATCTTTATGGGAGATGGAAAAGAGTTTGAAACTCACTTCAACCCCCATATAAATACTCGGTTAGGCTTGGAATTTTAAAACGTCAAAAAAGCTGCAAGCAAAAGTTAAAAGTTGGCTAACTTGTCCAGTTTCGTCTGCAGCTGCGTCGTGTTGTATTCGCATCATTGAATTTGTGTGTATCCAACATTTTCACAGCTATTCCAGCTATAGCTCCAATTTCAGCTCCGTCTCCATTCTGTTCAGCCAGTAAATTTCATACTCATTTATGGCAATATAATAACATATTTTAAACGGCTGCTTTTCCATTTTCGACTTTCTCTACCACAAAATCTCTACCGTTAAAAATATAGAAAAACAAGTTGACCTTACAAATCAAAAGATTCAATCACATCGAATAGCAAAATAAGATTCTCAGGCATCCATACCAATTTGCAAAGATGAAATAATGATTTGTTATTATGATTTTGTAGAATAATAATCAGAACTGCGAGTTCGGATCTTCAAGAAATACTTTTATTTAATTCAAAATCTCAAGCATCCATACCAATTTGTACTGCGAGTTCGGATCTTCAAGAAATACTTTTATTTAATTCAAACTTTCTGATATTTCTCGCGGTATACCTATTTGCTAAAGGTTTATGCAGTTTTAAAGTTCGATCTATCACTCTTATTCCGGTAGTCGTTTTAGTAAAAGCCAGTAAAACGACACAGCTCTAGAAGCCACACTTGGCGCTTCAGTAAAACGACTAACGTAAAAATGGTGAGAGTACTAAAAGAACGGAGAGAATGCTTTTTTTAAATTCCATTCAAACGTCACCAGCCGGCTCAGAAGCCGTGTTGTTTAACTGTCGTTTTAGTAAAACGACTATAGGAATAAGGGTGAATATCGGGCAACGGGCAACAAAGTTCGTTCTTTATAAAAACCTTACGTGTGGTATTCATTGGAGTACAAGTCCTTATACACGGCGTCAACAATAATAATTTTATTTTCAAAAGAATTTTTCGTTCACGCTGCCACTCCATGCTAGTAGAGATGAAGGAAAACGAATAAAAAGAAAATTTGGTTTGGTATGTTTCTGAACCATCCTGAGATCCTACTGAATTTTAGGATGTCCATTATTGTTTTTTCTGTCGAGGGGTCAGTTCATTGAAAAAGTATTGTCCAAGAGTCACATTTCCAGTCTGATGTAGTCTAAAGGGCATAAACAAAGAAAACGCTGGGCAGTTACAAAGTATTTACAAAATAGTTTACAATTTTCAAATCAAAACTTTATACCTAATAGGTACAATTTTAAAAATAAGGTACCACTAATAGATGGGATAACGTAGTGTTTATTTCTATCGTACTTTTTCTTGGCTCTTTAAAGATTCCCCGAAAATTAAAAATTAAATTACGCAACAATAACCAAGAAAATGTTCAGAATATTTCACTTTAATTACTCATTCTTAATTTTTTTTTATTTTTACAATAGGCATACGCAGTTTTGTTAAATTACGACTAATCTACCAAGATGGAGATTCGCCTGGCTTAAGCACTCGATGGTAGAGAGCACTTTTGTCTCGGAACATGGTCATTCTTTCGGTTTCCTTATTGTCCAAAAAGGCTCCGATAACCCCACCAAGAATCGGCAAGCCGAACCATACCCATTGCTTTGTAACTCCGATAACCATCTTGTTGATTTAATTTGCTGCTAGTAACTCTTGTTGTTGAGTCTTTAGGGATTGCTTCCACTTGCGAGTGTGGGACCAATCAGCGTAGATTGTTGTAATTGCGAAAGTTGGGAAGAATATTACTGCACCGTATCTCCGCGCAAATGCCGATAGGAAACCTTTGGCCATCAATCTGAGAATTCACACAAAAGAAATAAATTGCTCAAGTTACGTAAGGTGAGACTTCATGGCAAAAGCAAAGACGGAATGTAAACAAATGTTTTATTTGTAAAGAAGAACAAGTATATACATATAATTTGTATAGTTTTTGTATATTTTCTATTGTAATTATTTTTTGTACTTACTTTCCATTAAAAACACAGGGAAATGTGATAAAAGTGACTTGATTTTTGTGAAAAGTGACGGTTTGAAGACTGACAGTTGGATTGTGAAATTTAACAGATGAAAGTGGAATGTAGATGTGGAACGGAAAATTACACAGCGGCTGTTCTTTGGTTAGTTCGTTTTGATTTTCTCGTTGTTGAATTCCTTCAACCAAAAAATCGATTCTGTTTAGAAAAAATCGACTTGTTTAGAAGAAAAAAATAATTTTTCTAAACAAATGAAATCTTTCGATTTAGCAAGATTTACAGACTTTAACACACACTAGTAAGATTTGAAATTTCTCTGGAGTTGAAAGTTTTGTTCTGCGGTGCTTAACAAATATTCAAAAGTGTTTCTCGTTCGTTTAAAAATTAAAAACAAATATACCTCTTAAAAGTTTTTTAATCATCAGATGGCAGTGCATAATCAATAAAAAGTGGTAAAAGTAGTCGATTGATGATATAAAGCGCGCGTCCGTCGACGTGTTCTCCGATTGATGTGTTTTTTGATGGATTTTGGATTGTTTTTTTTTTAAACTTTAATGGCAGCACAACAATTTTTGTTCATTTCTGCTACTATTTCCGGAAATATATTTGTTTTTAATCGTATTAAATGACGCGAAAATTTGAATGCACTTTTGAGTATTTGTATGCGCATTAATTTCTTTACTTTAGCCTCAAAACTTGTGTCAATGACCAACGCACACAGTCACATGAAAAATTTGATTTTTTTAATAAATTGTTTCCAACCAAGAAAAGAAATCGATATCCAATGGTTGAAAAAAATTCAACATTAAAGTGCCTTACATTTAGTTGCGAAAAGCGAGTTGCGAATGGTCCCGAATTTTAAAATTTCTTTCACATGAGTAAATATGCATATATGTACATTAGACTGATTCAAAAAAATGAAAATGTCTTCGATTTTCGATGCCACTAGCTTTTTAGTTAAAGTTTAATGAAATACTAATCCTGGCAAAACTTCAGCCCTTAAGGTCAATATTTAGAGGTCGCTCATCGATACTTTCTGTTTTCCATACAAATCGTATGGGAACTTTTTTTTGATTCCTTCTTTATTTTATAATTTTAGAAACGGTTATCATACAGAAATGATCAAGGTAGAATCTGAAAGAAGATTTGATGTTCTTTAAAAAAAGTCCTTACTTCTTATCTAATTAATGTACTCCTTCCAAAGTTATTCAAGGTCAGAGTGGTATTCGTGGTAAAATAAAAAGTTTTTTGGATTCCGTGTTGAAAAAATCAGCTATAATACAAGATGTTCTGCAAAAAATGTAACATAAGGCAAGTGCGTGTAAGTTGCACTCAGACAAGAAAAAAATCGTTTTAGAGTGGGGGTCTTTTTCCCTCCATTTAGGCGGGAGGGGCAGTTTCCTAAAAAAATTGGTTTAAAAAAGAAAAAAAATATTAAAAATCAACGGCAATACTTATGGTGTCATGCTATTACTTTTTTAAAGACAACAATCCATTATTTAATTAACTTTTTAAAAAAAGTTGTTTTTGTAAATATTTTTTGAAAAAATTAATTTCAAACTTAGATTTAAAAAATGAAAAAGTGATTTTAGTTTTTAAATATCTTTTTGAAAAATTTTTCGTTATCAAGTACAATTTTTGTTTATGGATTTCAATACCTTAGTTAATTTTTAATCAGATGCTGAAAACCGCAGGCTAAAATGTTTTGTAGTTTCTGAGAAAATTGAAAATAACAAAAACCAAGTTTCTTGTTATTTGACGCCCTGGAATTTGAATTGTTCCTTCCTACAATCACCCAATTTCCAGTAGTAGTAGTAGGTATTTTAATTCTCAATTTTCTCAGAAACTACAAAACATTTTAGCCTGCGGTTTTCAGCATCTGATTAAAAATTAACTAAGGTATTGAAATCCATAAACAAAAATTGTACTTGATAACGAAAAATTTTTCAAAAAGATATTTAAAAACTAAAATCACTTTTTCATTTTTTAAATCTAAGTTTGAAATTAATTTTTTCAAAAAATATTTACAAAAACAACTTTTTTTAAAAAGTTAATTAAATAATGGATTGTTGTCTTTAAAAAAGTAATAGCATGACACCATAAGTATTGCCGTTGATTTTTAATATTTTTTTTCTTTTTTAAACCAATTTTTTTAGGAAACTGCCCCTCCCGCCTAAATGGAGGGAAAAAGACCCCCACTCTAAAACGATTTTTTTCTTGTCTGAGTGCAACTTACACGCACTTGCCTTATGTTACATTTTTTGCAAAACATCTTGTATTATAGCTGATTTTTTCAACACGGAATCCAAAAAACTTTTTAATTTACCACGAATACCACTCTGACCTTGAATAACTTTGGAAGGAGTACATTAATTAGATAAGAAGTAAGGACTTTTTTTAAGGAACATCAAATCTTCTTTCAGATTCTACCTTGATCATTTCTGTATGATAACCGTTTCTAAAATTATAAAATAAAGAAGGAATCAAAAAAAAATTCCCATACGATTTGTATGGAAAACAGAAAGTATCGATGAGCGACCTCTAAATATTGACCTAAAGGGCTGAAATTTTGCCAGGATTAGTACTTCATTAAACTTTAACTAAAAAGCTAGTGGCATCGAAAATCGAAGACATTTTCATTTTTTTGAATCAGTCTAATGTACATATAAAAAATATAAGCACCATTCCTCACTTTCCCCAAGGTAGAACTAGAATCGGTGGAAGCTTTCGGAAGCTTTTGTCAAAACCAAAGGAAGGAAGGAAGGTCGAAACGTCAATTTTACAAGTCACCCATAATACACTTAAGTGGTTGAAAGTGAACAAAACTTAAATAATTGTTCAAATTTAATTTTCTTAAGCTTGTTAGGCTTTTAATTATTTACTTTGCGAAACCTCAAAAATTCGATGTGGTATAAATTAATTAAAAGAAAATTTAAGATTTCATTCGCACATCAAACAGAAAAAAAAAGAGTTGAAAACTATGCACCAAGTGCCAAATTCTTTTTAGTACGCTTCCACCATTTAGATTTTGCATACGGGCACTTTCAAAAGAGAGGAACAAAAACTAAACGAAAAGTACCACTTCACAAATATGTGCGCGTCATAAGAATTTCTTGTTTTCGCTCGGTTTCTTACGGCCATCACGTTCGTTGGCTTCCGACTAATCTAGTTCTACCTTTAAAATCAGACGGAATATTTTTGGATTCGCTTGCTCGATTATTCTATGTCGCAGTAAATTACATATATGTACATAACCCTGAGGCCACACGAGCGAGTAATCGCTTGCCAGTTACCCCGAGGCCACACGAGCCAGTACTGGCTAGCCAGTTGGCTACACAGACAACCTGTCAAATTCCTATTCGTGTATATGATGTGACGTAGGCGGCATGCCAAACTGGCTTCTCTACTGGCCAGCGTTCGGATCTTACTCCAAATGGAGTAAATCTACTCCGATTCTAAGGAAAGAAATTTAACTACTATGATTTACCCCCTTTTTCAAGACTGAAGCCTGATTCACAATGCGACGAGGAAACGATACGTGAGCGTGACGAGATCCCGTCGTTGCTGTCAAACGAATTTCAAACAATGAAAGTATATGAGGATATACACAATGAAGCGTTTCTCATCGTCACGTCACGCCAAGGATTCGAAAAATTGAAAAAAAGACGCGACGAGACGACGATTTTTTTTTTTGACAAGTTATTTACATAATGGAAGTATTTTCTTTAAAGAAAAAATACAATAACTTGAAATTAAAAGATCAAGTAATTCCTAATCTGTTGTCTTTAAAGCTTTTTTGGATAATGTTTATCATTTTTATTTTTAACAAAAGAGTTTTCGTTGTTAAGAATCTCGCCGCATTGTGAATTGGGAAACGATTTTATAACTAGAAAAAGATGACAGCGAATCACGTCACGCTCTCGTCTCGTTTTCCCGTCGCATTGTGAATCAGGCTTTTTAAGACGTTACCACTTCATTCTATCTTCTGTTTGGTGTGAAGTTAGAGGCATTTTAAATACTCTGTGCTCACTTAACAAGCCTGACATGTTGCAAACTGTCATTAGACGTAGTACTTAGTGCATTTTTATCTTCGCTTAAAAAAGTAGCATGTTAAAATGCAACAATCAAACATTCTGTCTCTTTCGCACTTCATAAGAAAAATTGCATTTTTGAAGATGCTGTCAGATTTAATCTTTTTTAAATCTTTTTGAGCGGTGAAAACACAAAAAAGATTTATTTAATCTAAACTGAGATAAACCTTTGGTGGAAACATAGCATTATCGAACGGAAATCCAAAACCCAACAGACGAGACAAGAGTGTGGTTCCAGCTTTAAGGATCCCCCAAACCAACGCGAAGCATTCGCCGACGACGCGAAATCATTCACAATAATACAAAATATGAAAGATCCACAATGCTACACAACAACAAAAAATCGTCTTTGCGAATGATTCGCTACGAATTCGCGTTGGTTTGGGAGAGCCTTTATTCATCTTCAAACATTTTTAGATCGCTTATCAAATTTATAAAACTTTGAGTTCTTAAGCTAAGTATACAGTTCTTTTGAGTAAAAAAATTCTTCGAGGTGAGAAAAAAAATATTTTCCACAAAGAAAAAATGTCCATGGTGTAAATTTTTTTTATTCGCCGTCCGTTTACACTTTCGAAAAAAAAATCTCAATGAGACTGATCCATGGAAAAACAAACACAAATGCCAAACGCAATTTTTTTTTTCGGAAAAAGAATGTCAGTGACATTGTTTTGTACGAAAAAAAAATCGTGGTGAATATAAAATTTGTTTTCTTTGGGTAGTTCACAGTTCGATAAAAAAAATTTAAACGTCAAAAAAAATTTTTCTCGCAAAAAGCGCTCCCATAAGAAATACATGTAGTTTATTTTTTCGTCAAGGAACTGTATACTTAGGGAATGGGCATGGAGTCCCGATTTTTATTTTATTAATATTTTGTGAAAGAAAATGTGAGTAAACTTAAGTTTTAGTCCTATTTTTCCAAACATGCTACGAAATAGTACTGCCGAACCCTGTTACTGGCTGCTCTACTGGCTTCCCAACTGGCTACGAAAAAGGCAAGCCAGTTGAGGAGCCAGTTGCTCAGGTTTGTATGTGTTAGTAAAAGGAATATGAGTGTATTGCGACTGGCAAGCCAGTACTGGCTCGTGTGGCCTCAGGGTTACTTAATACATCGAAACTTTTCCTACTCGCTAGTCAACTGGCTTGCCTTTTTCGAAGCCAGTTGTGAAGCGAGTAGAGCGGCGAGTGATTTGACAATTAATGTATGCACCCAACTCGCTAGCTAGAACTCGCTCGTGTGACCTTCGGGTAAGAAGAATAAAAAGGAGTTGTTTTGACTTCTATGTGAGAAATCCTGTTTATATTTTGTTCTCCTGCCAAGCCAAGGGCAAGAAGAACGAATACAAATTACTGAAAACTAAAAAATGAAGGAAAATAATGCTTTGTTTCCAACAAAGATTTATCTCAATTAAGATTAAATAAATCTAAAGGGTTTTTTTTTATGCGTGTGGTTTTCAATCTAGCAATACTTTTTTCGGAGTTGGTCTTTTTGACAGCTGTCAATTGATTTATGCTCAGTTTGGTTTGCCATTTATGTTGTTTTCGATTGGACTTTCTTACTGTTCTACTCCTTTTTGATTCCAATCAAATATAAAAACATAGTAAGGGTATTCATGAAACAGCGTAAAGTCGTCGTTAACGTGGTAAAGTTTTAAACTTCGTAAATCTGTCAAATTTTCCATACAAATTGTTTCAATCGAAAACGACAACTCCTGAACAACGTTTGCAAATTGTGCAAATTTATTACCAAAATAATTGTGCGGTTCGCGCGCTGCGATGAAAAATAATGAAAAATGAAGCCGGCCATAATGTAACAGTCAATGGGGAACGCTATAGAGCCATGATTAATGACTTTTTCGTGTCTGAATTGGAGGATGTTGATGTTAACGACTTTTGGTTTCAAGTTCCAACAAGACGGCGCTACATGACATACAGCCAACAAAACAATCAACAACGCGTTATTGCTGAAGCTGGGCCATACACGACCGAGCTATCCGATCCATTTGGCTCGGTTGGATTTCAGATTGGTTGAAAATCCAAATGGATCCGTGGCCGATCCACCCCACACATGACCGATTTTGGATCGGCACTGAGTCATTTGGCTCGTTGGCTCTGCTGTGTATTGCCAGCTTGACATACGGCCCCAATAGCTGCAAAAAGTGGTCGAAAATTGTGCCTCTCGGCTGGAATTTGTTCGAGCCAGCTGCGGCGGCCAAATAAATTTTAAGACATAATGACAAACCCTTATCTTTATAATCAAGCTAAATTCTTAGCCATAACATTAAATTATATGCGTTTTATTTCTTCTTGAAAACCACACGTCTACAAAAAACACCCTTTATTTGGTGTTTCCAAATGGTTGCTAAGAAAAATTTGAGGTTATATCTGAGCGAATTTTTCACTCGCGCAAATTTGTGCAATGCGTCCTGATGTGATTTACGAAGGGCCAGTTGTACAAATATTTAATCCGTGGTTCAGAAATTTTAACTCACTGACTTTTAAACTAGTTTTAGGCCGTATTTTCTTTTTAAAATTGTAGAAAGGATCGTTTATTCACTTTGTCTAAAAGTTATCATGTGAAAGGCACTTTAACCTCAATTTTTGTTTTTAGCACCCACTTTACTGTTTTATTTTTATTACAATTCGCGTTTGTCAGCGACCACTCGTGAAAAAAATGTCAAAATCAATAATGTTTGGACTAAAGCTATCGAGATAGATAGTCTCAGGGTAGTTTTTCTATTTTAAAAGCTTTTTATCCCTACAAAAGCAACTCGGTTGAGTATTTATTTCTTAATAAATGTTTCACTTAAAAAAGAAAATGATAGTTAAAGATGGTAAGAGATGATTGTGACGTCACATTATTGTGTCTAATGAGCATATATGAGCGCCACACGTTATTTGCTGCATGAGTGAGCGATTTTAATGAAAGATTGTATTACAGCGATTCCTTTAACAACAGCAACGTTCCATTCTGAACTGTCATTGATTAAAGCGTGTTCAACTCTAAAAATAATGGTTTTAGCCAGCACTTAAGTTAAACAATAGTTAATTAGAGTCAAGTTTAGAACCTTAAAATAGACTGTTAATAATTTTGCGCTAAAGATTGACAATCTTTGTTTCTCTTTTAGTTTCTTTTCAGTTGCGAAAGCGCTTTAAAACGCTGGTTACAGAAACAAAAAGTTAACTTTTTCAACTATATTAAAAAATTTAACCGTTAGATACCAAAGTCTTTTTTGAAAAAAAAACTTCAAAAATGTAATAATGAAAAAGGTTGTAGATTATAATAATTTTAACGTTTTTAAATTTTATTTCACTAAAAAATAATTATCTTCTCGTTTCTAATTCTTCTTTGCATTATTACGTAGAGCCTTCTTTCTCGTAGCTTGTAACTGATTGAACACCATGTTTTGAGCAAATTCTCTACCCAAAACAGACGAAGCAGTATCAATTACTAGTCCCATTACAGCATGCGGCCAGTATCCTGTAGTTTGACCAGAAATTCCCACAGTTTTAAGAGCTGCGCTCACATAGCAGTCGGGTGATGGAATCATAGCGCTTGTTTTGCGAACTTTTGACATATTAGTAGCAACAAAACCTGGTCGAATACTTTGTATTATGATTCCTTGATCCTTGTATTCTTGGTGTAAATCTTCACTGAATTTATCCACAAAAGCCTGTAAAATTAAATTTTACTCAAAAGATGGTTTCTTTTTATATAAAATAGAAGTTATTACCTTTGTTCCACTATATACACAAAGAAGTGGATTTGGAATTACAGCAGCAAGTGACGAAACATTAATGATGACACCTTGTTTTTTGGCCACTAATCGTGGCAAAATAATTTTGGTCATATATGTTACCGAATGGATATTAGCTGCAACTATATCACGAAGGAAAGTTTTATTATCATCGGTGTATGTGAGATAATATTCCGGATGCTGGTAGCTAATGCCAACATTATTGATCAGAACACCAATATCAAGCCCTTCGAGACTTGTCTGAATTTTTTCGTAAATTTCTGATCCCCCAGTAAAATCTACATCAATTGTCTTAACGTCTACTTTGGTTTCATCAGCTAAATTTGAAATGTTTTAATAAGTGAAGGTTAATCACTTCAGCTCAGACAGATAATGGATAGATTATAGACTTACAAATTTCTTTTGCAACTGCTTCTAATTTAGCTGGTGATCGACTAATGAGCACGACATTAAGACCCTTTTTGGCAAGCTATAAGAAAGAAATTAATCATTTTGTTATTACAGTTTTTGAAACAAGTTATAAAAGTGAGAATATTTTTGATCGCTCGTTTTAAAACTGGTTTTGAATTGCTGCGCTTTCGTTTTTTCTAAAATAAATGAAGGCCATTAGGAATGACCGTGTTTTCGTTGTGAACCCTAAAAAGAAGGGGAAATCGCGACTAAGCAATACGTTTGAAAAGAATAATAGGCTCTACTCTTCAGCTGACCAACAAGCAAACCTAGTTATTAAAATTCAAAAAATCTTAAATAGAAAAGTATTCATAATAGCTTTCTATGGCCTTTAGTCCTATAAATTGGCGTTCCGTCCGGCAATATCACTTGGGCTCATCAGTGTCATAGTGACGGCCTTAGCTAAAGGCCATTAAAAGCTATTTTGATTCATTGATTCAACAAGTCCATTCCTTAATGGTAATTCTTCTAATTGGCTGATTTATTTCGGTAAAGTATATAGAATTTGTATTATAAAAAAATTCTTATATAAAAGTATTCCGTTTAGATGCAACAAAAATAACAGAAAAAAAAACTAAGACGCTGACGATTCTTATTTGAACGAAACTTACTGAATTAATGCCAATTTTTAACAGATCTGTTAATGCAGGTACTTTTTGTTATCTTTATCCAAAATTTCAAGAAGATTAGATTAAACGAGTATTTAGAGGTTATGAGCTTTGATCACTTTTGTAAAAGTAGGCAAAAAATACGATTTTTACATATTTTGTTGTTTTTAGTGAAAAAAGTTTTTTATTTAAGAATACAATTTCTCTAAACATAGTCGGCGGGTTCAGCTTTAAGAATAAAATAGGTACGTCAGTTAGGAGAGGAGGAGGGGCGAAGTGGGCAGGAGAACCAAAGGTAGTCAATTTTATCAATTCAGTCAACGGAGGCCTTTACAGAGCGATGATAAAAAATGTCCTTTGGGCCAAATTGGATGATATGGATGTGAACGACAGATAGTTCCAACAGGACATCACTACGTGTTACAGCTGATGCCGCAAAGCACATTATAAAGGGTGTTTTTTTTTAATTTGTGGTTTTCAATCTGGCAATACTTTTTTCGGAGTTGGTCTTTTTGAGAGCTTTCACTTGATTTATGCTCAGTTTGGTTTGCCATTTTATAATGACAGACCTGAACAACGTTTGCATATTTTTATGATGAGGAAATTTTTGCACGATTTTTTGACATATGTATCAATTTTTTGGTTATAACTACGACATCAAAAACTAATTTTCGCCCTTTATACGAGTGAACAAAATTTCTTTATTTAAATGTTTTGAATTCAAGCGTTATTGACATAGTTACAAGCGCCCTTTTGCACTTAGAGGCCCTCCACAACAAATTAAAAGGTCGAGTGCGAGAGTGGCCTATC
Organism: Dasysyrphus tricinctus; assembly: GCA_963921185.1. Lineage (NCBI taxonomy): Eukaryota > Metazoa > Arthropoda > Insecta > Diptera > Syrphidae > Dasysyrphus > Dasysyrphus tricinctus. The sequence goes on from OY992532.1 coordinate 90,483,615, forward strand.
TGATCGGTTTATAACTGTATTTTGAAGGATCATGAAAAAAAAAAATCAAAAACCTTATATTTTTGATTATATTGCAAAAAAAAAATCAAAACTTTGTTATGATCTGACCAAAATGATATCCGAGACTTCGGTTGAAATCTTTTGATATTTGAAGTTGGTGGAACAAGATTCATGGACATTCGAACGAAATCTCAATGAAAAATTGTAGATTTAAACCAAATCTTAATAAAATCCCGCTCCGCTAACTCGACATCCCTAAATTTTTCAGCTAAAATCTCAGGTTTCAGTTTGGTGGGAACATAGTATTAGTTTAGTACAAGCGTTTGAAAGTAATTTGTTTCTTATTTTTGCTCTACTGAAAATAATGAAAAATGCAGTTAGGACGGATATGAACACATCTTTGGAAAAATGAAACACTTTAAATGTTCAACTTAAACGCTTATGTTCTACTTTTTCCTCATCGTAAACTGTCACACAAGCTCTTATGTTGAACTTAATTGTTTAAGTTTCGTATCAGCAAATGAGTATAAGGCCTGGTTCACACGGCAATACACCCCACGTTTTTTCGCATTATAAATCCGTGCGAATGAGCAGTGGCGTATACATTCTTCATAGAACCTTTCACACGATCTTTGTACTTTAAGCATAGTTTACAGTTCCGATGCGAAAAAAAATCAAAATTTTTAAAACGATTTTCCACCTATTCTGCGCACCAAGTTGAATAATATTCAAGGCGAAAAACGTTTGCTTTGGCCTAAACCACCCATTGAGTCATTAATTTACCCTTAATTGACAAACTATAGGCCTAAAAATGGAAAATAATTATTTTTGGATGCGAAAACCATTTGCATGCAAATAATGCCTTGAGGTGAATATATTTTTTTTTTTCGAAAGTATAAACCGACCATCAAAAAAAAAATATTTTATTCACCACACTTTTTTTCGCATGCAAATCAATTGCCGGTCCATTGTTTTGCATGACATTCCATAACAGCATTGTTTTTTTTTTTGCATGGGAACTGTAAACCAATCATGCAAACAATTAATTTTACATTTCACCTCAATTATTTTTGACATGCGAGAATATTTGCATAGATTTTTTTTTTGCGCACGGGAACTGTAAACTAGGCTTTAAGCAATGTTAACAGTTCCCATGCCAAAAAAGAATTAAAATTTTCAAAACGATTTTCCATCTATTCTGTGCACCGAGTAGAATAATATTCAAGGCGAAAAACCTTTTGCCTTGGCCTAAGCCATCCATTGAGTCATTAATTTACCCTTAAAGCATAGTTTACAGTTCCCATGTGAAAAAATATCAAAATTTTCAAAACGATTTTCCATTTATTCTGTGCACCAAATTGAATAATATTCAAGGCAAAAAACGTTTGCCTTGGCCTTAACCACCCATTGAGTCATTAATTTACCGTTAATTAATAAACTATAGGCCTAAAAAAAATAATTATTTTTGGATGCAAAAACTATTTGCATGCTAATAAAGCCTTGAGGTGAAATTTTTTTTTTTTTGGAAGTGTAAACCGACCATCCAAAAAAATATTTTATTCACCACACTTTTTTTCGCATGCAAAATAATTGCCAGTCCATTGTTTTGCATGACATTCCATGACAGCAATGTTTTTTTTTTGCATGAAACTGTAAACTAATGATGCAAAAATTAATTTTGCCTTTCACCTCAATTATTTTTGACATGCGAGAATATTTGCGTAGGTTTTTTTTTGCACAAGGGAACTGTAAACTAGGCTTAATTAATAAACTATATGCCTAAAAATGGAAACTAATTATTTTTGGACGCACAAACCATTTGCATGAAAATAATGCCTTGAGGTGAATATATTTTTTTTTTGAAGTGTAAACCGACCATCCAAAAAATATATTTTATTTGCCTTACTTTTTTTCGCATGCAAAACAATTGCCGGTCCATTGTTCTGTGCATGACATTCCATGACAGCAATTGTTTTTTTTGCATGAAACTGTAAACCAGTCATGCAAACAACTAATTTTGCATTTCACCTCAATTATTTTTTGACATGCGAAAATATTTGCATAGATTTTTTTTTTCGCACGGGAACTGTAAACTAGGCTTTAGCCGTTTGGATTTGTGCTGCGAATAAACGTGCGGTGCATTGCTGTTTGAACACCTAAGAATTATTCTGTCGACATTTTTTTGTAAAATGAAATTCGATCGAGTAATTGAATAAAAACAATCACACTCACTTTCAATATGGTGGCCTTCTCCTTGCCCGGTCACCCCAAAAACTTTTGTTGGTTTAATAATGAGGAGATAATGTATACCTACCCAAAAACAATTCGTTCGTTTTGCCAATTTTGTGTCTAATTTTCTTGAGCTAGTAATAAAAAATACAAATTTCTCCAACCATCAGCAACCAACCTAGAACCAAAGAATATAAAGTTACCAAGAAGACGCATCTCATACAAATTTGGCGGGTTCCAACATTGTTAAAAGTTTTTCTGATGTTTTTTAACAATAGTTTTTTGCATTGTATGTAAGTGTATTTTTACAAAACTTTCCCTCCTCCCTAAACTGTATAAGATAGATCCCCCTTCTTCAATAATAAAACATTTGAACTGTGTCCCTCAACAATCGTCGCACCAAGTCGTACAAATCCTAGTCTTGCCTAAAGAATTATTTGCTGGATACTGACAACTTTATTACACTGTATTTTAGATTTCTAGATCTTTTTTAATTCACAAAAAATCTAAATACCCACAAATGTAGGAAATCAGGTGCTCTAAAAAAAACTGTTTACTTAAAATTTTTTCGTTCCGATGAACAAAAAGTGAGATAAACGCTGAAAACCATTTTTACAATTTTCGACAACAATATTTCATGATGTCGATAATTTTTGGAAACAAAAAATTGAAAAGATATTTTAACTTAAAAAATCAAATAAAACATGTTACTCTCCGAGAAAATGGCGGATAACACAAAATTTCCAACCACACAAAGACTACTTTCACGCGTATCGAAGAACCAGCCAATCTAAAATTACTTGTGTTTTGACGTTGCTTAGCTCTCGTACTATTAAGGTTTGAAATTATTGTGTGTGTCAATTTCATTGAAATCGTTCAAGGAACAACGAAGTTATAATATGTTAACATTTTTTGAAAGATCCTGTTATGAAATATTTTTTTCCGTTCCAATTCTGTATCAGCTATCATCTGAGTAAATTTCATTGCAATCTCTCAAGAAAGAACGAAGTTGCAAAATGTTGACATATTTTAGAAAAATCTTATTTTGAAAATATTTTTTTCTGCTATAACTCTGTCTCGGCTATCACCTCTGTCAATTTAATTGAAATCGTTCAAAGAGCAACGAAGTCCCGAGGATTTAAAAACTTTTTTCGGAACTTTGTACTTCGATACTTTATCTTGCGTAACTTTGGCTTTTCGAAATTGTCCCCTGTCGTAAATTTACATTTTTCTTTCTTCGGTTCAGGGAATGGATCTTCAATAGTTCTTCCATGATAAATTCGGGAACGAACCATATTTTACAGATCCTTGCAGGTTTGATTCGAATGAAAACGAATTTTATTAGGAACCAAAAAATAGGATTCGTGATGGAATCAAAAACAAAATTCTTTTGAATTGTTCACGAGAGAACGAATCATATTTTATCGTTCTACGAACCTTGGCTGTGTATCGTCTTTGTTAATTTTCTTATCTATATCATTGTATATAAACTATATGAAGCCAAAAAGCTCGTGCCCATCTAGTGCCCAAATGTAATCCTAATTTTTGGTAAGAGATCTCGGTAAGGCGATCATAGCGAACCTATCGACCAAATGTCAACCTACAAAATCGTGTTGCATGAGAATACTAAAGATCGTATATACAATGTCTATAATAGTAATAAGTTGCTGAATAGGTATGGGCTGCACATCCATTAAAAAGTTGTATTCTCCCAGTGACAAAAATCCAACCAAGCAGATATGTGTGTTTTTTTTTTTAATTTTTATCAAAAACGGCAAGGGCGCCAAAATCAAGTTTTGCCCCGGTTCGGAAAAATCGTAGGCTGGCCACACCAAAGAATATAAAGTTACCAAGAAATATTATCTGGATCTTAAAATAAAATCCGATTCCGAAAGCTCTTTTCGAAATAATAATAAAAAGAACGAAACAAAAAATAATTGAGAGAAAAGCTCTTTCTCATACAATCTTGACAAACACTACGCATACCATAATATTCACTATTCGTATTATAAGGATAGTAAAAAGGAGGATATTTTTGGCTGCATGTGACATCTCATTTGACGTTTTATGAAAAGCTCTGAGAGAATGTTCTTGAAAGAGAAAAAGCTCTGAGAGCGGGTTCCAATGTTGGAACCCGCCATATAAAATTTTTCAAAGCAAACATTTTTATGAGATGCGTCTTCTTGGTAACTTTATATTCTTTGGCCACAAACAGTCAAAAGTATCCTCCTTTTTACTATGAGGAAGAGCTTTTCTCTCAATTATTTTCTGTTTCGTTCTTTTTATTTTTATTTCAAGAAGAGCTTTCGGAATCGGATTTTATTTTAAGATCCAGATAATAGGTTTGTTTCTTTACTTTTGTGATAAAGTTTGGGAAAAAGTGCGGGAAAAAGTTTGGGATTGAGCTTTCTGATGTTGTTGTTGTAATGTTTAACCATAAATGAAAAGTAAAGAAACGCATTTGGGATGTTTTTGGTTTGTTGCGGTTGAAAGTACCTATTTAACTACATTGTTGGTTGGCTAACCGCATACAAAATTTTACAATTTCAATTATTTTTACATGCACTTATCATGTTGGGCTCTATTTTAAATAATAAAGGAGAAACACTTTACTTTATATTTGCCTCCATTGTATCATTTTCATTTAATTTAATTAAACTATTTTATGTTCGCTACTTGAAAAATATAATTTCAAATTTATCGATCAGCTGATTTCTTATTTGAGAAGCAAGAAAGTGCAGTAATTAAAATGTTCGGGTAGATTCTTGCTGGAGGGGAAATGAAAAAAAGTCAAAAGCTCTGGCATTTTTGTTCCAAAAAAAATAGTAAAGAAACACGTTTTGGGTAGATTTGGGATACTTCGGGATCCCAAGGGCGAGTAAAGAAACAGACCTAATACTTTTTGGTAACTTTATATTCTTTGCTAGAACCTATTTAGTGGGTACATGCTTTGTATATCTAAATCTAAATCTAAATAAGATATACAAAGGTACATGCCTACCATGTCTTCTTCATGTTTTCCTTCATTCAATTTAATTTTAAATTATTTTCAAGCTCTGCATACTACATTAGAAGTTCAAATAAAAATTAAAAATAATGACAAATGGAAACATGCACTTGCAACTTACATATATCAAAGCGCGTAATTATCTACTTAATATTCAATAAATTTTGTTTGCTTAAATTCTCAAGTTCTAACATTTCCGCAAAGTAAAAAAAATAAAAAAACTATTAACTACACACGAAGAGTAGGTACTTTCGGTGTTGCTTTTCACATATTTGTTTGCTTTAAAATTTCAGTTTAAACTTTTAAATAAAATGTACAAGGTGCACATCGAATGTCATCATTACGAGACAAATTTGTCAGGTGATATTTAAGCATTTTTATTCATAAATAATATGAATTCGGTTGCATATGGTAGCTATAGTTACATATGTATGTGGAAAAGATAACGATCATAAAAATTCTATTAAAAATAATTAAAAATAGAAAACGAATTACCCTTAGAAGTATAGTGGGTTACATAAATTAAAAATTAAAACGACGAAAATCCATGACAATTTATAAGTCTATAGAATTTGAAATTCTAAAACAATTGCGATCGTAATCGAATAATTCATTCAATGAACTTTGATTGACTTTTCTCTTTGTAGGCCACCTTAACAAAAGAGGAAAGAAAATTGTCTGGGTAAGCTATTTTGTATAGGTAGTATTTACCTCTACTTTATATGGGTTTCAATTTATTTGACTTGCTGCATATTATTATGTACATAGGTATACCTGTGGGATAATTTGCTTATAATAAAAAAAAAATCATTTAATATTCTAGACATGCCAATAAACAAAACGATTACGCATTCCTCCAATTGAAACCATAGAACTAATCAAAACAATAGGTGTATTGGATATGTTTTGATGGATTACAAGTCCAGTTAATCTTTTTCTTCAATTAACAAGTGGGTGTCTTGAGTATAAATATGCGCTCAATATTTTACAATGTTATTAAACTGGGTATGTAATTTCTATGAAGGCAGCTGAGTCGAATGTGATAGAACGATGATAGTAAAACCGGAAGCAGGGATCATCCATATTGTTATATGGCAGTTGTAAAGGGTCTTTCCATAGGGAAACTCGAACTTTATTGGGTAATAGCGGTCATGCTTTTTGCTGTGTGTGACAGATAACCATGGAAGGTACTAGAATTGAACAACGTGTGCAACTGAAAATAATTAGATTTAATTTTACAAATCGTTGCTCTGATCTGATCTGATCTGATCTCTCGACACATTGCGTGATTTTGGTAAAAAAAAATCAAGCCCATTTTGGATAATGGGCCACCATTATTTCGTTGTTTCCCTTAATAACGTCGCCTTAGTCACTAAATATTTCTTTTAATCCGCAATCATATGTTTGCATCTTTTTTATCACAATCTTTTTAATTCACTATGCTTTTCAATCATTTCGCAATTCACATTTTCGGTTTTGTTTGGAACTATTTTCGATCGTTTCGTAAAATTCGTTGAAAATTTGATGTTTATATTTTTGTTTTTGTTAAATTATTTTTTATTTGGTCAAGTGTTTTTTTTCTCGCGAAATAACGTTTCGCCGTTTTATTATTTTGCGAATTATCGCTAAGCCGTCTTATTATTTCAATTATAAAAAGAGTGCTGAAATGGTTGAAATTGAAAAAACTTTTTATTTCTATTAAGACAATGATCCGAAGTAGAGTTGGGCAATTAAGTTCATTTGAGTGAGCGATCAATTTAGTTCAATTCACGCTACTGAACTAGTTCACTGGAGTGAACTAGTTCGTTCGCGAACTGTCATCAAGAAAGGTCACCCAACATCGACGTCTCGGACAGAACGTCACTATAGGCAGCTATAATTTTGAAGCGGTCAGAGGCTTTGTCTACCTAGGATCTGCTACAAACTCAGCGAACAATACTAGTGCTGAGATCAAACGAAGAATCGCCAATCGCTCTTTCTTTGGACTAAGAAGGCAATTGAGAAGCAAAGCCCTCTCTCGAGCAACTAGACTATCCCTGTATAAGATGGTTATCATCCCGGTCCTGATGTATGGTGCGGAGGCATGGACACTCTTAACGGTGAATGAGAACGCGTTAAGCTGTTTTGAGTGGGTGATTTTTGGTCCCGTCTGTATAGATGGGAAATGGAGAAAAAGATACAATAACGAACTGTAGGGGCTGTACAGCGACGCCGACCTAGCCTCAAAATTGAAAATGACTGAGATGGCTGGAGCTAAAACGAATGGACATCAATGCTCCGGCCCGAAAAGTCTTTGAACCCAACTCCGTTTGACAGCGCATCTAGTTGGTTGAGCACTCTCGACATCAAAAAAAATGTTTCGCACAACGGTAGGCCTTGTGGTACATACAAAGAAAAAAAAATCCAAAATCTGCAATTTTCGATATAGGAGCACTTCCGATTGTTGTAGTACGATGAAAATAGGTAGATCTGTAAGGCTTGAAGTACTTAGAAAGAAAAAAAAAACGAAAATTCGGAATTTTCCGTTCAGAGGGCGTGTTATCCACCCACTTTCTAAAAAATTCTTATAAACTATGTATATGGAGCACTTCTGATTGTTGCAGAACGATGAAAATCGGTAGAACGGTATGACTTGAAGAGCATACAAAGAAAAAAAAATAAAAAAATTGAGAACTTCCATTCAGGTGGCGTGGCATCCACCCACTTTCTCAGAATTGCTATTATTTATATTGAGCACTTTCGGTTATTATAGAATTATGAAACTTTGTAGGTCTAAATTTTCACCTGGAAAAATAAAATCTTTGCAAAAAGGTGTGAAATCACAACAGAAACATAAATGTTAAAAAAAAGCCAAGTTCTTATAAGTATCTACAAGAAATTTGTGCGTACAAATTTGGCCAAAAAAAGTAATGAGATCTAAAATATATGTCAAGTTCATGAAATTTTAGACTTTCTCACTATCGACTTGATATAAAATATTTTTAAATTAGAAAAATAAATATATTTTTCTTTGAAAATTTGATTTTTTTTAGAAATTTAATTTTGATTTGCACAAATATTAAAAATTAGCATGCAAACTTTTTTGTTTTAAATGCTTTGGAATTTAAATACAAAGAAAAAAACAGCTTCAACGATGTTTTTTTTGTTTGGGCAGATTCATATTTGTTCAAGGATTCAGATGGCATTATTTATTTTCATGTCAAACTGCTTAAGAAGTTGCATTTTACATAAATCAATACACACCATAACTAATCAACAGGGAATAATTGCTTATTTTGTTATTTATTTGTAGGTAGATAACCCAGCACCTACATATATTTTTATTATGTATATTGTATTAATTCAATAATCTGCAACGGCAAAATCAATAAAACCACAGAACTTCTCAAATTACTGCCAAAGTATATCATTGCATACCTCTACTTCATGTTTAAATAAATTTAGATATGAATAGGAATGTGCGTCATACTCATAGATAATACAAACAAAATAGTATAGAAAACGAATCACTAAAATCCTGAAAATTGTTTAAAGTATTGTTAATGATTAATATTACATATAGACTGTTTTCTAAATTTGTGTATGTTAAACATAAACAAAGTTTTTTGTGAGTTGCTTTCTTTAAATACATCTCCATTTTTGTTGATTCCGAGAAAAATGGAATTGTAAGTTTATTACTAAAAAAAAACGCTTAATTCAAAGGAAAACTAATCAAAGTAACATTTTTTTTGTCGTGAAAAACAGCTAGTTCCTATTTTGCATTTTAATATACAAAAATAAAAAACAAGTAATCTTATTTTTTGAATGAATCAAAAAATCGATAGAGCATTTTAATACACTCGTTTTTATTACATTCAATGAAATTGAAGAGATTTGATAGATCTTTATATTTTTTAGTAATTTTTGAAGTGATCTATCATTATAAATTAAAATGTAGAGTTATCCGCTTTTCACTCTAAGCCGACGATAAAAACTTTTATTAACAAAACTAAACAAAATGTAGTGCAAATAATACTCGGGGAAACATTTATTAAAATCGTAAGAGCCGTTTTTGAAATAAATATAGACTTTTCTTAACTGTTTTTGGAGATCTACAAACATTCATGTTCTACCTTCCCAAAAGTGCATTTTTTCAAAAATCAAGCATATTCCTTGTTTAATGGTTTGGTCTTTAACCTTAAGGAAAGGATTAGATCCTCTTAATGGTAAGGAAAACACCAGCCTCATGAATCAATACAAAAAAGTGCTTGAAAAAGGAATTGATTGCAGGAATTCGAAAGTGGTTTTTGACGAAGCTCCCATATTCATGCACGATGTTCCTTCATGGAGCTTAGGGTGACACCCTTTCCATTCTCAATCATAAGAAATTAAAGTATTGGACTGGCCTGGCAATTCTCTGAATATGAATTCCCTACTGAAGACTTGAGAAGTTGCTGAAAACCTTATTACAACTAAAAGTCAGCTGGTGGAAAAGCTTAAAACTAGCCACGTGTTTGTGCATGTCCATATAGAGTTAAGCGAAATAACGACATCGGGACAATTCAACATTTGTTAACCTTTTGCATTGGTCTGCCATTTTGTTTTTAACTATCTTACCAACAAACATTTGATATTTCTATATAAATTATCGATAACACAACGATGGCCAATTTCATAAACAAACACTAAAATTACTTTTATCTAAACTCCTTCTAAATTTTATCAGACATTTAAAATTTTTCAGTTTCACCAATGTAGAAAAGGGATGTTTTAAGGATATTTTAATTTTACTGAGTTTGCTCACATCCCTGGATTCAAAAAAAGAGGTGTTTCCCTCGCACATGCGAAGTCTTACGAGAAAAAGTGAAAAAGCATTATGGATGAGGGACAATTATTTTGACAGCAAAATATCAGCTGTTGTTGACTGGAATGGCTTAACAAAAGAGACTTTTAAAATTTAATGAGACAAAAACGAGCTTTTAGTTTACAAGGGCATTTAAAATCTTCCTAAATATAAAAGCATTTGGTGAAACCAAAAAACATAATTTAAACGCTAAAAGGCTTTTTAAATAATTAAAAGCCTTTCGTGAAATCGGCCACGAGAATCTTAGTTTGACATTACCGTTTTTATCAGGACAAAAGTTAACTCCAGTTAATTATCTGAACTTGCCTAACTCTATATGGACATAGTTGTTGTTATATTTAACATGAAAATCGTTTTGCTTTGCTGTCGTTTTTTCCACACAGTTTTATTTGGATATGCAAAAAAACACAACTACTAAGTGACAAATTGGAACCCGCTCTCATAGCTTTTCCACACAAAGTCAAAATTATCCTCCTTTTTACTATGAGAAAGAGCTTTTCTCTCAATTATTTTTTGTTTCGTTTTTTTTTTTTTTATTATTATTTCGAAAAGAGCTTTCGGAATTGGATTTTATTTCAAGATCCAGATAATACTTCTTGGTAACTTTATATTCTTTGATAATAAGCATACAAAAAGAGACCAAAAAATGTAAGCTATTTTGACAAAAACATTAAAAGTTAAACAAAGTTAACAAAACAAATTTATTTTTTGCTTGTGCCTAATAATTTGGCACGCTACTATACAAATTTTGATAAACAGAATTATGAAAAGAAGAATTTTAAATTTCAAAATATCGTGTAAGAATCTAATAAAAGCTTTTACGTCAAGTGGTTTCATTTTATATCATTAACAAAAACAAACATTTTTTTGAGAAATGGTGATATTTTTGCAGTTACATTAAAAGTAAAAAAACATGGCGGTTCATAATGAGATAAAAGATCTGCCATTGATGGCCTTGGCTCTGCCTGCAAAATGGCTATTCTTTTGATTAGATTTTGCGTGAATGACAGCTCTGATTTCTTAAGTGCATACATTTTTGGTGAAGCATTAAAATAGACTTTATCTTTGACATAAACTTGAGAAAAATCTATTGGTGTTTAATCACCCGCTCAATTATTGCAGTATCCATTTTGAGAAATCAATCGCCCAGGAAATTTTTTGCTCAATAGACTCATTACCGGTCGTTCTGCGGACAGTAAACGCCGCTATTTTGCATAGCACTAATTTCAGCAAAAAAAAAAAAAATGCTTTGCGAACTAGTGTTCAGAAGACCCTATTCCTGAGATCTTCTAGAAATGAGCACACCTGAGTTTTTGGCTACAAAGTTGCCCTTTTTGGACGAATACGAGCTGGAGTCTTTAAATCAATAAGGTCTGGCGCCCACTGGGCAACTTTGGTGCCGGCAACTTTTAGTTGCTCATAATTGCCCTCTTAGCAACTCCCGAGCAATTTTTTGCAACTGATTGTCAATGTGAAAGCATCGTGACTCTTGAAGAAAATGTAAATGAAAACAAAAATTTACATTTAGGGTATTCATACAACAGCGTAAAGTCGTCGTAAACGTTGTAAACTTTTAAACTTCGTAATTCTGTCACAATTTGTATGGAAAATTTGACAGATTTACAAAGTTTAAAACTTTACGATGTTTGTGCCCTTTCACACGAGGAAACTGAGTTGCCAGCAACTTTTAGTTCGTAGGTGAGAAGGGCAGGAGGAAAGAGGGGCGAACAGAATCTCCCCGGTCGAAGATTTGAAGAGATTTTTTGACATTTCCTTTCACACCTAGGTTAAGGTGTGTTCAACCAATAGAATTTCAAGGGGAATTTCAAAAATTGCCTGGTAATTTGTTTCCTCGTATGAAAGGTACAAGAGAATTTTAAGGATTTTAAAAGAAAACGTCAAAAAAATCTCCAGCAACTTGTTTCTTCGTGTGAAAGGGGACTTTACGACGAGTTTACGCTGTTGAATGAATACCCTTATTTTGGATATTAAAATTATTAAATCAGTTCAGAGCAATAAGTTTGATTTTGGCGATGTTGCTGTTGCTGCCCAATAAAATGATTAGAAAAATTCAGAAATCTATACTGCTGTCATAAGGAAAAAGGGCGTATCTCCTTTTTGGTAGTTTTGAGATACATAAATGCATTTTAATGATTTTGCTTTTCTCGCCTTCAAATTTAATGAAATTAAATATTTTAAAGAACGATTTCTTATATTAGAAAAAATTATGTTATTTTACTTTTAGTAAAAGTTATAATGGTGATGACCTAGAAAAATTAACTTTTGACTTTTAGGCCTTGTGTAGGCACATAAGTAACTTGATTGAAACCTGAATTGAAAGTTGCGTTCGTGATTTTTAGCCATTTGCAGTTGGAAATATGAATTTTTAGCTTTACATAAATATAATATACATTCTACTTAACGGTTCAAATTATGGTACTAACTCAATTTTTGAATTTTAGCGATTACGCCCTTTTTTCTTAGGGCGGGTGGCAGTATATGTAAGATACGTTTTCCGGCAACGAAGTTGCTCAGTGGATGGGGGCAAGCAACTTAAAGTTGAAGGCAAAAAGTTCCGCGAGCTACTTCGAGCAACTTCATAAAATTTCCGGAAATTAAGTTGCCTAGTGGGCGCTCTCCCTTATACCCCAATGTACTTGAATCTGGAGTAACAAAAAGTTGCTTGGGCGAGCAACTAAAAGTTGTCTAGTGGGCGCCCGACCTAAACCTTCCCGAAATGTCAAAACTTACCAATTAAATTTGCTTTAAAGCTGACTGAAACGGCGCGCGGGCGTGTGATGGCAACCAAAAGCAGTACGAAATATTCATTATTAATTAAGTGAATTTTCTATTTCAACACATTCTGCGAGTGTACATTAGGCTGTCCCGTAAAATTTTTTGTTAGAGTATCTAAACGAAAGACCCCGCAAAAGTTGCGCATTGAATAGCATATAACGGGACAAAAAACCAAACTAAAATCGGAGGGTACTTTTGGGCCTCTACCGCCCTCTGAAATCTAAAAAAAGCAGTTTTTTCCTTATTTTTATAATATTTTTTTTAAGATTATCATAACGAAAGACCCCGCAATATTTGCGTATTGAACAGCATATAACGAAAAAAAACCAAAAAGAAATCGAATGGTACTTTTGGGCCTCTACCGCCCGCTGAAATTATTAAAAAAAGCTATTTTTTTTCTTATTTTTTAACATTTTAAATTTGTTTGAGAATTTATTATGTACATTTAATATGTAAGCTTTGCCTATTTCTTATAGATTTTATTGATTGCTGATATTTATAAAGATATAGATCTTGTATCAACAATTTCTGAAGGTACCTACTTGGCTAGGTATTTTATTTTAAAATCGTTAAAGAGCTTCTTTATTTTTAATTCCTTTCCTTCCCAAGCATAAAAGAGTTTTTGTTTGTCCTAACTAGAACTCGACTCGACTTGCACTCACTCAACCAAATAATAATGAATCAACTTAAACTCAATTGGCCTGTTTGTATGTTTGTATTGTCATTGGCCCTTAGTTATAAATCCGAGTCTAGCTAAACTCGACTTTAACAAAAACAGCCGTAGAAATAAAACACAAATTTCACTTCAAAATGCTTAGATTAGATATATGTAATTTTAAACTTAGCTTTAGGTGCTTCTTAGCATTTTGTGGTGAAATTTGTGTTTTATTTCTACGGATGTCTTTAGGCTACATTCGGATCTATAACTCAGTGCCATTGTCATTGCAACTTAGCAATATTTTAAATTTGAAAGTGCCATGGGGTTTTTGTCTCATGGTATTGTTTCAGCAACTTAATCAGAAAAATTGTTTTATTTTTAAAGTCTAATCCTTTTATTCTTGTGTTAAGTTAATTGGTTTCTTTAAAAATATTAAAGTCGTCAAAACAAAGTAAGTTCTTGACCAATGTGGCATCGCATGTAACATCGTCTTTGTTTTGTGTCCTGTATTATTGTTGTAACTCTCTAAGAAGTTAAGTTGTGTTGTTTCTCTGAAAATATCTTAAACGTAAAATCAAAACGAGTTCTGGACCTCGTCGTAAGAAGCATTGTGTCCTTTTTCGGCCCCTTTAGTGAACTAAACAAAAATAAGTTACCAACAATAAAAAATGTAATCAAATATATTCTTTTTGTATCTAATTACGAGGTTTTTGTAATTGTGAGAACAGAAATCGAAAAGATATGGAAGAATGTGTCGATTCCAATTGTCTGCCGTAGTCGAACACTACAAAAAATGAAAATCCACTTTGATAAATACATGACACTTAAAAGATACCCAAATTCGAAAAAAATACAAGCTATCACAACAGATTGCAGGATTTTATTGCACTTTCACACACAAAATTGTTTGACATTGCATCTTAAAAGTGTGATTCCTTTAATGACTGTCATTGTGTAAATGATTAGAAAGTGCCTTCTAGTGAAAGATCATTTTTAGTGGACCAGAGAAATGACAGAAAAATGATTATCGTAGTGCATTAGGTAGTCAAAGAGCTGAATCTACTAAGGTATCAATTTTTTCCGATACAAGTCAATACAGTTCATCGAATTGAAGAAGTGCAGCCAGAGCTCTTTTTATCCGAGCCCTCAACGTCAACATCGTGAGGTAAGCGGAATTTACTATCTCTACCATCCGTAGCAAGAGTCTGTGATCGATATGGGCTTTCCGTACGATCTGCTGCAGCAGTTGCTTCACTGATAAGACTCTAGTTAGTGATAAAAATAAAAAAAACATCGAGCCTTGTCAAAATCTAGAGAAAGCCTATCAAATCAATGCGATAATGTTGTAATTCGCAGTATTTATTTTGATGGGCGAAAAGATAAAACTCTTACTTCCGAATAGAAAGATGGACGATACAATCGGAAGGAGGTTCTTGAAGAACATATTTCCATTCTTGCCGAACCAGAATCCATTTTCTTAGGCCATATAACTCCTAAATCTGGTACAGGAAAGGAAATAAGTAACTCGATGCTAAATTTCTTCAAACAAAATGGATTTAATTTGAAAAAAGTTCGCTTTTTCGCACATCCTGAAAACATTTTAGTGGCAATGCACTTTGACGAAAGGGTCTATGTCAGAAAGCTTGCTCTAAAGCGAATTATAAAAGCGAGGCACACCCATACATCAAACCGAATATTTAAGCCACCAAAAATTAAATTAAACGCTACGGACTACATGGACATAATTTTTTGGAATGAATGTCAAATTATTCCACCACCTTGCCTCGCAGAATTGACTGATGATGAACTTTCATTGCTGGTGCAAATAAGAAAACTGAAAATACCGGAATTTCCTTGCCACACGCAAAATGTCGAAAGATGCATCAAATCGTTGACCGAAGCAAGCCACTGTGTTATTGGAGCAAAGTCGAGAGAAGGACTTATAAGGAATAGAAAAGAAATGCCTCCTTTTAACTTCAAGGGTCAATTTTCAATGTAAATATTTTCTTCTATTTTTTTTTTACTTTTTTGCAATGTAAATATATTTTTTAGGTCCTTTCATGAACTTTTTTTATATTTTTTTCAAGGTCGCTAAAATATGTTTTTCTTAGGCTTTACTTTAATTTAATAAATCAATTCAATAAATTGAAATTAAATAATAAAATTTAAAAAATGGAAAAAATATAATTTTTTTTTTTATTTTGTTTTAAAATCTTTAAGCCTCGGTAGAGCCCCAAAAGTCATGTTCAAATCAAAAAGTAAGGACATATTAAGAATCTACTCGTTATTACGCAACTTTTGATACCCCTTTCGATAAAAAGTTCGAGACATTTTTTTTCTTGATACATTCATAATTAATAACCGCCTTGTTTCTACTAATCAATTCAACAGTGATCGCAGTATCAGATTTTTTATTGACAGTTAAGAAATTCCGTTGATTTAAATAAAGCCTCTTGTTGGAAGACCCTGTAACTCTAAACCGAAGGGAGAACGAGAAAATAACATTTAAAATTTTTGATTATAGGTACAAACGACACATAGTTTTCATCTTTGGGACACCTTATTAATTGGTTGTTTCATTTTTTATAAGCTTCAATATCATTTTTTCTTTGTAATTATAACCGAGTGAGGAGATTTCGAGGTATGTGCATCTGAAATGTTCCTTCTAATGTCACGTGATTTTTCCATTCAGCAATGGAAAAAGCGGTTAATGTATATAAATATCGACTTACTGAATTTTTTTTTAAACTAAGGGGGACACCACTTTTGCACTCCCACCCACCGGGAAATTTTTTAATTGCTTTCGTAGCTCCTAATTATATGCAATTTATTTAATTCTACTATTTATTTACATTGTGATTTTGTATCTATGGTTTTTATTTGATTTATTATTTATTTATTGATAATTTTTCCAATATTAAAAAAATAAACAAATTTTTAAATTCATTAAAATAATAAATATTGTTCTTTCATCATTAATATTGCATACGAACATGCGCTTAGTGTATAAATTTATTTAAATAGTTTTCTGAACTACATTAGTAGGTATTAAAAGTTTGTGCACGAATACCGGCGAAATGATGACATTACTCAAACAATGACTACATAACGAAATGTATTTATTTACAAGTGCGGCCATTCACAGACTTTAGTTCACCGAAATATTTTAAAACTTCTAAGTTGAGTTAACTTAAACTCACAAAAGAGAAATCAAAACCAACCCTTCTTTAGTAGAAAAACTAAAATGCATGACGTAACAATTCTTATCTCGAATGATTTATGAAATTATTTTTGATGAAAAATAAAATTCAACAAAATAGAAAATTTCTTACCGCCTTTGCATATGCCTTTCCGATACCATCTGTGGCCCCTGTTATCACTGCAATCAGAAACGAAGAAATAGGTACAAAATATTCGTTGCAAAATGAGTTCGTTATAAAATTTCACAATAATTCACATATTTTGTGTTTCAATTATAAAACATACCAGCCCATTCACCCAACCGCTTAAAATCAACCCTTGGCCCTAAGAATTTCGGTCCAAGAATATTTGAATATAGCCAAGGTAAAACTTTTCGCACAATGTGATAGGAAACAATTATAAGGGCGAGACTTGTAGTAATGCCCATTGAGGAGGAGGTACCACACATTTTTTCAGTCATTTTCTTAAAATAGAAAATAATTTCGACAGCAAAAAATATTTCAAATGTGACTCCCGACAAGTAGCTACAGACGACCAACGTTTACGTTATCACACCAAATAGGAATAAATTCAATCGAATAACAAAATTCAATACTAGAAAGCACTTGGGCTATGGTGTTCTTTGCCTTTGGAACTTCCCTTCCGGAATAAGTAATTCGAATACTATTACCCCACGACCCATTGGCTTTCTCTGCCTGCAATGGAAAACACATTTTTTATCACTCACTGCCCTAATGTACTTGTATTGAGTTAGAATTCACGAGGACTGTGCTGAGCTGATTGCTGAATACTAACTACACAAAAGAAAAAAAACAACAAAAATCAGAATTTATTCATTTAGGTATTGGTGTGTTTTCGACGACGAGACGTGACAAATATGCGCAGAACATCAGGCTATCCGTACTATGCGGTATGCGCAGTTCTCAGATTTCCAGCACTGCTTATATTGCTTTTCCCCTATTTTTTTCCAATTTTAATTTAGGGAGCAATATTATATGCACGCGTGATATTCAGAACTTTGCTTCATTTCGTCAGCTGTTTGGCTGATAGCCGTGTCGTATTGGATACAAATAAAAATTCTACTCGAATATGTACAAATGTACATAGTTTGAACCTTAGCACAAGATATCATAAATGAAATACAACTGATAGTGCTGCTAGAAACTTGAAAAGAAATAGCATAGGTGGTTGAATAAATTTGATCGTTTGGTAAACTTGAAGTTACTTCACTTTTTACAAAATATGAAACGATAAGGGTAGAAAATAAGGGGTGTAAACATAGGAAGGTATAAAAGTTACGACAAAGTGGTGTCAACAGTAGCGTATGCAGTATTTTTTTGGGGGAGGGTAGAGGCTTGATTTATGGGGTTTTCTTTTAGTAAATTAAAATTTCTCAAATGATAAACGATCTTAGATTGACTTTTCTTTGTTATTTAATTGTGTTTAATTTATGTCTGCGAAACAGAATCGATAAGACTTATCTACTGATGGCTGTCAATTTTTCTGGTGTAAAATGCTGTTACTAAAAAGAGGAGTAAATCTGCCGAAAAGTCCAGATCTGCAAAACTGAGATCTGATAAATAAAAGTTGATTTTTCTTGCCCATTGGAAGGCTTTAATTGTCAAAATCTGTGTTTTGAAAGATCTGTATTGTAAAAAAAATCAATTTTTGGTGCCAAAAGAAAATCACTTAAGATGAATGATTTTAGATTTTTACTACAACTCGTTTTTCATGAATTGTCTTTGTAAAAAAGAACTGACCTTTCAATTGAATTAAAATTAAAATTATGTTTAATTTAAACAAAGATTTAATTCTTGATACGAATAAGGTGGATGTATACGTGAAAACGTATAATCTGGGGATAAAATAAGTTAGAATCAAATTGACAAACGTCTTTAAATTAACAAAATTGTCTTATAACCCACCGCAGATCTAAAACCCAATTTTTCCATTAAAAATAAAACAATCTACATTATGAGGTCGTGAGCACAATAGTGGACCAACTGCAATTTTATTAAAATTGTTTTTAGTACGAAAGTTTAATCTGTAGATACTTCTCCCCATGTCATAATATCACCTTATCGAATATGGTGCCGCACTAAAAAGGTTTTTATTCCATCAGGACGTATTTTTTTATATTCAAAATGCATATCACGTAGGTGCAAAGCAAACCCCAAATATTTTGGTGTATTTTTGACTTTTGTGCTACTTGAATATTTGAAGCGGAGCGTAGATTATTATTAGTTGGAGCAGTTAGTTATATGGCATTCTGCAGCTCCTATTCAGAAGTTCTCCATTTTGAGCCTTTAACTGCAGCTCGAAATAGGAACGCAACCATCACTGCCCCCATGAAACATTATGAAATCCATCAGAAATTTTATTATTCTAATGCCAATTATTTTATTAAATTCCCATCAAACATAAATTTTTGATGATATTTCTGAGTTTCCCGACCTGAAAAACACTAAAATATCCAATAAAGGGCAACCATCTTGAATAATCGGCCATATTCGCTAAACGCGTCATGGTAGAGTGCTAGACTTTTCGCCATCGTATTCTACGCAAAATGTTCCATAAGACCTCGTTTACAGACTAGACCAAACTAGGGGTCAGCAAATTCCTTTAGGTCGAAGTGCTTCTATTAAACCGAGTTTCAAATTCAAATTCTTAACATTTCCAGTCTTATTTATTAGATTTTCTTAGACGATTGACTATAGTTGACAGTGTCTTAAAAGCTCTAAATAGTTGAAAGTATAGGCTTGTTCAGGAAAATGAGATCTCAGAGGGCTCAGTGTCAAAAACTGAGCAAGCGAATCCAATATTTTGTTTCCTCAGTAATTTGACAGCAAAATTTTTGAAGAATCCTGTTCTGAGACTGAGGTTGCTGAGGGCTCTGAAATCTCATTTTTCTGAACTCGCCTTATGTATATCAATAATGGTTTTTTTTAATTGAATAAAATGTCACTTCAGTCAAGGCAAAAATAACCGATTCAGTTGTCAAAGTTAGACAACTTTTTGACAATAGCGAAAAAGTTTATAAATAAATTAACCAAGTTGGATGCCTGTTTAAAGTTATAAAAAGTTTATATGTAAATACGACTGTACTTCTTGGAGAGGTCAATCTTTTTGTGGTTAGAGTCCGAGAAGATAAGAGCAGCAAAGTTCAGAGCTACTGGTTCGGTAGCTTTGATGCCTTAAATGGCAACGTTTTGTAATATGTGTGTCTTTATTTGGAAAATGGAATTTTTTATATGCTATTGGATTCCAAAAGGAGGGGTTTTTCCGAAAAACAAGTGAAAAACATCATCACGTTTCTGAATCTTCCCAATTTTTTCCAGTTTCAGTCAAAACTCAAAAGTGGTATTGTGCATATGTACATACGTCAAAGTTCATATATAAAAAAATTTGTATATTCTGGCAGCTTTGGAAAATAGGCTTTACGAACCTATTTTGGCGTTTGAAATGGGTTTTGATTGCTTTCTGGCGATTTTAGCAATTAAATCGAATTTTGAGCACACAAGACCCTTCGATATTTGTTTTCTTTCTTTACACTAGTGGTACCACATTTCAAGTTTTAAAATAGTATCCGTTAGTTTGAAAAACATACAGGTACAAATTTTCAAAAGAAAATTTTGAAGTTGTTTTTGAAATTTTTTTTGAATTACTAACACAATGTTAAAGATTAAAACAATTTGATTCTTAAATTGGTTTGCCTAATTTTGGATTTGAAAATTTGCAGGAATATTAAGGGTATTAATAAACACCTCGTGGCTTGATGGTTAGTGCGTAGGACTTTCATGCCGAAGGTGTGGGTTCGATTTGCCACCTAAAAACAGAAATGTTTTATCCGAGGTACTGCCTCTTGCGAGAAACTGACAAATCCTCCAAGAGTATAGTTTTCATGAATTAGTGCTGCTCATTTAGCCGTTCGGACTCAGCAAAAAACTGTAGGTCCCCTCCATCCCTGCCAACAACACGCACACAGCAGGAATGGTTGAGAGTTGTTAGTCACTAGGCCCTAATTCTACACGAGCTGTTAAGCCACCCAATCTATCTATCCAATCTATTAATCAACAAAACCACATACCTACTAAAAACATTGAAGGGAGAAATTAATAGAACTAATTTTAGTGCTAGCTTTAAAGTTTTTTTTCGGAAATTATTTTAGGCATAGGGTCTATTCCGTAAAACTACAAAACAACAAGACTAATAATTATTTGTAAATGATGTAAACGACAGCTTTAGTCCAAACATTTACAAAACCGCTGGTTTCACAAGCTCTTCACGCTTGCCTAAGTTAGAAAATACATTTTTCAGGTTGCATTTTTTACTAAATATACCTTTCATATAAGGAATTTCAATAAAGTTTGTATAAAAAAAAAGCTTAGTCTATTCTCTATACGTTTCCGATGTTCGAACAAACTTTTGTTGGTAGTTTTCACGAGTTAGGAAATCTTACGTACGCCTCTCGAACTATAAAGGCTTTCCCAAACCAACGCGAAACATTCGCCAACAACGCGAAATCATTCACAATAATACAAAATATGAAAGATACACAATGCTAAACAACAACAAAAAAACGCCTTTGCGAAGGATTCGCTATGATTTCGCGTTGGTTTGGGAGGGCCTTAATTCATATATAACACTGGTCAACAAGGTTTTTCTTACAGAAACAAAATTATACTTTTCCGTAGGTTTTTGGTGTGCTGAACTCGAATCTGAAGTCAGAAAAATTCTATCGGGCTACGTTTTTGAGATATTCCTGTTACAAAATCGAAAAAACCGTTTTTTTGCTGTTTTCAAAGTTGTATTGTAACGTGAAGTAAATTGTTTCAACAAAATTTTTAATGGTTTCTGAAAGAACTAATTTTCTTCTTTTAAAATCAGTTTAAATCTTTCCGATACCTCTTTTCTTCTCGGAGAAATCTTCAGTTAATTGAAGGCCTTCCATTTATAACATAAATACAATGTAAAGGAGAATGGGTAAAAATGTTTAGGAAATGGTCCATTTCCCAATACGAATGTGTCATATATCGATGAAAAGGTTATTTTGAGTACATAATTTCATTATATAACCGTTAAGCTCTAAACCATGGGGCTCGCGAGATATTCGGCTTCAAAGCACCGAAAGAACAATAATGTGTTCCCAATCCACATTAGCTGAATATCTCGTGAACCCCATGGTTTAGAGCTTAACGGCCATATAATGAAATGATGTACTCAAAATAATCTTTTCAACGATCTATCACACGTTCGTATTGGGAAATGGACCATTTCCCATAAATTTTTGCCCATTCTCCTTAACATTGTATTTATGTCATAAATGGAAGGCCTACAATTAACTGAAGATTTCTCCGAGAAAAAAAGAGGTATCGGAAAGATTTAAACTGATTTTAAAAGAAAAAAATTAGTTCTTTCAGAAACCATTAAAAATTTGGTTGAAACAATTTACTTCACGTTACAATACAACTTTGAAAACAGCAAAAAAACGGTTTTTTCGTTTTGTAACGGGAATATCTCAAAAACGTGGCCCGATAGAATTTTTCTGACTTCAGATTCAAGTTCAGCACACCAAAAAACTACGGAAAAGTATATTTTTGTTTCTGTAACAAAAAAATAATTAAATTTTGTTGACCAGTGTAATTATTAGTCTTTTAGTTTTATGAAATGGTCCCATAATCTGATCAAGTCTGCAATGAATTTGACAATTTTGACGGCTGGAAGTTTCCAATCAAATTTTTGTCAACTACTCAAAAACTCGAAAAAATTAAAAACAATCTAAAGCAATAGTTTTAATAATGATGATATGTTTTCTGGTTGCATTATTTAAATCTGACATCAGGCTAAGAATTCTGAGGGAAAAAACTGTTACAATAGCATTATTTTTTATAGGTATATAAGAATATTATAATAATTACTACATAATAGTGGTAGTATAACGGTTTTGCAAACTGTCAACTATTACAATTTTTTGATAGTCTTATACTGTGTTCCCACCAAACCGAAATCTGATATTTTAGCTGAAAAAATTGGAGATCTCGAATTGGTGGAGCGGGATTTTATTAAGATTTCCTTAAATTTCCTTGAAATCTTGTTCCATCAACTTGAAATATCAAAAGTTTTCAGATTTCAGATTTCGTTGTGATGGGAACATAGTGTAACCTTAAAACTCATATTTCCAACTGCAAATGGCTAAAAATCACGAACGCCTTTAAAGGCTCCCCCAAACCAACACGAAACATTCGCCGACGACGCGAAATCATTCAGAATAATTCAAAATTTGAAAGACATACAATGCTAAACAACAACAAAAAACTGTCCTTGCGAATGATTCGCTATGAATTCGCGTTGGTTTGGGAGAGCCTTAGCGAATCATTCGCAAAAACAGTTTTTTGTTGTTGTTTAGCATTATCTGCGTTTTTTTGTATGTCCATATGGAGTTTGGTGAAAAAAACGACATCGGGACATTTCAACATTTGCCTTGGTCTGCCATTTTGTTCTGAACTATCTTACCACCAAACATTTGACATTTCTATACAAATTATCGATAACACAACGACAATGGTAGTCTGGCAATACCGTTTTATCGGGACAAAAGTTAACTCCAGTAAATTATCTGGATTTAGCTAACTCTATATGGACATAGTTGTTGTTGTATTTAACATGTAATTGTTTTGCTTTGTTGTCGTTCTTTTCACACAATTTTATTTGGACATGCAAAAAAACACAGCTATTGTGTATCTTTAATTTTTTGTGCTATTGTGAATGATTTCGCGTCGTCGGCGAATGTTTCGCATTGGTTTGGGAGAACCTTAAGGCTCTCCCAAACCAACGCGAATTCGTAGCGAATCATCCGCAAAGTCAGTTTTTTGTTGTTGTTTAGCGTTGTGTATCTTTCATATTTTGTATTATTGTGAATGATTTCGCGTCGTCGGCGAATGTTTTGCGTTGGTTTGGGGGAGCCTTTACTCGCTAATTTGTCTTTTTTAAATTGCGTGTTTCTTATAAATAAAGGCTCTCCCAAACCAACGCGAAATCATAGCGAATCATTCGCATAGGCGGTTTTTTGTTGTTGTTTAGCATTGTTTATCTTTCATATTTTGTATTATTGTGAATGATTTCGCGTCGTTGGCGAATGTTTCGCCTTGGTTTGGGAGAGCCTTAAGGCGTATAGCGAATCATTCGCAGAGTCAGTTTTTTTGTTGTTGTTTTGTATTATATATCTTTCATATTTTGTGTTATTGTGAATGATTTCGCGTCGTCGGAGAATATTTCGCATTGGTTTGGGGGAGCCTTTAATACGAAATTTTCTTTATCATGAGTTTTCTTGAATTTCTAGTTTCTTACTTCTAAGTTCAAATACACTATGTCGTATTTACAAGACTGGAAAACTGCCAGCCAGTAATTATACCAAAAGAAGGCACTTTACATGACTTGCACATTTCCAGATATTTTCCAGTATTTTGAAATAACTGCCAAAATAGCCTATTTCTCACACCTGTAAATGCAGCACTTTTTGTTGCAATGAGGTTCATGCCAATCTAAAGTCTCTATTAAAAAGAACACCATCATTTTATTTCCATTGTGAATGTGAAACACATGACACATCGGTTCGTTATTGTGAATGAATATGTCATAATGCGGCAAATAGATGTCAACTAAAATTTAAGTGATAAGAAAAGAAGTGTTTTAAAATTAAATTTCTTTACAAAATAGAAAAGAAACACAACCAAAACTTAAAATAAAACTATGAATAATGTGCAAGTGCCGCTTTTGGTGTTAATTAATTAACATCTCACCTAAGCTTTAAAAATATCCCGCCACAATGAAAACCAAATCAGTAATTTAAAAACCAATTAAAATAAACAAAAACTGCATAACATTTTTATGTGGAACCAAAAATGAACAATTTAAGCAGTAAGCTACATATATTTACAATCGAATATCCAAAGGAATTAAGGAAATTCATTTTTTTTTTCTAGCTGTCCTGTTGATTATTTTTGTGATTTATATTCAGACTGCAAGCCCACAAACCAATGCTTGTCGATTTAATGAAATCCTCAAGAACCCAAAGCCACTGCAATGTAGCATATCTAGTCGGAATCTAGCTAAATCGATTTACATCCTTTACGACGTCAATCCGCCAGAAGGCTTCAATCTTCGGAGAGATGTCTACATTCGTCTGGCCGTATTTGTGCGTAATCTGCAAATGCAACCAGGTTTTGAGTTTGTGAAATTGGTATTGCCACCGTTCAGGCGATTGTATCATTGGAAATCTAGTCATGTCTATCAGGACAACGTTCTGTGGTCTCGGTTTTTTGATATACCTAGCATGAAGGCTTTCGCACCAGTGTTGGATTTCGATGAGTTCGTCACCGAAATTCACGAAACTCTCGTCGATCTTAAGCGCATTCCCGTTGATGTTGCCTATCAGCTGAAGCACTTCGAAGATATGTTCGAGAATGGTGTATTTCGCGATAAATACGAGCTGGAGGATTGCAAGAGAGAAGAATATATGCGTGGCTATCTACTGCATCAACCTCAACTGATTGATAATAAGTTTTTTTGTTTAAAATTTCAAGGAGGAGCGAGTTTACTGACCGAAGTCTTGCAGAGTTCTATTCAAAGGTAAAGGTAAAAGTACAAGTTATTTAAGCTCATTTTCGATGTTATTTTACAGACTTCATAGTTCACCAAAGATATTTGCATTGTTGAATGCAGAAATAGTTTTACACGATCAGTGGGGAAGAGATGAATTCTGGATGGCACGGCGTTCAATGCGATTCAATCGGGAGTTGGTAAATATAGCAAATAATTTCCGAAGAGATTACCTCAATTCAACTGATGATACCGATGGTGTTCAACGTCCCTATAGCTGGAAGGATGAGAAGGTAATTTCATTAGAACACGAATATGGTTCGCCATTTATATATATAATTTCTATTTCTATTGCGACAGCCTTATAGAGGAGCCAAAGGTGGTGACTACTTGTGTGTGCATTTGCGTCGTGGAGACTTTATTCACGGCCGCGAAAAAACAACACCAACTCTGAAGTCAGCTGGAACACAGATAAGAAACAAAATGCGGGAATTGGCTTTGGACAAACTGTTTGTCTCCAGCGATTGCTCACAATTCGGTAATTAATTAATTTCATAAATACAAAATATGACAATCTCAAATTTTTTTTTGTTTCAGAATTTAAGAATCTGAAATCTTACCTTCAAAGAGGAAGAGTGTACAGGTATATGGCAGAGTCATTGCAGCAGAAGTCTGTAATAAAAGATGGTGGCATAGCTATTATTGATCAAATCATTTGTTCACATGCTAGGTGAGTGGCATATAAGTTAACCAATATGGCAGTATATTTCACTTGCTTGTTGATACAGTGTTTTGTCAATTACATATATTTTTGTTTGGTGTTAAAGGCTCTGTAAATTTTTAAAACATTCGTAGGTAGGTAAAAATGGTGCACAAACGAAACTCCGCTTGGTGACCAAATGCACCACTGTGATGATATTTTACTCGCTTGCCCCGTGAATGAAAGTGGATCAAGGTCACAGATTTGTGGACATACCCAGTAGAGTATCACCCTCCATGTTTTGAATTCTACAACAATATGCGGAGCTAGGCAATTTGCTCGTTCCTTCACTGAAGTCTAGTTACATGTTTGCATGTGAAATTTCAGTGGGCTTGTGTCTGCTTACTCCGCATGATATAGGGTCTCCAATGAAGTTCAGCAAAGAAGGTCACCAGCAGCTCATGAAACCAGGGTTATGGTGGAGATGAATACGAAACGATACCCATGATTGTCTTAGACCTTAGAGCAATTTAGTCACGAGATCAAGTCTATGATCGGAAAGTTCGTTAAGGTCGTCAACTTTTCCAAGTGATGGTTCTCTTACATTAACAGAACAAATGAATTACCTTTTCTTGCTGCTCCCCACAAATACGATAGTGACTAGTTGTGAAGAATACCCAGCTTCGCCCCATGACATCCTTTGGGTCTGCATTTGAGATCAGTTGCTCAGAATTTATTAGAGGCGGGCCATATCTACACTGATATGGTTAAACTTCTCCACCAAAAATAACCTCCTTTGGGTCTGCATTTGAGATCAGTTGTTCCGAATTTATTATAGGTAGGCCATATCTTCACTGATATGGTTAAACTTCACCAAAAATTAGATTCAGAGAGAAAAGTAAAGAATATATTGCCCTTCACAACTCCAAGGGGAATTCTAACTCTCCGCCAATGACCAATGAAGGGATGATCATTGTCTGGCCAGTTCGTCTGGCCGTTCATTTCTCTAAATGGCAGTAGGACCTGGAACCCATATAAGAGTGATCTTGAGGTTAATATTCAGACTTTCGAGCTGATCTCGGCATTGTTGGACCTTCAACAGCTGTCTTACTGTCTGTGAGAATAGTTGTATCTCGGCTTTGATTTGGAACTTGTATATTAATATTTAACATGCTTCCCTTGTAATTAAGCTTAAAAAACGCTTAAGCCGAAAGGCTTTGATTGAACACTAATTACTTATTTGGCACCACCACAAAGTTTACAGGCTGGAGTTATAGCTATTTCACACTCAAGTTGTTGTTCATTAAAAAATGTGTCAATTTCTCACCATAGAAATTGAGCCGACAGCAGATATAGGGAGTCGATGTTCAATCATCGTGATATCGAATACAAAAGTCTAGCAGGTTTTTTTCTCAGCCTTTGGATATAAAATAAAAAGAAATAACCTCGCTTTATCTTTCGTAAAACAATTTAATTAATTTTTGTTGTGTTTATTTATCTTCCAGATACTTTATTGGAACTTTTGAAAGCACATTCACATACCGCATTTATGAAGAACGTGAAATACTAGGGTTCCCAAAACATACAACATTCAACACATTTTGCAAAACCGAAGACTTAGAAAATTGCGCAAAGAATTCCATATGGCCTATAGTATACTGAATAAGCTTTAATACTTTTTTATTTACAAAAAAAAAAACTCTTACTGCTTTTACTTACCACTTAAAGAAACAAATAAAATGACACAATTTTAAACCAAAAATAGTAATTGTTGTTAGTGTGTGATGAATTTAGAAACAAGGTCAATTCCTACAACCAACCACCCACTAAGGCATTTTATTGTTTTGCATTTCATTTTAATTCGATAAATCTTTCGATTCATGCGGATTCAAAGCAAAATTCCTTAAGAAACCCACAGCACAAATGACACTTGGCTATTTATCAGATAAGTTGGATGATGTATTTCACACATAATTGGCCTTTGCATATTTTGATAAAACAAAAGCAAAGTGCATGGTTTAGTTGCAAATGGAATTTAGTTATTCTTTCAACGACAATTGTGGTGGACGTTGTGAATTTCTTGGAATATCCTTTTTTATTAGAAATAAAGTTCGGTTTGAATTGAGTGTATTAAAGTGATTGAAGTGATTTGATAAATAAATAATATGAAGGCTTCCTCATTTTCGTTGCGTGTAATGCGCCGTGTAAGTAAGCTCAAAATATAATAAACACACAAAAGTGAGTCAAATAAAATGTTAAGGTAAGTTACATAAATGGCCTTCTATGCTGGGAATTCAGAATACATTTCGAACTTCCACAACGATACAAATTTTAAGGACACTTCAAGGTAAGCTTTTAAATATATTTGTATTCGTTTGCATGCCTCGATGTTTCTATTTTAATTGATCAAGTGAAAAAAGTGTTATAGTTTTTAACAATAAAATTGCATATGGAAATGAAAAAAACATAATTGAAGTAAAAACGTAAATTGTACCGTTTTGTTCTCCGAAGGTGTGATCAGTGGTTAAATTAATTATTAGTATAGTTAAATTAATTATTAATTTGTATTAGTATTCATAGATTATTACAATCTTACGGTAAAAAAAAACATCACTAGTTCGCCGAAATAATAAGGAAAAGAAGAAATTAAACTTCAACTGAAAAGAATTTTCTTTACTGATCATCTTCTTTACTGATCATCTAATCTTGTGCTTCAAATAATCTCAGTGCCAATCTCAAATCAGATAGAGCCTCTTACTAAACAGTCATATTAATTCAAATATTTCGAACATTTAGAAAGTCAAAAGAAAGAAAAAAGAGAAATAAATGCAAGGAAAAAATTTAATTTATGTATCTAATAACGCTATTTGAAGCTAGTGCTGTGATGTGGTGGTTTTCCGAGATCCGAGCTGTGTTCTTCTAAATATAAAGTAAAACAAACCAAAAATCTTTTCCTAGTTTTGGATTAATTTATAATTATTCCTTTGTAATTTTGATTTCATTTCTTCAAGTCATGCATAAATTTAATTGTTCAAAGTGTCTATTGTGAGAGATCAAAAAAAATATAAGTTTAATCGAGCTTAAAGAAGGATATGTGCGCACATATTAATCATGGATCCATGTAAGGTTCTTTATTACTTATTTATATAAATTACAAAGTTTCATATCAACCAGACACCACATATTTTCATATTCAGCCCAATTCCAAACAACAATTCCCGGGGAAATATTTCTCTTTTCCCTTCTCTCTTATTGTAAATTGAATAAGAGAGAAGGGAATAGAGAAATATTTCCTCGGGAATTGTTATTTACAATTGGGCTGATTTTAAACAAAACAAAATTATATCTTAATTTGTTATTTTAAATTTAAGAGATGCCTTGAATAATAATAAATCAGTTATGTTAATGTATTTAATTTGGGGGATTGCTGAAAATGTTCGCGGATCAATTGGATTAGGGTAAAGAAGAGTTAATTATAGGGGTAATATCAAAAGGCGAATACGAATGTTATCAAAAGGTGTTTATTAGGATAGGAAAAATGAGTTCGGGCTTACAACATTAATGTACCTATTGCGAATGTCTTAAAAGTCCGTGCGAGTTACACAAATGCAGGTCAGCAAACTTGATAACGGGACATTTGTGTTGCTTCCGAATCCATAAACTGCCAATGCATTACTTTCCCATGGGAACTTCACTCCGAATGTCATACATATATGAAATTAAATGCATTGTCCTGTTTATATTAAAATATAGAATAAGTGTACGATGGCTAGAAGAATGAAGGTATTGGCAGTCGTTGATTGAGTCCGAAGCAATTATAATTAAATAAACATAAATCCGTAGTTTCCCTTTTATCCAAAAATACATTCGCATACCTAGGTATGTAAATGGCGCAGTCGTTTTTATTTCGAAACGTAATAGCCCAGGAAAATTAGACAAAAAAAATGGCCAAACTTCGAAGAAATTGCGACAAAGCTGATTTTTCGTGGAGTCGCTTTTTATGACGTCTTAAGCATTTCCTGAAAAGTACCCTAAATTTGGCCCAGGGCAAAATTTTCTAGAGGGGGTGAAAGGGGTTGAAGTTCAGTTTTTTGGGAATTGCTCCTAAACTATTGGTTTTATTGAAAAAATGTGAAGGCAAAAATTAAAGCTTATGCTATTCTACACAAAATCAACCTTGTTTTCAAGATGGCGGCCATTCTCTTTCCCTTACCACCCCAAAAACTTGATTTCACAATAAGGAGTTATACTTAAACATAAATTACAAAACAAAATTTGTCCAGTGATAAGCAACAATTTTATACATTTTTTGGACTAAGCTCACTGCACAATGAAGTTCTCGAACGTTTTTCTCTGAAACTATTGGTTCAACAAAAAAAAGGATGTTAACATTTGTTGTGTAGAATAGCATAAGCTTTAATTTTTGCCTTCACATTTTTTCAATAAAACCGTTAGTTTAGGAGCAATTCTCAAAAAACTGAACTTCAACCACTTTCACCCCCCCTAATTTGGCCCCGGGCCAAATTGAGGGTACTTTTCAGGAAATGCTTAAGACGTCATAATAAGCCACTCCACCAAAAATCAGCCTTGTCGCAATTTTTTCGAAGTGAAAGTCTAATTTTCCTGGGCGAACAATTCGCTATAATTTCGCGTTGGTTTGGGAGAGCCTTTTTTTTTTAATATCGTTAAAACTTTCTGAAGGATGGAATTTTAAAATGTTACGTATACGCCATGTAAACCACGTACATAATAGTAATTTAGTTAATTTTAGTTTTATTTAAATCTGTTAAGTTGTGTTATTTTAGGCATGGAATGTAAAAAAAGTTATTTTTTGAATATGTAGTTCTGAAAATGTACTTAATTACGCTTCCGTTATTTTATTTTATTAAATAATTAATAAATAAATGGTTTAAAAAAGTAACTATTCAAAACAACAAAAAATGCTTCGTGATTTGTTTGGGACCTAAGTATGCTTAAAACTGAATATGCTACTGAATTCACCCTTGCGTTTTTAAGAAAATGGTTACATTGGCCACTTTTCAAAATGTTTGGTATAACTCGGAAACTTATCTGAACTTGACAATTTTACTTAAAAAATATTGTTAAAAACTGAATTTCCTATCAAAATGGATAGTTTGAAACTATTTTATAAACAAATTTTACCGTAAAAGGTTAACAAAACAATAGAAAAAAAGTCGAAAAATCAAAGATCTCTAAATTTTTTACTTAATTGTGTATACCTACATTTTTTCAGAGCAAAGATAGGTTCAAGACATGTTTGAACAAACTATGTAAAAAGGATGCTCAAGCCTTTAATATAAAATGTTCAAAAAGCCATTTCAATTCGAAACTGGCAGAGATATAGCCATTCAAACCTTACCATTTCTTATAATTTTTCGCCCAAAAGTCTATTTCTGGTATTTATTATATGTACATGATAAATCTCACATTCCTTGCACTTAGTACCAAGTCTTATATTAATTTCCCCAGCCGTTCAGTCTGAAGGTCTGGAAGCATTTAGAAACAGCAGGATAACAAAATTGCGGGTATGTGGTAAGTACCTAGAGGTTAGTCGTGAAGTCATATTTGATTAATATCTTGAGTTCGAAAATGTTTACAAATGTTAAATTGGCCATGTAGTACAGAAAAAGAAGATTTCGGGCCAAAACTGCGAAGAAAGATATCGTAAGAATGGGTATATCCAGGGCCGGATTTAGAGGTATGGAGGCCCTGGGGCAGCAACAATGTGGAGGCCCCCTGGCCCCTCATTATTTTCCAAATAAAATGAAAATTTTTTTCGGTCGAGTGTTTCAATAGTTTATTTCCAGAAAATTTCCATTTCTCGGTGAACCAATTAGGCCCCAGTTATAGCAATCATTGAAAATGGTCATTGAAAATTTTGTTCTTCGATTTTGAGGTGTTAAGGAATAAAATCAGTTAATATTTTGATAGAGAATTGAAGCTCAAGACTAAATTAATATTCCTAGCCAACACAATTACAAATATGTCCATCCTTCCACATAAAAAGTCTGAATATTTCAATGATCATTTGTATAAGGGAGTTCAATCCTTGAAATACTAACAGCCCTATTATTGACACGATTCAAAACTAGTTTTAACGTAAAACTAGTTCTATATAGTCTGGGAGCCCACCGTAAGATTACCTATCTCATCGCGGCCACGCAAAAATTGGATGCCAACCGATAGCTTTAGTCCAAACATTTACAAAACTGCTGGTCGGACAAGCTTTATCTGGTCGGAATGGTTAGAAAATGCACTTTTCAGGTTGCATTTTCCGCTAAATGTACCTATAATATAAGCCACTTATATAAATGGGGTATCAAATGAAAGCTAGGACTGTCCTCTAAACGATAGCAATGGTCGGACAGAGTTTTTTGGCTGTTGCCACGAGTCCGACCACTTTTCTAAAATTAGAGATTTTGTGCATCCTTGGATGAAAATGAAAAAAAAAGTGGTTAAGGCCACTTTGCTAACCATTTGAAATGATTTTACTCAGTTTACCCTGATGTAAGACACAGTGTTTGTACGATTACTCGTAGTTGTTAATCAAGGCGATGCACCTTGATAACAATGGATAATTCTTAGTAGAAACACCAGAATATCCAAGTAAACGTGTTTGGGATAGAGTATATCAAGATTTCAGTGGCTAAATTCAATAATTAAAATGACCCCTTACCTCTGGTGGGGGGAAGTCAAGATAATAAATAAAAACCAGTTTGTTTGATGATAACCAAAACGATAGTGCTCCGGAGACGTTCTTCCGAACTTCAATTATTACAAAAGGAAATCGAGCAACAAAAACTTGAAGAAACATTAATTCAAGTAAAGAATACAGACACCCATCAATTTATAATCAGCTATTGCGCATTTGGTTGCACATTAATTATCATTGGATACGTCATCTACAGAACCCTACGACGTCGCCGCAGTTATCACGCTAAGAGCCCTCCAATTCCAGCTCCTAGGAATCATCACGACGAAGCCTTCACCCTTCACGTTTGAACAATCGTTCAAGGCGGGGACTATGTTCACGCTTACGCTTAAAACACCTGAACCCAAAACACAACAATCCTGACCTACCGCAAATACGAGTCATAAATAAGCAAATCTACATTAAATCTTTTTTACCTACCCTAAGTAGGTCACATTTAACATACCTATATACATACACACATTCACCTTTTACAATTATTAACTGCACATTTAAGCACATTTGCTTTATTATTCTACAAGTAACGTACATTCACCTTCTTCAATTAATAATTGCACATCCAAGCACATTTGGTTTTTTATTCTACAATTAACGTACACTCACCTCTTCCAATTAACAATTGCACATTATGCACTTTTTACTCAAAGACGTATTCATCAATAATTATAATTGATTTATTGATTATTTTGGTATTTTTGATTTTGTTATTTAGTATATAAGGCAGATTTGTGGCGCTGTTGAAGTTCATTGAGGTATTCAATGTGCCATCTTTTCCAAAACTCTTCCTTTATCTTAGAGATTGTTTTGAATTGTCTCGATGGATTGACCTCCAGCGTGTTTGCAATTGGATCAGTTGGATTGGTCAATGGTTCTCCAATGATGAAATGACCTGGAGTGAGTGCCATTAAGTCATTGGGATTGTCTGACATCGAAGTGATGGGTCTGGAATTCAAAACTGCTTCGATTTCAATGATGACTGTCTCAAGTTCCTCGTATGTTAGTGAGGCTCCGCCAAGACAACGATGTAGCAGATGCTTTGCTGACTTTACAGCAGCTTCCCATAAACCTCCAAAGTGAGGTGCTCGGGGGGGTATAAAGTGAAACTCTATTCCCTTTGCGGAGAAAACGTTTTGAATTTTTTCCTTTGCCACTTCAGTGTGTATATGCTCTGTTAGGTCTTGTAGTTGGTTGTTTGCACCAACAAAGTTTGTTGCATTGTCACAGTATAAGTGACGACAGCTACCTCGTCTTCCAATAAATCTCTTCATGGCAGCGATAAATCCATTCGTTGATAGATCTGTCACTAACTCTAAATGGACCGCCTTTGTTGCAAAACAACAAAATACTGCAATGTACGTTTTTTGAGGATGTTTTCCTCTTACTTTGTAGTGAGTTTTAATTGGTCCACAGAAATCAACCCCGGCATTGAGGAATGGGCGCGCTGGCTGGACTCTATGAGCAGGAAGACTTCCCATTATTTGTGTTAACAGTTTTGGTTTGGCTCTTGTACATCTTATACACTGCTGCACAACTGATCTGGCTATTGACTTTCCCTTTACGGGCCAGAATTTTTGTTTTACTGTGGCTAGAAGCGCTTGAGGTCCACAGTGGAGGTTTTCTTTGTGGTAGGAAACCATAAGCATCTTTGTGAATTGGTGAGAAGAGGGAAGAAGCAGTGGGTGTTTGGCTTCATACGGCAATGAGGCTGCTTCCAGACGTCCACCGACTCTTAATGCTCCTTCCTCGTCAAGGAATGGAGTCAAGCTAGTGATTGGACTTCCCTTTGGTGTTTCCGAAAAGCGTTCGAGATGTTTTATGTCTTCTTCAAACTCTTCTCTTTGCATGTTCTTCACAATATGTATTAGCGCCTTGTAGAGCTCGGTTGGTCTGAGAGGACCAGTTTTAATGATGAGGTTCTCCCTCTTTGAGGCTCGTAAATTGTGGCAGTATCGTAAGATGTATGCTACAACTCTCTGCAATCTTCTGAAGTTGTTCTGGTGGTCAATCAAATAGATGAAGTTGACTGACTGCTCTATAGCTGATAAGGCATGGACTTTGGTTGTTTTTCTCTCAAGCTCACATTCTAGTTTGTTGTTGTAAGGAAGGGGCCATGAAGATTCCGATCCGTGTAAGAAGAGAGGTCCATAAAACCATAAATTACAAGCTGCCAGTTTTTGAGCTGGGATTCCTCGGGATATGAGATCGGCAGGGTTATCTCTTGACCGGACGTGTCGCCACTGTGGAATTAAGGTGACTGCTTGTATTGCAGATATCCGATTGGCGACAAAGGTGTGAAAGGATGATGATGGCGAGTTGATCCATGCAAGGACTATCTCAGAATCTGTCCATATGAATGTCGAACATGATTCTAGGTGTAAATCTGTCTTGATGCGATTTACTAATTCGGCTGCCATGGTTGCAGCACATAATTCCAAACGTGGAATGGACAAATTTTTAACTGGTGCTACTCTTGATTTGGCACACAGCAGTCTGACAGTGACAATTTTGTCCTTGTTGACAGCTCTTAGGTAGACAGCTGCTCCATAAGCCTTTTCGGATGCGTCTGCGAATGCATGAACTTGAACTGAATTTGGAATCCTATGCGCAAATATATGTCGATCAATCTCGTCTCGTAAATAGCTTAGATTTTCTCTATATTTGATCCATTCCAACTGCAATTCCTTGGGTAGAGGTGTATCCCAGTCATAGCCACCTGTCCAGAGCCTTTGTAGAAAGATCTTTGCCGTAATGACGACTGGTCCCAAGAATCCAAGTGGATCGAATAACTGTGATATGTCGGATAAAGCTGTCCGCCTTGTGATTTTTTCTGTTTTGCTGGGCTGAAT
Source organism: Dasysyrphus tricinctus (assembly GCA_963921185.1). Taxonomy (NCBI): domain Eukaryota; kingdom Metazoa; phylum Arthropoda; class Insecta; order Diptera; family Syrphidae; genus Dasysyrphus; species Dasysyrphus tricinctus. Next base: position 90,519,226 of record OY992532.1, read on the forward strand.
GTTTATGATGAATGTGTCTGATTTGGGTAACCATCCTTGACCGAGAGTTTTTATGTGTGTTGTGTTGTCAATGTCTAGGTCCAACTGAAGGGCTACGTCTTCACAAGGGATGTTCTTCAAGAGGGCTGGGTCGTTAGCGCACCATTTTCGTAGGGTAAGGCCAGCGGTTTTCAATAAGGAATTTAGTTGATCTCGCATCTCCAAGGTTTGGGGTAAGCTATCAGACCCCGTCATTACATCGTCGACGTAAAAGTTTGTGCTAAGGACCTTTGCACCTAGAGGATAGTCAGTTGCCCCTTCTGAAGCCAGTTTCTGCAAGCACTTCGTGGCCAAATATGGTGCTGATGTGGTCCTGTACGTTACTGTGTTCAGCTGATACACTTGCAGTTTCTCTGCTGGATGATTTCGCCAAAAGCTGAGCTGGAATCGTCTATCTTCTGGGTGAATGAGTATCTGTCGATACATTTTTTCAATGTCAGCAGTGAATACGTAACGATGAAGCCGGAAGCGAATAAGTGTTGTGAATAATTCACTTTGGATGGTTGGTCCGGTTGACAGTATATCATTCAAGGAGACATTGCTTGAAGTTTTTGCAGAAGCGTCAAAAACTACTCGTAACTTTGTTGATGTGCTTTCTGGTTTGAGCACGCAATGATGTGGCAGGAAGTAGTGAATTCCATGAACTTGACTTAAGTCAATTTTTTGCATGTGTCCTAATCCAATGTATTCCTCAATAAATTTGCTGTATTGTTCCTTTAGGTTGTCTTGCCTTGCTAGTCTTTTTTCCAGAGCATTAAACCTTTGGAGGGCAAGGTTTTTTGAGGCACCCAAGGTACTGTTATTGGCCTTAAATGGAAGTCGGACAATGAATCGACCTTCTAGATTTCTGATGGTGTTGTCCGCGAAATGAGTTTCGCATCTGCGTTCTTCAACTGTGAAAGAGTTCTTTGTTGTTTGAACTTCCTCCACCTTCCAGAATTTTTCGAGGCTATCTTGTAGTTCGCCTTCGATAGAGATTCCACAGATTGATGACGATGTTGGCGTGCCTTCCATTTTGCCTGCCACTACCCAACCAAGATGAGTGTTTTGAAGAATTGGCAAGCCTACTCCTATGTTGATCTGTCCTACCATTAGGAATTGATGATATAGTTCTGCTCCCAGTAGGAGGTCAATTTGTCCAGGTTCGTTAAAGTGCGGATCTGCCAATTTTATTTTGTCTGGAATCTGCCAAGAGGACGTGTTGATTCTTCGAGTTGGTTGACTTGGAGTAATCTGGCGTAAAACAAAGGCTTCTAAATTGATGGAGAAGTCAGATGTTCTGGATTGTAATGTGAGATTTATCCTCTTATTGGCTTGTCTGGTTCCTTCTCCAATCCCAAGAATTCGCATTGTTTCGGCAAATTCAGGAATGTTCAATCTTCTTGACAACTTTTCTGTAATGAAATTAAGTTGTGATCCCGAGTCAAGCAATGCTCGGCAGTTCACTAGGGTTCCTTCACTGTCCTTTATGCAAACAACGACAGTGCTGAGAAACACGTAACCTTTCTCCTTTGGAGCTACTGCTGCAGCGGAGGTGATTGGGGACACTGTAGCTGATGTTGCTGGTCCCTCCTTCTCGGGCTTCTGTGAAGTTCGTTGACTCTTGAGGTCGAGGACCCTTTCAGTGTTACTTGCCGATGAGCTGTCTGTGTGTAGAAGGGTGTTGTGCCTTTCGGAGCATTTTGTGCAGCTTCGAGCTAGGCATTGATGTGTCATGTGTCCTGGACTGAAGCAGTTTATGCATACCCGGAACCTTTTGACTGTTGATAATCGAGACTCCGGAGTAGCACGCAAAAACCTTGTACAGGCGTATAGTTTGTGTCCATTCCTGTTGCAGCACGGGCAGAGTGGTTTAGTTGATCTAGTTGTTGCAACTGTCGCAAAGGATCTTGCTGCTGGTTTACGCACATGCTCATCCGCATGACGACCCTTGTTTCCAAGCGTCTCTAAGGACTGAAAACGGGTTTCCAAGAAGTTGAGGAAGTCACTGAGCGACGGCAATGCTCTCGGCTCTTTAAGAGATTGCTCATATAAGCTATGAGTAACTCGGTCCAGTTTTTTAATCAGCAGATGGATGATTAGTGGGTCCCAACTTTTGGTGTCCACTCCGAGGTTTTTCAGGCCTTGCAGGCATTCCTTAGTGGTATCATGAAGTGCCTTAACGCAAGTGGCTGACTCAGACGTGTTGACAGGCTGCTGCAACAACCGATTGAAGAGTGCCGTTGTTAAAAGCCTCATGTTGTTGTATCGGTCTTGAAGTATTTGCCATGCTGATGCATAGCTTTCTTCTGTAAGCGGTAAATGCCGGATTAACTTTTCTGCTTCTCCAGTTAGATTCGTCTTCAGATACCACATCTTTTGACATTTTGGCATATCTTGTTTGTCGACCATTTGTGAGAAGAGGTCGAAAAACTGCCTCCACGTCAAGTAGTCGCCATCAAATCTCGGTAATGATATTTTTGGCAACTTGAAATGAGTTTGAACATCTAAGTTTCTTGTGTGTTGATGCAAGCTGGCAAGATTTTCAATTTCGGCCGCACATCTTATCATGATTCTTCGAACCGTGTCCTCCATTTGCCTGTACGTGGAGGTGCTTTCGTCAGTTGTGGTGGAATTGCTTAGTTCCACTAAGTTCAATTGGGTTGACTCAATTTGGGCCCAATATTGACTGATTGTATTTCTGCTAATTTCCCAAAAGTGTTTTGACCCAGTTTTTGTGGTTTCAACGTGGGCAAGGTTGCGTTGCAGCGTATCCATCAGGTACTGCTGACGCCTTTGTAATCGTGAAGCATCATTTACGTCGGAGTCTTTTATGGTAAAGCTACCGTCGTCTTCTGGTTGCTGATGCATGTCCACACTGAAGTCCTTTGCTGACTTTGACATTGCCTCAAGCTTCTGTATCTGACCTCGAAACACATTTTTATATTCTGCATAGGTCTTCTTTACGGCATCAAAATAACCCTTCGTGAAATAAGGGTGCTCTAGTTGGTGGGGAAAGGAGTTTCGAATTTCACTGTCTGTGGCCTCGAATTGACTCCAATGCACCTCCAATCTTCTTAATCTTTCTTTGTAGTATTCAATTGACTTTCGGTCAGCTGAATCCTTCTTAAAGTTGGTGATGAGTCTTTCAATTTCAGACCCAGTTGTTTGCTGGAGTGCTGCTTGCTGCTCCATGATGATGATGGCCTTGATGGTGCCTCTTGTATTTACTGATGATGGCTTCTGCTGAAGCCTCTAATGAAGCTCTCTGATGGCAGCTTCTGATGATGGTCTCTGCTGTTGCTTTCTGCTGAAGCCTCTGATGAAGGCCTCTGATGATGCCTTAGGCTGATGCCTTCTGCTGAAGCCTTTGATGAAGACCTCTGATGCCGTCTCTGATCGTTTCCCTTTGTTAGGGATGGGTTTGGTAATGCTGCACAGAAATCTTGATTCGACTGATTCCCAGATCACGTCGGGGTCACCAAAATGTACGATTACTCGTAGTTGTTAATCAAGGCGATGCACCTTGATAACAATGGATAATTCTTAGTAGAAACACCAGAATATCCAAGTAAACGTGTTTGGGATAGAGTATATCAAGATTTCAGTGGCTAAATTCAATAATTAAAATGACCCTCACTCCAGGTCATTTCATTTCATCATTGGAGAACCATTGACCAATCCAACTGATCCAATTGCAAACACGCTGGAGGTCAATCCATCGAGACAATTCAAAACAATCTCTAAGATAAAGGAAGAGTTTTGGAAAAGATGGCACATTGAATACCTCAATGAACTTCAACAGCGCCACAAATGGCAGCAAAAATGCGAAAACTTGCTTCCAGGAACGTTGGTCATTATCAAGGAAGACAATTGCCCAGTCATGAAATGGCCACTAGGAAGAGTTATCCAAACCTATCCTGGCACTGACGGGGTGGTAAGAGTAGCCGAGATTCAGACAGCTACAAGCATCCTTCGAAGACCAATCCACCGGTTAGCTCCATTGCCAGTCAGCACAGAAGCAGACAACACAAGTTCAGACCAACAAACATCAGTTCTTCTTGCAACATCCTCGCAAACGACCCAGGAACTTGAAGACGGTGAGATTTCACAAGACGAAGAATTAGCACCACCCCCAAAGAAAAGGAGATACAACCAATTCCACTTTTGCAGTACGGTGCTCATATCCCTACTAGTATTACCGATGGTAATGGGCAACCAGGTGAAAGTGTCACCATTCAAAACTACCCCCGGAATTCATTTTGAAAACTTAGGAACAGCACACATTATTTCTGATCAATGGGACATAGTGGTGTACTATGAACTAAGGCCTTACTGGAAGGAAATAAAATGGCTAAACATCGGCCACAACAGATTAAAGGAATTTTGCAAACAAATGAAACCGGCTGAGTCTTGCTTAACGTTCCTGCAACAATTTCAACACATTCTACAAGATATCAATGACAAGGATGGACTTTTAGAAGAAAATGTGGTTCGTTCAAAACGTGGTGCAGTCGACATAGTTGGAAATCTAGCAAACTCACTCTTTGGAGTATTAGACTCGAAATATGCCAAACACATGTCCCATATTATATCAACTCTACATGTCAACGAGAACCACTTGCTACAGCTGATGAAGAACCAGACATCCCTTATTGATTCAACAGCAAACATTTTTCGCACTAACGAAGGAATATTAGAAGAACAACTCCAACTGCTAGATAAGGAACTCAATTCCATCATCAATCAACTCAATAAGACAAGCAGTCAAGAACAGCAGTTACAACTCTCCCAACTTATGCTTGCTCATTGTTTGCAATTATTCACAGAGGCCACAAACATTCAAAAGGTACAAACACTACTTGTGGACTTAATTACAGACATTCATCATGGAAAAATTAGTGCCAATCTAATACATCCCAACCAAAGGCCCATCTACCACCAACACTACGTCTTCCAGAAACGCACGGTAATATAGCTATATTTTACAAATTAATGACGGCAAGGGGTAGAATCGTTGGATCAAACATCATTTTTAAATTATCACTTCCATTAGTTACAACTGAACACTATGAGCTCTACAGTATGATTCCAGTTCCAGCTGAGTGTATTGTAAAACAAGATCTATTTACAATCCACGGACATAACGTTTTCACAAGTGCCACACGAGCATCCTATGTCCCAGGAAGTAACTTATCAGAGTTCATAAACAACTCACCACAGTCAAGGCAGATTATTCACCATCCGATAGAGCTCCGGAGACGTTCTTCCGAACTTCAATTATTACAAAAGGAAATCGAGCAACAAAAACTTGAAGAAACATTAATTCAAGTAAAGAATACAGACACCCATCAATTTATAATCAGCTATTGCGCATTTGGTTGCACATTAATTATCATTGGATACGTCATCTACAGAACCCTACGACGTCGCCGCAGTTATCACGCTAAGAGCCCTCCAATTCCAGCTCCTAGGAATCATCACGACGAAGCCTTCACCCTTCACGTTTGAACAATCGTTCAAGGCGGGGACTATGTTCACGCTTACGCTTAAAACACCTGAACCCAAAACACAACAATCCTGACCTACCGCAAATACGAGTCATAAATAAGCAAATCTACATTAAATCTTTTTTACCTACCCTAAGTAGGTCACATTTAACATACCTATATACATACACACATTCACCTTTTACAATTATTAACTGCACATTTAAGCACATTTGCTTTATTATTCTACAAGTAACGTACATTCACCTTCTTCAATTAATAATTGCACATCCAAGCACATTTGGTTTTTTATTCTACAATTAACGTACACTCACCTCTTCCAATTAACAATTGCACATTATGCACTTTTTACTCAAAGACGTATTCATCAATAATTATAATTGATTTATTGATTATTTTGGTATTTTTGATTTTGTTATTTAGTATATAAGGCAGTTTAAGTTTTTGAATAAAGCACTATCGTTTTGGTTATCATCAAACAAACTGGTTTTTATTTATTATCTTGACTTCCCCCCACCAGAGGTAAGGGGTCATTTTAATTATTGAATTTAGCCACTGAAATCTTGATATACTCTATCCCAAACACGTTTACTTGGATATTCTGGTGTTTCTACTAAGAATTATCCATTGTTATCAAGGTGCATCGCCTTGATTAACAACTACGAGTAATCGTACAGTGTTAAAAAAAGACCATTTTCTTAAAAAATAGTCGGACTCGTCGTAACAGCCAAAAAAAGTCAGTCCGACCAATGGTATCGTTTAGAGGACAGTCATAGCTTTCAGTTGATACCCCATTTATATAAGTTTCTTATATTATAGGTACATTTAGCGGAAAATGTAACCTGAAAAGTGCATTTTCTAACCATTCCGACCAGATAAAGCTTGTCCGACCAGCAGTTTTGTTAATGTTTGGACTAAAGCTATCGGTTGGCATCCAATTTTTGCGTGGCCGCGATGAGATAGGTAATCTTACGGTGGGCTCCGGGACTATATAAAACTAGTTTTATGTTAAAACTAGTTTTGAATCGTGTCAATAATAGGGCTGTAAAACTCATTTTATATTGAAGGCAAAGCCAAAATGAAAATTTTGTTTGACTAGAAAAAATATTTAAGACGGGAGTTCTGTTGTTTGACTAGAAAAAATATTTAAGACAGGAGCTCTGTTTTGGCATCAATTTAATCACTGGAGCTCTGTTTTGGCATCAATTCAATCACTGATTTCGCCTTTAAATCGTCTCAGAATCAATCATTAAAAATTTCAATGATGAGTTTCAATGATAGCTATAACTGGCGCCTTATTTCACTGTCACGTCAAAAGGTTAATCTGCATTCAGCAGTGAATTTGATAGTAAGTAGGTACTAACTATAATTCTGAAATTCTTGTGTGCCTTTTGTCTCGATAGCTCTTGATCGATGCGTTCTGTGACTTTTTCCTGTTATGCTATGTTCCCACCAAAAATAAATCCGAGATTTCAGTTGAAAACTTTTGATATTTCAAGTTTATGGAACAAGATTTCATGGAAATTTCAACGAAATCTCAATGAAAACTCTAGATTTCAACGAAATCTTAATGAAATCCCGCTCCACCAAGTCGAGAACTCCAAATTTTTCAGCTGAAATCTCAGATTTCGCTTTGGTGGGAACATAGTATTACACTAAACTCATGACTGATTTCGAATGAGTCTTTGAAATTCATATTCGTAGACGATCAGATGCATGCCTTCTCACTGAGTTTGATGTTTAATATATTTTCCGCGTAGTTGGAGAAGCTCAAAGCCAGAATTGAAGGTCTCTTAATTTATTTATTGTGGCGTGTAAACAAATTCTTTGAACATTTCCGAAGAAAGTTGAAACTTTTTCGCGATACTGCATGGCAATTGAGAAGTTCTGTGGAACCTTTTTCATCATTTCATTTTTTACGCTGTCAGGCCAAAGATCAATGTCATTTTTGAGACCACAAAATTCTGCTTGCTCTTGATTCTGAAAATCAGTTTTAGAAAAAGACTCAAGAAAAGCTGCACCTGAAAAAACCCATAACCAATAAGAAAAAAGTAGTCGTTTCAAAATAGCTTTTTATGGCCTTTAGTCCTGTAAATTGGCGTTTCGTTCGGCTTACTCACTTGAACTCATCAGTGACATAGTGAGGGCTTTGTCATACGCAATTTATATTAAGTTCAGTTTAACTTACATGAATTTTTCAACGAAAATCCACTGTAAACTATATCCAACAAGATTTCTTCCTTTGTATGTACCACAAGGCCTACCGTTGTGCGAAATTTCAAGTTTCTACGATGTTGGGAAGTGCTCCATAATTTTGATGATCTGTCAGTGAGTCAGTCAGTCAGTGAGTCAGTGAGTCAGTCAGTTACGGTTTTTGCGATTTTTGAAGTCCTATATCTTGGGAACTACTAATGCTAAAGAGTTGAAATTTGGTGAGCCACCTGTGTTTGATCAGATCAGCAAATACTCCGAATTTGAAGTTTCTGACTTTATTGGTACTGAAGTTAGAGGGGGGTTGAAAATCGCCTGAGTTTGTTCCTGTAAAAAGGGTGTAGTGCCGCGAACTTGGCTGGGCACTACCGTGCCCTTTGATTAAGAGCTCAAGTTTTCACACACTTCTTTTTTCGCTCAACTGAATCTTTTGAACCTGTTTGCATTGTATATACAACACTCTATAGTATTCTCATGCAACATGATTTTGTAGGTTGACATTTGGTCGATTGGTTCGCTGTGATCACCTTACCGAGATCTCTTAATAAAAATTAGGATTACTTTTGGACACTAGATGGCCACGAGCTTTTTGGCTTCATGAGAATACTATAGAGTTAATATACAGGGTGTCCTGTAAATAAAGGATAACCTTGCAACTGGTTGTAGCAGGCCTTATGACCTTTCCAGAAAAAAATATAAAAAAATATTTTCCCAGTGGTTACTATGTTATGAGGTTTTTTCCAAAAGTTGTTAACAAGTACTACTTTCCTCAAATAATAATATAATATTTTTAAGCAATCGGCCATTCATGTTCTCATACAATTTTAATGTATTAGAGGTTATCAAACTTTTGTGAAAATAAATGTTTGTACTGAAATTAGTATTTTAAAAAATTATAATAAAAAAAACGCAATAACTGCTATTAAATTTAACCATCCATCTATTACAACAGTTATTCTAGAATATTACAAAAATAGAAAAATAGTAAAAATTGTTCAACCATGGTCGTAGCGTTCACGTATCACGTATAACAGGAGTCAAAATGACTCTAAAGAGTCCCGAAGGTAACGCTGATTCCCACTGTTTTTTAATAATTTTTTCTATTTTGGGTCAAATTTTTAGAAAATTACCCTTCCCGCCTGAACGGGGAAAAATAGATTCCCCTTCGATACGATTTTTTTCTCGTCTGAATCTAATCTATGCGCTCTGATATTTTAATCGTGTGTTATAAGAATCCCCCTTAACCCATTATAAGTAACTTAAAGTGAAAAGAGGGAGACTAGGGGGTGAAATAAAAATCTGAAAAAAATTAGGGAAATTGTTTTTCAATATTTTGAATTGAACGAGGGCTATCCAGGACTATGTCAAATTTAAGGACCACCCTAATATGTCTTGAGCCTATCTTTGCTCCAAAAAAAAATTATGCGTAATTTATTGAGAAATTTTGATATTTTCGACATTTTTTCGGTTGATTTTTGTTAATTTTTCCTGCTAAAATTTTATTTTAAAAATTTTTAAACCATCCATAAGGAAATTTATTGTTGAATACAAAATTCTATAAGTTATGCCAAACATATTGAAAAGTGGCCAGTGTGACCATTCTCGCAGAAGTGCAAGGCTAAATTTAGTAGTATTTTTGGTTATAAGAATGCTTATCTATGCGATGAGTGGATAAACAAGACATTATGTATTATGCCCACAAATGAGTCTAACCTCTTACCAGATACTAAAATAACTAAAGCTGTTTTTTGATTTTCTTCAGTCAATAACAAAATAAAATCTCTTCTTTTTCTCTTCTAAATACCTTAATCATAAAACCTGATGATAAATGAAAATCACCCCAGCTTACCCTTGCATTCCTTTGACCTTTAAAATACTAGCGAGAATCATACAAATACATGCACATATTGAATTGAGCCAAAACAAAAGTTAAATCTCACAAAGTATATGCTGCTGCCTATCTTTCTATCTGTTTCAAGACTTTGACAAAATGCCTACCTGTTGGTTACATTTCCTGTTTCCTTCCTTATACATTTGGCATGACAGCAAAAGTTGAGTATGACCAAAAAGCTTTAGTTGTGCGGTTGGTGCTTTCATAAAAAAAAACAACAACTACTTGTTACTTGCGCTCCTTAAAATTTGAATGCCAATACATACAAAAAAGCACATGCTATTCCAAACCTTTACTATGTATATATGTATTGGTAATACAGAAGAACTTTACCTCAATCAGTTAACATATAAATCCACAAGTATCTGCGAATGTCGACATTGTGCGAAGAATTTGGCACGCACCTCCATATAATTACTCTCTTCTCATTGCGTTTCATCTCTTTATATTTTTTTTTTGTATTGAACTTGTTAAATCCTTTCATCTCTCTCTCTATATGTCATCAAATAAAACCAGGGCTGTTGTTTTGAAAACTCAAATGGAAATATCTCAGATGATTCGAGAGAATTAAATTTCGGTGAACCAGGGGCACAGTACACATATTAAAGGTAATATATTCCGAGTTTTCATTTTTGTTCAAGTTCGCGCATATGTCAAAATCTCAGAGACCCCTGTCAGTTCATTGTGTGTGTACTGTGACATGTTCAACACTTTCCAAATTTTACATTTAGATTTTCAGTTTTCTCAATTTTCCAAGCCTCTGATTGGCCAGAATTCAGAAATCTGAAGATTCAGTACTGAAATTGAGGCGTTGAATGTACCCATTGTCAATTTGACAAGGTCTCTGAGAATTATTGTTCAGTATCTGACAACCGATTTTTGAAAACATGCGCAATATATTACCTTTAATATGTGTACTGTGAACCAGGGGAGTTAAATAAAGGGTCCGCCAAATAACTTTTTTTTTTTTTTGAAAATGCTACTACTAAACTACTTCATATAAACTACTGAATATTTTCTCAAATTTCTTTTTTTATTTGAAAGTACAATCCTTCCGGTTAATAATGGAAAATAATTTCATTCAAATGGCTGCTTCGCTAAGTGGGCCTGCGATCGACTTAGAGAAGATGTCGGTTTTGCAAAAAAAATCATCTTTTCAGATGAAGCTCATTTTGATCTTGGCGGGTATGTAAACAAGCAAAATTGTCGCATTTGGGGCACAGAAAACCCGCACGCCATTGAAAAGCCGATACACCCAAAACGAGTCACTGTCCAGAGGCATAATTGGGCCATTTTTCTTCGAGTGGCCGTTACAGTCAATGGCGATCGTTATCGGGCCATGTTGAACGAATTTTTGTTCACAAAAATTGAAGAGGAGGATATTGGCAACATTTGGTTTCAACAGGACGGCGCGGCGCTACGTGCCACACAGCCGAAGCTACACTCCATGTAGTAGTAGCATATTAAAAAAAAAAAAAAGTTATTTGGCGGACCCCTTACTAAAATGTAGTATATAGCAAACGATTCATTTTTTTTTAAATATAATGCGAAAAGCTTACAATTTGGTGCAGTTCATAAATATTTTCAAAAAAGCCACGTTGCCAAGCTTAATATACAGATGGTTGTCAATTTTTCCAGATCTGTATAAATTGCAACCACTTTTGATGTAGAAGATGCTATAAGTGATGTCGTGTGTAGTAAGCAGAAATACAAACTGATGTTGATAGGAGTCTTACATTCAAGGATAAGGGTTGAACAGGGTATATACAATAATTCTAGACAGCATAAAGCGTTTTTATTTTCTTTTTTTTTAGCTCTGAGCATAGCACTGAGCTTTCAAAAAAGATCAGTGTTTCTTTTTTAGCTCCAAGCACTCAGAGCGCTCAGGTAGAAAAGGTGGCATGAGCGTAACATTCGCTATGTGCAAAATTAGCACTGAACGCTCAACTTGTGTTTCTTTTTAAAACAGAGCTAGCTCGGAGTTATCTCAATGAGCTCAGAATAAAAATACCAAGCGAATGGAGCAAATAGCGCAGCCAACTTCACTCTTTTTTTCACTCATTTCAAGTGGACACGTTCGACACATCAATTTCAGTTCATAACTTTGAATTTTTTCAGTTTTTGATTGGCCAGCTGTTTGATGAAAATTAAGTCATAACTTAGTTTTGGTGAGTTGAATGCATCGCAATCGTATAACAGTTCAGAGCTCAGATGTGTTTCAAAATTATATCGGAGAGCTCTGATCGTACTCTGCTCAGAGTTAACTCCGATAGCTCGAGCTCTTCTTCATGCTCTGCTCAGAGCTAAATAAGAAAAACGCCTATAGAAGCTTCAAATTTTTCAACAACGAAGATCGAAAGACCCCAAAACAGAGAGTAAGAAATCCATTGGATTTTGCTGAATCTTCTAACCTAATAGTTTTGAACGGAAGATCAAAAGAAGACCCCTGGGAGACTTTACATTTGTAAGAGGGAACTCATGGTTCCTAACACACTCTACTGCCTTGTTGCGAAGGATTGACTTTACGATGTATCTGATTTCGTAGTTCTAACATAAATTTTTTTTGACCATAGGTCTGTTTCACTGTCGCTGAAAATAAATTAATGCGTTAAGGATTTTCGGTAATCCAGGTATCCTAAGTTTAAAAATGGCTATGAACTGAGAATTGGAAAATTTAAAATAGAACGAAGAAAAATTTGCGCTCGAAGTCCTGCAAGAAAGAATACGTAAAGTAGCACCTAGCATTTCTGCAAACACGCAAATAATATATGCAAAAGAAGATTGGACCAATAATAAGTGCAGCAGAGCAAGGAATAAAGCATTTTCATTTCTAGGGTTTTTAGAAAGTAGGAACAATACTGCCTTTTTTAGACTAGAGTACACGAAAGCAAATACTAATTTCAAACTACTGCATATCAAAGAAAAATCTATTTTCCGAAGAATAAGATCAGAGTATTATTGGTAGCAGAAATACGAAAGAGTTTTGGAGAGCAGTTCATTTGTTGTTTACAGCAGCCTTACAACTATGCACATTAGGCTGGTCTTTATTTGTATGGAGAAAAAAAAAATTGTTTGTTTTTACGGAGCACCAATTTTTTTTTTGATCTTCTACATTAAAAACGTGTACAAAAAAAAATTGATGGTAATCGGATTGTATTAACACGTGCTGCAATGAGTTTGAAAATTTGAATTTGATTTTTCATAAAACCGACCAAAACCGAGGGCTATTAAATATTTGTTTTACAGAATTAATGAAGTGGATTTTCAAATCTGTTATACCTACTCTTGGTTAGAAAAAAAAAAAAAAATAAAAGCACGACTGAGTCACACGTTTTTGCTCAAAAAGCTCAATTTGATCGGAAATTAAGAACTTTCAAAAATATTCAAGTAATTATACGAATATCAATCACAATGATGAAAACTTTAAAAAAAGCTGTATAATGACTGTACTCCAAAACTCTGGGATGGATCTTAAATATCAGACAGCTTGAAGGTGCTTTTAGTGCAGTAAGAATCTCACAAAACTATGAGCACGCGTTTTTTGGTCCTCACAAAGCATTTCGAAGGTCTTACACATACCGACGCGGAAAAAAAGAAATCTTTTCATAGATGCAACGAGCGTGTTGAAAAAAGTGTGCGGTTTTTTCACAAACGAATACAGCACCTTCCCATGACCACTCCCACTTATATACTACACATAGAGACAGGTCTACTCCCAGTGTTCATTGCGATATTAAAACTCCACCTCGATTCATGTCTTTAGCATGAAGGAAACACGTTTACAAAAAATTGTAACAACTCTTGCGTTGGATAAAAAAAACTGGCGGAACGAGCTGAGTGAATCTAAAAAACAGAAACATGCATGAGATGAAAACGGATCTGTATAACATTTTTTTCGCTCTGGTTGAAAAGACATGTGAATCATTTATTGAAAATGCACGGAATTCCATATACAGAACCTATTACATATTCGTAGTAACTCGTGGCATAATGGTTAGTGCTTTGGACTGTCATGCCAAAGGTCTGGGTTCGATTCCCAGCCGCTGCCTCTTAAAAACAGAAATGATTTTTCCGAGTTACTACCTTTTGCAAGGACCTAACAAATCCTCCAAGAGTCCAGGGTGGACTACGGCCTCAACCAACAAGCCCCTCCAGCCAGCTCGGTTCCTAGCTAGCTGCCTCCAGTTACGCACTCCAAGTTGGATGAGGTCGTTCTCCACTCCGTCTTCGTCTTCCTCTGCTGCGTAGATCATCAGGAGTAGATTCGAAGACTCGTCGGGCTGGTGCGTCGGTGTGCATATACGCTCCACGTGTCCCAGCTATCTCAGCCGCTGTATTTTCAGCTTTTTGACCAGGTCGACGTCGCTGTAGTTCCGTAAAGCTCGTCGTTAAATATTCTCCTCCATACTTCATCGATACATACTGGACCGAAGATCACCCGAAGAATTTTCCTATCAAAGCACCCATGCAGATTCTCATTTGTTTTTGACAGAGTCCATGCTTCTGCCCCGTAAAACAGGACCGGGATGATTAGGGTCTTATATAAGGTCTCCTTGGTTCTTTGAGAGAGGGCCTTACTACTCAAATGCCTCCTTAGCCCGAAGAAACAGCGGTTGGCAAGAGTAATTCTTCGTTTGATCTCTGCACTGATGTAATTTTGTGATGTAATAGTGGAGCCCAGGTAGACAAAGTCCTTGACGACGTTTTGCCCGAGTCGACGATGTTTAGATTCCTTTCTCGATGATAGCATATACTTCGTCTTGTCCTCATTAACAGCCAAACCCATTTTCGCCGCCTCTGATTCAATACTTGCAAACGCGCCGGTAACAGCTCGCTTCGTTCTCTCAATGATGTCAATATCATCTGCATAAGCAAGTAATTGAACGGACTTTTGAAAAACTTGTGCCTCTGTTGTTGAATTGCGAGTTGCGTACAATTGCTTCAAGTACGATGTTAAACAGGTAGCATGATAACGTGTCGCCTTGCCTTAAACCTTTCTCGACATCAAAGGGTATACTACTCCAAGAGTATACTTGTCATCAATAAGTGCTTCTCATCTAGCCGTTCGGAGTCGGCAAAAATATATACATAGGTCCCCCCTATTCTTGCCAACAACACGCACACAGGATTGGTTGAGAGTTAGTTGTAAGTCACTAGAACCTGTGGCCTGACGAAGCGGATCTTTGTAGATGGTGAAAGTGAGGTTAGCTATTATTGCTTTAGATTTCGCCTTTTTCGTTTATTATTCGCCCTATTTTAGAAATCGAAAGCGAATGTGAAATGAAATTTCCGATAAGTTTTTCTTGGCGGATTGGTGTATCAACGGGTGAAAGTGAATGTTTGTTAATTGATTTCATTACAATAAATAACAATGTGATATGATTAATTCAGGCACGAGGCGTGACTTTTTCGGAAGCGGAAGCACTCAACTTAAACTCAAAAAATAAAAGTCCTTTAATTTAGAATTTATATCATACCGCTTTTTTGCGCCTAATAATATTATAAAGAGTATAAAAAATGTATTTCCTCTAGCCGAAATAATAAAATTGAAACACTCTTTGCTATGCATTTGCAGGTACTCATAAGCATTAAGCAAAACGCCAAAGCAATCACAAACAAAACAATTCGCCCAAAAAACTTAATCAAATCGAAAAAAAAACACCAATCAATGCATTTCTTATGGATGAAACACTATATACGATTTGCATTCACACACACACAATCACAACACCGAAGATCCAAAGTATAAAACTAAAACTACCCCTTTTTCAATAGGAATGTGCGGCAGGAAACGACTCAATACTTCTTTAGTTTTGCTATTGAATTTTCATAATGAATTCACTCAACTCATTCTTCACACGTTGGGCAAACAGAAAGAAATCATCAGATTTTACTTTGAATTTTGGACGGAATTTGAGTTAAGAAGGTAAAATCAGAGAATGCCAAGCTGTTGCGCATTCTAGAGCAAAAACTCTCGTATAGTATTTTATAATGGAGAATGGAGTGATGTTACGCATTCTCAAATGGCTTGGCTTGGCGTATAATGGAAATTTGTGGGTTTGGTTAGATGATGTGCGGATTTAAGCGTTGTTCTCGTGAGTGATTTTATTAAAAGATAATAATCATTTCCCGTGATATGTAATACCAAATATTGGGAAATAATTAATTAATATAAGAGATAATTTATTAATATTAGATATCAAGAAAATATAAATCGTTGACATACTATAATAATAGGTCAATGATGTAAATGTATTTAATGTATCTACAATTTGAATTTTTTAATATTAAAATTCTTTGCTATGAGCATTTTGTGAACTGTCTTACGGAAGCACTCATTCCACTCAATATATGGACGCTTCGTCACTGGATTAATTGTTATTTTCTTTTATAAATAAAGCTAAAGAAAGAATTAAAATTTATTTTTTTTATAATAAACGTAAAACAGCAACGCACGAACCAGCAACAGCTTTCAGCGCTCATTGAATTTTTGAAGGAAAATGAAGGGATAGCCAAAAGAACACTAAAATCTTTTTTTTAAAGCCGAAACAGCTTATTTTTTTTTTATAGAATAAAGCAAATTTAAGATGAAAAACACTCACTCAAAGTAAGGGATAAAAAGTAAATAAATAAATTGGGAGGCGCAACAGCTCGTGGAGAACCAGGGCCTAGTGACTTACAACTCACAACCATTCCTGTGTGCGTGTTGTTGGCAGGAATGGGGGGGGACCTACAGTTTTTTGCCGGATCCGGACGGCTGAGAAGCACTTTTTCATGACTATTGGAGGATTTGTCAGTTCCTCGCAAGAGGCAATGCCTCAGATAAAACATTTCTGTTTTTAGGTGGGACGGCTGGGAATCGAACCCACACCTTCGACATGACAGTCCTACGCACTAACCATCATGCCACGAGGTACTAAGGGATATCAAGGGGTGAAGAAGCACTTTTTAATAACTTTCTTGAAAGTTTGAGGAAAATTCTACATCACACGTTCAGCATACTATATAAAAAAACATTATGGAGTCTATTTTTATTTTAAATAATACATACACTCCTCGTCAACTGAATACGCACAAACATTTTTGAATATATTTTATCCATTTTTTCCAAACAGTGATGGTTATTATGCCATCTGTTGATGGTAAAAATTTTCGTAACATATAAATAACAGAATTTCAAAGTTTTATCCAAAAACAACCGTGAGTTTTTCCTTCAACCACTTCCAAAGTGTAACTTATGCAAAGTAGAAGTTTTTTTTTGAGTCAACTGAATAGGTACAAAAATTTAAATTGGTATTGGAATGGAATGAAACAAGTTTTTGTTTAAGTTTAGTAGTGGGTACTTCCACCTTTATTTTTAATTACTTCGTAAATTCGATCCGGCATGGAATCGTATAGCTTTTTAATGTAATTTAACGAAATTTCGCTCCAGGCTAATTTGATTGCAGAAATTAAGGTTTCTTTGTCTGTGAACTGACGACCACCCTCATAAACTTTGCGTACTAACCATCCCCAGACATTTTCTATGATGTTTAGATCAGGTGAGTACGGCGGCCATTGAAGCAACTGCACTTGTTGCTCCTCTATCCATGTTTTTATTATGCGCGCTGAGTGAATAGGCGCATTATCATGTTGGTAGGTCCAGTTTATGGTTCCAAAGATGTTAGAAAATTTAGGAAAATTTCTTTCCAAAATTACTTTATACCCAGCTGCTGTCATTCTTGATGTTACAACCTCGAGCTCAACTGTTCCATAATAACTGACTGCTCCCCATATCATGACACCTCCTTCACGACTATGATGGCGCTTTAAAAATCTTTTTTCTTTTCTTAAGTCGTGAAAATAGAAGTTGAACCCATCAGGGCCATCTTTAATTTCGATGGCCCTGATGGCCATCGAAAAAACTGAAAAAACCACGTGATACCATTCTTTTTTCCAACTCATGTGAAGTCTTGAAAAATCTAATCGCAACATTTTCCGTCTCTCGTCAAGTGGTGGTTTTTTCTTAAGTTTCATTCGTTTAAGATGGCTTGAGTTGTTGATTACTCTTAATACTGTTGAGCAACTTGCGTTTACGCCGACTTTTTGTTTTATTTTTGCCACAGAATTAGAAGAATTTGATGCATATCTTAAAATTCTTCGTCTCTCAGCTGCTGTTGTTGCTGTTTTCTTACCTCCCTTCATGTTTTTGCCGTATGCATCTTTATTTTTCAAGTAAGAATAAACTACATTAAAACTTCGGCCAACTTTATCAGCTATTGCACGTCCAGTTAGGCCTTGGTCTCTAAGTAAATCGATTTTAGCTTTTTCAACACTGTTAAGACACGTAGATCTACCCATTTTTCTTAAAATTTGAAATCAAGAATTAAATTTTACTGAAAATACTAAAATCGTTAATTTAAACTGTCAAGCACTCCAAAAAACTTATAAACAACGAAGAAAATGGCATTGTACATATTCAGTTGACTAAAAAAAAAACTCCTACTTTGCATATAAAACACTTTGCAAGTGGTTGAAGAAAAACTCACGGTTGTTTTTGGATAATTCTTTCGGAATTATCTGCTTAACATCTTAAGGGAATAGTTAGCATCAACAGATGGCATAATAACCATCACTGTTTGGAAAAAAATGGATAAAGTATATTAAAAAATGTTTGTGCGTATTCAGTTGACGAGGAGTGTATGTACATACTTATTTTAATTTTATACCAAAGCAAATGACAAACAATTGAACATATTAGGCGTGTTCAGGAAAATGAGATCTCAGAGGGCTCAGTGTCAAAAACTAAGCAAGCGAATCAAATATTTTGATTCCTCAGTAATTCGACAGCAAAATTTCTGAGGAATTCTGTTCACGAGACTGAGATTGCTGAGGGCTCTGAGATCTCATTTTCCTGAACTCGCCTATTTGCTCCTCGCCTAATGATTTTAATAAAAAAAAAAAAAAACAAATATTGTCTGGAAATCAGCTGTCAATTATCTGGAAATCTTGGAAGTTTAATTTACGACTCCTTCGTATTTGATAATTGCCCAAATCGTGGCGAGTCGAAAAGGAGATATCGAATTGAAAACGATTCGCTTCGTATTCCCTAATCAGGACAATGGTTCTTCAATCACATTTCTTTTTAACGTACGGCTTCCTAGATATTTTGCCTCATTTTCAAAATAGAACACAAGCGGTATTAAGAAAGACTTTTTATTATTTTGTAAGTTAAATCCACGTGGAATGACATTATTAGTTCAATAAGCTCTATACGCCAGGTTTTTGTCCACTCATTAGCTAAAGGGTGTTTTTTTTAGACGTGTGGTTTTCAAGAAGAAAAAAAACACATAATTTAATGTTATGGCCAAGAATTTAGATTTATTATGAAGATAAGGGTTTGCCATTATGTTTTAAAAATGATTTCGGGCAAGTGGTCGCTGCAGCCGGCTCGAATACATTCCAGCCAAGAAGCCCAATCTTCGACACGATAGCGGATGTACTCACTCGGGTCTTCTTCGATACTCTGCTCCACAACAGAAATAGCGTCTTCGGTGCGCACTGTATGGCGTCCCTGAGGATGCGCATTATCCACTACCACTAGAGTAAACGTAGTGCGAAACCGATCCATGGTTGCTCGAATTACCGACTCTACTAGGGATTATGTCGACAGAATATTGGACGTAGCGCACTATTCTGGAACCGATAAATTTTATTCATTATAAAATGGCAAACCAAACTGAGCACAAATCAAGTGACAGCTGTAAAAAAGACCAACTTCCAAAAAAGTATTGCCAGATTGAAAACCACACGTCTAAAAAAAACACCCTTTATTAAGAGCATTTTGCAATTAAATTGTAACTTCGTTAACCGTTTTGCCTTCTGATAGTATTTTAGTACCTATAATCAGCAAATCAGTGTCTTTGAGGTATATCACGTTCAAATAAAAGGTACAGAATTGGACCTAAACACTTCCTTGTGGTACCCCAGCCACAATTTCTTTGAAGTTTGAATATTAAATCTGAATTGAAAAATCTGTTTTCTAGATATAGCTGCGCAAATTATATTAACCAAATCGCAAATAAGTTTAACCAAAACGCAAATAAGTTTCACCCAAGCTCAAATTGATTCAACCCCAACGCAAATATAACTAACCCGATCGCAATAAATTCGACTTAAACAAAACGCAAAAATAGTTAAACTATTAACAAATCATTTTAACCAAAACGCAAATTGAATTAATCCGGGCTCAACTTGTTCCAGCTGTGTGCTGAAAAAATGGTAGGCTTATAACATAACCGTAGGAATCGTTCACCATAAGATTTTGACAGAACCCCAATTGTGAATTCAACAAATTCTTAATATTTTCTTGGAACTTTCCAAAAAAATAAAAGACCAATCCCCTAGTTATGGTTTTTTAACAATTATGGATGATACGAAAATCCATTTGTCCCAAAAAGTACACCTGGAATAGTAAATCAAGCTCGGGTTTATTCACTTTGCGTTTTGGTTAAAATGATTTGTTAATAGTTTAAATTAGTTGCGTAGTGTTTAACTATATTTTCATTTTGTTTAAATCGAATTGTGATTGAGTTAATTCTATTTGCGTTTGGGTTAAATCTATTTGCGCTTGGGTAAAACTTATTTGCGTTTGGGTTAATCCTATTTGCGATTTGGTTAATTTAATTTGTGAATGCTATATTCGCTTAGAATTTTATAATGTCCTTAAAAGCTTAATGAATGAGAAACCAGACGTACGTCAGCTTATAAAAGCCAAGGTTTTGTCTGTGAATATTTACTACGGTAGGTAAGAACGAACGAGTGCTACGAACTTTGCATCAGGGGGCCTCTGGGAGTAGGAGGTATAATAAATACTAAAAGTCCATGGTGAAGATGTCTTAGAACTGCCATATTTTATGAAAGATGATTTTTTGATAAATGTTTTGGGGAATGATATCATCAACTTATTTTAACAAACTAACTTTTTGCAGTTGCACATCCAAAAACATGTCTGAAATTCAATGGGATTTTTATGAACTAGGACCTTAGAGATTTTAAAATCCAAATATTTTTTTTTAAGTTTGTACCTATAAATGAGAAGCAGGAGGAAATACATTTAGTCATTGAGTAGGAGGACAAACAAATAGGTACAAGACTCCCTTTGTATTGATGTCACCAGCCCTGACTTTACCACTTGTTGTTGTTGTTATTGATGATGAAAAGAGTATTCTTCTATTTCGATGAAAAGAAAGGATATTGCAATTACTATAAGTGCCATACAGACAAGGAAGGATTTCCAAGTTTTCTCTAAAAAAAAAAACCAAAAGAGAGAAAAATCTACAACCAAAACAACAACAATTATCATTCACAGAGTTGGTAAAAGGTCAGAAAAAGAAGGACATCACACACGGAACAAGCACAACAAGCAGACAGTATGGTGTAGCAAAAAACGTACATTCCACAAATTAAGATCCTCAGGAATATTTTCTACCATACTCTATCAGTTACCGCCCTCATTTCGAAACGGTCGAACAGTCGAAGCGGATGTAGTATCTCTTCTCTTAGAGTATTTTTTTTATATTAAGGAAATGTTATCCTTTGAGTGATTGTTGCATCTTGTAAGAAATTTTCATAAATATCCAAAAACAACAAAAAAAGAAATCCTTTTTACCTCAATTCAGATATACACATCGAATAAGAGGTATTCGTCAACTCGGAAGTTGTACCTACATATATGGTTAAAAAAAAAAATATTTCCTAGTGAATCTGGTAATTTATTCTTAGATACACATCTAGCTTAAAGCGACAACGACGAACAAAAAAAAAACTAAATAAAGTTATAGACGGGGTCCTTTATGTATATGTCCTTATCGCGAGTTTTAAATACCAAACCACCTGTTGTGAGATTTTTTTTCCTCATTTAATGTGTATGGAAGTTAGAGCCTAGTTAAAAGGAAGTAATTTATTCAACGCCAAGTCAACTTACCGCAAGTTCCAAACGAAATTTTCATCATCAACCAAAAAAGGACATCAAAATGAAGTCGTCATCATTTTCCATACGCGTTATGCGAAGGGTATGTACATTATAATTTGTATATACGGAATATCTTTAGTTTATTCAGTTTTTGTTTTTTTTTTGTAAATTTTAAAGCTTTTTTAATTAATTCTGCATAAATTGGGTATTCCCAATGTGGATTAAGGATTCAGCGAATTATTAGACATCATTTATCTCAATAATCCAAAATCGCCTGTCAAATTGAAGTATATGTATACATCATAGCTATATATTTAGGTACCTACTCAAGCTCTTAATTCTATTTGCTTGCGTAGGTTGAGATTTAGTTGGACATTAATTCTTAATCGCCAGGTAATCCTCTCCAACAGGGAATATCTCTTCCAATATCAAATAACAGAAATGAAGAAGGAACAGAAAAAAAAAACTTAATTACAAAGTTCTTGAGAAGAAATGAATATCTATTGTAGTTTTCCTCTATGTTGTTTTTGTATTTGCCTTTAGATATGAGAAGTCGTATAAAAGTGTAAGGAGCTCATATATGAATATAAAGTAAATTTGATTTTGAGTTTCCTGTTGTGTACCTTACCTACGCCATTTTTCTTAGAGTTGACATGATTTTTTGTGATTTTTCTTTTTGAGCTTTTTGCTTTTTTGCTCATACGATGCATACCTACATATAGGTTAACTCCTATGAATGTCCTTAAGAAAATAGTGAGCGAAGGTGGACAGTATTTCAATATTTGAATAAAAATTTTGTACTTTAGTGTGATATGGGTAGATTGTTCGATATGAGAGAAAGTATTGGAAAATCGTGTTTTAGTGCAATTAAATAGAATTTCGAGGTTTGCGTTTTGGAGTTTATTAAAGTTTTAATGACACCAAGCGGTATCAGGAGAACACTCCAAATGAGTAACGCTCTTGAACTAAGCAGGATAGGTGTAGCACCTTGAATATAAAGTATGTACTATCTAGTTAAGTATTGGAAAATGGTTTTGTGAAAGACAATGTTGTTGTAGTATTTTCAAGTAAATAATGCAAAATGGAAAAAGGGTCCATAATTGTTTTTTTTTTAATAAAATGAAATTAAGCCCCAAAATAAATATTGGGGTGGTGGTTGATGAATTCATAGTGAAATAAGGCCCTAAAAATAATGAACCAGAGTCCAAAAAATGCAATAACACCCCAAAAATTGAGATTTTTCGTTTTCGTTGCCTTGTTTGCAATTTTTTGTGGCCTTTATTTGGTTTTTCTTTGTGGCCTTATTTCATGGTTCCTAACTTCATGAAGCAAGCTGAATAGGCTCGGTGAAATAACTCCCCAAACTAAAAATTAAATAACTACAAAAAATTTTAAGGAAGTTGGGAGGTCTTTTCCAATGAAAGAACTCCCAAAAATTGGGGATTTATTAATGGCTTTTTGAGGAAATGTTTCATTTTTAAATTGTGGGGTAATTTCATGATGAAAAATGTACCCTTAATATGCAATGAAAAAGGTCCCCGAAAATATTCAGTTAGAAGTGTCATAAGAAATCTTTGTAGATTTATCTTATGTGCTTTTGGGGATTTATTTCATCTTCGAACTTGGAAACTTATTTCAAAAAACAAATACTCTCCAATTTGGGGAGTTATTTCATTTTTAGTTTGGGGAGTTATTTCACGGAGCCACCTGAATATAGTAGCCAATGATATGTAACATCTCTTTGTAACACTTAAAGTAATTGTTAGAGTTGGATAAACAAAATTAATTTGGTGGCGCAACAGTTCGAGGAGAACCAGGACCTAGTGACTTACAACTCTCAACCATTCCTGTGTGCATGTTGTTGGCATGAATGGAGGGGACCTACAATTTTTTACCGAGTCCGAATGGCTAGGTGAGAAGCACTTTTCATGACGACAACAAATACTCTTGGAGAATTTGTCAGTTTCTCGAAAGAGACAATACTTTGGAAAAAAAACATGATATTTTCTTAGATGTTAGCGGATGGGAATCGAACCCAGACCTTTGGTATGACAGTCCAACGCACTAACCAATATATAAGTTCAAAAAAAAAATTTAACATACGTACAACAAAGGTTGTTCATGAATGCTCTGAAGAGATATGGACTCATAAGCATTCTAATACTTACTTACTTATCCGGCTCCCGATCCATGAAATGTTTCTGCCTGAGATATTGCTGTCTTCCATCGGTTGCGGGCCCTCGCATGCTCCCTCCATTCGTCGAGATCAAGCGCTCTTGCGTCTGTGACCGCCTGGTCCCTATAGCGGAGGTTCGGTCTTCCCGGTCGTCTCGAATCTGGGGGCTGGGATTCGAAGATTTTCTTGACTGGAGCGTTGTTGTCCATTCGTTCAATGTGGCCGAGACAGTGTAGTCGACGTGATTTGGCTCTTTGGACCACATCCTGGTACAGCTCGTACAATTCACGAAGAAGAAGCGGTTGCTAGGGTAATTCTTCGTCGGGTTTCCACTAAGGTTTCGTTCGTAAAATTGATATTTATTCCGAGGTAGGTGAACTCCTTGACTACCTCGAAATTACTGCTACCAATAGTGACGTTTTGTCCTAGGCGATGGACAGATGAGGTTGGTTTGCTGATAACATATGCTTTGTTTTGTAATCATGTGAATGCTTCAAGTACAGCTCGCTTGGAGCGGCCGATGATGTCGATGTCGTCCGATTAGCCAAGCTGTTGAGAAGACCTGTTGAAGATAGTGCCGTCCATGTTAACACCACTCTTGTGCACTATCTACTCCAGGACTAGGTTGAAGAAATCACATGATAGCGCATCTCCTTGCCTGTATACGTCTTAAATAGCTCGGATGAGCTGTAACCTATTTCCACGTATTTTGTAACGTCATGTGGCATAGCTGGATCAGTTTTTTCGGAATCTTGAGTTTCGAAATCACCAATAGAAGCTCTTGGCGACTTATGCTATCACCTCGTGGCATGATGGTTAGTGCGTAGGACTGTCATGCCGAAGGTGTGGGTTCGATTCCCAGCCGTGCCACCTAAAAACAGAAATGTTTTATTCGAGGTACTGCCTCTTGCGAGGAACTGACAAATCCTCCAAGAGTATACCTGTCATGAAAAAGTGCTTCTCATTTAGCCGTTCGGACTCGGTAAAAAACTGTAGGTCCCCTCCATTCCTGCCAACAAACACGCACACAGGAATGGTTGTGAGTTGTAAGTCACTAGGCCCTGGTTCTCCACGAGCTGTTGCGCCACCCAATTTATTTATTTTTTATGCAGTCGATGAATAAATGGTGGGTCTCGAGCTCGACTTGAAATTCGTTGGTCTTTTCCAGGATTTGACTCTATGTGAAGATTTGGTATATCGTTGATCTGCCTGGCTTGAAGCCACACTGGCACGTGTCATTCATAGTGTTGCAGAAAGGTTTTAGACGCTCACATAGTACGTTGGATAGACATAGGATCGCCTTTTTTGTAGATTGGGCATATGGAGCTATTTGACCAGTCGTCGGGCATACTTTTCTGCTCCCACACTTGGTTGATGAGCTGGTGCATGTACCCTACCAGGACATCTCCTTCATACTTGAAGAGTTCCGGATGTAGGCCATCCATGCCGGCAGATTTGTTGTTCTTAAGCTTGTGGATGGCTTTCTTTCCCTCTTCAGTACTGGGCGCTTGGACTGGATCTTCATTGACTGGCCTTATGCTTCTTTGTTCCCCTGTCGCCTCCTTAACATAATTCCCATTAGGCAGTTGCTGGAAATGCTGCTTAATAACGTCTACAATTCTCTGTGCTTCGGTGACTAGGTTCCCTTCAAAATGTTGATCTTAATATGTAATATTATTAATATCTTGAAGGGGCTCCGCATAATAATTTTGATTGAAATCGGTAAAGCCGTTAATGAGAAAGTCGAAAATCTTTTTTTTTCGCGAATCCAAAACATTCACTAAAGTACCAAGGTGTAATAATAGAATATGAAGAAAATTTGAAAGATATTCTTCTGATTAAGTGGAGTGACTGAATATAATTCAAGTTAAAAGTTTAAGTACCAAGGTATGTACGTCTACACTCTCTACAGCCTAAACGGCTCGATCGATTTCTTCACACTTGGTACATAGTGGTTTTTGGTGATTATGCCCACACGTTTTTTCATTTTTTTAAGAACCAAAAATAACGGTACCTGCCATACAATTTTTTTAATCAATTTTATATAATCGTATTTTTCTCAAAAACGGCTCCACAACTTTTCTTACAAAAAAGTCGATAAATTAATTTTAGTAAAGGCTTCTTTTGGGTGGGAAACTATTTTTTCAAAAAATGGTTATAAATTTTTTTAATTTTCGATTTTCTTCAAAACAGTATAACTTATTTCAATTTTTTTTTATGAAAAAGTTTCAAAAAAATATAAATAGTTTTGTGCACCAAAATTAAAAAAAAAATATTTTTTGTATTTTTAAAAAAATGTTTGCAAGTTTTTTGTATCAAATATCTATTTTGATAACGATATGATCGATTTTTTTGAAACTCGAAACTAATTAAGAATTTTTTAGTGTTCTCTGAAATATTTTTAGAAAAAATTTTACGTTTATCAAAAAATAACGATACGTTAACGAAAGTTAAAAACCGCAAAAATGACTCCTAGGATTTTGATTAAACTTTTTTCATATACTAAAATTACTACGATCAACTACCAAAAATTATAAAATTTTACACTAAGCTACTTTTAATAGTACCTATCATAGATTGTTTTGTTTTTTTGGTTTAACTGTCTCGTTATCGTTATATACAAATTTCAGATTAGATAAAATAATATTGCATATCAAAATTTTCAAAAAAAAAGTTTCTAACTTTTTAAAAAGAGCTTCCATTTTTTTTTTTTTTGAAAATTCAATTTCCTAAAAACGGGTTGACAATTTTTTTTAAATTTTTTTTATCTGCACATAAATATGTACTTTAGATTTACATTCCAAAATTCCAGCGATTTTAAACTTTTTTTCCATGCAATCATATTCCACCAAGAATTAAGATGGTATTCTTTTTTCACTTCAAACTGTCAAAAGAGTGGTTTTAGCTAACTTAAATATCGTATTTCTTCTTCTCTAAATTTTTCTTTCATAATTTCCATTTGTTTGTATACAATTTTCTTAAATCTGCAGTGCCTGGAACATAAGAGCAAGTATGTACGTGCGACCCAGTCGTGCATTTTATTTTTTTAAGTTGTGAAGTTTTTTGGAAGCTTCTGCAAAAATTATTTAAATTAAATCGGTTAATCTGATAAGTTATAACTGATGAATAAGTAATGAGATTGTCAGGAATCATATAAAAACTTTTTTTTTGGTAGATACCTACTGTTAATAAGCTTGGTTCCATTTTAGATGGTAGATCATACTTAATTCATTAGGTACACAGAAAAAAATTAATAAAACAGTGTAAGATTCGTTTTTGAGGAAAATAAGATTTTAAAATGGCTTGATGCCATATTTCAAAAACATTGACAAAATTATATTTTAACTTGTTAGAAGTTTCAAAATACGAATATTGATCAAAATCAGTGATATTGTTTTTGAGAAAATCGAAAATCATTAAGCATTTTCAGGAAAATGCGATCTTCGATACCTCAGCAATCTCAGTCTCGTGAAAAGGATTCCTCAGCAAAATGTCTCAGTTTTGCTGTTAATTTACTGAGGAAAAACAAATATTGGATCCACTTACTCAATTTTTGACGTAAAAAAATAAGCTGCATAGAACATGCCTATTAATAACAATTTTATGAACAAAAATGTTTGTTATAAAGTTAAAGTTAAAAGTCTTTTT
The DNA here is from genome assembly GCA_963921185.1 of Dasysyrphus tricinctus. NCBI lineage: Eukaryota > Metazoa > Arthropoda > Insecta > Diptera > Syrphidae > Dasysyrphus > Dasysyrphus tricinctus. The sequence continues at coordinate 90,546,633 of OY992532.1, forward strand.
AAGCTATTTGATCTATAAAACCAAAATTGAGTACTTTCACCATTTATTTTTTTTATTATTATTTTTCATCCCAAAAGCAAGTGATTGAAATTGAAAGGTAGGTACAATTCAATTCAATTTGTTTTATTGAACATAATATATACAATTTGGCTTACAACTAATAAGATACATTGAAAAATTTACATATGTTGACATATAGGGGGCCTAACTTTATACTATGTCTTAGGTTTAAAATTTTATAATTATATAGAATACATGTTAAAATTTATTTTAGTGTCGGTTGACTTTTTTATTCTCGGGGTGTTCCATCCCGGTTGTGAAAGGTAGGTACACGAGAAATCTTTTTAACGGAAATCATGAATAAATGTATGTATTAAAACAGGAAAGACAAGATATAAATATTCGAGAATATGTATATTTTTTCTCAGAAAAATCTTTACCTGTAAATATGAATATGGGTACTAGGGTGGTCCTTAAATTGGACACTGTCTTGGATAGCCCTCATTCGATTCAAAACATTGAAAAACAATTTCCCTAATTTTTTCAGATTTTTATTTCACCCCCCTGGTCTCCCTTTTTTCACTTCAAGGTACAAGTAATGGAGTTAGGGTGATTCTTATAACACGCAAAAAAAAAGTCGGAACTTATAGATTAGATTCAGACGAAAAAAAAATCGTATCGGAGGGGGGGTCTATTTCCCCTCGTTCAGGCGGGAGGGGTAATTTTCTACAAATTTGACCAAAAATAGAAAAAAAAAATTATTAAAAAACAACGGGACCACTTACAATGGCATGCTATAGCTTTTTTTAAAAGCCATGAATCCAGTCTCCAGTTTTTGAAAAAATAATTTTCAAACCTTAACAATAAAAACAAAAATATGAGTTTTGTACGTTTGAAAATTATTTTTTTCAGAAACTATTTACAATAAAAACTTGATTTAAAAAATATATTAGAGACTGGATTCATGGCTTAAAAAAAAGCTATAGCATGCCATTGTAAGTGGTCCCGTTGTTTTTTAATAATTTTTTTTCTATTTTTGGTCAAATTTTTAGAAAATTAACCCTCCCGCCTGAACGAGGGGAAATAGACCCCCCCTCCGATACGATTTTTTTTTCATCTGAATCTAATCTATAAGTTCTGACTTTTTTTTGCGTGTTATAAGAATCACCCTAACTCCATTATTTGTACCTTGAAGTGAAAAAAAGGGAGACCAGGGGGGTGGAATAAAAATCTGAAAAAATTATGAAATTTTTTTTTCTCCATTTAGAGTCATTTGATGCCTATCCAAGTTGGATTTTCAAAAAAACCCAAAATAAGGACCACCCTAATGGGTACATATATGAATTCCAAACTGAAAGCAAAAAATCCTTTAAATAAATCATAAGATGTTTTATTCGCATGTTGTGTTACATTTAAATCGGGACAGCGGGACAGGACATGATTCACATCCTTTTTGAAAAAAAAAACAATCAGTTTAATTCTCCATACGGAAAATAACGTCAAATTGGTTGTGTATATACAGAGTTCAAGAATACATACAGAAAACTTCATCCTTGCAATTAATTTATTGAACACCAAACGTCCTAATTACATATCAAAATCATTCATAATGAAGTTATGTATACAGATGTTCGATATCCATTATATTTGCATGAATGTAAACGATTGGGAATGCATCATTTTGGTAGTAGGTATGCTTATCAGATGATAATAATACCATCTTGAAATGTCAATAGGGCTATGTATAATAAAAAATCATGTAGCTAAATGGCTTCTGTATTAATTCGATTCAATAAAAGTTGAATATATATATGTATGTAAAATTAGACAAAAAAATGACAAAACTTCGAAAAAATTCCGACAAAGCTGAATTTTGGTGGAGAGCTTTATTTAGAATTTCCTTAAAAGTTCCGTAAATTAGGGCCGGGGCAAAATTTTTTTAGGAGGGTAAAAGAGGGTTAAATTAAGTTTTTTCTTAATTTCTTGAAAACTATCAGTTTTTTTTTTTTAATGTGAAGGTACAAATTGTAGCTTATGTAAATTTACACAAAAAAGATTAACATACTTTTTTCATACACTCAATAGATTCAGAGAAAATCGTGCATGAACTTCATGATGGAGCAAATTTTGTCAAAATAATTTTTAAGTTTTCATTAATCGATGAACAAAATTTTTTCTACGATTTGCGTTTGGCTACATCTTCTCATTATTGCACTAAGTTTTTGGGGTGCCTCGGGTAAGTGGAAGGCCGCCATCTTGAAAAAAGGAGAGTGATTTCGTTTTACAACAAAATTATGAGAGAATGACATTTAGAAAATTAAAGGTTTATTAATCTCGAAGCTATAGCATATCAAAATAACAGTTTTGATTTTGTACTGCGAAGAGGACAGATAACAGTTTTGTGTATATATCTCAACAAATATAATTTTTTTCAATAAGTTAATGAATTGATATTATTATTTCTCATTAAATTCTACACAAAAAAAGATTCTGACTCTTTTTTTCTTCGTAGCAGCAACAGATTTTGAGAAAAACGTTCAGAAACGTTATAATAGACCTTTTTAAAAGGAATAATTACCTACAAGGGTTTTTATTATTGAATATGTTCGTTGGGCCCATAAGTATGCTTAAAACCGAAAATGCTACTCATGCGTTTCTGAGAGAGTGGTCACACTGGCCACTTTTCAATAATTTTGGGTTAACTTGGCAACTAAGCCGAATTTGACAATTTTGCTCTTAAAAATTTTTGTTCAAAATTAAATTTTCAGTCGAAATAGATATTTTAGAAAATTTTATACAAAATTTAAGCAAGCAAAATTTACCAAAACAAACATAAAAAAATCGAAAAATTAAAGATTTTAAAACTTTTTTCTTAATTGCGCAAAACTTTTTTCCGAGCAAAGATCGAGTCAAGGAATTCTTCAACCAAAAAAAGTAGAGGCAAAAATCTTTAGTATGACATGTTCAAATTGTAGTCTTTATTTAAAATTGACAAAAATATATTAATTCTTCTTACAAACAAATTTATATAATTTTTTAAATCATCTATTCAAGAGGCTATTACTGTTATGAATTTTTTTTCATCGTCTTGCTTGGGTAAAATAGGTAATGAGCGCGTTTGTATACGTTTTTCTCAAAATCTTTTGCTGCTACGAAAAGTGTTAGGATCTTTTTGTGTACAATATTATGAGCAATAGTATAAATTCATTAATTTAAGAAAAAAAAAAAAAAAAAAAAATTTGTTGAGATACAACAAACAACTGTTATCTGTCCTTTTTCTAGTACAAAATCCAAGAGTGTAACATTACAACAGGAACTTTCGACCGTCCGACTGGTGTGGTATTTTTTTTTCATACACAAGAAGATATAATTTAAAATGTATCAAATTTAAAGAAAATTTTTTCAATACGATATTGTAATATAATATTTATAACTCTTATGTAATGTATAAATTTGTAAGAGCTAAGCGTTAGTATTTAACGGATTAATAGGATGTAAATCATGTCAGCTAACATAAATGTAAAAATCAGCTTTATGCAGTTTGGTTGGCATTTTTGACAGTTTTTTGTAATTTGAGAATAAATAAAAAAGTATATTTCTTATAATACCAAAACTTTAGGTTCGTCTGGCAGGAGCTTTTGACCGTTCAACTCGTCATATATGTTTTTTTTATATACAAGATGACACAAATCCATCATGTCCGAAAAGCAGATTTGTATAGGTAGGTATTTAAGTTTTGTCAATTTTATAAAATTCTGAAATAATATATGGTAACCCTGGGTCTACTGTAAAAGAATTATGTCATAATTTTCTGAAATGATTTAATATGTATTAGGATTATACACAGTTAACGTGCTATATTTTATACATTTCTCTGGCTAATCAATAACATTTTTTAATACCAACTTTAAAAACTCGTCTGATAGGCTATATTCGTCCACCAAACTCATCTAGCATCTAAGACACAAGTTATTATAAATTCAAAAACAGTATTGTAAAAGTAGATATGTTACATTTGGCATTTATTCAAATCTTGAAAAAAAAAAAACAAAATAGGTGGCCACCCTAGAATTGCGGAAATATTCCTTGATCTTTATTTTTTGACTAATATGTTCACGAATATAGCATACACTATGTTTTAGCCTTGCACCTAACAAATTTCTCAAGTTATCCAATATCTTTTATTAATCTTTAAGATCTTTAGACTCTTCTGGCAAGAACTTTCGACCGCCAAACCCGTCTGGCATAGCCTTTTTTTTGCGCGTTTTGAAAAAAAATCATATGGCAACCTTTCGACCGCGGTAACCCTGCCAGACCGTGGTTTTCATACTTAGCTAGTCCCAAATCAAGCATACACAAAGTTTTAGCCTTGTGCCCAGTAGGTTAGTCAAAGTGGCTGGTAGCTCTCCGACTTTAAGTGGATAACCATTTTTTTTTTGACATTTGACCTTGAATAACTTCTAATGGGCACACGATTTATCAATAATGGACTTTTGTGTGGGTATTCCTTATACCAAAATAAAGATTATTGCATTTAAAAACCTTTACTTGGACCTTTTCCGCAGCTTGGCTTTGTTTTGTACAGGGTGTTTTTTTAAGAGGTATAGAACCTTTTCATTTGTCAGCTGTGAAGTAATTTTTTTTTAGTTTGGTTTGGCATTTCAATATAAATAGACTGAGGCCTGAACAACGCTTCCAAATTGTGCACATTTATTTTGAAAATCATGGTTCTGTTCGAAATACATATCGCGCGAATTTTGTTTGGCGATGAAGCTCACTTTTGTTTGAATGAATACGTCAATAAACAAAACTGCCATATTTGGAGTGATGATAGTTCTCAAGTGTATGTTAAGACACCGTTACATCCACAAAAACTGACTGTTTGGTGTACTTTATGAGTTGGTGGAATATTTGGTCCGTACTTCTTTGAAACCGATGCTGGCCAGAATGTTACAGTCAATGGTGAGCGTAATAGACCCATGATTACTGATGTGCAGGAGCTGTGGCCAGGCGCGGATCCAGGAATTCAGCTTGAGGGGGGGTCATGAGATTGAAACATCATATTTAATTTGAACTGAAACCTCTTGAAATATATAGCCTTGAATTTTCTATAAAACTGGTGATTAGAAAAAGTTCAATTTTATCATAACTTCATTACAGTCGAAGGCATGATCAGCGATCATTGCCGCTCTACCGCTCACTTCGTGACCAGGCCCTAAGACTACATCGGACTCCTGCTTAGAGTAATAGTGCATAAATTTCTGGCTGTTGGAAAACTTTTTTATCCACAAGATTTTGCTCCATTTCATACTTTTCAGACAGTAATGAGAGTATGATGAACATATATAAGATTGGAAGTAAAATTTGCAATCTGAAAAATATTGTTGACAGTAACTAAAAAAGGAGTAATTCAAGTGTCAATTTGAAACGAAAAGCTAGAAATAATTGCAAATATGTGGTGGAATCCATGCCAAAAAGAAAAAACTGTTGTCAATGCAAAGAGGAGGGTATTTTCTTACATGGAATTTTTTTAAAAATTTGGTTACAAATTAGAGTACTGCACCAAGTCATCATCATCATCGTGTCCTGTAACCCCGGCTGGGGCATAGGGCGTCAACAAAACGTCTCCATCCTTCACGGTCTGCTGCAAGGTACTTTAGCTGTGGCCACGTCTTTCTCTGGGATTCTGCTTCCGCTAAGACAGTTGATTTCCATGTTGTTCTTGGTCTTCCAACCCGCCGTGCACCCTGAGGATTCCATTCAAAGGACTGCTTTGCAATTTCATTGTTTGGTTTCCTCAGTGTGTGACCAATCCAACGCCATTTACGCTTTCTTATGTCGACGTCCAGCCGCTCTTGACTTGTCCTGCGCCACAATTCCTCATTTGATATTATTTGTGGCCACCGAATCTTTAGGATATGGCGAAGACAGCGATTCACAAAAGCCTGCAATTTCTTCGAAATGATAGACGTGACTTTCCAGGTTTCACAAGCATATAACAGCACGGATTTGACATTGGATTCGAAGAATCTCAACTTAGTGCGTAAGGAGATTTGACTTGATTTCCAGATTGGGGACAGAGTACCGAAGGCAGCACGAGCTTTATTTATTCTACTTTTAACGTCCAGATCCGTACCACCGTTTGCAGAGACAATACTGCCAAGGTAGTTGAACTGTTCCACTACTTCAACTGGCGTCTCCTGTAGAATAATACGCTGCTGTGTGGAGCGGCCTGTGAGCATTATTTTTGTCTTTTTGCTGTTTATTCTTAGACCACTCGACTCTCCCTTCACTTGCAGTGTTTGGCACATCCCGTTCAGCCCACTGATGTTATTTGCCAGTAGACATATGTCATCGGCATAGTCTAAATGACTGAGCCTTTCGAACGGTCTCCATTGAATGCCCTGTCGCTCTGCTGTACCTACACTGGCCGTCAATACGTCGTCCATCGCCAGCAGGAAGAGAATTGGCGATAGAACATCCCCTTGTCTCACACCCTGTTGCACTACAAAGGAGTCGGATAGCTGCCCGTTGTGCAAAACAAAACACCTTGCGTTGTTGTATGACTCTTTAATAATGGCAACTATTTTTGGTGGAATTCCTCTACCAAGCAACGATCTCCATATACATTCTCGGTTAACTCGATCAAAGGCTTTCTCAAAATCCACGAACATGAGGTAAAGCGGTGATTGAAATTCCATCGACTGCTCGAGGACGATACGCAGGGTGTTGATATGGTCGACACACGATCGACCACTGCGGAAGCCAGCTTGATGCCTCTTGAGTGTAGACTCGATTCTCTCCTTTATTCGCTCGAGAATGATGGTTGCCATTAGTTTTGGGAAAACGGACAAAACGGTGATACCACGCCAATTGTTGCAATTCTTTAAGTCACCTTTCTTTGGCAACTTAACAATCACACCATCCTTCCAATCCCTGGGATAGCTTTCGTTTTCCCAAATGTTTTTTATCAACGGATGTAAAATACTAGCCGCTGTTACGGGATCGGCTTTCAGGAATTCAGCTGGTATTCCGTCCAGTCCAGCTGCCTTGTTGTTTTTGAGGAGATTTATTGATGTCTGGATTTCCGATTCTGACGGGGGTTCGATGTCAATACCCCTATAGGACCTGCGCATCTCGTTTAGTTGGGGCACTTCAGCACTCTGCTCAACTGAATCCTCATTTAGCAGGGCACAAAAATGGTCCTTCCATCTACGAAGCTGATCCTCAATTGATACCAAAAGTGTGCCATCCACATCCATTACAGGATGATTGGTGTTGCTTTTTTTCCCGATAACATCTTTGGCTATTTGGTACAATTCCCGGATATCTCCTCTTCTGGCAGCGATTTCCGCATTATCTGCGAGTCCATCCAACTTCACCCTCTTGTCACGTCTCACACAGCGATAGACCATCTTATGTGCAATGCGGTACTCTCTTCGCAAGTCAGCCTTTCGTTGAACATCTGCTTCAGCATTTATTTGGATTTTCAACGATTTGCGAAGTTCGATCTTATCCCAGGTGTCTTGGGATATCCAAGAGTCTCTACGTCTCGTTCGCTTGGGTACAGTTTCGGATCCAGCCTCCATAAAAACACTTTTAATTTCACCCCACATCTCATCAATTGTTGAATTCTGGATTCCGTTTAATGACGAGGCTCTGTCGTTAAGGGTGGTGACATAGTTTCGACATATGTTGGGGTCATTTAAAGCATTCGTAATGAATTTTGAGCTCCTTGCTGCATCCTGCGCTGGTTTTTGTACGGCAGCGGTTCGTAGTTTGAGACTCATCAGAACCAAATGGTGGTCGCTTCCCACATCGGCATTTCTTATACTCCGGACATCACACATAGACTTCCTCCATCGCTGCTGAATCATGATATGATCAATTTGGTTTTCGGTTTGACCATCCGGATGCACCCAGGTAATTTTGTTGCACGTCTTATGCTTAAATACAGTCCCACCTATCACAAGACGATTCGCGTTACAAAAGTCGACAAGCAAGTCACCATTTTCATTCCGTGACCCCAAGCCATTTCTTCCCATCACGCGTTCCAGTCCGTAATTGTCTGAACCGACTTGGGCATTGAGGTCTCCCATAACGACTATGATGTCGGCTCTCGGAACACTACTGTAAACCGAGTTAAGATGAGTGTAGAACGCGGTTTTGTCTTCCTCGGTCGCTTCATTTGTGGGGGCGTAGCACTGAATAATTGTGACGTTACGAATTTTTGAACGAAACCTTGCTGTCATTAATCTCGCAGAAATGGGCGCCCAGGAGATCAAACTACGCCTCGCTTCTTCGTTCAACATAATTCCGACACCATGCAGTCTTTGGCCACCCTCTCTTTCATCTTCCCCGGAATACAGCATTCTCGTCTGTCCAGTGTCTGATCTGTATTCAGCTCTTCCTCTCCACTTAGTTTCGCTTATGCCCAGGATACTGATGTTTAGACGAAGCATTTCACGCTCAACCTGCTCGTATCTACCATCGCTGTACAAGGATCGAACGTTCCATGCTCCGATTTTCGTACGTATGCGGTAGCCAAAAGTAACATTTGCGCTTCTTGAAAGACTTCTTCTATTTGTCAACGATTCACTTATTATTATGGCGTCTTGATTGACGCTCGTACATGAAAGATGCCGCACCCCCAAATCCGATGTGCGGTTTACTGCAACCGAAGCTACAGAAGGATTTTCTATAAAAAGATTACCTCTTGGGGACTCATTTCCATTTGTTATCATAATTCATGTATTTGCTTATATCCTTCCACCATGGTGTTTTCCGAGATATGATTAATAACATACATAAGCTCAGATTTGACAGGCACACCCGCCTTTTGTATGGTCAAACACATAACTGCTCGAGGCCGCCCACTATGGGAAAACAGACGCCTTTTGTAGCCGCCCAATATGGGTTACAGACGCTACCTGCTGCTGCCGTTGGCCTTTTACCAAAAAAAAAAAAAAAGCTCCTCCGCCACCAGACTATCATGCCGTTGACCGCTACCTGCAGTTCATCCGTCTTAAGGGGGCTTTTAACCATCCCAAGGACAAGTTTGTGCCCTGACCAGCAACGCTGGGTTGTCTCTACCTCTACCACGCGGAGGTGTGCATAGGGATTTTCCTATCATTGAGCCTAGGGCCATATGGCGTCCTAGCACTCTCAAGTACTTTTAGAGGGCTAACTGCACCAAGTATTTGCACATAATTTTTTCATTAAATACAACTACATTTGTATGGAGTTTTCCAATGCGCTTTTCCAACATTCCGTTATAAATCCAGGTATCGGCTATAATTTTTACAATAAAATAGAGTATCTGGATTCGCTGATTAGAGAGGCAGACATATTGCTTTATATATTTTAATTATTGTTTTGCTTTAGTTAAAACTATTTCTTTTCGGAATTTGTATGGAATTTCTTCAAAGATTTTTTCAAAATTCCATTTTAAATCCAGGTATTGTACCAGGAGTCTGTTGTAATTTGTTCTAGTAAGATAGAGTATGGATTTACATATAAAAGAGGCAGGCATACTGATTCAGTTAAAGCTGTTTTTCTTTTTGCTTTTAAAATAAAGGAGAGTTTGTATGGAGTTTCTTAAAGCCCTTTTTCAAAATTCCGTTATAAATCTAAGTACTGCAATAGATGTCTACTATGGTTTTGTTCCAACAAAAAAAAGTATTCGGATTCACATAACAGAGAGGTAGACAAACATATGGCTTTTCTTAAAACTTTTTTGTTTGTTTTTGAAATACATCGGAGCTTGTATGAAGTTTTCAAAGCCTTTTTTTCAAAATTCCATTATATATCCAGGTACTGCACCAGATTTCTGCTTGTTTTCTAATAAAAAAGAGTATACAAATTTATTTATCAGAGAGGCAGACATATTGCTTTAGCACAAAACAAGCTGTCTTTGCTTTGAAATACAGTGGTTTTTGTATGGACATTTTTTTAAAATTCCCTTATAAATCTGGGTACTGCACCAAGTATCAGCACTTAACTTTTTTTAATAAAAAAAATTAAGTATTAACATATTTTTTTTTTTTTATTAAAGTTAGAATTATTATTATTATTATTAAAAATATAAAAGACCTGAAGGTATAACTCCAAGATGTACTACACCCTATGCCTGTCTTTACTATTTTTGAATAGAAACAACTAAATATAAAGTCTAGCATATCAAAGGGGTGGACATACTGCTATCACGTTTCGAGGTCGATTTTTTTGATTTTTGCTTCCCCGGTGGAATGCCTATTCCATGCTCAGGAAGTCTAATAGAATGGCTCATTGGCTCCACTTATCGTACAGAAATACTAAGCCTGCCGACCACTGGCTCTTAGACTATAACCACTGCAAATGAAAACCATGACTGGCGGACACACTATATATATATTATTTAAGAGGGTGCGCGTCCAGGGCTACCAGTAAATTTTCGAAGTAAGAATTTGCTAAAGAAAATAGAAGCTAACCATTAATAAATAGGTCATGGTTTTCATACAGCTTACTAAAATATATGGAATTACCCAAAAAATTTTGTCTCTACCTTCTAATGTGTTGAATAACAAGTAAAGATTGCTCGTGTTTCTTCTTTTCTCTGGAGCTCGGGGGGGGGGGGGGGGGGGGGGGGGGTCATGACCCCCATGACCCCCCACTGGATCCGCCACTGGCTGTGGCTTCAACAAGTTGGCGCAACATGTCCCACAGCCGTCCACAATTGATTTATTGAAGGAAACGTTTGGTAACCGCATAGTTTCACGTTACGGACCCGTAAATTGGCCTCCAAGACCGTGCGATTTAAGGCCGCTTGACTATTTGCTGTGGGCATATGTGTAGTCGCTATAGTCTACGCCAATAAGCCCGAAACGATTAACCACTTGGAGGACAACATTCGCCGCGTTACTGACGATATACGGCTGCAAATGTTGGAAAAAGTCATCGAAAATTGGACCTTCAGATGAGACTACGTCCGACGACTACAGCCGTGGCGGTCATATTCCAGAAATCATATTTAAATTATAATGCCAGAAGATTATCTTTCGAATAAAGTAAATTTCATGTCAATTTAAAAAAATTATCTTTGTTTTATTCCATTTCAGAGTTCTATAACTCAAAAAAAAAAACACCCTTTATATTTTTTTTTTCCTGAGCTAGTTTGCTAGTTTGGAAAAGGTTCGCTCGATTAAATATTGAACGAGAACAACATACGCATACATAGTGACAATGTTTGTTCTTGTTTTGGGAATTCGTGTAATATTCGTTATTTCTAACAAGAAGTGCAGTGGCTTAGCGAGCGCTTTGGGGGCCCCACATCAAATATTTTTTAGGGCCCCCCTTTTTCCTAACTGGGGCTCAGCCTTAGTTATAAACTTTTTTTTTACTTGCATCAGCATATTAGATAAGCTCAATTTGATATTTGATTTTGTATGGCAAAAGGGACAAAAAACAGTTTTTAAAAATATGTATCTCGAAAACCGTAAATTTTTTCAAAAGATTTAAATCTTAGCTCATGTAATTCTACGAAAAAAAGATTATAACACTTTTTTGTATGAGAAACAAAGTTTGAGAAAAAACACTCAAAACACCCCGTCAATGTGCTGCAGTGGAAGTGTTGAAAAGATTATAATGGGGGCTATCGTGGATAAAATTTCCCACGGAATTTTTCCCATCTTCTAAGATTGGAATTGCCAACAATTTTCCACCGTTCTTTGCAGGTTCAAGTTTGTGTCGATCAAAATTATTGTAGTCCCGTGGCCAATGAATATTAATTTTAGATGCCAATAAATTCCAAGAGAAACAGTGACCACAATTCACGTTCCCAGTTCTCGACGATGGGAAAAATTCCGTGGGAAATTTTATTCAGGATAGCCTCCAATAATTATTTTGTAACGTTTGTGCACGTTTTTCCCAAAATCTGTTGTTCTAACGAATAGTGTTATAATCTTTCTTGTGTAGAATCCTATTAGCTTAAATCTAAACCAGCTAGATTTTGGAAAAAATAGCAGTTTTCTAGATTTCCATTTGCAAAAATAATTGTTTGTCACTGTACGGTCAAATCAAAAGTCAAATTTTGAAAATGGTTGCACGTTGCAGTTGTGGTTCCGTTAGTTGGTAGGACTTGGATAGAGATAACTACACAGAAAGAAAAACTATCGAAAAGAGAGGTACATTTTAAATAATATATAAATTAGGTTTGTTCGTTGAGCCCTAAAGTCACACGGGTTCAACCAAAGGTTTTTTTTGAAAACCCTGAACTCATATTGATCAGCAAATTCTGTGTTTTTTGACATCTAGGGTCACCCTGAACTCGACCTGAAGTAGATCTAGGTTTCTTGCTGGGGCGAGTTGAGGTTAAGAATAAATTGTCAAAGTGGCATGAGCTCTAAGCATGTTTTTTTCAATAGACAATCAAGGTATGCACATTAGGGTGGTATGTAGGTGGGAACTAGACGAGAAAAAAATCCTATTGGAGGGGGGTAATATCTCTCCCCGCTTGGACGGGAGGGGCAATTTAATAAAGTATTAGCATAAAATAGAAAAAAAAAATGAAATAAAAAACAACGGCAATACTTACAGTAATGTTTTTTAGCTTTTTGGAAAGCCAGAAGTCCATTTTATTAGCTGATTATTAAATAAAGTTCTTTGAATAAACAATTTCAGCAAAATCTGTTTTCAAACCTATAATACAAAAAAAAAAATATTTATAACTTTTCTTCAAAATGTTGAGTTTGCAACAATATTTTGCCAAAACTGTTCATCAAAAAAACTTAATTTAAAAATTAGCCGTAAGAATGGACTTCTGGTTTTCCAAAAAGCTATAAGTCATTACTGTAAGTATTCCCGTTGTTTTTTAATTATTTTTTTTCTATTCTATATGCAATTATTTTATTAAATTGCCCCTCCCGTCCAAGTGGTGGGAGATATTACCCCCCTCCCGTAGGATTTTTTTCTTGTCTTCTTCTCACCTATATGCTCTGAATTCTTAGGCAGATTTTACGCGAATTTCCAAAAATAGGGGAAATTTGATTTACCCCTACAGCGACTATAGGGAATTAAAATAAAAATCTGAAAAAATTAGGGAATTTTTTGTTCTTCTATTAGAGCTGATTTAGGCCCATCCAAATATGCGGGTGGCAATGGTGCAGTGGATGTAGTGCTTGACTGCTAACTTAGAGGTGTGGGTTCGAGCCCCATTCTAGGCAGCATTCTTTTCTATATTCTCCCAGCTTAACTGGACGCCACCCGTGAGATTTAATGAGATAATAAACACCTTGATCTCAATCCACTGTGCCAAATCTTTCCTATCCTCCTACTTTTTCTAACTAGTGCCGTGCAATTCAGTTTGCATTTAAAAAGACCTTAGGTCTTACAGGCATATAGTTAAAATAAAAAAAAAAAATATTAAAACTCAAAAAAACCCATTATAACGACCACCCTAATGCACATATTTACTTTAATATTAACAAATGAAAATAGAAAATGGAAGCTGTGGTTTGTATCTATTAATTTTTAAAGAAAATGTTGATTCCTGTTTATTTCACAATTGAGGACCCTTTGGTGTTTTTTGAAAACCGAAAAACCTTGTTTTTTTTCGACAGTTCTTATGGTTGTCAAGAATAATAAAACCTGGGTTAACTCAAGGGAAACTTCAACGAGCGAAAAAATTGTGTACCGAATGCATCTCAATGAAAAATTTCTTACACCCGTCAAGTACTCTGTATCTCGGGGCCCCTATACTTCGGGGGCCCCGTATCATTGATACGGCTGATACTGCCGTAGCTAGGCTACTGAAGAAGTGCCATATAGAGAATACTCGGACTCCTACACTTAATGCCGAAAAAAACCTAGGGCAGTTAGTTGGAAAGCTAAATAAAAATCTTAGACCACAAGGGAATTAGTGTTATTTAGATAAGCTATAGGATTCTGTTTCTACAGTAGGAGATAATGTATAGTGCCAGTCAGGGAAATAATATTTAATGCCTTAAAAAATAAACTCCTTAAATAATATAAAAATCCAACCAAATCAAAAAAAAACAAAAAAACAAAAAAGAATTCTTCTTATATTATTTATAGAGGAAACGAACCTCCCATTGCGGTGATTGTGACTTGTTAAATCCACTTACCCGCATTGGTCTCATTCAAAAGTCCTAAATCATCATGAAAGATGCAATAGAATATAAAAGAAAGGCTAAGAAATTGGATTCTTTGCAATGAAACACACAATCTTCCATATCCTTTTTTCATATATAAGAGTAGTGTGTACACTGTACAATATAGATATTACATAGCAACCGCACAAAGAAAAAAAGGAAAGTAATTTCCTCATTCGCAACTTAAAAGAGAAAACAAATCACCTGGGAATACAAAGCAAGTAGCTTAAGTTGTTCTTCTTAAAGAGTCCTTTAAAGTAGGTGATGCCATTGAAGTAGGTATATAGTCGGATAGTGACAACTTTCAGTGATAGAAAGGACTCATAGAACATAGATATGTATATGAAAATGTTTTTCTTAAAAAAATCTTTTTATTATTTAAGCTCAGAGCCCTAGATTATAAACATAAACCACACCGAGCGTTTTGAGTATCTCGTGCTTTGTTACCATTCATACCAAATGGTGCCGAACCTCTTACTTCGAGAACATAGTTACCATTAAGATTACTTGGTGCAGCATATCCCATTGGTACAGCTGTATCTGTACATTTATTTTTCTTAAGTTTATTCAACGATGTACAGCGTTTTGCCATAAAATTATTCTCATTTCCCGGATAAACGGATTCAACATAGTACAACCAAGCTCGTTCGTGAGCACATGTCACGGTGAAGCATCCTGTTGGCAAAGGTACAAATCCATCGGGATAGAAATCCACATCTCCTGTGGCTTCGCGTTTTCCCAAAACACCTGTGTTCGTGTGAATGACATCTATGAAGTCTGCCTGGCCACGCATAAGTCCAGATAGGTTCTCGCCTTCATTGAAACATGGCTTTGCTGGATCCAATCCAGTGATGCGGGGTATTAGTTTGTTCGTTAGTTTATTAAAGGTACGTCCAGCAGCACCACAAATATGAGCTCCCAAACTATGGCCTAAAATAAAATCGACATTAAGAATTTGAGCTTAACGTGGTTTAGAAAAAAAAGTCACACCAATCAGATGAATGTTTTCCAAAGGGACGACTTCAGCTAGTTGAACTAAACTTTTTCCTAAATATTCTCCGATTTTATCTGTGTTCAGAGCCGACCAGGAGAAAACAGTATCCACATATGATGCTGCGTCTATTGCCTGGATTGGTGCAGTAAGAGATTAATACCATATTGAGAAATCATCAGTGTACCTATAATTTATTTTTCTTACCAGAAAATTAACGTTGCCTCGGCAATTATAAGCCTTGGATAGTTCAACTATTGTTTTTGAATTGGAAATTGTTGTCCTCCATCCAGTAACTAAGATTACAGTCTTCTTATTCACATCGAATTCTTTAATTTTTAATAGATCACCCGGAAGGAGTAGTGGGATGGTGTATTTCTTGCATGGAGTTATCAGTTGGAAATTCAATGAATTCATGTCTGGTGTAATCCTTGATACAACTGACTTCGAGGACATCAATGTCGAGCCTTAGAATGTGTTTTATTTTAGACTACTCACTATTTTGATAGGTTCTGATCATATAAACTTACAAACTGAATTAATTGATGAAGATACATATTCTAACGGATAACCAGCAAGAAGATTTTTTCCACCACCTAAAAGTTCAGAAGGTGTTGGAATGAAGCTTCCTGCATTGCTAACTACACCAACAGCAATATCTTTTGATTCAATCAAATAATTTTTAAAAGATTTCAAACCCAATGAGCTTACTGAACTTTGAAGAAAAATCAACGAACAAACAATTAAAATAATTGATTTCATCTTGAATAATAAAAACTATCCACTGATAATAATATTTTCAAGTGATAATGGCTCAAAAAACTTAAGCTTACTGATTTGTAAAATAAAACCAAATAACCTGAAACTAGTTTTACGGAATTCGTTTTATACTCGTATCGTTTCCTTATTGATCTAAACATGATTAAACAATTATTGTCAATTTATTTGTTCTTCGTAAAACAAAAGGTATAATGTCAGTTTTTCTTTTTTGTTATGTTATATACCCTATAATATTGATATTCTCCAAAAATCTAAATGCAGATTGACTTGTTAGAACAAAAAGTCATGGAGAAGACTTTCGAGCTTAATCTGTCAAACCAAAAAGAGAAGACTGAAAGTAGAAGATAGCTGCAACTATCTGTTCAAAGTAAAATGATAGACTGGGCGATCAGTATACCTTCCAATCTCTTAATTCACTAAACAAAATGGCGCCTATTTGTAGTGTTTATCAATTAACTCAGCTATGACATCGAAAGTTACCATTTTCCATGAAATAACTTCTGCCACGTAATAAACCTATGCATTCAACTGGCGAAGGGTCTCTGCCTGAGATATTGCGGTCTTCCATCGGTTGCGGTCCCTCGCACGCTCCCTCCAGTCGTTGATATCAAGCGCTCTTGCGTCTGTGACCGCCTGGAGGTTCGGTCTTCCTGGTCGTCTCGAACCTGGGGCTGGGATTCGAAGATTTTCTTGGCTGGAGCGTTGTTGTCCATTCGCTCGATGTGGCCGAGCCAGTGTAGTCGACGTGTTTTGGCTCTTTATACTACATCCACATCTTGGTACAGCTCGTACAATTCACCATTTAATCTTCTCCTCCAATCGCCCTCTTCGCATATAGGACCAAATATCCGCCGAAGAATTTTTCTCTCGAAAGTGCCCAGTATCAATTCTCCTTTTTTACTTATCGTCCAGCACTCGGCGCCGCCATAGAGTAGAACTGGTAAAATCAGCGTTTTGTATAGCGTGCACTTTGTCTTTCGAGAAAGGAGTTTTGAACCCTTTTGTTTGGCCAAACCGAAGTAGCAGCGGCTCGCTAGGGTAATTCTTCGTCGGATTTCCACTAAGGTGTCATTCGTGGAATTGATGTTTGTTCCGAGGTAGGTGAACTCCTTGACTACCTCGAAATTACTGCTACCAACAGTGACGTTTTGTCCTAGGCGATGGACAGATGAGGCTTTGTTTGTTGATAGCATATACTTTGTTTTGTCCTCATTCACTTCAAGACCAACGCGTTTCGCCTGTTCATCAATTGCTGTGAATGCTTTAAGTACAGCTCTCTTGGAGCGGCCGATGATATCGATGTTGTCCGCATAGCCAAGCAGTTGAGAAGACCTGTTGGAGATAGTGCCAACCCACTCTTGCGCACTATCTGCTCCAGGACTAGATTGAAGAAATCACATGATAGCGCATCTCCTTGTCTGAACCCTGTACACGTCTGCAATAACTCGGATGAGCTGTTACCCATTCGCACGTTGCACCGCGTATTTTGTAACGTCATACGGCATAGCTGGATCAGTTTTTTCGGGATCCCGAGTTCCGACATCGCCCATAGAAGCTCTTGGCGACGGCTTTGAAGTCGATGAATAGGTGGTGGGTCTCGACTTGAAATTCGTTGGTCTTTTCAAGGATTTACCTCAATGTGAAGATTTGGTCTATCGTTGATCTGCCTCGCCTGAAGCCACACTGGTACGTGCCGATCATAGTGTTGCAGAAAGGTTTTAGATACTCAAATAGTACGTTGGATAGGATCTTGTAAGCAACATTAAGCAGGGATATGCCTCTGTAATTCTTGCAGGACATAGAATCGCCCTTTGTAGATTGGGCATATGGAGCTATTTGAGCAGTCGTTGGGCATACTTTCCTCCTCCAACACTTGATTGATGAGCTGGTGTATGCACCCTACCAGAACATCTCCTCCATACTTGAAGAGTTCCGCAGATAGGCCATCCGAGCCGGTGGATATGTTATTCTTAAGCTTGTGGATGGCTTTCTTATCCTCTTCAGTACTGGGTGCTGGGACTGGATCTTCATTGACTGGTCTAATGCTTCTTTGTTCCCCTGTCGCCTCCTCTTTATAATGCCCATTAAGCAGCTGCTGGAAATGCTGCTTAAACACGTCTACAATTCCCTGTGCTTCGGTGATTAGGTT
This sequence comes from Dasysyrphus tricinctus, assembly GCA_963921185.1. NCBI lineage: Eukaryota > Metazoa > Arthropoda > Insecta > Diptera > Syrphidae > Dasysyrphus > Dasysyrphus tricinctus. Next base: position 90,564,700 of record OY992532.1, read on the forward strand.
CCCTTCGCTGTTTCGAAGAGCTTGCGTGCCAGTCCTATAACCAGATGCCAGTTGCTTGGCTGTTTTGTACAACCGGTGGGTGTTGGTGGCGGTGCTGGACTCTTCGAGATACTTGAGCTGAGAGGCTGCGGATGCTTTTTTTATTTCTGCGCAGGGTTTTTTTCTCTTTCCTTCTCTTTTCACAGTACTCCTCTCTTGCTGCTCTTGTTTTCCGTTGCAGCATTTGCATTCGTGCATTCTCCGTCTCCGGTTACAATACCGCGCATTCATCATCATACCACGGGTTCTTTTTTCTGGGTGGTTGATAGCCTATGGTGGTCTCGGCTGTCTCCTTAATGATGTCACGATACTGGTTCCAGTGATTGTTGACGCTTATGGCTGGGTGTACGGCAGAGAGTTTCCCGGTCAATCCTAGTCTCTGGCTTTCTCAGATGTGCTAAGGCATGCGATATTGAATTTCTTCGTCTCTTCGTCTTCGTTTTCTTTTCGTTGGACAGTCGGGCTCTGAACTTTGTCACAACAAGAAAGTGGTCAGAATCCACGTTTGCACCTCGGAAAGTTCGCAACGTCCAAGATGTTCGATGCGTACCTTGCTCCAATTAGCACGTGGTCGATTTGGTTGGCAGTTCGACCATCTGGAGATCGCCAGGTTGCTGTGTGTATTCTTCGCCTGGGGAACCTAGTGCTACTTATCACCGTATTACGAGCTGCAGCAAAGTCGATTAGTCGGAAGCCGTTGTCTGTTGTCGTTTCGTGGAGGCTGTGCTTTCCAACTAATCCGCCAAAAATGTTTTCCTTTCCGACTTTAGCATTGAAGTCTCCGAGCACGACTTTGACATCGTACTCCGGACAGGCTGCGTAGGTTCCGTCCAGGAGGTCGTAAAACTCCTCCTTGTTAGACTCCTCAGCTTCATCGGTAGGGGCGTGTGCACATATTAGGCTGATGATTTGGAAGCATCACAGCTAGGCGATCGCTAATCGGCTTAAAATCGATGACTTTCGATCTGAGTCAATTTCCCACGACGAATCCGCATACTAGCATGTGCGTGCAGTCTTTGGTGACAGCTGTAATAAATGTCGCAATCTTTTCTTTTCGTTATACCTGGATCCTATCCATCGTATCTCCTGGATCGCGGTAATATCTGCCTTGTACCGCAAAAGGACAGATTCAAGTTTTTGAGTAGCACCTGGTGTGTAGAGTGTCCTTACATTCCAGGTGCATACTCGTAGTCATAGTCCATTTTCGTTCCGGGTCTGGTTGCCATTTGAGAGGGGTCGTTATCCGAGGCTTCTCGCGTCTCTTTCATAGCAATTGATTTTTTTTTACTATGGTCGGGTCGTTAGCCCAACGCACTAACCTCCAATCTGTAGGGCCATAGGTTTAATGTTGCAATTCTTTCCTTGATTAACATTCGCACTTACAAGTTAAGCAAGTCCTGGCATAACGCCAAGACCAGTATCCGGCGGCTACCAACTTGGAGGTATTGTAAGCACTTGATGTGTAGGAAAAGATACAGCTCGAGGCCCCCAGTTCCTACAACATCCAACCACCCACACCACATAATAGTAAACTCAAATGAAAAAAAAAACACCTTTGAAAAATTCAAAAATGCTCTTATCATATGCAAGAAACTTGCATTCAAGTCATCATGGGGTTACAATCCAACCCTCCTCAGTTTGATGTTCATCACCATGATAGTAAAGCTATGATTAGACGGTCAACGCAAATGGTCAACGCGTTGACTCTCTGACGTCAAAATGACGTAAAATTCTGTCCCATAATTGTCTTGTCGTACGCAGCCGTCAACGCATAGTATTCTGCGTTGACACTATCGTTGACACAAATTTTTGGGTCAATGCGTTGATTATTTTCGTTGGTCGTATAATCACCCTGTCTACGCAGTTATGACAGTCTACTCAACAACGCGTTGACTGTATCTTTACGTTGACACAGCGGCTTTTTCTGCAATGTCAACTTACTCTGCGTTGACCTTCATCTCAATCTCAAAATGTTTGCATTTTTTGAGTATTTTAAAACATCGACAGTTGATGGCTTGACAGATGAGGAGGATGAAGTATACTTTGACGGCAAAAGTATATTTCAATCCAAATGTCACCGAATTTCCCTAAAATCACTTTTTTACGGAGCAGAACAAACATTTCTAAAATTTCTGATTTTTTAGATGTTTTTCAATCCATCGACATCGTAGCCGTCCTTCAATGGAACTTGACAGTTGATGGCTTGACAGATGGAAGACAAACTATGTATATTTTGGTAGAAAAAGTATATTTCGATGCAAATGTCACCCAATTGCCCTTAAATCACTTTTTCCGCCGCAGTAAATGAACTTCAAAAATTTCAGATTTTTAGAGATTTTTTAGTCCATCAATATTTTAGCCATCCTTCAAAGGAATTTGACAGTTCATGGCTTGACAGATGGAAGAAGAGCAATATTTTGACAGCAAATGTTTATTTTGATCCAAATGTCACCCAATTGACCTTAAATCATTTCTTTCCGGAGCAGTAAGACAACTTCAAAAATGTCTGATTTTTAAGAGATTTTTTAATTCATCCACATTGTATTGTTCGATAACACCGCTGTCAATGTCGTGTGATCGTCAACGTACAAAATGATTCAATTTTGCTCTTGTCAACTCCGCGTCAAGAGGTAGCCAAATGCGTTGACACATAACACGTCAACGCATTTTGGAACAACATTGACGAGTGCCGTCATTCGTGAGATCGTTAATGTTTCATGCGTTGACACACTCTACGTTGACAGTATATTGACGATGTTTCTGATGGCGTCAAGGAGTCAATGCGTTGACCATTTACGTTGACCGTCTAATCTAAGCTTAAGAACCACCTTTACCTATGGTGAGGTTGTATGACACAAAAGAAGTGAATTAACAACGAGGAAAGCGCATGTATGTAAAGGGTCTTACAATTATAGGGACTAGAGTTCGAACTTCAGTAACAAAATTTCGTAGCAGATTTGTTAAAAAAAGTGGAGTAAATCAAAAATTTCCGGAGCAGATTTTAAAACGAAGGAAAAACTCAAGTTTTCAAAATTTGTACTTTTATCTAACAAAAATGTATTTAGCAAAAACAAAAAAATATATAGAAAAAAGCATATAAGCCCCGATATGAAGTAGAAACGACGAAAAAAGTAAGAAAAAGAATGATTTCGTTTAGCATAGGTTGGAAAAAAGGAGTAGATCTAAAAAAGCGGAGTGTTGGAGTAGATTTGTTTTCTTCCTCAAAATTGGATTAAGTTTCCTCCGATTGGAGTAAGGTTCGAACACTGATAGGGACTTTCGAAATTTGACAGTTGATAGCGGCCATATTGTTAAACTATATCTGTCAAATTGAAGCAGTCACTTATTTAGTCTGTTTTATCAAATCACCATTGACGGATAAAGAGTTCAACAACACCTGCAAATGATAAAATTGTTTTACCAAAATGGGTATTCTGTTCGGGTGCTTCCCCCAATTTCATCATCCTCAGCGATGAGGCCTATTTCTGGATCTATGGGTACGCAACAAACAAAATTGTTGAATTTGGGACGATACGAACCCACATGAGTTGTTCCAAGAGCGTCCAATGCATCCCGAAAAATCACTGTTTGGTGTGGATTTCGGGCTGGCGTCTTTTTCAATCCATATTTCTTTGAGAACGACCGACGTTGGCACGGCCATCACCGTCAATGGCGAACTTCTTTTGGGCTGAATTGGATGATACTATTGCCAACGGCATGTGGTTTTAACAGGACGGGCAGTGCTACGTGGCCACACAGCTCACGCCAAATTGGAAATATTGCACAAGCGATTCCACAGCATGGCCATCTCACATTTGTGTGATGTGAACTGGCCACCGAGATCATGCGATTTGACCCCGTTAAATTTTTGCTTGTGGGATTTTCTGAAGTCGCAGGCCTATGCGGAACTAACCAGAACCCACAACTGCCTTCAAAGTCAACATATCCCATACCATCAGTCAAATTCAGCTTGATTTATGCTCCAGAGACTTGGAAAATTGAACATTTGGGCGATGTTATATTCCAGACGTGGCCACAGCTAAAGTACCTTGCAGCAGACCGTGAAGGATGGAGACGTTTTGTTGACGCCCTATGCCCCAGCCGGGGTTACAGGACACGATGATGATAATATTCCATACATAATGGCATCGATATAGACCTTTCAAACGAATACAAAAATCGATGATATTTCACACACACTTTGTTTTATTTAAATTTAAAGATAGGAAGCGCTTATTGAAAGATCTTTTATATATTCCTGGAGCAATGAGATCTTTCTCTCTACATAAACGATCTATAGGCGATCCTTTATTTGTCTCTTTTACATTACGTCATAATAAGTGCTACCAAGGGATCCACTATGAGAGGAACCTATAAGGACTGCATTTCAAATTTAACATTAGTGAACCTTATTGATAATCCAAGAGATGGCATGATTAAAATACATAACTTCGAAAAAACTTACGAACGGAGTTAAGTAGCAATAAAGAGTGGGTTACAGTTGCAGGTAGACGGGACAGTGGAATACACTCGCAAATCGATAAAGACTGAACAAACTTGTGCTGAAATGTTTGGGCTAGAAGAAAACTTGGGGCTGGAAGCCACACCTCTAAATTAGCAGTCAAGCACTACATTAACACTGCACTATTTCCACCCGCAGTCCTATGGGAAAAAAAGAAATTCCCACCTGCCCCCTATGGTTCTAGGAACACTTACTTTTTTATTCAATAATTTTTGAATGAACAACAGCTACCTGTGGGTGCTATACTACCCATTTTATAAGCTGGGGTTATATCTTTTCCACGAGTGCCACCTCGATCATCAGACTCCTATTATACTGGTGCTTAGTTTGGTTTTATTGAAAAACTCTACCTTCATCTGGGAGCGAACCATCAATTAAGCGATTCAGAAGCCGATGCACTACACACCGCGCTTAATTCGAGTGGCAAAACAAACCGTTTTGGATTTTTATTCTTTTCAAATATTTAGCACTCTGAAAAACATACTTAACCGTAGCCAGTTGCGTATTATGAATTACTCCTATGACGCAACGCACACGTTGCGCTGTCGTCGAGGAGGGTTTTAGTAGTGCTTATACCATTTTTCATTCGTAAACCCAATGCAGCACAACGCAAAAAACGAGTAGTATTTCCATGGCCTTTATCAAAAATGTGTAAATGAATCCGCACTATCTTTCAGCACACCCACCCGCGTTGCGATGTAGTAGTGTTTTTATGATTTTGAATTCAGAAACCCTCCTCGATGTCAGCGCAAATCCCAAAATATATCCGTGCTTTTGTGTGGATTTTATTTACACATAAGTAAAATAATAAGACAACATTCGCCGGCATCGAGTAAGGTTTTTGAGCTAGATTTTATGATTTATCACAAAAATCCCTCCCCGAGCACAGTGCAAAAATAGAGTAGGGTTTATGTGTACATTTGGATATTTTCCTAAAAAAACCTATCCTCGACGACAGCGCAACGTGTGGGCTGTGCCTTAGGAGCAATTTATAATACGCGTCCCAGTTAACACTTTTTCGTTAAAACCAAACCGAAAATCGAGCTATAGCTCCAGCCTATAAAAATAAGATAATTTTATCAAACAACATTTTTTGTTGTTTTTTTTTTTAATCTTGTCTACTAAAATTTTTTTTTTATAAATTTTCCCAAGCCATCCATTTCGATAGGAAATTTAGTTTTGAACAAAAAATTGTATATGTAAAATTGCCAAATTTGGTCTAGTTTAGTTTTAATATTTTTATGTTAAAGGTGAACAGATCTACAAACATTACTTGAAACAATTTCCGATAGCATTTTTATCGTTAACGAGTTATTCCCAAAAAACGGATATTTTCGTCAATTTACCTTTTTTGAAAAAACTTTATTTCCAAAATCAATGGTCTTACGAGGAAAAGTGTCTCAACATTTTTTGTAGAAAATTGCATGATCTACAAAACTTACTCATATAATTTTTTGATAGCATTCACCGTTTGAGAGTTGTAAGCCAAAAACCAACTTTTTGGACACTTAGCCTTGAATAACTCTTAGTCCTCGAATGGGATTGACGGGGACTTATTGCAATTGATTTGTTAAGCCAAAGGATGGTCTATACCAATTGGTCAAATGTCTATTTTGGCTGGAATATACGCAGTAATACATTCATGAAATACATACTAAGACATTAAATAGACACTAAGCAGATATTTGATAAAAATTTATCCAACGTAAAAAACAACTGTGTACTTGTTTGCTAAGTTGCTGTTTTTATTTGAATTTCGGGTGGTGCGTAGAAATAGTAAACATTATTAATACTCAGAATGTTTTAACAGGCAATATCTGTCAATGTTTAATTTTAAAATACCTACCTAAATAAAATGCGTACGACTGCGGTAAAGTACAGGGGAGCGAATAGGTAACCAGTAGGCATTTCAAAACTTTTTCTTTCTATTTTTCAACTCATTTCCAGTTTTGTTGCTTTAAGATATGGAATTCACGATTTTATACACGGGATATAATTCTAAAAATTTAGTCGCCCTTAAGGGAAAGTTTTCCTTCCTTTAAAATATGGACAAAATTTCATTGAAGTGAGAAAAGCTATCCACTTTTCATTGAGTGAACTTCTTTTTTCAGAGGAAATGTTTGTCACTTCATGTCAAAAACGAGAAAAAATTTATAAAAATAATTTCCCCTTAAAATATAATTTATTATAATACATATTGTAAGGCTTTTGACAGAATTGACATTGGGTTGTTAACTTTTAAGCTTGATTCACACTATAGTTCTAATACTGATACAGTCTCAGTACGTGCTCACTACATTAAAATATTCTTAAACGAGAAACAATGTTTACATATATTCACACAATCGTTATCGCTCCAAAACCGATACGCTCTCGCTCCGATTTCGATTTGTTTGAAAGAATATTTTATCGAAGTGAGAACTCATTTTTCAATTTTCTATTTATTTTGATGTGACAAATCGATGACAAAAAAAATAAGTTTGAAAATAATATATGAAAAAAAGAGTACAAAAAAATATGGGAGCTATATCGATATCGGTATCGGAGCCACAATGTGAATACCAGGGTTAAGTATCGGAGCGAGAACGTTTTGAGAGTTTATCGTTATTGGCACAGTAGTGTGAATCAAGCCTTAAGGTACAGAAAATTAGAGTACGAGGTAATGTATTAAAGTGGATTTATTCGTATCTATCAGACAGAAAGCAGTATGTGAAATTTTGTGGTGTATATTCTCGTGCAATAAATGTTACTTCAAGTGTTCCTCAAGGTAGCAGCCACCTTGGTCCCCTATTATTTTACTCATTTATTAATGATTTGACTGAATTGTTTGAATATTGTAGGTTTCTGTTATTTGCAGATAATCTCAAGTAATTCAATGTAGTTAACAACGTGAGTGACGGGCTCAAAATGCCAAAAGATATTAATTCTCTAGTCAAATGGTGCAATATAAATGGTACATATATCGTTAAATGTCGCAAAATGTAATGTAATCTCTTTTGATAGAAGAAAAACTCTATGTCTTATAAACTATATTATTGATGAAAAAAACATTGAAAAAAGTGAAGTTTCAAAAGACTTGGGCATAGTCGATTCTCGCCTCACTTTTAAGCATCAAATTGACAGTCTGTTCTAAGAGCAACAGCATGTTAGGATTTGTGAAGCGTAGGTCAAAAGAATTTAAAGACCCTTACAATATATTATTCCTTAGTTCGCCCTCTTGAGTACTGCAGCATCACCTTTATTTGATAACGACGTTAAAAAACTAGAATCCATACAAAAACAATTCCTTTTATTTGCACTGAGAAACTTCAATTGGAATCGCGAGAATTTTGTGCTGCTTCCATACGAAAGCCGTTTTAAACTAATAAATTTGTTAAGCCTTGCAAAACGTAGGATGCTTTCTGAAGCCCTCTACGTTTATGATATTTTGAATTGTAATATTGCTTCAACCACTTTATGTTCTAAAATATGTTTACAAAATTCGCGTTGGCATACCAAATTTTTGAAAGAAGCAATACACAAGACGAGCTATACAAATTATGAACCGTTGTAGTATAATATTTAATAAATACACCGACTTCTACAATATTAATATCAGTAGAGAAGGTTAGGTTAGGTTGGAAGGGGTGATAATACGGCAAGCCGCACCATCTCACTCGGATCTCAGTGGATCCATTGCTCTCCCCGGGGTATAAGTGGTTAGTGAGGAGGGATAGGAAGGGAGTTTGTAGGAAGTTTTAGGTGTGGGGGGCCTCCTTGAAGTTCTGAATGAATTATCAGTAGAGAAATTTTAAAGAACTATATTGTCTCTTATGAAGTGTGAATCTTCTTTGAAAATTATAAATACAAATACAAATTATATATTATATTTAGTCTTTTATTTAATTTTTCTAAATGATGTTAATCCATTTTCTTAGCCTTAAATGTTGGCTGATATTGACAAAAAAAATTAAACAAAACTAAACTAAACTAAACTATTGTTTTAATGCAATAAAATTATACTTGGTCACACCCGTAACGTTTTCAAATTAAAAATTTGTATTGTTTTTCATAGTTTTGCTTCTCATTTCTTAACTTTAATTGAAGGTCAACTGTCAGAAGCCTATAACAGAATACTTAAAGTTCTTGTTGAACAAGTGAAATTCAACAACTTTTTCAAATGCGTGTAACACGGAACAACAAGTCTAGCAAAACTTAAAAAATTGTTTTGGCAAGTTGGACATTTCATAAATCCGCCGTTTCTGTAACTGGAAACAACAAATGTTCAAAAAATAGAGAATAAACTTGTTGAAATGTTGATACATTTCAAACGACGTACTTCTTACTTACCTAAGGTTGCGCTACAGTCCGGGGTGGACCAGGGCCTCAACCAACAAGCTTCTTCCAGTTGGCTCGGTTTCTAGCTAGCTGTCTCCAGTTTCGCACGTTAAGTTGGTTGAGGTCCTCTTCAACTTTCGTGCGCCACCTTTTATGCTACTGTCCACCTCTACTGCGTTGTCTCACGGAGTTGGATTCAAAGACTTTCCGGGCCGGAGTATTGGTTTCCATTCGTTCTAGGTGACCCAGCCATCTCATTCACTTGTGCCTCTAGTGTTGACGTGAGAGTTTTGCACTATTATTTCAAGAACGATGTTGAAGAAGTCGCATGACAGTGCATCGCCTTGCCTAAAACATTTTTTGACATTAAATGTGTCGGTGAAGCCTTTGCTGACCTTGATGGAGCAACGTGCATTTTCCATCGTCATCCTGCACAAACGGACGAGTTTGGCAGGGATGTCAAAAGTAGGCATTGCTCTATATAGCTCGTCTCTATAGATGCTGTCATAAGCGGCCTTGAAATCGATGAAAAGTTGGTGGGTATCGATTTGAAACCCCTGGGTTTTCTCCCAGATCTGCCGTAGTGCTAATATTTGGTCGATGGTGGACTTCCCACTGATATGGACCTATCAGGTTGTTGACGAATGGCTTCAGGTGAAGACTGATGCCTCTGTAGTTGGTGCAGTCCAGAGGATCGTCTTTTTTGAGGATCGGGCAAAGAATTCTGAGGTTTCATTCATTGGGCATACTTTCCTCCCACCATATTTTACAGATGAGCTGGTGCATACTCCTAACCAATTCATTGCCAGCCGCTTTGAATAGCTCAGCCGCAAGGCCATCAGCTCCAGCAGCTTTATTGGACTTAAGTTAAGATATAGCTATCTTCACTTCGTCGAGATCGGGTGGATGGAATTTTTGGCCTACGTCGTCCAGGTTGAATGGTGCAATCTGCATGGTAGCGGAATTCATCGCCGTTACACAATTTGCAGAAATGATTTTTCCATATCAGTACCGACTGCGATTAACGATTAACGATTTTTTATTGAACATTTATATACAATTTGAGTTAACTTACGACTATTAAATACATTGAAGAATATAAATCTTATGGCACATAGGGGGCCTATTGTTATACATTGGCTTAGATTTAATAGGAAATATAAGTATATATTATACATGTCAACTTAAAGTTAAAAGTCGGTTGACTTTGATGCTCTCGGGGTGTTCCGTCCCGGTTGTCCCTTGGTGGTTTGGGTGTGGTTTGGTGGAAAGGGTTGGCGTTTAGCCACGGCTGTAGGCTGACCCTGTGTCAGCGTAAAAGGAAACGGCTGCTTCGTCGTTGTCGGTGAAAATATTGGCATCCAGGGTCTCCATTACACTGAGGTACCTCGGCTCGGGATGTCGTTGCTGGGTGGCCATCCTTCTCATTAGTTGATTGGGGTGATTGACGGTGTTCTGCACTAGCTTCTTCGCCGAATTTGCTAGGTATTTGTCCAGCGGTATAATCTTTGCTTCTCTGTAAAGATCCTCGTTCCTGTAATGCTTTCTTCGCTGCCGGTCAAAGTGGAGCCCGGTGCAGATTCTTAGCATCTTCCTCTCGAAGACTTGGAGATCTTTCATCGCTGATTTTGTAATTGTGAACCAGACTGGGAAACAGTAGCTGATTACTGGTCGCAGGAGTTGCTTGTAAATAAGTATCTTCGTCTGTTGGCTCAGTCCTGATCTTCTCCTCATCAAAGGGTGTAGTCGGTGGAATGCCCAGTTCGCTTTTCTGAGTACACTTTTTGAGTGTGGATTGAACTTTAGCAACTCGTTGAAGTTGATCCCCAGGTATTTGGTATTCCTTTTGGCGGCAATGGTGGAACCATCAGGAAGTTTCAGAACTAAGTTTCTGCAAGTGGCTGCTGAGCGACTTCTGCCGTCACGGGGTCTCCTGAAGCAAACAAGCTCCGATTTTGCTGAGTTGATCTTGATGCCCCATTTCTTGTAGAATTCGAACAGTCTGTGGATGTGAGCCTCTACTATCCGGACTGCGACGAGTGGTGACATTGAGGTAGCGTATGTGAGTGAGTCATCTGCAAACAGCAGGTTTTCACAGCCAGTTGGGACGGGTTGGTCTGATGTCATCAGGCTGTAGAGGAAGGGGCCAAGCTTCGAACCTTGTGCGACTCCGGCTTTGATGTTCTTCACAGTTGATGAGCAGTTTCCCAATTGCACAAAGAAGTTCCTGGAAGAAAGAAAAGAAAAAAGAATTTTTATTAGTGGCGGAGGTAAACGTAGCAGATGTAGTTTGTGTATTAGAGCATCTATCCAGACGCTATCGAATGCTTTCTCGACATCCAGAAAGCATCCGACGGTGACACGATGACTGTTGAGGGCTATGGTGATGTCATGCTGGAACTTCTGGAGTGGGTGTAGTGTTGAGTGCTTCTCCCTAAAGCCAAACTGCATATCAGGAATAACGTTGTTGTCGTTGCAAAACTTCTTCAGTTTCCTTAGTATCAGCTCTTCTAAGAGCTTGCTTAGGTTGCTGAGGAGGGATATTGGCCTATAGTTAGATATCATGTTCCTGACACCTTTCTTCGGGATCGCCACGATCTTCGCTGTTTTCCATTTTTGGGGGAAGTAGTTGTTGTTGACACAGTTGTTCAGGATGATGGTAAGAAGGATCAAAACTGTCTCTGGTAGCCTCTTTATGATGAAGTTGGATATTCCATCTGGTCCTGTTGACTTCTTTGGCCTGCAGCTGCTGATTATTTCAACTATTTCTTCTTGGTTGCTCAGGTTTGGGCTGTCAACCGGGTCACTCGCTGGATTGGTGTCGCTGAATATTGCTCTCTCCATGTTAGGTTCCAGGGTTAGTTGGATGGAATCCTTCACTTCATCAAGAAAGACTGGGTCAGTGGATGGGTTGGGGGTGAAGTTTCCTTCAAAATATTCAGCAAATGCCTCAGCTTTGTCCTGTGTCGTTGTCATTTCTCCATTGTTGGTGATAATGGTTTCAGGCATCGATGGTGTTTTCCCAATCAGTTTGTTAATGTTTTTGAAGGCGTCAGGTCCAGGTTTGATGGCTTGCAGTCTCTTGTTGAATTGGTTATTGTTATGGTGTTGGATAGAGTTCCGCAACATAATGTTGACACACTTTAGTTCGCTCCATACTGTCTGGTAGTTGCTGCTTGTTGTGTTCAGTTCGCGCTGGTGGATCCTTTGAAGACGTTTCCTTAACTGTTGTCGATGAGTGTAGAGATTCTGGATATACTCAGGAAGGTGCTGGTATCTGTCCTTTGATGTCTTGGGCTCTTTTTGGATATCCAGTGCACTAGAAACAGCCGTTTCCAGACAGTTGATGGCTGCGTCAATTTCTGTGTTCTGCAGGTTCCTGTTTTGGGGTGGCAGAGTTATGGTGGCTTCTAAGTCTCGTTGAAATCTATCCACATCAAGTCTCTTATAGTTGATGAAGTGCTCAGTTGGTTCTGTCGTCAGGAAGATGGGTTGTTGGAGTTTGATGTTTAGCTGAACAGCTTCATGGTCCGAGTCCCCGGGTATTGTAGAACAGGTGTAGTTCCTGAATTCTGGAAGTATACAAAAAAAATTAGAGGTAGAAATAAAAAAATCAAGTGTCGATGGTGTTCTGGGATAGGTTGGTTTTTGTTGTGAAACAACCACCAAGGAGTGTTGGTCGTTGTTGGCGTCCAGCCAGTCAGCAATCGCCTTGCCCTCGGGTGAGATCGTTGTATCCAGCCACAGGTGATGCCTGGCGTTAAAATCACCGCCGATGAGTCCATATGTGCTTCTTTCGAGGACACCGTTGAAAGTTCTGAGGTCATTGTGAATATTTCTCATGCTGGATTTGCACTTGAAATACACACTGATGATGGTGAGGGTTTCATCTCTTCCAAGTTGAATGGTGACGGCAGTGGCTTCGCTGGTTGTGAGACCTGTGATGATGGTTTCAGTGGTGTTGGGGGAAATCTTCTTCTTAACGTAGATTGCTGTCCCTCTACGGCCCTCATCCTTGTCCCTTCGATAGGTTTTGAAGCCGGCCATGTCGATGTTGTTGCGTTTGGTGACGTTGGTCTCACTGATGAGAGCGATGTCCGGATTGTTGTTCTTCATCCACAGGCTGAATGTCGTCCTCTTCTCTAGGCTGTACAATGAATTGACATTGTACGTCAGGATGCGGAGCTTCTTTAGTTGCATATTTGGAACAGGAAGGTGGCCAGTGCCACGGACTTCTCGCCTTCGCTAAGCTGAGCATAGTTTGGTGGGACTGCACTCCGAGCTTTTCCCATGACTGTTAGTAAGTCGGATCCAAAAATCCTTTGGACTTCGGTGTTCAGGTTTGTTGGTGGGGCTGATGTTGGCTTCATTGGTCCACTCCTAGGTGTTGTTGTCCGGGGTGTGATCACTTTTGCTGGAGGCACTTTCTGTTGTTGCTGTTGGTTCCTGGAGTTTGCTAGTTTCTGTGATGGTCCACCTTTCACCATTGCTGCAAAGCTGACTGCCGGGCGGGTTACCACGCATGCTGATTTAGCAGCAAATTCCTGCTGTGCCTTTTTTTCTGCAGCCAATCTGTTCCTTTCGGTGAGTCTTGCTTTCAGGGTTGGGCAACCTTTGAAGCTGGCTGGGTGACCTTCCTTTTGGCAATTGGCACACCATACATCCAATCCGGTGTTTTCCTTCCGTTGGCATTGTCCGGGCTCGTGCTCTTCTTTACACTTGACGCATACGTACTGGCGTCCGCAGTTGCTGGCAACGTGTCCGAAGCGCTGACAGTTTCGGCACTGCACAATGTCGTTGGATTTCAGTTTCTCCCAGTGGACCCTCTGGTTCATTATCAGCGTCTTCGTGTAAACTTCACTGATGTCACAGGTTTTTGCCAGTTCCACGACGAAGTTGTTGTAGGTTTTCCCCATTGCCTTTTTGGCCTTGAAGTGTGTCACCTTGACGACTGGGAGTCCTTCGATTCTTAGCTCATCCTCCACTTCGATGGCAGCGTAGGTGTGGTGAATTCCTTTCAGTAATAGAAGATTCTTTCTATCTTCTCTTGGCGTAAACGAGTTATACTGTATCTTTGTTGTCTGCAGGAATTTTTTAACTGCCTCAAACGATGCCCTGTCTCCAGCAATAATGATGGTCGTCTTTGTATTTCTGTTTTTGAAGGTGATGCTTAGGTTGTTGGCTTTGCAGTGTCTTCTAATTTCAGCTACGTTCGCGGAAAAGCAGAAGATTGGTGGCATTCCTGGCCCCTTTACTGGATTCGTGGTCGTGGTGTCTTTTTTTGTTTTTGGTGGCTGCACTTGGGTTGGTTTGACGGCTGCTGATGTTGAAGCTAGTGGTTTGGCTGTCTTTTCTGCGTTGGTTTGGTCCGGCACTGGTGTTGGCGTTGAGGCGAGTGGTTTGGTCATTTTGGCTGTATTTCCGGCTTCGGGTTGGACTGTCATTGGCGCTTTAGGCTGATTCGTTGAGCAATCCTTGTCAAGTTGGATGCGCTTTACATTGTCCTTCTTGGAAGCCTTATTCGGTCTTTTTTGCCCAGGCAGGGGAAAGTCGTTGGCGTCCTCTTCAGAACTAGTGGTTTCGCTGTCAATCTCTCCGGTATCCATATCGCTTTCCATTTCGTGGTTGTCAGTGATTATTTGTTTGGGCTGCACAATGCTGTTAAAAGTCATTGCTAGCTTATCACAAAATTCGGGGCCGAGGTCCTTGACGATCCGCTTAAGCAATGTCTCGAATGAGGCCATTGCCGAATCGGGATTTAAAGGTTCCATTGCTGGATTACCTTTGCACTTCACTTTTATTGTTTTATTGATTCGGATTTAAACACGCACAACACTTATTTAAAAAAAAACTTTTGTCACACACTTAATCCGCATCAATATTTAAATTGGTTGCTGGGATAATCCCTTTTTATTTCACTTGTGGGCAATAAAGCAGGTAGCCCGCAGGTATACCTGTACTTTTGACCCTTTTGTAACACGGGGTGGATTTAATTTAAATAAAAATTTCGTCCGCTTTGTCTGTCCGTACTGCACGACGCACCCAGTACCGACTGCGATTCTACTACGATGTTCCCCTAATCATACTTGCAGGCTTCGGTCCGAGCCTTGTAACCCTGGGAGGTTCTCTTTACCTTTTGGTAAAACTTCCGAACTTCATTCCTGCAATGGCATCCCTCTATTTCCTTGATCTCACGCTTCTCATGCTCTTTCTTTTTCCTTCTCGCGAGCAGCTCTGGTCCTTCTATGCAGAGCCGCTTTGTATGCCTGTTGTTTGGCTGCATGTACTTGTCGGCATTCTTCGTGGAACCAGGGGTTTCGCTGTGGTGGTCGTGGAAGGCCCAGCACGTCAGAGGCGGCATCTCTGATACACGGCCGTAGCCAGGCCTACGCTAGGGTGAGCTCAGCTCACCCAAAAAAGTGCTGAGCTCACCCAAAAAATTGTGGGACATTTTAAGATTTTGGACATCTTTAACATAAAACAAAATAATGCTTCAAAATTAAATTTTAAATGTGCACCAATAGAAAAATATTGATCAATTACTTCATTCCTAGAAGATTAAGAAGGCTTCGGAAACAATCTTAATGCAGTGGATATGGAGAGAGCTCTGTTGGTATACATAATTGAGCCCAATTTTGTAGCTGGAATTTTTTTTTTAAATCATTGGCTTCATCACCATTGAACCAACTTTTCTGCAGACCTAGAAAACAACTTCAAATGTTGTATTTTTTCGACATATTAAAGCTGGTTTTTAAAGCAATCGGCACATTAGGGATCAGCACATCTACGAAACATCATATTCAGCACTTTCGCAAATAGAAGCTATACGATGGTCATAAATGACCGATCAGAGCCTGTGAGTGTGCAGTCGTTATTTTCTTGCATTCGAAAAGACGATTAAATTTATGGAAATGGGTGATATTTTGGGTTAATTTGCCAAACAAAAAAACACTGAACCCAACTTTTTCAAAAACTTTTTGCTCATATTTGTGATTTATGTACATATATTTGTAATCAGGTAGATGCAGTATTGTCATTGTATATAGAATCTATAGTACTATCATGGGTGACGAGCGACTGGCACGAACCAAGTGACGGCTTATGAAATTACTGGTGCTGAGCCTAACTAAGTGTGTACAGCTGAATTGTAAACTTAAGAATATGGCAAATGAAGAATAAAGTGTAAAAATAAAATAATGAGAGAGCTGTATACTTTTTTTATAAGAGTTGGAGGGAGGCAAGAAATCAAGCAATTTTGTTTTTTCAAAGGTATTGGTTTTGTCAATGAATAATAGGTTGAGAGTTGGTTGCGTATGCGTATTTGGCTCTGATGTGAGCTGAAATGAATGTATGATTGTTTTTCTTTCTATCGTTGGGAAAGAAAAAATATGTATTTGGAAACAAACAACAAAATATATGCTTGCAAGTTATATTGTAAGATTGTATTTGTAACCATGGTTACTTTAAATCTTTTTATTTGTTTATTTTACTTTTGTGTTTTCTTTCGTGTTTTGTTTTTATCAGATTTCAGTCGTAAAAATGCTTTGGTGGAGGAAGGTTGCTGCTGTTAGGTATAATTTTCGTTGTCATTTAGTGTGTATATTTTTGGGTTGTTTTGTTTACTTTCGTTTTTTGTTATTTTTGTTGGTTGTTGTTGGAATATGGTAAGCACGTAGGTGGTTGTCATTGACGGCTGCTGTTGCTCATGCTCGGCTGCTGCTGCTGCCGCTAGGCATACGATCCGAATATTTTTGTGCTGGGGTGGGTATAAGAACATTTTTGTTTGGGGTGGTTGGTTGCTTTAGGTCTGTTTTCGTTTGGATGCTCTTAGCATTGCTTTTGCAGCACTTTTCCAGTTTGACACAGTTGGAATGAAAAAGGTGTGCAAAATAAGGGGTTGGGGTCGAAATCCTGCGGATCAAAGTCCCGTATGTCGAAATCCCGCGTGTCAAAATCCCGTTTTTCAAATTCATGCTGCCCCCCCTTATTGGGGCCATTATAGGATTTGGGGTGGGTGCGAGGTTGGGTGTATGCAAAGTTCCTTTTGCATTTAAAGAAAAAAATATCATTCACACATAATTCAAAAAAAAAATTAAAAAAGACAACAAAAATTGCTTAAGTTTAGCCGAAAAAAAATGAAAATATTTTTTTTTGAAAGTTTTGGAAAAAACTTTTTACCAATTTTATTTTGATTTTTGGGAACGGGCACATTCCAAGATCACGAATATGCATTTTATAAGTCGCTAGGACGTTTAGTTTAGCCGCAAATCAAGTTTAAAGATGTAAACTTTGATGTCTCTAGGACGCTTAGTTTAGCCGCAAATCGCGTTTAAGGATAAAATTTTTTTTTTTTTTTATTTTTTGAAAATTCAATATTTCAAAAACGGATTGATGAATTTCTTGTCATTTTGATAACGACTACGCATTGTTTAGGAACAACAAAATTTGTTCCTTTAACTGGTTTGTAAGACTTTGAAAATTTGGTGTGGAAAAACGGTTCCATGAATCTATTTGAATATTTACAGGAATATTGATGATTTAAAAGTCTAAAATTATGCATACCAACGCAAGCCATGCAATCAATATTTACAAGGAAACAAAAGATTTACGAAAAGACCATAAAAAGTAGTTGTTTAGTACTTTTTTTAAACTAAAGGTGAAGGGTAAAAAAAAAATAATAAAAAGGTAATAGTACCTATATCTTTCTAGAATATTTGTCTCACAAAAGTGTTGAATTTCAAAACCAGAAAGCCAAATTTTTATTTAAATTTTTTTATAAATAGCTCCAATGATTTCAAATTTTTTGTTGGTATAAAATTAATATTTTCGTATTTATGTACATGTACATGGATGACATTCGTTTTTCTTAAATCAATTTCATGCTTTGGAACATTGTTCTTTTATATACTTCATCTAGTTTTTATGCACACAATTTCAAAAATTCTAAGCCTCTTGAAATGTTGATAGCTAGGAAGATATGTAGGTAGGTGCATTAGGGTGGTCGTAAGAAAAAGATCAGGTTGTATGGGCATAAACCCATTCTAAATGAAAAAAAAAATATTCCCTAATTTTTTCAGATTTTTCGCTGTAGGGGTTAATAAAATGGCATATTTTTTGTGCATACAGCATACTAAGTGATTCGCATTAAATCTGCCGAGGGCATGTAATGTATTTAGGTTGAAAGTAAACAAGAAAAAAAAGTATATTTCCCCCGCTTGGACAGGCGGCAATTTTATAAAAAAATATTTAAAATGGAAAAACATACATAATGTATATGAGTAGATGAGAACCAAAACTCGTCATTATCCACTTTTATCAAAAATTGAGATTTTGATGCAGATTTGTTAAGATGGGCATATTGAATAGTTTTTAAGGAAAATTTGACAGCCTTACTCCTCCAATCCTCTTTAATATTGATGTCAAACATCGTAATTGTCTCCAAAACTCTTCATATCCACAGTGCCATTTGCATCAGAACTTTCCATATCCATTGTTTGCGGTAGGTTTGGTTTCAAAACTCTTCTTATCCATCATAGGCAATTGATTATGTCATTTAAGAAGGAACTAAAACGTTCATAGGTTTTTTATTGTAAAAATCTTTAAATGGGTCATTGCAGATTGGAAACTAGTGTAGTGCTATTTATATTAGAGGGTGCAATTGAGAGAGGGGGGATGGTGCGAAAACTGGCCATACCCAATCATTTGCAGCAAAACTCTTCACATCCAAATTTAATTGTTAGATATCTTTTAAACGGATCTTTCAATATATTTTTGCTCTTAAATATACCATTAAGATTTAAAAATCTTTTATTATGCAAACTTAAATCTGTTCTAGCAACTATCATTTAGCCTTATTAAATTTTTTTCTATTTGCACAAAATGAAAATTTTGGATATAACGAGTTTTGGTTCTCAACTACTCATATTAAAAAACGACTTTTTTCACAATTTTAAGTTTGAAAACAATTTTTGTCGAAGCTGTTTACGAAAAGAACTTTATTTTAAAATAAACCATGAGAATGGACTTCTGGTTTTCCAAACAGCTAAAAAGCTGTAAGTGGTTGTTTGTTAATAGGTATACTTTTTCCATTCTAAGTACCTAGGTACCTAACTATATTTTTTTTATAAAACTGCCCCTTCTGTCCAAGCGGGGGAAATAAAACCCCTCCCGTAGGATTTTTTTTCTTGTCTACTTTTAACCAATAGTGTGTGTCATAAGTGATTAAACACAAATTATTTCTGGAGTTACATGAAATTTAAACAAACAAATACATAAATAATAAAATGCACGACTGGGTCGCACGTACTTGCTCTTATGTTCAAGACACTGCGAGTCTAAGAAAATTGTATATACAAACATGGAAATTATGAGAGAAAAATGTAGAGAAGCATGAAATACGACATTTAAATTAGCTAAAACAACTCTTTTGACAGTTTGAGGTGAAACAAAAGTATGCCATCTTAATTCATGATAGAATATGATTGTATGGGAAAAAAATTTTTAAAATCGTTGGAGCGGTTTTTTTTAATTAATTTTTTATACATATATAAAATTCTTAAAACATTTTTAAGAACAAATTTTGGTATGCAGATTTAAACTATATATTTATGTGTATATAAAAACAAAATTTGAAAAAAATTGTCATCCCGTTTTTGAGATATCGAATTTTCAAAAAAAAAGTTTGAAACTTTTTTTAAAAATCCAAAAACTTCTTTTTTGAAAATTTTGATATGCGATAATATTTAATCTTATCTGAAATTTGTATATAAAAAATTTATTTAAGTCCGTTAAGCTGATAACGAGAAAACTCAAAATAAAAAAATACGTTCTATGACAGGTACTACTAATAGTTGCTATGTGTAAAATTTTATAATTTTTGATGGTAGATCGTACTAATTTTAGTATATGAAAAAAGTTTATTCTAAATCGTAGGAG
Organism: Dasysyrphus tricinctus; assembly: GCA_963921185.1. NCBI lineage: Eukaryota > Metazoa > Arthropoda > Insecta > Diptera > Syrphidae > Dasysyrphus > Dasysyrphus tricinctus. The sequence continues at coordinate 90,584,513 of OY992532.1, forward strand.
TCGTTTTCAAGCAAAAAAAATTTCCTTTGCGGTTTTTTCACTTTTGTATGGAAGGTACCGTTATTTTTTCATAAATGTAAAATTTTTTCTGAAAATATTTTAGAGATTACTAAAAAAGTCTTAAATATCGAGTTTCAAAAAATCTATTATGCCGTTTTCGAAATATTTAATTTTCCAAAAAAAATTTTTAAATATTTTTTAAAAATCCAAAAAATATTTTTTCAAAAATGTTGGTACACAAAACTATTAAAATTTTTTGGAAGCTTCTGCATAAAAAAAATAATTGAAATCGGTCATACCATTTTGAAGAAAATTAAAAAAATGGTTCCTTAGGAGGTACCATTAATAACAATTTTTGAAAAATGGTTTTCCACCCAAAGAAAGCCTTTACTAAAATAAATTTATTGAATTTTTTTAAAGAAAAGTTGTCGAGCCGTTTTTGAGAAAAATACGATTAGTATGTAAATTTGCCAAAAAAAAATGTACCGTTATTTTTGGTTCTAAAAAAAATGAAAAAAACGTGTCGGCAGAATCACCAAAAACCACTAAGTACCAAGTTTGAAGAAAATCGATCGAGCCGTTTAGGCTGTAGACGAACAGACAGACAGACAGACAGAATTGTGCCACCCACTTTTTTGGTGTTCTCTATCATCGTAATATCATGTTTGATTGTTATCTCAAAATTTTTTTTTGCACGAATCCAAAACTTGCCTTATAGTACCTATAATCGCAAGTAAAAATTAAAATATCCCAACATGTCCTTAAATAATTCCTTCATAGATGTGGTGAAAAGTTGCAACATTGCTATACCAAGATTAAAAATTTCAAGTAAAATACCCAAGATTTGAAAAACAAAATAAAATAATAAACGAAAATATAATCTACATGCCTACCTACATTATGTATGTACGTATAAATCTATAAACAAACATATAAGTTATACCTCAAGCTCACATACAAACACAATCGAGTAATAGAAAGCAATTTGTTTTATTTTTATTTTCTTTCATTTATTCTTGTCGTTAGTATGGCACCAGCAACTGATTCATTTGTCTCCCTTGCTCCCCTTATTGTTGCGAGAATCAATGTAATATAACCCTCTCTCACGACTTTTTCATTTTGCTTTTACATTTTTCTTCTATTTCAACTCTCAAATATCAAATACATTTCCATATTAGCGCCGCCTGGTGAAGGCTTATGAAAATAAAAAAAATTGGCTGATGATAGTACTATAGATTTTATATACAAAGGTATTGTCTCAATCAAAATTGTGTATTTTGTAGACAATATTATTATTTTCGTTAAAAAATTTCAGCTCACCCAAAAATACCTTGAGCTCACCCATACGATTGATTCTGGCCGTGCTCTGATAGCTTCCTGGCAGTTTTTCCAGTGGTTCCTGATACTTGCAGTTGGTGGCATAGGACTATTTAAGAGGGTGCGAGAGACTGGATCGGAAAAGGACCTGGCGATTTCTTGCGACTGTAGCCGTCCGACGTTAAATTTCCTTACAGTATTCCCCTGTTTTGGCTTTGGTCTGGATATCCGTAGCATTACCTTGGCTACAACGAGGTAGTGGTCCGAGTCAACGTTGGCTCCTCGGAACGTTCGGACATCCTTGATATTGGAGGAGTGCCTTGCGTCGATTGCAATGTGGAATGACCAGGAATTCGGCATGTCCCCTTGTATATATATAGGTACCACAACGTTTCGCCCCGCAGCAAAGTCGATTAGCCTGAGTCCATTATCGGAGGTGGTGTCGTGCAGGCTATATCTTCCGATTGTGCCACCAAAGAGTCTTCTTTTCCTTGCTTGGCATTAAAATAACACAAGACAATTTTAATGTCATAGAGCCTTACCAATAACCAAATTTAGAGATCACTTAAATATTAAAGTGGACTCTAAAAAATTAACCATATCAATAACCAATTTAATAGTCAGCTTAAGGGTAAACCGTAAACGTGCCCCTAAATTTAAAGTGAAGAAACTCATGTTTAATTGTGTAAATACCTTGTTTGTGCTGTCAATCTGACTGCTAAAAGCAATAAAGAAAAAAAAAAAACAATTTTTCTTATCTGTTGCATCTACGTATCCTCATCATCATACTCTTCGAAAGGATTTATTCTTTTTTCTTATATTTTTGTTCGGCGGGATTGTGCCACATCCTCCAAAATACTGACGTCATCAATTACATAAATATATCCTGGTCGTCGGAACGCATTTTTTTATTAGATAAATGAAAAAAGTTAAGATTTCTGCTTGGAACCAGAAAAATTGTTTGTTTATTTTGCAAAATAACACAAAAAAAAAATCGACTAAACAAAACAAAATTTTTCCGTAATGCTAAATTTATTATTTATTCAGTTCCACTTCTTTCAAACTCAGTTAGGTACCACGCTTGCGTCAACGTGTAATAGCGGGCATAAAAGAGTTTCTAGATCTTACGATTCTCTACAGAAAAGCTTAAGAAGACACTTTTTTCTAAAAATGTCTCATTTTCCGAATGAGTTTTGTATAGTAATATTAATTAATGCTTTGCTTTAAGTTTTGGTCCAAAGAAAATTTTGCTTATGAAAAAAATATCTCAAGTGATTTCTCATAATCGATCTCGAGATTTTGATTGATAGGGAAGACGAAAAAGTGGGTCTCATAATTCTGTCTGTTTGTCCCTTCCGCTACAACCTAAACGGCTGGAAGGATTTTCTTTACACTTGGTATATATTGGTTTTTGGTCATATATTTTTTCACTTTTCTTTAACCAAAAGTAACGATACCTGTCACTTGCCACACAATTTCCTTAAAAATAAGTCAAAATTTTGGTTTCAAAATTCTGCTTTTCAAAACTCTGTTGTTAAAAGAAAGAAACTGCTTTTCAAAATTCTGCTTTTTTATTCTGCCTAACAAAATTTTAAGAAAAAGAAAATTCTGTATATTCTGTTTTTTTTTTATTTTGGACACAGCATTCATGAACAAAATTAACCTAGTCGTTTTTAAGCCAAATACCGATATTTTTGGAGCTAAAAATACAATGTTCCTTCTAGCCAAACCTTAAAAAGCTGAATCCCAAATTTGAAAAGAATCTATTCAAGGGCTTAACCTAGATCAAAATACAGAAGAGTTTTGTGTTACGAAATTTTTATAGATAAGGTTCCAGATAAGACCATACAAAGCTAATGATTGTGGGTTTTTTAATGATTTTTTAGGGAAAGGTCATAATATTTTGCTTAAGTAAATATTGACGCTAACTATCATCGTGTGCAGTTGACATAAAACAAATTGTCGCCTTACAGAGAAAAACTGTTAACTCTTTTTTTCATTAAAAAAAATTCTCACCCAAAAGTGTTCAGAATTTTGAATGTATTCTCGTTGTTTCTAAAATTCAATCAAATTGAAAATATTTTATGGATTTTTGAGTTTAATAACCAACTATAACTATCAAAGCAAATGTGAATTTAGTGGCTTTTCACTCTAAACGTCTAAGCTGACGAAATATGCAAGCCTCTTCGAGCTGCAAAAATGTTTTTATTTTTATTCATTCCGGTATGCTTAGATGTTATGTTACAACTCGCAGTTCCTAATTCTGTTTTATGAAATTCTGCAAATAATGAAAAAAAAAATTGTCTGGAAAATTTTTCATTATTTGCAAAATTTTGTTAAAGAAATTATCAAAAACAGAATTTTGAAAAGCAGAAATTTGAAAAGCAGAATTTGAAAAATAGAATTTTGAAAACAGAATTTTTCCTCAGACAGAATTTTGACCCCAACCCAATTTTTTTAGCCATTTTACCAAATCTTATTTTTCTCAAAAACAGCTCAACAACAATGATTTTTGGTTTTCTTTAAAACTTTATGACTTAAAAATTTAAAAGAAAAAGTTCAAAAAGTACATTTTCTTTGAAAACATTTTAATGGGAATAAGTATTTTCTTTTTATTGAATGGGTGTTTTGTATATATACCCGCCGTAGTAGCTGCAAAGTTCTTAAGAACATCATAATATTTTGAATATTCAATCATTATTTTCTTACTTTCTACCTTTGTACCTATCTATTGTTCAAAAGAATTTTGGGAATAATTTTCTGCTTACGACAAAAGTTTTGGTTGCAGTATCGCCCCGGACGGAATTTTCTAGGGAGCCAAGATTTAATAACTATGCGAACTGCAGGGCACCTTCGGTAATCAGCAATATAGTTTCGCGAATCGGTACTTCAATTCATGTAGTATTTGAAATTCAAGGCGTAGCCTTTCTGATCACGTAAACTCCCGCCTGCATTGCAAATTCAGTAATTCACATGAATACATTTGCAAAATCGGCAAAATTTACCTATTAGTTATTAAATTTCTCCGCCCCGTATATAGTGCCGCAAAATTTGCCGCCCCCCATAAAGTGCCGCCCGGGGCGGACCGCCCCCTCCGCCCCCCCTACGCTACGCCACTGGACATGCCTAATTGCTTCATCAGTAGGTACTCGACAGCAAAACTGAGAAATTGCATACTGTTCATATTTCTCAGATCTAATTATCATGAACCATGAAAGGGCCACGGCTAAGTCACTACTGAGTGTCTGACTACAGAGTTGTTACTTCACTGAAATTGCAGTAGATTGTTGATCTAATGCATTTATTCTCAAAATAAATCTGCTGCTAAATCTACAAACTGCACTTCATTCTACGAAAAAAAATTAATCTTCAAGCCTTCGCAAAATAAAACAATTTTTTTTTTATTCTTTGTGTTGAATGCAACCATATGTATAATTAAGAGCTTTTTTTGTTTGCTGGTTTAATGTTAAAACAAAACTAATGTAATATTTTATTTATTTTACTATTCATTTATCAGTTTTGTTTAAATAATATTTATTTTTTATTTTTGAAAAAAGCAAAAACAAATCATCTGCGAAATTATTCTATCTACAGGATTTTTATTTTCAAGTCAACCGCTCTGAATTCTAAATTGAGAGAATTAACAAAAACACAAACAAATTGTCATTACGAAAGCCATTTTGTTTCAAAATTTAAAAGAAATATTAATTTATAAAAATAAACTTTTGTGTTTATAACCAACTTCTATAATGAGCAACGGTCATGATTCTGCCGCCCCTAGTGATTTGAACACAATGAAAAATTGTACGTTCTTATTCTTATACCTACAAATGTTATAGAATTTTTAACTTACAAAAATAATATATTTTTGTTTATTTCCAACTTCGGTAATAAACAACGAAGATGATTTTGCGATTTTTTCAATTTAATATAAATTGATTCAATTATTTATTAAACAAAAATCAAACTTGTGTTTAATTCCAACTTCTCATGAACAACGAGGATGATGTTGCCGCCCCTACAAATTTGAATACTATAAAAATTGTATGTTTTCTTATAAAAATCTAATAAAATACTCAGTAAAAAAAACTTTCGTAGGTAATTGATTTGCAACATCCCATGAGCAACGAAAATGATTTTCCTATTTGCCGCCCCTAAATCTTGGCGCCCGGGGTGACCGCCCCCTTCGCCCCGCCCTAGCTACGCTACTGCAACAGCTGTCTAATTGACAAATACCGTACAAGATTTTGTAATAGAGCGCTAATTAGTAAAAGGTGTGTTTAATTTGGTTATTGGTAAACACAAAAGTTAACTCGTCTTTAAAGTTTAACCTGGCATTTATCAAAACGCGTGTTTAGCATTTGGTAATTGGTAAGGCCCATAGTGTTAGGTTTGATTAAAACTTGAAATTTTTGTCACGCAACCAATATATTAGTACTTACCCTATGAGCAAGTAAGACTGTTGCTAACCATCATGATTATATTTCTGTTTATTAAAAAAAGCACAATTAAATAAAGAAATATAGACAGAGTGCAAATTGAAATGAGTTTCCAAGAATAAGCAAAACATCTGTGCTTTTGCTTACTTTTTGACTAGACTTTTAATTCAAATTTAAACAAATTCAAACTCAACTGTTAAACACGTTAAAAAAAAACTTAAATTGAGTAAGGATTTATAAAAGATATTACATTTCATTTCTTACAATTATTATGAGAAATGTGTTTATCATTTTAGTCAGCTTTTATATATTTTAAGGGATTTCTTATAGGAGTACCAAATCTGGCGCTTCAAATCCAAACTATGTACTCAAACTATGAACGAAAATCAAAATTTGTATTTTTAATTATCCTGGACGCGTCCGTCCCTGTCCTATCCAAATTAAGTTCATATTGTTGTTTTGTAGTAGACCTTGTGTTGTTTACATTTACAACTCATCTGTCTTATCTATTGCGATTCTAACATAATTATGTAGATACATCTGCTCAAATATATCAGAACAATAATGCCTTGTCTTTTTGGGACTTTCTCATATGAACAATACATTAAAGGTTGAATCAAATCGAAGTCAATTTCACAAAAAAGATTACACGAAGGTATAATAACCATACTTGTGGAAGCACAAGAAAAAAAAAGAAAAACTAATCCAACTGATATATATGTACTTTAAGTATCAAAATTGCTATCAAAGAAAATATTAAATCCGCTTTATGACGCACCAGACATCCTTTACAAAGCGCTTTTAAAAAATACAATTTTACCACATTTATAGATACTTCCTGCAACATTATAGTGTTTATATGTCAATAAGAATCTATTAGGTTGTATATGAAAGAGTGTATATTGCATCTAAGACCTTTGGTCAATTCCTAGAAAATAAAATCCAAACATGTAATACCACAAGAAGATTGACTTTTTCATTCATTTTTATGTACATATTGTATATTAGTTAGAATCCATTGAGATGGATAAAGCAATTTTCTTCTCATCCCTTCTCAATCGGTAACATTGAAGTTTTTTTTTTTTTTGTTCAGAGTATTTTTCTTATTCCAATGAATAGTTTATAAACTTAGAGCCAATTACATCGAATAGAAATGGACAGACAGATCTTTGTAGAGTCGAAAATTAAGTATTATTAAATAAATAAAATAAAATAAAATAAAATAAAATAAAATAAAATAAAATAAAAAATAAAATGAAATAAAATAAAAAAAAAAAATAAAAAAAAAAATAAAAATAAAATAAAAAAAAAATATAAAATAAAAAAATAAAAAAAAAAAATAAGTATGTGCTATTGATTTTGTAAAACTAATATACTCCATTCTTTTATTTGTTTTCCAAATCTATAAAATTTAAGGTGCCTTTTCTCATTGCTCGTTGTTTTCTTGTGCTTATGAGTCATGACGCCACAGAATTAAATTTCTTAATTAAACCCTTACCTATTTCGTTTGTTTTTATTTCTCAAAAACTAAGAATGATTTTGGTTTTTGGTATATTATTGGTATATTATTGGATATTGAAAATTGAACACAAAACTAGCACTTAGTAACGCAAAACTTTTAAGAAATATCAACTTAAAAAAATCCCAATTGTTTGTTAAAATATTGACTTTTTGAAATTTAATTTCTCAAAAACTGTTCACTTAAAACTTTATTTAAATAAAACAAATAAGAGAATTGAGCCTTAGTTTCCAGAAAAAGCTATAGCACATTATTGTATATGCTTTTGTTGATTTTTAATATTTTTGTTTGCATTTAAAGTCAATTTTTCAGAAATTGCCCGGGGAGATGAAGTTTCTCCTATACGATGTTTTTACTCAGAATATACCGAAGAATCTTGCCCTAAAATATTATTTTACTAACCTAGAACCTTCTATATAATTAAATTGGGGCAGAATATAAACAGAAATGGATTTAGTTTTTGATAAAAAAAAATTATTTTAGAATTTTTAGGTAGGTATTTTTATTTTTATCATTTTCATCTCGATGAAATTTGTTCCAAGGGAAAAACATTCGATGAGGAATTCTTAATAGAAGGAAGGAAGGGTTGTAAAAGAATGCAATCTCTTGTGGTATTTTAAAAGATTGCATTAGTTGACTTCACTTTGAGATTACGACTTAAAATTCAGCAATCACCATTCATTTGCCTTTAAAAGATTGCAATCATTTCTTCCCCCAATCATTTTACAACAATCATTTGAATGCATGCAATATTTGCATTCATTTTACAATCTTTGCACTCCTTTGCATTCTTTTACTTTCATTTTCATGTTTTTGCATTTATTATACAATATTTGAATTTCTTGCATTCATTTGCTTTCATTTACAGTCTTTGCATTCATTTACATTTATTTGCAATCGTTTAGATTTTTTGCTTTCATTTGAACTCTTCAGCATTCTTTGCATTCGGTAACATTGTTTTGCATTATCTTGCCATTTTTTAAATCGCCTTAAATTTTTTGCTGAAGAATGAATGCAAAAAATCCAAATGAATGCGAAGAATTCAAAGATTGTTAAATGAATGCAAAAAATAATAATGTATGCAAAACAACGCAAATCAATGCAAAGAATGCAAATAAATACAAAGAATTCAAATCAATGCAAAGGATTGTAAAATGAAATTAAAATTCTTACAACATTTTTAAGAACAAATTTATGCAAATCTGAAGTATATATTGATGTGTATATAAAAACAAAATTTGAAAAAAAATTATCAACTCGTTTTTGAGATATCGAATTTTCAAAAAAAAAATTTGAAACTTTTTTAAAAATCCAAAAACTTTTTTTTTGAAAATTTTGATATGCAATATTATTTAATCTTATCTGAAATTTATATACACTAGTCAACGAAATTAAAGGAACAATTTTTTTTTTTCAATTTTTGTTAGCATTTTTTGAAGAGCTGTATCTTTGTGACGAGTGGTCGTATTGAGTTGAAATAAAAAGCATTTTACAGCTTTATGTTTTTTGTTTTGAGATTTGTTTGCAAACAAATTTTTTTCAAGTGCCGTTATTGCGTTATTGCAAAAAATGAGACGAGACAACAAAATTATTTTTTTGTTTATTTTTTTTGAAGGTCCTAATTTCTATGGATAAATTTTGTTGAGTTAATTAAATGTTATGATCAGATACCTTGTTTATTCAGCTTCAATTCAGTTTTTTTGTTGTTGTCGTACGATTTTTTTTGACATAGTTTATCTGACTTTGAATGAAAAGAGATACTTTTAGCCTTGATTACCAATATCTCAGCAAATAATGACGTTATAAAAAATTTTAAGACAGTTTTGGAAATTTGAGAAAGCGTTTTACAAGATTTTTTAAGATTTTGTAGAAATTATTTTTTTTTACCCTTCACCGTTAGTTTAAAAAAAAGTACTAAAAACCGACGTTTTGTGGTCTTTTCGTAAATCTTTTTTTTTCTCTGCAAATATTGATTGCATGGCTTGCATTGGTATGAAAATTTATAGACTTTTAAATCATCAATATTCTTGTCAATTTTCAAATTGATTCATGGAAACGTTTTTTCTCACCAAAACTTCAAAGTCTCATAAACCAGGTAAAGGAACAAATTGTGTTGTTCCTAAACAATGTGTAGCCGTCATCAAAATGACAAGAAAACCTCAATTCCAGTGGATTTTTTTCACAGTTTTGCATTAGTTAGATAATTTTTTGAATTGAAATTAAATAAAAAGTACATTAAACAAAAAAAAAAATAAAATTTAATTTCAAAAATTTTTCAAACAAAAAAACTTGATTTTAAAAATATTTTTTTTTTTGGAAAAATGTACTTTTAGTTAATTTCAATTCAAAAAATTATCTAACTAATGCAAAACTGTGAAAAGAATCCACTGGAATTGAGGTTTTCTTGTCATTTTGATGACGGCTACACATTGTTTAGGAACAACACAATTTGTTCCTTTACCTGGTTTATGAGACTTTGAAGTTTTGGTGAGAAAAAACGTTTCCATGAATCAATTTGAAAATTTACAAGAATATTGATGATTTAAAAGTCTATAAATTTTCATACCAATGCAAGCCATGCAATCAATATTTGCAAAGAAAAAAAAAGATTTACGAAAAGACCACAAAACGTCAGTTTTTAGTACTTTTTTTTAAACTAACGGTGAAGGGTAAAAAAAATAATTTCTACAAAATCTTAAAAAATCTTGTAAAACGCTTTCTCAAATTTCCAAAACTGTCTTTAAATTTTTTATAACGTCATTATTTGCTGAGATATTGGTAATCAAGGCTAAAAGTATCTCTTTTCATTCAAAGTCAGATAAACCATGTCAAAAAAATCGTACGACAACAACAAAAAAAACTGAATTGAAGCTGAATAAACAAGGTATCTGATCGTAACATTTAATTAACTCAACAAAATTTATCCATAGAAATTAGGACCTTCAAAAAAAATTAACAAAAAAATAATTTTGTTGTCTCGTCTCATTTTTTGCAATAACGCAATAACGGCACTTGAAAAAAATTTGTTTGCAAACAAATCTCGAAACAAAAAACATAAAGCTGTAAAATGCTTTTTATTTCAACTCAATACGACCACTCGTCACAAAGATACAGCTCTTCAAAAAATGCTAACAAAAATTGAAAAAAAATGTGTTCCTTTAATTTCGTGGACTAGTGTATAAAAAATTCATCTAAATCCGTCCGATAACGAGAAAACTCAAAATAAAAAATACGTTCTATGACAGGTACTATTAATAGTTGCTTAGTGTAAAATTTTATAATTTTTATAGTAGACCGTACTAGTTTTAGTTTATGAAAAAAGTTTAATCAAAATCGTAGGAGTCGTTTTTAAGCAAACAAATATTTTCCATTGTGGTTTTTTAACATTTGTATGGAAGGTACCGTTATTTTTTCATAAATGTAAAATTTTTTCTAAAAATATTTTAGAGAGTACTAAAAAAATCTTAAATAGCGGAGTTCAAAAAAATCGATCATGTCGTTTTCGGAATATTTGATTTTACAAAAAAAAAATTTGACACATTTTTTAAATTTTTGATAAAAAAAAAGGAAAAAAACGTGTAGGCATAATCATCAAAAACCACTATGTACCAAGTTTGAAGAAAATCGATCGAGCCGCTTAGGCTGTAGACGAACAGACAGACAGAATTGTGCCACCCACTTTTTTGGTGTGCTCTATCATCGTAATATCATGTCTGATTGTTATCTCAAAAAGTTTTTTTTTTTTAACGAATCCAAAACTTGCCTTATAGTACCTATAATCGCAAGTAAAAATCAGTAAAAATTCACAAAATTGACACCCTTCACTTTTGGCGTTGACGTATTTGGGAAACGCAAATGTTCGGGCTTCGGGGCCTTTGAGACACCTCTCCAGTTTGCCCCAAAGTAGCTTTGCCGCCGACGACGTATAGGACTGCAAAATTATAATAAAATTATAATAAAATCAACTAAGCCATTCACAAGATATGTACCTACCTATGTATACAAAATTAGGCTTTTTCCTAAAAAAAAAGCAAAAACTTTTTTTTCTTTATGCTACATTTTGTGATGCTATCATAACGAGTGCTTATTAAATACTTATTAAGTAGATACCCAACTGATTATATTTTTTATGAAAAAATCCGTAAGAAGGTACAAATTTAAATGGTAAAAATCTTTGGTCTGTGCTGAAAGGGCTGTATTGAGAAACCGACCTAACCACAAAAATGAAAAGCTAACCACTGAGATGGCTGGACATCAATGCTCCGGCCCAGAAAGTCTTTGAATCCAACCCCGTGGATGTGTATAAAGTTAGCAGGACACTTTTGGAAATTCATGTTAAAAACTATCCTATCATTAGTTGCTACTTAATTGCGAATTAGTTACGCAAAAAAAAATGTATTACATTTTTGGTTTGCGAAAAAATGGGTGTCCTGCTAGCTTCATATATGAACTTGGCAGGGCACAAGTTTTTCGCAAACCTAAAACGCAATACAAATTTTTTTTGCGTAACTAATTCGCAATTAATTAGTACTCAACAACCAAATTTTTTCAGCTCGATTATCTTCATTTTTGAGAAAGTTGTCCTGCTAAGTTCATATGAAGTTAGCAGGACACCCATTTTTTCGCAAACCAAAAATGCAATTAAATTTTTGTTTGCGTAACTAATTCGCAATTAATTAGTTCTCAATAACCAACTTTTTTCAGCTCGACTATCTTTATTTTTGAGAAAGTTGTCCTGCTAAGTTCATATGAAGTTAGCAGGACACCCATTTTTTCGCAAACCAAAAAAGCAATTAATTTTTTTTTTGCGTAACTAATTCGCAATTAAGTAGCAACTAATGATAGGATAGTTTTTAACATGAATTTCCAAAAGTGTCCTGCTAACTTTATATACATACCCCGTGGGACGGCGCAGTAGAGGTGGCGCACGCAAGTGGAGGAGGACCTCAACCAACTTGGCGTGCGAAACTGGACACAGCTAGCTAGAAACCGGACCGGCTGGAAGAAACTAGTTGGTTGAGGCCCTGGTCCACCCCGGATTGTAGCGCCACCTTAACAAAGTAAGTAAGCTCCTGAATTGAATATGTAAACGAAGGAGCTTTGAGTCACCCCAATTTTTTAAAAGCGACTAAATCACGGGTTTGATGAGTTTGGGTCGATTTAACGTCTGTGACTTACATTTCTATCCAGTTGCAATACATGTCAAACGAATGCTTCTATAATATCTTTTTAAACGAAATTATATTTAAGAAATACGGGAATTTTATTGCGTTTTACAGCAGTTGGGTAGAACTCAAAAAGGTGTTTATGTTATATATTTATGCTCTGGTAATCATTCGAGAGGTTTCATCAGTTATTTAGGAATTATTTTACAAAAACGACTAATTCGCGTCTGTTATTGGTTTTGGGGCTCTTTAGACTTCTGGGATATACCTACATATATATTTGCGTTCAGGGAGTCAAGACTTTTCGCTTGAGATATGTTTCAAGTGATTTCCCAACAGTCTAAAAATGCAAAAAAAAAGAAGCATTTTCGGGGACGTCTGTCGGGGCTGTGGAATCTTGGAACATTCGCACAAAAAGTATGCCTTCCAATTGGTCAGTAATAATTGGTAAAAAAATGTCAACTAATCTTTGAAATTGATCAGCCCTATAGAGAACTTGTAATCAAGGCTTAAATTTTCTCAAAAACACGCAATATTTGCAAAAAATGTATACTATCCATTATTAAAAATAGTTTTCCCTTTTACCATGATCTAGTGATCTTTTGGATGGTGTATATATTTTTCGCAAATATGGCAAAATGAGGTGCCAAAAATCGTACGTTACCTTGCGTAATCTTTAGAAACTTTAAGCCTTGATTACAAGTTTTATAGAGCTGACCAATTTTTAAGACCGGTTGACCTTTTTTGAACAGTTACTGCCCAATCAGATGGCATACTTTTTTTGCGAATATTCCATACATATGAGGTATGAAGATCCCAGATGCTCTTTTTTTCGTCAACGGTACCACTAGGTAAGGTACTGACTACTGGATTCGTAATCACTTTCACTGGGAATATTTGTAAAAGTAGGTGTCCATTAGAGAGATCTTTCGCTGTTGTAGTCTCGAGAGTTACTCCATAGGGCGGCTGAGGCTGTTCATTTGTGAGTAATATTTTTAAGGTTTTAATATCGAGAGTTGTCTTTCAATTTCTTGTACTTCTAACGGGTGATTTTTTAAGAGGTTTAGAACTTTAAAAAAAAAAAAAAACACAAAAAATTCGAAAAAATGAATGAAATATTTATTTGAATCGATAGTTTGAACCTTGCAATTTAATGTTTAAAGATAATTTCATGCAAATGTTGACCGCGGCTGCGTCTCAGGTAGCCCATCCGCTGAGTCCAATTTTGGCATACTCTTTCACACATATCGGCCGGTATCTCACGAATGAATGCATGGATGTTGGCTTCCAGTGCGTCAATCGAAGCGGGCTTGTCCCTATAGACATTAGCCTTGACATACCCCCACAAAAAATAATCTAATGGTGTCAAATCGCACGATCTAGGCGGCCAATTGACCGGCCCGAAACGTGAAATTAACTGTTCACCAAACTCGCCTCGCAATTGCGCCATTGTTTCGCGTGCTGTGTGGCATGTGGCACCGTCTTGTTGAAACCACATATCATGCAAGTCAAGAACTTCCATTTCGGGCAAAAAAAAGTTTGTTATCATCGCTCGGTAGCGTTCACCATTGACAGTAACGCTGCGATTCGCATCATCTTTGAAGAAATATGGCCCAATAATGCCACCGGCCCATAAACCGCACCAAACAGTGGCTTTTTCGGGATGCATTGGTAGCTGTTGCAATGCTTCTGGCTGATCTTCACTCCAAATGCGGCAATTATGCTTATTTACGTACCCATTCAACCAAAAATGAGCCTCATCGCTGAACACAATTTTTCGATAAAAAAGCGGATCCTCGGCCAGCTTTCCAAGAGCCCATTCACCAAAAATTCGGCGTTGTGGTAGGTCGGCTGGCTTTAGTTCTTGCACCAGCTGTATCTTAAAAGGCTTTACGCCCAAATCCTTCCGCAAAATTTTCCACGTAGTGCTATAACAAAGGCCTAACTGCTGGGAACGGCGCCGAATCGACATTTCGCGGTCTTCTGTCACACTAGCTGATACGGCCGCAATATTTTCTTCACTACGCACAGTACGTAAACGTGTTGGTGGTTTAATGTCCAACAAAGTAAATTTGGTGCGAAATTTGGTCACAATCTTCCGAATAGATTGCTCAGAAGGTCGAGAATGCCGACCATAAAATGGAAGCAGCGCGCGATGAACATTTCGAACCGAGCACGAATTTTGATAGTAAAATTCAATAATTTGCAAGCGTTGTTCATTTGTAAGACGATCCATGGTTAAATTGCAAACCAAACTGAAGCTGTTTGACAGTGACACAAGGTACTAAACACACGTCAGCTGTCAAAACCAGTGTTGCCAAAACCAAACCAGCTAAAAAATCACCCTTTATAACTGTGTCCACTTGATGCTTACATTTCTTCTGTTATTTTTCAGTTGGAAGTAGTAAAATTGAAATGTTTTCTTACAAGCAAAAGGTTGCAGTTGCTTTAATTATTTATTTTTGGAACTATTATTAAAAAATTAAAAATTCTAGGTTAAACAATGTATCTATTAGAGCCCCCTAATGCCCGTGTATTTAAATACACGTGTTACCCGTGTAATTAATTATCCGTACATGAACCCGTGTCTGTATATTTACACGTGTATTTATAATTACCCGTGTATTTAGCAATACACGGGTAATTATTATGGGAATCGGCACAAATCGGTAAATCGGATGCAAAGGAACTTGAAAATCGGTCTAATTATTGTTTGAATAGTTAAAAAATTGTTTTATGACAGGAATTTCTACTAGTCTATTCGTATAACACAGATATTTCTGTACCTATTATTTGTATATTTATGCTTTGTTTTACTTCTTAAAGTTCAAATAAAAAAAGTTTTTTCATTTAATTTGGTAATTACTTACATACACTAATATATTTCGAGGATTATTTTTAGGTCTAAAATTAATATTAAAAATAATAATATATAAAAAAGAAATAATGACCTAAGATATTATTTCTTCTATACAGATTATAATGTTTCTTTATTATATTTAAATTTATTTGGTTTTTCTGAACGGCTATATCGATTCTGAAGAAATTTTAAGAGTTTGTTTTAATGAAAGATAAAAAAATCTTAAAAATTGGCTTTATTGATGCACCTGATTTATTATCTTGTACTAGCCTTAACTACCGTGGGGGGGTCACAACACTCGTAGTCTAGAACTAATGCATATATCTCAACACCGTACCAATTATGGAATGCATGAGCCTTTTACCCGCATGTGTAACATTCTGAATTTGAACTCAAATTTTTTTTGATTTTAATATAAGTAAGAATAGACTCAAAGCTTCATTGAAGACCAATGTACCACGCTCTTAAATGTTTGCAATTGTTAATTTTTTCAATGCCATTGTATTTGTTACTTTATAATTATTGTTTTTATTTTATTTTGTAAAGTGTATGTCTTAAGTAGTATGTTGCTTACTAACTACTAACACTACACTAAGTGATGAGCCTGATAAGCACTTAATTTGTGTTTGGCAATTCTTTGGTCGCAAGATGTCGCTTGTACTAAGCTCTCTTCGGCAAAGATCTGATGGTGTAAAAAAAAAGATACATCCGCCCCCTGCCACGGAACCTTTGCTTTGTTTAACTGAAATACTTTTTTTCTTGGAAGCTACTCAACCGATTTAGATTAAATTTTTCGATAGAATTTTGAAATTAGTGTTGGTACAATCTGCCTACTGTCACTCCCATTTTAATCTATTTTAGAATTTAAAAGAGTAATTTGCAGTATACATTATGTATTATTACGACTTCTATGATTTGGATGAAATTTAATATTTAATATAATATAATTTAACTTCAAAGTTGATCTAGACAGGAGTCATCCAGGACCAAAGCTAAGGGGGTGCCAAAATTTAAACTAAAATGTTAAAACTAGATTTACCTCTAGAGAAATATTTTTTTCTATAATTTTTTGGCGATACAAATTTCTTTTTTTTTTTGGTTAGACAAATACTCTTCTGGGGCATTTCTTTTTTAATAAAACTTCGTTTTAAGAAAATTTTTTTTGATAATTTTTGTATGAGCTTTTAAGCTTAAATATAAGTAAAGAACATAATCTACTTTTTCTTCAGTTTCACTGTGTCTAAAACTAAATTGATGTGTTCTTTCATTGTATATACACTCTATAGTATTCTCATGAAACACGATTTTGTAGGTTGACATTTAGTCGATAGGTTCGCTGTGATCGCCTTACCGAGATCCCTTAACAAAAATTATTATGACATTTGGACGCATAGATGGCCACGAGCTTTTTTTCTTCATGAGACTACTATAGAATTTATATACAACTTGCCTTTACCCGCGGCTTCGCTCGCGCTCATTTTTATTTTAACAATATACAGAAATCATTAACGAAAAAATTATAAATTGTTGTTATTTGTTAATACAGATGAACATAAAATTTTTTCGCTGCGAACTGAATATCCCACTATTAGTCCAACAGCTGGTAGCAAATTTTTGGGTGAACGCATAACCAAAATATGAGTTCGAGAATCTGTGGCGCATGCATATTAATATTGAATTCAAAAGTCTAGAAGTATTTTTTCGACACCCGTGTTGGGGATGGGGTGTTGAAAATATGTAGCTATTTTTCAATGTTTGTGACATGGTTACAACCACATCAATCCATTTTCAAAGAACAGGAAATGATCTTCTGTCATTTCCCTAAGTCCATAGACTTTAATTTTGACGATCTGATTAAAATAACCATTTTAACCATTTAAGGTGCACCATATCCAGAAATATTTGGAAATTAAAAAAAATTAAACAAAAAATAAGGCCGATAAGCTTTGCTTTAGAAGGTCATATCTTGAGTTCTATTAACTCATATCATAAAATTAAATTTTTTGGACTTAGGAAAAATTCCAGAGCTCAATTTCGCAATTTCTCTGACACAAAAAATTGAAAAGTGCTATTTTCAACCCCTCGTCCCGATAACGATTGTCAAAAAAATCTACCAGACTTTTGCGTCTAAAGGGATGACTTATCAGTCACTATCATAGAAGCCTAGCGGGCAGCTTGGTCCTCTAATTTTTCTGTCCTTGTGAAGGTGTCTCATAAGCTCTCAAAGCAGCTTGTCGCTCCAATTGTTCTTGCCTCCTTAATTCAGCATTAACAGAGGTTTTTTGAAATCGAGCAATTTTTGCTTCCCCGGCTCGCAGTGAGATCCAGGTTAATTTAGAACATCGTTTGCCAGGCATTTCAAAAAGAAAGAAACTAAAAGAGAAACCAAAAGTAAAGAAATTGAAAAAGTAGAATTAGAAGTAGGTAATAAACGAACCTCAAAATAATAAAGAATAAACCATCGCTCAAACGAAATTTCAAAATTGATTGATTTGTTTTCAAACTTCATTAATTTGTTTCCAAATTTATTGATTTTTTTTTCTATAAGTTGTGTTGGTACCAAATTTTCTTTTCTTTTTTTGTTTCATATGGTAAAATAAAGTATCCTATTGACGCTTCCACAGTCCCATCTATCTCTATATCAAAATTCATCCTGATTGATTCCGCGGTTTAGGCGTGAAAGCGTAACAAACAAACAAACAAACTCACTTTCACATTTATAATATTAGTAGGATGGTTCTTTATATTTATCATTATTTTTTCAATGAGCGCCTTGGGCATGTTACAACCAACTTGTTGTATAGGTTTTAAGTAAAAAGTATAGGTATGTTAGGTACGAAGTACTATTTGTTTTCTTTCGAAAGGTACTGACCTACCTTAAGGAATCTAAGGACTTATTTTCAAAGAAAAAGAAAATAATGCATAGAAATTCGTTTAAATCATCTTTATTAGTAAAAAAATAAATATTAATTCTTCATAAATGTATTATGTACATAAATAAGGTTGGTTTCATTGGTCTATGTGCCTTAGGCTAATTGTTAAAAAAAATATATCTTCTTCACCCCTAATAAAATTCCATAGTTTTTAAGTTTTTTTACCTTCTGATAGTTTTGCTTTTTTAAAAGGAAGTTTTTAAGTATGCTTTCAGATGAAAATTCACAATTTTTAGAAATTTTCGTTTCAAGCGTAATTTTTTTTTTTCAGAAATGAAATGGTAAAAATAAAGACGGTCAAACGGCATGAAATCAAAGTTCTGGAATTGTGAGGCAACTTTGAACTAAAACCGAAATGCCATCTGATTTATTGATCAAACATGGTTCTCGAGTTCGACTTTTCTTAACAAAGCTGAAACCTGCTTTATAGTACTTACATACTTACATAATAAATGCATATGACAAATAGAAAGGTCACCCACCGCCACCATATTTTTTTGTTACGCATATAATTTGAATTTGCATCCATTTTGCACCTCAAACGGGGTACACATAATCATTTACACATGACAGTTTCGGAATAATGTTGCAAAAAAAAAAATTGACCAGCAATTCCGTCATTCACAAGGTAAATAAAATATAGATTATCATTTGGAGCAAAACTGTCATGCAGGAGTGATAATGCGTACCTGGCTCTACAATTAATAACACGAAGCAAAAATATATGTAGACATGCATAGTATTATGTAAATGGTAAGGTACCATGATTATTTAATTATTTTCAACTATACCTATATAACCTACCAACAACTGGCTTCCATTCTTTTTGATCTAGTTTTCTTTCTTTATTCATTCCAATTCCATTGCCATTCTGGATAATAGTTTTGTCTACAATTTCATTATAATCTTTATCCGAAATAATTTAAGAATACAGTCAGTTAAAAGAAAAATAGCCACTAAGCACTTGTTTGACGAAAAAAAATCGAAAAAGGTGCCAAATATGCTAGACCTGGTACGGAGCATAGGCAAAAAATGATTTTTATTCATGCTGCGAAGCGTCCTTTTTAAATATAATGCACGACGTCTGGTTAATCATCAGAAAGAAGCAACGTTCTTTTAAATACACGTGTATTTTTATTTACACGTGTATTTAAATAGTACACGGGTACACGGGTATCAATTCCTTAAAACACGGGTACCCGTGTCACGGGTACCCGTGTAATTAATCGTCCGCCCAAAATCGAAGGCTCTAGTATCTATATAGACCTTTAAGTCGTCGTTGGCAATTCGGTGCGAGGTCTACTCTTACAATATAGCTTTAAATTGAAGACCCACTTCTTATAAAAAGGATAAAAAATTATGGAAGCAGTATCAGTGCATCTGGTCATTTATAACTTATTCGAAGACAAACTTAAAGTTCAGTTTTAACTTTGTTTTCTATTGCGAAATGAGTTATCAGTATAATTTTCCACAAAGTTTCAATTGACTTATTTCTCTATGAGTTGTTGATCTGTTTCCTCCAATGTCCACTGTTTTTCCATTATTGACTCTTAATGGCTACTCATAAAATTAAAACTGTTTTGGAATTTTGCAAGTTCACCTCCGATAGAGTTATCGAAATTGTGTCCAGTTTTGAAAAAGTTCAAATGTCGAGAGTAAAAAGTTAACTCTCCGCGAGCTACTTTTACGACTATGTCCAAGTGCGATTTCATTCTCGAGAACTGCTAGAAGGCTGCTCACAGCACTGCCATCCACCTTCAAGCTTCAAATGCCGAGAGTAAAAAGTCAACTCTCCCTAAGTTGAGCTACTTTCAAAAGATTCACTTCAGAATTAAAATAACAAAACAACAAGTATTCTCAAGAAATTTTTATTGATAATTGGTTTCTAAATGATCAATATGAGAGAGATTGATTGGTAAGGGATCTCAGTATCTCACATTAACTGCATTTTTCCGATATTCCTTGTGGCAGGAATCAATTATTTTATTTTTATTTTCTCAGCATTTTCTCTATTTTAAAGAACGATATGGTTTGACAGTAAAGAACCAAGTTGCAAGTTAATAACAAGTTTTACAGTTTCTGCAGTTGTTTGTTGTTGTTACCAAAAAGAGTTTTAAGTTGGACATGTACCACACGAAGCGTACTTCGCCTGTCGTTTTTTGTCACCGTTCATACCATATGGTGACGAACCTCTTACTTCAAGGACATAATTACCCTTTAGATTACTTGGTGCAGCATATCCCATTGGTACTGCTTCACCTGCACACCTATTCTGCTTAAATTTAATTAAGGATGTACAACGTTTTGCCATGAAATTATTTTCATTTCCTGGATAGACGGATTCAACGAAGTACAACCAAGCTCGTTCGTGAGCACAAATTACGGTCAAGCACCCTGTTGGCAAAGGTACAATTCCATCGGGATAGAAATCCACATCACCTGTAGGGTCTCGTTTACCCAAAACACCTGTGTTAGTGTGAATGACATCAATGAATTCTGCATCGCCACGCATAAGGCCACACAAGCTCTCGCCTTCGTTGAAACATGGCTTTGCTGGATCCAAACCAGTGATACGAGGTATCAATTTGTTGGTGAGTTGGTTGAATGTACGTGCAGCTGCACCACAAATATGAGCTCCTAAGCTATGACCTTAAATTAAAACAGGCATTTTTTAGATTTGAGCTTAGAAAACAAGAGGACAAAAAATCACACCAATCAAATGAATGTTTTCCAGAGGTATTACTTCAGCTAGTTGAACTAGACTTTCTCCTAAATACTCGCCGATTTTCTCTGTGTTCAAAGCTGACCACGAGAACAGAGTATCCACAAACGATGCAGCGTCTATTGCCTGGATGAAAAGAGTGAGGTTTTAATAGCTTGACAAAACAATGTACATGATTCCTTTCTTACCAGGAAGTTAACGTCACCTCGACAATTATAAGCCTTGGATAGTTCAACTATTGTTTTTGAATTGGTAATTGTTGTCCTCCATCCAGTCACCAAGATTACAGTTTTCTTAGTCACATTGAATTCTTTGACTTTCAAAATATCACCACGATGAAGAAGCGGAATGCTGTACTTCTTACATGGAGTAATTAGTTGGAGATTCAAAGAATCTATGTCTGGTGTGATTCTTGGAACAACTGACTTCGAGGACATCAATGTTGAGCCTTAAAATGTGTTTTATTTAAGACTACTTACTTTTTTGTTAGGTTCTGATCATATTAACTTACAAACTGTATTAATGGATGAAGATACATATTCTAACGGATATCCGGCAAGAAGATTCTTTCCACCGCCAAAAAGATCGGCTGGTGATGGAAGGAAGCTTCCTGCATTGGTAATGACGCCTGCTATTATATCTTTCGATCCTTGAAAATAATCTCCAATATTACCCAAACCAAGCGGACTTACTGAACTTTGGAGAAGAACCAACGAACAGACGAAAAATACACTCAATTTCATGTTGAATAATAAAAGCTATTCAATGATATTGATTTTGTGTGATATCGGCTTGAGAAGTTTAAATCAACTGATTAAAAAAGTTTAAGTAGCTTAGAAGTAGCTGTACGAATTTTGTTTTATCTTTATATTTCCTTGTTGATTTTATTTTTTTTTCTAAGCAAATATAGCAATTTTTTTTGTCGTAAAACACAAAGTGAAGTGTCGGTTTCGGTCTTATGATATATAATTTACCTTATACCCTTACCTAATTTACTTAAAACTAGTCTCCATCTCCAGGAAGCATCACGGAGTAATTCTAACCATCGTTTTGTGCGTCGATAGTTTTTGTTTGATTGACTATTTCTGAAGTAGAAATTAAGTACAAAAACTCCTTATTGTAAGGCCTGCAAGGGGGACATATCACAAAATTGAAATATTAAAATGTCACAAAAAGTTGTGCATTTAAAAATCCTTAATTTAAAGGTTCACATTAAACTTGTCTTTTTTCTAGAGATTTTGCAGCTTACAATGATTTAAATGTTGGCAAAAATACACCCTAGTTATTTTTTAGTTTTGAAAAGAAACAGAAAGTATTTAGTTACAAAAGTTTTCCAACCAACCAAGTACAAAACAACTGTGTACTTATGTTTCGTATGACATGTGTACCTACTTGTTTATTCATCTTAAATATTTATTTTTTATTTGAACTTTTGGTAACTAAATTCAGAGTATTTATAATAAGAATGTTTACTAGACGTTTTTTTCCATTGTTTAATTCAAATGAAAAAAATTGAAAGGGTTTGAAAGTATTAATTCGGAACCACCAAATATAAAACCATACGTGTAATTAAAATTGCATTTAAAAGCCCGATTTTCCTTATTTATTATTATAAGTCTTAGGAAAATAGTAGTAGTAAATAGATTTTATTTTCTTAATCAAATCATGTATTTATAATAACAAAATCAAGTGTAGCATGGCAATGCCGTCTGCCAGGTTAACAATTTAAATAAACTACATAAATACATTAATTGTGCCTAAGTTTCAAAAATACTTACTTACTTATCCGGCTCCCGATCCATGAATGGTCTCTGCCTGAGATATTGCGGTCTTCCATCGGTTGCGGTCCCTCGCACGCTCCCTCCAGTCGTCGAGACCAAGCGCTCTTACGTCTGTGACCGCCTGGTCCCTATAGCGGAGGTTCGGTCTTCCTGGTTGTCTCGAACCTGGGGGCTGGGATTCGAAGATTTTCTTGGCTGGAGCGTTGTTGTCCATTCGCTCGATGTGGCCGAGCCAGTGTAGTCGACGTGTTTTGGCTCTTTGGACTACATCCACATCTTGGTACAGCTCATACAGTTCACGATTGAATCTTCTCCTCCAATCGCCCTCTTCGCATATAGGACCAAATATCCGCCAAAGAATTTTTCTCTCGAAAGTGCCTAGTATCAATTCCCCTTTTTTACTTATCGTTCAGCACTCGGTGCCGTAGAGTAAAACTGGTAAAATTAGCGGTTTGTGTAGCGTGCACTTTGTCTTTCGACAAAGGAGTTTTGAACCCATGTGTTTGGCCAAACCGAAGTAGCAGAAATTGTTGGATTTCCACTAAGGTGTCGTTCGTTGTAGTACCTCGTGGCATGATGGTTAGTGCGTAGGACTGTCATGCCGAGGGCATGGGTTCGAGTCCCAGCCGTGCCACCTAAAAACAGAAATGTTTTATTCGAGGTACTGCCTCTTGCGAGGAACTGACAAATCCTCCAAGAGTATTACTTGTCATGAAAAAGTGCTTCTCATTTAGCCGTTCGGACTCGGCAAAAAACTGTAGGTCCCCTCCATTCCTGCCAACAAACACGCACACAGGAATGGTTGTGAGTTGTAAGTCACTAGGCCCTGGTTCTCCACGAGCTGTTGCGTCACCCAATTTATTTATTTATTTATTTACTGGGCGCTGGGACTGGATCTTCATTGACTGGTCTAATGCTTCTTTGTTCCTCTGTTGCCTCCTCTACCCATTAAGCCAGTTGCTGGGAAATGCTACTTAAACACGTCTACAATTCCCTGTGCTTTGGTGACTAGGTTCCCTTCGCTGTTTCGAAGTTTCAAAAATAGTCTGCTTATTTATTTTTTTCACTTCAAAAGTTTTCTCTGAGAACTCTGTTTCGGTAATTCGGCTATCAATTCTGTGTCAGGTAAATAATTGCAGCCGAAGAAGAATCACCTAGTTTCTATTAGAACCAGACATTTTCCTAGAAAATAAAAAGGTTACACAGACAGCATAGTCCAGGAAGGTCCTCTCTATGTGGCATATAATTCATTTGTAGGAGCTCTGCACGAAGTCTTATCTTCATCGAGATATGTTCCACACTATTCTCATCTCTGTTTCTAACATAATTGATTCCGAGACTGCTTCAAATAAATGGAATTCACAGCTATGAGCCATTCTTCTGTTAGTGAAACACTTTTTCCAAGTAACTGTAATAGCACACTTGGCATTAGCAAGTTTTTCACTCAGATAATTTTCCATACTTAGGTTTTTTGTTAAACACACTCCTAGGTATCTATATTCGTTCACGACTTCAATAGGTTTTGAATTATAGAACCAACTTTTGTTTAGGTTATTTCTTCCACCATCATTTTTGAAGATCATTACATTTGATTTATTGAGGATAACTTGAAGATTCCAAGTAGTACAGTACCTTTACAGTTGGTTGATCATCAATTGCAGCGATTGGGGTAAGGTAGATAGCAGCACTAAGTCACCAGCATAAAAAAGGACATTCATATTGGTCCCCGCTAACTCTATACGCCTCCGGAAATTCAATCCGTTAGATCCTCTATAAAAAGTGAAAATAAAAGAGGGCTTGCCGCACACCCTTGTCGAACGCCAGACTTCGTTTGGAACCATTCTAATATTTCTTCTCCATTCCAAACTGATGCCTTAGTATCCTGGTACAGATTTTGTAGAACTTTTCCATTCTTTGTAGACATCCCAAGTGCATAGAGAACGCTGCTTTGAAATCAAAAAAGAAACTGTAAGTTTTTTTCTGGTAAGATGTAAGGATTCTCCAATGTTCTTTAGCAAAAAGATGTGTTTGAGGAGTTACCAGTTTTGAAACCAGCTTTAGATTATTTTAATAGTTATAGTGGTTTTGGTTAAAGCCTAGTTTACATTTCCCGTACGCAAAAAAAAATCTATGCAAATATTCTCGCATGTCAAAAATAATTGAGGTGAAATGTAAAATTAATTGTTTGCATGGTTGGTTTACAGTTTCATGAAAAAAAAAATATGCTGTCATGGAATGTCATGCAAAACAATGGACCGGCAATTGATTTGCATGCGAAAGAAAGTGTGTTGAATACAAAATTTTTTTTTGATGGTCGGTTTATACTTCCGAAAAAAAAAAATATATTCACCTCAAGGAATTATTTGCATGCAAATGGTTTTCGCATTCAAAAATAATTATTTTCCATTTGTAGGCCTATAGTTTGCCAATTAAGGGTAAATTAATGACTCAATGGGTGGCTTAGGCCAAAGCAAACGTTTTTCTTCTTGAATATTATTCAACTTGGTGCGCAGAATAGGTGGAAAATCGTTTTGAAAATTTTGATTTTTTTTCGCATCGGAACTGTAAACTATGCTTAATCCACGAGGTTGAGTCGCTGTTGCAGAATTGTAGTAAATATTTTGTATGAAGCATTAAGAAAGCTTATCTCCGGATTTTGTGTACTTCCTTTCTTATGAATAGTAAAAATTAGGGATCCTTAACCTCTTGCGGAATGGTTCCATGTTCCAAAATTTGGTTGTACGATAAATTGAGCTTATTTATAAGTTCAATGGTTTCGTACTTTTAGAACTCAACAGGTATTCCCTTGGAGCCTGCCGCCTTGTCATCTTTTAAGCTTTTCAGGGTGTCAATTATCTCTTTATGAGTTATACGCGCATCAAACAATAAATTTTCGTTCATCGGTTCGGCATAGGCAATGCTTACATTACTGGTGAGGGGATTCAAAAGTTTCTTGATATGTTGTTATTGAATGCACGGAGGGACTTCAATCACGCAAACCTCTGTCTAGCACTCAAATACTCCCCATAAAACCAAGACTCGATTGGTATTAAGTTGATTTTATCAACCTCTTCTTGTTGCTTCCATCGCAACAGCTGGATAAGCAGATCTTAAGCTGGATTTACACCTTCGTTGTTATCGTCCGTTTACGTTGTTCGCTTTTGCCCGTACGCGGAACAACGAAGGTGTAAATGATAACACCGAACACGAACAACGAAGAAATTCAAAGCCGTTTTGAATTTTGGATGAACTTTATTCGTTGTTCGTTGTTTGTGGAACAACGTTCACCGAATGAAAAACGAAGGTGTAAATCCAGCTTTAGACTACAGGCGACTTGTCTTGCCTTCCAACAAACGTGAGTTCAGCAAACATATTTCATGGCGAGGTTCCGTTCACGATTCTCTGTCGAAAGTAACACAAAGGTCCAATAATCTTTATCCTCTTGCATTACACGTTTCATACTTAGATTGGCGTATTATTCCAGCTTCTTCATTTTCTAATCTAGCTGCATCCCCGCATCTATCATTAAAATTGCCTACTAAGAGCACGTTCCTGTAATAGAATGAAATGATGGTTGGATTTGACTAATAAAACATAATCAGCATTTAAGAGACAGCATAAAGTTACAATGCCTCTGATATTCTTTAAAGTTATGTGACGTTGAATGGAGTCATTTTAAGCTAAACGCATTTAGAAATTAAATAGTAGACGTCATAAATTTCTCTTTTTGGTACTTTATTTGACACAAGGGCATTATAATTAAAATGGGTCAGAAAATATTTTGTAAACAAGAATTTACGCAACGTTGAATAGGGCCTTAATTAAGAGCTTAAACACTGTGTGTAACTATTCAACCGTTGAGAGGTGTTTTAGCTTATTCTAATATGAACACAGCTGAATATGTTGGTTGATATTTTTTATTGAATCGTTTGCTTGTATATACATTATATAATTTCTTCGAAGATTAAGATATAATGTATTCGCTTTCTTCTACCTTCATTCCTTGCAGCCGCTGTCATTTTGAAGTACGATAAGCTCTTCTTGAATTTCATCAGGAATTTAAATCACTTTCACAATGAAATAGTTTTGAATCACTTGGTGAATATTATATCGGATTCATGCTTGAATAAATCCTGGAAAGTAATCTTCAAATTCGGCTTTGAGTTCATTAAGATGAGAAGACCGATAAAAATTTTCTGTTGAATGCTTGATGCAATCTTTTCTCCTGTATTGTGCAAATCTTTTTCGAATGTTGGACAACATGAATGTGTAGATTTTTCTTTCATGTTTTATAATTCTCGGTAGTTGATTGTACTAATTTTAGAATATGGAAAAAGTTTAATCAAAATCGTAGGAGTCGTTTTAAAAAAAAATATTTTCCTTTGCGGTTCTTTAACTTTTGTATGAAAGGTACCGTTATTTTTTTATAAATTTAAATTTGTTTCCAAAAATATTTTAGATAGTACTAGAAAACTCTTAAGTATCGAGTTTCAAATAAATCGGTCATACCGTTTTCAAAATTGTTAAAAAAAATTGAAATAAAAAATTAAAATATTTTTTAAAAATCCAAAAAATATTTTTTCAAAAATGTTGGTACACAAAACTATTTATATTTCTTGGAAGCTTCCGTATAAAAAAAATTATTGAAATCAGTCATGCCGTCTTGAAGAAAATCGAAAATTAAAAAATTGGTTCTTTTGGAGGTACCATTTATAACCATTTTTTGAAAAATTGTTTTCCACTCAAAGGAAGCCTTTTCTAAAAGTAATTTATTGTTTTTTCTTAAAGAAAAGTTTTGGAGCCGTTTTGAGAAAAATACGATTATGTAAAATTTCTAAAAAAATTGTATGGCTGGTACCGCTATTTTTGGTTCTAAACAAAATGAAAAAAAAAACGTTTAGGCTCTAGACCAGAGGTTCCAAAACTTTTTTTTTTTCGTAAACCACTTTCAGAAATTATCCTTATTTCGGTAGGCCGCCTGCTGAAACATTTTTACCAAATTCCCAAAACTCGTTAAAAAATGCGAAGATTAGATCTAAAGATGGAAATCTGCGTCGCAGCTGAATTCAAACCCTCAATTCGGGCGCCACTTTGCAAGTCTCGACATTCGTTGCACTGAATATCGTCGGCTTTCTGATATCAATCTGTTTTGAAAAATTGGTAAGAAGACACAAAAAAAAATTTAAAGGGTAATAAAATGGAATTCTTAGATCGTAAAAGGTTTTTAAACTGGTTGATAGAACCAAAAGGTACCATAACATAGTTACGAGATATTGATTTTGAATTCTGTGATTTGTTTTGATTTGAAACACATTGAAATGGCATTTTAAGATTTATGATGTTTTGACAGAAAGCGGATGATATGCAAGTTTTTACCAGTAACAGTCGCTGATCTTCTAAAAATATACTTCTCAAAAGAAGTAAAGGGAGGTTTAAAAAAAGGGAACTAATGCTACATAAACAGGCTTCTGATCCACATGCCAACCTAACTGAACAAATTTTTTTCAAGCCCGCGGACCAAAAAAGCAAAAAATTAACAATATTATTTTTACAATATTTTTGATAGGACTGTATGAGAAGCTCCTAAAAAATTTTAGCCAACAATTTTGAAAATTAGAATTTGAATTCTTTAAGCTTCAAAACCCTTTTTTTAAAGTCACAATACGACCATTATTCACTGAATAAATAAATAAGTAAATTGGGTGGCGCAACAGCTCGTGGAGAACCAGGGCCTAGTGACTTACAACTCACA
Source organism: Dasysyrphus tricinctus (assembly GCA_963921185.1). NCBI lineage: Eukaryota > Metazoa > Arthropoda > Insecta > Diptera > Syrphidae > Dasysyrphus > Dasysyrphus tricinctus. The sequence continues at coordinate 90,613,001 of OY992532.1, forward strand.
ACCATTCCTGGTTGCGTGTTGTTGGCAGAAGTGGAGGGGACCTACAGTTTTTTGCCGAGTCCGAACGGCTAAATGAGAAGCACTTTTTCATGACAAGTATACTCTTGGAGGATTTGTCAGTTCCTCGCAGTACCTCGGATAAAACTGATGTACAGTCTGGCAAAAATCACAAAAAATTTTGAATTTTTTTGTTCCCTTTACTTTTTTGATTAGTGTAGGTAATATCTACCTTCATTGACAGATAAGGCCAAGCCTTAATTCTCTGGTGCCAGGTAGAAAGGGGTTAAGTCAAAAAATTCGACTTTCGGATTTTAATTGGACTTAAGTAAGTTTTTTTTTCTCTATCGTTTGGTCCTATCGGCATAAGTCTAGCGCTACTCCATCCAATAGAAATAAATTAGTACAAAGGGCATAAGTCAGGAAATTTTTAAGATTGTTTGGTATTAAGGTCATAAGTGGACTTAAGTCCCTTGATTTTATAGTAATTTTATATTTTTGAAATAATAAAGTAGCTCCAAAGAACTTAAGTCTTCTTAGGTATGTCTTTAGTGTCAAACAGATTTGAAATAATCTTGTTGCTCATAAGGGCTTAAGTCATCTTATGACCTAGTACCGAACAGTATAAATCAGACATAAATCTTTAATTTTTTCTTTCTTTTATTCTTGGGTACTAAAACACTCTTAAAGAATTCATAAGAAAATACACCATCTTGACTTAAGTCCTTAGACAAAACTGAATTTTAACAGGTAACAAAAATACAGATGGCTCTAAGGAGATAAGTCATCAGAAAATCTGGTAAGCGCTTAAATTTTTTGGTTACCCCTTTAATGGTATTAAAGACGACTGTTTTGATGACTGTTTTGCATCATTATTTTTTAGAAAAAAGGATATCTGGATTTACAAAAAAAAAAAATCAATCTTCAATTGCATTTTTCTCAAAACTACTATTTCTGACTTAACCCCTTTCTACCTGGCACCAGAGAATTTTTATTCTTTACTATCGAAACCAGATACATTTTTGTGGACCCCCACTGACAACTGGTGAGCCCCCATTTTTATTTCATGTCAAAGTAGACCCCCGTCGAATCTCCCGTGGACCCCTGGGGGTCCACCTGGACCACATTGGGAATCACTGCTCTAGGCGAACAGACAGACAGACAAACAGAATTGTGCCACCCACTTTTTTGGTGTTCTCTATCAGCGTAATATCATGTTTGATTCTTATCTCAAATTTTTTTTTTGCACGAATCCAAAACTTGCGTTATGGTACCAAGTAAAAAAATGGTTGTTTTTGAGGTACTATTAATAACCATTTTTTGATGAATGGTTTCCCACCCAAAGTTAGCCTTCACTAAAAGTAATTTATTGATTTTTTTTTAATTGTGGAGTTCTTTTTGAGAAAATTACGATTATGTAAAATTTCTTAAAAAAATTGGACGTTATTAGTAAAAAAAAAGATGAGTGACAATACAAATCTATGAACGTTTTAGTATCTTTTGTCTAATAAATTAATACCTTAACAAAGTCTCATTCAATTTTGACAACTTAACCGTAAATGATACCTTAACTTTATTCTACAGAGAAATATTTAACTCTATTTCCCTTTATGTTCCTTTTTCCCACCAAAAAACTTCGTCTACTTCTCCACCTTGGTATAATCGCAAACTTCGCTCTCTGCGAAATAAAAGAAATAAGTTGTGGGAAAGTTGCCTCCGCTATCGTTCCTCTACTGACTATTCTAACTATCTTGGTTCTTATCTCCATTTTACCGAGCTATACAATTCCCTTTACCAGTGTTATCTAACTGAAATGCAATCCAACCTTATGCCGGATTTATACGAATGGAAAGCCAGTATAATGACAAAAAGAATGAATCTGTCCATTCTTTTGTTGTTGCTTTCGTCATTATACTGGCAGTTTTCCAATCGTGTAAATCCGGCATTAGCAAAGATCCCAAGTCATTCTTTCAGTTAGTTAACTACAAAAGAAAATTCGATGGCTACCCAACCACTTTCTCTTTCAATAACGTAACTTCGAACGATCCTAGCACTATCGCCAACCTTTTTGCAACATTCTTCAAAAAATCCTTTGCTGATGACTCCTTTGTTCCTGATTCTGGCTTTTTCAATTATCTACAAAGTTTTTTTCTTGGACCGCTTCTCCCTCGAACTGTCAATCCCTATCTCATCGAATATAAATTGAATCAATTAAACAATAAATTTAATCCGGGGCCAGATGGTCTCCCTGACATACTTCTAAAAAAATACTCTTCCACCTTCTCTCTCCCTCTCTCAAAAATGTTCAGCCTTTCCCTAAATCAAGGACAGTTTCCTCAGATATGGAAATCATCTTTCATATAACTCCTATATACAAAAAGGGTCCAAAGAGCGATGTTAACAACTACCGTCCCATTGCTTAGCTTTCACACATACCCAAACTCTTCGAAAGTATTTTGTATGAAACCTTAAGTTTCCACTGTAAATCTCTCATCTCCACCTCACAATATGGCTTTCTTAAATACCGGTCTACAACCACTCACTTTGTTGAATTTGGGTCCTTCACCCTCTCAGCCTTAGAGAAATGCTACGAAGTCGATGCCATCTGAACCGATTTTAGCAAGTCCTTCGACAAAATTTCCCATAAGCTTATTCTTTTCCAACTGTCCACTCTCGGCTTTGAACCATCTTTGTTAAAATGGATTTCTTCTTACCTTGAAAACCGTTAGTACAGCGTTCGATGTAGATCTGCCACCTCTAGCCCTTTCTTAGCTACCTCTGGTGTCTCCCAAGGCAGCCACCTAGGCCCACTTTTATTTATTCTCGCTATTAACGATATTGAAAGGGTCATCAAACATTCTTCTATCTCTCTGTTCGCCGATGATACCATGTTCTTCAAGACCATTTCCTCAACACATGACTCGTCCCTTATTCAACAGGATCTTGATAATTTTTCAGTTTGGTATCTAAAAAATAGCTTGGAGCTAAACGTAGCCAAATGCCCATCAATCACTTTTTAACGCAAACCTATCAAATCTCCTCCCCGTCTCTACTTGCTCCATAATCAACCCATACCCATCGTTGATAATATTCGCGACCTTGGCATTTTATGTGACCCAGAGCTTTATTTTCTCACTCACATAGACGACATCATTCTCAAAGCAAACTCAGCGCTCGGCTTCGTCAAAAGATGGTCCAAAGAATTCTCCAACCCCTATATTACCCGGTCCTTATACATATTATTTGTTCGTCCTCTCCTAGAATACGCCTCTCAAGTTTGGTCCCTTTACCAACTTAGTCACATTTCCAGAATTGAGAGCATCCAGTGTCGTTTCTCTCTTTGCTCTTTGAGGTCTATTTTGGAGCAATCATCTGGTTCTGCCTCCCTATCTAGACCGCCTTAAACTAATCAACTTGAATTCGTTGGGAGAACGAAGAGAAATATCAGACATTCTCTTCATTCATCGACTTTCCTATGGTTCCGCTGTCTGCATATCGCTCCACACCTCTATCTCCTTAAATACTAACCCTCGTTTTACACGTAATCTTCGTCTCTTTTATATACCCACCCACCGAACCTGTTATGGCTCCAATAAACCAATCTTTCGTATGCTGCGGGCTGTTAATTCAAACTTTAACCTAAATACTCCTTCCTTAAAACAACGGCTCCTGAACCGCTCAACCCCTCACGAACCTTAGCTTAAGTTCTTAGTTGTTAAGTAAGATTAAGCCGAATAAATGGGGGTTTTGCCCCCACCAAAATTTTAGAATGACATAATACACGTGGCAGGGCCGTAGCTAGAGTTACATTTCAGGTAGAGCAGCGATGGAAACAGGTAGGGCTGGATTAAAAATTGTACTTGATGTAATCAGGCACAAATTTTGAGTTATGATTGGATGACTGGATCGTACGAAATTGCTCTTGTGGTTCAAGGCGATAGGCATTGAAGATGGTTGAAATAAAGTTTTTACAAAAAAAGTACTAAAAAAATTAATTTTTTCATTGACTGTCCCTGAATTTTTTTAGTTTGGCATTTGTGATTTCTGTTGCATAGAACTGTCTCATGGTGATTTTCTTTGGCAAACTGTAACCACCAAGCTTTTTTTTTTAAGAATTGTATATACATAGGTACATATAGTCTAAGAGCTACCAGCCACTTTGACTAACCTACTAGACACAAGGCTACAACTTTGTGTATGCTTGATTTGGGGCTAGTTAAGTATGAAAACCACGGTCTGGCAGGGTTGCCGCGGTCGAAAGGTTGCCACTTATTTTTTCAAAATGCAAAAACAGGGTCAAAATTAACTTAAGGCTGAAACTTATTTATAATATAGTTTATAGACTCTTATGCATGAACAAAATTATGCCAGGCGGGTTTGGCGGTCGAAAGTGCTTGCCAGACGAGCCTAAAGTCTTAAAAGATGGTATTGTAAGAAATATCCTTTTTTTTATTTTTTCTTAAATTTCAAAAAACTGTCAAAATTGCAAACCTACTCGCACAAAGCTGATTTTTACATATATGTTAGCTGATATATTCTTAAATATGAAAAAAAAATATATCACACCGGACGGACGGTCGAAAGTTCCTGCCAGACGGGCCTCCCCTCAAGTTTCAAAAGTTGGTATTGTTAGAAAGAAATGTAAATTTAAAAAAACTGTCAAAATTGCAAACCTACTCGCACAAAGCTGATTTTTACATAAATGTTAGCTGATATATTCTTAAATATGAAAAAAAAATATATCAGACTGGACGGACGGTCGAAAGTTCCTGCCAGACGGGCCTAAAGTCTTAAAAGATGGTATTGTAGGAAATATCCTTTTTTTTATTTTTTCTTAAATTTCAAAAAACTGTCAAAATTGCAAACCTACTCGCACAAAGAACGTCCGTCCGGTGTGATATATTTTCTTCATATTAAAGAATATATCAGCCAACATATATGTAAAAATCAGCTCTGTGCGGGTAGGTTTGCAATTTTTACAATTTTTTGAAATTTAAGAAAAAATCAAGAAGGGATATTTCTTATAATACCATAATTTTTTAAATCTTAGTCTTGTCTGACAGAAGCTTTTGACCGTCTGTCAGGTATGTTTTTTTATATACAAGATGGCATAGGCTTACATATGTGCGAAAACTTTAGGTAGGTTGGTGTTTCAGTTTTGTCAATTTTGTAAAATTTTGAAAAAAAAAAATGTGGCAATCCTGTGTCTACAGTAAAAGAACTATTATGATAATTTGTTGACTTGATTTAATATGTATTAGAATTATACGCAGTAAACGTGTTATATTTAATACATTAATTCTCTGACTAAATAATGAAATTTTTTAATACCAACTTTAAAAACACGTCTGGCAAACTATTTTCGTTCACCAAAACTGGTCTGGCATCTTTTTTTTCATGAATAAAAAGACATAAGTTATTATAAATTAAAAAATCAGCATTCTAAAAGTAGATATGTTGCATTTGGAAGTTATTTTACATTTTGAAAAAAATAGGTGGCAACCCTAGAATTGCGGAAATTTTCTCAGATCTTTATTTTTTGACTAATCTGTTCACGAACAAAGAATACACTAAGTTTTAGCCTTGTACCTAACAAATTTCTCAAGTTATCCAATATCTTTTATTAATCTTTAAGAGCTTTAGGCTCGTCTGGCAAGCACTTTCGACCGCCAAACCCGTCTGGCATAATTTTTTTCATGCATAAGAATGTATAAACTAAATTATAAATAAGTTTCAGCCTTGTGCCAGTAGGTTAATTTTGACCCTTTTTTTGCATTTTGAAAAAATCAGATGGCAACCTTTCGACCGCGACAACCCTGCCAGACCGTGGTTTTCATACTTAACTAGTCCCAAATCAAGCATACACAAAGTTGCAGCCTTGTGTCTAGTAGGTTAGTCAAAGTGGCTGGTAGCTCTCCGACTAATACATAGGTATGTTGTTTTATAACCAAAAAATGGGTTTGAAAAATCTCGGAATGGAATAGTACATGTATTCAAAAAGTAGGTACAAGTGCTGCAAAATTAGAAAAAAATTGTTCGAGGCATTAAAAAATACATTATAGAAATAAACCAAAAATAAGACAATTTTCTCAAAAACATTTTGAAAAAATTCGAAAAAAAAAACAAAACTGTTGTACGGCAGCTTCTCGTTCGAGTGGAGCTACAACAAAGATTTGAATTTCTCATCTAGGGGACGACATAAACTGCTCTGAACCAAGTTTGAAGCAAATTGATATACTTTATTAGGATCTTACGTCCAGTTCGATGTATAATGGACGCATAGAGGTTCACAGATGTATAGACGTACAGACATATAGACGCAAAGACCCGTGCACTATGATTCAGAGGCGGACAAAAAATGAGCATGTTTTATCAATTATTATTTTTAATTAACTGATTTTTTTGACTATTTTGTTATTTTTCCACCGAATGTATCGATTATTAACAAAGTAAGCCGCTAATTTCTGCGAGCCTTCAAAAACACCAAGCTTATGTCTTTAAAATCCTACCTAAATTATGGAAAAACCAATACCAATGTTACTTGTGGAGCTGGATTTTTGCTTTAGTACCATTTTCATTTTTCCTTCGTAAGAAAAATTTTAAGGGGTATAAAATATGCTATTTATGACTTCCTTAACACCCCTCACTATCGTCGGTACTACTTCTCTCCAATACACCTCTGAAAAGTGGGCGTGGTAAGAAACTTTGAATGACTTTATTTTCAAAAAAGGCATTTCCATCATATTTTATTCTAGGTATCTTTTTTTAGGTTTTTTTAAATAGGAAACTATACATTTTTTTTTTGTAAAAAACGTCCTCAAAATGGGTGGGGCTAATATCTCCCATCAAGCTTTGTTGCCTTATTCTAAACCTGTTATTAGGGCATGTAAAAAGTTTTGTATAGAAAAATATATATGATAACCTATTTTAGAAAGTAGACGCGTATGTGGGCAGAAATTTTATCTTATGATATTCTTTATCCTGAAAATTTCATCTGAATCGGTTGACTACTTCAGATTTTATAGATTTAAGATCGCCCCTCGACACAGTGGGCGGACGTCTTGACAAAATGATTAGTTTATTCCATTATCGTAATATTAGATTAAATTCAAACCTATAGTGATTTCTCTTTTGACATGAAATCAATATATGAGCCATTTCCTTCAAATTCGTTTTTTATTGTAAATTAAAAAAAATTAGGAAATTGTACCGATAGTTGATGGTATTTTTAAGGAAGGGCATTGGCATTTAAAGGTAGGGCATTGCCCCACAATGCCCTACCGTAGCTACGGCCCTGACACGTGGGGTATTAAAATAAAGCCCTAAGTATGAAAATTAATGCAAGTATAGAAAATCTTCCCGGCAGCACGGTATAGCCCCCGTAGTACCTACCCTGTACAGTGTAAATATAGGAAATAGAACTTCGTAAAAAAAATCATCAAATAAACTCAAGTTAATTAAATTCTTTTGTTTTGTATTTGTCCTTTTCTGATGTGTTTAACTTTCTGTTAAATCATTAAAAACTTACACGAAAGCACTCCTCAAAAAGTCAAATACTTTATTGCCAATTAATTACAGCTTTTTTTGTGTGTATTATTCGTCAGTTAATGTTAATTATGTACAATGTACATCTGTGTACCTATAAAATTAAAACGAACAAGTCAAGTTACATTAATTATCTTCTAGCCTTATTCGGACATAGCCCACAGTTTTTGTTTCGTTCATCTCTAGCCTTATTTCCGTCCATTCCAAATGGAGCTTCACCATTCACATCGAGGAAGTAATTCCCCTTCAGATATTTTGGTGAAGCATATCCCATCGGAAATGGTCTTCCTGGGCATTTATTGTTTTTTAATCTCGTTAATGAGCTACAACGCACTGCCATAAAATTATTCTCATTGCCAGGATAAACCGATTCGGTGTAGTACAACCAAGCACGTTCGTGAGCACACACAACTGATAGACATCCTGTTGGCAGCGGATCCAGACCACCCGGATAGAAATCCACATCCCCCAAGGGATCCCGTTTGCCCAATACACCCGGATTGCTATGGATGACGTCTATGAATTCGGCATCACCACGCAAGAGTCCGGATAGGTTCTCGCCTTCGTTGAAACACGGCTTGGCTGGATCTAGGCCTGTGATGCGTGGTATTTGTTTACCGGTCAAGTAATTGAATGTACGTCCGGCCATGCCGACAATGTGTGCTCCCAAACTGTGTCCTGTAAATAGAAAGAACAGCAAAATATTAAATTTTTTCTCACATCAGACATGTCGTCCTCAAGTTGACAATAACTCCCTACCAATCAGATGGATGTTTTCCAGCGGTGTTATTTCACTCAATTGCACCAGACCCCGTCCTATGTTTTCGCCGATTTGCTCCGTATTGAGAGCAGACCATGTGTACAAAGTGTCCACGTAGGAGGCAACGTCAACCGCCTGGGAATATATCAATTTACTGGACAAATATCAAAGTGGAAATGAATTAGCCATAGGTTTTCCTTACGATAAAGTTAACATCACCCCGGCAGTGGTATGCTTGAGCCATCTGGGAAATCGTGTCCGTTTCGTTTACAGTTGTCGTCCAGCCAGTAGCTAAGATCACTGTTTTCTTTGTCCTATCGAATTCTGGGCTCTTCCACATCTCATTGGCGTGCATCAGGGGGAAACTATGTTTTTTGCATGGTGTCCGGAGTTGGAATTGCATTCTGTGAATGTCGGGTGTTATTTTGGGGACAACAGCATTTGTGGATACTGCTGCTGAGCCTAGAGTATACAGATGTGATAGTGATAGATGTTAGGTTCTTTATTTGTATATATAAATCTCTATTTATTGATTGCGTAATTGATTTATTTAACTTACAAATAGCATTTATTGAAGTTGATACGAATTCAAATGGATAGCCAGCAATGAGATTCTTCCCAGATTCGAATAATCCTTTTGGTGTTGGAAGGAAATTGCCTGCATTACTTACAATACCAACACCAATATCTCTTGACGATGAGAAGACATTTCCAACTGAGCCAAAATCTATTGGAACTGGATGTGGAGTGCCCTGAATCAGCCCAAGATGACACATCATCAATATAATTAACTTCATTGTGAAAGTTAGACTGAAATATTATTAAAAAAATTATATCCTTTAAAAGTTTTATAAAAAGGAAATAATGAACAAGAAAAGTCTAATTTTTTCAACAACAACCAACTTAACTCGATAAAAATCACTCCTTATTCGTAGGAAAAAAGAAATCAAGATTAAATAATTGTTTAATTTACTAAAAAAGCAAAAGGAGCCAACTTAAATAACAAGTGTAAATATTGTTCTACATGAAATGCCTTAAAAAAAATTGTATTCACGTGCCGATCAACAACAAAAATTGGTGTCTTGTTGGTCCATACCTTTGGCACTTGACCACAACAGGGTTGAGTGGGACAAACTAACTTGTTCAAATCTAAGACTTATAACAGTTATTGTTGTTCAAAGAACTTTTTTTTCACACTCTAAAGATCGTATATTGGTTTCGTTTACAAAATTTCATGGATTTAATCAAACTAAACCTTGCAATGAGGTGTAGAGGTTCAACAAAGTGGGTTTCGTCATTTCTATGAAAGCATAACTTAACCATAAGAATACTTAAATTAAAAACCCAATTTTGATTGCATTTGAATCATTTAAAGTCTTCGATGACCCAATTGTGATACCCGCCCATGTTCTGTGTTTCGATTTTTGTGGAAATCGGATTGAAATCGTTTTTCAAATTTATTCGAGATTAAATTCCATGCTCTACATTTCGTTCGTTTTCGAAACTTTCGAAATAACTTCGAACTGTAAAAAAAAAACTACAGTACTGTTCGAATTAATGCAAATACAGAGAATTTTTTAATAAATATGGTTTATTTGAAATAATATTTTTTTAAAGCTTATTAATTAATTTGTTTTGTTAATATTTAGTAAGAATATATCCTTTCTTTCTTTTAACAATGATTTGTATGGTTTTCGGCATAGAATTCATCAGATTTTTATTTTTGCAATGTTTTTGAAAAGTCATTTTAGTGTGGCTGGTTTTTTTATATGCATTTATGTTCTCTCAATCTCCCTAGATTCGCATGAGAGCAATCTGGCCATTTTGAAAAATTACGTCTAAAAACATAAATGTGATTTTCTTAGCTGCTATTGGACGCAGAGAAAAATTAGGTTAGGTCTTGTAAAATTTTTGCTCACAAACATTTTTCGCACCTCTTTCCAATTTAAAGTTAGTATAGAAAAACTATCGAAGTAATAAAACATTTGTATTGCGACCCTCTACAAGAATTCGTTAATTTTTTGCAGCACCGTACGTACCTTAATCTTTCCTAAGCAATTATTTGCTGGATATGGGCAACTTTGTTACTCAGTATTTTTTACAGTTTTTTTCACATAAAATCTCACCCCCATATTTATAAACGACGGATAACTACGTATTAGAATTTATGCATTTGTTAACTTGTAATTCTTATTTACAAATGTGTAATAGTCTGTGATGTGGGTTATTGTACGGATAACTTTAACTTGCCAAATTCCGTGTTTAATTATCGAATAACTTTTTAACACATACATGCACACATCAAACATTTGATAGAACAGTTTACTACACCAAGCATAAACTTCGTAAATCAGTGAATGTATGTGACATATGTACTTATAAGAAAATCACCACAATTTGATTAAGTGGAGAATACGGTGAAGTGATAAATGCTGGAAAGATATCATATCAACAAGCCAGCCAGCTTACACATGTGTTTGGGAGCGGATATCAGTTTTTATTTACTAAGACTTCTTAAATAGTCTTATGCCGCCAACTGCAAGTACCGAGAATAAGTGGAAGAATTGCCAGGATGCCGTCAGAGATCCCGCCTCTGACGTACTGGGCCTCGCAAGACCACCACAGCGAAACCCCTACTTCGATAAAAAAATGCCGGCAAGTACATGCAGCAAAACAACTGGCATACAAAGCGACGCTGCATAGAATGACCAGAGCTCCTCGTGAGCTCTACGAAAAGAAGAGGAGAGAGGAACACAAGCTTCTTAGAAAAAAAAAATAAGGAGCATGAGAAGGGTGCGATCGAGGAAAAAGAGGGATGCCATTGCAACAATGAAGTTCGGAAGTTTTACCAGAAAGTAAAGAGAAGCTTCCAGGGTTACAAGGCCCGAACCGAAGCCTGCAAGGATGAACATCGTGGTAGAATCGCAGTCGGTGCTGAGGATATGGAAAAATAATTTTTCAAATTGTATAACGGAGATGACGAACTGAATTCCGCTACCATGCACATTGCACCATTCAACCTGGACGACGTAGGCCAACAATTCGATTTCGACGAAGAAAAGATAGCTATATCTAAACTTAAGTCCAATAAAGCTGCCGGGCCTTGCGGCAGAGCTATTCAAAGCAGCTGGCAATGAATTGGTTAGGAGTACGCACCAGCTCATCTGCAAAATATGGTCGGAGGAAAGCATTCCCGATGAATGGAACCTTAGCATTGTCTGCCAGATCCTCAAAAAAGGCGATCCTCTGGACTGTACCAACCACAGAGGCATCAGTCTTCTTAATATCGCCTACAAGATCTTCTCTGCCGTAATTTGTGAACGCCTGAAGCCATTCGTCAACAACCTGATAGGTCCTTATCAGTGTGGCCTTAGGCCAGGGAAGTCCACCATCGACCAAATATTCGCACTACGGCAGATCTTGGAGAAAGCCCAGGAGTTTCAAATCGATACCCACCACCTTTTCATCGAGGCCGCATATGATAGCATCTATAGAGAAGAGCTATATGGAACAATGTTTAGTTTTGGCATCCCTGCAGGATGACGATCAGGGCTGTCGTTTCACTTTTTCAGAAAGCAGTACTTCGAGGAAAAAATAGCAGTACACAGCAGTACGGTAGTAAAACACATATATACAAATATATTGTTAATGCATTTAATTTTTTTTAAATGCAATTATTGTTCATTAAAAATTATCAAATACCCGCTCATTACCTATTACTCTAGAACACTGCACTGGTGGTATTGAAAAGATTTCATTACATAAAAAGCTCTTGTTGTGTTTATGCACGTTTTTCTTAAAATCGGTTGTCTTTACGAAAAAAGTTAATATTTTTTGGGTAGAATTTTATGAGCTTCATACAATATTAATAATAATTATTTGTTTCCTTCTCCTTCCTTTTATACGAATTAACACTAATATTTTTCGACACACTGACTGCATGGAAATTTTGAACCAATATGTTAAAGCGACGTCATCGAATTCAGAAAATGGATTTCTCTGTGAACCTGACCAACTCTTCGACGTCCCTCCGATTTTTGGTTTAGTTCGTTATCATATAATACAAATTTAAAAGAGGTCGGTTCATCTGGCCATAAAAATAGCTTTTCGTCATTTTGTTGTAAAATTATATTCCATAAAGTTATTAAATAAATTAACAGCCCTATTCTGGCGTTGTGAGGGCTCACAAGTCACAAGCCCTTGTGAGGTAATCCTTGTGAGGTTTGTTGTGATTCGATAACATTTTCGGTATTCTGGGAAAATCCTCACAAGAAACCTCACAAGAAACTCACCACAACGAATGGGCACGTTCAACCATACAGATTTTCTTGATTTCTAGACTTCTTTGGCTCTGATTGGCCGACTGTCATACGAAGATAGATGAGTAAACTTTCATAATGTTCTAGATTTATGTTGAACGCACCTATTTATTATGAAGAAAGAAACATGATTCGTTTGATTTTTTTTCTAATAAATTAGTATAATTATGCAAGAATGTTTATTTTTCATTCATTTATTTTAGTTAAGAAGAAAGCAATGAAGAAAAAAACAAAAAAAAAAAACATGTAAATATCGTAGTTTTCGAAATCACAAGTGGTACTTTTTAGTTGTGACCTCCTCCGACGGAGATCACAGTTTCGATAGTTTTTGTGTAGGTCACAAGTTGTGAGGTTGCTGCCAGAATACAAAAACCTCACAAAATCAAATTAACCTCACCTTGTGAGGTTGTTGTGACCTGTGAGGTATCAGTGAGGTTTGCCAGAATAGGGCTGTAAAACAACTCAATTTTCCAGTTCATGTCCTTATTTACCCTGGCCACCGCAACAACTATGTTTATAATGAGAAGATGTAGCCTAACGCATATAATATACAAAATATTGCTCATTGTTAAAGCAATTTTAATAAATTTTTTGACTTAATTCTCTACTCCATAAAGTTCCTGCATGATTTACTCTAAATCTATTGGATGTATGACAAAATAACATGGTAATATTTTTTATGAAATTGAATAAGCTACAATTTTTACCTTTTCTTTTCATTCCAAAAATTTGATAGTTTTCGAGAAATTAGCAAAACACTGAACTTTACACCCTTTTACTCCTCCAAAAATTCTTTCTTCAGCCACAACTCAGGGTGGTGTTGGAATTTGCTCAAGACGTCAAAACAAAGCCCCACCAAAATTCAGCTTTGTAGGAGTTTTATCAATGTACGTAAAAGTCTAAATTTCATGGGCTAGAGAACCATTAATATAATTAAACATTGTTGACAGATGGGTGAAAAACTACATTTTGACGGGTGTGGAATACTTTCTTCCAAATGGCATCAAAATCTCCTTATACTTCCTTTTTTCGGATCAGAAAAAAAAACTGAATATTTTCAGAATTACGAACTTTTTACTTGCGATATACAGGCTTTGGCTATACGGCAAACTATGCATTCGTAAAAAATGGAAATCGAGATTTTTGTCTGTTCTATTTATGAAATTCAACATTAGATAAAAAGGACTAAGACTTTTTGGATAGGATTATGATTTGAAAATGTTGTGCGAACAAATTTTCAAAAAAGCAGTACTTTGCTCGTATTAGCAGTACGGCAGTACGGAGTTTCAAAAAGCAGTACAAATACTTCAATTGCAGTACTTCGACAGCCCTGATGAAGATGGAGAATGCACGCTGCTCCATCAAGGTCAGCAAAGACCTCACCGACACCTTTGATGTCAAAAAAGGTTTTAGGCAAGGCGACGCGCTGTCATGCGACTTCTTCAACATCGTTCTTGAAAGAATAGTGCAAAACTCTCACGTCAACACTAGAGGCACAATCTTTCAAAAGTCCGTCCAATTACTCGCTTAAGCTGACGACATTGACATAATCGGACGAACAAAGCGTGATGTCAGTGTGCTTTTGTGAGTATTGAGAAGGAAGCCAAGAAGATGGGTTTAACGGTGAATGAAAGCAAAACGAAATATATATGCTGTCAACAAGAAAAGACACCCAACACCGACGTCTAGGATAGAACGTCACCATAGACAGCTATAATTTTGAAATGGTCACAGACTTTGTCTACCTAGGATCCGCTATAAAAACTCAGCGAACGATACCAGTGCTGAGATCAAACGAAGAACTACTCTTGTCAATCGCTGTTTCCTTGGGCTAAGAAGGCAAATGAGAAGCAAAGCCCTCTCTCGAGCAACTAAACTGTCCCTGTATAAGACTCTTACCATCCCGGTCCTGATGTATGGTGCAGAGGCATGGACACTGTTATCGGTGGATGGGAACGCGTTAGGCTGTTTTGAGAGGAAAATTCTCCGGGTGATTTTTGGTCATGTCTGCATAGATGGGGAATGGAGAAGAAGAAACAACAACGAACTTTACGGGCTGTAAAGCGACACCGACCTAGCCGCAAAGGTGAAAAGCCAACGACTGAGATGACTGGGTCACCTAGAGCGCATTCTCCGGTCCGGAAAGTTTTTGAATCCAACCCCGTAGGACAGCACAGCACAGTAGAGACGGACAGCGTAAAATATGGCGCACGCAATTTGAACAGGACCTCAACCAACTTGGAGTGCGAAACTGGAGACAGCTAGCTAGAAACCGAGCCGGCTGGAAGAAGCTTGTTGGTTGAGGCCCTGGTCCACCCCTGACTGTAGCGCCACCTTAAGTAACTAAGTAATTCTGTAAATTTATAGAAATAAAGGAAATCACCTACTCTACAAAAAACTATTCAATAATTTTTTAGTACATATGAACAAGAGGCAAGATAATTGCTAAAACCAATTTCTTACTAAAAAACTTCGATATAGTTTTTCGACAATAACTTCTAATTGAAAAGAGAGTCAAAAGTGTTTGTTAGCAAAAATTTTTAAATATATTTTAATCTAATTTTACTTTTTGTACGTCCAGTAGAAGCCGAGAAAATAGCATTAACGTTTTTAGACGTCTTTTTTCAAAATGGTGGACAACGCAAAAATTCCCACCAGCCGAACTACCCTCGCGCAAATCTAGGGACTAAGAGAATGCAAAAATCCCGAATGACAAAATCCCTAATGGCTAAAATCGCGAATGATAGAATCCCGAATGCCAAAATGGCTTAGTTTTTGGTATCTATTAAAAACCACGTGATTTTAGTACCAAAAAAAAGCAGTGCTAAGCCATTCGATATTGTTGCCCTAAAAATTTACTTTTTTGTAATATTTAAATGATATTGGATCAGTGGCGTAACTAGAGGGGGAGAAAAGGGGGCATTCACCCCACCCCCCCATACCGTGCAAAAAAATAAACAAACACTGAAAACTGCATGTAAGCTTGAGCCATGATCAGTGTGAGTGATAATCGTTTAATTGATGTCAATCAGATCATCGATCTATCTTGCTATGAAAAATTTAGGTATATAATTTTATAATTTTAAAATCCTAAGATTTAATATTAATATTACTTATTCTTACCACACTTGTATACATAAATAGTTCAGTCATATTGTATTTTTTTTTTTACCATACAAATTAGTCCTGCCTTATGTTTTTGGGATGCTGAATCCCAATCTCAGGTTTGCGACTACAACTTTAAAGTTTGCGACAGAACTCTAAAGAAAAAATTAGACGAACAATTTTTTGTTGAAAATCAAATAAATTGCATCTGTCTGACTAACCATAGCATATAAATTGTTCAAGTTAATTCTTGTATTTTTCTTTTTAATTTTAAGTTTCAAAAAATAAATCTTTACCAAAAAATAGCTACAATCAATTTCATAAATAATTCACAGAGCAGAAACAAAGTGAATTGCATTCGTTCAGAAAACGAAATAAACCGAAATTGTAGAACACCGGTATTCACTTTCGTTATTTGAATTCACCATAAGTGGAATGCAGAACAAGGGTAGCTATTACTTTTTGAACTATGGAATAATGTATTCCTTAAATGGTTACTTTTATAAAAAAATGTTTTTCTATTTCTTATGGAAATTACCAAAGTAACAAGCTGCGTTATTTAATAATAATTTTGAATCTTTAAAAATATTGTTTAGCAAATATAGTTAACATATAATCATACCCCCTTACAGCTCCACTCTAGTATATTAATGAGAATGAAGCTATCAAAAGCCAAGAAATAATTAGCTTCACATTTAATAAGAGCTTTAACATTAATACGTAATGCTGCAATTTAAATGAAAACAATTGATTTATATTCTTGTCATGACATTGTGTTTATTCATTTCACATAGTATTTAGTTTATTTTTTTTTTAATAACTCTCATCAGCGGAGAATACATTACATTTGTTGTTGTAAAATAAATGTTGTTACGTGCAATAAATCTAAATTTAAAATAAGGAACAGCATACTTAATGAAGATTTTGGAATAATTAATCTGAAGTTATGCTAAACTTACGCACGACTGCTATAATTTTCTTAACAAAAATTATGGATAAATTGAATTAATTTATGACGTAAGCGTATATATTTTTTGTCGGTATCTCGGTGAACTGGCAATGTGCCAGTAAATGATTAATAAGTTCACTCTGTCATAATTTTCAAACGGGTGTCAGCACAATCTTTACATGATGCTAGCATAATGCCAATTTTAAATATCACTTGCACTTTAAAGTATTTAAACAGTTTACACTAAGTAGTTAAAGTAGTTAAGCAAAAGGGAAGAAATTCAATAAATCAAAAAATGAAGGTGTACCTACCTACTATGTAACTATGTATAGCTGTATAGGTACTTTAAAAACTAACTTTCGATAGAAACTATTTTATTAAGATTGACAAATGTAACAGGAGTATAATAGTAATTTTACCACCACATGGAAACATGAATTAAAATGATAAATGTCAAACTTTCAAATCCTACAAAGGGACACTCTTATGAAAATGATGATGAAAGAGTTGCAAATAATTTTTCAATAGCGTCTAAAGTTTTCCGACAAAAATTTTAGAAGTATAAGAAAAACCACATACAAAATTATCTGTTTTGGAAGAAATCGAACTAAGAAAAAAATTTAGTTTTTCGGAAGATTGGTTTAAAAAAATTATACCATTTATCCTTTACAATGCAGTAACTATACATGCCTATATTATATACCAATGAACATTAGACCTTGCGTCATATCCGGTAATTCTGATTCTTAGCTGAGTTGGTTATGATGACTTAATTGTCTAACGGCCAGAAGTGCATTCTTGATTATTCTTTTAAAATAAATTTGTTTTGATCAATAGTTTTTGATAAATTGATTTTCATACTCAAAATTAAAAAAAAATAATAATTTTTTTTTAAATAATTGATTCCTAAATGTTGTGTAATTAAACGTTTTTTTTATGAAAACCACATGCTTTTTAAATGTGTATTCTAAATTTTTAAGAAAAACTGATCAACTTCAGGGGTCCGATTTTAAAACTGTGCTTTTCAAAATTATGTTTTTTAATCGAAAATTAGTGTTGAAATTCTATTTTCAAAAAATTCTACTTTTAAAATTCTCTCATTTAAAACTTTAAACAATAAAATCCAGCTTATTTTGCGTTTTCATATGGACGCCATCTTTTTGTTAATTTCTCAGATTATTATATAGATCAAAGAAGAGATTCTGTAAATTTTGTTCTGAAATTTGAAATCCCGTTAGTCCTTGATCATGAAAACCATAAAATCGTGCGTACTCAACCGCACCAAGAGCTTTTCCCCCACCCATTCTCCAATTTTTTACTTGCGATTATAGGTACACTATAAGGCAAGTTTTGGATTCGTGCAAAAAAAATTTTTTGAGATAACAATCAAACATGATATAACGATGATAGAGAACACCAAAAAAGTGGGTGGCAAAATTCTGTCTGTCTGTCTGTCTGTCTGTCTGTCTGTCTGTCTGTTCGTCTACAGCCTAAACGGCTCGATCGATTTTCTTCAAACTTGGTACTTAGTGGTTTTTGGTGATTCTGCCGACACGTTTTTTTCATTTTTTTTTTTAGAACCAAAAATAACGGTACCTGTGATACTTTTTTTTTTGGCAAATTTACATAATCGTATTTTTCTCAAAAACGGCTCGACAACTTTTCTTAAAAAAAATTCAATAAATTTATTTAAGTAAAGGCTTTCTTTGGGTGGAAAACCATTTTTCAAAAATGGTTATTAATGGTACCTCCCAAGGAACCATTTTTTTAATTTTTGATTTTCTTCAAAATGGTATGACCGATTTCAATTATTTTTTTTATACAGAAGCTTCCAAAAAATGTTAATAGTTTTGTGTACCAACATTTTTGAAAAAGTATTTTTTGGATTTTTAAAAAATATTTCAAATTTTTTTTTGGAAAATCAAATATTTCGAAAACGGCATCATAGATTTTTTTGAAACTCGATATTTAAGACTTTTTTAGTACTCTCTAAAATATTTTTAGAAAAAATTTTACATTTATGAAAAAATAATGGTACCTTCCATACAAAAGTGAAAAAACCGCAAAGGAAAATATTTTTTTGCTTGAAAACGACTCCTACGATTTTGATTAAACTTTTTTCATATACTAAAATTAGTACGATCTACCATCAAAAATTATAAAATTTTACACATAGCAACTATTAGTAGTACCTGTCATAGAACGTATTTTTTTATTTTGAGTTTTCTCGTTATCAGCTTAACGGATTTAAATGAATTTTTTTATATACAAATTTCAAATAAGATTAAATAATATTGCATATCAAAATTTTCAAAAAAAAAGTTTTTGGATTTTTAAAAAAAGTTTCAAATTTTTTTTTTTGAAAATTCGATATCTCAAAAACGGGTTGACAATTTTTTTTCAAATTTTGTTTTTATATACACATAAATATATTGTTCAAATCTGCATACCAAAATTTGTTCTTAAAAATGTTTTAAGAATTTTATATATAAAAAATTTATTTAAAAAAAAAACCGCTCCAACGATTTTAAATTTTTTTTCCCATACAATCATATTCCATCATGAATTAAGATGGCATACTTTTTTTTCACCTCAAACTGTCAAAAGAGTTGTTTTAGCTAATTTAAGTGCCGTATTTCATGCTTCTCTACATTTTTCTCTCATAATTTCCATGTTTGTATATACAATTTTCTTAAACTCGCATTGTCTTGAACATAAGAGCAAGTACGTGCGACCCAGTTGTGCATTTTATTTTTATTGTATCTGTCATATTAAAGAAACCATGTTACTTAACCTAAAAACAGCCCTTAAAGGTCTGACCTTCAACTAGTTCAAAGCAATAGTGATGATAAAGGTGGTGTACCTATTCAAATGAACGAAAAAAGTGCTACGATTTCAACATGAATTTAAAGAAATGATAATAAAAGGTGTAATGATAGTAAGTTTGAGATAGAGATCTCTACCAAATTGTCAAAGTCAAAGTGACAGCTAAGAGCTCGGCACCTTTGACAGACGCAATTACCAATAAAAAAAAAATCCAAACATTTACACTCCACTTCAAATGAATAAGGACACACATTTTCAAAGGTACTTTTTCCATTTTTTCTTAACATTGTGCATTAATGAATCATTTGATTATCCTTATTGTTTGTTTATGATGTTGGGAAAAGAAAACAGAAAGATTAATTCAAAAAGTACTGCTATTTTTCCTCCGACTATCATCAAAGTCTTTCCATAAGGAAAATGCAGTCTTTTTGTGTCAACTGAATAAGCTCAAATATTGAAACTGGTAATAAAAGTTAATGGATGGAAGTAAAAAAATTTTTTTTGAAATAGTTTTTATTGTTTATATTTATTCTCGGACAATGCACAATGTTTGAAAAAAATTAATAAACCAACTACGAAAATCCATGTGCTCATTCTGTTGAATTGGAGTGTATTGGCCTCCGAAATAAAAAAAGAAAATGGGTGGTACCTAAATGTCATTTGTGCCGAGGTCCTGAGTTTGACATTTAGAAATTTTTGCTAAGAAGCTCTATTGTGTGTTTTCTTATTCTCTTCTAAAGGAGAATAGGACAAAACGGTCTACAGGACCAATAACGACGAGACATATGTCGTTGGAAAGGTATTTTTATGAACTACAATAGTTAATATGAGGGCTTACTTCAAATCACTGTGTGAAAAAAGTTATTCGCTGAATAGAATTGTGTTCTGGTGCATTCTAGCATGTATAAAATATCACAACAAAAACATAAATGTTAAAAAAGGAGCCAAGTTCTTATGTGCACAAGAAACCTGTGCGTAAAAAGTCAGCCAAAAAAAGTAATGAGATCTAAAATATATGCCAAGTTTTAAGTTCATGAAGTTCAATATCAAATATCTTAAGTAGAGTAATATCGAAACAATTCCAAATCATGACAGAAATTTGGTAATTAATGATTACTGATTAAAATTTGGTGGGTTCACTGGGCAAGTTTTCATACATTTTAAATTTGTGATTAAGTAAGTATTTAAGAGAAAACTTGCCAAGTAAATCCACCAAATTTTAATCAGTAATCATTAATTACCAAATTTCTGTCATGATTTGGAATTGTTTCGATATTACTCTACTTAAGATATTTGATATTGAACTTCATGAACTTAAAACTTGGCATATATTTTAGATCTCATTACTTTTTTTGGCTGACTTTTTACGCACAGGTTTCTTGTGCACATAAGAACTTGGCTCCTTTTTTAACATTTATGTTTTTGTTGTGATTTCACTCCTTTTTGCAAAGACTTATTTTGCCAGGTGAAAGTCAAGCCCTACCGCTCTACAAATTTTCATAATTCTACGAAAACCAAAAATGCTCTGTACAAATAATAGCAATTCTGATAAAGTGGGTGGATGGCACCCCCCCCTGAATGGACAATTCCAAATTTTCGATTTTTTCCTTTCTAAGTACTTCAAGTTCTACCGACCTACCAATTGTCATCGTTCTACAACAATCGGAAGTGCTCCATATAATTTACAAGAATTTTTAAGAATGTGGGTGGATGCCACGCCCCCTGAATGCAAAATTCCAATTTTTCAATTTTTCTTTCTAAGTACTTTGAGCCATACCGACCTACCAATTTTCATCGTTCTACAACAATCGGAAGTGCTTTATATAATTTATAAGAATTTTTGGGAATGTGAGTGGATGCCACGCCCCCTTGACTGAAACTTCCAATTTTTCGATTTTTTTTCTTCTAAGTACTTCAAGGCCCACCAACCTACCAATTTTCATCGTTCTACAACAATCGGAAGTGCTGCATATAATTTATATACACTTTCTTCGTGGATTTCAAAGCCGCATTTGATTCAATAGACCGTAACTCATTGTTTTACAAACTTTATCAAAAAGGAATGTCATTTAAATTTGGTAGAGTTCTTCAAAACTTGTATGCACAGACTCGAGCTGCAGTGTGGACGGGAGAAGAAAGGTCTGAATGGTTTGACACAAAATCAGGTGTAAAGCAAGGATGTGCTTTGAGCCCAGATCTCTTTTCGCTTTTCATTGATGATTTACTGGATGATCTACCTGGAGGTGTGGTTTATGCTGACACTAGTATAAAGGGTCTTATGTTTGCGGATGATGTTGTTTTGCTAGCCAGTTCTCCAGAGTCTTTACAGTTAATGATTAATCGCCTGCATGACTACTGTAAACTCTGGAATTTAGTAGTTAATCGTGAAAAATCAAAGATTATGATTTTTAAAAAAGGTGGAGGAAGATACAGTACAAAGGAGAAATGGAGTTATGATGGTGCGCCATTAGAACTGGTGAGTGAATATAAGTATTTGGGGGTACTCCTAACCCAGAACCTGAGCATGAATAAACACCTGGTAGAGAAACTGTCTAAGGCCAAAAATGCAATCAACGCAACTTGGAAAGGATGCTTTGCTAATAGATCTATTTCCCATAGCACGAAATACAGAGTTTTTAAAGCAGTTGCAGAATCAATTTTACTATATGCTGCTCAAATTTGGGGGTATAAGCCATACGATTCGGTAGAAAAACTTCTGAGGTTCTATATCAAGCGCTCTTTTCATCTTCCGGTTAATTCACCAAATTATCTACTTATGATCGAAACAGGTCTCTCACCCTTGTTTATAAGAACCCTTAAGCTTCATGTTGACTATATCATTAAAATAATGAATATGGCAGATAGTCGACTTCCAAAAAAAGTTGCTTTAAAAACGGTGGCGAGTAATTCAAGCTGGTATGCAGAGTGGCTGAACTTAGCTCTTCTCTGCAGGATCGAAGTGGATTTAAGTATCGAAAACATTGCAAACTGGAAAACAGTTTTATACGAATTAGTCGAGAGTGTGGATGTATTATATGCAACGAAATACAGAGAGGAAGCCGAAGCATCAGTGCACAGATCACTTTATAATCGACTGAACCACGATCTACTAGAAAAAAACTACTTCCATGATATGAATAGTGTACAAGAAATATATCTATGATGATGAAGCTGCGAGGAGAGCTTTTGTCCCTCAACTACATGCCACATAGGGACGATCTACCATGTTTATGCGAGTTATGTAACTTACAAGAACGAGAGGACGTTATACATTTCATGGGAAAATGTCCAATTCTATGTGAAACGCGACAACATGTTTTTGGAAAAAAATTTCTTACGGATGATGAATGTATAAATGCTTTAAATGAGCTTAATGTGGAAAAATTGTTTCGCTTCTCCAAAATTGCTTTAAACTATAGGAGTAAAATTATGAGTGGGGATTTCTGAAATGTTTTGGACTGCTCATTTGTATGTATGTTGTTTTATTTAAAATACTTTTTTTTTTTTTTTTTAACAAACCATTTCTTAGCCATAGAATAAATTATATAATTGTCAATCCGGCAGACGGCAAGCGCCAAGCCTGACTGTTTTTGTAAAATTTGTATGAAAATATATTACCGAAGAAATAAAAACATTTTAAAATTAAAAAAAAAAATTTAAAATAATTTATAAGAATTTTTAAGAATGTGGGTGGATACCACGCCCCCTGAATGCAAAATTCCAATTTTTCAATTTTTTTCTTTCTAAGTACCTCAAACCCTACCAACTTACCAATTTTCATTGTTCTAGAACAATCGGAAAAGCTCCATATAATTTATAGAATATTTAAGAAAGTGGGTGGATGGCACGCCCCCTGAATAGAAAATTGCAGATTTTCGATTTTTTCCTTTGTATGTACCACAAGGCCTACCGTTGTACGAAATTTCAAGTTTCTACGATGTCGGGAAGTGCTCCATAATTTTGATGATCTGTCAGTGAGTCAGTGAGTCAGTGAATCAGTCAGTCAGTTACGGTTTTTACGATTTTTGAAGTCCTATATCTTGGGAACTACTAGTGCTAAGGAGCTGAAATTTGGTGAGCCACCTGTTATTGACCAGCCTAGCAAATACTGCGAGTTTGAAGTTTCTGACTTTATTGGTACTGAAGTTAGAGGGGGGTTGAAAATCGCCTGAGTTTGTTCCTGTAAAAAGGGTGTAGTGCCGCGAACTTGGCTGGGCACTACCGTGCCCTTTGATATTGAGTATGACCAAAATTTATGAAAACTGGTCTAAAAAATATCAACAATATATATGTCATTGGAAAGGTATTTTCATTACCAACAGTACTTCTAATAGCAGTTTAGATTAAATCACTGTGTGAAAAAAGTTATTCTATAATTAAGGAATTATTGTGGTTCATTTTAGTGTGAAAAAATGCTTTTTTTTAGTATGGGCAAAAAGTGTGAACGCAAGTTCAACCAATAACAACGTGACGTATGTCGTTGGAAAGGAAATTTTATGTTCTACAATAGTTAATAAGGCAGCTTGTTTCAATCGCTGTGTGAAAAAGTTATTCGCTACTTGTTACTCATGCTCCATAAACCTTATCTGTACCAAAATTCCCTAAAGCAGCGAATAACTTTTTCCACACAGTGATTTTAAATAAGTTGTTATGGAAACTATTATTGTTCATAAAATACCTTTTGAAAGACATACATATTAGTGGTATTGGTTATACCAGTTGGTATACAAAACAAAACCTTGGTTAGTAAATAACCTTTTTCACAGTGATTTGAAATTAACTACCATAGTGACTATTGTAGCGCATAAAAATAGGTACCTTTCAACCGACATACGACTCGTTTTTATTGGTTCTTAGACCACCTTCCATACAGTTTTGCCGATTGTCCTTTGATGCTTTCTCTAACGCCATTTACAAAAATTCATTTGGTCACCTTAGTTCGGAGATATAGGCTGTTTTCCAAAATGCAGTACTGCAGCGCATCATGATTTCTTAATTTTTTTATATTTTTACTTTTTTAATACAATTCAACATTAACTGTTGCAATTAATGCATTGCACAACACTAAAGTATAGCGCATTTTTTTAACGTAAATTTATCTCAGAATATGAATATTAAAAGTATGATGCACTGCAGTACTGCATTTAGGAACTCAGCCATTTTCATTATCATTCATCATCATCAAGTCCTGTAACCCCGGTTGGGGCATAGGGCGCCAACAAATCGTTTCCATCCTTCTCGGTCTGCAGATAGATATTTTAACTGTGGCCACGTCTTTCTCTGGGAGTCTGCTTCTGCTAGAACAGTTGATTTCCATGTTGTTCTTGGTCTTCCAACCCGCCGTGCACCCTGAGGATTCCATTCAAAAGACTGCTTTGCAATTTCATCGTTTGGTTTCCTCAGTGTGTGACCAATCCATTGCCATTTACGCTTTCTTATGCCAACGTCCAGCCGCTCCTGGCTTGTCCTGCGCCACAATTCCTCGTTTGATATAATTTGTGGCCAGCGAATTTTTAGAATATGGCGTAGACAACGGTTCACAAAAGCCTGCAATTTCTTTGAGATGGTAGTCGTGACTTTCCAGGTTTCGCAAGCATATAACAGCACGGATTTGACATTGGATTCGAAGAATCTCAACTTTGTGCGCAAGGAGATTTGACATGAGTTCCAAATTTGGGAGAGAGAACCGAAGGCTGCGCGAGCTTTATTTATTCTACTTTGAACGTCCAGATCAGTACCACCATTTGCTGAAACAATACTTCCAAGGTAGTTAAATTGTTCAACCTCTTCAACTGGCGTCTCCTGTATTAAAATACGCTGATGTGTGGAGCGGCCTGTGAGCATTATTTTTGTCTTTTTGCTATTTATTTTAAGACCACTCGCCTCTCCTTTTAACTTCAGAACTTGACACATCCCGTTCAGCCCGCTGATGTTATTTGCCAAGAGACATATATCATCGGCATAGTCTAAGTGGCTTAGCCTTTCAAACGGTCTCCATTGGATGCCCTGCCTCTCTGATGTTCCAACGCTGGCCGTCAAGACATCGTCAATCGCCAGTAGAAAGAGAATTGGCGATAGAACATCTCCCTGTCTCACACCCTGCCGCACTTCGAAAGAGTCGGATAGCTGCCCATTGTGTAAAACAAAGCATCTTGCGTTGTTATAGGACTCTCTTATAATGGCAACAATTTTTGGGGGAATTCCTCTACCAAGAAGTGATCTCCATATACATTCACGGTTGACTCGGTCAAAGGCCTTCTCAAAATCCACGAACATGAGGTAAAGCGGTGATTGAAACTCCGCAGACTGCTCAAGAACGATACGCAGAGTGTTGATATGGTCGACACAAGACCGCCCACTGCGGAAACCAGCTTGATGCCTCTTGAGTGTAGACTCGATTCTAACCTTTATCCGCTCCAGAATGATGGTTGCCATTAATTTTGGAAAAACGGACAAAACTGTAATACCTCGCCAATTGTTGCAATTCTTAAGATCACCTTTCTTTGGCAACTTAACAATTACACCATCCTTCCAGTCGCTGGGATAGATTTCATTTTCCCACACAGCTTGTATCAACGGGTGTAGAATACTAGCCGTTCTGACAGGGTCAGCTTTCAGGAACTCGGCTGGTATACCATCAAGTCCAGCTGCTTTGTTGTTTTTGAGAAGATTTATCGAAGATTGAATTTCCAGTACTGTAGGGGGCTCGATGTCAATACCCCTATATGATCTACGCATCTCGTTAAGCTGGGGCACTTCAGCACTCTGCTCGACAGAATCCTCATTAAGCAAGGCACAAAAGTGCTCCTTCCACCTGCGCAGCTGATCTTCGATTGATACCAAAAGTGTACCATCCACATCCATTACAGGATGATTGGTGTTGGTTTTCTTCCCGACAACTTCCTTGGATATTTGGTACAATTCCCTCATGTCTCCTCTTCTTGCAGCGTTTTCCGCATTTTCTGCGAGACCGTCTAACCTCACCCTCTTGTCTCGTCTCACACAGCGATAGACCATCTTATGTGCTAAGCGATACTCTCTTCGCAATTCAGCCTTTCGTTGAGCATCTGCTTCGGCATTTATTTGCATCTTCAACGATTTGCGAAGCTCGATTTTATCCCAGGTGTCTTGGGATATCCAAGAGTCTCTAACTCTCGACTGCTTGGGTACAGTTTCGGATCCAGCATCCATAAAAACACTTTTTATATCACCCCACATCTCATCAATTGTTGAATGTTGTATTCCATTTAATGACGAAGCTCTGTCGTTAAGGTTGGTGACATAGTTACGACATATGTTGGGATCACTTAAAGCATTTGTATTGAACTTCGAATTCCTTGCTGCACCCTGTGATTGACGTTGTACAGCTGCCGTTCGTAGCTTGAGACTCATGAGAACCAAATGATGGTCGCTTCCAATGTCGGCATTTCTTATGCTCCGAACATCGCACATTGACTTCCTCCATCGCTGCTGAATCATGATGTGGTCAATTTGGTTTTCAGTTTGACCATCCGGATGTACCCAGGTGATTTTGTTGCAAGTCTTATGTTTAAACACAGTTCCACCCAGTACAAGACGATTAGCGTTACAAAAATCGACCAGCAAATCGCCATTTTCATTTCGTGACCCCAAGCCATTTTTCCCCATGACGCGTTCCAGACCGTAGTTGTCTGATCCGACTTGGGCATTGAGATCTCCCATGACAATTATGATGTCGGCTCTTGGAACACCACTGTAAACTGAGTTAAGATGAGTGTAGAAAGCGGTTTTGTCTTCCTCGGTCGCTTCATTTGTGGGGGCGTAGCACTGAATTATTGTGACGTTGCGAATTTTTGAACGGAACCTTGCTGTCATTATTCTTGCAGAAATGGGCGCCCAGGATATAAGACTACGCCTTGCTTCTTCGTTCAACATAATTCCGACACCATGCAGCCTTTGGCCACCCTCTCTTTCATCCTCCCCGGAATACAGCATTCTCGTTTGCCCAGAGTCAGCTCTGTATTCGGCTCTTCCTCTCCACCTAGTTTCACTGATGCCCAGGATACTGATCTTAAGGTGAAGCATTTCACGCTCAACCTGCTCGTATCTACCTTCGCCGTACAAGGATCGTACGTTCCATGCTCCGATTTTCGTACGTATGCGGTAGCCAAAAGTATCATTTGCTCTTCTTAAAAGACTTCTTCTATTTGTTAACGATTCATTTATTGTTATGGCGTCTTGATTGACGCTGGTACACGAAAGATGCCGCACCCCCAAATCCGATGTGCGGTTTACAGCAGCCGAAGCTGCAGAAGGATTCTCCATAAAATGGTTACCTCTTGGGGACTCATTTCCAATTGTTGTCATATTTCATGTAATAGCATATATCCTTCCACCATGGTGTTTTCCGAGATACGATTAATAACATACATAAGCTCAGATTTGACAGGCACACCCGCCTTTTGTATGGTCAAACACATAACTGCTCGAGGCCGCCCACTATGGGAAAACAGACGCCTTTTGTAGCCGCCCAATATGGGTTACAGACGCTACCTGCTGCTGCCGTTGGCCTTTTAACAAAAACGCTCCTCCGCCACCAGACTATCATGCCGTTGACCGCCACCTGCAGTTCATCCGTCTTAAGGGGGCTTTTAACCATCCCAAGGACAAGTTTGTGCCCTGACCAGCAAAGCTGGGTTGTCTGCTTATCCCGGCATCCATTCGGTCCCCCTGCACGTTAGCGTTACCCTACGTTCATTATCATTAATCATTATTAATCGCACTCGAAAATACTATACCTATTAAAGTGAACGGGAGTGTATTTAGGGAAATGAGTAAACAAAATACTTTTGAGCATTTTTTTAAAGATAGACTATAGAGCTACATATCGGTACCTTCCCGTAAGAATGTATTAAGCGACATTTCAAAAATTTTAAAGACATCGAAAGAAACCTCTGGCCCAGTTATTTATTTAAAAAAATAAAAAGATTTGGAACGGGATTTTCAACTCAAAATGTCCCTAAAAATCTGTTTATTAAAACAAAATACCAAAATAAATAACTGAATAAGAGGTATTTTAAAAATTTAATTTAAAATTTTGAAAATGTCGCTTAATACATTCTTACGGGAAGGTATCGATTATGTGGGATAAGAAATCTCAGCAACAGATTGCTGCACTATTTTTAAAGCTGGAAGAGATGTTGTTTTTGATAGTAATTTAATAGGGGTATTTATACATGGAGCAGCATTGCTCAACGTCGATCGTTTGAACGCAAAAAGATACCAATATTGTATGGTTTCTAAAAAGTTCCGTTTCCATGAAGTGAAGTTGTCGAGTATGTTAATAATTTAAATAGACAGGAACCTCCCCCAATCGTCCTTCTCCTCCTCTTGAAACTTTCTACTAACCATGCGCTTACCATTTTTTTGTTTCATGATTTAGATAAAATGAATAAGTATTTATTTTGTCCCAAAACTATTATGTTATTTTGCATAGCTTACGATATTTTGAAGTCACTTTTATTTTAAATTTAAAACTAATAGAACTTAACTATGATTTTTAATATTTTTCGGTGGATTCAACAAATAAATTTACTAAAAAAAAACACTTTAAGAAATTGTAAAACCACATAGTTTCTACTTATAGAAATCCAAGAGAGAATTAGAACTTTTCCCGATTATACCAAAATTATTGAAATAAAAATAAATCACTGTACCGTATATTGTATCTGTTAATCCTATAAATGTATGTATGAACTTAAAATAATGATAACTTTTCTCAATTAATTCTCGTTGATTACTGGATTCAGTCACAGATAGTAGCTTGAATAAAAGCGATTGTTTTTCAGCCGGCATAAAATGGTCAAGACCAGAATGTGAATTAAGAAATTAAGTATTATCGCGAACGTCACTGGATGCTAAGTTTGGAATTGCAATGAGAATGATTAATTTTAAATCTTTTTTTTTTTTTTGTTAACTCCAAGTAACTTTGTTGATGTACTTAACGCTGATTTTATCAATCGTGTGTCATTTTTTTTTTTTTTTATAAAGAAGTGTGGATATTTTGACTTAAGGAATGAGGAATGAATTGTTGTTTTATGTTTTCCTTATATGAGAGAGCGTTGTTTGCGGTTATAAAGTGTCACGTTTCAGTAGCTTGTTTTACTTCACATAATTTTTTTCATTTAAAGTTGAATGGCTTTTTTGTTTTGTTTTGTTTTTATTATATGTAGTTGGTAGGTTAGGAACCTGAATAAACATAAATATGTACCTAAAGTCCAGTAGTCGACTCAGTTAATGACCTTGATATTGGTATCCATATACAGTTGGAAGCATGGATTTGGAAACTTGTGAAAGGAACGATGAAAAAATAAATTGTCTGTAGAGTAGTTAAGGCTGGAAAGATGTAACACAAAGCTATAAACTACTCAAAACAAAATAGGACCCACCTCGTGTATACACTCTTATTTGTAAAAAAAAAATGCGTGAGTACCGGGACTCGCGTGGAAGATGTGTAAACATTCGTTTTCACCTGAAGGTAAGGGATCGGGTCATTACCACGTATGGCAAAAATTAGGAATCTGTAATACAAGCGCTAAAACAAAATGGTTGCACGACACAAATTATAATGAATTTACCCATTAAAAAACTCCTCCGCAAATAAACCATCACAAATTAAGCTACTTCAATTAACTTTATGGCGTCACCAAGTTGTTCCTGGATTCAATGTTAAAGTGTCAAAAAGTAACTTTGAGTTCATTTTTCCAACTCATCTCTTTGATACTGAGTTGAAATGGTTAATCTGTCAAAAGCAGCTGAAATCACGATGTTTTCATTTTGAGTTATCTTTTGTTTGCTTCTCGATCGTTCGGTTTGGAATTGATCTCATTTTTGTAATATGTAATAGTTTAATTTTATTATCCCCCAGATCTGATCCGGATTAGATTATCATAATAAAACAAACAGGATCCCAGTGCTACAAGAGTGTTATATACCTATCCGATCCCCGTTTATCCTTTTGTATCTGTATTTTCTCTCTACCATTGTATATACAATGTCTCTACTGTATTCTCTATTTTCTCCCTATCTTCAACACAAAAAGCCATCTACCTGTGAGAGAAAAAACTCATTTTTGCAAAAAAGTACAAAGGGTGTATCGTCAGAATTAATTTGCAAATCAAAATCCAAAAGCAAGGTCGGATTTTGTGTTGTTTTTGTAATACATGTATGCATATAAATACAATCCAGATCAGATCTGGGGGAAAATATAAAGCTAATATATTTTTATTTTTATTGATTTTACCGTCGATTTTTTTATCTGATTTGATCGATTTGTAGTAAAGAAATTTGTGCAAGTAATGAATGATAAAAAAATTGGAAATATTTTTGCTTAAATATTCAATTTTGTGCTAGAATGAAGTTAAAAGAAATTTAATCTGAAAAATGTATGCATTTTCGAAGTGCTGATAAAAGTTCTTTCCAATAATGAAATCACAATTTCTTCTTGATTTTTAATTCCAAATCTATTTCGACTTTTTTCACCCAATTTGTTTGACAGATCAGCCATAGTTTTAGCTTTTGTCGTTCCTAAATGAAAAGTTACTCAAATTAACTTTTTTAAATATGACATTACAACACTTCTTTTTGACACATTAACCACAGAGAAACATAAAAGAATGCGCCACTTGGCAAATCATGTTATGACATTTCAAATCAAGAAATTACAAATAACACTTAATATCACAAACCAAAATTGTCACACGCGATTGCAGAGATTAACATCAAAAGCAGCATATAATTTCTAGAAAAAAAGCAACAAAATCTTCGCCTGGCAAAATGTATGTCAAATATCTCTGTCAATATATGATTGCATCTTGACATCCAATCAAGATATGAAACGGACATTCTGAGAGAAATTATCTACTGTGTAGTCGGGGTGTAAGGAATTCACTCCACTTAGAAAATACCAAAACCATTAGGTATAAACGAAAACTACCTTACCTATTCGAGTTTACAGAGTTCTACTTACCTACAACAAACAAAACGGTTCCAAAAGGAACCGTGAGCCCATATCCGTTACAGCCGATTTTCAATTTTACTTTACCCATACCGAGCGCTAAGATGTTTACACATCAAAAACTATTGATGAACTGGTTTTCGTGGATAGATATGTTTTCGCTGAAAGTTTTGAAATTGTGTGAACATAATCAATAGATTATATTTTATTGTAGCTAGATTTGTATAACATTTTTTCTTAAAACTAGATTGCACAATTTAAAGAGATGTGGTATGATTCTACCTTACTACTGAAAACTAACAATTTCTATTTAAATAATATCACAGGTAAAAGGTTGTGTAGAAGGAAAAGCTACCAGAAAAACCTCAATTTAATAAATAATTTACATTAACTTCCCTGAGGAGAGAGAAGTGGGGCACCGGCACAGGAAACTGATAATAGATGTTGTTCACAAATGAATTATAAGAATAAATAAATATATAAATAAATAAATAAATAAATAAATAAATAAATAAATAAGTAAATTAATAAATAGTAAATAAATAAATAAACAAATAAATAAGGAGAAACAAAAGTAAATAAACAAACAAATATATAAATAAATACAAAATACATAAATAAATTAATAAACAATAGAAACGTTATAAATCAATTAAATAAATTAGAAACAGAATGTAAAGTTTTTACAAAATATACATAAACATATGTATGGGAACACTAACAACACCTTAGGTAGCTAAGTTTGAGATCAATTCATTGTCTGAGCAACTTTTGCCACCCCCTGCCAAATTTGTAAATATTCAAATAAAAAAAATCGACTAATATAAACAAAAAAAAAATTAATAAAATTCTTCGGCAAAGCTAAATTAATTATTTATTTATTTCCACTTCTTTCAAACTCAGTCACCAGTCACCACGCTTGCGTCAACGTGTAATAGCGGGCATAAAAGAGTTGTAGATCTTACGATTCTCTACAAAAAAGCTTAAGAAGACACTTTTTTCTAAAACTGTCTCATTTTCCGAATGAATTTTGTATAGTAATAGTAATGAATGCTTTTTCTAAGTTTTGGTCCAAAGAAAATTTTGGTTATGAAAAAAATATCTCAAGTGATTTCTCATCGTCGAACTCGAGATTTTGATTGATAGGGAAGACGAAAAAGTGGGTCCCACAATTCTGTCTGTCTGTTTGTCCCTTCCACTACAACCTAAACTGCTAGAAGGCTTTTCCTTACACTTGGTATATAGTGGTTTTTGGTAATACCCCTCATATATTTGTTTACTTCTTTTTAAACCAAAAGTAACGGTACCTGCCACTTGCCACACAATTTCCTTGAAAATAGGTTATTTGTATAGATAGTGTTCTATCAATGTTCGGCCATACAGAGTTGTTGATTGTGGGTTTTTTAATGATTTTTTAGGGAAAGGTCATAATGTTTTGCTTAAGTAATTATTGACGCTAACCTTCAAGGTGTGGAGTTGACATAAAACAAATTGTCACCTAACAGAGAAAAACTGGTTACTCATTGTTTCATTAAAAAAATCTCAACCAAAAGTGTTCAGAATTTTGAATTTATTCTCGTTGTTACTAAAATTCAATCAACTTGAGAATATTTTCAAGATTTTTGAGTTTAATAACCATCTATAACTATCAAAACAAATGTGAATTAAGCGGCTTTTCACTCTAAACGTCTAAGCTGACGAAATATGCAAGCCTCTTCGAGCTGCAAAAATAATAATAATTTAAATATATGTTTTTATTTTTATTCATTCCGGTATACTTAGGTACATTATTGTTCTGTTATAACTCGCAGTTCCTAATTCTGTTCTATGAAATTCTGCAAATAATGAAAAAAGTGGTTTGGAAAATTTTTGAAAAATTGAATTTTAAAAACAGAATTTCTCATCAGACAGAATGTTGACCCCAACCCAATTTTTTTTAGCAATTTTACCAAATCTTATTTTTCTGAAAAACAGCTCAATAACAATGATTTTTGGTTTACTTGAAAACTTTGTGACTGATTTTAATCAAAAATTCAAAAGAAAAAGTTCAAAAAGTACATTTTCTTTGAAAACATTTTAATGGGAATAAGTGTTTTCTTTTTATTGAATGGTTGTTTTGTATATACCCGCCGTAATAGCTGCAAAGTTCTTAAGA
This sequence comes from Dasysyrphus tricinctus, assembly GCA_963921185.1. Classification (NCBI taxonomy): domain Eukaryota; kingdom Metazoa; phylum Arthropoda; class Insecta; order Diptera; family Syrphidae; genus Dasysyrphus; species Dasysyrphus tricinctus. The sequence continues at coordinate 90,646,652 of OY992532.1, forward strand.
ACACCATAATATTTGTATTCAATCATTATTTTCTTACTTTCTACCTTTGTACCTATACCTATCTATTGTTCAAAAGAATTTTGGTAATAATTTTCTGATGTTAACGACAAAACTTTTGGTTTCAGTACCGCCCGGACAGAATTTTCTAGGGACGTTAAAATTTAATAACTATGCGAAGAGCAGGGCACCTTCGGTAATCAGCAATATAGTTTCGCGAATCGGTATTTCAATTTATGGAGTCGTGAATGCGGTCATTGAAATTCAAGGCGTAGCCTTTCTGATCACGTTAACTCCCGCCTGGATTACAAATTCAGTTATTCACATGATTACATTTGCTCTTTGCTGAGGGCGGCAAAATTTTACAGTCAATACCTATTAGTTATTTAAATTCTCCACCTCGTATATAGTGCCGCAAAATTTGCCAGGAAAAATTTAAGCAGGAAAAGTTAATAAAAACCAACCTAAAAAAATCTAAAAATCAAGGATATCTAAATTTTTTTATAAATTGTGCATAACTTTTTTTGAAGCAAAGAAAGGGTCAATACTTGCAGAGAAAAAATAAAGTAGAGACTTAAGGCCTTAATATGGCATGTTCAAAAATTAATATTTGTTCAAAATTGACAGAGATATTCCCGTTCAAACCTCATCATTTCTTATAATTTTTCGCAGTTTTGGCCCGAAAGTCCCTTTTTCGGTACAATATGGCAAATTTCACTTTCGTAAAAATGTTAGAAATAAACATTTCGATATAATATGACATTAGAACTATAGAGAATTTATAAAAAGGATATAAGTTCGCAATTTCGTTTTCGGCTGTTTTTTAATGCTTTCAGACCTACAGACCGAACGGCTGGTCCGATTAACATAAGATTTGGTACTAGTTGCTAGGAACGTTAAATTTGTCATAAAGTACCAAAAAATAGGCTTTCGGGCAAAAACTGTGAAAAATGATAAGAAATGGTAAAGTTTGAATGGATATCTCTGTCAATTTTCCAATAATATGGCTTTTTAACATGTCATGTTTGTGCATGTCTTGAGCGTATCTTTGCTCCGAAAAAAGTTATGCGCAATTTAGAAAAAAATTAAAAAAATTTGATTTGATTTAAAAATTTGATTTTTCGATTTTTTTTATGTTGGTTTTTGTTTACTTTTGGTGCTTAAATTTTTTTAAGAAATTTTCAAAAATATCCATTTCGATAGAAAATATAATTTTTAACAAAAAGTATTATATGTAAAATTGTCAAATTCGGCTTAGTTTTCGAGTTATACAAAAAATTCTGAAAAGTGGCCAGTGTGACCATTCTCTCAGAAACTTTTTTGTGAATTTAGTAGCATTTTCGGTTTTAAGCATGCTTATGGGCCAAACAAACATATTCAATAATAAAATCCCTTGCACGTAATTGTTCCTTTTTAAAAGGTCTATTCAATAGGCTATTATAAAAGGATAAAGAGTTCGTATCACAATATTAAGTTTATTAATGGTTTAATGAATGTGCAGTTGTTGTGATTGCAGTCTTTTCAAGTACTGAAGTTAATTAAAGGATTAATTAACTAAAGGATTAATTTCAATAAGTTGTTTAACTTACAAAAAGACTTTAACTGTTAGCCCAGCAGTTATTAGTAGTAGGGGGAAGACGGGAGACTTGAGCCACTTTTTGTAAAATTGTTGATAAAAACTTGTCTATTTATCTCAGCCGCATGAAAGATACATCTCTATAAAGCTACACTTATCTATTTTGAAACTAGTTAAATTGGCTTCAAATATATTCAATTGGTTTCAACCCAGAGCAAATTGTTTGAAGAAAGATTTTCGGCTCAAGTCTCCCGCCCCTACGGGAGACTTGAACACCCCCTGGGGGAGACTTGAACATACCCAAATTGAACAAGTTAACAATACAAAAAATGAGATCACCGTCTAAGATTTTCATTAAACTCAAATGTTACTATATTTAACGTATTATTTGCTAACAAAAATGTTTTAAAAATGTATACACGAAAATATTGATACAAAATTAAAAACAACCTTAAAAACCGTAACAAACGAAAATAAATACAAAACTTAAATAAACCCCTCCTTGGGAAATACAGTAAGAATATTGTAAGATTTTTTAAACATAATTTGTGCATTTTTATCCTTGTATTTCCCCTTCTGCGGCAGTTTTTTGACTTTTTTTTGGTTTTGCTCCTCATTTTCGTATGATCAAGTCTCCCTACAATAAGTGGTTCAAGTCTCCCGTCCACGCTTTTTGAGACAAAAGAGATTATAAATTCTGTTACGTAAGCTTTTGCAATATTCTGCACGGGTATTTACAAAAACTATTATTCAAGGAATAAGATCATACTAAATTATTTAATTAACTACGAGACAAACAAAAGTTATGAAATGAAAAGAAAAAAAAAAATTGTTTAACTTTTCATAGCGAAAAATGCATTTACTCGTCCAGGAACCAAAATAAAATGTTGATCCTGAAACCTTTTCATTAGCAAATAGAAGGTCAATTTCTGCTTCGGATGTATAAACTCTTCTAGAATTTAAGGGTAGTCTGAGTGAAATATTGCGAGTGGCTCATGTCTCCCGTATGGTCAAGTCTCCCGTTTTCCCCCTACTTATATTCAGTACTGTACAGTCGCCGAAACCAGTCAATTGACTAAAAGTTAATTAACTTCAGTACTTTGTGACTGGTTTTAGTCTTTAAAATCAATTGAAAGTCTCAGTACTGGCCTGATTTTAGTTTTAGTCTTGAAGTCTTTTAACTGTAGTCAATTAATTGTAAGTCTTTTAAAGCCTTTCGACGAAAGTCTTCGCAATTTATTATTATAGGTATAAGTATCGAATAAAAAGAGGAAAATATTATGTTGCTCACAATGAATTAACTTATAGTCTTTTAGTCAATTGACTGGTTTCGGCGACTGTACAGTACTGAATATAAGTACTACTGGCGACTGTTTATTTTGCAGTTACAGTATTAACTTAACAGTCAATTGATAAGTTAATTAACTGGGACTTTGCTGACTGCATTACTAGAGTACTGGATTTTTTACAGCTCTGGTGCATGCTGAATGTTAAGGTTTTGTCCAGGTGTACCCCAAGACATTTTGCATCGAACTTCCATTCTGTTTGGACACCGTCCAATAATAGTGCGATGCTTGGCAAAGAACAGGGCTCTCTTTTCCTTGTAAAAAAGAGAGCCTGAGTCTTCGAAGCATTAATCTTTATTTTGCAACTGCTGAAATAGGTTTGGGAAATAAAGCAGATTAATTGGTTTCTATATGTAAACCAATTGAATCTGTTGAATATATGCAGGTATCATCTGCGAAGATAGCAGTTTCGCAATTCCGAAGTTTTGGAAAATCACTTGTGAATTTAATATACAGAAGTGGTCCCAAGACAGAACCTTGGGGAGCACCGGCCACGACATTTATTTCATCAGAATACCAATTATTAACATATACCTTAAAGGTTCAATTTTTAAGAAAGGATAGTATTATTTTTACAAAATATAAGGGAAACCTTAAAGAAATAAGTTTATGGATCAACCCTTCATGCCATACGGTGTCAAACGCTTTTTCAATGTCTAGAAGGACCATTCCTGTGCTGTTTCCTGCTGAAAGGTTTTCTTTTATGTCTCTAGTTATTCTGTGAACTTGATTAACAGTCCTCAGCATGTGTAACTGGTTTGATTTTAATTAATTTTTCTAAGCACTTGCTCAAAGAACTTAATAAACTTATTGGTCGGTAATTACAAGGCACGCTGGCATTTTTCCCAGGTTTAGGTATAGTAATTATTTTTCCCGTTTTCCATTAATTTGCAAAATATCCTAGTTTGAAACATCCATTGAACAACGTTCTAAGAAACCTAACGCCTATAATAGGAAGTTGCTTTAGGTATAGATTTGTCTTTCCATCAAATCCAGGAGATTTAGTGGTTTTTAAAGTTTGTTAAATATATTGTATATTATTGACTGATACGAAATCATTTAATACTTTAAAAAACTAGAATAAAGAAATTGCATAGATTGATTTACAGCACTTTCTATTTGAATATTGCTTGTGAGATTACGAGTTGTTAAATTGTTAGCACAGAATTCACGAGCTAATGCATATGCTTTTTCTTCATTAGAAAGTAGAACTGTATTATTAATTTTAAAAGCAGGAATATGTACATGTTTCTTTCTTACTACTTTCACTACATTCCAAAATGGTTTACTACCTTTACTCAAGCTCTAAAGTTTATTGTTCCATCTTTGGTTTCGTTTGGATCTCGTTCAGTACCTTCATTTCACGAAAGAATTGCTGGTCCCTGGTCCTAGTCCACAAAGTTCTGTATCTATTTCTTAATTTAATTGCTTCCACAAGAGTAGCAGGAAGAGAATTACCGTTATTTCTTTTTATTACTTTTTTTGGCACTGATTGATCTACACTTTCAAGTAGTTTTTTTTTTTTATTAAATTACACAAAAAAAAAACTCTTTTTGGAGAGATTAACACAAATTAAGGACAAAAATTATTACATTTCTTAGTTGTCATTTTCGACAGATGTTATATGTTAATTAACGTGTGGGGCCGCACCTTCTCCGTATTCAACTAATTTGTTATTCTCACTGAGCATCTTCGTCGAGTCTATTACGAACGGTTTGTTATTCGTATACAAGTAGATTACCGCAGCCGGCTTTATTAAGTCCGGCCAGTTACGGCACGCTCCCAATGTGCAGTTAACCTTATATGTACCGCTTTTTCAGGGCTGTTGTGAATCTTTCTGATCCAGGTCTTGTAGTTACACTGCTTATTTTCTGAAAGTCTTCCCACAACTGCCAGCTAGGAAAGAGCGCTATAGTGCGTACTGCAACAGAACTTTGAGATTCTGCCTCTTGAAGGATAAAAAAACAATCTTTCTCTTTGTCTTTATGTGGTCTCCGTGTCCATACGAAAAGAAGAACCAGCCTAAGGTATTGCGATTAGTATAAACTGCAATCAAATAAAAACTATTATAGAAAGTTACGTTTATCAACAGCGTTTAGCATCAACCTGAGAAAATTGTAGATAGAATTTGTGCATTGAATGTTTTTTGTTTAAGCACTTTCCTTTTTCTGTCTAACTACTTGAAGATAACGGTAAAGTTGTTACTCATAGCATTGATAGGGACCCTTAGTGTAAAATATGTTAATTCAAAGCTTCGCTACGCCAATGATTACTTTTTGAGTTTTTCTAAGACAAAATTCAAAAAAAGATCTGGGGTGGTCCTTTATTTTGTTTTGAGTAGTTTACTTTAAGAAAAATCTGCATATATGTATATACAATCTTGAAATGCAAATATGTTGGTATTAAGTAATACCTTATCTCGCATTTTATTTATCCGTATTTAACTTACTTGCTTGTATTTAACTAAGTGTACTTAAAATATCATTTTAGAAAGGTCCAATTAAACTGAGGTCAAATATTGTTTTTTTTTGTCACTATCACACTATAGTATGGGAACCATTCTTTGGTAAATATAGATATGTATAAGAGAGTTATTTGTAATGTCACAAAATTAAGGTTTAACACCGGCTTGATTTTTTTTTTTTTTTTTGTTATTGCGGAAACCACATTAAACTTTTGCTAAGATTTTCTGATTTCCTCTACACTTGAATCCAATCTCAGTGTGGCTCAGTAATCGCTGGTTTCTGAGTGACTGTGATTATTACTTCGGACTTAGAATCACTTAGCAGTATATTGCTCCATAAGAATTTCGTTTGTTATCATTAGATGACATCCCTGTATTTGTATATTTACTGTTTGTTATATTGAGAACCACGGTTGCCGCTGTGCAACTTAAGTCGCATTTTGACCCCTTTTATTGCCTCTTGCGACCATGAGACGACTTTTTAAAAAACTAGCTCTTCTTACCCTTTTTAATAAATCTTGCGACTTTTCTGACACCATCTCTAGAAATTTGTATGGACAAGTTTAATTTCTTTGCTTGTTTCTTAGAAAAAAATTTCAATTTTTCATTTATATGAAGAAAACATATCTTATGATTTCAAATCAGCTTCGTTCATCGGGATCGCACACGGTCAGTGAAATTGAGTCAAATCTTGCTAGGTACCTATACCTTGAAAATCCAATTAGATTTTTCTATTTTCTGCATATAAACGTAGTAACTGTCCAGTAATTAAGTTTCGAAATACTCCCCACATTTTTTCATATTTGCCTTTATGGCATGAATGTAGAAACAAAAATTGAGGTATCTAATATAGTGATGTAAAAAGTCGTTACTTTTGAGTAATCGTTACCTTCGTTACTTTTTCCAAAAAGTAATCGTTACTTTTGAGTGATTACTTTGATTACTTTTTTCGTAAAAAATTGATTAATATTTGTTGTTTTTTTTTTGTTACGTAAATCCTGTAGTTCTAGACAAAAACAGTAAAAAAAAAAAGTGGTTTTTGGGTCAAAAATGGCAACTTAAGAAATGTATGTAGTGATGTAGGGAGATGGTTTTTATAAAAAGTAAAAAACTTTAATAACTTTGTATTATTTTTCTTCTTTTTTAAATAATTTATGAAACTTAAACTCTGAATGATTTCGTCTGTAATCCCTTCCCCTCCCCCACAGCGATTTTTTTTTTTTTATAAAACACCTCTCTTAGGGGGTTGAAACTCCCTTTTTTCGATTATTTGCCCTTCCATCAAAAATAATTAAATCACTTATGGGTATTTTTTTGTAGAAATCTTTTTCATATGTCATACATTTTTAAAAGTGATAGGGGAAATGGGGGACAAACTACCCTTTCACGATTTGTTTCCATATATCATTACACTTTAAAACAAATTGTGCAAAATCTTTCATTTTCGTTATATTTTACCTAAATATTTCCTGACAGTGTTTTGAAAATAATTTAAGGGGGGGGGGGAATAAAATAAGATACTATTTCACTAAGGAATAGGCTTTTGCTCTTTTTATTAAAAAAATTTGACTTGAAAAGAAAAGTAAAGCAAAGAATTGATTTTTGGCTGCTGAAAACTGGATTTATGGGTCTTGTGAATAAAAAAAAGCTTAAGCTAAAACTTGGATTTTTAAGTCACAGCTGGGTTTTGTGTGATTAAAAACGAGCTTTGACTATAAACTAAAAGATGTCTTCTTTAAACTAAGTCTTCTCAGTGTCAGTGTCTTCTAGTAATAGCTAGTTTAAAATAGCTAAAGCTAGATTCTTCAAGCTTTAGCTAATTTTTCCAGCTTAAGCTCCAAATAGTGTAATAAATAATAGCTTAGGCTAGAATATTACAGCTGAAGCTACAAAAATATCAAGATTCCTGGACCCCTGAATAGAAAGCTTTGACTAGTTCTTTTTACATGAAAACAATGGGTCTTGTAAATAAACAAATAGCTTAAGCTAAAACTTGGATCTTTAAAAATTTCTTTGCGTTGCTTTTCGGTCCCAAAAAATAGTTTTAGCTTAAGCTTCTAAGCCAAAACATGTGAATAAACAAACGAAAGCTAGAAATATTAAGCTTAAGCTAGAATTTTCTAGCTAAACCTATTTAGCCTAATTTATTTTTTATTCACATGAAACAAAGCTTAAGCTAGAACTGTCTAGCTTTAGCTACTAGTAATAGCTATAACTAGCTAGCTTTAGTGTGCTCTAAGAAAAGCTTAAGCTTTTTTTTTTATTCACAAGGCCCAATAAATATATTTTAAATGATCATTGATACAGGAAGTTCAATCATTGACAAAATAATTTTGTAAGAAAGCTTGAGACAAAATGATTTTTTCCAATAGAAATAATATTTTAGTCATGAGCTTTATTTTTTTATTTATTTAATTACTAATTTTGCTATATTAAAATTTGAAAATTATTAATAAAACATTCTATGATGAGTTTTAATGAGATCTTTACCCGGTCACAATCGAAAAAATATTCAGTTGATTCTTTTCATTTCATTTCATTTCATTTCATTTCATTTCATTTCATTTCATTTCATTTCACTCTTCAAATATAATTCAATTGAATTATTTCATGTTTCATGTTGTATTTCAAACAGCATTTGTTTAGATATTTTAAGAAAAAAGCAAAAATTCTTACAGCTTTTGCACATGTATAGGGCTAGTTATTATAATTGTAATAATATAAGAGAAACCTACTGTAAATTTTAAACAATCAAAATAATTTGTTTAGAACAAAATTAAGATTTGGTTAATCCTCATTAAAACAATGTAGGAAATCAATATTCATTAGGATGCTAGGCTTCCGCTTGGCGTAAGCTAGGCCTCCGGCTGGTATCCGCTCCGCCTCAGCTCGGCATCCGCTCGGCGTCTGCTCAGCGTCCACTCCGCCTCCGCTCAGTGTCCGCTCCGCCACCGCTCTGCCTCCGCTCCACCTCCGCTCCACCTCCGCTCCGCCTCCGATCAGCCTCCGCTCAGCTTCCGCTCCGCCTCCGCTCCGCCTCCGCTCCGGCTCCGCTCCGCCTCCGCTCCGCCTCCGCTCCGCCTCCGCTCCGCCTCCGCTCCACCTCCGCTCTGCCTCCGCTCCGCCTCCGCTCCGCCTCCGCTCCGCCTCCGCTCGGCCTCCGCTCCACCTCCGCTCAGCCTCCGCTCCGCCTCCGCTCAGCCTCCGCTCCGCCTCCGCTCAGAGCCCCGCCTCCGCTCCACCTCCGCTCCGCCTCCACTCGGCCTCCGCTCGGCCTCCGCTCCGCCTCCGCTCAGCCTCCGCTCAGCCTCCGCTCCGCCTCCGCTCAGCCTCCGCTCCGCCTCCGCTCTGCCTCCACCTCCGCTCGGCGTCCGCTCCGCCTCCGCTCAGCCTCCGCTCAGCATCCGCTCAGCATCCGCTCCACCTCCGCTCAGCCTCCACTCGGCCTCCGCTCCGCCTCCGCTCCGCCTCCGCTCCGCCTCCGCTCCGCTTCCGCTCAGCCTCCGCTCCGCCTTCACTCAGCCTCCGCTCCGCCTCCACTCCACCTCCACTAGGCGTCCGCTCCGCCTCCGCTCAGCCTCCGCTCCGCCTCCGCTCTGCCTCCGCTCAGCCTCCGCTCAGCCTCCGCTCCGCCTCCGCTCTGCCTCCGCTCGGCCTCCGCTCCGCCTCCGCTCGGCCTCCGCTCGGCCTCCGCTCGGCCTCCGCTCGGCCTCCGCTCCGCCTCCGCTCAGCCTCCACTCGGCCTCCGCTCCGCCTCCGCTCCGCCTCCGCTCCGCCTCCGCTCCGCTTCCGCTCAGCCTCCGCTCCGCCTTCACTCAGCCTCCGCTCCGCCTCCACTCCACCTCCACTAGGCGTCCGCTCCGCCTCCGCTCAGCCTCCGCTCCGCCTCCGCTCAGCCTCCGCTCAGCCTCCGCTCCGCCTCCGCTCAGCCTCCGCTCCGCCTCCGCTCTGCCTCCACCTCCGCTCGGCGTCCGCTCCGCCTCCGCTCAGCCTCCGCTCAGCATCCGCTCAGCATCCGCTCCGCCTCCGCTCAGCCTCCACTCGGCCTCCGCTCCGCCTCCGCTCCGCCTCCGCTCCGCCTCCGCTCCGCCTCCGCTCCGCTTCCGCTCAGCCTCCGCTCCGCCTTCACTCAGCCTCCGCTCCGCCTCCACTCCACCTCCACTAGGCGTCCGCTCCGCCTCCGCTCAGCCTCCGCTCCGCCTCCGCTCTGCCTCCGCTCAGCCTCCGCTCAGCCTCCGCTCCGCCTCCGCTCCGCCTCCGCTCCACCTCCGCTCTGCCTCCGCTCCGCCTCCGCTCCGCCTCCGCTCCGCCTCCGCTCGGCCTCCGCTCCACCTCCGCTCAGCCTCCGCTCCGCCTCCGCTCAGCCTCCGCTCCGCCTCCGCTCAGAGCCCCGCCTCCGCTCCACCTCCGCTCCGCCTCCACTCGGCCTCCGCTCGGCCTCCGCTCCGCCTCCGCTCAGCCTCCGCTCAGCCTCCGCTCCGCCTCCGCTCAGCCTCCGCTCCGCCTCCGCTCTGCCTCCACCTCCGCTCGGCGTCCGCTCCGCCTCCGCTCAGCCTCCGCTCAGCATCCGCTCCGCCTCCGCTCAGCCTCCACTCGGCCTCCGCTCCGCCTCCGCTCCGCCTCCGCTCCGCCTCCGCTCCGCTTCCGCTCAGCCTCCGCTCCGCCTTCACTCAGCCTCCGCTCCGCCTCCACTCCACCTCCACTAGGCGTCCGCTCCGCCTCCGCTCAGCCTCCGCTCCGCCTCCGCTCTGCCTCCGCTCAGCCTCCGCTCAGCCTCCGCTCCGCCTCCGCTCTGCCTCCGCTCGGCCTCCGCTCCGCCTCCGCTCGGCCTCCGCTCGGCCTCCGCTCGGCCTCCGCTCGGCCTCCGCTCCGCCTCCGCTCAGCCTCCACTCAGCCTCCGTCATGACTTAAAAAACCGTTAGATTTGATCAAATGTTATGACTCCTTGTTTTAAAGTGGTTATTATAGAGTTATTAAGAGACATAATTGTTCGTCTACCAAAATAGGTTCTTTTGAGCGAGGGTCCACTTTGGAGTGAAAAATATTAATGTTTTCAAATATTGACCCATGTACTTTCATTGGTCCGTGATAAAGGCCAAATTTTAGATAGCAATCAAATATGGCATTACAATCTGTCTGTATATCTGAACCTTGACCTATAGCCTTAACCACTAAAGTGATTACCATCAAAATTTGAATTTGAAGTTTTTTGTAATTCCCTACAGGGGAAATTGAAATCTTCTTAGCTCCAAAAATAACTAAACTTGCCATGCAACTGTTAAGGAAAAGCATATTTATCAAAAACGGCTCCAACGATTTTTATAAAAAAAAAATTAGTGAATTATTATAGGCATGGTGTTCATGGTGTAGGAAAAAAAAATTACCAGAAACTGTTATTTACGTTACCTGCCATATAACGTTTTTTTTTTATTTTTGATTTGCTCTTTAATTGAAAAAAATTTTTTTGCAAAAGCTTCTTTATAGTGTCAATAGTAGGTGTCTTTTTTTTGCCCAGGTGGGCTTGGACGAAAACAAACGACATCGAGGCTTAGCGGCGCCATTACAGAAACAAAAATGGAGTTTCCATATAAAACTATCGATAACAAGTATGCAATTCGTGCAGGTAACAAAGTTTTTATCTGGACTTAGGTTAAGCCCCAAAAATTCTCTGGGCTTAGCTAAGCACGAAGGGCATTAGTTATTGTGGCATTTAACATGTAAATTGCTTGGCCCCGACGTCGTTTTTTTTTTGTCCAAGCCCATTGGGGCAAGGAAAAAGACACCTAGTATTGTGCATCGAAATTTTGGATTTTCAAAAATATGTATATGTTTTTTTTTTGAAAAATTGATACAAATTTCATAAGCGGGTTAATAGTTTTTTTTTCAAACTTGGTCACAATGTATATTAATACTCAAAACTGGCATACCAATTGCTTTTTTTTTTAATGTTAAAAAAATGTATTTATAAAAAATAAACCGCTTCAAGGATTTAAAATTTTTGTTTCATGTATTCATTCATATTTGTTCAAGTAATCAGATGGTGTTCTTATTTTTTACCTCAATTCTACTTGAATGGTTTTTTTTTATGCATCATAGAGAACGAGTTTCTTGTTCATTACAATTTTCTTTAATTACTTGCATTTCTTTAAAAGTTCTCAATTTCAAGGCAGATAGACATAAGAGCGAGTTCGTGCGGCCCAGTCGGGCATTTTATTTGTTTACATATTTAAAACTTTTTTTAAGAATTAATATGTAGGTACCTATGTAGTTTGAAAATAAAAAAAAAATATATGATTTTAAAAATTCCAAATAAGCGAGTTTGACTGTACTATCAGTTCAGGTTGTTTTGCAGTTCTTGTTTCTGGTAAGGCTGAAATTGTCAATTTTTTTTAAAAATCACGCTTCAATTGACAATAATAAAACTAGACAAAAGCTTAAACGCAAAACGCTGCGTTTTTACTGGGTGCATTTCTTAGCGGTCAAATTAATAGCAGTGTTCACCAGGTTATGGTAAAAATATATTATTTTTGTATCTAGTGATAATTTATTAATTTCAAGTTCTAAGGTAAGACTTCGAGGCCCCATATTATTCCCACACTTCCCCATAGTAAACCATGCAATCCGGAGAAAAGGGGAATAATTTGTCAACTTTTTTCTGAAGGCGAAACTTATACGGTAATTTAAAAACAAACCTCAAGTCTCGGCAAAAATAACTTCAAATGCAAAGTACACTAGTCAACAATATTAAAGGAACAAATTTTTTTTCAATTTTTGTTAGCGTTTTTTGAAGAGCTGTATCTTTGTGACGAGTGGTCGTATTGATTTGAAATAAAAAGCATTTTACAGCTTTATGTTTTTTGTTTCGAAATTTGTTTGCAAACAAATTTTTTTGAAGTAGGTACCGTTATTGCGTTATTGCAAAAAATGAGACGAGACAACAAAATTATTTTTTTTTTATTTTTTTTGAAGGTCCTCATTTCTATGGATATTTTTTTTTTGAGTCAATTAAATGTCATGATCAGATACCTTGTTTATTCAACTTCAATTCAATATTTTTGTTGTTGTCGTACGATTTTTTTTGACATGGTTTATCTGACTTTGAATGAAAAAAGATACTTTTAGCCTTGATTACCAATATCTCAGCAAGTAATGACGTTATAAAAATTTCAAAGACAGTTTTGGAAATTTGAAAAAGCGTTTTACAAGATTTTTTTATGATTTTGTAGAAATTATTTTTTTTTACCCTTCACCGTTAGTTTAAAAAAAGTACTAAAAACCGACGTTTTGTGGTCTTTTCGTAAATCTTTTTTTTTCTTTGCAAATATTGATTGCATGGCTTGCGTTGGTATGCAAATTTATAGACTTTTAAATCATCAATATTTTTGTAAATTTTCAAATTGATTCATCGAACCGTTTTTCCTCACCAAAACTTCAAAGTCTTACAAGCCAGGTAAAGGAACAAATTGTGGTGTTCCTAAACAATGCGAAGTTGTCATCAAAATGACAAGAAAACCGCAATTCCAGTGGATTTTTTTTCACAGTTTTGCATTAGTTAGATACTTTTTTGAATGGAAATGAAAAAAAAATTACATTTTTCAAAAAAAAAAAAAAAAATTAAAAAAATCAAGTTTTTTTGTTTGAAAATTTTTTTAAATTAATTTTTTTTATTTTTTTGTTTAATGTACTTTTTATTTCATTTCAATTCAAAAAAGTATCTAACTAATGCAAAACTGTGAAAAAATCCACTGTAATTGCGGTTTTCTTGTCATTTTGATGACAACTTCGCATTGTTTAGGAACACCACAATTTGTTCCTTTACCTGGCTTGTAAGACTTTGAAGTTTTGGTGAGGAAAAACGGTTCGATGAATCGATTTGAAAATTTACAAGAATATTGATAATTTAAAAGTCTATAAATTTGCATACCAACGCAAGCCATGCAATCAATATTTGCAACGAAAAAAAAAGATTTACGAAAAGACCACAAAACGTCGGTTTTTAGTACTTTTTTTAAACTAACGGTGAACGGTAAAAAAAAAATAATTTCTACAAAATCATAAAAAAATCTTGTAAAACGCTTTTTCAAATTTCAAAAACTGTCTTTGAATTTTGTATAACGTCATTATTTGCTGAGATATTGGTAATCAAGGCTAAAAGTATCTTTTTTCATTCAAAGTCAGATAAACCATGTCAAAAAAAATCGTACGAAAACAACAAAAAAACTGAATTGAAGCTGAATAAACAAGGTATCTGATCATGACATTTAATTGACTCAAAAAAAATTATCCATAGAAATGAGGACCTTCAAAAAAAAATAAAACAAAAATAATTTAGTTGTCTCGTCTCATTTTTTGCAATAACGCAAATAACGGTACTTCAAAAAAATTTGTTTGCAAACAAATTTCGAAACAAAAAACATAAAGCTGTAAAATGCTTTTTATTTCAACTCAATATGACCACTCGTCACAAAGATACAGCTCTTCAAAAAACGCTAACAAAAATTGAAAAAAAATGTGTTCCTTTAATATTGTTGACTAGTGTATTTTAAAGAAAAACCTGAAACCCGTGGCAAAAAAAAAAGATTTTGTCCCCGAAATCGGTTAAGAGGATTGTGAGTTGCTTGAAGGCCTTTTCCTACTTGCCTGCTACTAAAATAAAAAACACGTTAAATTCAGGTGTGTGTAAGTATGGAATGGAAACATTCAGGAGGATATGAGAAATAAATAATCTTAATGCAACAACCCAAAGAAAAGTTCAATTTTTTTTATAAAAAATACATTGCCAAAAGAAGTCAGTTTACCTATACGAAAATACGTAGTGATCCAGCATAATGGTTTGGGTTGCTTTGCATACCATGGTGTAGGAGCCGTATACCGAATATATGGTGTGATGGATCTGTATGTTTACATTGACTTTCTTCAGGGAACCATACTGCCTTATTCAGATGGGTCTTTTAACAAGGCAATGACCCTAAGAACACCAGCAAAAATGCTAAGGAGTAGTTTCGGATCAGTAATATATCAGTAAAGGACTGGCCTCCCCAATCAACTGACCTTATCCCAAAAGGGGACCCCATCAGGGCAGATTTTAATAAGGGTGGTTGTAGCTTCCAAACACTCTTATAATAAACAGCTTTGGGTCACAGTGAAGACTGCATGGAAAGTTATCCTATTGGAGAGATTTAAGGCTTTTTTGGATTCCATGAAGTGACGATATGAAACAGTAATAAGCAATAAAGGATTTAAAACCCAATATTGACCTGTTTTCTTGTAATTTTTATCAAAATTTTGGTTATTTTCCCAATTTGTATGAATACTGCTATTTTTTGACTGCTATTTTTTACCTTGAAGACATTTTTGTTTAAAATTATTATTTAATAAAATCAAAATAAATTTTAAAAATTTAAAGCTATTACTAATCGTTATCTATTTATTTTATTGAATAATTAAGGTGTCCCTTTCTTACTGCTTTTATTTTGACCGCAGCTGTTCATACATATACGATACCCACCTATAGTTTGTTTGCATTTCAAACTTTCACAAAGCGGCTGCAATTTCTTTCAGTTACTGGTCAGTTAGTTATGTAAAAGAAAATATTCTCAATAGAGTTACAGTAAAATTGTGTTTTCCATCCAATTTCAACCTCAATTTTCTCACACAAATAATTTCAAATCAATGAACATTATAATGTTCGAGTATTGTATATTATAGCATTCGTTCAGATAGACAAAGCAATTTACTATCATCCTTCCACTCAATCATTAGTAAGTACTTAAGTATCTATGTATGTATGTTTTATTTTTGTTTTTTTTTTTTCTTGGCTTGAATACTTTATGCTTTTCGTTCTATGTATGTTGTGGTATCGACATTTTTGGAATAAAGTAAATAATATCGAAAGGAATTGAAGACAAAACAAATTGTAAGTGCTTTGAGGAATCGGAAATGAGTTCTTATAATGAATGATAAATTGTAAGTGGCACTCCATTTTGAAGAAGTTAATGAACAATAAAATACATGAGGTTTTTGATTTTCTTCGATAAGGACCTATTGCTTGCAAGATTTTAATGAGTTTATTCGTAAAACAAAGAATAGCAATAGAATGAGCATCAGAAAACTTAATTTCTAAAATGGCTTTAAGATTCAAAATTTAACAGCTATAGGTACTAATGCAGTCAGTTTTGGTTTGATCTACATACACGCATGTATACCTATTTACGATGTGTTTTATTATTTATTTTGGTTTTCGCATTGAAATTTGATGATTTAAGAGTATAAACAAAACAGAAGTTGTACCTACCTCCATCAATAAAAACGTATTTTGGATTTTCGACTTTCTCAGAAAGGGCCTTACCGATTTGAATAAATGTTGTACTTAAAAAAATAATGTTTTAATTCTTTTGGTGAGATTTATCATTTAAGTTAAAGAATAACTCTTATCTGTTGACTAATTTTATAAAAAAAATAGAGGGAAACGATCAATGTAAAACAATTTTCATAGAAAATAAATCAAAAATTATATTTTCTGCTGTGTTAAATATTTGAGTTCTTCTCAAAGTCAGAACTCATTACACTCAAGTCGTCATGAACATAAAGAGTTGATTTTCAATTCTGGATATTTAGGGGTATGACGTGGCCCACCGCCACGAACACCACCATGATGACGAAATTTACATCTGATTTCTGGCATTGAGCGTGTTTTGCTGTCATATCTCTAATTTGGTCTCCAAGTTTTTTTTTTCAAAATAAAATTTTTCAAAAAACTTTAAATAAGCTTAAAACGTGTTTAAAAAGTCCAAACGTGGTTTTCGTTGTCGCGGTCATTCAGCTATATGCCTCGCGGTGATATTTACACGTCGTTTTTATTATTTTCCACGTCTTATAATCGTCGTACTTTGGTCTGGCTTGAGTCTCCAAAACAAGAACTTTCCAATAAAAAAAAAAAAAAACAAAATGAAATTCTCCAAGTAAGAACAATCTTTTCCTCTCAGCGATAAAACCGAAAAAAAAAAAATCGAAATAAAAGTTTCTTCCTGAGAAAATCGAAAAAAAAGTTCTTTTTAAGTTAAATGGTTACTGATCGACAGTTTTTAAAAATCTCGGCAGGTAAGCGAAATTTTAAAGACTTTTAAAATGTTGAGTTTTATTTTCGAACTTTGGTTTTTTAGATAAATGCATTGAAAAACCTAGTTTCGAAAATATACCTTAACCTGTTTCTGAAATATTGAATTTTGAAAAAAAGTAAAAGTATTTCTAAAAAACATTTCTTTTTTTCAAAATTTCGATAAACAGTATTATGTATATTTAAATGAAGCTTTTACATAAGAAATTTGATTAAAATCAGTCAAGCCACTTTGAAAGGATCAAAAACCGTTAAATGGCATGTACGGTTAAAAACAGTTTCTGGTATTTTTTTTTACAAAAAATTACACTATACCTGTAATAATTTACAGATTTTTTTTTTGCAAAATCGTTACAGCTACTTTTTAGATAAATAAGCTTTTCTTTAACAGTTGTAGGGCAAGTACCTACCGTTATTTTTGGAGCGAAAACAAAATTTTTCAATTTACCAATTAGGAAATTACCAAAAGGTGTTTGATTAACAAAATCATTTTTCAAAAATCAGGAAGTCAACTCTGGGGTGGACAACGGAAATGAACCAAAATTATTGATACATTATGTAAAGAACTTGATAATATTTGGAATTCAAACCACAAATTCTATGTTAACAGACAAAAACAATACTTTTTCGCACTACTATGCACACTACAAACACATTTCATTGAAGATGAAGTGAAAGCTGTGAAAATTAGCTCATTGAAAATTAGTGTCAGTTCATAAAAGACGAAGTAAGTGGAAATTCTGTCAATGTACTGACAAGGGCATTTGTCAAAATTTCCTTGCCATTGAAATATGTGGTTCGGTCACGGCAGTCTTCACAGCAACACTTTAACTGCTGCCCCTGGAGCATAGGGCAGCAACAGATTCCCTCCATCTATCCCGGTTCGCGGCATGGTTCTTTAGCTGAGTCCACGTTTGGGAGTTTTTCATCAATTTTATCGATTTATTCGTAATTTATATCTTAAAACAAATGGGATTTGTACAATTTCCAGCAATTTCCATTTAAGGTTTTTTCCTCCGACAGCCCATTTCGACACGTGTGTGAAGTTAGCATAACATTTTTGAGCTAGACCAATGGGACCATGGCAGGAATTTGCAGTTTTTTTGCATTTTTTATGCATTTCTATTCCGGATTTTGCAGTTCACCAAAGAGTGGGTGTAACCGACTGTACTGCTAACTTCACTGTGAAGTTAGCAGTGCCTATGCTTTTCTCAGCAGCCGGGCTAGCTAGGAATCTGAAATAAGGCTCTGAGTTTGCAGTTTAATTTGCAGTTCCAAAAAAGGAAAAAACCAAATTTCTAAATCCTTACATAAAAAAAATTTCATACTGTACTGCTAACTTCACTGTGAAGTTAGCATAAAAGTCCTTTTCTCGGCAACGGTGATACCTAGAAATTTGCAGTTAGGCTCCAAATTTGCAGTTTAATTTGCAGTTTAGGAAAAATTTATGTCCAAATTTTTAAGTCCAAATTTGAAAAAAAAAATCGAATAAATTCATTTTTCACTGTTAACGTCACTGTGAAGTTAGCAGTACATACCCTTTTCTCAGCAACTGAGCCACCTAGAAAATTGCAGTTTAGGTCCAAATTTGCAGTTTTTCATGCACTTCAAGAAAAAACTAAGTTCAAATTTGTACGTCCAAATTTGACAAAAAAATCGAAAATTTTACTTTGCACTGTTAACATCACTGTGGAGTTAGCAGTAAATACCCTTTTCTCAGGAACTGAGCCACCTAGAAAATTACAGTTAGGGTCCAAATTTGCAGTTTTTCATGCACTTCAAGAAAAAACTAAGTTCAAAATTTAAAGTCCAAATTTGACAAAAAATCGATTTAATTCATTTTTCACTGTTAACAACACTGTGAAGTTAGCAGTACATACCCTTTTCTCAGGAACTGAGCCACCTAGAAAATTGCAGTTAGGGTCCAAATTTGCAGTTTTTCATGCACTCCAAGAAAAAACTAAGTTCAAATTTTAAAGTCCAAATTTGACAAAAAATCGATTAAATTCATTTTTCACTGTTAACATCACTGTGAAGTTAGCAGTACATATCCTTTTCTAAGGAACTGAGCCAGCTAGAAAATTGCAGTTGGTGTCCAAATTTGCAGTTTTCCATTTACTTCAAGAAAAAACTAAGTTCAAATTTTTAAGTCCAAATTTGACAAAAAGTTTGAAAAATTCACTATGCAGTATTAACGTCAGTGTGAAGTTAGCAGTACATACCCTTTTCTCAGGAACTGAGCCACCTAGAAAATTGCAATTAGGGTCCAAATTTGCAGTATTTTATGCACTTCAAGAAAAAACTAAGTTCAAATTTTGTAGTCCAAAATTGACAAAAAATCGATTAAATTCATTTTTCACTGTTAACATCACTGCCCAAAGGGCACAGATTTGAATTTTGCAACAAGAAATTCAAAAATCTGGTTTCACAAGAATAACTCGGAAGTTTTTGTAGAGTTGTTGAATGCTCTCATTGTATTTTAAATTATTTGAGTTCCAACTTTGTTATATATTTAGGTCACTGTTCTTATTTAGTGGGACTAAAAATAAATAGGCGTGGCTTAATAGTAACTGAGTAGTTATCCATTGTGTAACTTAATTTTAATTAGCCGTTCTCAAAAACAAAATCGAAACTGTTTTGCGACTTTGATCTTTTGCTACTTCAAAGTTACTCTAAAGTGTCTAATCATTATGATTCAGAAAAACTAATGTACAACACTTTTGTAACAAAGTGAAAAATTAACAGAAATATTAAATAAGATCCTAAATGCAACTACATTGTAACTTGCTGTCAGATTCTTCAAAAATAACTACCATATATTAGGGTGTCTATTTCCCAACATATTTTTTTAAGGACAAACATCTCCTTAGTAAAATATGAATGTCCTAAAAAAATATTTTACCAAAAAATTGTGTCCCATTTGTCAATAACCATAACAAATGTATATTTGTATAGGTATTGCTGTTTTCACATTTTATTTTTGTAATTACTGCAGCTATTCATTTTTTTTTTTTTTTATATTTGTTCTTTAATCCTTTAAAAGCCCTCAAAACTTATAAGCAATAATTTTATATTAAATATTACGACTTTTAATTATTTAATTAATAATATTATGACTTTTAATTCAATGATGATGAGAAATAATTTGTTTGGTCAAATTTTTTTTGGTCACTAAATTTTATTTAACCTTTAATACATTATTTTGGAAAATTGACGACACCCTAATGTAGGTTCATGTTAAAAAAATATCTTTTTGTTCGGCTTGAAAACAAAATGGCAGAAACAAACCTAAATGCAACAAGAAATACATGCAGACGGTCACAAAACTGTTTTCGATTTCTGGAGTTATTGAAGGACTTGTATGCAACTCTAGTATGACAACTGTGTCTGTCACTTTCGTTGTTATTGAACAGTCACTGAGGGAAAGGATGTTGTTTCAAAGGAGGTGTGTTCTTTTCCTTCATTAAATTGAACTTTTGTTGACGTTCACCGTTCATTTATTCCAAAATTTTATTGTTTTGTTTTATTATTGGATTTGGAATTTATTTGGAATTTTTAATTTATGTATGTAGTTATTTTAAATTTAGTATTTTCTATTGTCGATTTTCATTTTTAATATTTTTTTATTAAGATTTATATTTTTATCCATAAATAGTCCGACTTGGACAAATGTTATTATAATGGGAATTTTGCCCCTCCTTAAATGAAAAAGAGAGGTATTAGTAGGCTTAATGATTCAATTTCTTAAAAAATATTGATAAGGGGAATTTGATTTGTTAATTATATGAGTATTAAAGTACTAATTGTATGAATATTTGAGTACCTAAATTTTTTGGACTTAGTTTTTCTTGAAGTGCATGAAAAACTGCAAATTTGGACACCAACTGCAATTTTCTAGCTGGCTCAGTTCCTTAGAAAAGGATATGTACTGCTAACTTCACAGTGATGTTAACAGTGAAAAATGAATTTAATCGATTTTTTGTCAAATTTGGACTTTAAATTTTTAACTTAGTTTTTTCTTGAAGTGCATGAAAAACTGCAAATTTGGACCCTAATTGCAATTTTCTAGGTGGCTCAGTTCCTGAGAAAAGGGTATGTACTGCTAACTTCACACTGACGTTAACACTGCATAGTGAATTTTTCAAACTTTTTGTCAAATTTGGACTTAAAAATTTGAACTTAGTTTTTTCTTGAAGTAAATGGAAAACTGCAAATTTGGACACCAACTGCAATTTTCTAGCTGGCTCAGTTCCTTAGAAAAGGATATGTACTGCTAACTTCACAGTGATGTTAACAGTGAAAAATGAATTTAATCGATTTTTTGTCAAAATTGGACTTTATATTTTGAACTTAGTTTTTTCTTGAAGTGCATAAAAAACTGCAAATTTGGACCCTAATTGCAATTTTCTAGGTGGCTCAGTTCCTGAGAAAAGGGTATGTACTGCTAACTTCACACTGACGTTAATACTGCATAGTGAATTTTTCAAACTTTTTGTCAAATTTGGACTTAAAAATTTGAACTTAGTTTTTTCTTGAAGTAAATGGAAAACTGCAAATTTGGACACCAACTGCAATTTTCTAGCTGGCTCAGTTCCTTAGAAAAGGATATGTACTGCTAACTTCACAGTGATGTTAACAGTGAAAAATGAATTTAATCGATTTTTTGTCAAGTTTGGACTTTTAAATTTTAACTTAGTTTTTTCTTGGAGTGCATGAAAAACTGCAAATTTGGACCCTAACTGCAATTTTCTAGGTGGCTGAGTTCCTGAGAAAAGGGTATGTACTGCTAACTTCACAGTGATGTTAACAGTGAAAAATGAACTTAATCGATTTTTTGTCAAATTTGGACTTTAAATTTTGAACTTAGTTTTTTCTTGAAGTGCATGAAAAACTGCAAATTTGGACCCTAATTGCAATTTTCTAGGTGGCTCAGTTCCTGAGAAAAGGGTATGTACTGCTAACTCCACAGTGATGTTAACAGTGCAAAGTAAAATTTTCGATTTTTTTGTCAAATTTGGACGTACAAATTTGAACTTAGTTTTTTCTTGAAGTGCATGAAAAACTGCAAATTTGAACACCAACTGCAATTTTCTAGCTGGCTCAGTTCCTTAGAAAAGGATATGTACTGCTTACTTCACAGTGATGTTAACAGTGAAAAATGAATTTAATCGATTTTTTGTCAAAATTGGACTTTATATTTTGAACTTAGTTTTTTCTTGAAGTGCATAAAAAACTGCAAATTTGGACCCTAATTGCAATTTTCTAGGTGGCTCAGTTCCTGAGAAAAGGGTATGTACTGCTAACTTCACACTGACGTTAATACTGCATAGTGAATTTTTCAAACTTTTTGTCAAATTTGGACTTAAAAATTTGAACTTAGTTTTTTCTTGAAGTAAATGGAAAACTGCAAATTTGGACACCAACTGCAATTTTCTAGCTGGCTCAGTTCCTTAGAAAAGGATATGTACTGCTAACTTCACAGTGATGTTAACAGTGAAAAATGAATCTAATCGATTTTTGTCAAATTTGGACTTTAAAATTTGAACTTAGTTTTTTCTTGGAGTGCATGAAAAACTGCAAATTTGGACCCTAACTGCAATTTTCTAGGTGGCTCAGTTCCTGAGAAAAGGGTATGTACTGCTAACTTCACAGTGTTGTTAACAGTGAAAAATGAATTAAATCGATTTTTTGTCAAATTTGGACTTTAAATTTTGAACTTAGTTTTTTCTTGAAGTGCATGAAAAACTGCAAATTTGGACCCTAACTGCAATTTTCTAGGTGGCTCAGTTCCTGAGAAAAGGGTATTAACTGCTAACTCCACAGTGATGTTAACAGTGCAAAGTAAAATTTTCGATTTTTTTGTCAAATTTGGACGTACAAATTTGAACTTAGTTTTTTCTTGAAGTGCATGAAAAACTGCAAATTTGGACCTAAACTGCAATTTTCTAGGTGGCTCAGTTGCTGAGAAAAGGGTATGTACTGCTAACTTCACAGTGACGTTAACAGTGAAGAATGAATTTATTCGATTTTTTTTTTCAAATTTGGACTTAAAAATTTGGACATAAATTTTTCCTGAACTGCAAATTAAACTGCAAATTTGGAGCCTAACTGCAAATTTCTAGGTATCACCGTTGCCGAGAAAAGGACTTTTATGCTAACTTCACAGTGAAGTTAGCAGTACAGTATGAAATTTTTTTTATGTAAGGATTTAGAAATTTGGTTTTTTCCTTTTTTGGAACTGCAAATTAAACTGCAAATTCAGAGCCTTATTTCAGATTCCTAGCTAGCCCGGTTGCTGAGAAAAGCATAGGCACTGCTAACTTCACAGTGAAGTTAGCAGTACAGTCGGTTACACCCACTATTTGGTGAACTGCAAAATCCGGAATAGAAATGCATAAGAAATGCAAAAAAACTGCAAATTCCTGCCATGGTCCCATTGGCCTAGCTCAAAAATGTTATGCTAACTTCACACACGTCATTTCGACTCAAGCGCTAGCTGAAAATTGAAGTATGTATTTTTTTCACTGTTTCCAAAAATCCACTCGAAACCACTTATTAATTACACTGCGTGACAAAACTTAAAGTTTTGTCTCTAACATGAATTAAAATATACTTTTCTGATTCAATTTGCATCTAGCCACAGAATTGCTCAAGGACTTAACGTTTTTGAGATACTCGAATCAAAAATTTTGAAAAAAATGCTTTTTTGGCAAACTTGAGATCATATTATCTCACGAGGTAATCTTTTTCAAATAAGCTCTTTGTATGTATGAACATTTGAAATACTTTTTCAATATTCAAATACCATAATTAATCTTCGAGAAATCATTATACACATCATTATTTTTCCAAGTTACATCACGAAATTTTGGTCTCAAACCTCAGATTTTGAATCAGCACCCCCGGAAACATAAAACAAGAAAAATATCAAATGCCCCTTTTGCCCCCCTCCCCCCCGTAGTTACACCACTGGTGACTGGTCGGTGTAGTCCAAATGACTTAAGTTTTTCCATTTGGAAGGCATTGCTCTCGATCGTACCAACCGTATAGCAGTCAATACATCATCGATCACCAATAAAAATAGAAATTGGTGACAACACCTTAATCCTTGATGCATCTTAAATGAATCGGAAAGTTGTCCATTGTGCAGCACGCAAGACCTTACCTTGTTGTATGACTCCTTAAATAATAGCAACTATCTCTTCAGGAAACCTCTCATGATAAATGATGCCTTTTCAAAATTAACGAACATGAGGTATAGGGGCGACTGATACTCAGCTGATTGTTCAAGAATTATTCGCAGAGTGTTAATATGATCAACCCACCCAGCATCGGCCACTGTAAATTCCAGCTTGTTGCCTTTTGAGTGATGACTCTATCCTTTCTCTTATCCGCTCAAGAACAACACTGCCCATTTATTTCGAGAAAACAAACAGAACGGTTATACCAAGCCATTATTATTGCAATTTTCAAGATCACCTTATTTGGACTCTTTACACAGTAAGCCATCTTTCTCCCAAACATCCTGGAAGAAAAATTAGCAGCCGTTGTTTCAGGATCCACCTTCGAAAACTTGGCTGCTATGCCATCAAGTTCAGGTGCTTTGTTTGTTTTAAGGAGAAGGATCGCCAGCTTAAGTTTTGCACAAGTTGGTGGGCCAGTATGGATGCCCCTAAACGATCTGCGCATTTGAACCATTTGTGGATGTTCACTCACATTCTGGTCGTCACTGAGCAGTACACCGAAGTGCTCCATCCATTTTCTTAATTGATCTTCGATTGGCACGAAAAGATTGCCGTTTACGTCTAACACATGACGGGCTGTGGTGTTACGTCGCCCAACAACTTCCTTGGTCATTCTGTACAGCGCTCTTGTGTCCACTCTCACTGCAGCATGCTCCGCATTTTCCATAAGCTTGTTTATCATTGCCCTTTTGTCACGTCTCACACAGCGGTCTTCTATTTTCTGAGTCGCTCTTTACTTGTTCTGCAGAGTAACTTTTTGATGCGCGATACTCTCAGCAATAATTCTCACTTTGTCCCACGTGTCTTGGGATACCCAGGAACCCAGGGATCATTAGATCGCGTTTGCCTCGGAATAGTTGCGAAGCCCACTTGTCGTCTATAGAAAAATATATCTTCGTTTACAACCATGTACAACGCTGCTTTGCATCAGAGCGCTTGTTAGGAATCTTGGTCCCCTTGCTATTACCTCTGAGTGTCTCTGGTCTGGATAGCCGCTGTTCGGAGATTTTAAAGTATTTTAAAGCAGTCGATTTGGTTTTTTGTTCGATCATCCGGATAATTCCAGGTGACTTTATGACAGTCTTGTCCGGAAGAAAGGTCATGTGTTATGTCAAAGTGGTCAGTTCAAAGACAAGTGGAAACATGGCATCACTTGGTTTTTGAAAACTCAAAAATGATTTCATGTAATAAAAACTAGGTCATTTTATCTTTATCAAACCACACCCCACTCACAAAAACAAGCAGATAAACAATTCCAAAGTGTGTGGTTTGAAAACCGCACAGTTCATTTATTAAGAATATGCACTTAAAACCCCTTACGTTCTGAGCTTTTCATTGAAATAAATAGTTTGCATGAAACTTTTTAAAAACAAATATTCCAAATATTATAGTCATTACAAAATATGACATCCATCATAAAACCTGTCCATTACAGTTTTAGAAGAGAATATATTTACAAGACATGATAGATAGGCTCTGGACCTTTGGCACCTCATATGAGGGAAATTTGATAAAAAAAATGCCATCTAATTGGTCAGAAAAGGTCAATTGGTCCCAAAAATTGGTCAACCCTAGATAACTTGTAATAAACTTAAACTTTCTCCAGGTCGCTCAAGGTCACGTGTGAATTTCGGCACCTCCTTTATGGGAAATTTGCAAAAAATGTATACCATCCGAAAGATTTCTAGATCGTGATAAAAGGTCAACTATTTTCACTAATCGGTCAGCCATAGATTTTTTTCTATGAATTTTTGAAGTTCGTTTCAAGGTCACAAGAAAAACTTTTGGCACTTCATTTGGGTCATTAAAAAAAAAAGTATGCAATTTGAAACGCCTCTTCGCGGTAGTAAAAGGTCAGCTATTTTTAGTAATTGGTCAGCCATAGATTTTTTTTATGAATATTTAATGAGTTAAAAGAAAAAATTCAAGGTCAAAACGATTTTTGGCACCTCATTTTAGGGAAATTTACAAAATATGTGTACCATTTTGCAAATTTCCCATAAATAAGGTGCTAAAAATCGCGCGTGACATTCAACAACCTTGAGAAAGTTTAAGCCTTTATTACAAGTTATCTAGGGCTGATCAATTTCTGGGACCAGTTGACCTTTTCTGACCAATTACTGACCAACTAGATGGTATTTTTTTAATCAAATTTCCCTCATATGAGGTGCCATCATGATAGATACATACTACACAAATTAAATACCTAATTTAAGTGATGTTTAGCTTGGCATGTTTTTTTTTATAGAGTTTAATAACAAATTTCAGATGTGGTCAAAGTTTTCAGTTTATGCCAGAAATGGAAACCATTTAATAAACGAATTATGAAAAAATATCCATCATGTCCTGTATGTACGAGTATATGGATTGCATTATACTTATACATTCGTATAGCATAACGAACCTAATGCATGGTGTCCTCTGTCGTCTGTCGTCGTGTCGATGCGATACACAGCCTTCCCCTGCATTTTATACAAAAAGTAAGGAATCCTATCCACGTGCACTCGGCATCAGGCATCTGGCACTAACTGTGTCCTGTGTGGTCGTGTGGAGTGTGTTGTTTTCATCTCATCTGGGATTGAATCAAATCAAATCCGTGAGGATAAAAACCAACGTGACCATCATGTTGTTCGTTTGTTCGACGTTCGTGTTTTCCATAAGTTTTAAATGTATCTACAAATGGGATTACTCTGATTCAGGCAGGATAATGAAGATGACGTAAATTTCATGTTAAATTTGAGGAGGCAGGGTATGCCACAGAACGACAGAACATAAAAATGTCTATATTATTTGTTGTTGGCGCCAACAACGCGTCGACCTAAAAACGAACTTTTTTTTGTTCTTAACTATGAAACTGACGAATACACATGGGAGTAGATGATAAAGGAAAATAAAACAAAAAGTTATACATACAAGAAAAATTATTAATTTATGATAATATTGCTCCCGAAAAATAATCTTTAGCATCGAAAACAATGTTTAGATATTTTTTTTGCCCGCAAGTGAATATCTTAAAAAGACACTTGGTTATATTTCCTAGGAAGTACCTATTATGTGTGAATCTAAACTTGGGAATCAGGAAAAATTATGCATCGACAAATATGATGTTTTTTTGTTTTGCCTGAAATTTTAAGTTAAAAGTTTCAATACTTTCTCATGTAGCTTTAATGCCATAAGTTCATGAAGCTTGGTTCTTTTCTAAAATCTAAATATCCGAATATTGTCTCGTAGGTAAATTTAATCAGGTCTGATTGTTTGATACAGCATTTGTTTTAACCAAGTCGATGAAAATTGGTACTTTTCGTGTAAAAAAGGTACTACTAAGAAGAATTTATTATTTGATGAAGGACTTTGTTTTCGTATTTTTTTGATGGTTTCAGTATTTGTTTTCTTTTTATAGAGCCATAATAAATTGGATACGCGATACGTCGCAAACAGTTTCAGTATGCTTACTTGCATAAAATTATTTTGTACTGGATAGATAGTTCTGCGTTGTTTCCCAGAAACCAATTTCAAGTTCAATTTATCTCCTTTCTTTTTGATGTGATTTTTCCAATTTAGCTTTGTATCCAAAATTATATTTAAATAGTGTTAGTGTAAAATATAAGGAACAGCTGAATTGTTAACACAAATTTTAATTTGTTGCGTCCAATTCTTTGATTACACTGGTCAACATAAACTTTGTGCCTGGGTTCTGCATATGATTTTCTTATTCATTACATATTTCTTATTAAATAAAAAAGAGTCTTGTTTGAAAAAGTTTGCTTTTGTAGCCAGGAGCACATTCTTTGAAAATTCATGACAGTGTGCTATGTTAGAATCAATTACATAAAATAGATATATTAAGATATATGACTAAGATACACCAAAACTCCAGAGCGTGTAGGCTGGTTAAAAAAAACATATGAGAGGGGGTATCTATGTTCCCCTGTTTAGGCAGGGGGGTAATTTTCTGTAAAAAGTCACTTAAACTTAAATAAAAAAATAGTAAAAAAAACGGCAACAACAAGATCACGGTATATTTTTACTTACGATATATAAGTACATAGGTACTATAAGGCAAGTTTTGGATTCGTGCAAACAAAAATTTTGAGATAACAATCAAACATGATATTACGATGATAGAGAACACCAAAAAAGTGGGTGGCACAATTCTGTCTGTCTGTCTGGGGTTGGGGTCGAAATCCCGCGAATCAAAATCCCGTATGTCGAAATCCCGCGTATCAAAATCCCGTTTTTCAAAATCCCGGAAATCAAAATCCCGAAAATCTAAATCCCGCCGATCAAAATCACGCCGTTTCTACTACTATGCGACAGCTCATTAATATTTTTGTTTCTTATGCAATTTGCAAATTGCGTTTAAAGATTGAAGTCGATTCGTATAATGCGATGCATTATAGTACGGGGTAATTAGATTTCATTATATAGAGCTCTGAGAAATAATTCAAACATGCAGTTTGACTTTGATATGCGAAAGGGTATTAGTACACGAGCCGAAAACCACATTTTTCACAACTACACCTAGAGTCATTTGGCCGCCATTTTGTTTTTAACGGCTGTTTTTGTTATCGGGCGTAACTCCCGCATTTTTGACGCTACGAAAAAAAATTGTGAGACAAACTTGTAGAAAATTTAATTGTCTACAAAATATGTTAAGTCACTTTTTTCGATAAGTGCTTTTTTTAAAAAGTTATACTGCATTTTCTTAAAAAAAAGTAGGAGTTGATTTTGGTATCTTCATCATATCTCTTCTTCCTAAACGACTCAAAATCATTCATTAAAATTTTCAATGATGAGTTTCAATGATAGCTATAACTGGCACCTAAGTAGGGAATTTCTATGTAATCTCCCACAAAAGTTCTGAAGTCATTTTTCGATAAGAGTGCGATATTAGTTAATTTTACAATTTGGAAATATAGTTAAACTATACGCAAATAATTTAAACTATTAACAATATCATTTCATAAGGTATACCGCATAAGAAAAAAATATTGAGGCAAAAAATATAGATAATTATTTCGACATTTATTTTTTTATAAAAAATAAATTGAAAAGAAACCCTTTTTTTAACAAAATGCAGTACAATTTAAAAAAAATACTTATCGAAAAAAGTTACAAGAAACATTCTGTAGGAAATTAAATGTTCTACGAGTTTCTTCTACAACTTTTTTGTCTGCCATAAATAAAAAGTGAGTTACTTGCGAAGATATAAATAACGTTAAAAACAAAATGATGGTTAAATGACTCTACAGGCAGTTGTGAAGAATGATGTTTTCGGCTCGAGTACTAATTTACTTTCGAACCTCGAGGTTTCTACTTTCCAGCAGAAGTCAAGTAGTTAAAAATATATGATTCTTATACAGTTCTCTACAAAACTGTTAAGGCAAAAACTATAGATAATTGAAGGGACTATAACTTTTATTTCGATTTTTTTTTTTTAGAACAAAAAAATAAGATATGATGAATATACCAAAATCAACCCCTGCTTTTTTTAAGAAAATGCAGTATAACTTTTTAAAAAAAGCACTTATCGAAAAAAGTGACTTAACATATTTTGTAGACAATTAAATTTTCTACAAGTTTGTCTCACAATTTTTTTCGTAGCGTCAAAAATGCGTGAGTTACGCCTGATAACAAAAACAGCCGTTAAAAACAAAATGGCGGCCAAATGACTCTAGGTGCAATTGTGAAAAACGTGGTTTTCGGCTCGTGTACTAATACTCTTTCGAATATCAAAGTCAAACTGCATGTTTGAATTATTTCCCAGCAAAAGTCTAACTACCCCGTACTATTAGTTGAAGATGGCAAATACACACGAATAAACACCGAGGTGTGTATGGGGGGCATGCCATTATGGGCATGCCATTATAGGATTTAGGGTGAGTGCGAGGTTGGGTGTATGTAAAGTTTCTTTTGCATTTAAAGTCGCTTGGACGGATAGTTTGCCGCAAATCAAGTTTAAAGATGTAAACTTTGATGCCTCTAGGACGCTTAGTTTAGCCGCAAATCGCGTTTAAAGATTAAAGTTGATTTTTCGTATGATTCGATGCATCAATTCAGCGCCATTGTCAAGTTTTCTTGAGCAACTGTACCTATCATTCATATTTCGAAGAAAAATTACAAACCGAAAAAAAAATTGAGAAGTTTAATTTTTCATTGAAATTTTCTTCAAAAAATCTAGTTTTTTTTTATATTTTTCAAAAAAAAAATTTCCAAAAAGTTTATATTTCTATATAATTTAAAAAAAATCCCACCTGCTTCCAGAATCCAGACCCTCAGTCTGTTCAGATCCAGACCCATCTCTGTCTTCTTTTAGACGTTCCCATCACCCAAACCGAAAACAAAATTCCCACCTCTGCTCTGTCCAGAATCCAGACCCACCTATGTCCACATCCAGACCCACCTCTGCCCAGATCTCACCTCTGTCCAGATCCAGATCCACCTACGTCCAGATCCTGGCACTGTGAACCACGACCGAGGCAAGACTTTAGCGAGTTGAGACGGCAAGTCAAAGCCATCACATCGCCGGCATCGTGGCCGTCGCGCGCCGTGGTCGTGGTCGTTGTCACCGCCATTCTCTTCCTTCTAGTCGTGGTCGTTCTATTCCCATCGTGGTGATGGTCGTCGTGGTCACCCGTCCCCACAAAAACAAAATAAAATCCAATTTCTATCTCTCTAATTACCTCGAGGTCTTACCTCTACGGAGTTCTAAGGCCGTGTGCCAATTGCGTTAAAGTTCTGGTTAAATTTGATCCCAGTTAAATGTTATCCCTTTTTATAGGGGTGAGTAAAATTTAAGGTTTTTGCTGTGTCAATTGGATTAAATGGGATTTTTTTTTATATTCACTTCCCATTAGTTTTGTTGTTGCATTTTTCTCAGTAATGATAGTTCGCAAACATATCAGTTTTCAAAATGAATGAATCATCTGAAAAAGTATTTTCAATAGATTTTATTGATTCTTTTACATTAAGCGTAGTACGCAGATCGAGCTAAAATTTCGCTTAAAGGATTTATCTCAAGTTATTCAAACTTCTTCTTGAGTGCATACTTAAATTTATTATAAGGTCTTTGTCTATATTTCTTAATCCTTTCATTTTATTTTAGTTTTTTTTTTTCCATTTTTCATCTTTCCCGATAGGATTCATGACTTCTTGATAGCAAAATAAAATATTTATCTACATTCATCTCCCTCAGCAGTTTTTTTTATAAGGGCTTACAACAACACAAACAAATCCGGATCGCTTAAGATACGCAGCCGAACGCGCCCATAGACATGTCAAAAATTAACCACCGACTAAAATTTTAACGAGCTCCTGAGCAGGTTAAATTTTGAAGTCTATATTCACCTCGGTAATGTCAAAATTTAGCCATGGGATCAAATTTAACCAGGATTTTAACGCAATTGGCACACGGCCTAAGAAGAACCAAGAACTGAAGAAGAAGATACATAAATGCCAAATTGCCAAAACACAACTGCTTATATACTTTTTTTTCAATAAAAATAAATTCACTAATTCAAATAAAATATTGTTTCAAAAGTATGAAAAAGTATCTAAAAAGTTGGGATTATTTAAAAAAAGTATTGAAAATCCCGCAAAATAGTAGCAGGCTACTGGCGGGATTCTTGCGGCGGGATTTCGATCGGCGGGATTTTGACTGGCGGGATTCGTGTACATAATTAGTAATTTTATTTGGCGGGATTTTGATCGGCGGGATTTTGACCTTTTCCCGTCTGTCTGTTCGTCTACAGCCTAAGCGAATTCATCGATTTTCTTCAAACTTGGTATATAGTGGTTTTTGGTGATGATGCCCACACGGTTTTTTCATTTTTTTTAGAGCCAAAAATAACGCTACCTGCCATACAGTTTTACATAATCGTATTTTTTCTCAAAAACGGCTCGACAAATTTTCCTAAAAAAAATTCAATACATTTATTTTAGTAAAGTCTTCCTTTGGGTGGAAAACCATTTTTCAAAAATGGTTATTAATGGTACCTCCCAAAGAACCATTTTTTTAGTTTTTGATTTTCTTCAAAACGGTGCGACCGACTTCATATGAAGTTAGCAGGACAACTTTCTCAAAAATAAAGATAGTCGAGCTGAAAAAAAGTTGGTTATTGAGAACTGATTAATTGCGAATTAGTTACGTAAAAAAAAATTTAATTGCATTTTTGGTTTGTGAAAAAATGGGTGTCCTGCTAACTTCATATGAACCTAGCAGGACAACTTTCTCAAAAATGTAGATAAACGATCCGAAAAAAGTTGGTTATTGAGAACTAATTAATTGCGAATTAGTTACGCAAAAAAAATTTAATTGCATTTTTGGTTTGCGAAAAAATGGGTGTCCTGATGCTAACTTCATTTGAACTTAGCAGGACAACTTTCTCAAAAAAGGAGATAATCGAGCTGAAAAAACTACGTTATTAAGAACTAATTAATTGCGAATTAGTTACGCAAGAAAAAAATTGATTGCATTTTTAGTTTGCGAAAAAATGGGTGTCCTGCTAACTTCATATGAAGTTAGCAGGACAACTTTCTCAAAAATAAAGATAATCGAGCTGAAAAAAGTTGATTACTGAGTACTAATTAATTGCAAATTAGTTATTAATTGCAAATTAGTTATTAGTTTGTATTGCGTTTTAGGTTTGCGAAAAAATTTGTGTCGTGCCAAGTTCATATGAAGTTAGCAGGACACCCATTTTTTCGCAAACTAAAAATGCAATACAATTTTTTTTTTGCGTAACTAATTCGCAATTAATTAGTCCTCAGCAACCAAATTTTTTCAGCTCTATTATCTTCAGTTTTAAAAAAAGTTGTCCTGCTAAGTTCATATGAAGTCAGCAGGATACCCATTTTTTCGCAAACCAAAAATGCAATCAACTTTTTTTTTTGCGTAACTAATTCGCAATTAATTAGTTCTCAGTAATCAACTTTTTTCGGCTCGATTATCTTCATTTTTGAGAAAGTTGTCCTGCTAGGTTCATATGAAGTTAGCAGGACACCCATTTTTTCGCAAACCAAAAATGCAATAAAATTTTTTTTTGCTTAACTAATTCGCAATTAATTAGCAACTAATGATAGGATTAGGATACTTTTTAACCTGAATTTCCAAAAGTGTCCTGCTAACTTTATAAACATGTTTCAAACCATGCAAATTCAAAGAAAAGATGGAGATTTTGAGATTACCTGACCTGTCAGTTTAAGACCTCTTTCTGTGGGGTTTTGAAATCAGAAAACCACGAACTTAAGACGAGCTAAGTCAACATAAGGGCCGAAATTACGTACATTACACCAGCAAACACTTCAAAAAAGCTAAGATGTTCTTAAAAAAACCGATACTTGCATGAATTCTAATGGTGTTCATTTAATCGATAGAAAATTCCACATCTAATGTAAAAAGTTTCCTCAAAATAAACTTCGATTTGCAATTTATTTGATTTGTATTCATCGTTTCGATAGAAAAGTCACCAAAATCATAAAAGTCACATATATAAAAGTGAGTTTTGGCCAATATTGTCCAATTTTCAATTTGTTTTCAAAAGAAAAAAGCTGATAGTTTTCGAAAAAATAAAGAAAACATAAACAAAAAAAATGTGAAATACTTTTAGAAATCTAATAAATCAAAAATAGTTTTGGTTAGGTTTTTTGGTCAAATACCCTAATGTGCAAAGTTACGCTTCTGTCGGCATTACTTTACTGCGTACTCAGATGTGATATCAAATAATCCTCTTCGACCCAAAACATGCACTATCAAATAGTGGTTTCGCTAGGATTTAAGCCTGCGTCCATTTAAATGTCCTTTGATTCTGTTTTGATGATAAAACAAATTATGTGGTATTAGAAATGGGTTTGTTTGAAGGTATCCCTGTCCATAATTCTGGGCTAGTCCAACCTAGCCCTAAGCTCCAGGGTTTTTTTTTTGCTCAGAGGTGACTTCAGAAATCTTTAAAAGGTGCCGTTGCCGTATAGTTGAAACAAACAGATAAAATAACCACAACGTTGCTAACAGAACCTACTCTCTTGGTCGTTGCAAACAATAAGAACCAAATTAAATGATCCTGGAACGGTTTCACATACATAATTTGAGTGAATGCCACAACCGATTAATATTCAAATGCGTTTGGATTTTCCTCAAAAAATTTACGTTCGCTATCTGCAATATGCCACGACCAAGGTGTGTAGGTTAAGGACATGGTGATTATTGTGGGTGTGTTAAATACAAAAAAAAGAAGACCTCCGCCATTCTGTCTCGTTGGAATTAAATTGAAATTTATTTTTGCTGAGTTCGTTAAGTCAGTGCCGAATTCGGACAAATTGATTTCCTTTATTTGGAGCTTTTGTACTCCTTTGAAGCTGTGACTGTGGGTAATCAGTATTTAAAAGCTCTACCTTGGAAACTCCACAAAAATAATTAAAGTAATTTTTGAGACAGTTGAGATTTTTTATTAATGGCCTGGTCTTAGCTTTCGTTTTGAAGGTAACAATTTTTGTGAACTGTTTGCAATATTCGTAATGCTGGCTAGCTTAAATGACATATCGGACTTAATTTTATTTTTACGAATGAACAGTTACATAGGTAGGTATCTAGTCTTGATTCAGGCAAATATTAGCTGTGTTCAAACAGTTTGAAACCGCCAGTTTAGTGCGAACCCGTTCCACACTTGAAAAATTGTACTGGTCCGCACTAAATCTGGCGGTCTGAAACTATTTGAAACTGTTTCGGACGAACCAAGGAACAGGGGTATTCTCTTTTGCCATTTTTTGACAACCTAATGTCAAAAACATATAATGGAAAAAATGGCTGAACTTATAACAGTTTGCTAGCCGTTGCGTCGTATAACAATTTTCCCGAAACCAGAGCTTAAAAAGTAGAAACATTCTTGGTTTTTAGTGTGCCCCAATAAAGATGATGCCTTTGGCTTTTACTCGGTTAGAATCATCTGGGAATCCGTTCCTGCTTTGCGTACAACAGGAACCTCTCCATTTATATACTGAAATACTGAGTGTGTGTGTCAATGAAAGACGATAAAACTTCATATGAATATCCGCAGCTGCTTGTAGGTTATACAAAAAGAGAAAGAAATAGCATCGTGTGTTCCGGTGGTGTGGCTCCACTGATGATATCATGTCGATGGCATTGGAAAGTAATGTATTCAGATGGTTGGCGACAATATTCAAAGGATTCCAATCAAGATTAGATGCTGCACAACCATCAGCAGCGGGAATGCGAAATAAATGAGAATTAAGCTTCCCTCTCCCCCACCCCCACTATATGTTGTGGATTGCTATTTCTCAGCAAGACCGAAACGTGCAGGTTCATCTAGGTTTTGAACAAAGTTAGAAAAAGTTAAATGTACCTTCCTAACCTATATCTATATTTAAATGTAAGTACCCTGACGCCAATGAAGATGTGTAAAAATGGCATGTGATGGCGGTGATTATGAGCTTTTGTGTTGAGAATATTCAAATACTTTGTTCAATAAACAAAATGAATAATAATTATCATCTACATCTACATATATGTAGATACATTTACATTAACATAATACTCATAGATACACATGTGGATTCGGATAAGAAATGAAGGAATTCAAGGATACGAATTAAGTTTGTTGGTTCTCGGTCGTGTGATGTGAACAAAAGAAAACAAAATCGATAGTGGTTGTTGTTGTTTCTCATAAAAAATATTGTAGGTATTCAGGGGCTTGGCCATAAAATTTTAGTATACTATCAAGAGAGACTAACCGAAACACATTTGATATCAGTGTTAAATTTTAGGGATACTACTCTATTTTTGAATTTTTTAAATAGCCTCGATGATCCTTAAATTAATAAATTTATGAAATTAAACTTAATTTAGAAATCGATGGCGTGTTTTGTTTAATCTTTAAGGCAATATACCTACAGAAACAGTGATTTGCATAAGAAGTGAAAAATGGCAAGGTCTTGCAGATGAGGTCAAACAAGAAAATTACTGCTTATACGGGGGGGTTGTGAACATCTTCTAAAATAAAAAGAACTAAGATATAAATTTGTATGTAACTTTGCAGACAATTTAAATACATATCATACTTTGGACTGTCTTCAGAGCCGTAAAAAATTTAACAGCAATCGATTTTAAATGACACAATCTCGATAGGTACGTTATTTAATTTTAATTTTTAAAAAATTTTGGGCTGTCCCCATCAGTCAGCGACGTAAAAATGGTTTGATTTAGAAGTGACTTTTCTTGAGCTATCTCGGTTAGCTTTGATTTTTTTGGATGATGCTCTTAGAATCATTTTTAGTTATTATACAGACCTAATGAGCCTTTAATCGATATTATCAGCCACGAATTGTGTGAATTATCCAATTCATAAATTCTCACAGTATGAGCCTAAGTGTTGGCTTAGTTAAGCCCGGAGAATTTCCGGTGCTTAACTTAAACACAGAGAAAAACTGTGTTACCGGCATGAATTCAATATATATGTTATCGATAGTTTGAATGGAAACTCCATGTTTTTTCTGTGATGGCGTCGGTAATCCCCGGTGTCGTTTTTTTCGACTGACTTCATCCATGCTTGCAAAAGAGCTACAAGTTGTCAACGCGCTTATAACTTTAACGTTTTTTGTGTTAACACATTTAAGTTAAGCGCTGATGAATTCTTTTCGGTCAGTTTAGCCCGAAGGGGTTGTCCTCTACCTCCGGGAATTGATTTGTAATCGATAAATCATATGCAAATGCCACTTCTCTTGGTTCAACTTAGCCACAATTTTATGCAAACGTCACTTTTGCTACGAGCTGTCCGCGGGTTGACAAGTAAGCTTTTAGTGTCTACTACACGCCGATTACACAGTTGTATACGCTTTTAAGCTATGTGCGTTTAGCTCAACACGCCACCGCGCACCGGCTCAAATTGTCACCCAAATTGCCTTAAAATCACATTTTCCTGAAGCACTAATAATTCATCAGATATTTCATATTATTTCATAGAGATTTTTTAATCCATTGATGGTGTTTAAACCAGCTTCACGTGAGGCGGTTCATTTTGACTTCTTGAGATTCTTAATCCATTGACGGTGTTTATACCAGCTTCACGTGAGGCGGTTCATTTTGACGTCTCCCTTTCTTATCTCTTCCTATTCATTGGAAAGAAAGAAATGGCGAAGTGAGGTGGACATTTACAAAAAAAATTAAAAATTTCTGCCTCAATTGACCATCTCTTTCCAAGATATGAGAGTGAGATAAAAATAAGAGACGTCAAAATGAGTCGCTTCACGTAAAGCTGATATGAACACCGTCATTGACATCGTAGCCATCCGTCAATGGAATTTGACAGTTAATGTCTTCAAAGAGTGGATGAACTTTATCTTGACAGAAAAGGTGTATGTCGATCCAAATGTCACCCAATTTCCTTAAAATTACCTTTTTCCGGAGCAGTTAAAAATTCATCAAAAAATTTAAATTCTTTAGTAGTTTTTTAATCCATCGATATCGTAGCCATCTGACAATGAAATTTGAAGGTTTATGGCTTGAATGATAGTGGATGAACTATATTTTGACAGAAAAGGTGTGTTTTGATCCAAATGTCACTCAATTGACCTAAAATTGCCCTTTTCTAGAGCAGTACAAATTTTTCAAGAATTTCACGTTATTGGAGGCTTTTAATCCATCGACATAGCAGCAATCGGTCAGTTGAATTTGACAGTTAATGGCTTAAAATATAGGAAACAAGCTATAATTTGACAGAAAAATTATATTTTGATCAAAATGTCACCCACTTGCCTTAAAATCACCTTTTTTTGAAGCAGTAAAAATACATAAAAAATTTCAGATTTTTTAATCCATTGACATCGTAGCCATCCGTCAATGGAATTTGACAATTGATTACTTGAAAGATAGGAGATTAACTATACTTTGACAAAAAAGGTGTATTTCCATCCAAATATCACCCAATTTCCCTTAAATCACAGTAAAAATTATTCAAAAATTTCAGATTTCTTAGAGGGTTTTCCAATCCATCGGCATAGTTGCCATCCGTCAATGGAATTTGACAGTTAATGTCTTGGTGGATAAGGGCCGAACGATGTTTTCACATGAAAAGTGTATTACGATCCAAATGTCAACCAATTGACATATAATCACCTTTTCCGAGCAGTAAAAATCTGAAAATGTCATTTTTGTTAGGCGTTTTTAATCAATCTAAATTTTATTATTTTTAAATTTGGATCAAATGGAGTTTGATCGAATGATCGATTGATTTAAATCATTGTGGTGATCAGTTTTTGAACGATTTTCTAGAAGTTTGCCAACTAGACGATAGTGTTATTAGCACTCGAGCTTCGAGAGCTGGACGTACTAGTATTCTTAATTGTTCGACACATTAATATCGAAAATCGAAGACGAGAAATATTCGAGAACAAACGATTTATCAAAGGTAAAGGGAAAACCCCATTAGATTTACTTGAAATATGGAATATTCTTTGAAATGGTTAGAAAAATTTGTATTCAAAGAACAGCTGTTACATATATTTAATATGTTATGTTAAAATATAGCTAGGATTTAAGCTGGTGTTTGGAGAGAAAAGT
This sequence comes from Dasysyrphus tricinctus, assembly GCA_963921185.1. NCBI lineage: Eukaryota > Metazoa > Arthropoda > Insecta > Diptera > Syrphidae > Dasysyrphus > Dasysyrphus tricinctus. Next base: position 90,684,964 of record OY992532.1, read on the forward strand.
ACTAAAATTCAGCACGATTTGCATAGGTATCTACTGCAAAAAAAATTTGGACTACAAACAAAATATTTGAGTTTTCTTTAAAGATAACTTAACAACGTGTTTATACAGTTTGACGTTCTTGACATACATATATGTATATACATAGGTTTAAGTGCGTTTTTCAAAATGGCCACTGAAGCGAACCAATCTCAGCTGCTCCATTTTCACTCATGAAATTTGTCATTAGGTATACTTTTGCTTTATGTCAAATTTGTTTGACTCTGACGACTGGCCTATATTCTGAGAAAAAGAAAATAAGGATTGACAGAATTAAAAAAAAATCAAGCCTCAAGACCCCCCCCCCAACACCAAAATATAGATCCACTACAAGAAGGAACGCAAATCTTTCATTTGGTGTTCTTCTCGAAATGGTGCCAATGGCCCATGAGACAAACCAATTTTAGGGTGATGACAAGACAATCAAAAGGACTTATAAAATGTTCTTAAAACAAATAAAACAAAATCCCACGCATCCCTAGAAGCATCACAACAAAATAATGGATGACAAATTAAAAATAACAAATTCATACCTATTTCAACACCTCTATAAATATAACTGTAATTAAACGTTCCTCACCATTCGCACTTTGTTTAATAAATGAAACAATTAATACTGCCAGACCAGCTATCAATTAAAATGTGTTATATCCCTTCAAATGCTATTTGTCGATCTGTGAGACCGGAAATAGTTTCAGCCGCACCCCATATACCTACCTCTTTCATTATATATACCTACGCCCGCATTGAAACGGACGTATACTTTCCAATCAAACACGTTGCAAAGGCTTTCATTGATAACGTGTACTTAATTCTAGGAGACAGGAAGAAGCCAACACTCAATCCAACAAAAGTGACATAAAAAAAACATGGAGGAAAGGCAAAAATCCATAAAGTCAATGGCCTAGAAAAATAACCAACCAGGCAATAAATTGGAGGCACATATAGTACGTGGTATAGAGCTAACCAACCTAACACCCACATAACAAAAAAAAAACTATTCACTCCATGTAAAGCCTTGTTAATTGCATTCAGTCCGTTGGTTCTTATGTCCTAGCTTGGAAAAACGTTCTCTTTTTTTATTTTCCACCCGGCCTACACAGAAGGTGTTTAAAGGTGCAATTGGAAGCACACTGGATGACAGTCTGGATTAATGGATCCACAATCCACAAATTAAACAGTTTCAATGAAGGATAAGGACGAATGTTTAAAAAACGGAGAATATTGTGCACTCGATGTAGGAGTTTTTGATATGTAGGTAAATTAAATTAGTTTTATGGAACATAATGAGGTTAACTATGTACTTACTTACTAACTTACCCGGTTCCAATTCATGAAGGGACACAGCCTGAAACACGGTGGCCTTCTATTCTCTACATTCCGAGTACACTGCTTCCAGTCGTCTAGATCAAGGCTTCAGGCATCCGCGAAAGCCTGGTCTTTAAACTGGAGATTTGGTCTTCTTCGTACTCTCGAACCTGGGAGATGGGATTCTTAGAATCTAGCTAGCTGTCTCCAGTTTCGCACGCCAAGTTGGTTGAGGTCCTCTTCCACTTGCGTGCGCCACCTTTTACGCTGTCCACCTCTACTGCGTTGTCCCACGGGGTTGGATTCGAAGACTTTCCGGGCCGGAGCATTGGTGTCCATTCGCTCTAGGTGACCCAGCCATCTCAGTCGTTAGCTTTTCACTTTTGTGGCTAGGTCGGTGTCGCTGTACAGCTCATACAGTTCGTTGTTGTATCTTCTTTTCCTTTCCCCGTCAGACGGGACCAAAAATTACCCGTAGAATTTTCCTCTCAAAACAGCCTAACGCATTCTCATCCACCGTTAACAGTGTCCATGCCTCTGCACCATACATCAGGACGGGGATGATAAGCGTCTTATACAGGGACAGTAACGTTGCTCGAGAGAGGGCTTTGCTTCCCAATTGCCTTCTTAGCCCAAGGAAACAGCTATTGGCAAGAGTAATTCTTCGTTTGATCTCAGCACTGGTATCGTTCGCTTAGTTTATAGCGGATGCTAGGTAGACAAAGTCTCTAACCACCTAAAAATTATAGCTGTCTATAGTGACGTTCTGTCCGAAACGTCGGTGTTGGGTGTCCTTTCTTGTTGACAGCATATATTTCGTTTTGGTTTTGCTTTCATTCACCGTTAGACCAATCTTCTTGGCTTCCTTCTCAATGTTCACAAAAGCACCACTGACATCACGCTTTGTTCGTCTGATTATGTCAATGTCGTCAGCGTAAGCGAGTAATTGGACGGACTTTTAAAAGATTGTGCCTCTAGTGTTGACGTGAGAGTTTTGCACTATTCTTTCAAGAACGATGTTGAAGAAGTCGCATGACAGCGCGTCGCCTTGCCTAAAACCTTTTTTGACATCAAAGATGTCGGTGAGGTCTTTGCCGACCTTGATGGAGCAGCGTGCATTCTCCATCGTCATCCTGCAGGGATGCCAAAACTAGACATTGCTCTATATAGCTCGTCTCTATAGATGCTGTCATACGCGGCCTTGAAATCGATAAAAAGGTGGTGGGTATCGATTTGGAACTCCTGGGTTTTCTCCAAGATCTGCCGTAGTGCGAATATTTGGTCGATGGTGGACTTCCCTGGCCTAAAGCCACACTGATATGGACCTATCAGGTTGTTGACGAATGGCTTCAGGCGTTCACAAAGTACGGCAGAGAAGATCTTGTAGGCGATATTAAGAAGACTGATGCCTCTGTAGTTGGTGCAGTCCAGAGGATCGCCTTTCTTGAGGATCGGGCAAACAATACTGAGGTTCCATTCATCGGGCATGCTTTCTTCCGACCATATTTTACAGATGAGCTGGTGCATACTCCTAACCAATTCATCGCCAGCCGCTTTGAATAGCTCAGCCGCAAGGCCATCAGGTCCAGCAGCTTTATTGGACTTAAGTTTAGATATGGCTATCCTCACTTCGTCAAGATCGGGTGGACGGAATTGTTGGCCTACGTCGTCCAAGTTGAATGGTGCAATTTGCATGTTAGCGGAATTCGGTGCGTCATCGCCGTTATACAATTTGCAGAAATGATTTTTCCATATCCTCAGCACCGACTGCGATTCCACCACGATGTTCCCCTGATCGTCTTTGCAGGCTTTTGTCCGGGCCTTGTAACCCTGGGAGGTTCTCTTTTCCTTTTGGTAAAACTTCCGAACTTGATTCCTGCAATGGCATCCCTCTATTTCCCCGATAGCACGCTTCTAATGCTCTTTCTTTTTCCTTCTTAGAAGCTTGTGTTCCTCACTCCTCTTCTGCTCGTAGAGCTCACGAGCAGCTCTGGTCCTTCTATGCAGCGCCGCTTTGTATGCATGTTGTTTGGCTGCATGTATTTGTCGGCATTCTTCGTCGAACCAGGGGTTTCGCTGTGGTGGTCGTGCAAAGCCCAGCACGTCAGAGGCAGCATCTCTGATGGCTTCCTGGCAATTCTTCCACTGGTTCTCGATACTTGCAGTTGGTGGCTTTGGAATATTTAAGAGGGTGCGAGAGACTCGATCGGAAAAGGACCTATAGCGATTTCTTTTGCGACTCTAGCCGCCTGACGTCGAACTTCCTCACAGTATTTCCCTGTTTTGGCTTTGGTCTGGATATCCGTAGCATTGCCTTGGCTACAACGTAGTGGTCCAAGTCAACGTTGGCTCCTCGGAACGTTCGGACATCCTTGATACTAGAGGAGTGCCTTGCGTCGATCGAAATGTGGTCAATCTGGTTGGCGGTTGATTGACCAGGAATTCGCCATGTCCCCTTATGTTTATCGAGATGCGGGAACTGTGTACTAGCTACCACAACGTTTCGCCCCGCAAAAAAGTCGATTAACCTGATTCCATTATCGGAGGTGGTTTCGTGCAGTCTGTATCTTCAGAATTGTGCCACCAAAGAAGTCTTCTCTTCCTAGTTTGGCATTAAAATCACCCAAGACAATTTTAATGTCATAGCTAGGGCATTGCTCATATGTCTTGTCCAGGAGCTCGTAGACACTCGTCCTTGGTATCGTCATCTTTCTGGTGGGGGCATGCGCGCATATCAGGCTGATGTTGGCAAACTTAGCCTTGATACGAATTGTCGTGAGGCTTTTGTTCACATAGTTGAAACTCAAAACTTCTTGCCTTAGTCTGCTTCTAACAACAAATCCACATCCAAAAAGACGCTGCCCTTGTGGTCGGTAACAGTCACCGCAGTATATATCGCAGCCCTCACTCTAATCCACTTTAATCCACAGGTCAAACGAGTTATGGTATCAAAACGGCGCACTCCAGCGCTAATTGGGTCACCGAGCGAGAGTAATGCTCGTGGCCGCCATTCCTACCTGCCTACCTAGATATCGCAGTCTTTCAGTTTTTTTTTGTCGGGCCCATCCCATTCCACTTGTTGGATGGTGGTGATGTCTGCTTTGTAGCAGTCTAGGGCCTCCGCTAAATGTTCGGCTGCACGTGGTCTATAGAGAGACAGAATATTCCACAGGCAGATCCGAAATTCGTTGTCCTTATTTCGTTTGCTAGCTTCGTCAACGTAAATCCGTCCGTATTCGAAGCTTGTTGCCCCCAACCTGGAGGACCAGAACCTTACAATATAACTCCAAAGGCGGGGAGCCGGATTAACCGATCCTTATAGGCCTGAGTTCCGAATATGTCATAGAAGTCCGTATAAAGGCGCGTCCACATTATGTCGAATTGTGTAGATTAACATTGTTGATCAACAGTGTTGAGTAAGTGAAGACGTGTTGATCGACAAAGCCAATCAACATTTGTTGACCCGAACGTAACCCGATTCAAATGGATAGCAATCGTCAAAGCTGTTCAACAAATTTCATTTTATTGAACACATTTGTAGGGTTTTAAATTCATGAACATAATTTATTGGTTTTGTGCATTATACATCACATTAATACTAAATGAAAAATGCAATATTTGTTGTGAATAAGTATTTAATGTTAATTATACCGTTTTAACTTTATTGTTCACAAGAAAAAATAAAAAAAAGTTGGGTACCACCAGGACTCGAACCCAGAACCCTTCGATTGTATCCTGACGCATCGATCAGAAAGTTCCAAACCACACAAATGTTTGCTACGAAAGTTTTTCACGTACACACTAGCATGTTGATCGACAATGCTAACCAACAATGTTGATCGGCATAGTGTGGACCGTCCTTAAGGTGTTCAATAAGTAGTTCAGCCCAACTGGAACTGTAGACGCCACCGTTGATTCCATCTTGAGAACTCTTCCGATGCCGCGTGGATAAAGGAGAAGTGCCTTTGTGGGAACACTCCTCCCCCCTCTCTCGTTTGCTGCCGCCAAAAACCGTCCACAGGGATTGGAACCCCATCTTCAGTTAAAAGTACTAGGCACCCGATGTTCACCACTTGGAGGTGAGAGCAGGAGTTGATAGACAGAGGTTCGCTTTGAAATAAAGCTTGTAGACGCTTGTGTCCTCTTGAATGCATTGTGTCTACCCTTTGAACATCGAAGGCTTCCTTCCACCCAAACTTGGTTTATGAGTTGATGCATGCATCCTTTCAACACATCCCCTCCGTGCTTGACCGGCTCCGTTGTTAAACCATCAGATTTGGCCACCTTGTTGTTCTTGAGCTTTTTTTTATAGCTAAACTAACCTCTTGTATACTGGGTGGTGATGGTACTGGGTCGTCATTGACTGGTGTTGAGTTCGCTTCTCGTCCTATTTCTCGCTCTACCTGATGCTTATTCAGCAGCTGCTTGAAGATACCTACTATTCCCTGTGCTTCGCTGATTAGGTTACCTTCGTTTTTTTTAAGAGTCTTCGTTCCGGTTTTAAAACCAACAGCCCGTAGCTTGTTTTTTTTTCTCATAAAACTTTGGGATGTTGCTTCGATTGCGAGACTCTTCTTTCTCTTTAAGCTGATACGCAGCGTACGCCCTCTTCTTTCTACGCAGGGTCTTTTTTCTCCTCTCTCCTCCTTACACGATACTCCTTTCTCAATGCTGATGATACCACGATTCATGCGACCACTGGTTGTTGGGGTCTGCGGCAGGTGAATGCACAGTGAAGAATTTCTCCCTCCGGTGCTCACTGTTGCCTCTGGCGACTCCAGGTATGCTAGGGTGAAGTTCAAACTTTAGGGTGGTTCGTAGTTTTTTTTTTCATTTGACAGTGATGCTCTAAACCTTGCCGCAACAAGGAAATTGTCAGAATCGACGTTTGCACGCACCCCAGAGGCGTGTCCCTCGTCGATTAGCACATGGTTGATTTGGTTTGCGTAACGATCATTTGTGGATTCTAAGCAGTGGAAACCTTGTGCCACTTATCACCGTACTACGAGCTCATAAAAGAAAAGCCTATTAGTCCGAGACCGTTATCATTTATCCTCATTCATTTTCTTTAAATTCAATGTTATCATTTGTCTCTTTGTGGAGATTTTGTCTACCAATTAATCCACCGTTGTAGTACCTCGTGGCTTGATGGTTAGTGCGTAGGACTGTCATGCCGAAGGTGTGGGTTCGATTCCCAACCGTGCCACAGCCACCTAAAAACAGAAATGTTTTATTCGAGGTACTGCCTCTTGCGAGGAACTGACAAATCCTCTGAGAGTATACTTGTCATGAAAAAGTGCTTCACATTTAGCCGTTCGGACTCGGCAAAAAACTGTAGGTCCCCTCCATTCCTGCCAAAAACACGCACACAGGAATGGTTGTGAGTTGTAAGTCACTAGACCCTGGTTCTCCATGAGCTGTTGCGCCACCCAATTTATTTATTTATTTTAATTAATCCACCGTTGGTGTCGTTTTCTCCAAATGGACATTGAGGTCCCCGAGGAAAATGATTTGATCGCAGTCTGGGTAGGCTTCATAAGTTCCATCCAGGAGGTCATTAAACCTATCCCTTAGAGGCTTATATTTTGGAAAATGGCTTGGATGCGGATAATAGGGAGGTGATCACTTATTGGCTTAAAGTCGATTACTTTGCTTCTTAACCGATTTCCGACGACGAATCCACATTCTCACATCTGCCGTCTTTTATCACAGCTATAATATATGTATGTCACAATCCTGTCAACACTACAACTATTTAACTATTAAAACTCCGTACTTACCCATATTTACCTCAATTTCTTTAAATACCTAAAGAAAAAATCTATTTAAGATATTTAATGATGACAAAGTTAAATCATAGCCATATGTAATTTACCCTTAAAGGAGTGAATATTATTAAAGCCATAAAGAGCTTGTTAAAGTTAAGTGACCCTTGGGGCAATATACTCGTATGAATGTTTGTATGTCTGACAAATTTTCCATATAAACACTTTGAACCATTCTATACATCAGCTCTTGGAGCATAATTAAACTTAACAAAGAATTTTGTTAAATTCTTTGCTTTTAAGTTATAACTATGAGAGCTATTTGTAAATACACACAAAATTTGTCCCCAAAGGGCTATAAAATTTAAATACTTGTACATATTTAGTGTCACAGGAAATATTTTATCGCACATGCTTGGCTATACCGAGGAGCGACCGACACGACACGTATTTTACTTTGAATTAAAAATGCAACTTGTTCAGCACACGAACATGGGACATAAAATTACTGAAGCTACCTGTTGGCTTTTAATAATAAGGCATTAAGCTATAATATTCTTTGAGGTTATTAAGGTAAATGTGTTATATACGTAGCACCTTTGTTACGTCTATAAAATTTATTTTATAATATTTTTTTGAGATTATGGATTTATTGGGGCGGGCAATGTATGATGAACATTTGTAAGAATATAAGATAGTCCTTAACCCACGACAGTAAATCTTACTTAATTTTTATACAGGATTAGTATTTTCATAACAAGAACTTTCCACCTACTTACACGCCTAAATACATAAAGCTAGTATAGGTTACTAAGCAGCAAGAAGCTCGCATATGAAATGGATGGATTAACAGGCAAACGAAATAAGACCATACGAGCCTTGAATCCCTAAATAGTCAGTTGAACAATTAGCTGAACCACTAGACCGCTCCAAAGCAGATAATACCACCTTCTAAAAACGATGGAATAGACCAGGTAATACAAAATGCAAAAAATAATAGACTCTTGGATATCGCAAGAGACCTCGGATAAAATCGAGCCTCGTTAATAATTGGAGATGCAAAAACAAGCCGAGGCAGACGTTCAACGAAAAGCTGTATTGCGAAGCGAGCATCGGATAGCACATAAGATGGTCTATCGCTGTGTCCTGTGTGAGCCATGACAGGAGGGTAAGGTTAGACAGTCTCGCAGAAAATGTGGAAAATGCTGCCAAAAATTTTACCAAGTACACCGAAAAAAAAACCTTGGTAGAATCAAGCATAAACCTTGTTTGTTTTTGCGTCAAACACGAACATACTTCATTTGAACAAGCTGGTATTTTCAATTTTTTTGTTTAAAGGATACAATTATCATTGCTCAAATTAACAACGCCATTGTTAATTTCGTGATTAATCTATCACTAAAATAATAATAACATGAGCAGAAACATGGTTGATCAACGAAGTTTGTGATACTATAGAGATATGAAAAGCGTGTTTCCTTTAAAATCAAAATGTTGGTGCAACGATTTTTGTGATCGAATAAATATGAAATTGAGCACAATCATTGTTGATTAACAACGTTTTTGATGTAAGAAACATGAAAATCATGTTTCCTTTATAATAAAAATGTTGGTGGGACAATTATTGTGTTCGATTCAATATGAAGTTGAGAACGATCGTTGTTGATCAATCACGTTTATGATGCAAGGAACATGAACATCGTGTTTCCTTAATAATAAAAATGTTGGCGTGACGATTTTTGTGCTCGAATCAATATGAAATTGAGCACAATCTTTGTTGATTAACAACGTTTATGATGTAAGAATCATGAAAATCATGTTTCCTTAATAATAAAAATGTTGGTGGGACAATTATTTTGCTCAATTCAATATGAAATTGAGAACGATTGTTGTTCATCTACAACGTTTATTATGTAAGAAACATGAAAATCATGTTTACTTAATAATAAAAATGCTGGCGTGACAAGTATTGTTCTCGGCAGCATTATTGACCTTTTGAAGAAGTAAAACAATACTTTAAATCAAAAACGAATAACAAACGATGTTCATAAAAGTATTTCATATCAATTAAAGCATAAAATTTCAGTAAATCATTCTTAAGTTCCTTATATTTCAATGGTTAGAATTCCAAACCATTGTTGTCATTTCTTCAAACTTCAAACTTCACCATGAAGAATTTAAAAAAATCCTTTTCCATATGAGAATACTCACACTTTTGATTTTACACCTGAGAGTTCTGGGAAAAGAAGAGACACTAATCAATTTTCATTTTTTTACTTTTATTAAAAATAACAGATTAACAGAAATTATTTTTTTAATTACTATTACAAATAACAGAATTTTTAATGCAATATAATGTAACAATATACATATTAGATATTTTAATTTGTTAAATATATTGTTAATTCAGTAAAAAAAAATATTATTTTAAGTACAAAAATGGTAATATACTTTTTCGAAAGTAAATTTTTGAAGTGATGCTTTTTGAGGTGCAATTTCATTGTAATAAAATTTTTTTGAATTATCGTAGGTGCAAAACACTAAAAGTGGTTGTAAGCTTTGACCCAATTCTCAAACCTTGCTTACCAGACGGTCTATTGCTGGATTAAAATCATGTGGTTCATTCACCGGCAGAATCATGGATTGTTGGGAGTCCTTTATAGTGGGCTTGAAATATTTGCGTTTTCGGGATGATCCTTCTTCCTTTTGAACTGCAGATTACCTTGATGATGGTGGGAGTTTGCATAAAGCAACGGAACTGATCTGAAAATAATGCAAACATAAAGTGTATGGATAAGAAAAAACTTTTAATTTAAAATTATTGTAAAGTTAAAATGCAATTAAATGGATATTTTTAAAGCATAAATTAAGATTCATTATTTTGTATAATAGTGCCAGCTTATTAACTTATTTTTACTCGAAAAAAAGAAAAGTTGTTAACAACAGTTTCACGATTGAAATGGTGAAAGGGGTTATAAGGAATGTAGAAAAAATCTATTTCCCAGCAGCGGAATTGGAGGGGGGATTTGGAGGGTGAAAAAGAGGGGGGAATTGTATTATTGCGGTTCCGACTAAAATTAACACCAAAATGAAAAGTTTTCAATAGAAATGTTGTAGATCATGCAGAAATCTACAACTTTTATACATATCATGAGCTCTGTACGCTGATTTTCGAAGTGCATTTTTCATTTGAAAAAAAGTATTTTTTCCAAACAAAATTGAATATCTCAAAAACTAATCAATGGTTTTGGTGGAAAAAAATTGTGATTATTAAAGTTACAACAAGATATATTTTCTCAAAGTTTCATTTAAAATCATCTATTTCTGGAAAAATAAAAATAAAAACATAAACCAACAAAAAATACGGTTTTTGCCAATATCTCGGAAATTTTTGAACACTTTTCATTTTGGGGTCAACTTTACTCGGAAAACGCAATAATACAATTTCCCCCTCTTTTTCACCTCCTCAAATCCTCCTTCCAACCCCGCTGCTGGGCAAAAGATTTTTTTACATTCCTTATAACCCCCTTACCATTTCAACCGTTAAACTGCTGTTAACAATTTTTTTTATAAATGTGTTAAAAGACTGCACTATAAAATATGTTTTGTTCTTAATACACATAGATTTTCTAGGCAAATGTGGTCGAAAGTCGTGATATTTTCTCTCTAAATCAATTTGCACCTCTAACATAATAAGGGTATTCATGAAACAGCGTAAAGTCGTCGTAAACGTTGTAAAGTTTTAAACTTCGTAAATCTGTCAAATTTTCCATACAAATTGTGACAGAATTACGAAGTTTAAAACTTTACAACGTTTACGACGACTTTACGCTGTTGCATGAATACCCCTAATAATTCATGTTCATTCGAATCATTTAAATAATTTTTATAAACAAACAATTCTTTTTATAAGTACTACCTATCTTTGATTTGACACCTCATTCTTGAGGATCTAAAAAAATTACCGAAGTTAAAAGCAATTTCAAAAATAACAATGTGTTGTTGTCAATCATAGCGACGTGTTGTTTTTGTTATTTCGTCGTTGTCCCATTGGTTTGGGAAATCCTTAATAATTGTTAAAATTAACATCCAAAACGCAACACATCAATAAAAATGTAAATGAAATGTAAAGCCTCATTGATAATTGAAGAATAAAAAACAAAATATGTATTTACCAATGTTACTCCAGCAGAATGTTTTAATAGCGGCCAATCATTTATAAAAGAAGGGAATTTTAAGGAATGTGCATCCTGTCGTCTTAATGCATAAGATTTTTGCCATTTTGATTTTACCTCGTCCCATGGTTCACTGTGTAGTTGAAGCCATCTTTTGTCAGCCAAACAATTTTCTAGAGCATAGAATTATTATTTGTAATATTCTTCTAAAAATAGTATATAAAGACATGGAAATTTAATTAATTTAATCAACAAAAAAAAAGCAACATGACACGCTAGTATAAAAAACACCTCTTACCTGGAGAATTTTCAAGCTCTTCTTCAGAGTTTAAATTGGAACAGCTTACTTCTTCCATGGAGGGATTATCAAAGATGTTGATGTCAATTTTGTTTGTATCTTTTAGCATTGTAATACCTGCTATACATTCTTCCTGATGAGAATTTTCTCGGCAATGTATGTGCATTCATTCCGAGACAAAGATTTTCTGTTCTTGAGCAACCATGAAGAAAGACAGTCAATCAAAATAGATCTTGAAGGATCACCAATTCTACCGCTCTTGTCAAAATCTTTTAAAACCAAATTTCCTGATGGATGTTCGTTAAGTATTGCGTCGATATCCTTTTGATTGTTGAATTAAATTGTAGAGAGAAATGTTAAAAAATGTTACAACGTATAGCCAAAAATAGTGTCTATTTTTTAATTTTCCGTTATAATTTTTTTGTTTAATTAATTTAGAAAAAAAGTGACATTTTTAAAAGGGGGATATGGCACCCCTGGAGCTAAGTGTGGTACATTTTTGTATTTTTCTCATTGCGTTTGACATACAACTACATTAAGTGTGGCAAAAATCCGCACAGAGAGTAAAGTCTCTATCACCCACTGGCATTGCCATTACCCGAAATGTTTTCACTTGTTTCTTTTAAAAAGTATTTTGTTTTAAAAAATTTGTTTTTTAATATAAGTACCTATAAGCTCTCCTAATGAACCTGTTTTTGTTTGTTTTAAATGAATTACAGAATACATATATTTATATATTACAGTTTAAAATTAAAATCATTTTTACTTTTTGAGTAACACAGAAAATTGAAAATAGGTGCCATAAACCCGAGTTTACACTAAGTACATATAGCAATGAAATTAATTATTTAAAATCGGGATGATTTTCAATTTTTTTTACTATGTTATATAACTAATTAAATCTTTTTAAAAAGGTGCCAAAACAATGTTTTGCTAGTTTTTGCAGTTAACTTGTTTAACTTTTTAAACAGATAATGTATAGGAAAAAATCAACTTTCTTCACAAAAACTCGGGCGTGAACGGCTCTGACAGATTACCTATTAGAAGCTATGCGTTGTTTTCGAAAATTAAAAAAAAAATGTTTTTCACAAAAGCTGCACTGCTGTAAATAAAAAAAACTTACCTTATCAACATCCACTTCTTAAAAATGTTTTTTTTTTTTTAATTGTATTCTCTACGTTTGCATTAATTTGTTCACCAAGTTTTGATTTTAGTTTTTATTTCTTTTTCTCACTGCTGTTTTGTTTAAATTTTTCGAGTAATTTAGGTACTTTTAGTTTATCACGGAAGATTTATATATTATTATTTCTATCTTTTTATTTTCACTTTTGATAATTTTTACTCACTCTAATTGCGTGTACACTCATCAAAGGAAACTGAACTTATGAACCAGCATCAGAATGTAGGAATATGAATAATAATTGAAATTCAATTTTGTGAAGAGTTATTTGTTGTTGGCTAAACATGAAAAGTATTCAATTTGAACATGGTTCGTGATACTTTAACAACGTTTGTGTTTCTTCGACAATTCTATTGATTGGTTGAAGATAAACATTGTAAATCAAGCATATTCGTGATAATTCAACAGCGTGTGAATTCGTTTTACAGTTGTTAGTAAAATTTCTGTAAGTACGTGGATTGAAATTCCGTTACGCGACGCATTTTGTTTTTTGGATAAATATGAAAAGTAATCAAATTCAGCATGTTTGTGACACTTTAACAACGTTTGTGTTTCTTCGACAATTCTATTGATTGGTTGAAGATAAACATTGTTAACCAAGCATGTTCTTAATAGTTGAACAGTACTTGCGTTTAGGGTTACCATTTTAGAAAACGGAAAAAAGGGTAATTTTGCGTACTTTTTGGTGGGACAAAGGCTTTTCAGGGAGGACAGAAACATTAATGATAATAGAAATTAGCTGCCCACCTTTTGATTATAAAATTTATTGTTTTTCTTTATTTGCTTAGCTCTTTTCATAATAATAGCATTCATGCAATATCGTCCCCGATTGCAAGAATTAGGTAACTCCATTTTCTATTTTTATAATATATCGGTAAAATCTTTGTGTGACATTGACAAATATAGGATATTTGTGAAGTTTCAGGAACATACAAATTAAATTTTTCATCGTTCTCCAGTAGCTAGGCTTCTATGAAGGTTGCTATATTCAAAACTTATAAAATTGAGTTACCTATGTAGTTTTTGCAATCAGGTGACGATATGATACAAAAATGGAAAATGAAATAAAAAGTGAAAAATAAAATATGAAGTGACAGAAAGCAATATTCGTTGCAGTAAAAATGTATATAGCATTTACAGTAGCATTTCAGTATTTACAACTTTGAATTCTAAAATATTAACCTTCAAAAAGAGGTAAATAATTAATAGCTAAAACATTAGTTGGCCTAAAATGAAAAATAAATCTGATTTGTTTAAAAAGGGGGACATTTGTTTCCCTCTTTCGAACTTTCAATAATGGGGACATATGGTAACCCTATTTTGCACTTGTAATTGACTGAATTGGCTGATGTATATTGAAAAAGTCTAATTGTATTCGATAACATAAACACACTTACAAAGTTATATTTTGGATTGAACATCGGAATATTGATGAAAAAGATACAAAACCACATTAATTTCGGGTAGGACACATCCAAAAAGACTTGATTTCTATACACACCATGACATTCACAGTAAATTTAATAATAGAAAGTTAATACTAGAATTATGGTTTTTCGAAGATGATATAAGTAGATTGTATGTAGATGAAAGTAACCCTCTAAAACAACAACAAAAATATCGCGAAAAAAATGATGCTTAAATAAAACATGTTTTTGATACTTAAGGCAGCTGCGGCTTTGTTAATTTGAATACGAAATGTTGTTTGTTTTATAAAAAAACGTGTTGCTTTAATCTCAATCGTGTTTATTTTCAAAATTTTTAAATGAATTGTCAATTAAACACGTTTGTTAGTGATGAAATATAAAATGAACAATAACGTTGTTATTTAAAGATAAGAAAATATTCAATTCAACAATCCAACATGCTTAAATTAACCATGTTTATGAAATTTTCTTTTGAAAATAATTAACTACGACTGATTCGTTGATTTTACTATGAGTCTTTGTTTACTTCAATCACGAATATGCTGTTTCGATCAAAAATGTGTTGATTTTCATGATTTTTAGTTGAATTGTAAATTCACCACTTTTGTTATTGATTAAGTATAAAATCAACAATGACATTGTTGCTTGAAAATAAGAAAATATTCAAATCAATTTCAAATATGCTTAATTTAAAAATATTTATGATACTTATCTAAAAAATAATTAACTACGGCTACATTGTTGATTTAAAAATGCGATCTTGTTTGTTATCATCACAAAACTTGCTTAAATTCACAACTATTGCTGAATTGTTGATTTAAAATGAAACATGTTTAAATCAACCAAGGTTTTTTTTTTCGGTGTATCCAAAGAAGTTGTTTGGAAAAAAAGCAACACCAATCATTTGGTGACGTTGCAGTTGAGGAGCAGATACGCAGAAGGAAGGATCACTTTGTGACCTGCTAAATGAGGATTCCGCTGAGCAGAGTTCTGAAGTGCCCCAACCTATTGAGATGCGCAGAGATCCTATAGGGGTATTGACATCGAACTGCCTTCAGAAGCAGAAACCCAAACTGCGATAAATCTCCTCAAGAACAACAAAGCAACTGGGTTTGATGGAATGAAATAAAAGGTGATCCCGTCACAACGGCTAGTATTCTACATCCTATCCCAGGGACTAGAAAGATGGTGTGATTGTTAAGTAGCCAAAGAAAGGTGAAGTCAAGAATTGCATAAATAATTGCCGTGGTACTACTGTTTTTTTCCAGTTTTCCAAAACTAATGACAACAACTATCATTCTTGAGTGGATAAAAGTTACAATTAATTCTTCAACAAAGAGGCATCAAGCTGACTTCCGCAGTGGTCCATCATGTTCTGACCATATCAACACCCTGCGTATAATTCCTTGATAAGTGAATGAAATTTCAATCACCTCATGTTCGTGGATTTTGAGGAGGCCTCTGACCGAGTTAACCGTAAGTGTATGTACATATATAGAAATCACTTCATGTGTGGGACAAGTTCTATCGCCATTTCTCTTCCTACCAGCGATGGAAGACGCTGACGTATTGACGGCAGGTGCGGATACAGGGGGAGGGCAATGGGTGCAATTTCCTCCCCCTGGGCAAGAACGAACGAAGCATAAAATATGAATTTAATTAAATGTAATAAAAGAAAATTTATTTTGTATGCGTTTTTAATTTTTTTTCTTGGTAGCGTAGCGTTGCAGCAATGAGTGATTGTGCGTTGCCGGCTGGCTGACCAGGTTCAATTCCGCTATCGCAAATTGCCCTAAAATCGACTGAGTGGAAGGCTTCGGTCTTAGATGTCCGATCTTCAAAGTTAAGGTCTTTAATTTAAAGATAGATGTCCGGCTACATTTCTGTACCTATAGCATTTAATGAGAAAAGTCAATTTATTTCATACTAGGGAGCAGATTGAATCCCAAATCGATTTGATTTTCACTTTTCAAAATGCAGTGAATGATAAATTTTACAATTTGAAATATAATGATTTTAAAAGTTATTGCCCCACCTCCAACCCTCCTCTACAAATTTGTTAGTGGTTTTTATAGTTAAATGTAACGGGAGAGGTGGCAGGGGCACTTATCTAAATAATCAAACTTCAAGTTGATTTTAATTTACAAAATGAATTAAATCTTTAAATTACGTCGAATTAATTAGCTTCAAAAATTTCTAACTTTGCTTCAAATGCTCGGATCTACAGGATTAAGACCCATGCTTATGTTCTACTTTTTCCTCTGCATAAACTGTCATATAAGCCCTTTATGTTCTACTTAAATATCTAAGTTCCGTATCAGCAAATGGGCTTAAAATATCTTATTCAAGTTAAAGTAAGAAATTACATTTGTGTATAAAAGTTATTGAGAAATACCAAAAAATTTCATACAAAGGGTGATAGAGTTCTTTTTATGATAAATATTTAAATGTGCGTTTCCATTGAGGCAGTACTTTCATTATAGAAAACTCTCGAGAGTGACTCTCGGATATCAGTCTTCCCCTCTGGTGAGTTTATTTCATGACTGCAGTGTTTGTGTCCACTTTCGTGTTTTACTCTCGAGAACTTCTTCAGAGCTGCTCACCGTTTTTTTATTATAATAAATGGATATGTACCTTAAGAGTATGCAAATGCACCTGTGTTTCGAGCTTGGCTTTTAGGAACTGCCGTTTTCCATATTCTTAAAAGAGTACGAATCCAACGAAGAAGATTGGAGAGAAACCAGGAACGACGACACTGCCAAAGAGAAGTTGGATGGAATTTCTACACCTAAGGATAGGTGTTTTTGGCCGTTTTTGAAAACGTCAAGTCAACGTCAATTCGATTGTCAAATTTTTGTCATTTTTCGACGCGAATATTAATATTGTATCGAAATGCGGCAGCTCTGCAAACGATGGTTTGAAATTATTTGAAACATTTTTATTAAAACTTAACGAAGGCTAATATTACGTTTTCATTAGAAAAAATGAGGTAATTTCGTTGAAAATTTCCAAATTTGATATCTATGAAATCATCTCAATTCACATTTCGAAATGAGATAATTTCAACCAAATTGGCTGGAAATAAGGTTGGAAATTAAGTCAAAACCTAACGATCACACCCATTCGGCCACAGTTTGAAGAGCTCTGAAAAGGTTATGTATGAAAATGTCAAATCACAATGGAAGGAGACAGCCAAAAACAACAACAAAAAGCAATTAACAGCTAGCTGAAATTCAAAAATGAAATGAGCTGTCAAACGAAATTACCAAATTACAAATGAAAACACTTTTTCTGTGATTTGCGAAACTACCTCATTTCGGCTCTAATAAAAACGTAGTAAGTATATGGTAAATGAAATGTTTAACGAAAGTTAGTCACAATCGAAGGATGAATCGAGAAGGTCTGACAGAAAGGTTTAATTTAGTTGTTTTTTCTTCTTTCCACTATAATCATTGTGTCTTAATTCAATGTCGGAAAGTTTGGTTTTGTATCGATGGACGAAGGCATCTGAGCACACGATACAGTTCATCTCGGTTTTGATCCTTCAATTTTCTTGCAAACGCATTTGATTTTGTTGATCTATGAACATGTCCTCCGGCTTCTCAACATTTATGTTCCCAACTCGATTTATTACTGCAGAATTGCACCACATATGACGTTTTCGAACATTTGAATTTAGCAAACTGATTATCGAACACAATGCTTGTGCAGTAAAACTTATACTTATTTGATTTTTTCAGTTTGCATTTGAAAACATTCCGCAAAATGCATTTTTGATGCTGATGACGTTCTCAAAAATGGCCTTTTACTGCCAAGGTTAGGTTTGGTTGTCCCAGCTAAAGAAGAGGCTGGAAGTTTCACTCAAACTCGATCGTCTTGTGTCTGAATAGGAGCTTACCGCTGTGCCATTTTGTTTTCCGAGCATAATAATTGTGGAGTTACACAGATCTAGAGGGACTCAAAAACGCTTTAAAGAGACCATGCTATAGCTACAAACTGCAAAACTTCATTTCACAAGTCCAGAGTACCCGCTGTTCGAGATACTGTGGCAGTTATGAAAGATTTAATTGCTTTCTTCACATTTCAAACTCATCAACCGCATTGCTTTGTGTAATCAGGCTTTTAGAGTGGTACTAAGTGTACTCAAATTTGCTGTAGATCTCATCAAGATTTTGGAAACTCACGAAAATTGACCCCCCATCCCCCCTGAACGAAATCCTGGATCCGCGCCTGATTGACGGCTGTTGAAAAAGTAAGCAATCTCAAAAACCTGAACAAGGCACATAGACTAGCCTGTATAGGAATAACGGGGGCTGAGAGGTCTACAGCAAAAGCAGGGTTAGAAATTATGTTAAATCTTCCGGCACCAGACGAGTACATAAGATGCACAGCATCCAAACGCGCAGTTCGATTCAAAGAACTGGGTTCTTGGAAGCACAGCTCCTATGGTCACGGGTCTATCTTGCAAAGGTATGACACAGTGGCCGGACTTGATGTGACGTCTGACTACATACCGCCTTCAATATATTTTAACAAACACTTCTCTTTCTTAATACCCGAAAGACATGGATGGGAACCCAACTCAATAATTAGTGAACAGGGTATCCCCTTCTATACTGATGGATCAAAAATGGAAGAAGGAACAGGGGCTGGGGTGTTCTGCAAAGCTCTTAATATTAGAGAATCTTATAAACTTCCAGATGAGTGTAGTGTCTTTCAGGTTGAGATTTACGCTTTTGAAAAGCGGCAGAAATGGTACACAAGAAAAAGCTCAGCTCGTCGGAGGTCACATTTTTTTTACACACACACCACATCACATTTCTATAAGATCCAAAGCACTAGCAAAATGCCGAGGCATACTGAACAATATTTATAACTCCAACCAAGTCAAACTCTCCTGGACATAGCAATATTAAAAGGGAATGATATAGCATATGAACTAGCAAGGAAAGGGTCAACATCAAATAGGAACAGTAGTTTAGTTGACAATTAGATATGGGACCAGACATCCCGATCGGCGTGATTAAAAGGAAAATAGACCTGATAACGAAAGAGCAAATCAATAACTGCTGGATGCCCAGGAACGACTGCGTTATCTCTAGAAGTTTATGGCCTAGAATTAATGAAAAAAAGACTCAGTATATTTTATTGCTGAGTAAAAAGAATATTAGAAAATTGATAGCGGTACTAACGGGTCATTGCGCTATTGGCACAATGGCCACCAGAATGGGGGCGTTCGCACCAGATTTCTGTAGAAGCTGCCAAGATGTCGAAGAAATCGAAACCATTAAACACCTACTCTGTGACTGTCCAAACCTCCAAACAAATTGCCTCCGTTATTTTGGAAACAGGTTTGTTGGAGACGATGATCTAGCGCAAGTCTCAATGAAAACATGAGGAAATTCATAGAAAGTACAGGTTGGTTCGCAAACGAACTAGTCTATGTGAACGGTGAACTAATAGTTAAGGAGCATTTCTGATTTATTTTTGTAAGGGGATCACAATGGACCATTAGGCCCCGTGTATGCAATAGCCTCTATGCTGTGCACGCCTCTCCTATAACCTAACCTAGCCCTATTGCAAGCGTTGGAACAGCAGAGAGCCAGGGCATTCAATAGAAACCGTTTGAAAGGCTTAGTCGGTTAGACTATGCCGATGATATACAGATGTCTCCTGGCAAATAACATCAGCGGGCTGTATAGGATATGTCAGACACTGCAAGTGAAGGGAGAGTAGAATGGTCCAAGAATAAATAGCAAAAAGACAAAAATAATGCTCACCGGCCGCTACACACATCAGCGTATTATTTTACAGGAGACACTAGTTCAAGCAGTCAGATTTTACAGGAGCTGCTAATTGAAGAAGTCTATTTAACTGCCTTTGAAGTATTATTTTGGCAAACTGCGGTACGGATCAGGACGATAAAAGTAGAATAAATAAAGCTCGTGCTACCTTCGGTACTTTGTGTACAATTTCAAAATCCAGTCAAATCTCCTTTAGCACTTAGTTGAGATTCTTTGAATCCAATGTCAAATCCATGCTATCATACATAAGCTTGTAAAGCCTGGAAAGTCATGGCATTCATCGAGGAAATAAGAGGCTTTTGTGAATAGTTGACTACGCCACATTCTTAAGATTCGCTGGTCAGGAATTGCTAAGCAGAACAAGTCAGGAGCGACTGAAAGTCGACATAAGAAAGAGCAAAATTGTTGTGTATTGTTTTTCTTGTGTATTGTTTTTCTTGAGTTTTGACATGTGAAAGAGCTTCTCTACATAATTTGATATCAAAGCTGGATTCGCTACGCTAATGCCCCCATAAAGGAAGAGATGATAAGACCAAGCATCGATGATTGAACGTTTCTATACTCTATCCAACAAAAATTGTCAGTGCAGGGAAGATAGGACGTTTGGCTCTCAGTCTGGTTGCATTGGCTTGCATACATATGTCTCAAGTTAAAGCTCTCATAGGGTTTCCATACTTTGAATTATAAATTGCCACAAATCGAAGAACAATGTGCATATGGTTACCATGGATACCATTTCAAACATATTAAAAAAAGATCAATTTGTCTTTTTTTTGTCCACACCACACCCTTTTAAATGCTTTTTGAACGTTTCAAAACTTAGCACAAATAACTTTTTTTTTCTTAAAGACTAAAATTGTACAAATTTTAACGGCATTTAATAGGTGTATTCAGAAATACAAACAATCAACAACAATCAAAACGACAACACTGTTGGCTCTCACCCTTATAAATTTTGTTCTCAAAAGCTTCAAAACCGAAAGTTATTTCGTGAAAACCACTGAAAAAGCTCTGTTTTATTGTTGCGACATGGCAAAGGCAACTCTGTTGGAATGTTAATTTTATTTCAAACAGCAAAGGTAGAAGCGAAAGCGAGTATACGATCAGATATCAGAATGCTTTTGGCATTGAAAGACAACGGTCATGTTGTAGCTTAGAGAATGTTTCAAATAATTAGAACAACAATTCCGGTATGTTAATCAGTGGCTTAGTATCTTTTTCAGTGGCAGATTTGTTATTTTAGTTTTGTGGTGGTATACACAGGCACCACTGTCTTGAGAAAAGCTCTCCCATAAGCCCTGTACTAACAATTTTTGCTGGACAGACTATAGAGGCAAACATTGATTTGGACCAGGGGCCAAATTATTGCAATTTTGTGAGTTTGGCATTGCCACTTACGTTTCAAGCAATTTAATTATAAATCGTGGTTTGAAGTTGTTACTTGTGCATTCAATCACTGATGGTACCCAATTACACGGTCACTGAAGTGGTAATCCGGCATCAGACCAGTTGCAGAAATCCCAACCAACAAAAACGATGAAGCTTGATGGTTGCAATCGCAGGAGATACCAGATACTTTTCCAATCAAATCTCCAATAAACCCTTGAAAGGTCCTATGCCACAAGTATCATGTATTGAAAACCAGTGGTAGCATTACTCTGAAGTCATCATTCATTGGCGGCACCAAGAAGATCAAGAGCAACTTGCAGAGCTTTACGAGCATTGGAGGAGAGAGGAACACCGGGTTTTTCGAAGAAGAAATAAACACTGTGAGAAGTATCAACAAAATTGAGGGATGTCATAAGCCGGAATGAGGTTAGAAAGAGAAGATCTCAAGATTATAGATCTTCTCAAGATTATAGATCTTATTGATCCCAGATCCAGGGCGCCTACAAGGACCATTACAGAACATCAAAGTGTAGTCTGAGGATATAAAAAGATTGTGTCAACATATTAAGGGCGATGCAAATCAAATTTCAACTTGAGTCAGATTGTGCCATTCAACCAAAGTAATTTAGACCTTTTTCCTGCCTTGACGGAGACTGATGGAAACTACATGAAATCTCAACTTAAGCCCAAAAAAAACTATTGGAACTGATGGTCTTGCACCGTAGGACTTCAAATTGACACACACCGACTTTTCATGGATTCAAAGATGGCACATAATAGTGACAAGGAAAAAATGATGTCAACTCATCCACATACTCTCGTAGTAGCTCATATCTGTTGAAAGTTGAATCTTTTAAATGGCGCCCAACGTGAGTTTTTTCACCGAAAGGACCACACAAATTACCCGAAAACAATTTGTATCTTATATATTTTGACATTTACAGAGAAGTGAGTACATAAATGAATGTCTTTAAAATATGTAAATATGCATTGAGCAATATATTCAACAGTTTGCTGACAATAAGTGCCTAAAACGCCCCCATCACCGCCGCTCTGTCACATTAAATTACTTTAGTTTAATATATTCAGTTTAGCAGAAGTGAGTCAGCGTAATGAGTGTAAATATATAATTTTAAAATATGCATACTTAATATTTTTTCCAATATCAATAATCTCTTATTCTAATCTTATTGCATTTTGTGCGATAACACAAAATAACACACCTAAAGGAATATGTGACAGTAATTTTGCTCTTCCTCAACTTGATATTCCTTTCATAATATGAAAGGTGAAATAATTCCTTACCAAGAACTTCTATTTCTATATTTGAGACGAGACTTGAATTCATTAAAACATATGATGATGGGGCGTGCCATCAGAATACAATTGAACTTATATTGAATTTGGAATTGATATTCCGTGCGTTGACTTTACTAAAATTTCCTTTCGTCATCGACACGATTTTGTTGAATTAATCAAATAATCTCGATAATTTGATTTGTCATCTTGTATTTAAGTTATTTCTTTGTACTTTTTATGATAACAGTTATGTTAAATTGTATATTCACAAGTTTCATCCTTTTTTTTCTTACAAAAATATTGGCACTGCAAGAAGGCGACTATGTACATATGTTCTTACACAATTTTCTTGGGATAATACACGCAGACATATTTGGTATGAAACCAATACTGCATAATTAACAATGTTTCCAACATAAGAAACTCAAAGTGTAAGTAATTATTTCACAAGTTGAAGTAATTATACCCGCATAAAATGTTTAATTACGATTTAAAAGGTATGTCTTGTCTATGTACCTCCCATACTATGCAAGGCCGTAGGCAGGGGGGGATCACAGGGGTTTGATCCCCCCCTCCGAAATTTTTGAGAAAGGCATTTGTATTGTAAATCATACTCTCCATTTTAGTATGAAATGTGTACCAATTGCGTTAAAATTCTGGTTAAATTTGGTCCCAGTTAAATTTTATCCGTTTTTATGGGGGTGAATAAAATTTAAGGTTTTTGCTGTGTTAAACTTTATTAAAACAAACATATCCCATTAGTTTTGTTGTTTCATTTTCTTTTTGTAATGACAGTTCGCTGAACAAATAATTCAGTTTGCAAAATAAATGATCATCTGAAAAAGTATTTTCAATAAATTTAATTGATTCTTTTGCATTTTGAAGGATTCATCACAGGTAATTCAAACAAATGGGGAAGAGAATTTCGAATTTTTAAAAGGAGATCATTTGGAGTGCCGCAAACATTTACCTACGCTTGAAAATTTATACTTTGAGAAGAACTATGAGACCCTATACAAATGAAAATATTGAATATTTCTTTTTCTTTTTTTTGATTTCTTGAGTTCATTATTCTAGGCCTTTATCTATATTTCTTAATCTTATCATTTGATTTTAGTTTTTTTTTAATCTTTCCTGAAATGATTCATGACATCATGACAGCAAAATAAAATATTTATCTACATTCATCTCCCTCACTCTTTCATGACCATAGACATGTCAAAAATTAACCACTGGCTAAAATATTAACGAGCTCCTGAGCAGGTAAAATTTTGACGTCTATATTCACCTCAGTAATGTCAACATTTAGCCATGGGATCAAATTTAACCAGGATTTTAACGCAATTTGCACAGGGCATTACTCACGTACTACATAAATTTTAATGAATATTGTAAAGGTACCTACCTACCTTGATAATTTCTTAGGTCAGCTTAAAATGAGATTCGTGTATTCTGATTCCCTTGAGTCTTGGCAAAAACGAACAAAAATTTAAAGAAGAAAACTTCAATTTAAAAAAAAATTTGGATCGTGGCAATTTAAAGTTTAAAGATTGAATGCATGATATGGTAGACAAAATGCCATACATAACATGATTCACATACACAAGCTTATTAAAATTTTCGTGACTCTAACGGTTTTAACATGCACACCGGAAAGAACTTTTTCGACAGTGAAACGTCTAAAAATTGACCTAAGAGATTCTACCGATGAAGATAAACTTTTAGGGTTGGAGTAAATGTCAGTTCATCGACAAATTGAGACTAACACTGAGGCAGTTATCATATGGGAAGAATCTATTTGTCATAGGAGTGAATTTGCGGAAACAATTAAATGTTTGATGATAAAGCATAGTTTACCTTTACAGTCCCCATGCAAAAGAAAAATCAAATTATTCAAAACAATTTTGCACCTATTCTGTGCTTAATTTCATATAATATTTTACGCACAAAATGTTTGCCTTTGCCTAAGCTACCCATTGAGTCACTAATTAACATCTTTTAATAAATTATCGGCTTAAAAATGAAAAAAAAAATAAGTTTTGGATGCAAAAACAATTTGCATGCAAATAATGCTGTGAGGTGAATATATTTTTTTTCGGGAGTGTAAATATTTGATATTCACCACTTTATCTCACGCGAAACAATTTCCCAATTGTTTTGCAGTTCTATGACGCCAATGGTTCCTTTTAGCATGAAACTGTTAACCAATCAAACAAAAGAGTAATTTTGTACTGCACCTCAATCATTTTTGGCATGCGAAAATAATTGCATAGATTTTCGCACAGGAACTGTAAGCTAGGCTTTGAATTTTGCGTTACTATTAAAAAAAAACGTTTACAGCACAGACATTTTTTCTTTGAGTACATTTTTTTCACCACCAAGCGGTTTCTTTTCTTTACTCGAAAGAACCGTTTACTTAGCTTAAATGGTGAAATATTTTTTCGAAAAGTATATCCCCCCCGACATAATTGTCTGGCTACGGCCTTGATACTATGTACACAGTTTATATTGTAGAAATTTGAAAAATAAACTACTATAAACTGTTGAAGTTGAAATTTTAAATCTTAAGCTTAAAAAAATAAAGTTTCAACTTAATATTTATTCAAGTTTTGCTATATACCCAACTTGTAGAATGAAAAATTTTTCTTCTTAAGCGGGCACAAAGAACACACCTGTAATGAAATGTGCTTAAAAATAATTCAAAATCGTAAAGAGCCTTTCCATGCCAAAAAGAATGTATTTTAAGCTTTAACTAAGTTTTTAAAAGCAAATAAGTGAAAAAAAACAATAAGCTTAAAGTTTTCAAACTTATATTGATTTTAAGTATTTGAAGACTTTTGAAAAAGCTTTATAATATTACTTAAAGATGGTGTAAGTCAATGATGAAATATTAAGCTTTCTTAGTTAATATGCGGATATAAATTAGCCATGTTTCGTTTTGAAACAAATAAGCTTATAAAGCTCTTTTGGTATTTGAATTCTCCATAGTTCTAAACTGTTTCAAAGCATTTTTCGCAAGTCATAAAAAGGTTAAGTGATTAACCGCATGCTTTTTATGTTCCATTACATGTATATGATGTTTACTGTATGGGTAAGGCCTAAAGCTCGGTACACTGCCGAGGTACTCAGTTACCCAGCGGGAAAAATTAAACAATTCATTGAGGAAAAACCTGCTTTTTCCTTGAAGAATGGAAGCTATACTTGCCACTTTTCTGCTTATTCCTTTGATGAATTTAACATGGGCCTGCTGTTGGCGGGAAGCACATGCCACTTTTTCGATGAAAAATCACCGACGAAATCACTTCAATGGAAGTTGTTTATTCACCGACCCAGGTGATGAAAAACATGGTGATTGCATAATCTGTGAAATCACTACATACGGGTATTTAGCTTATTCATCAGTTCAATATGTTCGATGAAAAATGTAATGAAAATTCAATTATCAAATCACCAGGTTAGTGGTAGTTTCCTTTTCATCAATTAAATCCTCCCATTCGTATTGTTTAGTAAATCCCAGTGGGAAATTTTCAAAAAATTCACCGAGGAATCCCGGCTTTTGCCTCCAGGAATAGAAGCTACACACAAGAAAAATTTGTTTAATCATTTAGTGAGATTATTAAAATCGGTAATGTACTTTTTATTTTAAGACTTTTTACAGAAAGTCACTGTGAACTGTATCCAACAAAATTAAAATTTATAGTTGCCAAAAAAACATAAACAACTTTGTGCATTACTATTCATCGTTGAAATCAGGTCCGTCAAGCTGCGTTCACCACAATGGAAATTCAAAAATGTAATGATGCAATAATTTGATGCTCATTTGATGCTTATTTAGTACCGCAATCCCACGCAGTACTAAATTCCCTTCCCCTTCAAACTGGTGGGGGACCCAGCTTGACGTCAAGCTGCGTCCACCACACCTTAATACACAACATTTCAAAAAACTAATGATGCAATAATTTGATGATAATTTTGGGCTCCTCAAATGGCGAAATTTCAAGTTCCTCAAGTCCATCCTTACCATTTAAAAGCAGCCCGATATCAAGCGAGCTGTGTATACTTTTCACCTTGGTCTTGGGCTCACTAGATCCAGTTTTAAGAAATACCTACCTTAAAATTCAGTGCAATTATGTAAAGATCGTGCATTTATATATTCTTAAGCTTGAGTACACCCAACCTTTCCATTAAGAGGTCAGAAACCCACTAAAATCAAAACTTTACATAGTTCAATATAGTAAATCTTTTATTTTGATCAAAGAAAGCCGTGCACGAGGCATGAATGCATAGATATTTTTAAGAAATGTATGTAATGAAGGTGTAATTTTTAAAAGAATTTCATTTGCTTATTTGTTTTAAGGAAGTAGAATATGTGTGAGCTACGATTTGTATGTGTTAGTTGAATTTTCATCAATGAATGATTTATATCAAAAAGAGTTCGCGACCTTATTGGTTAAATTATATTATTATATATATGTAGGTAATAGGAATGTTACAAATTTGTTGATATTATGTCTCCAAGAAAATAAATGGATATGGAAGATCTGAGAGTGGGGATGGAAAATGTTATTATTTCAAATGACCTAGTTCTGTAGAAAGTCTACTTGGTTTTGCATATTCAGCACTAGATTTTAAGGTCAAACCATGGAGTCCAAAATTTATGATTGCAACAATAAATGAGCCCATAAGAAGCACTAGGTTTCTGTATCATTAGATTTTTGAATTTCCGTTGTGGTGGAAGCAGCTGCATACAAGTGACGTCATCATATTTCGGTTTGTTGTCTGTAAAAACCAAACCGTTTGGGATAGAAGAACAAAATTTTATAATTTCTCAAATTACTTAGTTTTACGTCTTATACATTTTTTTATTTTTTTATTTTTTTTCAAAGGTCGTTTTTAAGTGGTAAGGATAGACTTGAGGAATTTGAAATTCCGCCATTTGAGGAGCCCAAAATTATCATCAAATTATTGCATCATTAGTTTTTTGAAATGTTGTGTATTAAGGTGTGTTGGACGCATCTTAACGCCAAGCTGGGTCCCCCACCAGTTTGAGAGGGAAGGGAATTTAGTACCGCGGCGGGATTGCGGTACTAAATTAGCATCAAATGAGCATCAAATTATTGCATCATTACATTTCTGAATTTCCATTGTGGTGTACGTTGTAAAAGATAGTAATATTCCATTTTCCATATACATCCATACATGGGTGAATATAAATTAAATGCACGCAGATGCATTTGTAGACGCATTTCAAATTATGCCTAACTTTCGACAACTCTAAGACTACAAAATCTTATTGATAAACACTTTACACCGATTTTATAACGTAGACACATGATCGTTCCCCATCTGTCAATCCATTAATTGTCAAATTCTAGTGAATGATTGCTACTATGATGATGGATTCAAAAACAGAAAATTTCAGTTATTTTTACTGTTCCGAAAAAAAGTGATTTTAGGGCGATTCGTTGAAGTTTGGAACAAAATACCCTTTTCGCCAAAATGCAGTTCGCCCCTCATCTGTCAAGCTACAATAATTACGTCAATGGAAGTAAATCAGAAATATTCACAGTTCTTTAACTTTCTCCAGAAAAAGATGATTTTAGGGCAGTTGGATGAAATTTGGATCGAAATACACTTTTTACACTATTTTTTTATCAAGATAAGATTCTCCTTAAGGATTGTTAAAGATTGTATGAAAAGTAGGTATAGATGTATACAGTTAATTTTGGTATTAAGAAAAATACTCAAAAATGTTTAAATCATTCACAATGCCTTAGATGGCAAGTTTAAAGATATTGGGGCATATTCATAGTAGATAGATAGATAGATAGATAGATAGTTTTATTCATTTGTTAAAATAGTTTTACATTTGAGGCTCCTTAATTGAATAAAGTAGGGCATGGCATTGCTGCCGTCTGCCCGAGTGGCTATACTTTAAGTTTTGTGTTTATATAGTATTTGTACGCTAATAATAATTGTAAATTTTATGAGTACGAACATGGTTTATGTCTTATTTCATACATGATTTTGGTATGGACTTTTTAAATGGCAACTTTTAGTTTAGTTAAAACAAATGGCTTTTAGTTTAGCTAAAACGGAATATAATAATACATTTTTTTTTTGTGCAACTTTTAGTTTAGTTAAAACGGAATATAAATAATTGTATTTTTAATTAAAAAGCTTTTAAAATTAATTCAATAAATTAAATAAGTTTAAAAATGCTCCATAATTATTCTGCTTCTGTAGGACATAGCTTCTGAAGTGAATTCATATAGACGAAACCAGTCTTCTCCATTTAAAATTCTTTTAATGTCTTCTTCCTGGAGGTGATTCTTCTCGTAGAAAACTCGCCTTAGCTCCATCAACATTGGACATATCGCGATGAAATGGTAAATGTTCTCCATTACCCTCATGTTGCACAGCGAGCAAATACCTTCCAAATCGTTCCTATGCGGCATATAGTTAAGCTTTAATAATTCTCCCCTTGCTTTGAAAATACTGCTTATCATTTTTCTCGAAAAGTTATTGCTGAAGTAATTTTTCTCATTTAAATTGTAATTAAGATTGGCATATATTGTTCTTGCACTTGAAGACCTTGCCTGCTCTATGAATGAATATCTTTCGTTTTCATCGATGCTCTGAATTACTTCATAAAGAGCTGTTTTCCAATGTGCTGCATCAGCATCGACTAAGTCTAGACTCCATCCACAATTAGCTGCATGATCGACCCAATCTTTGTAAAACAATGATTTTCGACGTACGGCATGCATAAACACGAGCTTTGGCAATCTTGTATCCTCCATCTTTATTACTCGTACCAAGTAATCAGCATTTAACTTCAGAGTAGCAACGAAGAGCGTAGGAAGTCCCGTTTCCAAGTAATACATGTATTTGGGAGTATTCATCGGCAAAAGAAAAATTTTCCTTAAGAAAAAACGTAACAAGCTCTCCACTATCTCAAATTTCTTAACGCCCCAGGTTTGTGCTCCGTAAAAAAGAATAGCTTTAGCAGTTGCATTAAAAACTTCAAATTTAGCATTTGTTGAAATTAGCTTGTTGTTGAATATTTTTTTCCAATTAGCACAAATTGCTGTCTTGGCTACGTTAGCCTTAGCTTCGAGATGTTTTTCCATATTTAAATTATATGTTATTGTCATTCCCAGGTAAGGGTACTCCTTCACTACTTCCAACTCGGTTTCGCCATATCTCCAGTGTTCTTCTCTAGAAATTCTTCCTGCTCCGTTCTGGAATACCATCACTTTTGACTTATCAGTATTTACTTCCAAGCGCCATCGTATGCAGTAATCAAAAAGCCTGTTTATATTTAATTGTAGTGACGTTGGAGATTCTGCCAGAATTAGAATATCATCCGCATACATTATAACTTTTATTTTAGTGTTTCCATATTCAACACCACAGGGAAGGAATTCAACAATGTCATCCAGAAAAAGGGCAAACAACAACGGACTAAGATTGCATCCTTGCCGAACTCCGCAATTTATTATAATGTTTTTTGATGTTTCAGCTCCATTGAAAACGCGTCCAGAAGTTTGCTGATATAAATTTTCCAAAGCCCTTCCGAATTTACTTGAGATACCAAGATTGTAGAGTTTATAAAATAGTGCTCTTCTGTCTACTTTATCAAAGGCAGCTTTGAAGTCAACGAAAAAAGCATACAGTTTTTTATTTTGGCTTAGTTTTGAACGGGCTAGACATCCTAGTACAAAAATGTTATCAACTGTCGAATAGCCTTTTCGAAAACCGGATTGGAATTCACTCAATTTATTATTTCTATTGACCCAGTTTTTAAGCCTATTATTTAAAATCGAAGTGTATATTTTCAAACTTGCATTTAAAAAAGAGATTCCTCTATAATTTTTGGGATCACATGGGTCACCCTTCTTATGAATTGGCCAAATGAGTGCTTCTTCGAAGGAATCCGGATGAACAGCAAAATTAAAGCAGACATTAAAGGCTTCGGTAAGCTTTTCTTTCAATAATGCAGACGAATGTTTAAAAAATTCCGTTGGTATTCCGTTCGAACCAGCCATTTTACCATCTTTAAGTGTATCCAGAATTACTTCCACTTCTAAAATTGTGATTTCAGCATCTAAAATGTTATTTGTGATAGCTGGTCTTGCATAGCTCCATGATGACTGTTCATTATTTAAGCTTAGCAGTTCATCGAAGTGATCTTTTAGAATTGAAATTGCTATTTGTGATGACTTTGGAGTAGCTTCCTTTCCATTTATTTTTTTTGTTAATTTCCAAAATTCTGCGGAGTCCTTGCATTGGCTTAATTTATTTGCTAAGTTTTCTTCGTACTGTTTTCTTTTTTCTTTGCATAATTGCTTATACTGCTTGGTAATTTGCACGTATTCTGCGTGAGTTGAGCTTAAACTGCACCTTCTAAATGAGTTGAGCAAACCTAGTGACTTTTTTCTTAGTTTTTCACATGCGTAGTCATACCACTCCTCTTTTTTGTGCAATTTTGTAGTCTCCTGCATAAAAGCTGCTGCATCCTTTATAATTGCTTCTAATTCCATTAAAGGTAAATAGGTTATCTTACAACTGCGTATTCTCCTTTCCAACAACTCATTTAAACTTGTTTTATAGTTGTTTTCGCAACGGGTTATCCATTTTAATTTGGGTATATCTGGCAAAATTTGTGTTTTGGGACTGCTCTGGATGCTGGCAATTCCAACGTTTACCCTAATTGGAAGATGATCCGAATAGGCAATGTTTTCCACCTTAAAGTCTTTTACAATGGAAAGCCAGTTTCCACTGATAAGACAAAGATCAATCGTTGAGCATCCCTGTTTGCCAATAAATGTAAATTCTCCACTTATATCACCGTCAACGCTTCCATTTAAAATACTTAACCCAAAATCGTTACAAAAATCCAATAATTGTTTGCCTTCTGCATTTATGACTTGATCTTTTGAACTGCGTTTTCTATATCCCATCTTGAATGCCGATTCTTTATCTGCTGTTCTAGCATTAAAATCGCCAATTATCATCACATCTTGAATTTTGGCTTCGCACAGCACATCATACAGTACCTCGTAATCACTTTGCCACTTATTGCAGTTTAAGTAAACTGGGATGATGAAGTAACTTTTACCATACAATTTCAATTCGATAATCATTACTTCTTCGTTAATTTTTACTGACGAAACATTACTTATATTTTCACTCGTAGCAGCCATTATTCCTCCACTTGCTCTACCCTTGGTTGCAGTCTTTTTTGCTGGAATCCAAAAGCATTTATACTTTGGGAAATATTTTTCATAATTTAAGCAATTATCGTTTAAAACATGTGTCTCACTCAATAAAATTATATCAGCTTTACATAATTCATTAAATAAATCGGAAAATATTAGTTTATTATTTAGTCCACCAATATTGTATGCAACGATAGAGAGATTAAAAAAACTATTTATATTTATATTATTATTTTGTTTTTTGTTTAATTTCTGAATAATTTGTCTATCTATGACATCCCTGTGCTATTCTGCCAGAGCAGCTTGTGAGCTTGCCCCAATAGCTTCCACACGACTAACACGATCCACAGTAGCTTCTGTCAGTGTTCTGTCATTGCCATTGTCAAAACTGCCACCACCTGCTGTCGTCGATGGTAAACAACTTTGAAAAAATTCTGGAGGCAAATTCAACACCTCGGTTAATTTATGAAAACCACACTGTGCGCCGTATTTTAATCCTTTGGAGTCATTCCATGTATATTCCAATCCATCGACAATTAATTTTTCGCCTTTCACCACTGCTTTCGTATTTTCTCGGTCGCGTTTAATTAGTCTTCGGATGTGTAAAAGCTGTGATCTACGTCTTCTAATAATTGGAGGATAATCTTACTGAATGGATGTCTTACGCCCATATTATTGACTCGTTTAATCCAGATTATAACTTAAATCCAGATTAAAAGTAATTTAAATCCAAAAACTAAATCCAATTCCATATTATTCACTCATTTAATCCAAACTTAAATCCAATTTTTTAAATCCAATCCCGATTAATCCAATTGGATTTAAACTGCCCTCCGGAGGTCAGTTTAAGTTGTTAAATCCAGATTAAAACTCAATTTCATATAATTCACTTTTTTTGACATTTCAAATTTCTGATTGTTTTTGTGCACTCCTAGAAATTTACCTTCATAATGAAACAATCTTACTAAAGTATACAGTGATAAATAAAAAAAAGTATCCGGGAAAAACAACAACAAAAATGGATTCGTATGTTTTAGAGGGCCTGAGCCGACAATTACGACGACGTTGATTTTGTGTATCGTATTAAGGGCTCTGAATGTTATCAAAATAATGCGCTGAGAGCACAACGAGAGCTAAAAGAAAATTGTATACATGCAACACAAAATGGATCACAATAAAAACACAATATAATAATTTACATAAAGTTTTCTTCTCCATTAAATTTAATCAAAATAATGTGATTTAAAAAAAAAAAAACTTTTCAGTAACATCATAGAACTGTCACGGGAGAAATTTGACATTTCACAAATTTGACATTTGGATTAAACGATTTTAATCTGGATTTAAAAACATTTTACATCTGGATTAAGGGCATTTTAAATCCATTGGATTTAAGGCATGTTTAGAGTGAATAATATGGGCATGGATTTAAATTTCTGGATTTAATAAATCCGGATTTAGTTGCTGGATTTAAAATTCACTTAATCCAATTTAAATCCAGAGTGAATAATATGGCGGTTAGTGTTTTTAAGTTTATGTGTGTTGTTTAGAACTGCGTAAAGATTATCTTTGTTTTTAAATTTTACAATAAAGTTTTTGAATTTTGGATTCCATGTTTTTATTTCCTTTATTTCTTCTGGGGTTATACTGCTTACTCCATTAGACAACTGGTTGCATGTTTCTACCACTTCTTGTATTTGGTTTATTTGGTTCTTTGCCTCTAATCTGAATATCAAATTTTTATCGTGGTTTATCTTTTGGATATTCAAAATTTGTTGCTCCAGATACTCCACTTTTGACTGAAGATCGTGAACATGGGTTTTTAGAATCTCGTTCTCCTGCTTAAGTGAAAGTATGTCTGAGCGAACCTCTTCAATGTCTGTTTTCGTTGCAAGATGTTGTTGTTTATCATCGAAAACACTTTTCAAATCATCAATAGTCATTTGGGAGACAAGTTCGGCTGAGCCTTTTCTGTCCCTCTTTTGTGTTGAAGACATTGATTTTTCAGGAGAAGTTTCGCTTACGGGACGTTTAAACATGTAAACGGATTTCTTTGTTTGAGTTTACAATGACAGAATTTTTCCTTTGTCACCGCTGAAGTGATTTTAGTTTTAAAATAAAAGGATAATTTCAAAACTTGCCTGTGAAATTTTTCGAACAATTCGTGTCGCAGTGTTTATTCTCTTTGTGAGAACCTTTATTTGTGAAATTTGTTCTTTTTTAAAATAAAAACAATTATTTTTAAAATAGCCCAGCTAATACCTGACTATGCACTTTAACACCAGTGTTGCCACTACTATATTCATAGTAGTGCAGGCTTATTAACATATTTTAATCGAAAAAAAGAAAAATTGTTAACAGCAGTTTAACGATTGAATATGGTGAAGGGGGTTATAAGGAACGTAATATGTATAATTTTCACAAAGTTGCATTTAATTCATCTATTTTTGGAAAAATGAAAAATAAAAACAAAAACCAAAAAAAAAAAAAATACGGGTTTCGCCAATATCTGGGAAATTTTGGGGTTACGTTAAAAAGTGATATATGTGAAAGTTGTAGATTTTTGCGTGATCTACAACATTTCTATGAACACTTTTCATTTTGGGGTCAACTTTAGTCGGAAAACGCAATAATACAATTTCCCCCCTCTTTTTCACCCCCCAAATCCCCACTCCAGCTCCGCTTCTGGGAAATAGATTTTTTTACATTCCTTATAACCCCCTTCACCATATTCAATCGTTGAACTGCTGTTAACAATTTTTTTTATAAATGTGTAAGAAGTCTGCACTATAGACAGTTTGATCAATTTAAAGTGTCTTGTTTTTTTTTATTTTCTAATCATTATTCCCAGATCACATGCAACACAGTGGGGCCAAACCTACGATTTAGGGAAAAAACTTCTAAGCGGTATTATTTCGTATGTATTTCCACCCGCTAAATTGAATGGTCTTTTCGAAATCCTCTTTTTATGTACATACCTATGTATGTATTAATGTAAGTCCTCGATATAAAAAACAAATTACATATTCAATTAATGATTGCAAATTCCAATTTGTATCCAATTTGCAGTAATACGAAAGTATCATTTTTATTTACAAAAAATACAGTTTTAAATATTTATAAAATATTTTTAAAAATGTAATCGATTAATACTTTAATTATAAAATTATAATTTTTAGGTAAGTAACTTGTTACCAACAGCACTGGTTTGGTTAGCACATCATCTTTATTTAATCATCTTTAATAAGTTGTAAGTAATTTAAATTATTATTTTTTTTATTTTTTTTTAATAACTAAAAATATTTTTAAATAAAATAACTATTATTTTTATTTGAGGCATTTTTAGATCTTACAATGTGGTTCATATCAATTAATACGAGCTACCATGCAATTTAAGAAAATAGACTAAAATTTTTAAGATAATAATTACCTATATGAAGCTATTAAGTATTGTATTGAATATTAAGGCAACTTACCTTAAAGAGTGTTTTTTAGGTATGTACTATATATTTATTGTAAGAAGTTAAGTGAATTGTTTACAATCAATCTTTGTTAGCTCTTGTAAACCATGATTTTCGACACAAATTAAATCGCGTTCGCTAAGTAAGAGGTTAACGAATAAATCTCTGAAATGATTTTTATTTTAGTTTAGTTTTGTTGAATACTTTGATGAAAACTTAGCACCTTGTTTAATTTATACAGCTTACAATTATTTATAGCTAAAATAAACTTCAAACAAAATGTCTTGTAAAGTTTGTGTCTTCTAGTCACATGTCTCTGGTGAACTATTTAATAATATGAAAATAAATCTGATCAAATTTAATCGAAATTTTACAATTTTGACTTATTAAAATTGTCAATTTACTTACTTGAAGTTTTTGAGTCGTTGGCCTTTATGATGGTGTTCAATTACAATTGGTCAAAATTGTCAATTTATCCATTGTTTTTATTCAAATTCGTTCCGAATTTTTTTTTTTAAACAAAACAAAAATGTCGAGGTTACACACAGATTAATTATAATTGTTTTGGAATATTTGACAACAGTTTAGACTTGTTTTTTTTTGTTATTTGGTTCATAGGTACCGGCATTTTCATTATAACTTTCGTTATGTACAATGTACATACATAGGCGCCCGCAGGATTTTGTCCAGGGGGGGGGGGGGGCAGACACCAAACCAATTTTGAGATATCAAATTTTCGAAAAAAAATGGGTATTCAAATTTTTTTTTTTAATTTTAATATGCAGTATAATTTGAGCTTTTTGGAAATTATATAAATAATTTCATTTAAATCTTTCAGTCAATAATGAAAAAATCCAAAATAACGTTATATTGGAGGTACTGTTAATAGTTATCCAGCAGCAACAAAAGGGTTGTTATTTTTGATTCGATTAAAACAAAATTCATTTTCACGATCGAACTAAAAATGGTAGGATGTGGATCTATAAAATATGGTTCGTTCCGAATTAATTATGCGAGAACTAGTGAAGATCCATTCACGAACCTTTGAAATAAGAAATAAAAATGTAATTTTACAAAAAGAAAAAGGACAGTTTCAAAAAAAAAGTTCGAAATAATTTGACCTTGATAGATTTCAATGAAATCGAATTGAATGATTTCAATGAAATTGCCACAGGTCATGGTGATGATGGTGCCATATTTTGAAACACCGTTTTGAAAATATTCGTTTCTGTTATAATTCTGTCTCAGTCTCAGCTATCCTGTCAATTTTATTGAAATCACTCAAGGAACAACGAAGTTGACATTTTTTTTTAAAGCACCCTGTTTTGAAAATATTTTTTTTTTTTAATTCTGTACAAGCCATCACCTGTGTCAATTTCATTGAAATCTTTCAAGGAATAACGAAGTTGCAAAATGTTGACATGTTTTTGAAAGACACTGTTTTGAAAATATCCAAATGTAAACGAATTTCCCTAATGGCTTTTTCGATTGGCAATCCGGAAGACCGATTCGATACGTGTGAACAATTCTGAAATCAAATCCGGAACAATTTTCTCTCCTTTTCAGAACAAGAACTGTCATTCTATCCCCATTCAAAAAAGCCATAAAATCACATTTTTGTAAAAATTTTTAAAATTTCTGATTTTTTAGAAGTTTTCTTAAAGCATCGACATCGTAGCCATTCTTCAACAGACTTTGAAAATTAATGGCTTGACTGATGGAGACCATTTTTTTTTTTAATAAATAGCTTCACAGCCGCAATGAATGGATACTTGATGAAGAAAGATTTATTTAAAGGACATTTTCAGATCCTTATTTAAATCCGTTCATCCAATGACTAAATCTAAAACAACTTTGGATGTACTGTTTACAAATTGTTCAGCGTTAAATTATTTTCTATAAATATTGTATAAAACGACCTCCGGATAATAAACTGTATGTATGTATATTATAATTTTTTTTATTTTAGTTTTTCAGATCAAAATTTGATAATTATTGATTCATTTATTTTCAAACACAATTGATTTATTATTTTGTATGCATACATGTGCCCTAAGCGCATATAATTTTTTCCGTGAATTTTTCCGATATTACTTCGTAAGGCAGTGCATGCATGTGACACATGTGAAAATCACCATAATTTGATGAAGTGGTGAATTTGGTGAAGTGATAAATACTGGAAAGATATCATATCTTTTTTAATAAGAAAAGTTATCAAGCGGACAAGGTGTTTATCTGTGTGCCAGTTAACACGTGTGTTAGGGAACGGATACCAGTTTTTTTATTAATACTGCTGTAAAAAAATAAGAAAAAAATAAGATTTGAAAATTCAAACCAAAAATTTCGAATTAAGCCCAGTCAAATTAGGAAATCAAATCGCATTTTTCGATGGACAATTTTTTATGGAATCTGTTTGGGTATGCCTTCTTATCATAAAAACGAGTTTTTGGGATTTTTGAGGTTAGGGAAAGCCGCTATCTTGAAAAATAGATTGGTTTTGTTTTTATGCAATAGCTCACTTGCATTTCATTTTACAGCAAAACGTCCACTTTCACCTTTGCAGAGATTAAAATTGCCTATAAAATAAGCTATCAATGACTTCTCAAGGTTGTTTAATCTTTCAGTTATAACGGGCCAATTTTCCTCTATGGGTTGTGGTTTGGGAGTGGTATGACTTTTCTTGAGTTATTTCGGTTACCTATGAATTTTTTGGATGATGTTCTTAGAATAATTTTTAGTTCTTATAACTACCTATAAAATGAGCCTTTAATCGATATCATCAGCCACGAATTATGTGAATCATCCAATTCATAAATTCTCACTTTATGAGTCAAGAGAAAAATAAGTATAATATTTGTATTCTTAAAATATTATACTAAGAATCGTAGAAAAAAGATGTTACTTAAAATTTTGTCCATAGTAATGATATAAATTTAACATATATCATACGTGGAGTTGCATACGACATAGAAGGTCGTGGGGCAGCCGGGAAAGTCAGGGCACCGACGTTACTTGTTGTTGAAAACTGAGTTTTTTACTCCAAGTGTAAACCGAAGGTTTTGCATTCTGAACTTTAATGCTACTACAGTTCCAACAACAGCCCAAGAACCATTCTTAGCCAATGAGCAGAACAGAAATAAGTTTATCCAACTCCTTAAACATAAACTGCTAGACACAGGTTACACGGTTTTTCAGGACAAAGGTGATGCTGATTTGCTTATTGTCACTACAGCCATTAAGGAGTCTTATCTGCATGACTATGTTACAATCGTTTCCGAGGATATTGATATTCTTGTTTTGCTAACGGAACATGGGAAACATCATGCAAATATCTTTCTTCGGAAACCGAAAAAATCACACGCACCAGAGAAATGATACTCAACAAAAAGTATCAAATATAACCGAATAGTATCAGACAACATTTTATTTTTACACGCTTTATCCGGCTGTGATATAACGTCAGCAACGTACTTCGCGGGTAAAATGAAAGCTCTTTACAAAGTTGAAGTTGGATATTTTGCTGTGAAATGAAATGCGAGCGAGCTATTGCAAAAAAACAAAACCAAACCAAATCATAAACCTTGACAAAAAAAAAGACAAACAGGTAGTTGTTAAAATTAATAGTAAAAAATGCATGCCAAAATGTGGTAATGCCAGGGGGGGGGGGGCAAACCATGAACTCAATAAAGAAGCTGTAAAGAAAATATCCATATTTTCCAACAATATCGAAACTAAGGATATTTTCAGATACATTTGGTATGATCCAGAGCCAGGGGGGGGGGGGGCAAATCATGGAGAGAAGGCAAATTTTTTGTTAAAATTCAAGGAGAAAAAATGAAAATTTCCTTAGCTGTGTGGTATTGTCCAGAGCCAGGGGGGGCAATTGCCCCCCCTTGCCCCCCTCTCCGGGCACCTATGTGTACATATGAAACTATACTTTCGAACACCTAAATATCAAGACATTTTATACTTAAATTTGAAAATTTTAGAAATTGAATGCTTTCTTGACAAGTCTTGGAAGTTCAAGTAAAAAAACAGTCACAGCGCTATTAATAAGAAACGCTTATTCTACCTTTATTCCACGATTTTACTAAACCAGGGAATAAGAATTAAGCCACGGGGTAAAATTTCTCATTAAAAAAAAATTTATATTCGTGAAATAGTAAAGTGACGTTTACCGTGCGAGGCCTGTTAAGTATCTTGAAATTTGTACCAAGTTTCGGAAGCTTGGGTTTTTTCCGTAGGGGTTTTGACATCTTAAAATTTCAAGTAACCAAACGCACCTAAGAATTTTCTTGTTTATGTCTATCTAAATTATTAATATAGGTTTTATGGTAAATTTAATTTAAAAAAAAAGAAGCGAGAGTTGGAGCACCAAAGACAAAGTAAGCTCATAAAAATAAATTAAACCATTTATAAATAACCTTTTGCTTTATATACTTCAGACCATAGCGAAATCATTGTGCATAGAAAAAAAATGTTATTGAAAAGGTAAATCTTCTGATACCAACACCAATAAAAATAATAGTCTGGCTGCTTATTCCTTCGCTAAATCATCTGCTTCGGTGGTTTAGCATAATAAACGTCACATAGCAGAAATTTTGTTTTATTAGTAACATTTTGCACTTAATCCATGGAACAAGGCTAACCCTTCGCTATTCCGCGTTTTTTAATTTGGCTGTCAATGTTTAATTTAATATCAAAAATTTTAATTTTTTTTTTTTATTTTTAGTTTGAAAATTATTTGTTTTAAATTGTTTACAAAAACAACTTAATTTGAAAACAAAACAAGAGAAAGGGTTTTTAGGTAAAGAAAAGGTATAGCATAACATTGTAAGTGCTGCCGTCGTTTTTTAAAAATGTTGTTACCATTTTAAGTAACTTAACAGGAGGAAATAGATCCTCCTTCCTGAACGATTTTTTTTTTGTCCCGGCCCAACTTGACTCTGTTCAAGTTTTAGGACACAAAAATATATATGTATGCAATTTTTTAGAAACGCAATCTACCTACTTGTCATTGTATATAAGAATGCACGAAGGTCCAGCTTATGAAGCACAAAAAAAAGTTCTAGAAATCCAAATTTCTTTTCAAACTATATTTATTTTACAAAGGTTGTTTCTTATTGAAACGATTAAAATTGAATGACGAAAAAATAATAAAAAATTACAAAAATAATTTAATAGAATTGAAATTGAGTAAGTGATGAAAACAAAAAAGATTAAAGTGTTTTTAACTAAGTTATTATTTTCAAAAAGTCATGGTATCAAGAAAATCAAAGCAAATGCCTTAAATTTGACCCACCCTAATGTACATCTACTCCCAAAATCTGAAGTCAGCTTTAAGACTATTGCTTATTGAGGTCCTTGGTAACATTACCATTACGTCCGTTGTTTAGGGGGACACAAGACCTCCACTTCTTCTAAATACCATTGCTTACAGTTTCTGGATATGAGTTTTATGTCTTTTTTCAAATATTCCCCAATTGTAATGATTCCTCTTCCATCAAAGGGCAGGGTAGTGCCCAGCCAAATTCGTGGCACTACACCCTTTTTACAGGAATAAACTCAGGCAACTTCGCCCCCCTCTAACTTCGGTACCATTAAAATCAGAAAATTCAAATTCGCAGTATTTGCTGACCTGATCAAACAAAGGTGGCTAACCAAATTTCAACTCTTTAGCAATAGTAATTACCGAGATATAAGACTTAAAAATCGCAAAACTGACTGACTGACTGACTCACTGGCTCACTGACAGCTCATCAAAATTATGGAGCACTTTCGGACACCGTAGAATCTTGAAATTT
This sequence comes from Dasysyrphus tricinctus, assembly GCA_963921185.1. NCBI lineage: Eukaryota > Metazoa > Arthropoda > Insecta > Diptera > Syrphidae > Dasysyrphus > Dasysyrphus tricinctus. Next base: position 90,726,134 of record OY992532.1, read on the forward strand.
CGCACAACGGTAGGCCTTGCAATTCATACAAAGGAAAAAATCGAAAATCTGCAATTTTTGTATTCAGGGGCGGGCGTGGCATTCATCCACTTTCTTAAAAATTCTTATAAATTATATGGAGCACTTCCGATTGCTGTAGAACGAAGAAAATTGGTAGGGCTTGAAGCACTTAAAAAGAAAAAAATCGAAAAATTAAAGAGATAAAAGTCAGAAAGTTATAATTTTCAGCTCAGGGGGCGCTTACTCACTTTTTAAAAATTGTTATCAAATATATAATGCACTTCCGATTCCGATTCATTGTAGAATGATGAAAATTGGTATAGGGGAATGACTTGAAGGGCATACAAAAAAAATACAATTTCGATTTTCCATTTAGGGGGCGTGGCATCCACCCACTTTCTCAGAATTGCTATTATTTATATAGAGCACTTTCGGTTGTCGTAGCATTATTAAACTTTTTAGAGCGGTAGGGCTTGATTTTCAGCTGGCAAAATAAAATCTTTGCAAAGAGGAGTGAAATCACAACAGAAACATAAATGTTAAAAAAGAGCCATGTTATTAAATTACGTCTAATACTTAAAACAGCGTCTATTGGGTCTTGACCAGTTCTCATAAGAATTTTCTCATTGGAGAAAAGGTTGAGACAGAAAATTCTTAAGATATTTGTGAAGTACAGGTACCTACTTACATATTACCGAACACATATGCGTAGTCACAGTTGGAATGACTTTCCAAGTTACACGCGATTCAACATTTGAACGAATTGAGTTGTTGCTTGGTGTTTAATCTAAGAGTTATTTCTGCACATTTTAGACAACATTCCATAGGCTTCCTCTTTGCATTTACTATATGTGACTGTTAATATCTTGTTTGATTCTACCTTCAGCTTAAATAAATTAGATGATTTTTTTTGTTTTTCCCTATTAATTATTAGCCCCCACGATTGCAACTTGCTTCTCCGTCCAGTCTCAGGTATAAGCCTGACCTAACTTCAGAAATGTGTTACTTCAAATACTTAGTTAACTCACTTTAATTTGGTGAGTTAACTAGGGGCCGGTTTTTCAGCCCGAGATCATCCTAGTCTCGGGGTTAAACCTGAGTTAACTCCAGAAACGTGTTTTTCAGTCAATTGAAATCCTTAGTTAACTCCGAGTTAACTCATCTTATTTGGTGAGTTATCTCAGGTACCAAATTGAAGGCCTTTTCAGCTGTGCCTCCATCTCAATTTCGAAAGTGAAAGGCATTTAAATGTAATATCCATGGAGTGATTTCTATATATTTTTGACAGTTGAAAGATAAAGTTCATCCTCTACTGCAAAAACTGCTCCTGAGTTAACTCAGGGTTAATTTATTTTAAAGATTAGCTTGCTACGATTTAACTCAGAGTTAACTCTGCACTCAAACTGTGTTTGAGTTGCGATGACAAATGAACTCTTCCGCTTCTTCAGTTGTCAAAGCTACATGCAGCACAGTGCGTAGTTTGCCCAAAAATCACAGATCAAAGTGAAAAACAGGCTTTTTAAACGGTCCAACAGGGCGAACTATCAAAGCCAAATGTTTTAAACTAAAATGTACTTGGATTTCTTGATCTGTGGTCATAGATATGCATAACCAAGAGAAGGGTAAAACGAATTTTTGGTTCACACAATTACTCTGATGCATTCATATTTGGTTTTTGAAATATCAGACTTTAGCCCCAGTTTAGCACTGGATGACTTTGATTTCTTAAATAAGATTTGCCCAAGCTTTCAAGTCCTACTTTTTTATTTGCACTCCTTCACACCCAAATCCTTGTGTGAGCTCTTAGTCTAATATCTTCAGTTGATGTACTTAGTATCACCCGATGTTTACTCCAGGGAAATGCGAGATTAGAAGTTTATGGACAGTAGACAGAGGTTGTGTTTTGCCAGTAAAAAAAGCCTGTTCTCACTGTGCTGGTGTCCTCCTTAATCTTTGTTTTACCCTTTGAACATATTACATATATCAGTTTTGGAAATTATCCTTTGTACATCAATTCAAAACTGGCAAGACAAAAAATGTTTTTTCTTTCCTCAAATAGCAATCATCAGGCAATTTATTTGTTTCTTTTTTTAATAAAAACTCAAAGAACTCGACACATAACAAAATAAAGCTCTCATCACACCAATAAAGATAATACATAATAAGCATAAGCACTAGCAACATTATCTCTAATCTCACCAATCAACAAATGTCTCATAAAATCCCACAAATGAAATCATCCATCCAAGAATTTTCATTGACAGTTGCTCCAAAAGAAGACAACCAAAAAAAAAAAACACACACACACAAAAAACTGACACGAATGAATAAAATTCGTATGTTCCAGTAACCGAGAAAGAAGCCTCGCCTCGTTCTCATATCGATTGTCAAACTATACAGAGGACCTTCTGGAATTATTTAAAAGAGCAATAAAGAGCCACCCAATCGACTGACACGGACAGGACATCCTTTCGCCCCATAATCATTGCCATTGCCATCACCATCATTCCAAGTGATTTCATATTGAGGCTGAATAAAACGGCACTAAATAAAAAAAATTCCATACTTCATTTCGTTTATGTGTTTGACATTGGTTTTACACTGTCATAAATCCAAATGGCAGCTAGGAGGCAGGACATATCATCTCTAGTGTTTCTTTAGCACCATCAGAATTTGAACATTTCCAATTCCCAATAACGTGGCCCGAAATGCCAAGTAATATAGTCTAACCCGATCATATCGCATAGTCAGCCAAACGGAGTCGTTTAGTCGTTGAATAAACGATTAGCAGGATATTATGAAAAATAATCCCGATCCCAACTGCGACCCCATATCTCTCGTCCTGTTTCTGGTCTTTTTTCGATTTTTCCGATTTTCCAATGTTTGCCAGGACGAGTTGAGAGGATGCCATCGCATGTTAGTTTTTATTTTATTTTTTTTTCTATGCGATTTGTTTGCATTGATGGGCATTCATCAACGCCTTTTTAGCTAGATGTGCACTCACTCACCCGCAAATATAAAGTGAGATATTCCGTTATATGACATTATTTACTTTTAATCCTTTCTGACCAGGAAAAGGGAGGCAAGGGCTTTTGTTTAGTCATGTTTATGCATCATGAGAAGTCCTTTGGATTAAATGCATTCCGATTTGAGGGTGTCGTTATAAAGATACATTTGCTCTTGGAGAAACACAAGGAGCTAAAGGGTTTTGCATGTACATATATGTATAGGTAATCTCCTTAATAAGATTTTGTATTTATTAGGATTCTTGGCAAAGCTTCAGGTTTAAGGCGAAAGCATGACTTTCACAAACAAGCAAATAAATTAAATATCCGAGAGAAGTTTATTTTATCTAACACTGGCCAGGTAATCATTATATGAACTAAGTTTGTGTATATGGTGTTCCTTTTGCTATAGTATTTCTAAACAACACTACACACACACACACACAAAAGTACGAACAATATTTGGTTAAGCTTCCAACTTTTTTAGAAATGGGATGGAAAGTTGTAGGAAATATTCAATTTAGATTGTGAATATTCATGATCACAGACTTTTTGGCTTTTGGAAAAGAAAAAAAAATTGTTACATTCCTGATGATATGATATTCCTCTTTTTGTTGGGCCTTGATAAATATAATTATTTTTTTCTATTTTTTTTTCCAGAAATAATATCCACCTAATTTTTGACTATAATAAAATGCATGAAATACATTTAATACGCGTTCGCCACGGGGGGGGGGACGAAGGACCAAGTTTACAATTTTTTTCAATAAACAATATACTGAACAGGATTTAAGACATTTATGTACCACTTTACATGGTGCCCTTACATATAATAAATAGTGGAGTGGGTGAAGACATTAGAGTACATCAATCCACGGTGTTTCTTTTGCAATTGCGGTAATAGTTCAAAAATCATACAATTGGATCAAATTCCTTGCAAATACTGAATAACTGCAGATCGCAAAACGAGAGTAGTAAGACAAATAAAATTAATTTTCAGGCAACATGTAGTTCCAGAGAAGAATCTACAAGCGTTGACCTTTTTGCCAGGATCAGTGCATGATTCACGAATTTAGAGAAATTCTTAAAAACTGAAAACCATGCAATGGAATCAAGATAGTACCGTTTTACTAAGGGCCAGTTTTTCAGTTCAGGGTTAGCTCTGAGTTGAAGCAGAGTTAGCTAATCCTGAAAATAAATTAACCCCGAGTTAACTCAGGAACATTTTTTCAGTAGAAGACTAATTCTATCTTTCAGTTGTCAAAATTCTAGGGCCAACGATGTGTGACACTAAGGGCCAGTTTTTCAGTGCGAGATCATCCTAGTCTCGGGGTTAAATCTGAGTTAACTCTATAAATGTGTTTTTCAGTCAATTGAAATCCAAAGTAAACTCCGAGTTAACTCGTCTAATTTGGTGAGTTAACTCAGGGACCAAATCGAAGGCCTTTTGAATTGTGGCGCCATCTCGATTTTGATAAGGAAAGTTATTGTCAGTGCAATTTCGTTCTGGCGCCATCTCCATTCCGATGCGTGAAATGCATAGAAGGGTGATATCCATGGTGTCGCACATCGTTGGCCCTAGATTTTTGACAACTGAAAGATAAAGTTAATTCTCAACTGAAAAACTGTTCCTGAGTTAACTCGGGGTTAATTTATTTTTAGGATTAGCTTTAACTCAGAGCTAACCCTGAACTGAAAAACTGGCCCTAAGGATATCACCCTTCTACGCATCGGAACAGAGATGACGCCACAACAAAATTGCACTGGAAATAGCTGTCCTTATCGAAATCGAGATGGCGCGGCGCCACAACTGAAAAGGCCCTCAATTTGGTCCCTGAGTTAACTCGCCATATTAAACGAGTTAACTCGGAGTCAACTTGGGTTTTCAATTGACTGAAAAACACGTTTATGGATTTAACTCAGGTTTAACCCCGAGACTAGGATGATCTCGCACAGACTACAAACTAACGTCGCTAACTTTTTAATCCAAATCAAAATCCAGATACTCCTGCAAAAATCATTTAATAGCGCCCATATTATTCACTGGTTTCATCCAGTTCAAAATTTAAATCCAGATTTAAAGTAATCTAAATCCAAACATTAAATCCTTTTCCATATTATTCACTTATTTAATCCACAATTAAATTCAATTTTTATTTAAATCCAATCTCGATTAATCCAATTGGATTTAAACTGCCCTCTGGATGTCAGTTCAAGTTGTTAAATCCAGATTTAAACTTAATTTCATGCTATTCAATTTTTCTTGACTTTTCAAGCAGTGATATCAAACCGAGGTAGTTCCTCGTGACATGATGGTTAGTGCGTAGGACTGTCATGCCGAAGGTATGGGTTCGATTCCCAGCCGTGCCACCTAAAAACAAAAATGTTTTATCCGAGGTACTGCCTCTTGCGAGGAACTGACAAATCCTCCAAGAGTATACTTGTCATGAAAAAGTGCTTTTCATTAAGCCGTTCGGACTCGGCAAAAAACTGTAGGTCCCCTCCATTCCTGCTAACAACACGCACACAGAAATGGTTGAGAGTTGTAAGTCACTAGGCCCTGGTTCTCCACGAGCTGTTGCGCCACCCAATTTATTTATTTATTTATCAAACCAAAAATTTTTCAAACTGATTTGAAGTGTGTGTTGTTGTTGCAGTTTACAGATCGAGTTGGCTAACTCAGTTTGTAGCGAAAACGATGACGACGATGAGTCATTGTCTCAGCGTCATCTCACCGATCTCTCTCCATAGTCGTCCAAACGTAGTTTTCAGTATCGTCATCGTGGTCATTAAGCTCGTCTCGCTGTTCTCTCGCCCTGCCCATTTACACTTATCTACGTCGTGGCTTTCTCCATGTTGTCTCGCTTTTGTCTCGCCATGAGATTTACACGTGGTTTTGGGCATTGAGCATGTTTTGCCGTCATCTCGTTTTGGTCTTGCCAAACTTCCTTTTTCAAAGTAAAATCTTTCAAAATGGTTAAATTAAGCTAAAACCGTGATTAAAAAGCAAACGTGGGTTTCAGTGTGGTTCGTCTTATGTGGCCTCGCCATGGCTATTTACACTGTTATCTGCGTCGTGGTTTCCTAACTATCGTCTCGCCTTATATATAAAAAGTCGCCATTTTGAAATACACTTTTTAGCCAATATCTCAAAAACGGTTCAACGTATCTACAAAAAAAAAAAAAAATGCACGACTGGGTCGTTCGTAATTGCTCTTATGTTCCAGATGCTGAGGGTATATATATACAAAAACATAAAAATTATGAGAGAAAAATGTTCAAAAGCATGAAATACGATATTTAATCAAATCAAATTGTGTGTAGGGTTGAAGCCAGTTTAAAGTGAACATCAACATGGTTTTTTTAAAGGGAGGTCAATTGAAACCAATCTTTCTGACTACACTTCTTTTATTTTAAACTGAAATGGAAAATAGAAACCAAGTTGATGCAATCTACACTATGATTTCAGTAAGGCTTCTGACAGAGCTGACATTGGGTTGTTAACTTTTAGGTAATTTATTAAAGTGGATTTCCTCGTATCTATTAGACATAAAGCTGTATGTGAAATTTTGTGGTGTAAATTCTCGTGCAATAAATGTTACTTTGGGTATTCTTCAAGGTAGCCACCTTGGTCCCCTGTTCTTTGTGTTATTTATTAATGATTCGACTGAATTGTTTGAATATTGTCGGTTTCTGTTATTTGCAGATGATCTCATGTTATTCGATGTAGTTAACAATGTGAGTGATGGGCTCAAAATGCAAAAAGATATTAAAACTCTAGTCAAATGGTGTAATATAAATGGTATCTCGTTAAATGTCACAAAATGTAATGCAGTCTCTTTTGCTAGAAGAAAAAATGTATGTCTTATAAACTTTATTATTGACGGAAAAAACATTGAAAGAAGTGAAGTTTTATAAGACTTGGGCATACTTGTCGATTCTCGCCTCACTTTTAAGCATCAAATTGACAAAGTTTGTTCTAAGAGCAACAGCATGTTAGGATTTGTGAAGCGTAGGTCAAATGAATGTAATGACCCTTAAATTACCAAAGCAATATATTGTTCCATAGTTCGCCCTCTTCTTGAGTACTGCAGCAGTGCAGCATCGTTTGGTCACCTTTATTTGATGTCGACGTTAAAGAAACTAGAATCCGTTCAAAACAATTCCTTTTATTTGCACTGAGAAACTTCAATTGGAATCGCGAGAATTTTGTGCTGCCTCCATACGAAAGCCGTTTAAAACTAATAAATTTGTTAAGCCTTGCAAAACGTAGGATGCTTTCTGAAGTCCTCTACGTTTATGATATTTTGAATGGTAATATTGCTTCAAACACTTTATGTTCTAAATTAGGTTTAAAAAATTCTCGTTGTCTAAGGCATACCAAATATTTGAAAGAAGCAATACACAAGACAAGCTTTGCAAATCATGAACCGTTCAACCGTTGTAGTATAACATTTAATAAATACACTGACTTCTACAATATAAACATGAGTAGAGAAACTTTCAAAAAAACTATATTGTCTCTTATGATGTGTGAATCTTCTTTGTAAACATTGTTATCTATATTTTTGTTTCCTAATTTTATTTTAATAATACTTAAATTCACTTAAATTTATAAATAATGTACATATACTTAATTATTAATCTTTTATTTATTTTTTTTTCTAAATGATATAAATCCATTTTCTTAGCCTTAAATTGTTGTCTGATATTGACAAAAAAATAAAACTAAAACTAAATTAGCTAAAACAACTTCTTTTCAGCCCAAGAAGAGACTGTCACCTAGAAAAAAATCCGACAAAGCTGAATTTTGGTGGGATCTTTGTTTTGACGTCTTAAGCGTTTTCTAAAAGCTTCCGCAAATTTGGACCTACGATTTTAAGGGGGGGGGGGGGTAAAAGGGGGTACAGTTATGTTTTTTTCGCAACTATTTCCCTAAAAATGGAATCTTCACGCTCAAGATTAACTTATTTCTCGTCTCCGCCACCTGAGCAGTAGAGCCAACTGTCGGTTTTTAAGTGGTATATCCTGTAGACCTAAACCACAATAGTTTTTTTTTTAAGAAATTACTCAAAGCTCTCCCTTTTTGATGGTCCTGGTTGGCGAAGTTCTAAATTTGTATCAGTCAAAACTTTGTCTTCATATGACTTGGAAAATCTTCATTGTCAATCTATTATTTGAAAAATATATTTAAAGATTTTTCCACGGCAATAAAGCAATAAATTAATAGATCATTAAAGATCAGCTTTCGTTTCCTTGCGATGTCCGACTCCAACCCCAATCCTAAGAGCGTTCAAACATCTTATAGCTTTCAACTATTTTGAATTGGAAATTTGTCAATTGGTCTTTCGTCCGAATTACTCACTTGGACTCATAAGTGACATAGTGAAGGCCTTTTTTTCATACGCAATTTGTATTAAGTTCAGTTTAACTATGGATTTTTTGACAAAAAACCACTGTAAACTATATCCAACAAGATTAGGATTCCTTATCAATAAGCTCGAAGTTTTTTACCCGGGGCCAGGCATAGTTTCTATAAAAAGGTTAGTTACAGGTTGTGACGACAAGTGAAATTTCTAAAAATACAGCGAGATTTTTACCTTAGGACTTAGGTGATGTTAGAACGTTGTTTCCCTTCTGATACACCAAGAGTTTAAATATTTCAATAAAGATTTCCATTCGCATATCGCATGCATATATGATCTGGTGCTTCTTTTACTCCTGTCCCTGTAGTGAAGTCCCGTAAAAATTTCCGTACTGATTTATCTAACTGCCAGAATCGCTTAAAGTACATATAGGAGAGTCAGAAAAACTTGGGTAGACATCACCGTTTTCTGGAGGGGGTTTTTTAGACGCCATTTTCAAAAATGGCCGACAAATAGAAGTACAATTCGTATGGGAGAACGGAAAAATCTTCATAAAAACTAAACCACTAAACCGATTTTGATGAAAGTATCAGACATGATAAAAAACAAGATGAGAAGCCAACATCATTAATTTCTGCCCACTGCCACGCCCCCTTTTTTGAAAAAAGTAATATATTCGTCAAAATTAATACAAACTCGGATGTTGCTTTAATTAAACTTATAAAAATATTTTTGTATGGAATATAAGCTGAAAAAAGTTCCTACCACGCCTTTTTTGTGGGCGTTTATTATTTTTTGACTTATATGGAGTTCGGTTTAGTAAGATAAAATCTGAACCACTTCACCCAGTGTAATGAAATTTTCACACATGATACCGAACAGTATAGGGATTGTATACAATTTTCGCCCATTGACACGCCCACAAAAGCACATCTTATCACTCTTCCTCATTAGCTGCGAAACACCGAAGGAAATGAAATCAATTAAGATGCGTTGTGAAGTTTCCTGATTGATAATGACTAAAGAAAATCTATTATTTTTGATTTTTAGTAAAAAATTAAAAAATTATAAAAAAATACAATTACATTTATTTGCACATATTTGTATAGGTACACATTTTTCTCGTACATAGCTCACCACATTTGCAATACTCTGTGCATGTCAAATACTTAAACTTACATTTACACCTTTAATTTACACTTTTAATTAATAGTTCAGGAGGTCAATTGTGGACCTGTGAAACTGTGTAATGAAAGCTATTTAATTTTCACTGAGTTTTATCATTTTATTACTTCACAAGCACGCGCAAGGCGATTCCCGAACTCGTTATGAAAAACAGCTTTCAAAGTGAGTACTAAAAAGTACTAACATGAAAAATGCTACCACTTGTGCTCATAGAATTAGATGATTGTGACGTCATAGAAATAGCAAGATGGCGAGTTGCGAGTATCAAATGAGCACAATTTGAGTTTGTTTCTCATTTTTGTTTTCACAGAATGAAATGATTGTGATAAACGAACCATCATATAAAAACATTTTGGTATTTGTTTTCATTCACACTTCAAAAATCGCATTTGGTGTGTAGGCGTTATGATATTTATCACTTCACAGACCCCCAGGGGGTCAATTCTCGATCTGTGAAACTGTGAAATGAAAACAAAGTTATTATTTCAGTTTTCACAGAGTTTTATCACTTCACAAACACGCGACAGGTGATTCCTGAACTCATTATGAGAAACAGCTGTCAAAATCAGTACTAAAAAGTACTAAAATGAAAAAAATCTACCACTTGCTCATAGAAAAAGATTATTGAAAAGGACCAAGATGGCGACTTGGGTGTATCAAATGAGCACAATTTGTTTCTGTTTATCATTTTTCTTTTCACAAGTTTTCGCAGAATGAGTTGATTGTGATAAAAGAATCATCATATAAAAGCATTTGTTTTCATTTTTTCACACTTCGAGAATCGCATTTGGCGTGAAGGGGTTGTCATATTTATCACTTTACAGTTTCACGGATCGAGAACTGACCCCCCGTAAGTATGTGGGCCTTAATTAAATTGTTGTTAAGTGCAGCTCCCAGTTGCTCCCCAAGTGTGTGAAGAGGCTCAAAGCGTATTTTATCACCCACTCTCACTTTGATCCAAAATTCTTGCAATCCCTCACTGAATAGTTCAAATATATATCGAAGGATGAGAACAACGACATCAGTGTCATTTGATAACATTAAAAGGCATTTTATGCATGACTGGACGGCATTGAACAGTTGGATTATAATTCTGCTATCTGCTTCCTCCACAAAGGTTTGAAGGTCCGAGCACGTTTGAAGTTCTTTGTTATTGTTATTTATTATTAATGAATCCCTGCTATCATTGTCACCTGTGAGGGTTTCACTTAGAACTGTAGTGAAGTCATTCACCTTTGCCTTCTCAATAAAGCTAGAAGCAGCAGCTAGTTGGAGCATCTCTTTGTTTTTATCTGAAGACCTGAATCTATCCATCTGTCTAGGAATAGGCGTCTCCTGTTTGATATTTATCAGTTCGATTGGATCTAGAATTTTTCGTCTTTCTTTTTCACATTCGTTAAGTGACTGGTCAATGTCAAAGTCAACTCGCTTAATTTTCTTGTTTTAATGCTTTTTTGTTTTAAGGGAATGCTTAAGCCTATCACAGAGCTATTTTCCAGATTCAAGCCTGAAAGATTATGGATTCTCCAAAGATGCAAATGGTGTGCTTAGGCCCGATCAGTGACTTAACATAATGCCTTATGAACTATTAATTCAGTGCAATTGTACATCATGTTCTACTTAAAGGTGTAAATATAAATTTAAGTATTTGACATGCACAGAGTATTGCAAATGTGGTGAGCAATGTACGAGATAAATGTGTATACAAATGATGTGCAAATACATATATGTAATTGTATTTTTTATAATTCTTAAATTTTTTTTACTAAAAAACAAAAATAACAGATTTTCTTTATTAAATATCAATCAGGAAACTTCAAAAAGCATCTTAATTGATATTGCATCCTTCGGTTTTTAAAGTGATAAGATGGGTTTTTAGAGTGGTCAATGGGTGGAAATTGTATGCAATCATTCCTTATACTGTTCGCTATCATGTGTGAAAATTTCATTACACTGGAAGAAGTGGTTCAGATTTTATCTTACTAAAACTAAATCCATAACAGTCAAAAAATAATAAATGCCCACAAAATAGGCGTGGTAGGAACTTTTTTCAGGAAAAATGTTTTAATAGGGTTAACTAAAGTAACATCCGAATTTGTATTAATTTTGACGAATATTACTTTTTTCAAAAAAGGGGGCGTGGCAGTGGGCGGAAATTAATTATGTTGGCTTCTCATCTTGTTTTTTATCATGTCTGATCATTTCATCAAAATCGGTTTAGTGGTTTAGTTTTTATGGAGATTTTTCCGTTCTCCCATACAAATTATACTACTATTTGTCAGCCATTTTGGAAAATGGCGTCTAAAAACCCCTCCAGAAAACGATGATGTCTACCCAAGTTTTTCTGGATCTCCTATATGTACTTTGATCGATTCTGGTGGTTAGATAAATCAGTATGGAAATTTCTACGGGACTTCACTACAGGGACTGTATTATTTGGCATCCCCACAGCATCAGCAGAAAAGAGTTTCAAATCTTTTTATTTTTGATGTACTTATAAATCGGGATCTCCAACTACTTCCATCCTGAAAGCCCGTAATGTATTTAAAAAAATCGTTGAAAATAGTGAGAATGTAAAGTTATTGAAATAAAATGCACGACTGGGTCGCACGTACTTGCTTTTATGTTCAAGACACTGCGAGTTTAAGAAAATTGTATATACAAACATGGTAATTATGAGAGAAAAATGTAGAGAAGCATGAAATACGACATTTAGATTAGCTAAAACAACTCTTTTGACAGTTTGAGATGAAAAAAAAGTATGCCATCTTAATTCATGATGGAATATGATTGTATGCGAAAAAAAATTTTAAAATCGTTGGAGCGGTTTTTTTTTAAATTAATTTTTTATATATAAAATTCTTAAAACATTTTTAAGAACAAATTTTGGTATGCAGATGTTAACTATATATTTATGTGTATATAAAAACAAAATTTGAAAAAAAATTGTCAACCGGTTTTTGAGATATCGAATTTTCAAAAAAAAAGTTTGAAACTTTTTTTAAAAATCCAAAAACTTTTTTTTGAAAATTTTGATATGCAATATTATTTAATCTTATATGAAATTTGTATATACAAAAATTCATTTAAATCAGTTAAGCTGATAACGAGAAAACTCAAAATAAAAAAATACGTTCTATGACAGGTACTACTAATAGTTGCTATGTGTAAAATTTTATAATTTTTGATGGTAGATCGTACTAATTTTAGTATATGAAAAAAGTTTAATCAAAATCGTAGGAGTCGTTTTCAAGCAAAAAAAAATTTTCCTTTGCGGTTTTTTCACTTTTGTATGGAAGGTACCGTTATTTTTTCATAAATGTAAAATTTTTTCTAAAAATATTTTAGAGAGTACTAAAAAAGTCTTAAATATCGAGTTTCAAAAAAATCTATGATACCGTTTTCGAAATATTTGATTTTTCAAAAAAAAATGTTGAAATATTTTTTAAAAATCCAAAAAATATTTTTTAAAAAATTTTGGTATACAAAACTATTAACATTTTTTGGAAGCTTCTGTATAAAAAAATAATTGAAATCGGTCGTACCATTTTGAAGAAAATCTAAATTTAAAAAATGGTTCCTTTGGAGGTACCATTAATAACCATTTTTGAAAAATGGTTTTCCACCCAAAGAAAGCCTTTACTAAAATAAATGTATTGATTTTTTTCTAAGAAAAGTTGTCGAGCCGTTTTTGAGAAAAATACGATTATGTAAATTTGCCAAAAAATAATGTATGGCAGGTACCGTTAATTTGGGTTCTAAAAAAAAAATGAAAAAAACGTGTGGGCATAATCACCAAAAACCACTATGTACCAAGTTTGAAGAAAATCGATCGAGCCGTTTAGGCTGTAGAGTAGACGAACCGACAGACAGACAGACAGACAGAATTGTGCCACCCACTTTCTTGGGGTTCTCTATCATCGTAATATCATGTTTGATTGTTATCTCAAACATTTTTTTGTGCACGAATCCAAAACTTGCCATATAGTACCTATAATCGCAAGTATAAAAAGGTCAGAACTTTCAATCTAGTGTGTGTTGCCAATCCAGACCTCAGCACAAAATTTTCAGATGTGATTGAAACCGGAAGTCGATATGAAGAAAAAATACCTTGTGTGCATTGTCTTATACTTTTTAATCCGCGTTATAAATAGATATTAACTTTAATGATAAGTAATATAAATACATTATATAATCTTCAACTGTTATACCTACCAATTTCATACATGAAAGCCAATTTTTTGTCCTGGTATTTTGACTGCCTTGAAAAAATATAATGCCTCTTACAGATGAATGACTTGTTTCGTTAGGCGCGTACAACTACTCATTTGTTCTAGTAGCTCTCGACTAATAAATTTAATCTTATATCTGAACTTTGGATGACCCATCCCTAAGTGTATATATTATGATTGGTGCCTAAAATTAAATTGCTTATACGCACTGTTCATTGAGTTGATTAAACTGCTATAATGAACTTTTCCTCTTCACAGAGACGATGAAATATTTCTCGAAATCTTATCATCTTTTGGGAATAATAAAATAGACTTTATTGAGGGTTTTCAATTTGACCAGCTGAAGGAACTGAAGTGATTAATTTGAAGAAAAAACATCTTGAATAATTTGATGAGAATGTTTTGGGTTTTCATTTTTTGTTTCATTCATAATGCCCGCAAGCACTAATTAAAACTTTGGAATGTTAGCCATAGTCATTTAAAGAAAAAAAAAACTTTAAGTTACAGAAATTCTAATACAAAATAAATTGCAATGTTCAAGGTTATAAAATAATGGTTGGAAATCATAGTAGACTTTCAAATAAAGAAAAAGAAGAGTTGATTTTAAAAATTTTAAATCTTTGAAAGCAATTTGAATATTAAATTCTTTAAAATTAGTTCACCGCTTTTTCAAGAGCATATAAGCAACAAACATAGGTACCTACCTTCTTTACTGAGAACAAAAATGCGAAAGAATATTTGTTTTTAGTGAAGGTTTAAATTTCTAGATTACAATTTGAATGTGCTACCACCATACAGTTTCTAAAAGCTAGAGTTAAAGCTATTACACACTCAAGTTGTTGTTATTACATTCAAACCTTCAATATTTTAATGATGGTGCGAAAGCTTTGCAACCTTATTGCGTGGGTATGTAATTAATCATTGAAAACCCCCTCCAGTATATATGTTTGGATTTCCTTCAATCACGTTCGAATGGCTAGACGTGTTTGGCTTTACATAAAATTTAGCCCTAATGAAAAATGGTCCCAAATAAAAAATGAAAAATAGCCTAAAAATTGTTTATAAAAGCAGCGAAACAAAAGATTAAATTTGGTGAATTGGGACGATTTTTCATACTTTTGAGGCTTTTCCAATTCTTTTTTGAGGTAAAATTTCCTATAAAAATTGCAGTTTCAAAATGGAAATACATATAGCCCCCAATCGAATAGACAAAGGTCCCAAAACTTATTTTAAATTAATTACAGCCTTAAATTAAACACGCGCGATTTTGTGTACTATTATTTTGTCATTGTCTCAGAATGATCCTTTTTACATTTTATATATCTGATTAAATAGTCATTAATCATACATAAACACCACGCGATTGTAAGATTTAAAATAAATTAAAATAAAATAAAATAAAATAAAATAAAATAAAATAAAATAAAATACTGCATGAGCTGTACATACACACGTTTTCACCATTTTTCTTAGTCAAGCAAATACTTTTGTTTTTTGTGATGAAATTATTCCACTTGAAATTGGGACTGTTCTTTATTGTAAAATTTATTTCTTAAAGTTTTTCATTTTTCACCCTAAAGTTTCCTTAAAATTTATTTCTCATTCATTTTTTTAGTTTGTAAACTATAAACTGATGACGAATAAAAAAATTTCGTTTAAGCATATCTTACAGTTCCCATGCGAAAAAAATCAAAATTTTCAAAACCATTTTCCACCTAATCTGTGTACCACATTGAATAATATTTAAGGCAAAATATGTTTGCCTTGACCTAAGCCGCCAATAGAGTCATTTATTTACCCTTAATTAATAAACTATAGACCTTAAAATGGAAAACAACTATTTTTGAATGCAAAAACCATTTGCAGGCAAATAATGCCTTGATATATTTACCTTACCTATATATATTTTTTTTCTTTTTTGAAGTGTAAGCCGACATCCATAAAATATTTTTTATTCAACACACTTTTTTCCCCACGCAAAACAATTGCAGCTCCTTTGTTTTGCATGACATACCATGACAGCAAGTCTTTTGCATGAAACTGTAAACCAATCAACCAAAAATAATTTAGTATTTCTCGCCTCAGTAATTTTTGACATGCGATATTTGCGTATATTTATTTTTCGAACGGGAACTGTAAACAAGGCCTTATCCTAAAGAAATTTTTTCTCTGGCGAATCATTTTTATTTCACCATCAAGCTCTTTTTATTCAAAAAAACTGTATGCTTAGCTTAAAATACAAATGCAAAAACGCCTTCAAAAATTAAAAATCGCCCCAAATCGGTTAAATAGCGTGACTGCCTTTTGACGTGATTTTAATGTCGTCGTTAAGTTGAATTTGAATATTTCATCAATAAATCGACCCCAATTTATTTTTGGTAAATGGAAAACTTGCTATAAAAATGTACAATGCATCCATTGCAAGTCAAAAACTGGCTTTCAAAAAAAAATTTTTAAAAAAAATGGCTATGTTTGATTGGGTTTATCTCTGCCAATCTTTTTAGATGCCTTGAATTAAATATAAAAGCCTCGTTTTCATAAGCTGGGCAAGTGTCAAGCCCTTCAATACTCCAAAAATAGTTGCAGGCTCACACAAACGGTCATGTAACCTTGTCAAATTAAACTTGAACGAGTCTCGATTCAACCAACATTGAAGGATTTTAGGCTCATCAATGCTCGTTGTCAAGTAACATTGTTATATTTATCCAACGTAAAATAATTGTACGTGGGGTCAATGTTCACTGACAAAATATACTGTTACGACTTTAACATTAGAACTATGAGGATTCTCGAATGCAGAAGTGCCATCTTTTGGAAAATTACTTATACAGACTAACGTCCGGTGAGCTTTTGTGAGCTTTCGAAGTTTGGTGCTAATTGTGAAAATAAAAGCTCGAGAAAGGGAAATTATGGGAAAGTTCCCCCACGGAAAGGTGTTTTAATTTGCGAAATAAATAAGAGAAGGTTTTAAATAAAGGAAATAAGTTTCATTAACGAGCCTTAGAAGATATTACAATACAATTACACTGCTCAATCTAATTCCCATACAACATTGCCAATGGTATTTGATGCGGGTGGAGAATAATTTTTCATTTTACTTTATGAAAAATCTGTCTATAATATCTTACAACTAACATTGATGATGTGTAGGGCCGTTATGAGCAATTAATAAAAAGAAAATTAAACACCTTCTATTTAAATTGGTTTCTTCCAAATTTTTATTAAATTTAATAATAATTTTTGCTCATGGTGGCAAATGTGAATTCTACTTTGATATTTATGAAATAATCGTCAATTAGACGATGAAACGCTCCTCCTGAATTGTTTTGATTTTTTTTTGCGAAATAAGTTGTTGGTGGTTTCGGAGCAGCGTTATATAATATTGGCGCACATTTCCGGTGGTCCGATACCAACTAGGCAAGGTTAGGTTAGGTAGAAGTGGCTGTCAATACTAAGTACTGACACACTTAGACCAAAATTGGTCCGTTGTGATACCACATGAATCTTAAAAACTCCTTCCTTACTCGCTAGAACCACTTTGAGCTCCTGACGAAGCGTGCGAGACTATAAATGTCTGTGTTTGCCAGATCACTAGGATCATTAAGGAAGTAAACTCCTAAATGGAGCCTACGTCTATGGGAAAGAGCAGGGCATGTGCAGAGAAGGTGAGGAATCGTTTCCTCTTCCTCCTCGTCCATGCAGCTTCTGCAGAAATCGTTTGAAGGTACGCCAAGCCGCGCTGCGTGCCTGCCTATTAAACAGTGTCCCGTTATGACACCTACAAAGAGCTAATGTGCATTCTACTTAGAGATATTAAACACTTGGAGAGTTTCAGGTCAAGGCTTGAACATACTTGTTTTGTCGCCAAACAAGTAGTGATGTTTTCCCACCTTGTGTTTCTTCTCTTCAACGCATCTTGCTTCAGTAAAAGTTTACACGTAGCGATGGGTATACCAATGTTTACCTTTTCTGGTAAAATGGGTAGTAATGTTCCACTTCTAGCGAGTTCATCAGCTTTACAATTACCTGGAATGTCACTATGACCCGGCACCCAACAAAGGTGAATATTAAACTGTTGCGCCATCTCCAACAGAGATGATCAGTTGAGGGCTGTTCTAGAGTTTGTACAGACAGAGTCCAGGGATTTAATAGCGGCTTGACTATCAGAGAAGATGCGGATATCCGAGCATGATATCACGTTTTCTTTGAGCCAAGACAGTACTTCTTTTATTGCTAGAAGTTCCGCCTGG
The DNA here is from genome assembly GCA_963921185.1 of Dasysyrphus tricinctus. Classification (NCBI taxonomy): domain Eukaryota; kingdom Metazoa; phylum Arthropoda; class Insecta; order Diptera; family Syrphidae; genus Dasysyrphus; species Dasysyrphus tricinctus. The sequence goes on from OY992532.1 coordinate 90,744,172, forward strand.
AAAACGCTACAGTGATTAGGAAGACGGAATGAGAGACTTAAATTTAGTCTTTCAGAGTACACTCCCCCACCAACCCCATCTTTGGTCTTCGATCCGTCAGTGTAGAAGTGAATTGATTGATCTTCTAAGAATTCCACATCCTCCCATCCTTCCACATCCTGGAAGGTATGGTCACTTCAAAATTTTTATCGAAATTCAATAGTGGGATTGTGTAGTCAGTGTTACTAGGAAGTGTTCCGAATGAATTCAGAATAGCGGAGTGACCAATCTCATTATTGATCCACTGTGAAGAGGCTGTGCTCGCGGCCGTTTGTTTGCTGAAAATATCGAGAGGTGTCAGATAGAGAAGAGTGTCTAATGCAGCGGAAGGAGTCGACCGAAGTGCTCCAGTAGTACATAGACATGCTGTTCTTTGGACTTTGCTTAGTTTGTCGCGATGTGTCGCTTTATCCAAGGCAGTCCACCATACTGCCACGCCGTAAGTTAGAATCGGTCTAATTACCGAAATGTATAGCCAGTGAGTAATACGAGGTTGGAGGCCCCATTTACTACCTACGGCTTTTTTGCAGGAGAAAAGTGCCACTGTGGCTTTTTTCACTCTTTCTTGTATGTTAGGTTTCCAACTTAACTTCTTATCTAAGATGAGACCCAAGTATTTAGCTTCGTCTGAGAATTTTAGTGGAACACCATTAATAATAGGGGGGTCTGTTTGCGGAATTTTGTATTTCCTGGAGAAGAGGACAAGATCTGTTTTATGGGGGTTAACTCCAAGTCCGCATCGATCTGCCCATCGTGTTAGCATGTTAAGAGCGTTTTGTACAAGATCTCTTAAAATGTTAGGATGTTTTCCTGATACTGCTATAGCAACGTCATCCGCATAGGCAATCACTCTGTAGCTCTCTGCCTCTAAGGTATTCAGCAGTTCATTAACTACCAAATTCCAAAGAAGGGAAGAAAGCACCCCGCCTTGCGGTGTACCTCTACTGACAGATCTTCTTGCCGAAAAGCCGCCCAGTTTTGAATTGATAACCCTGCTTGTAAGTATCTGATTAATCAGTTCACCAAGCGACCCATCCACATTCAGAGAAGCCAGTGCAGATGTGATTGCAGATGTATCAACGTTATTAAAAGCACCTTCTATATCTAGGAAGGCAACCATTGTATATTCTTTATAATGGAGGGAATATTCGATAGTACGAACTAGTGTGTGGAGAGCTGTCTCCACTGACTTCCCTATGCAATAGGCATGTTGAGCTGTAGACAGTAGTCTCGTATCAATGCTTGATCTTAGTTCGATATCAATCAGTCGTTCAAAAGTTTTTAGAAGGAAAGATGATAGGCTAATAGGTCTTAAATCTTTAGGGTTTACGTGGGAACATTTACCGGCTTTGGGTATAAACACAACTTTGACTTCTCTCCATAGAAGCGGAATATGGACCAGATTTAAGCAACCATTGAAGATGACTTCCAGAATCGGCAGAATTACTTCTGAATTCATCTGTAGTTCAGCCGGAATGATGCCATCTGGCCCCGCCGCATTGTATGATTTGAAGCTATTGAGTGCCCATTGTAATTTTTCCCTTGTAATCAAACCTTGTGGAAATGTTAGTTTTTCGCTTGTCCTGTAAAGGGCAGTGCTATTAACAGTCTGTGAGCTGCCTGGAAAATGAGTATCCAGTAGCAAATTGAGCGATTCTTCGCAAGAGTTGGTCCAGGAGCCATCAGCATTTTGAAGGCAGCTAGGCATAACTGGATTTGTGGAGAGGATTTTTCTTAATCTTGATGCTTCTGAGGCTTTTTCTATATTGCCACAGAATGTCCTCCAAGAAGATCGTTTGGTTTTCCTCAATTCTTTTTTATATAATTTTGGTGATTATAGGAATCCCAATCGGACATTACTCTAGTACTTTTAGCTCGATTGAAAAGTTTCCTACAGTTTTTTCTGAGCGGTTCGAGCCCCGAAGTCCACCAATGTGGCTTCCTTTAACCCCTTATTAGAATAAGAGGACAGGAGGTTTCTAATGATTTGTTTAGGGCTAAAGTAAGATCATTGACTTTGCTGTCAAGATCGTTTTTGTTGTTGCCAAATTTTATAAATGACTGAATTTTATATAATGTTAATGCGATATAGTTACTCGTAAAAATGAGATTTTGTTATTACGAGACTATAAAAAGCAGGATTATTAATTTGCGAAATTAAATTTTTCGATATTAACAAAAAAAAAAAGCGAGATTTCGTTTTTTGATATTTTGGTTTGCGGGATTTTGTACGTTCCCTTTATTTGGACTTCAATTCATTCACTCCAAATAAAGAGAAGAATGCTGTTTTCCGATTTTCTTCAAATTTAAAACTATTTACACTATTTAATAAAATATTTTGCTTTCCAACTCCAAAAGGCCTATAAAAGGTAAAAACATAAAAATTGATAGATTTTCTAAGAACACAAACAACATAATTCTATAGACAATTTTATGGCACACAGAAAGCTATTTAACAAAATGAACAAAAGTTTTGGCAAATAATTATGAAAGAAAAGCTCACCCAATCTCGCATTTATTCATTTTCAACAGACAAAATACAAACACTACCCATCTCCGTCTTCCTCATTTGATTTGGCCTACTATTTATAGAAATGCAAAAAGTATCCCTTTTAATGGTTTTGGCTATGATGGTTCATCGAAAAAGAACAGACAGACAGACAGTGGTTATATTTGACTTAGGTTGCGCCACCAACAGCAGCGTGCGTGTTAACATTTCCCCACCAACCACCAGTGAAAAGGATATTCTTCGGCGAGATTCATTCTTCCACTCATATTGCCGGTGTTGCGTATTGGATAGAATCCTAGGTTTTATTCACTCTCTGTATCGAGTGGGTCTAGCTACATAGGTGAAATAACAAAAATCCTCTGTCCTGAGAAAAAATTGCAGGCAAGTCCTGTCAGTTTCCTGTTATACCTAGCTCTGGCTGGTAGTTGTGGCAGTCTTACCGACTCATAAACTTCCTTCTACATCTAGTTCTGTATATATTGCAAAGGTTTTACTCTCTCTGTCGCTCTTTTTCTCTCTCTTTATTTCTCGACGCTATCGCGCGTTCTCTGAGAATCTATTTCTCTGTTAAAAAAAAAATTCTGCATGACAGGACATTCAGAGAAGAACGAAATTGTTGAATAACAAAAATCGAGGGTGCACATTTCGCTGCTGCTCCACTCCTTGCACTTGTCTCAATTGGAGCGCGAGTGAAGCACCATTCGACCATCAAACAGACCCGCTTAACCACACACACTGGCTCTGGCACTCGACTCGCTTTCCCTCCCGTGTGATGTGTCCTCTAACAGCATACCACACATGGTAAAGGATATTTAATTTTCTCCGCTTTTTGAACTGAGATTTTTTGAGTGCTGCTTCGTTTGGCCACCAACAAGCAGAAATTAAGAAATTAAACGAGTAACCCTCAGCCGGAAAAAAGGCGCAGCCACATCAAAGAAAAAAAATAAATAAAAACAAAAAAAAACATACAAAAACCCAGGTGAATAAGAAAAAACCTAAACAGTCATTTGACTTGACGTGACGGGTGTGTTTTAGCTGATTGTGAGTGCTAACGATAACGACCACGACCGACCACGAAAGAAAAGCCCGAACGTCCCTACACCACCAGCAGGTGTTATGCAAGAAGGTCCTGTGTCTTTTACAATGAACCATGGACGCTACGCTATCCTAAGGAAATACGAATAAACACCGAAAGGATATAAAATCGGGAAATAGTCTCAATCGTATGTGAATAGTGAACGGTGGTATTTTTCCCACAAATGTGTTTACATAACATTCATTTTGTAAAGTGATTTTCGGTGCGCGTTCGTTTCCGAACTATTCTATTCGTTATCCTCGAGAGGGTTGTCCTTTATCACAAAGGTAAGTAAGTACAAATAAAAATAAATTAATGTTTTGACACCACGCCGAGTATACCATTGTGAGTTGTGTGTGACAAACCACCATCAGTCTCCCGGCCTCGGCCCTTTCTCTGTTTATCACCACCAAAGCCTATATAATAACTGTAAACCTGGTCGTTAAAAATTAAGTACTCCTTCATGTTGCAGCAATGAGGCACACTCCACTATATACTCCTCGCGTTCATAAAATAAAGGAATGGTAAATGGATGGTAATGGACATGATACGGTTATAAAATAGAAATCGGATTCACCGAAAGTCGAATACTGACATTTTGTTGCATAATTTGAGACTTTTCAAATATCCACTCCATAGGCATGCAGAGATGCCCTAGTTAGAAGAGTAGGTATTTCAATACTTTTTTTGTTTTTGTTGTTTTCCTTATAATTTTGATTTGCTACTTTCGCTGTAGAGTATTTTCAAATAGCAACACATTCTTGCTGAGTGGGTGCGGAGCTTGAGAGTTCTTTATTTATATATTTAAAAAATGACCCATTTCTTTATTTGAACAATTATTTATGTATTTGAAGGAACTTATTATTCGTATTAGAATAATTAATCAGAAACAGATTTTTACTAACATGTGAATAAATAATGAAATTCATATATTATTCATTTAATACACTATGGCGTATACGTAACATAATTTGTATGTTTGATTTTATTTGAAGAATTTTTGTATTTTATTTGAACAACTTCGTGGACTTTGTTAGAGAAGAATGAATTCAAAAAAAAAAAAATAGAAAAAAAAAGTATAAAAGAGCATAAAATCGATTATGGAGGTTGTTTGCGGCTGCTGTAGACAATCTTAATTTTATCAAATAATTTTTTAGGAAAGTTAGCTTGGGCCAAGGCAAAAAGAAGAATTTCTGAGGAATGAATTGTTATCTTTTTATATTCCAGACATACAAATCTATTTTGGTATTTGAAAATATAAGTAAATAAAAAAAAAATATGCAGTGTTATATTGCAATATTGATCTCTGGTATATATTATCTTTTATATGAGGTCTCATTTTAAAAGAGTAAAAAAGATTCGCCAAAGTTATAGGCCATTTTCGGACATTTTTTCTAGGCTGGTGAATATATGTACCTATCAGTAACTAAGAGGTGGACATAGGGGGCAATCGCCCCCCCCCCCAGACCAGACAAACAAAAAAAAAATGTTCGATATAAAGCTCATCTTTGTAAAGTGTACCACATAAACATTAAAAAAAAATAAAGCGACAAATATGACACCACTTTATCGAGAACTATAAAAAAAAATCCTCCCCACTATTAGTCTAAGAGCCCACAGCAGATTTTGGGTGTGATTGATAGCATAAAAAGAAGTATAGGCGTCGAAAGCTTCACTAGAGGCTATTCCAAAAATCAAAGTCTTGCAGTCCACAAAGTGGGGCCTTTGCGGGAAATAGTGCACCGAAAAAAAAAATATGAATGCAACTTCGAGGATAATCATGTTAGCCGAAATTGGTTTTCACCCCTCCCTAGATAAGCTCCGCGGATCCCATATCACGGAATCTGAGATCATTTGAGTGTTTAATTCGCCCTGCCAGACTGTTTAAAAGAAAGTTTTTCACTTAGAATTTTGAATTTTTAAACGGTCCGGTAGAGCGAACTATACACTCAAATGGTCTCAGATTCCGTGATATATGATCCGAGGAGCTTATCTAGGGAGGGGTGAAAACCAATTTCGGCTAAAACGATTATCTTCGAAGTTGCATTCATATTTTTTTTTCGATGCAATGTTTCTCGCAAAGGCCCCAGTTGTGGACTGCAAGACCTTGAATTTTTTAATAGCTTTTTAATGAAGCTTTCGACGCCAATACTTATTTTTTTACTGTCACTCACACCCAAAACCTGCTGTGAGCTCTCGGTCTATATACCTAATAGCTTATTAGCTAGCTTGAACCCACTTACCGTTTTGCTTCATTCATTAAGATTTGTTTTTTCATGTTAAATGAAAAAACAATTAAATGAAAAAAAAAGAAAAACGGTAAGTGGGCCATCAGTGATTGAATGAACGAGTAACCACTTCAAATTTTGGTGTACCAGATCGCTCGAAGTGAGTGAGTGGTAATACCAAACCCACATAATTCAGTCAAGTATTACTCGGAAACTGATGCGAAAATCAACTTGGTTAACATGCCATATTAAAGCCTTTAGACTCTACTTTATTTTGTCCGTACATGTCTTGACCCTATCTTGGCTTCAAAAAAAGTTAAGCACAATTTATTAAAAAATTTAGAAATCCTTGATTTTTTTATTTTTCTTAACTTTTCATGCTTAAATTTTTTTTCAATTATCCACTCCAATAGAAAATTCAATTTTTAACAAAAAAAAATGTAAAATTGTCAAATTCGGCTTAGCTCTCGAGTTATACCAAAAATATTGAAAAGTGGCCAGTGTGACCATTCTCTCAGAAACGCATGGGTGAATTTAGTAGCATTTTCGGTTTTAAGCATGCTTATGGGCCTAACAAACATATTAAATAATAAAAACCCTTGCACGTAATTGTTCCCTTATACCCCTCATTTTTCGGTCTGCTATAACTCTGTCTCAGCTATCCAGGCGCGGATCCAGGGCTTCGTTCAGGGGGGGGGGGGCAATTTTCATAAGTTTGCAAAATCTTGATGAGGTCTACAGAAAATTTGAGTACGCTCTACACGCCTGGTTGGTCACACAAAGCAATGTGAGTGGATGAGTTCGAAATTTGAAGAAAGCAAATAAACTCTTTCATAACTGCCACAGTTCTCGAACAGAGGGTACTCTGAACTTTGTGAAATGAATTTTTGCGGTTTGTAGCTATAGCATGGTGTCTTTACAGCGTTTTTGAGTTCCCTCTGGATCTGCGTAACTCTACAATTATGTTCGGAAAACATATTAGTACAGTGGTATGTTCCTATTCAGACACATGACGTTCGAGTTCGAGAACCTAACCTTGCTTGTAAAAGGCCATTTTCGAGAACGTCATTAGCGTCAAAAATGCGTTTTGCTGAATGTTCTCAAACGCAAACTGCAAAAGTCTGCTGTTAGAAAAGGCAAATTCAAGTTTTACTGCATAAGCATTGGGTTCGATAGTGCAGTTTGCTAAAGTCACATGTTCGAAAACATCATGTGTGGTGCATCTGCAGTCAAAAATCGAGTTGGAAACAAAAATATTGAGAAGCCGGATAACGTGCTCATAAACGTCAAATGCGTTTGCAAGAAAATTGAAAGACGTTGATAAAAAAGATTTTGTGCAAACAAAACCATTGCATTAATATGACAATATATATATTTTAGTTGAACTAAAATTATAGGTCGAAACCGAGATGAACAGTATCGTTCGCTCAGATGCCTTCGTCCATCGATACAAAACCAAACTTTCCGACATTGAAATAAAACACAATGATTAAAGTGGAAACTACAAAGAAAATACCACTCTTTATTAAAACTTTCAGTCCGACCTTCTCGATTTTGACTAACTTTCGTTAAACATTTCATTAACAATATACTTAGCATTCGTTAAGTTTTAATATAAATGTTTCACATAAGCTCAAAGCATCGACTACAGAGTTGCCAGACTCATGTAGTTCGATAAAATAGCAATTTCGAAAAAAGGCAATAGTTTGACAATCGAATTGACGAAACAAACAACTATCCTTTCCTTAGGTATAAAAGTTCCATCCAACTTCTCTTCGGCAGTGACTGCTGTAGTCGTTTCCTGGTTTCTCTCCAATTTTCTTCGTTGAAGTCGCAATCCTCGGTAGTTTAATAATATGGAACACGGAAGTTCCCAAAACACATCCATAAAAGTGGCAAAATTCTCACATCAAAAACGTATCGTATGGCTAAAACAGGTGTGCAGCACGACTGCACGCACCGCTGCGTACAGCGCCGAACTCAAAACACATGTGAGTGCTCTTAAAGTGCGTATACATTTCAGAGTAAAAAGGCGGTGAGCAGCTCTGAAGAAGTTCTCAAGAGTAAAACTCGAAAGTGGACACAGACACAGTCATGAAATAAGCTCACCAGAGGGAAAGAGAAAGAGTCGCTCTCGAGAGTTTTCTAGTGAAAGTAATCCCTAAATGGAAACACACATTTTAATATTTATCACAAAAAGAACTCTATCACCCATTTAGTATGAAATTTTTTGGTATTTCTCAATAACTTTTAAACAAAAATGTAGTTTATTATTTTAACTTTAATAAGATATCTTTAACTTGTAAAAATTAGAACTTTTTGAAGGTAATTACTCGTAAATCGACGTATTTTAAAGATTTAATTTTTTTTCAAATTAAAATCATTTTCAAGGTTGAAAATTTAGATGAGTGCCCGTCGCCTCTCCCGTTGCATTTAAGCATAAGAAACCACTTACTAATTGGTAGAGTAGGGTTGGAGGTTGAGCAATACCTTTTTAAAACACTATTTTCCAAATTGTGAAATTTTTCGTTCAAAGCATATTGAAAAGTGAAAGTGAAATCGATTTGGGATTCAAGCTGCTCCTAAGTATGAAATAAATTGGCTTTTCTCACAAAATGTTATATAGTAATGTAGCCTGACATTGATCTTTTAATTAAAGAGGTTAATTTTTAAGATCAAGATCAAAAGCCGAAGTTATAAGCTTTCCACTCAGTCGATTTGAAGGCGCTATTTGTGCATAGTGAATCTTTTCTTAACTTAACCTGGTCAGCCAGCGGCCAACGAACAACCACTCATTGCTGCAACGCTGCGCTGCCAAGAAAATTTTTTTTAAACGTATAACGAAATAACCTTTCTTTTTGATTAAATTGTATTAAAGTCATATTTTATGCTCCGTTCGTTCTTGCCCAGGGGGGGGGGCAATTGCACCCATTGCCCCCCCCCTTGTATCCGCGCCTGCAGCTATCACCTCTGTCAATTTCATTGAAATCGCTCAAGGAACAACGAGGGACTTAAAAACTTTTGTTCGGAAGTTTGTGATTCGATATTTTATCTTGGATAACTTTGGCTTTTCGAAATTGTGTCCTGTGGTAAAACAACATTTTTCTTTCTTATTTGAACAGTTTGTGAATGGATCTTCAATAGTTCTCCCATGAATAATTCGGGAACGAACTATATTTTACAGATCCTTGCAGATTTGATTCAAATGAAAACGAATTTTACTAGGATCCAAAAAATAAGATTCGTGATCGAATCAAAAATAAAATTCTTTTGAATTGTTCACGAGAGAACTAATCCTATTTTAACAAAAACGGCAGGGCGCCAAAATCAAGTTTTGCCCCGGTTCGGAAAAATTGTAGATCCGGGGCTGCCATTCATAATTAAACCACTTTGTTTTTTGAAACATTTTATTTTTAGTTTATCAAAAATTAAGAAAAATTTTTACATTTAGCTATTGATATTTGACTGAAAACTAGTAAGGGTATATTGGATATCAAAAACAAAAATAGCACTTTGCAAAATTTTGAAAAGAATGGTTTGGTTAACTTGAAAAAAAAAATATAATTTTTTTCAAAAATTTTGACTATTGAAAACAAATGAAATAAAGTGTTGACTTTCAAAAATTCTAATATGCTCCACCCAGATCCTAGTTACGCCGATGATATAGGTACCTATTAATAAGGACAAATTAGGTTCAAGGGTTAATGGGGCCGAAAAGCTCTTTTTACTTGCATACATAAGTACTCATTGACAAGTTATGCATTCGCACGGAAAAAATTGAAAAATCACCAATTGAAAAATTTGCAGTTGCAATTAACTAATCATGTTTTATTCGTAAATCATTTTGATCCCAAAATTAATACAAAAACTGGTAATTTAACATTCAAAACGTACCAATTTACAAAATTTGTTTCTTCTTGATTTAGAATTAAAATTTATGATTCAAGCTTGTACTTTTCAAAGTAAAATACCTACAACTTTTTTGGCGTAATTTATTCTCCAAAAGAATAATTTCACAAACAGCATTTTAAAATATTGATTTGCGATAGATATTTAGTAATTTACACAATCACTGATTTTCGTGTTTTTGTAGCAATTTGAAACTCCATTAGTACAGGTAAAAAGGTAAAATAGTTCAAAAAGTCAAAACAAAATTTAGTACCATCATGAAACTTGGTGAAAACGTTTCATGTATTATGAGAATGAAAAATAAAAAGAGTCTATAAAAATATCTCACATAAGGGTGTTTTTTTTGTGGTGAATCAAACACAAAACGGTCCGTCGATGAAACTTGGCATCAATGGTTCATTTGTCATGAAAAGCAATAATAAGAAGAATCTATAAAAATATCGGTGGGTGGGGCCGTTTTTGTTGAGGGTTTGGCTGAGGGTTGGGGTTATGGTGGGATTATTACCATAAAACCTGTGACAAAAATGGTACCCTGATGAAACTTAATAAAAATGTGCTATGAACTACCAGAATCACAAATAAAAAGAGTCTATACAAGTATCTACATATATGGTAGAAGGATGTTTTTAATCGGTGAAGGAAAGTAGAATATTCTTTCCAAAAACAAATAACAGCCTTTACCCAAACCCACAAAAACACTCTTCCTCCCTTGATAATTTTCTAGACTCCTTTGATTCTTAATTCTCGTAGTAAATGAAACACTTTTACCAAGTTTCTTGAGGGTACTTTTACATTTTTTGAAAAATAACCACACACTTTCCCCTATCTTCAAAAACCACACCCTTCCATGCGAAATATTTCTATAGACTCTTTCGATTCTTCATTCTGTTAGCCCAAAGCACATTTTAACAAAATCTCAGGGGGGTACCATTTTTATCACAGGTTTTATGGTAATAATCCCACCACTACCCCACCTCCTCAAAAAAAAAAACACCCTTTAACAACAGATATTTTTATAGACTCTTCTTATTATTGCTTTTCATGACAAATGAACCATTGATGCCAAGTTTCATTTCCATTTTACCTGTACTACCTGAGAATAGTTGCAAATCACCAACAAAAAATACCTAAATCACGACGTTCTTGTCGCAATTTACTTCTCAAAGAGATTAAGCACCACAACATGGCATGTATCTAATCATTAATGTGTAACACCAACAATCTGTAATGCAAATTGGCCTAGTGGTTACATGCTCGCTCCGCACCTGGAGGGTTGCGAGTTCAAATTAAAGTAGAGTCAAGCGTAAAGTATTTATTTCAAATAAATTAAATTAAATGATTATACATACCTGCATACCTTGCCCTCTAAAAGTACTTGAGAGTGCTAGGACGCCATATGGCCCTAGGCTCAATGATAGGAAAATCCCTATGCACACCTCCGCGTGGTAGAGGGCGGGTAACGCTAACGTGCAGGGGGACCGAATGGATGCCGGGATAAGCAGACAACCCAGCTATGCTGGTCAGGGCACAAACTTGTCCTCGGGATGGTTAAAAGCCCCCTAAAGGCGGATGAACTGCAGGTGGCGGTCAACGACATGATAGTCTGGTGGCGGAGGAGCTTTTTTTGGTAAAAGGCCAACGGCAGCAGCAGGTAGCGTCTGTAACCCATATTGGGCGGCTACAAAAGGCGTCTGTTTTCCCATAGTGGGCGGCCTCGAGCAGTTATGTGTTTGACCATACAAAAGGCGGGTGTGCCTGTCAAATCTGAGCTTATGTATGTTATTAATCATATCTCGGAAAACACCATGGTGGAAGGATATATGCAAATACATGAATTATGACAACAAATGGAAATGAGTCCCCAAGAGGTAATCTTTTTATAGAAAATCCTTCTGTAGCTTCGGCTGCAGTAAACCGCACATCGGATTTGGGGGTGCGGCATCCTTCATGTACGAGCGTCAATCAAGACGCCATAATAATAAATGAATCGTTGACAAATAGAAGAAGTCTTTCAAGAAGCGCAAATGTTACTTTTGGCTACCGCATACGTACGAAAATCGGAGCATGGAACGTTCGATCCTTGTACAGCGATGGTAGATACGAGCAGGTTGAGCGTGAAATGCTTCGCCTAAAGATCAGTATCCTGGGCATAAGCGAAACTAAGTGGAGAGGAAGAGCTGAATACAGATCAGACACTGGACAGACGAGAATGCTGTATTCCGGGGAAGATGAAAGAGAGGGTGGCCAAAGACTGCATGGTGTCGGAATTATGTTGAACGAAGAAGCGAGGCGTAGTTTGATCTCATGGGCGCCCATTTCTGCGAGATTAATGACAGCAAGGTTTCGTTCAAAAATTCGTAACGTCACAATTATTCAGTGCTACGCCCCCACAAATGAAGCGACCGAGGAAGACAAAACCGCGTTCTACACTCATCTGAACTCGGTTTACAGTAGTGTTCCGAGAGCCGACATCATAGTCGTTATGGGAGACCTTAATGCCCAAGTCGGTTCAGACAATTACGGACTGGAACGCGTGATGGGAAGAAATGGCGTGGGGTCACGGAATGAAAATGGTGACTTGCTTGTCGACTTTTGTAACGCGAATCGTCTTGTGATAGGTGGGACTGTATTTAAGCATAAGACGTGCAACAAAATTACCTGGGTGCATCCGGATGGTCAAACCGAAAACCAAATTGATCATATCATGATTCAGCAGCGATGGAGGAAGTCTATGTGTGATGTCCGGAGTATAAGAAATGCCGATGTGGGAAGTGACCACCATTTGGTTCTGATGAGTCTCAAACTACGAACCGCTGCCGTACAAAAACCAGCGCAGGATGCAGCAAGGAGCTCAAAATTCATTACTAATGCTTTAAATGACCCCAACATATGTCGAAACTATGTCACCACCCTTAACGACAGAGCCTCGTCATTAAATGGAATCCAGAATTCAACAATTGATGTGATGTGGGGTGAAATTAAAAGTGTTTTTATGGAAGCTGGATCCGAAACTGTACCCAAGCGAACGAGACGAAGAGACTCTTGGATATCCCAAGACACCTGGGATAAGATCGAACTTCGCAAATCGTTGAAAATCCAAATAAATGCCGAAGCTGATGTTCAACGAAAGGCTGACTTGCGAAGAGAGTACCGCATTGCACATAAGATGGTCTACCGCTGTGTGAGACGTGACAAGAGGGTGAAGTTGGATGGACTCGCAGATAATGCGGAAAGCGCTGCCAGAAGAGGAGATATCCGGGAATTGTACCAAATAGCCAAAGATGTTATCGGGAAAAAAAGCAACACCAATCATCCTGTAATGGATGTGGATGGCACACTTTTGGTATCAATTGAGGATCAGCTTCGTAGATGGAAGGACCATTTTTGTGCCCTGCTAAATGAGGATTCAGTTGAGCAGAGTGCTGAAGTGCCCCAACTAAACGAGATGCGCAGGTCCTATAGGGGTATTGACATCGAACCCCCGTCAGAATCGGAAATTCGTACATCAATAAATCTCCTCAAAAACAACAAGGCAGCTGGACTGGACGGAATACCAGCTGAATTCCTGAAAGCCGATCCCGTAGCAGCGGCTAGTATTTTACATCCGCTGATACAAAACATTTGGGAAAACGAAAGCTATCCCAGGGACTGGAAGGATGGTGTGATTGTTAAGTTGCCAAAGAAAGGTGACTTAAAGAATTGCAACAATTGGCGTGGTATCACCGTTTTGTCCGTTTTCCCAAAACTAATGGCAACAATCATACTCGAGCGAATAAAGGATAGAATCGAGTCTACACTCAAGAGGCATCAAGCTGGCTTCCGCAGTGGTCGATCGTGTGTCGACCATATCAACACCCTGCGTATCGTCCTCGAGCAGTCGATGGAATTTCAATCACCGCTTTACCTCATGTTCGTGGATTTTGAAAAGGCCTTTGATCGAGTTAACCGAGAATGTATATGGAGATCGTTGCTTGGTAGAGGAATTCCACCAAAAATTGTTGCCATTATTAAAGAGTCCTACAACAACGCGAGGTGTTTTGTTTTGCACAATGGGCAGCTATCCGACTCCTTCGTAGTGCAACAGGGTGTGAGACAAGGGGATGTTCTATCGCCAATTCTCTTCCTGCTGGCGATGGACGACGTATTGACGGCCAGTGTAGGTACAGCTGAGCGACAGGGCATTCAATGGAGACCGTTCGAAAGGCTCAGTCATTTAGACTATGCCGATGACATATGTCTACTGGCAAATAACATCAGTGGGCTGAACGGGATGTGCCAAACACTGCAAGTGAAGGGAGAGTCGAGTGGTCTAAGAATAAACAGCAAAAAGACAAAAATAATGCTCACAGGCCGCTCCACACAGCAGCGTATTATTCTACAGGAGACGCCAGTTGAAGTAGTCGAACAGTTCAACTACCTTGGCAGTATTGTCTCTGCAAACGGTGGTACGGATCTGGACGTTAAAAGTAGAATAAATAAAGCTCGTGCTGCCTTCGGTACTCTGTCCCCAATCTGGAAATCAAGTCAAATCTCCTTACGCACTAAGTTGAGATTCTTCGAATCCAATGTCAAATCCGTGCTGTTATATGCTTGTGAAACCTGGAAAGTCACGTCTATCATTTCGAAGAAATTGCAGGCTTTTGTGAATCGCTGTCTTCGCCACATCCTAAAGATTCGATGGCCACAAATAATATCAAATGAGGAATTGTGGCGCAGGACAAGTCAAGAGCGGCTGGACGTCGACATAAGAAAGCGTAAATGGCGTTGGATTGGTCACACACTGAGGAAACCAAACGATGAAATTGCAAAGCAGTCCTTTGAATGGAATCCTCAGGGTGCACGGCGGGTTGGAAGACCAAGAACAACATGGAAATCAACTGTCTTAGCGGAAGCAGAATCCCAGAGAAAGACGTGGCCACAGCTAAAGTACCTTGCAGCAGACCGTGAAGGATGGAGACGTTTTGTTGACGCCCTATGCCCCAGCCGGGGTTACAGGACACGATGATGATGATGACATACCTGCAAAATTAAGGGTGAACAAGATCTTTCACGAAATAAAAATGGAGATTACAAATTTTTTGCAAATTTACAAATTGTGCAATTGAGGAATATTTGGATCAAATTGCGATTTTGTGTTCGCAATTTTTGTTTTCTCTCGATAGAATAATAGTCCAGTCAAATTAGAGTTTCACCTGGGAATGAGAGATAATAAGCTTGAAACTCATATTCATCACCTTCATTTTGGTGTACTATAAGTTGGCTGAAAAGTCTCATAAGATCTCGTGTCTGTAACGTAAGTTATTCAAGGTCAAACGTCACAAAAATCCCATTTTCGCTGTTATCTCGGTTTCTATAGCCCCAATGATGTTAACATCCATTACCAAAATTGTAGAGCAAAAAATTTTCGACAGATTGTCTTAAAATTATTTTTGAATGCGACTAACCGTATTTGAGATAGATAGCGGAGAACGCGCAGAGCTCAGCCAAACATACTGTAATGCAAGCTCCAAACTTAAAGAGTTTTGATTTACGATTTTTGAGTATCAATATCTTCATTTTGCTCAGTTTTTCAAATTGCAAACAAAAAGTCGTAAATTACGAAATCCGGAGCCAAGGTATAAATCAGGTTTCATTTTTCGTAATTTGCAGCTCATTTTTCGTGATCTGATTCAAGAATTCCTTTCGTGCGTAAAAAAAATTGGAGCTTGAGATTTTGATCAAAATTGTAATCTAACGATGATAGGGAAGACGAAAAAAGGAAGTCTCCAAATTCTGTCTGCTGCAGCCTAAAAGGCTAAATTGATTTTCTTCAAACTTAGTAGGTACATAGCATTTTTTGGTCAATCCAGGTTTTTTTCATTTTTTTTTTTTTAGAACAAAAATAACTGTATGTGACTTTTTTGGGCCCTAGGCCTTAAGAGTAAAAGGTGCACTAGTTTATTTTTCTTCTATTCAGGTTCATTCAATAAAATAATACCCACTCTAGCAAATGCAATTCAACATAAGAAAAAATTACAGTGAAGCCTCAATAAGGCGGACAGCGACGTGACGGTAACAACTGAGGGCCCGTCTGAGGGAGTTGTCCGTCCAAAAAATTATCATTTCAATAGGGAATTTAAAAATTGTTACATAAAATTCACAAAAAAATGGGAAATAAATGAACAAAAATCCGTTATGTGATTGTTTGTTAGAAATTTAATATTAAAAAAAGTTTTTATCCGCCTAAGAGAATTAAATTTAACAAATTACGGCTTATTTTCTTGTCCCTGTCCGATCAAGGCTGGTGTCCGCTAGAAGGAATATAAAATTAATGGAATTTAAATCGTAGATCCACGGTCGCGAGAATTTGTCCTTAAGAGATCTGTCCGCTTAAAGGAGCTGTCCGTTATAGGAGGTTTCACTGCATTTAAAATGATAGGTATCCATTTATTAGTAGCGGGTAAATCTCACTTTCTTACAAAATACACTTTTAAGAGAAATTCGATTGAAAATAATTTTTGAAACTAAAATGTAACTTTTCGAAATTTTGAACCAAAATTCCGAATTGCGACTTTTTGAATAGAAACTATATTTCATTCTCTAGTCCAGTCAAATTAGCATTTTATATCTACAAAAAATACTACGTTGACTTTTTTTTGTTTCGTAAAGAGTACCTCTTGGAGAGTTTAAATTCATAAAGTCCAAACAAAAAACGTTGTCCGCCATTTTGAAAAAAAGCTTTGAAAGACCTAAATTCAATTTTCTCGGCTCCTATTGCAGGTAGAGCAATATTTTTTTTTTTAAGTTTAAAGTTTAAAGTAAGAATATTTTATTCTCTTTTAGATGAAAAGTTACTGTCGAAAAACTGTCGAAATTTTTGAGTAAAACTGGTTCTTAGAGTTTATCTCGCCTCTTGATCATCTGAGCGAAAAATAACTTAAATAGTATTTTGTAGACCACGTAATTTAGTACATTTTTGTATTTGTAATTGTTATTGGTTTCGGTAGTATGTATTTGACTTTTATACTGAAAATATAGACATCCTTACATAAAAAAGGAAATAATTTTGTTCATGGAGGCCAGGTCGATTTGGATTTTATGTCATTTGATTCAGTAGTTAAAACTATCTTTAAAACATGTGTCGTATGCCTAGGTTGTACCAAGATTAAATTTTCCGTTTGAAACACCACAACTTCCCCCCCCCTCTCCCTTTCTAAAAATAACTGTTCCATGTAAAATATTTTTATAATCTGCTCTTTTTTCACGTTTTACCAAGTTTCATGATGGTAGTAATATTTTTGTTTTATTTATCCTATTTTACCTGTAATATTTGTTCGTTGAAGTTATTTTGTTCACGTTTTTAATTGGGCTACACGGACACGTTTGGTTCTTAGTAAACGATACTTTTTTAATTACTTTTAGTTGGCCTTATTTGCTCATTAATATATATACTGTTTCCGTAAAACAAGGTTCTAGGCGGTCAGTTCCGATAAGTGATTATTTGCCATTTATAATAATTTGAGGCGCGAATGGACGAATGTTTTCAAAATTTTGATAAAGCTCATTGACAAATTCAGAATTGAAGAACAACTGTGTTGTTGGCTGTTAGGAAATCCGAGGTTAAGCGAATATTTTGACAGAAGACTTATTCAGCTGTACTAACTTCAAAATATTCGCGATGTGTTGCTCTAAGTCCCATTAACACAAGTGGCAATTTTTGTGACCACTGAGTATCATTGTGAAATTTCAGTACGGGTAAGGGTGCGATGCCAGCGTTCAAGAAACCCGTTTGCATTAGCGTTGTAGGCTGTAATGGGGTATGGTTCGTTTCGTCTTTTTCATTTCGTTTTTTTTTTTTTTTCGTCTAGGTCTTTTCGCATTTTGTTGTATCGAATTTCATTCTTTCACTTTTCATTTATTTCGTTTTTTATTGTTCACAAAATTTTAATTTCGTTTTCCAATAAGTTCGTTCGAACTTTATTTCGTCTTTGATTGTTTCTTTTTTCGTTTATTTCATTTCTGAATTATTTCAGTCTTAGTTTATTTTGTTTTTAGTTGTTTCGTTTTCGATTTTCATTGCAAAGTTTTTTGTTCATTTCGACTTTCAATTATTTCGCCATCGTTTGTTTGGCTTTTTGATTTTTGTGAATGTAAAGAACCTAAAGGCGTTAAAAGACGCACTATGGAACCAAACGAAGAAAACCATAATTAATTGCGAATTAGTTACGCAAAAAAAAAATGTATTGCATTTTTGGGTGTCCTGCTCACTTTATATGAACTTAGCAGGACATCGATTATTTCGCAAACCAAAAATGCAATAAAATCTTTGTTTGCGTAACTAATTCGCAATAAATTAGTTCTCAATAACCAACTTTTTTTAGCTCGATTATCTTTATTTTTGAGAAAGTTGTCCTGGCAAGTTCATGAAGTTAGCAGGATACCCATTTTTTCGCAAACTAAAAATGCAATAATTCTTTTTTTCCGTAACTAATTCGCAACTAATTAGCTCTCAAAAACCAACTTTCTTCAAATCATAAATCTTCATTTTTCGGAAAGTTGTCCTGCTAAGTTTACGTGAAGTTCGCAATACGCCTATTTTTTGCAAACGAATAAAAAATTCATTTTTTTTTGCGTAACTAATTCGCAATTAATTCGTTCTCAACAACCAACTTTTTTCGGATCGTTTATCTACATTTTTGAGAAAGTTGTCCTGCTAAGTTCATATGAAGTTAGCAGGACTACCATTTTTTCGCAAACCAAAATTGTAATACATTTTTTTTTTGCGTAACTAATTCGCAATTAAGTAGCAACTAATGATAGGATACTTTTTAACCTGAATTTCCAAAAGTGTCCTGCTAATTTTATATACATTTTGTATACATCATTTAAGGGACTAAATGTCTGCCAAATTTTAATTTTTTTCATTCATTATTACCAAAATTATTAAAATTCAAAGTTATAAAAAAAAAAACTTTCCAAATGTTTCTTCAGTAATTAGCTCATAACATGGTCGGATTTTCAAGATTAAGTTCTTCAACTCACTGTGTTAAAATATTTATTCAAAAAATTATAACACTATTTTTTTTTTGCCAAAAAGTTCCCCTTTTCTAAAAAAAAAAATATCATGAATTTCTCCTGATGAGGTAACAGGGCAAGTAGTTGGTATTTTGTATTGTTCGAAAAATAAGACGATTTTGTTTTAGAAATGACAGGAGCAAATTCGTGTTCACACAAATAACTGCGATCTTCAAGATTTTATTCAAATTAGGAAATAATATAATATTTCTATTGAAAAAAGGGATCTATGTATGTTAAAATTCTGGATGTAGGTATGTAAGTGTAATTTAAAAGGGTTAATGTTTTTGTGTGTGCCAATTGATTGAAAAATGAAAAAAGTTGCTATTAACAGGTTTTTATAAATAAATATTGGCATGGGAGCTTTAATTCTGACAGTTTCAAAAAAGAACTTTTGAAATTCGACATACATACATACATATACACTCCTCGTCAACTGAATACGCACAAACATTTTTGAATATATTTTATCCATTTTTTCCAAACAGTGATGGTTATTATGCCATCTGTTGATGGTAAAAATTTTCGTAACATATAAATAACAGAATTTCAAAGTTTTATCCAAAAACAACCGTGAGTTTTTCCTTCAACCACTTCCAAAGTGTAACTTATGCAAAGTAGAAGTTTTTTTTGAGTCAACTGAATAGGTACAAAAATTAAAATTGGTATTGGAATGGAATGAAACAAGTTTTTGTTTAAGTTTAGTAGTGGGTACTTCCACCTTTATTTTTAATTACTTCGTAAATTCGATCCGGCATGGAATCGTATAGCTTTTTAATGTAATTTAACGAAATTTCGCTCCACGCTAATTTGATTGCAGAAATTAAGGTTTCTTTGTCTTCGAACTGACGACCACCCTCATAAACTTTGCGTACTAACCATCCCCAAACATTTTCTATGATGTTTAGATCAAGTGAGTACGGCGGCCATTGAAGCAACTGCACTTGTTGCTCCTCTATCCATGTTTTTATTATGCGCGCTGAGTGAATAGGCGCATTATCATGTTGGTAGGTCCAGTTTATGGGTCCAAAGATGTTAGAAAATTTAGGAAAATTTCTTTCCAAAATTACTTTATACCCAGCTGCTGTCATTCTTGATGTTACAACCTCGAGCTCAACTGTTCCATAATAACTGACTGCTCCCCATATCATGACACCTCCTTCACGACTATGATGGCGCTTTAAAAATCTTTTTTCTTTTCTTAAGTCGTGAAAATAGAAGTTGAACCCATCAGGGCCATCGAAATTAAACTTATTTTCATCTGAAAAAACCACGTGATACCATTCTTTTTTCCAACTCATGTGAAGTCTTGAAAATCGCAACATTTTCCGTCTCTCGTCAAGTGGTGGTTTTTTCTTAAGTTTCATTCGTTTAAGATGGCTTGAGTTGTTGATTACTCTTAATACTGTTGAGCAACTTGCGTTTACGCCGACTTTTTGTTTTATTTTTGCCACAGAATCAGAAGAATTTGATGCATATCTTAAAATTCTTCGTCTCTCAGCTGCTGTTGTTGCTGTTTTCTTACCTCCCTTCATGTTTTTGCCGTATATGCATCTTTATTTTTCAAGTAAGAATAAACTACATTAAAACTTCGGCCAACTTTATCAGCTATTGCACGTCCAGTTAGGCCTTGGTCTCTAAGTAAATCGATTTTAGCTTTTTCAACACTGTTAAGACACGTAGATCTACCCATTTTTCTTAAAATTTGAAATCAAGAATTAAATTTTACTGAAAACACTAAAATCGTTAATTTAAACTGTCAAGCACTCCAAAAAACTTATAAACAACGAAGAAAATGGCGTTGTACCTATTCAGTTGACTAAAAAAAAAACTCCTACTTTGCATATAAAACAATTTGCAAGTGGTTGAAGAAAACCTCACGGTTGTTTTTGGATAATTCTTTCGGAATTATCTGCTTAACATCTTAAGGGAATAGTTAGCATCAACAGATGGCATAATAACCATCACTCACTGTTTGGAAAAAATGGATAAAGTATATTAAAAAATGTTTGTGCGTATTCAGTTGACGAGGAGTATATAGTTAATATTTTCAAATATCAAACATATTTTATAGAAACTGACAACCGTCTAGAAAAATACAAAAATGCATCTCAAACGGAAAACGACTAAGAATTTCTATTTCTATTAATGTAGAAAAAAGACGTGCAGATGTACCATCTTTTTGTAAAAACAGTGAGATAAGGTTCTTAAGTTTGTAGGCGATTAATTTTTTGCTTCATCTTCCCTTTTCAAATTATTCACGCCATGCCACTGATACATACACATTTTTAAATCACTCAAACCAGAAGAAGACAATCTACTTATCGCCAATTAACATTGAAAAGTTAAGGCTTAGATTCAATTTAGGTTGTAAAAGAAATATTTCGAGAAGGCTAGAGAGCTCCAAGAAAAAATTTAATAAACCTAATAAATAAGTACATATGTATGTACG
This sequence comes from Dasysyrphus tricinctus, assembly GCA_963921185.1. Classification (NCBI taxonomy): domain Eukaryota; kingdom Metazoa; phylum Arthropoda; class Insecta; order Diptera; family Syrphidae; genus Dasysyrphus; species Dasysyrphus tricinctus. Next base: position 90,765,438 of record OY992532.1, read on the forward strand.
TACACATTAGGGTGGCTCTTATTTTAATTGTTTTTGATTTCTTTCGTAACATCCCCCCCCCCCCCTTAAAGTGATCAAGTTAATTAAAAATAATGCTGTGCTAATTTTTTTGGAAATCGGTTACCGTTAACGCAAGCACCTGAAATTTCCCATACAAAATGCTTGGAGACTTATCAGTCTTTTACTCAAAATTTTGAAACTTGGTTCATATATTAAGTACCATACGGCCTAGTACGCTGCTGAAGTGAAACGAAAATTTTCTGGGGTCTCCAACTTGAGAACGAAATCAAAAACGAAAACCGTGCGAACAATAATATGGAGAGTTTTATCAGAGATGTCAAAATAAATAAAAACAAAAAAAATCTACAAAATCTCACGTCAATTTTTTTCTCCTCTGATATGAATCCTTTTTTTTTGTTTTTATTTTCACATCGTCCTTTGTGGTGTTACGGGTTCCAAATAATAATGTGGTCTATGTTCTTCGATTCTTTTTCGTCTTAAAACTGAATCAAATAGCTTTTTCTTAAAATCCAACAGCAAAATATAATATTAACTGTCAAATTGTCGTCAGAAATATTTTTACAGGCAATGAATTATGTACGGAAAATAAGTGAAGACTTGGATCTAGTAATCTACTATTTTTTCTATATTAGAAATTTCACTATCGAACTGCGTATCTACTATACAGGGTGTCCCTGACCTGAGTGGAAGTATTTAAGGGTGCGGTTCTTGGGGTTATTCTATGAAAAAAATTGTACGGGGTGGAAGTTGTATCTCCCCTCCCTGAGGCAGGTGGAGGCAGTTTCTGAAACATTGACTTTAAATGCCAAAAAAACACTACAAATCAACGAAAATACATCTAATAATGTGCTATAGTTTTTTGAAAACAAAAAACTCCATTCTTGCAATTTCAAAGTCAGATTCGAACTCAGCACATCAAAGACCATCAGAAAAATACATTTTGGTTTATTTTACAGACAAAAATTCAAATTTTGTCACACAAAGTAATTTCTTAGCGCTTTCGAGTGGATTTTCGAAAACAGTAAGAAATAAGTCAATTTTCGACTAGCGCTTGAGTCTAAATGGGTTGTCGCAGAAAAAAACCTTGAATAGAGAAATTGTGTTGGTACTTTGATGTAATTTTGGAATAGTTGGTAGTTTTGGAGCCATTAGTGAAAAACTCCCAAGAATTGCATTTATGCATAATTTTTTGCGTTTTTTACCATCTTGCGTCACGAAATTTTGCTGGAAAACCTCAGATTCTGATTCAGGTGGGAAAAAATAAAAACTTCCCCACAATTTGCTCGCAAATAGCCTTTTTGAGCACAAATTGACTGGACTACTGAGCTCAGTCGATGAAAATATTTATCAGTTCCTTAACATCGTTTCTAAAGAAAATGTTTTTTTACGCCCCACCCTACAACATGACGTGAAGCATGTTATTCTCATGGGGGCAAGCTGACAAGCCTTGTCATTTTCCTTCAGATAAACGGAACTCAGCTAAAAAGGAAGTCGACTTTTTACTGCAACAAGGCATTTGCCAATCAAGCAGAAGTTCCAAGGCAACACTTTTACACCTAGTTCTCAAAGATTGTAAGTAAAGACCCTGTGGTGATTATCGGTCGCACAATGCTGCTATACTCAACCTGACAGCTATTCGATATCGCATATTCAAGATTCCATTCATCAATTGTATGGCGAGACAGAAATGACTTATGCAGATGATATGACACTAGGATGAGTTGGTCAACGCATGAACCTTATTCAGACAAGACAAACAGCCCTTAAAATAATAATTTTCCCACAAACTTGGCAATATGATCAAACAAGGCTCTAAAGAAGACCCTAAATTCCTTTCAGTATTAAGGATGGCTTCGGATGGCACTCCACACCTGATTTCCCACTTCATCCCTCTCGTTTCCTTACCTTTTACACGTCCCTCTTAAATACTCAGCTCAAAGGATCAATTTCAATCAATTCTAACCAAAACCTACCTAAGGTTATCTCATATTTCACAAAAACCCTTTTATATACGTTTTATTCCAAATAAAATACTTGCACCTACACTTACTAATAAATTATTTGTAAGAAATAAAGTCATCCATTCTAGAATAATAAAATGTAAAATTTTAAAAAAGGCTTGCCAACACACGTATAAATTCTTTGTTGTCTTTTGATGTAAAAAGAATTACAAGGATCTACATGCATAAAAACAAAAACAAGTACAACAAACTACAAGCAGATAGCAATTTGCTCCATCATTCCATCAAAACACAAAACAAAAAGTTGTGTTGTGTGTCAAGTAGAGTCAACTTGTTGCAAACACTACACAACTGCAAAACATGCACAACAATCTCATAGTCAGAAGTACACACAACACAATGGTCGTTGATTTTTTTTTTAATTATTATAATTAAACTGTAAGTGGATTAATCAATAAATTATAGATTAAAAAATAAATACATTTATATCATAATCGAATTAGTGGACAAAAAGATAGATATTTTGCTTTTTAAATGACATGCACGTTCTATGTATGAAATTTATGGTTTGCTTGATGGTTTTGCAGCATTTTGGTGTGCTTAATGTCTGTGGTTTCATTATTAAATTATATTTAAAATGTTCCTTGTATTTAATTCAATTAATTTTCACCCAATTGAAATTAATTTCATTTAATATTTTACCTTTTTCAATCAATAAATCCACGAAAAAAATATTTTAAAACAAAATTAAAATTTTGAACTTTTTTTGAAAATTTAATAAAATGAAAAGAAACTATTTTTTTGTTAATTGAGTTGAATGTGAATATTATAAATCTCATAGAAAAAAAACCTACAAGAAATAGCACGAACACGTCATGTTACCCAACGACCTATTTCAACCCTCCTATCCTGCGTGACCCCATATATCTTTTGGCTATCCTATAATTAACTATTTGCCTCTTCGTAAGGCCCACCAAACAAAGACATCCGGTTCTATATCTATGGTTAACACGAACCTTCGTGCCAACCCAACTCGATGACAAACGCGTCATCGTTGTCCACTCTTTTTAGTTCGGACTCTTTTTGTTGTTGCTGTTGTTGTTATTGCTTTTATCAATTCCCACAAAGTCATGGTAATATAAAGAATCACCAACCAATTATTTATCACTTTATCATAAAAGTGGAATTTATTTAGCAACTTTCATGGCAACTCACAATAAACCGTTCATAGAGTCGAAAAGTTCCCTTAATTCCACCTGCTACTATATAGTACCTATACCTATGTATTTATACGGTGAAGGGTAGAGAAACTTAAATACTTGCTCGGACTTCTTTGCAAACATCAGAGCAAAACTGCTCTCGAGTATAATTCATAATTGCTACCCATTTATAATTTAAATGCCAACCCCCTTCGGGTGGTGCTATAGTGCCTCTGCTACTACATTCAAAGCTGTCATCCGGGCTAATCGAAAGTTCGCCCCCACTAAATGGAACCAAATGAAAGGAAAAAAAAAGGATTCTTATCAGACTGCTGAGCGCTTGCTATGGAAAGAGCTGTATGTCCTTGTGTGCTAACTAGAACACGCACAAAAACCATATTTCCCAACAATAAGCCAGTCAAGCCCCGTCAGCCATCAGACCTTTTCATTATGCGCTACACAACGGAGCCCATTTAGAGAGTGAATATATGTATAAAAACACTGGCATAGCTAGCATAAAGGAAGCTTTTCTTCCGAATAGATCCCTCCAGCAATGTGTAGGAGAAGCAGAGGTAGTTAGGGAAGGGGTTTAATTTCTTTTAGAGTAAAGAAAGAAAGAAAGAATAAAAGGAAAAGAAAAGCTCCAGAACAGCAAGCAGCAAGACCATATTGAAATGTTAGCATTTTTGAATTCTGCTTTCAATTTCGGGGCCATTCATGCGAAAATAGTATGCGGTGGGCAGTGGACAGTGTCAGAGAGGGGGTGGGGGTTATTTTGGAGGAATGAATTAGGTAAAATGCCAGCAGATAACTTGGGCGGATGAAATGAGCTGAGAGTGTTTGTGCCAATGGCAATTACCATCGTTGTCGTTCGTCGCCGGCCGTCTTCGTAGAGTCGTCCTCGTTGTCCTGGCCATTAGTGTTTTCTTAGGCTATTTCAGCAAACTTTTACCTCTTTGATTGAGTTGGCCAACACGTTCTCAAACAAAAGCGGATGTTTTTTTTTTTTTTTGGGTGTTCTTCTTTCATTTTCTTCTTCTCTTATATTATCTTCTAGTTTTTCAACTTCATCGTGTTTTTTTTTTGTGTTGCTATAGAATGACTTTTATACAATGTTGTTGGTTGTCTTTGTGGACCTTGGCTTGAAGGGTAGGTCAGTAATAGCGCTCGAACGTTTAGAAGCTATTAAAAGAGGGTGTGGTGTCCTTTTCTTTGTTGGATGCATGGAAGTTGGTGTGTGTGGTTTTATTTTAGAAGTTGCACATAGTCATAGTTTTTGGTAATTGCTTTTTACAATAACCAATGCAATTTTTTTGGAGGAAAAAAAATAAATTCCTTTCTTTTCTTCGAACATAGTCTTAGATTCAGGGAAGGTTTCAGCAGCTTCTAATATGGAACTAGTGCACACTTAAGCTGAGATTAAACCAGCGTTAGATGTATACAAATAATGCTTTGACCACATATTCCCAATAAATGTCATTAGGTAACTTATAAGCAATTTTCCAACTGGGAGAGAAGATTCTCTAAATTGATGTTTGTTTTAAATTATTGAATATCTTTCATTGAGGAGACAACACTCACTCAGGGCCAGTTCTTCAATGCAAGATCATCCTAGTCCGTGGGCTAAGCCGGATTTAACTCCAAAAACATGTTCTTACGTCCATCTTAATCCTAAGTTACATAACTCCGAGTTAACTCACCTAATTTTTTGAGTTAACTCAGGGACTAAACTAAGGGAAAATCCCGTTTTGGTGTTTTGGAAATCTTTGGAAAGTACGATTTCAATAGTGAAAGGCGTAAGAAGGTGATAACCATAGAGTCGCACATCGATTTCAATTGATTTTTGGTAACTGAAAAACTAAGTTATTCCTCAACTGAAGATATGTTTCTAAATTAACTCAGGGTTAATTTATATATTAGATTAGCTATTTTTATTTAACTCAGAGTTAGCTCTGCACTGAAAAACTGGACCTTTTAGTTCATTTTATCTCAGATATTGAAGGCAAACGCACTTTTTGCTACATAGGTTGCTTAGAGGTTATTTTCAAACTTAGAAGTGCGCTGAACTCAACAAAAATGAAAATGCTAAGCATATTACCCTTAATATGTGTATGCTTCCTTTTCTGCTAGCAGAGTGCCAAAAATACTTATCACCAGGGATAGGATTTTGCTAGCTGTAAATTTTTTTGTGCGTAATCGTATGAAAATATCGAAGCAAACAAGTTTCATATCCTCCTGATTCTAAAAATATATTCTTTATTTTTCCTTTTTTCATCTTTTTCATTGTTTTTGAAGATAGAAAAAAATCTGAAAATAAAAAAGGTAATTTGGACTACGTCTGTGTAGGTATTTTTTTTTATTGACTAACATAGCTTTGTTCCAAACATTGACCAAAACGGCCAATGTTACTACTTTTGACCAATTTTTACACAATTCTTGTTCAACACTTCTAAAATTGGGTGTGCTCATCAGAGAGTAAAACATTTCACCTCTCTGACAAAATCTGCCCAAGAATTTTCTTTTCGCAAAAAATTCATTGGTCTGTCAAATGCCTTAGCTCCAGATTCCTAAAAATCTATCAGACTGAGAATTTTTGCCCAAAAATCTCTGGAACAAAACTTATTTTCATCAAGAAATATCAATGGGGCAAGTGTTCTAACTAATAATTGATAAAAAAAAAAAATTGCACAATAAGTGAGCGAGAGCCAGAGCGAGAGCCAGAGCGAGACCGAGTACCTATTTTCTCACGACACTTAATTTTACATGTTCACTTTAAAATTCACAACACTTAAGTTTCGTGTTTGCCCTGATTGATGATTATATTTTCTTTTCACTTTTGTTTTGTTTTATTCATTTGTTTAATTTGTTTTTCTTTGTTATTATTTATATCGTTCATTTTGGGTTCGTTTTTATTTGGACAAAATCAAAACGTCGACAAATAGGTGATGTTTTCATTTTTATCACCCACCAGCAAACCAATTTTCCAGCTGACTGGAACGATTATTGGAATGCAAGATGGTAGCGTTCAGTGCTGCAGCAAAGTAGCTCAGTTCTTCTCGATGCTCAAGGCTGCTTTTAAACGATACAATTATTCTTGCAATTTTTACTTAATGTTGGAGTACATCCAAAAATTGTATGCAAATACCCTGGCTAATTTTGTTATCGAAACATTTTATGCAAACGGCAATGTTTGTCATAAATTGTCACACGTTTTTATCAGGCTGACTGGTAGTCAGAGGACTCTTATAAGTGATCGATAACAGCTCTGGTTTTTTGCAAGCCCGAAGGGAATTGGATGAAAGAAACGATGTCAGTGCTCATCAATTTACGGAGAATTTTCGATGCTTAGCTTAAGCATGGAAAAAGCTGTCTTACCGGAATGAATTACATACATGTTATCGATAGTTTGGGTAGAGACTCCATGTTTTTTCTGTGATGGTGTCGGTAATCCCAGTGCCGAGATTCAGCTAATTCGAAGCCGCAGGGAGTGAGTGAGATGAGTCACTTTTCGTCGAAAAGCGATTCAGTTAGCAAAAGGGAGTGAGTGAGCGAGTGAAATTAAATGTCAGATTACTCGCCAGATATTTCCGCAGTGACTTGGTGTATGTGTTGGTAAATTTATAGTTTTGGATAGGTATATGTGCTTTTCTCAAGAATTCCTATTCATGGATAGGAAACGAAATAAAAAACAACAACGTAGATAAAAACAACTACCCTTTTATTGATTCTTTAATTTTATTTTATTATCATATGCACATATATATGTATATTAAATAAATTTATATTCTATTCACTTTCAACACTTTTAAACTTTTTATTTCTCAAGGGTGAAACTCACATTAAACTTAAATTATGACAAAAAAAATAATCGAAATAAAAGATACTCCAAACTCCATTATTAAAGATTCCAATGTTTACATTGTTGTATTTGTTGTTTCATTTCGCTTTGCGTAACGAGTGTGACAAGGAGGATGAATTAAGCTCTTTTATATTTATTCTTTGTCTCATGTTCGAAACTTAATTCGAACTTACTCATTTCACTTAAATAGCTGAATCACTTTTGCGAGTGAAGTGAGATGAGTCGGCGAGTAAGGCGAGTCATCTCATCTCACTCGCTGAAATAGCTGAATCTCGGCACAGGTGTCCTTTTTTTCGACAGATTTTATCCATGCTTGCAAAAAAGCTATTAGTTGTCAATGCGCTTATAACTAAAACGTTTGTTGTGTTATTCACAACGGTAACACAGTTTTTCTCCATTTTTAAGTTAAGCGCTGATAACTCTCTTCGTTTAAATTAGCCCGAAGAGGTTGTCCTCTACCTGCGTGAATAACTTTGTAATCGATAAATCGCATGCAAATGTCACTTCTCTTGTTTCAGCTTAGCCTCAATTTTATGCAAACGTCACTTTTGCCACGAGCTGCCAACGCGTTGACAAGTGAAATTTTAGTGTCTACTTACCGCCGGTAACACAGTTTTTATCCGCTTTTAAGTTATGTGCCGAAAAGTGCAGTAAAAATTTAATGGAATTTGACAGTTAATGGGTTCAAATATACGGGACAAACTATATTTTGACAAAAAAAAGTAGATATCGATCCAAATATCCCTTAAAGGCCTCAAAATCACCTTTTCCTGGAGCATTTAAAATTCATCAAGAATTTCAGATCAGATCCGTCAATGGAATTTGACAGTTGATGGCTTGAAATATAGAAGGCAAACTATATTTTAACAGAAAAAGTATATTTCTATCCAAATGTCACCCAACTGCCTTAAATTCGCCCTTTTCTGGAGCATTAAAATTCGTCGAGAATCGACATCGTAGCCATCCGTCACTAAAATCTGACAGTTGATGGCTTAAAATATAGCGGATAAACTGTATATAGTTGATGGCTTGAAATATATTAGGGGACAAACTAAACTATATTTCGATCCAAATGTCACCCAATTGCCTTAAGATCACCGTTTTCTGGAGCAGTAAAAATTATTCTAAAACTTCAGATTTTGTATAGAGTTTTTAATCTATCGACATCGTAGCCATTCTTCAATTGAATTTGACAGTTTTTGACTTGAAATGTAGGGACCAAACTATATTTTGACAGAAAAAGTATATTTTTGGATACAATTATTGTCACCCAATTGCCTTAAAATCACCTTTTTTTGGAGCAGTAACAATTCATCAAAAAAATTGTGATTTTGCAGAGGCTTTTTAATCCATTGACATCGTAGCCACCCGTCAATGAAATTTGACAGTTGATGTCTTGATGGATAAGAGCCGAAAATTTCATTTTTTTTTTTGAGCTTTTTTAATCAATCCAAATCTTATTTTTTTTAAATTATGATCAAATTGAATCGATTAAAATAATCGAATCATTTTGGTGATCGATTCTTGAATGATTTTCTAGAATTTTGCCAACCAGACGATTGTGTTACTAGCACTCGAGTTTAGAGGGCTGGACGTACTATAGTATTAATAAATTTCCAAATTTTGTTCTAATTTTCATAACTTCCATATTCTTAGCCTCTGACCAACCCCTGGGTGTATTTTTATAACCAACCGAACTTCTACTTTAGCAACTGTAACGCCTTTAACTCCTCATCTTGCATTCAAGCAATTCAACATCTTTCCCCATTAAAATAACCCATATCCCCATCATATGCTATGCACCAATGTATAATTCATTGATTCCCCTTATCCGCCAACATAGTCAAACTTACTCAATAAACCATTTTTTCTACAGAATTAAGCTTCACTCTCTCCAGACTAAAAGATAAAAAAATACTTATACTAGAACATTCGTATTTTCATTAAATATATCACGATAAATCTGAGTTGAAGTTGCTGTGAAGATTAACCAAACACGAGTGTCATGGTCTCACCGTCATGTATCCAATCTTATGATTATGTACGTCAAATATCATGAGCTTTCCAATATACCACTAAAAAAAAAAGTCGAAAAATCTTGATGCTTTATTCATTCCGAGTGAGTATCAAACTTTAAGCGCAGCAGAGCTGACCATAATAGGTTTTTTTTCGAGCCTGATTTGTGACTTCTTCCAGCCTCTCTCACACTTAGTCAAAGCTTTGTTTCAGATCTGCTTCCTCTAGCCATTTTTAAAATATGCGTGGTGTACCACAAGTTAGCCTTTTAGGCCCACTTCTCTTTATTTTTACTTTTTATGATATTAAATTGGTTACCAAACATTCCTTTATGTCACTTTACATCGACACGAGGATACCAAGTATTTCAAGACCATTTTCTCGATACAGGAGGGTTCTTCTTTTATTCTTTTGTCCCAACTATTTTTCAGTCTGATGCTTTACTTTTTAACAATGCATCAAAATTATTTCTCATTTTGATTTTTAAAACTCTCCATTATCGACCCATATCCATATATGTATATTTATGTTACCATAATCTTCTACTTCTTCTCACACACAGATGGTATAATTTTTAAAGCCTATGTAGCACTTGGCTTCATAAAACAATGGTTCACGGATTGAAGGCCCTTATTTGACCCATTACCTTAGCATAACTTTTATTTGCTCCCTCCTTCAATACGCGCACTGTTTTTCACTTTGAACTTCGATTTTTTTTTGCGAATTGGCAGGTCGAACTGAAGACTCAAATGGAAGCTTATCTAGGGAGGGGTGAAAACCAATTTCGGCTAACACGATCACCCTCGAAGTTGCATTCATATCTTTTTTTGATGCCCCGGTTGTGAGCTGCAAGACTTACATTTTTTGAATAGCCTTTACTGAAACTTTCGACGCCTATACTTCTTTGTTTGCAATCACTCTCACCCAAAATCGGCGGTCGAATACATTTTATCAAAGAATTTCTCAGAAAATAAAAAATAAATGGGAAAGGTTAAAACTGAATTTGGAAGAAGAGAAATAGTATTGTCAGGAATCGTTACAATCTTTGTTTAACTATAGGTATGGTTACATAACCTCAAAAATAGTGGAAAAATGGCGACGACTACAATCCATCTAACTGATGATATCTCGCAGATTAACTAGGATATTGAAAATATTTTAACCAAATATTGAGGAAAAGAAGAAGTAGCTCGTGGCATAATGGTAAGTGCGTTGGACTGTCGTCGTGCCGAAGGTGTGGGTTCGATTCCCAGCCGTGCCAACTAAAAACAGAAATGTTTTATCCGATATACTGCCTCTTGCGAGGAACTGACAAATCCTCCAAGAGTATACTTGTCATGAATAAGTGCTTTTCATCTAGCAGTTCGGACTCGGAAAAAATCATTCCTGCAAACAACACGCACACAGGAATTGTTGAGAGTTGTAAGTCACTAGGCCCTGGTTCTCCACGAGCTGTTGCTTCACCCAATTTATTTGAGGAAAAGATCAGTGCTTTAAGGAATAATTACTAACTTTATTGAAAAAAATTACCTCTCAGTTTTATTTACATAACCTCATAAATGGTGATTATTTTTGGTGATCGGTGATTAGATTTTTTAGTTTTCTAACAAGAATATCTCGAGAGCCCGACCTGATGGCGAAAGATGGATGACGGACTTGAGATCAATGCCCTAAAGTGTGTCAAAAAGTTAACTAATATTTTTGTAAACCTGTATAATTAGGAAAAGTCTCCACTTTTTTCTTTTAGAATTAATTTCTTGAACCATTAACTGAGTGGAGAAATGACATTTGTATAATGTAATCTTTATTTTTGTTGCTTCTTTAATAACAAAATGGCGTCCAGTGATTTGTTTTGCATTTCTTTTTATTTTTATTTTTTAATTTGACAACCTCTCTCCGTGTATATTCCTCCACTATGTGTTTTATCAATATTTAGTTGTGTTTATAAAGATCACAGGAAAAGTTAATTTTACTAAAAATGTACTATGATTAAGTAATAATCTCCAACGATAGCAGAGTTCTTGACTGTACTAGATTTTCACTCCAATTTGGTACTTGAGCCTAGAACGATTCTGATACGAATCGAAATTTTTAGTTGGTCTCCAACAACACAACGAAATGTTTGCAAGAACACAGCTGAAACCTATTCATCTATAGTTTCACCAATTAAAAAATTTAAGTTTAAAAGCAAAAAACTTACAAACAGCCATCATGCTATAATGAAAAAAGAACAAAATTAAACTCGATAAAATAGAATTTTTCCGTACACAGTTAATAGTCTGATCAATTGGTTGTGTGCGAAAAATGAGTGTAGACTTCTCCAAATTATTTTAATCTGCTACAATTATCAATTTCGTTTGAACAGCAGCGTATTAACTACAGAACAAAAAGTTGAACTAAATTTTTCGTTTATGATTTCGTTGTGTGGGATTTTTCGTCTCGTTTAAGCTTAAAGAAATTAATTCTAGACGAACAAAAGTGGAGACTTTTCCAAATAATCTACTACCAGAACAGAATTTGTCCTTAATGATTTCGTTATTTCATTTTGTTGTTGGTTTTGATGCGGATTTTTCGTCAAAAAGTTGTCTACTAGTGTACATAAACAGTTTTTTTTAATAACATTTCAGTTAATTTGTGAACATATATATATTGTTCCATGGAAGACTGAATCCTTTTCTTTTTGACATTTAATCAAAATAAATAATAAAAAAAACTATCTTAATAGCTTTACCTTAATTAAACAACAAAAACTCAATTCCAAAGATGGTAAGATTCTTGTGATAAAAGGTACCCAAAACTCAAATTCTAAAATAGAATAGATACTGCTATACAAACACTCTAAGTTCATATAAATGTTGTGTTATCCAAGTGTCCAATGACAACAAACCAAAGCGTTAAAACATTGCTATAAGCTTCTGCTACAATTAACCCTTTTTTTAATTTAATTCATTAGATCCGTAATACTCTTTTAGACCTTTCAACCTTTAAAAATCGTCTGCAAAACTTGACCTTTCTCTCTCTTGTTATATTTGTCAAAGAAAAATAAAATTCTTCACCATCCTATGCCTACATATTCGTTTTGTATAGTATAGAAAGCCGTTAAAATAGCCTAAAGATACGAAAAAATGAATTTAATGCCCAACACGAGGCATACCTCTTGCTTTCTTTTTTGTGAAGTCCTTTTAATATTTATGCCTCTTTCCAGTTTTTTTTCAGTTTTGCTTTGTTTTTGTATTTCATTGTTGAATCTATTCAAGGAGAAAAGAACTATACAAGAGGATATTAACAATGTCAAAAGGCGGGAAATATATACATAAGTCACGACATTGATTCTAGGATGCCACAATGTCTGTTTTTGTGTGGGGGAGGGTGGATTTTGATACGAGATTGGGATATCAAACAAAACAAAGATCGTTATTTTACCATTGAATCAATTCTTCATGAAATGCGCTCGCTCCTGGCTAAGGACTCATTTCTGTTTTTATTTTTTTTTGTATCATCTAAGCAAACATTCTTTTTGAAATGCCCCCCAAAAAAAAAAGAAGAAAAATCGAAAGCATCTGTTATAGCCTCCTTGTGGAATATTGTTTTATGTTCTTTTCGCTTGGACAAATGGAAACTAGACCTCCCTTTGTTGCAGCTGATGTCCTACTCGTAATTATTATTATTAATTAGTTCAACCAAAGTTGACATTTCTTTGGTTTCTGTGGGATTTTCAAGGACTGGATTAAACATTGTATACCTAGAATTGTAGATACATACACCCATACATATGTAGAAATTATATAGCTGTATTTTGGTCACTTTTGACCTTGGCGGTTGTGTTTTATTTTAAATGATGATTGAGATGAAATGATTAAGTAATCCCAAACGTTACGTTAATATAATGTATGCGACACATATACACAGTTTTTTATTTTGTGTTAATTTTATAGAAATAACTCGTCACCCGCACCCGGCTTACAATCAGATTGCGAGTTAATTTTTTTTTTTACTCATCGACCTTATGAGCTCACCAGAGTTGCTTCAAATATTACACCAATAATATTATATGAATAATAATTTGGTTAAAGGCTTTTTTTGATCGAAATATGTATTGTATCTACTTATTACCTTGAGGCATTATTAAGGAATGATTTTTTGCACATGTGAATTTATATAAAAAGCAACACAGTTCAGGTACTATATGGAGAGCTCTTAAGGGATTTTTTTTTGTTTAATTAGGCTTTAAAATTCCAAAAAGGATTAAAAGTAATCTCCATGAAAGCTGGGAAATAAGAGTTGTTATTTAGTAACAAAAGTTTTATAAAAGAACATCAATAGGCTTTTTTTGTATATTTATTTCCTGACGACTTTATAAAAGGATTTAAAATTGAACAAGTATCGTATTTGTTGATAATGGAGAGCATTTTAACAATAAGCCTTCCGGAATAACTTCACACCGGAATAATTTCACCTTTTAATTAATTGTAGAACTTAAATGAACGACTTTTTTTATATTCTGATTTAAAAGGTAATCTTGACGAAACTTTTCTTGTTTCTTTACAACACTTGAGATGACGAAAGGATTAAACCTAAGAAAGTATTAGCGGAAGAGGGTTGTTCTGAATGATGATGAAAATAAAGTCGAAACAGTTTGAATGTTCAAACTAGCCCTAAGCTGCATACAAGAAAAAGGTTCGTTGGAGCCTGTCCGTGATGTGCGTGAAGAAAAAAAGTTGTGCTGTAAAATCGCCATTTTTGAATTTCGAAAAACAATTGTGCTGTATTGTGCTCAACTTGTGCTGGCTTGTGCCGCAAATACTTTTGAAAAATTCGCAAAGTTGCAAATTTTACGAATGAAATTTTTGCGAAATTTCAAAATTTCTTGAAAAAAAAAGTTGTATTGCATTTTGCTCAAAATATACTACTAAGAACCGAAAAGAAAAACAAAAATTCGCATAATTGCATCTATTATGGCCAAAACTAAACTTTGCGAAGGTCTGAAGCGTGAAGTTAGCACCGCCATTTTAGATTTTCAAAAAACAAAGAGGTGCTGCATTGTGCTCAACTTGTGCCGTAAATATTTTAAAAAAAATGGCAAATTTGCAAATTTTACGAATGAAATTTTCGCGAAATTTCGTAATTACTAAAAAGTGAAAATTGTGCAGTTTTGTACTCAATTTGTGCTGCCATATTCCAAAGAGACAACAAAACAAAAGCGCATATTTGTAACTTTTATGCCAAAAATTAATTTATAATTTTTTTTTTAAGTTTTACATTTTTCTTAAAAACCCACATGTGCTGTTTTGCGCTCAGTTTGTGCTGCCATATTCCGAAGAGATAACAAAAAAAATTGCATAGTTGTAACTTTTACGGGCAAAATACAGTTTCGCGAAATGCCATTTGCGATTTTCAAAAAAAAAAGTTGTGCTGTACTGTGCCCAACTTGTGTAAAATATTTTTTAAAATATTAACGGCACAAGGCGACACAAGTTGAGCACAATACAGCATAACTTTTTTTTTGAAAATCGCAAATGGCGGTGCTAACTTCACGCGTCGCAAAACTGTTTTTTGGCCGTAAAAGTTACAAATATGCGATTGTTTTTGTCATCTCTTCGGAATTATTATTATTATTATTATAAGCTTTATTTCTCCATTCAAATATAACAATTTTATCTTAATAATCTAAATCTTAATAATGACTTTAATTTTTTTTTTTTTTCAATAATTATTTTGATAAAGAGTAAAATTCTATCAATTTAAATTTCAATTTTGGATGTAAGCCTCCCCCAAGGTTTTCCATGCTGCTTTATCTTTCGCCGTCCTTTCCCATCTTTCATCGGTTTGAACGATATCATCTCTCCACCGTTTAAGTTTTCTCCCAACACTTCTTCTGCCGTCTCTCGGTATCCATTGCGTAGATCTAATGGTCCATCGGTTGTCCGACATTCGAGATACATGACCAGCCCAGTTCCATTTTTGTTGTTTCGCCTTTTTGACCACATCTTTGAGATCTGTCATCCTTCTTATTGTTTCGTTTCTCATTCGCTGCCTTCTAGATATTTTCAGGATACATCTTTCCATGGCTCTTTGAGTCGTTGTGAGTTTGTGTGCCGATTTTGCTGATATTTTCCAAGTTTGTGAGCCGTACGTCATAACTGGTAGAATTGTTGCTTCGAAGAGATATTTTTTTGATTTGGATAGGTTTGAATCAAACGCCTGTTTTTGTTTCCAAAATTGTTTCCAACTATTTGTTATTCTCCTATCTATTTCTTTTTCTTCTCTATTTGAAAGTGAAATCAACTGTCCTAAGTATGTATATGTCTCTTCGAAATATGGCAGCACAAACTGAGCGCAAAGTAGCACATTTTAGTTTTTAAGAAAAATATTAAACTTAGAAAAAAAAAATATAAAACAATTTTTGGTATAAAAGTTGCAAATATGCGATTTTGTTTTTTTATCTCTTTGGAATATAGCTGCACAAATTGAGTACAACACAGCACAACTTTCACTTTTTAGTTATTATGAAATTTCACAAAATTTCATTCATAAAATTTGCAAATTTGCGATTTTTTTTAATATTTACGGCACAAGGCAGCACAAGTTGAGTACAATGCAGCACAACTTTTTTTTTTAAATCGAAAAGGGCGGTGCAAACTTCACGCTACAGCCCTTTGCAAAGTTAAGTTCTGGCCATAATAGATGCATTTTGAGCACAATGCAGCATAACTTTTATTTGGGGTTGGGGTCAGAATCCCGAAAACCGAAATCCCGAAACCTGGCAAAGGGGCTACCGTGATCATCAAGATTTAGATTATTAAGATAAAATTGTTATATTTGAATGGAGAAATAAAGCAAGCTTATAATAATAATAATAATAATTCCATAATTCCGAAGAGATAACAAAAACAATCGCATATTTGTAACTTTTACGACCAAAAAACAGTTTTGCGACGCGTGAAGTTAGCACCGCCATTTGCGATTTTCAAAAAAAAAGTTATGCTGTATTGTGCTCAACTTGTGTCGCCTTGTGCCGTAAATATTTTAAAAAATATTTTACACAAGTTGGGCACAGTACAGCACAACTTATTTTTTTTGAAAATCGCAAATGGCATTTCGCGAAACTGTATTTTGCCCGTAAAAGTTACAACTATGCAATTTTTTTTGTTATCTCTTCGGAATATGGCAGCACAAGCTGAGCGCAAAATAGCACATGTTGGTTTTAAAGAAAAATGTTAAACTTAAAAAAAAAATTATAAACTAATTTTTGGTATAAAAGTTACAAATATGCAATTTTTTTGTATCCTTTTGTAATATGGCTGCACAAATTGAGTACAAAACAGTACAACTTTCACTTTTTAGTAATTATGAAATTTCGCAAAAATTTCATTCGTAAAATTTGCAAATTTGTGATTTTTTTTAAATATTTACGGCACAAGGCAGCATAAGTTGAGCACAATGCAGCACCACTTTGTTTTTTGAAAATCGAAAATGGCGGTGCTAACTTCACGCTTCAGTCCTTCGCAAAGTTTAGTTTCGGCCATAATAGATGCAATTATGTGAATTTTCCTTTTTCTTTTCGGTTCTTAGTAGTATTTTTTGAGCACAATGCAATACAACTTTTTTTCAAGAAATTTTGAAATTTCGCAAAAAATTTATTCGTAAAATTTGCAAATTTGCGAAAATCCCGAAAACCCAGAATCCCGAAAACCCGGAATTCCGAGAACCCAAAATCCCGAAAACCCAAAATCCCGAAAACCCAGAATGCCGAAATTGAAATCCCGAAAAATTATATAAAATAAAAAATTTGCGCAAATTTTTCATTCATATAATTTTTCGGGATTTCAATTTCAGGAAAAGTATTTCTAGATTTTTGATGTTCATAATTTCTGTTCTATCTTACCTACATAAATGGGAAAGGCAAAAACTGTGTTAAAATTTTCATCTGAAAAATAATTAGCTTTGAAGAACTAAGTAAAACATAATGAGATAAAGAAGAAAACGAAAATAAATCAGAACTTTAAAGACGTTTCCTAAATATGTTCATAGATTTTCCATATACGTTGTATATGTTTTATTTTAAATTAAGAGGGAGTGCACTTACTTCGATAATAAGTACTTCTTTACTTTATTTGTTTAATAAAACCATTTTAATTATATGATCAATTAAAACCAATTTTTTATAAAAAAAACTTCATGTACGAAAGTTTTGGGAATATAAAATGCCTAGGGCACAAAACAAGCAAAGCACGATAAAAGTTAAAAATTATTTTTTATAATTCAGAATATTAAATACAAAACAACATGCTGAAGCTCGGAAGAGGGTTTAAAAATGATTTAATTATCGGAATTAAGTTAAGATTCAGATCTGTTGGACAAAACAGTTATTAATTTGTTAAAACTATTTGATTAAGTTTCAATAAGGCCAGATCCACACTATTTGGCCGATACCGAAACGCTATCGCTACAATAAAATATTTGTACATAAGAAAAACTGAAAGGAGCGAAAGCGTATGTGAATGTGAATGTGTAGGTACTCATTGTGTCCTGTTTTAAAATACTTTATCATGAATCGATATCAGAGCTTTAATGTGGGTTTGGCCTAAAACTTTGTCAGAAAAGTCACAGTAATGGCTGTAACCTTTTTCCTTTTTTTTCAAGTAAAATTTCGGGATTTTGGGTTTTCGGGATTCTAGGTTTTCGGGATTTTGGGTTTTCGGGATTCTGGGTTTTCGATATTCTGGGCTTTCGGGATTCTGGGTTCTCGGGATTCTGGGTTTTCGGGATTTTGGGTTATCGGGCTTCTGGGTTTTCGGGATTTTGGATTTTAGAGATTTTGGGTTTTCTGGATTCAGAATTTCGGGATTGTGTCCGTCTCCCCTTTTATTTTTAAGAAATTTTGAAATTTCGCAAAAATTTCATTCGTAAAACTTGCAGATTTACGAATTTTTCAAAAATATTTACGGCATAAGCCAGCACAATTTGAGCACAATACAGAACATTTTTTTTTCGAAAATCAAAAAAGGCGGGGCTAACTTCCCGCTAAAAAAAATGGATACCCTCTAAAAACCAAACCCTTAGTACGATGTTTTTTCAAATACGGCACATAGCAGCACAAGTTGGGCACATTACAGCACAACCTTTTTTTTGGAAAATCCTAAATGGCGGTGCTAACTTCACGCACATCTGTCCGTGGGATTTCTTAGAGCCAGCTGTATAGTCAGTAGTATCTTAAAGGATACGATGAATGAAAAGAATATCGTTTATTTCTCTTCGTTTTAGTTGATAAGCTTAAAGCTTGATTCACACTACTGTGCCAATATCGATAAATTATCAAAACGTTCTCGCTCCGATACTTAACCCTAGTATTCACATTTCGGCTCCGATACCGATATCGATATAGCTCCCATATTTTTTTGTATTCTTTTTTTCATATATTATTTTCAAATTAATTTTTTTTGTCATCGATTTGTCACATCAAAATAAATAGAAAATTGAAAAATGAGTTCTCACTTCGATAAAATATTCTCTCAAACAAATCGAAATCGGAGCGAGAGCGTATCGGTTTTGGAGCGATAACAATTGTGTGAATATAAACATTGTTTCTCGTTTAAGAATAATTTAATGTAGTGAGCACGTACTGAGACTGTATCAGTATTAGAACTATAGTGTGAATCAAGCTTAAAACAGCTTAGATAGGAAGGATTGTTCCAAGATAGACTTAGAAGAACAAAACGAAGGAATTAACATTGGAAGCTTTCGATACTGGTAATGTGAATATATTGATAAGTGGACTACACTTGACCGGCGTATTCAAGGAAGATGTGAGCAAAGGTTATACATAAGGAACGAGTCACATAAGAGTTGGAGAATTTCATTGTTTGATGCGCTTACGTACAAAAATGATAGATTGGTACTTGATGGTAATGTTAACCTCCAATTAGCTTTATAACCACCAAACTTAAAAACTTTTGAGATCATATTGAACAAGGAAAGAACCATGTGTCGAGAAAATGGTCTTTGGTATTGCCAGCGTATAGTGACGTATTGAAATCTTTGATGACTCTTTTAGTATCGTAATTTGTAGGAATAAAGAGAAGCGGACCTGAGTGGCTGCCTTGGGGTACACCAGGGGTAGCTTATAAATGGCTAGATGAAGCAGAACTGAAACAAACTCACTAAAAATGGTTTTCCAAGTAATACAAAATTCGACTTAATAAAATTGTTTCAATTGACGTACTGAGGTTGAAGGCAAGAGGGTACGCACAGAGTAAGTAGAATGAGGCAGGGACAACAGGCTGTGTTTGAAAAATTGAAGAGAAAAAGATTAGTATTGAAGCTCCAGTTAGAAGGATCCTGCAGAATGCTTCATTGGTTGGTTGTTTGAGTGATTTCTATGTTCTTGGTTTACATAGCGCTAAGGTACATATATTGGCTCAGGATGTTGTTTTATTGGTTTGTCATCATTTTCATCAATTAATTAGGATGGTTGGTAATATTTCTAACCAGATTATTTACAGATAGCATTAAGTACCTGCCCAGGGGTATTTCCTTGGCTTCAAAGTAGAGTGGCTCTTTCTTGAAGTGCTTACGCCACTGATGATCAAAGTAAAACGTAGCTCTCAGGGTTTTCTGCTCAAATAGTTGCAGTTCTGTAGTTGCTTGTTAATAAGAAGTTTTGTTCCAGCCCTTTTTTACATCAACGGGTAAACGATAAAAGTGATGGAAGTCAAAATTGGCTCTTTCGAGGACAGTCCGTTAGTGTGCCTTGAATATCAGAAGTTAGTTGAAGCTTATGTCAAGATACTTGGCGCTGCGTTTGGCTGGTAATCTGATTCCATCTGAAAGTTCTAAGACGTAGTTTCCCTGCTGAGCGACGAAGTTTGACTTCTGGACTTCTGAAGCAAACAATCTCCTATTTTGGATGCGTTGGAAAGCTTAGATTAGACGGTCAACGTAAATGGTCAACACATTGACTCCTTGACGTCATCAGAAACATCGTCAATATACTGTCAACGTAGACTGCGTCAACGGATAAAACATTGACGATCACACGAATAACGGCACTCGGTCAATATTATCCCAAAATGCGTTGTCGTGTTATCTGTGTCAAAGCAATTGTTACCCTCTGGTGTCAACGTATTGACACGTGAAACGTTGACGATTAAACTACTTGACCACATCCAAACATATGAACGTTGAAGCGGAGTTGACAAGAGCAAAATTGAATCATTTTTCACGTTGACGATCACGATAACACGACATTGATTGTGGTGTTATCGAACAATATAATGTGAATGGATAAAAAAAAACTCTAAAAATCAGAAATTTTTGAAGTTTCTTACAGCTCAGGAAAAAGGTGATTTTAGGGCAATTGGGTGACATTTAGATCGAAATATATTTCAAAATATAGTTCATCTGCCATCTGTGTCAAGCCATCAACTGTCAAGTTCCATTGAAGAATGGCTACGATGTTGATGGATCAAAAAACAGCTAAAAAATCAGAAATGTTTGAAGTTTTTTACTGCTCCAGAAAAAAAGCGATTTTAGGTCAATTGGGTGACATTTGGATCGAAATATACCTTTGCCGTCAAAATGTAGTTTTTTTTCCATCTTTCAAGCCATCAACTGTCAAATTCCTTTGAAGGATGGCTACGATGTTGATGGATTAAAAAACCTCTGAAAAGTAAAAAAAAAAGTTTATTTACTGCTCCAGAAAAAAGTGAATTAAGGGCAATTGGTGACATTTGCATCAAAATATACTTTTCCTGCCAAAATATCGTTTGTCTTCCATCCGATGGAATAAAAAAACCTCTAAAAATCAGAAATTTTTGAAGTAAATTTATAGCCTATTGAATAGACCGGAAAATGAGGGGTATAAAGGAACAATTACGTGCAAGGGTTTTTATTATTGAATATGTTTGTTTGGCCCATAAGCATGCTTAAAACCGAAAATGCTACTAAATCCACCCATGCGTTTCTGAGAGAATGGTCACACTGGCCACTTTTCAGTATTTTTGGTATAACTCGAAAACTAAGCCGAATTTGACAATTTTACACATTATACTTTTTGTTCGAAATTAAATTTTCTATTGGAATGGATAGTAAAAAAATTTTACGAAAAAATTTAAGCAGGAAAAGTTAACAAAAACGAACCTAAAAAAATCAAAAAATCAAGGATATCTAAATTTTTTAATAAATTGTGCATAACTTTTTTTGAAGCAAAGATAGGGTCAATACATGCATGGACAAAATAAAGTAGAGACTTAAGGCCTTAATATGGCATGTTCAAAAATTAATATTTGTTCAAAATTGACAGAGATATTCCCGTTCAAACCTTATCATTTCTTATAATTTTTCGCAGTTTTGGCCCGAAAGTCTCTTTTTCGGTACAATATGGCAAATTTCACTTTCGTAAAAATGTTCGAAATAAAAATTTCGATATAATATGACATTAGAACTATAGAGAATTTATAAAAAGGATGTAAGTTCGCAATTTCGTTTTTCGGCTGTTTTTAAATGCTTTCAGACCTACAGGCCGAACGGCTGGTCCGATTAACATAAGATTTGGTACTAGTTGCTAAGAACATTAAATTTGTCATAAAGTACTAAAAAATAGGCTTTCGGGCAAAAACTGTGAAAAATGATTAGAAATGGTAAAGTTTGAATGGATATATCTCTGTCAATTTCCAAATAATATGGCTTTTTTAACATGTCATATTAAAGCCCTAAAACTTCAGTTTACTTTGTTAATAAATGTCTTGAGCGTATCTTTGCTCCGAAAAAAGTTTTGCGCAATTTAGAAAAAAATTTAAAAATCTTTGATTTTTCGATTTTTTTTATGTTGGTTTTTGTTTACTTTTGGTGCTTAAATTTTTTTAAGAAATTTTCCAAACTATCCATTTCGATAGAAAATTTAATTTTGAACAAAAAGTATTATATGTAAAATTGTCAAATTCGGCTTAGTTTTCGAGTTATACCAAAAATACTGAAAAGTGGCCAGTGTGACCCTTCTCTCAGAAACGCATGGGTGAATTTAGTAGCATTTTCGGTTTTAAGCATGCTTATGGGCCAAAAAAACATATTCAATAATAAAAACCCTTGCACGTAATTGTTCCCTTTTAAAAGGTCTATTCAATAGGCTATTACTGCTCTGGAAAATATGATTTAAGGGGGACATTTTGATAGGAATATACATTTTCCGTCAAAATATAGTTCATTCCCCTCATCTGTCAAGCCAGTCCATGTATTTAAATTTCTCAAAAAATGCCAAATTTCAAGATTGAGATGAAGATCAACGCGGGGCGTTGACATGGCAGCAAAATCCGCTGTGTCAATGAAAGGATACAGGCAACGCATTGATGAGTAGTCTGTCATGGTGTCCTAACTGCGTTGACAGGTTGATTACACGGTCAACAAAAATAATCAACGCATTGACCCTAAAGTTCGTGTCAACGTGAGTGTCAACGCAGCCGTCAACGCATGGACAGTATTCTGCGTTGACGATCACACGACACGACAACTTTGGGACAAAATTTTACGTCATTTTGGCGTCATATAGTCAACGTGTTGATCATTTGCGTTGACCGTCTAATCATAGCTTAAGATTCGGATGGCTATCACCTATCAAAGAAGATAATGATAAGAGTATCTAATTCATATGTGTCATCACATCAACGAAGAGAAGGTTTTGGCATTGATTGATCAGAGGTTGGTTGATATTTTAGTGAAGTGGTTTAAGTTTCGAGGCTTAGGTTAGGTTATGTAGAAGTGGGTGTTAGGACCATAAATTGGTCCATTGTGACACCACATGAATCTAGGAAACCCTTTTCCCTACTCGGAGAACCATTTAGAGCTTGTTATGAATCATTAGAGACTGCTACCTATGTCTGCGCTTATTAAATCACTAAGATCATTGAAGTATAAATCTCCAAGATGGATTCTTCCTCGGTGAGATAGAGCAGGACAACAGCATACATGATGATGAGTTAATTCTAGTGATGTTCTTCCATCTAAGGCTTGTTCTCTCTAAACCATCTTCCTACAACATATAAGTTTACACGGGTAAACCTACATTTATCTGCCTTATTAGGCAGAACACAGGTGAATGTTGAGCTTAGAGCTATTATAGAGTTATTGGAGAACGATTCCAGAACTTTGCTGCTAGACTATCTGAGAAGATGTGGATATCTTTGGTTGATATGATGTTTTCCTGGAACATACTACAATGATTAGGAAGATGGAGGGAGAGACTTAAATTTAGTCTATCCTAGGACATACACACCTCCACCAAGCCCGTCATCAGTTTTAGTTCCGTCGGTCTTAAAATGAATTCATCTTTCAAGAAAATCGTTTTTTGCCATAAGGAATCGTGACTAGAAAGTTTTTTTGCCGAAATGTAGTTTTGGGTTTATCAATCCGAATGAATATAGTTTTGGGTGTATCAATCCGAATGAATTCAGAATGATGAAATGGTGTTGGTCTATTGTGAGGAAGCTTTCAGATGAATAACTGTTAGCATCCATCAATCCGAATGAATTCAGAATGGTGGATAGGTGTGGGTCTTTTGTGAGAAAGCTTTCAGGCGATTAGCTGTTAGCATCCACTTTTTTGCTAAATATATCGATGATTGTCAGATGGAGCAAAACGTCTACAGTCGCAGAGAGCTTATGCAAACTCTGGTCAGATGCTATTCAATTTTGATTTGCATCTCTAAAACTGCACTGAGAAGTTCTTGGAAGAAAGAATAGAAAGCCAAAGAATGTGAAGTTTTTAGAAAAAAGGACTTCAAAACATACACTGTCGAATATTTTCTCGATATCCAAGAAGCATTTGACAGCAACTCGATTCGGCTGTTTAGGACTATTATTGCCTCATTATTAAACTTCAGGCGAGCATGTGATGTGTGGAATGGCTTTCTCTAGAAATTAACTACACATACCTTTTGCTGTTGAACTTCATGGTCTTGCTGAGTATTAGCTCTTTCAAGATCTTAATTACATAGGTGGTTGAGGAAGGTAGCCCGTGGTAGGTGATCATTTTCGGGAAGATGCTGCTGTTGAGGATGGTGGCCTAGAAGACCATGATTCCTTGTTGAAGCCTCATCAATCCATGCCAACTTTTTTTTGAAGTTTGCTATGAAGACTGCAGCGAATTCTTCAAAACTTTCCTAGGTTGATATTGCTTAATCATTGTTTATGATAGTGATAAGTTTCCCGAGTTTCAGATTTACGGTCATTAATTCTGTTGGTGTTTTTTTAAGGTGTAAAGAAAGTAAGGAACTAAGTCCTGTTGTGGTGTCAGATGGAAGTCCATGGTTTATTTATTTTCTGTCAAGATGGGTAGCGCCGTTTTCGAGATACCGTTTTTCTTTTATCTTCAGCGTTATGTTTGGTGAATATATTTATTTGTTGAACCAAAGAAATTAATTTTTATTATATTTTTATTTTGAGTTTGAAAATTATTTTTTTTATCAAAACAATTTTATTTTAGAAAAAAAAGTATAATTATTTCCGTATAGCGTAAGTATTCTTACATAAAAATATTAAATAGCATATTATGAGAGTAGCGTTGTTTTAAATACTTTGTATACTCTTTTTTCGCAACTCGTATCATGTGAATCACCCTGTAGATAAAACTCAATTTTCTTCATCTTGAGGCATACAAATTTTAATTCCCAAAGTAAAACACAAAAGTACAGAAAATGTTAAATAGATGACAAAAAATAAAAAAAAAAAATATTAGAATAATGACAGCTTCCATAACGCCCTTCAAACTTCTATGAACAATAATGTAAGTTTACGTTAGTACTTGCGAGCTACAGAGCTTCATAATCTTCCTCTGTAAAATAAAAGATGAAAAAAACAGATTAATTTCCAAATTGAACGTGGGGCCATATGTACATACATACATATGTACAAAAACAAACATTTGGAAAGGTATGCTTAGGATGCACCCCTTGCTATGCATAATGCATAAATGTATGTTCCATGAGATGATAAAGTTATATCTTAGCTGGAAATTATTTCACAACGATTTGCATCAAGAAAACAAATAATCTCAGCAAAGTTAAGTAAGTGCATCTACGTTAATTAATCTTCAAAATGTATGAATTTTTGTTGAAATAAGCCATTTTTATGATAATCATCAAGTTTTTATAGACGCCCATTTTGGTATAACTGATATCAAAGATGTCAACGAATGGCATCCTTTGCAGAACAAAAATGACAGCATGGTGAAAACTATAAGAAGAAAAAACATCCGAAATGTCACTGCATTCATGATGTGGAAGGAACGAACATATCCGCTAAACTTTTTTTTCTTTTCCTTCTGCATTGCCAAAGACAAAAACAAATTGCTGATTGTGTTGAAAAGTTTTTTTTTTTTGTGTGTTTCCTTGTGGGAAAAGTTAACCCTGTTTGCAATATATGCAGTGACAATTTGCACTGCAAGATGCAGGTGTCGGTTTTGTCTTTTTGTTTGAGTACGGTAGACCGGAACAGATACTATATCAAAATGTTGTTTTTTTTTTCCTAAATTTTCTTTAACTTGAATAATATATATAAATATACTATTTTTACTTAAGGAGATAAGTTGTTTTGGAGATGGTCGAATAGAAGAAAAAGCTTAAAACTTCAATTAAAGAAAATAAAAAAAATAAAATAAGTATTGCAAATATGTAGATAAGAATGTTTTTGAATTAAAAGTTCAAATGAGCTCAACTTCAAAATTCGTTTCGCATAGTAGGCCAGGAAAAATGGGTTCCGAGGTTGAAATAATTAATTCATGAAATATTAAAATTTGAATCGACGCAGACTTGCAACCTCTATAACATATCCAAAGTCCCCGAAAATCCCCGCATTGGCTTTTTGTGTAGATGCATTTGAAGAGGTGCAGATGGGGAGAACTTGGAGGTCTATCAAACTAAATTATTTGTTTTGGTACAATCTAACCATACGATACATGTTTTAAGGGTAGTTTTTAACGCTGAATCTAATGAAACCAAATTCAAAATGATACAACCACCAAAACAAAAGTTAAAGTCCTTTTTATGTATTGATGACTTTTTTTCAGGTACAACAGGTAAAATATTATCGGAAACCCTTTGAAAATAAAGGTATGTTAACGAAATTTGGAGTGAATGTTTCATTTGTCATACGCACTAAGAATCAAGACAGTCCCAAAAAATATCCATGGTGAAAGGGTGTTTTTTTAAGGGGGATGGGCAAGTGTAGAATGTTTACCATAACACCCACGAAAAAACACTTACACTCATGAAACTTGCCAAAAATATTGAATTTGTTATGGCAACCAAGAATCCAAATAGTCCATACAAATATCTTTTGTCTAATAGTGTTTTTATGGCGGTTACATTTTGACCTGTTCAACGGAAAATACGATTTCAAAAATTGATTTTTGCTTGAAAAGGACCATAACTTTGTTAAGGGTGCTTGTATCATTTTGGTTTTGCTTTTATTAGATTCAGCGTTAAAAAATACCCTTAAATCATATGCCATACTTTGTGTATATACCTCAATTACACCAAATCGGAATTTTGGCTCAAATCTTTCAACTTCTTCCCAGATTTTCCCCCTCTTTAAAAAAAAAAACCCCAGAGGAAATATATTAATGTGGACTATATCGATTCTTGGATGCCATGACAAATTAAATATTTTTGGCAAGTTTCATGAGTGTAAGTGTTTTTTCGTGGGTGTTATGGTAAACATTCTACACTTGCCCATCCCCCTTAAAAAAGCACCCTTTCACCATCGGTATTTTTTGGGACTGTCTTGATTCTTAGTTCGTATGACAAATGAAACATTCACTCCAATTTTCGTTAACATACCTTTATTTTCAAAGGGTTTCCGATAATATTTTACCTGTTGTACCTGAAAAAAAGTCATCAATACATAAAAAGGACTTTAACTTTTGTTTGGGTAGTTGTATCATTTTGAATTTAGTTTCATTAGATTCAGCGTTAAAAACTACCCTTAAAGCATGTATCGTATGGTTAGATTGTACCAAAACAAATAATTTAGTTTGATAGACCTCCAAGTTCTCCCCATCTGCACCTCTTCAAATGCATCTTCGCAAAAAGCCAATGCGGGGATTTTGGGGGACTTTGGATATGTTATAGAGGTTGCAATTCTGCGTCGATTCCAATTTTAATATTTCATGAATTAATTTGTTCAAGGTTCCCCATACGATTTGTGCTATTTTTCCTGGTCTATAGGTAGAATTTGGAGTTGAGTTCATTGTGCTTGCTTACACGTGAAGAACGAAAGTGTTCAGATGTGAAGAAAATTATTCTGCAGATTTTGTTCTCTTCTTTGTGTTTTTCGTATTTTCATAATGAAAGACACGATTTGATTGGTTGGATTGGATAGAAAAAGCAACTCAAAAGAGAACGTCAATTTTCTACACCGAATATTTTCAAATATTTTTAAATATTTCATCCCCCTCCCTCTTCTGCAAGTTACCCCGCTCACCATCACAAATCGCAGAAAATGAATGAATTTCTTCACGTGTGATCAGGGACATTTGAACTTTTAATTGAATTATATTCAGGTGCTTCACCTAAACAGGAGGAATTTTCTTTTCAAATTTTTCTTCAAATTTAGGATACAAATGGTGGCCACAAACAACTCGCTCAGTATGACCCAATTAGCACTGGAGTGCGCCATTTTGAATGAAAGTGAGTTAGTTATAACAGGATTTGGGAAGATCATCTTCTACGCTTTATTTTGACAGCAATATACCCGAGTAGGTAATTTTTTTATTGGTTAATCTACGCATGCGATCTCTAAAAGAGGTTGTCCAGTTAGGTGGTGTGACATTTCAGTCAGAGTTGGGTAGCAAACATTGCAAAAAAAATCAAGTACGATTACATGTACCTAATTTTTAATTAAAAAAGTTCAATTATTGATTACTTGTAATTTTAATTGAAAAATTCAATTATAAATTGCATGTAATTGAAAAAAAAAATTACTTAATTTAATTACATATAATTTGGCGTTTTTCTTTTTTAACTCAGAGCAGATCACGGAGCTGTCAAACAAAAATTCTATGTTTCTTTTTTAGCTCAAACATAATATCAGAGCATAAAAAGTGTGATTCTTTTTTCTATCGAAACTAGCTCTCAGAGCTTGCTCAATTAGCTCAGGGTTAAATGACCTAGCGAATTGAGCGAAACGCTGTGCAAAGCCATCTTCATTTTTTTTTTAGTGATTTGACAGACAAAAAAAAAACAAATAATTAAAAATGGATTCACTGGGCAGTCGCCCGTCAACTTCAGGTAAACAAATAATTTTGTGTTTTAGTTTTGTGCTTATTTAGGAACAAATTAATATACAATTATTTCTGTTTTTTTCTTTTGTGTTTTGACAGCAAATTGTAAAAAAATTGCAAGAAATTTCACGTTACCAAAAACACCTATAATTAAATCTGAGGAATCTGATCATAATCTGCGCGGAGCTCTGCTCTGATCGCTCAGCCTCCACTCAGAGCTTTGCTCATAGGCAAAAAAGAAAAACGCCAATTGAAACAAAGTAATTGAACAACAACAAAAAAATTAATTGAAAAAACCTGTAATGATTACTTTTTTGGTAATGATTACCTATACACAAATGTAATTTATTACAAAAAATATCAATTACATTGAACAATATGTGAAGGAAAAAATCTTTGCGTACCATTTATTAAGTTCACATTAGGCGGATGGGCATACATTATAGATCGTTAGAAATGTTTTATCCCCCAGATGTGAACAAACTAAAAATCGTGCTTGTATATAGCCTTTGAGGTACAAACCGCTTTTTGAATTTTTGACAGTTTTTGATTTTTATTTTTTTAAGGGTTGGGCTTAAAAGCTAATTTTCGTTCAGCCAGCGGTCATCTATCAAAATTAAGACCTTGAAATAACTGTCCGGCACATTAACGCCCATATTATTCACTCGTTTAATCCAGACTAAAAGTATTTTAAATCCAAACATTAAATCCAATCCCATATTATTCCCTCTTTTAATCCAAACTTAAATCCAATTTTTGAAATCCAATATCGATTAATCCTATTGGATTTAAGCTGCCCTCCGGATGTCAGGTTAAGTACTTAAATCCAGATTAAAACACAATTTCATAAAATTCACTTTTTCTTGACATTTCAAGTTTCTGATTGTTTGTGCGCTCTCAGAATCTTACCAAAGGTAAAATTTGTAGTCCAAGCTTGTGTCAAAATATTTCTTTTATATGAACTTTGACACAACTTTGGACTGAAATTCCCAGAAATGCACAGAAAATCACAGAGATTCAAAGTAAAGGAACAGACCTATAGTGAAATAAATTAATTAAAGTAAACACAAAGTTTCACGGGAGAAATTTGACATTTCGCAAATTTAACATTTGGATTAAATGATCTTAGTCTGGATTTAAATACATTTTACATTTGGACTTAGGGCATTTTAAATCCAATTGAATTAAGGCATGTTCAGAGTGAATAATATGGACATGGATTTAAATTTTTGGATTTAATAAATCCGGATTTAGTTGTTGGATTAAAAACTTCCAATTTAAATCCACAGTGAATAATATGGCGGTAATTCTCGAGCTAAATTGAGACAGGGTATTTTATTATTGAGATTTATGTAAGCTTTACTTTGTGAAAACTAAAATCGAAGATTAGAAATGTTCGAGGACGAAAGATTTTGAAAGAATTTGAAAGAGAAACATGAATTTTATTTCATTAGATTAATGTTTGACTAAAATTTCTTTTCAGAGAACAGTTGTTTTCTGTGCTATATTCTCCACCGAAATCTTATGTCATAATTTAGCTACGGTTTTAGCTGGTGTTTCGAGAGAAATGTTTGAACGACAATTTAGCGCAGTCTGCGTCCTAGACTTTAAACTAAAAACTACCAAGATCATTGAATTCAAAATATAATAAAAATGACATCAAGCCCAAATTTTATGACAGATAACCCAAATCACAAATACAGTTCTACAATAACAATTTCTTCGAAGGGTTCTTGGGCGTTGTGTCATTTTGCGATTCGGGCGATCTGTCCTTGTGTCGCTACGCCCTGTGTGTAAAGGCGCGTCCACATTATGTCGAATTGTGTAGATCAACATCGTTGATCAACAGTGTTGAGTAAGTGTAGACGTGTTGATCGACAAAGCCAATCAACATTTGTTGACCCGAACGTAACCCGATTCAAATGGATAGCAATCGACAAAGCTGTTCAACAAATTTCATTTTATTGAACACATTTGTAGGGTTTTAAATTCATGAACATAATTTATTGGTTTTGTGCGTTATTAATCACATTTTTACTAGATGAAAAATGCAATATTTATTGTGAATAAGTATTTAATGTTAATAATATCGTTTTAACTTTATTGTTCACAAGAAAAAATAAAAAAAAGTTGGGTACCACCAGGATTCGAACCCTGAACCCCTAGGTTGGATCCTGAAGCATCAATCAGAAAATTTCAAACCACACAAATGTTTGCTACGAAAGTTTTTCACGTACACACTAGCATGTTGATCAACAATGTTAACCAACAATGTTGATCGGCATAGTGTGGACCGTCCTTAATGATTACAAAAAAAGTAATCATTACCGATTTTTTCAATTACTTTTTGTTTTCAATTACTTTTTCCCAATTACAATGTAATTGTTAATTGAAAATTTTCAATTATAAATTACATGTAATTATAATTGAAAATATCCAATTACAATTGCAGGTAATTGTAATTGGAAAAGTCAATTACTGATTACATTTAATTGTAATCGACCCTGTAATCAATTACAAAATGCAATAATTACTACCCAACTCTGATTTCAGTGGGCCTTTATCTGCTCACTCAGCATGACAAGTAGAGGCTCCCAGTGAAGGTCACCATCCGCTCTTGGTTTGAATTAAACAAACATGCACCTAGTCCTATTTGGGAATCCTTAACATCTTCTTGCCTTATTACCATTATAACCTCATGTGTACAGGACAGCAGGAAGGAAAGGGTGTCCAGGCTCGGGCAGCTGGACATGTTTGCATAAAGCATGACCTCAGCTCGTATAGGTGTGGGGGTTCTTGTCATCGTAGCACTGGATTGTTGTTACGAAAAATTCATCATGCCACCAGACTATCACTGTCAAAAAGTAGTTGGGCACAGAAAATAAAAGGCTACTGCGCTAACTAGGAGGATGCAGTAGCCATGATGGTATCTGAGAGATTCAAGGGTGAGCTATATCCTCCGGAGGAACATCAATACCGTGGACTCTCCCTCCCCCCTATAGAAATCACACCCTCCCTTAAGGTTGAATTCAGGCTTTATTCATTTCGAACCCAACTTTTTGGCAATTATAATCTGGCATGATGAATTCTTTGTAACAACAGTCTCGTGGTGGCAAGAACCCATATTGAAGCCTGATTCACAATGCGACGAGGAAATGAGACGTTAGCGTGACGAGATCCCGTCGTTGCTGTCAAACGAATTTCAAACAATGAAAGTATATGAGGATATACACAATGAAGCGTTCCTCGTCGTCACGTCACGCCAAGAATTCGAAAAATTGAAAAAAAGACGCGACGAGACGACGATTTCCTTTTTTGATAAGCTATTTACATAAGGGAAGTATTTTTTTAAAGAAAAAATACGATAACTTGAAATTAAAAGATCAAGTAATTCCTAATCTGTTGTCTTTAAAGCTTTTTTGGATAATTTTTATAATTTTTTTTAACAAAAAAGTTTTCGTTGTAAAGTATCTCGCCGCATTGTGAATTGGGAAACGATTTTATAACTAGAAAAAGAAGACAGAGAATCACGTCACGCTCTCGTCTCGTTTTCCCGTCGCATTGTGAATCAGGCTTGACGAGCTAGTTCGTGATTTATGCAAGCATACCCCACCTCCGTAGCTTGGACGGCCTCTCCCTCATGCTGCCACGACTAGCCTCCTGTTAATGTGCACATGAGGTTATAATGGTAGTAAGGGAAGGAGAGCTTTAGGATTCCCAAATTGGACTAGGTGCTTGTTTTCTCTTCACCTTCTCATAAGAGCCATAGCATCCAGTTTGGACATCCTGCCGACAACACCGTTAGTTACAGAAGCGCAGTCGATCTTAGTTTTGGTCTGGTTGACTCCTAGACCACAACTCATTGACCAGTTGCTAATTTTTCTCAAAGCCATCTTAGTGAGACTTCGTTTATGTTAGGAGCGAATTTATCTGACACTAATATTACCAAATCGTCAGCATACGCCACTTCACATCTCTCCAATTTAATGAGAATTTTATTCATGACTATAAACCATAGAATAGGTGACAGAACCCCACCCTGAAGTGTTCCTATGCTGACGTGTTTTGTTGAGTACTAAACTGCCATGAATCCTTCTGTGGTTGAGCATGGATACAATCTATTTTTTTATATAGTCCTCTACTTCAAAGTCCACAAGTAACTCAAGAATGGATTCGGTTAGCACGTTGTTGAAAGCTCTTTCTACATCTAAGAATATAGCGAGGGTATATCCTTTAAAGTTGATGATTTTCTAAATTACACGCACTACCTATGCAGATTAGTCTCCGTGGACTTACCTTTGAGGTATGCATTTTCATATTCAATAATATAAGAGTGTAACAGACGAAAGAGAGAAGGAGTTTTGAAAGCTACTACTGGTAATCCTCGCGATTAGTGGATAGCCCATGTTCTTTTCAACTTTATATAAACAGGCTTCAGCTTAGGGGCTACAAATGAAAGCTCGACAAAAATTGAAATTGTAATTGTTCTGAAAATTTAAGTAAAGATTTTCAATGCAAATTATCTCTATGGTGGCCTAAGAAATACTCACAGAAAAGTCAATTGCCAAATCATGTGCTCATATAAATTTATTCAAAGTCCAATGTCAAAAATATCAGTTTTTTGCTTTTAAGCGGTAGGTACGTCCCTTATTTTGCAGGATCATAATTTTTATACCTGAATTTGTTGCGCAAACCCAAATTAAAGGCTTGGTCAAACAGAGCGCGGTCCGACGATCTTTGTAAAGATTTACAAACAAAATTTGACCGTCGCGTTCTTTCTTTCCCAGTAAAGTATTGA
This sequence comes from Dasysyrphus tricinctus, assembly GCA_963921185.1. NCBI lineage: Eukaryota > Metazoa > Arthropoda > Insecta > Diptera > Syrphidae > Dasysyrphus > Dasysyrphus tricinctus. Next base: position 90,798,561 of record OY992532.1, read on the forward strand.
CCGTCCCGTGCGTCGGCCCGCGCTCTGTTTGACCAGGCCTTAAACCTCCTTAATCTATAAAATGACAACATCCATCACTTAACCGCTTCCTGTTAAAATTAGATGTTACCCACCCAGCCTATATGCAACGGAAAACAAATTAAAAAAAAAGGTTTAAGCTTTTGTTTGTCAGAGTTAGTATCTTTCTAAGTGCTTACAATCTGGGCTCTAGACCTTTAGCACCTCATATGAGGGATAGGGAAATTTGATTAAAAAAGAAAAGGTCAACTGGTCGCAGAAATTGGTCAGCCCTAGATAACTTTTAGTCAAGGCTTTAACTTTCAAGGTCGCTCAAGGTCACGCGCGATTACAAAATTACAATAATTTAATACCATCAGAAAGGCCCTGAGAACTATATAAAAGGTCAGCTAGTTTTAGTAATTGGTCAGCCATAGTTTTTTTTAAAGAATATTTAAATTATTGTTCAAGATCACGCGTGATTTTTGGCACCTCATTAACTAAAACTAGCTGACCTTTTATATAGTTTTCAGGGCCTTTCTGATGGTATTAAATTTTTGCAAACTTCCCATAAATGAGTTGCCAAAAATCGTTTTGACCTTGAATTTTTTTTAATTCATTAAATATTCATTAAAAAAATCTATGGCTGACTAATTACTGAAAATAGCTGACCTTTTACAACCGTGAAGAGGCCTTTCAAATTGCATACTTGTTTTTTTTTTAATGACCCAAATGAGGCCAAAAGTTTTTTTTGTGACCTTGAAACGAACTTCGAAAATTCATAGAAAAAAAACTATGGCTGACCAATTACTAAAAATAGTTGACATTTTATCACGATCTAGAAATCTTTCGGATGGTATACATTTTTGGTAAATTTCCCTTAAATGAGGTGCCAAAAATCGCGTGTGACCTTAAGCGACCTTGAGAAAGCTTAAGCCTTGATTAAAAGTTATCTAGGGCTGACTAATTTCTGGGACCAGTTGACCTTTTCTGACCAATTACTGACCAATTAGATGGCATTTTTTTATCAAATTTCCCAAAGGTCCAGAGCCTACAATCTGCGCAAAATTTATTTTGTATCTTTTATGGACCGTTTTTAATTTGTGACCATTTCATATCTTGATTTGATACCATTTTTGTGGTCGTTTGAACCACTGCGACGTATGACACATCCGTGTTAAGTAGGCAAATCAGCTTCAGAACTCTTGTTTTAGAACTAAAAATTCAATACCAGAGCTACAGGAAAACCTCACAAATGTAAACTTATTGCTTATACATACATCCGATGTTCTTTACCAAGCAGTTTAATAAATACTAATTCAGACAGAAAATATCAAAATGAATACTTCCACCAATATCGCATTTTAAGAATGCTTTCTTTTTTAATTAATTTCACTTTCTCACATACAAAATCGATAACCTTGATTAGACATACATACATGGACATCAGATATCATGAAGTCAACTTGAGTACAAAATTGCAAAACCTAAATAAATAATAAAATCATTCATAAAAGCAAAAATAACCCACATAGGCCCGATTGGAAACGAATTAACGATTTATTGAACTAGACTGTTGAAATATTTATTGATTGAAAAGCATCACATTTTAATAAACATAACTTATAAGTACAATATTGTATCGATTTCCAACAACATACTTGAGTAACATTAATACATAGTTAGGCCAATGTAATTATTATGTGATTAATCTAAAGTAATCAATCTGAATGGAAATGATGTTCGGGAAAATATCCGATTTATCCTTGTTATGACTAGTAAGGTATAGAATAGATAACGATTAATGATAGACTGCTTCTGCTTGTTATAGTATATAATATAATATAATATGTTATAACTGGCTTAGAGTTTCAATGAATTTGCAAAAGGAATTTATAAATTAGTTTTAGCTATGTAATTACTTAAGTCTTGTATAAGTTCAATTTCTTTAATTCAAATGTAAGGGCCAACTTATTCATACTGTAGATCCGATTCAATGAATTTCGACGAAAAACTAGCATTCCAATGTATTTTTTTACTTAAAGCTGAGGCTTTTAAACTCAAGTTTTAGAACTAGTAGTATAGGAAACTAAATCGAAAAACACTCGTTTTGTGGAATGATATGTACTTTTATGTACATAGATACACTCGTACAAACATACATAAATGAAAGATAGCTTTTTCATATTTGAAAGAGAGCTATTAAAGAAATTATGTACAGGGTTTTCGGGGACATGACCACAACAGAAATCTACATATTGGAAATCAGAGATTGATCTATGTTTTTCTCCAAAACTAGTGTTTTTAGCTGTAAAGTTGTCAGAGTTGCCATAGCTATGATAATGAAATCATCTTCTATTTGTATTTGTTACTTTAAGATCCCGAACTGGAGTGGAAATGCCTATTTAGTAGGTCACCAATAAAATATTTTAATTGAAATGATTGCGGACGAAAAAGAAGCAATACAAATTTTTGCTTTGCAAAGAGTTAAAAAGGCACAACAGCAGCACAACTCCCTTAATTTTGGTGCGGTCTTTCGTTTTTTCTTAATCTTGAATATCCTATCATTAGATACAAAGTTGTATTATTTTGTAGCTTTTAAATCGAAGTTTTTCCAAGAGTTTGTTTTTTTCCGCAATTAAATGAAAATAATAACAATACAACCAACACCACTATTTGTTTTTTTTTTTTCCAATTAATTGGTAGTAAATTGTAGTTAAATTTTCTTTAAACCCGTTTCTAACTAAACCGACTTGCCATAAATTCTTTATGAGAAGCACCTGCGTGTCAGCTGTAAAAATGCATTTTATGAATTTTTTTATTGGTCGGAAGGGCACTTAAGCTAATGTGTAATGGTACTTTTATACTTCCAGCCGAGGAAGTGCTCAAGTACCCAGGGTTCAAGCAAAAGAAAGTACTTGAAACTTAAGCTCCTTTGATTATTCTTTCTTTATTCTTATAAATTTATTTGCAAAGTGTAATTGTATTTCTATTTAAATAATCAAATCGCGATAAAATTTACTGGTTCCTGCTGTGGTTCTGGTTCTGGTTCTATTTAAGTGTCAGCGCTTAGGTTTAACAAGCTTCATCTTGCCGGCTAGATCACAGTTAAAAACTGGTAAATCTCAGACTTAATGTCTGGTACATCACAGGCTATGCCTGTTAGATCGCAGTATTATAAAATAATAAAACTGGTAAATCGCGGAATTTAATGTTCCGGTACATCACAGGCCTTGGCCTGGTCATCACAGTATGTTATATCTACTATACTGGCAATGGAAAATGACAGCCTATTAGGACTGGTACATCACAGATTTTACCTGGTAGATCACAGTATATTAAAGTACTGGTAGATCGCAGACCTTTTTTTAGTCTGGTATTTCAATTACCTTTTGTCAACTTACTTCCTTGGCCTATGGTTGGTTCTACCACCGTTGGCCTTAAGCCGACTATTGCGTCGAGCTCTGGAACTGCATGTTTATGCTGCCTGGTAAAAGCCTCTTTATGCTATAATGCTGTGAAGAGATGGTGTCAACTATAATGGTGTGAAGGAAAATCTTTTTCACCATCAACAGCATTGGCAAAACAAACCATCCAACAACCCAGCGCCAGCAGTGCTATATTCACCACACCAACTTCGTCGGGTGTGGTAGGTGTGTTGGTTTCACCTTCATTGCATGGTCCAGCTTGTGTGCTACTTGCTTATCGTTATCACTCGAAGTTTAGTTGCTTGTTGTCTTTAGGGGATGGCACAACTAAATTGCTTCTGTATGTAATGATATTAGGCATGTTTTGTTGACTTCCTTAATGTGAACATTAAGAAATACTTCACATTAAGGCAAATTTTCCAATGTAAATTCCAACAACAACAAGTTAACTTCACATTTGAACTCTAGTAACTCTATGGCTAAATGTGGAACGTATCTTAATGTTCATATTAAGGAGGTCAACAAAACACGCCTATTATTGAATTGGTAATGCTTCATTACAAATGTCAAAAACCAAAGAAAAGTAGCTTTCCGTATCGTTAAAAGAGGAACACCCCCATACTTCACTTATCATCTATGAGCCTGATAAGACGATTCATTTTTTTCGGACGTTACGTGTTTCGTCTTTTTGACACATTGGGTGAGGGGTGTAGAAACGTAGGGGGAACGGAAAGACGATAGCACGTATGAAAATTTCAAGACTTTTTCCGGTTGAACTTTGACGTTTATGATTTGACAAATGAGTAGAGGTGGGGAATGCTTATTAAATTTAAATAATGAGATTAAAAATTGATTTTCAAATTTCAACAAGAAGTGATTTAAAAATATTTTTAATTGTTATTACTGCCTATTTTCCAATAAATAAACCTCAAACTTGTTGAACGTCAAAATCACGTATGGATTTTTTTTCGTTGTGTGTAATCATGAAGGTACGTATACGTACCTGTCAAAAAGACGAAAAACGAAACTAACGAAAAAACGAATCGTGTAATCAGGCTCTATGTATCTTTTTTTGGCATTACTATTTCACCAAATGTCAGTTTTAGGCTAGAAGCGCACTTGCGATTTTCTGTCGTTGCGACTAATAAATTGATCGCAAACAAGTATGATGATTTGAGTTTATATGCGTTAATTCGCATTTAAACTCATGTGTTCTATTTTTGCGACTGAATAATCGCGAGACAGAAAATCGTAAATGAATTATTAGCCTTACTTAAGTGAGGTGCGTTTGGAAGCGTTTGGAAGCGCACCTCACTTCCAAAAGCAAAAGTGAACGAAACTAAACGAATCGTCCCACTCCGCAATTATAGTAGAGTCATATGTTTTCCGTGTATTCGCTTGTTTTTTTCCGACCACTTAAGTGCCCCTCCGAGCATTATAGTTCTAGCTTTAGCAGGTGAGTACCAATTCTTAAAAATCGCACCACTGCACAGTGGTTCCACTGCCGAACAAAGGCGGCCATAATTATTTGCTGGCATAATATCAACCTGAAATATTTGGTCATAGGGTAAATTGGACTCTCTGATCATGAATCTGAAATCGGTTTCGCTCTATCTTCTTTTGTTTCAGAGGTACCTTAGGTAAAAGGGTGTAATATCGGACTGAACCCAATTTGTCAAAAAGTTCTGATAGAGTATGGATGTATTTAAATATAAAGTTGTAAAATTATGTATTAAATATAACATTATATTCAAAATAGCTTTTTATGGCCTTTAGTCCTATAAATTGGCGTTTCGTTCGGCTTACTCACTTGAACTCATCAGTGACATAGTAAGGGCTTTGTCATGCCAATTTATAGGACTAAAGGCCATAAAAAGCTATTTTGAATCAATAATTCAACAAGTCCAATCCTTAATGCTAAGTCTTCTACTTGGCTGATTTATTTCAGTAGTATATAGAATTTGTATTATAAAACCTTCTTATATATAACATTATATACATTATGTACATTTTCATTTGATTCATTAAAAGTTTAATCTTATTTAAACCTCATTTTATATACAATTTAATAATGGATCACAAAAAATATCTAACGGAAGTCTTACCTTCAACTAATATTTCCATCACAAAAAAAATTCACAAAATATCAAAGTAAAAATAATAAATAAATGAAAGCACGCTTACTCTTGGGCCACTAAACCTCAAATGCCATGTTTTTGCAATGTGATCACTTTGAAGATAAGAATCTAACGGTATTACTTAAGTGCATTATTTTTTCTCATTTATAATTAGTTTGGTATATTCTAAGCTTATTTAAATGTTTTTTTTATAACAACCGTTACAATTGATTTTTGGGATTATGGCCTACGGTGGAACCACAGTGCATTGCGGAAAAATGATCTTCTTAAATTATGTGGATTCTTAATTTACATACATAAAATTATCATATTTCATGAAGGGTTTTCACTCCTAAATGTTAATTATTTCACAAAAAAAAACTATGATAATATCAGCTCTTAATTATTTTTGAACACTTTAAGGCAAACGTAAATATATTTTGACAAAATCTGTTCCAAAAATCTACTCGTATTTTAATCGAAATCGCAGTATAATTTTCATTTGAGACAACATTTAAGGACTCATAAAGACTGTTTTAAGGTTTAATTTAGGAAGAGGATTTATTACTTTTACTTCCACATGCTGAAGGACCAAATATATAAGTAAATGGGCATACTCAGGCAGATTCTGAAATAAAAGCAGTTAGAGGTAGGGCCATTTTAAGTTCAATTAAAAGTGCATCCGCAAGCTTCCGCAGCTAATTCAACTTATGCTTAAAAGTAGATAAATGTACCTTTCCTGCAGTATATAATTTTTTGGGGGCGTAGCGGGGCGTAACAGTTAAAAGCTTAAAAGAAAACACAAATCGCAGTTTTATTTAAGGTTTTTTAAAGCCCAATTTCGCAGCCACACCATTCTTATATTTATTCGTATAGCGGCTCAAAAAAATGCATAATGGTAGTCTCACTATCTAATAATACCTCCAAGAAAACAAAACAATTCACAGACAATGCTAACAACAGCAAAAACTAATTGCAGTCGCCCTTATTTTAATGAACTAAAACTGAAATGCTATATGTTTGTACGAAGTGTTCACTTTATGAACAAATATCTAACGGTATTACCGAAAAATATAATTTTTTTTACTACTTATATTGAGTTTTGGTTTTTCTAAGCTGATTTGAAAGGTTTTTGGAAGAAACTGTAATAATTTTTTTTTTGAATTATGGCCTACTGTGGAACCACAGTGCACTGTAAGTGTTGTGCGTCAGTTGTCAGTTTGAAAAACCCCTGTAAGCCAATATTTCGAGAACGGTTCATCCAACAATGAAAATGTGCGAACGAAAGGATGAAAGCACTATCTCCGTCAAAAAAGATTGCCATTTTTGGCTTGCTAGTTGAAGCTTGCTTTAAGCTTTTTTTTTAAACTTAAAAGTTGTAATGTTAACGCTGATACGTATAGGAACCTTTGACAATCACATTCAAATTTCAACGCCACAGTCGATCGAATAGTATAAAAGTCTGAGAGAGAAAAGGGTTCGGGGGCTTCTGAAATTTCACCAAAAAGTGTTTAGGGAAAACAGCGCCTAAAATATCGGCACACACATTTTTGAAGAAGTAAATATAGGTAAGTTAAATGGAAATAACGAAAAAAAAATAAAGGCAAAGTTTCGAAGGATAAAGTTTCTAAAAACCAAAGCTAAGAAAGGACAATAGCTCGAAAAGATACACTTCTCGAAAGACGGAGTTTCAAAAAATAAAGTTACGAAAGGAGAAAGCTTCGAAAAGTCATAGCTTCGCAAGATAAAGTATCGAAAAAAAGTTCCGAAATTCTAAGACCTTTGTTGTCCCTTGAGCGCGAAATTGGCTCAAGTGATAGCTGTTTTAAAATTAAAAAAAGGAAAAATAATTTTTAACAGGGTGATTCAAGAATCGTCACCTTTATTGCTAAGCTCACCCGATGCCGATAGTCGAAACTCGACCATTCCACACCACAGGTAAAATAGATTTATACATGGTAGAAAAAAAAGTTTTAACTAAATCGCTTCTTGAGTTTTTCCTACTCATAAAAACGAACTTTGAAAGTTAAATAAATGCGTAGATATGCATCTGAAAAATCGAACAGTTAGAAAAGTAGGCGTTTCCAAAGGTGAATTTTACTAGAATCATTTTATAAATTTTTTGCTTGCTCATACAAACAAATTCCAAAAAATTTATCAAAATCTTAAGAGCCATTTCTAAGAAATCAATAAATAAAAAAAGTTGTATTGGCAGTAAGCGGATTCTACTGAAACTATTTCTTTAATTTTTTATTAGAATAAACTGTTAAAATACTATCAAAACCTCATTTAACTCCGAGTAAGTAACGGTGGGTGGATGTTACTAAATCTAATTTTTATATTTTTTCCTCGTTCAGAAGAGCTTACTCCTAAAAATTTCATCCAGTTCGATGAAAAAGGAATCCTTTGAACGTCTCACGCCAACCGTGGTATCACAAGGCATATTTTTAAGCAATAAGATCAACAAAAGGTGCTTCATCGTTCTCCTATTAAATTCACCGTAAATCGTAAATCAACATTTATAAAAGTTTTTCAAGTTGAAGGCGAAGGAAATACATTGATTGTGTTAACAGGTCGCAACTTCTAAGCTAAATGGAGTCAATTATGGCTTTTGTAGTTTCTTTTTTTTATCTTTAACTTCTTTTCAAATATTGCGAATTTTGATGATTCAAAGAACCCTACAAATTAAAAAAAAAAATTGTTTTAAAAGAAATAAAAACTGACAAAAAATCAAAAACTAAATACTTTACTGAGCTCAACTTACAAAATATAATAAGGGTATCCATGCAACGTGCGTCGTAAGTTTACAAATTGTGTAAAATGATAAGTTTACGCAAAAGTTTGCATGAACGACCTCTTTATTAATTTGGTTAAATGCTGTGTAATTGAATCAGCTGTTTGTTAAACGTAAAATATTTGGGCACGTTCGGCTGAGTATCTTTAGCGATGCGGATTTGTTTGTTGTCTGAAGTCAGTTGATGCAAAAACAACTCAACGTATCTGAATTTTTTTGATTATGGATAGCCTAAAGCTAGTCGCGTACATGAAACTGCTACTGCAACTGCAATAAAACAGTTTAGTCACAAGTTGACCGATGAGCGCGCACATGGGCAACTCCACAAGCATCACGCTGAACTAAACCAACACACTGACAATATTTATTCAATGCTTCGCTATAATTTTGCGTTGGTTGGGCCAGAACAATAATCGTTGAGTAAATGTAGACGTTTTAATTTTTTTTTTTTTTTTTTTGTATAAACTACGTTTTAATTCACAACTTTTATAACCAACTAATGGCAATGCGATAGTTACAGAACACATTCAGAGCTTTTTTAGTTCCCTGAGATCATCATTTATATAATGTTTTTAAACATACCTAGTTCTAAAAGTCACAAACACGCCTAATTCAATCTCTAAAAGTCACAATGACGTTTGAATAAGTTTAATCAAATATTCTTGGATAAGATTAACAAAATTGTGTAAATCATTTCCCATACAAAATTTGACAGTTCATTAACCAAAAGATAAACTTAACCAAATCGGAAACTTATCTAGTGTTTTACGATACGAAGTTTCATGAATACCCCTAATATATTATTTTCTAATAAACGCACTGAACACAAAAATAATAAAAATGACTGTAGCTACGATCTTTTCAAATTTGTTTGCAAATGAAATTCCTTATAAATGTTGAAAATATTTTTCTTTTTTTAATCTTTTATCAGGTATCACTATCACCTGTGTCAATTTGATTGAAATCGCCTAAGGAACAACGAAGTTAACATTTTTCTTGGAACATCCTGTTGAAAATATTTTTGTTTAATTATGTTTCAGCTAGGGCTGGCCACGATACCAGAAAAGTCTCGGTATCGTTTGGTATCGGTATCGGAAATCGAAACGATACCGAGACGATACCAGAAATATCGGTATCGGAAGCCCAAACGATACCACCCGAAATGATAACGAACCGCTACCGTACATTTGGGACCGAAATATGCCGAGACTCTCGGTAGTATTGTTTGGTATCGGCAGAAAAAAAAGGATCTTTGAATATTATTATTTATTGTTACAAGTAAATAATCCTGGAAACGGCTCTAACCGCAGAGATCAGAAATAAAACTCAACCTTTTGAAAGGTTCTTCAATAACTCTCATTTGTTGTCATTTTCAATAAAAATCACTCTTTAACCTTTATTCTAAAAAAGAAATTTTTTCGGTCAAGCTCTGAGAGAAACCTTTATTTTGATTTTTTTTTCTGTTTCGGTCAACCAGTGAGATTTATCACTGAGAGAAAAAAATAAATCTCATCTGCAAATTGATCATTGAGAATCTCTGTTAGTATGAATGTTCAAATTTTGTAGGCCTTACATGGAGAAATGCATTTAATTAGGCTATTTAGTCATCGGTGAATACCTACTCATGGATAATGAGCAGAGTTGTAATAATCTATTTTTTTAAATGCATTTTGGCTTGCATTAATTATTAAAGAAAAACAATTAATGAATTGTGAAAATATTTTGCAGTAAAAAAAATGTTAATGTAAACTCAAAACTTTGTTGCATTGAAATGTTAATGCAGAATAAAAATGTTTTGCATTAAAAAAAAATTAAAAAAAAAAAATTTAAAAACATTTTATTCGATAGGTTAAAAACCAACATCAACATTTTGAAAAACCGTGTATGCCAATTGATTTAGAAGGTGGGTATTACCTAGTGTTCCCGCCAACGCTGTGGGACCACTAGAACACATTTTATTTGACAGGTGTTAAAATATCAACCTCCAAATTTTTTAAAACCGAGTATGCATACGTTATACGCCCCTTCTCAATCGATTGGCATACTCGGTTTTTCAAAAAAAAAATTATTTTATTTTATTGACAAGTTTTTTCAATGCAAACAATTTTTCATACTGCATTCTTATTCTATTTTTTTAATGCAGAACATTTTTGATCCGCACATTTTCACATTGCATTAAAATTTTATTTTTAATAAAAAATGCATTTTTTTCATTGAAATTTTACCAACTCTGATTATGAGTGATTTTATGCAATAAATCGTAAAAACCATTTTTGATTTATTTTCAGCGAAAAAGGTTAAAGGTTGACCTTTTCCATTTATTTTTTCGCAAAAAACTCAACCATTGAGAGATATTTCTAAGAATTAAAAATAAATCTCAACCGATAACCTAAATTTTAATTTTTTTTAAATAAATGTCAAACCAAAACCGAAATCTTTTTAATGGAATGTAGTTACTCTCAGAGAGAAACCAATTGAAAATAAAGGTTGACAGTTATTTCTGATCTCTGCGGTCTAACGATTTGAATGAAATTTTCAGAGTTTGTTTTTTTTTTCAATCCGAGAGGTCTAGAAAATGATGTTAGTGAAAACCACCTAGTGGCACGCCCATTTTTATCATGCTTTATTTTTTCGGATAAAATTTCAAGACTTTTACCTGGGTGAAGTAACTTTAGTAAAAGCCAAGCGTGGCTCGTGGGTTTCAACCTAACAATTTTATCTTACCCTTTTTTTAGTAACTATAGTACCACCAATAGAACGTTTTTTTTTTTTTTAATTTGTTCATTATGCTTAACTGATATGGATCAAACTTTTTAAGCGGCTAACGCTTAGTATACAATGTCTGAGCTTAGTTCTGATTAGTTATCTAACATATTGTCTACATTTAAAGGTAGTCAAGTCAACAAAAAAAAAATACTTTTGGGATTTACAACTCATTCAAATGGTCAATAAAACAGTTTGTGAATTGTTTTCCTGTTAACTTATGGCCCTACGTCAATATTTATTGTGTGGGATCATATTCGAGACTCTACTTAGACATTGTGACATAACCCTTCAAAAATTGTTAAATCATAAAAAAATTAAATGCACGACTGGGTCGCACGTACTTGCTCTTATGTTTAAGACACTACTAGTTTAAGAAAATTGTATACACAAACATGGAAATTATGAGAGAAAAATGAAGAGAAGCATGAAATACGACATTTTTTTAGCTAAATTAGCTAAAACAACTCTTTTGACAGTTTGAGGTGAAAAAAAAGTATGCCATCTTAATTCATGATGGAATATGATTGTATGGGAAAAAAAAATTTAAAATCGTTGGAGCGGTTTTTTTTAAATTAATTTTTTATATATAAAATTCTTAAAACATTTTTAAGAACAAATTTTGGTATGCAGATTTATACTTTATATTTATGTGTATATAAAAACAAAATTTGAAAAAAAATTGTCAACCAGTTTTTAAGATATCGAATTTTCAAAAAAAAAGTTTGAAACTTTTTTTAAAATTCCAAAAACTTTTTTTTTTGAAAATTTTGATATGCAATATTATTTAATCTTATCTGAAATTTGTATATAAAAAAATTCATTTAAATCCGTTGAGCTGATAACGAGAAAACTCAAAATAAAAAAATTCGTTCTATGACAGGTACTACTAATAGTTGCTATGTGTAAAATTTTATAATTTTTGATGGTAGATCATACTAATTTTAGTATATGAAAAAAGTTTAATCAAAATCGTAGGAGTCGTTTTCAAGCAAAAAATATTTTCCTTTGCGGTTTTTTCACTTTTGTATGGAAGAGTACTAAAAAAGTCTTAAATATCGAGTTTCAAAAAAATCTATGTTGCCGTTTTCGAAATATTTGATTTTCCAAAAAAATTTTGAAATATTTTTTAAAAATCCAAAAAATATTTTTTAAAAAATGTTGGTACACAAAACTATTAACATTTTTTGGAAGCTTCTGTTTAAAAAAAATAATTTGAAATCGGAAAGAAAATCAAAAATTAAAAAAGTGGTTCTTTCGGAGGTACCATTAATAACCATTTTTAAAAAATGGTTTTCCACCCAAAGAAATCCTTTACTAAAATAAATTTATAGAATTTTTTTTAAGAAAAGTTGTCGAGCCGTTTTTGAGAAAAATACGATTATGTAAATTTGCCAAAAAAAAATGTATGACAGGTACCGTTATTTTTGGTTCTAAAAAAAAAATGAAAAAACGTGTCGGCAGAATCACCAAAAACCACTATGTACCAAGTTTGAAGAAAATCGATCGAGCCGTTTAGGCTGTAGATGAACAGACAGACAGACAGACAGACAGAATTGTGCCACCCACTTTTTTGGTGTTCTCTATCATCGTAATATCATGTTTGATTGTTATCTCAAAATTTTTTTTTGCACGAATCCAAAACTTGCCTTATAGTACCTATAATCGCAAGTAAAAATTAAGTTAAAAAATAAATATCTTCCATACATCATGCATTTTTTTATAGTGAATTTTTATTAAATCTTAAAAATACCTGTGGGATTACAGACTACGCCACTGTCTACAGTCTGCAACTCTACACTTTCTAAGCTGTCATCAAGATCGTTAATCTACTCTGAGAGAAGAAGAACACACTCGACGACGAAACGAACAGTGACCAACGATAGACGTATACTTACGACGTGGAACGACGGCTTTTAATTAAACATTTCTTTTTTCATATTAAATATTAATCTTTATAAACCTACTCATACCTACAATAATTTGTGAACCAAACTTTTTGAAGATAAGTCGCGTTCTTTTCTTTTCTATATCCCACATACCAAGCGTTTAAAACTACAAGACCTTGGACATGTAACCAAGTCGTGTATTTTTTTTTCGACTGACAGCAGACCAAACCAGACGAGACCGATACCGATACCGAGACGATAGTGAAATTTTTCGATTTTACCGAAACCGAGACCATACTTATAAAAGTATCGTTTGGTTTGGTATCGTGGCCAGCCCTAGTTTCAGCTATCACCTGTGTCAATTTCGTTGAAATAGCTAAAGAAGCAACGAAGTTTTGAGGATTTCGTAACTTTTTTTCGAAACTTTGCTCTTTCAAAAATTTGGTTTTCTAAATTGGAATTTCGAGACTCTGTTACTATTTCGGTGTCCACGCGCGAACGGTAGCGCATTATTGTCTTTGTGTTTTTTTTATAGCTCTCGAAACCCATTTCAACCACATTTGTTGACATCGGCTCTTAAAAAATTCCTCTTTCAGCCCAAGAAATTTTAAGCAAAAAGCCACCAAAACTTTGGAACTTTTCGTCAAACTTTTTGGGCTTATTTTTTTAGGAAAAAAAGCCATAACATTTTATGGAGATTTTTGGGTGTTTTTCCATTTATTTTTTGGATCGTAATTTCCGGGAGCCTTCAGTGAGTATAACTGTCGAATGGTTTTAGTCCTTTCTTCATTACCACACATAAGTCAAAAAAGTACCAATTGAGACAAAAAAATAAATATTTTAATTCAACTCGAAAACGGGGTTGTATATCTTTCTAAGAATTTTTGCTTGAGGCCACCAAGAAATCTTTTGACAAGAATTCGCTTGACTTCTGCACTGCTGCTGTTTTTGGATGAAAAGTCAGTAGGATTCTTATGAATTGGTACATACATAATATTTTTACTTTAATCGATGAACGCTCGCTTATCTAACCTAAAACATTTGATATGCTTTATGGTCTTCTCCTTTTATCTGAGAAAATGCTGGAACTGTATGGTAAGATCAAGACAGGAATGAGTTTTGTTTATCCGAAAATAACCACATAGCAAATAAAAAATAACTTATCTAAATTAAATTATTAATTTTGGAACTTTTATTAAATAAAAATATGCGTATGAAGATCTTATAAATATACTTCTTTAGCATAGCCTTGAGCAAGTTCCAGCTGAAAACTAAAAACTATACACCATCACAAGGTCATGCATGCATAACCTTCTGTATTCATCGCACTCGCACATGCATCATATTTGTCCCATGGCGTTTATAGTTTAAAAAAAAAAAAATTCAGCTGGTTCCCTGTTGTTTTTGCTGAATTGATTATTTTCCATGCTCTGGGCTAGGCTGACAAAGCATCACTTAGCTCTACGTTTATGGCTAATGACAATCATTCTCTCATTATTTTATTCATGAAAACAATTTGGCATCATTGGGGCGCCCATTAAGAGAGGAAAAAGAAAAAACAAAATCTTAATTTGAATTTGAAAACTCATCTCCTCCTCCTGTGTGGCAAACTCGTTCCAAATGCGACAAAAATGTTATCGCGTGGTGCCTGAATTCAAACAAAATAATTGCCCCCATTTTAGGAAGAAGATAAGTCAATTAGTCAAACAAAGTTTTATCACAATAATTGTACCAATTGCGTTTGTCGCACAGAACAAGAAAAAAGGCTTTAATTAAAGTAAAATTAAACTCAGCTAGTCTTTTTTTTGGTTGATTATACCAGAAGCCATAACAAAAACTCCTTATTCACGAAAAGGATTCCAACCCCCCCCCCCCCCCCCCCCTTTCTCCTCACACACCATTCTTTCTGATGAAACCTTTGGTTCACACGAAAAACTTCATTTTGCATTCTATATACCTACCTATAGCTTCTATAGCTGCTTCTCTAGTCCAATATTATTCATGAATGCAGTAGTACCGCTTAATGTAACTTTATATTATCTCATAGACTTGTCCTTGATAGTCTTCCTTCCTTCTGTTTGCCTTCATCTCCGTAACCATTGTCGTTTCGCTGTCATGCACTGGAGATTCCCGCAACCAAAACAAATCCTTCTTCTGAGTGAGCTTGCCTCTTCCCCTAGCCTAGACTGTCAAGTTCCGAGGGGGCAACAACGAGAAAGCCCACATTGAATTCTCTGTAGAATTTTTTTTTGTGTCTTTTCTATAGAAGTTAGTTTACATTTTTCAAAATGTATCTATATTTATGTGTATAAGTTTGAGGTTGAAAGGGAAGCAGGAGCAATTCATGATATAGATTATGCTCTGAAGGATATGCCTACACTCCGTTTCACTTGTTTCAATGCAGTTACTGTTTTTTTTTTCAAGCTTTACTATAGGTACATTCAAGATTATTCACTTATCTGGAAAATCATTTACAGACGTGAAGTGGGATGTTTTCATAGCAGTTATGTTTTTGAAAAAAAAAAAAAAAATAATTTGGTTGAAGGTTGAAGCTCAGTGACTTTTTCATCATAAAAAGTTATAAAATCAACCAGTTTCACTAGCTCTATACTCGTATTAATGGTAAGTATTGGTTTCGTGCAAGAATATTAAGAGGTTTTAAACAAACTTAAGGTTCGAAAATGTGGGTTTTGTCATATAGTCTATCCAATTGTTTTTTTAATTCATGTATTTATTTTATATGTGATTCCCTAAGCCCAGTCAAAATATATGAATGTGGAAATTTCAAAAAAAAAAAACGCAGAACGCTGAAAATTGGTATGGAATTAAGCTTTTGTTTCATCATAAAGCCTAGTATGCTGCTGATGCGAAACGAAAAATCCCATACAAAAATGACACAACGAAATCATAAACGAAAAATTTAGTTTTACTTTTCGTTCTGCAGTACGCTGTTCGATGAACGAAATTGAAAATTGTTGCATATTTTTTGGAGAAGTCTACACTCTTTTTTCGCACACAATTAATTACCCATGCCATTTTGTGTGCGGAAAATGACATTTGTGTTTTTTCGTCTGTATTTTGGTTGTTTTTTTCACTACAGCAGCGTGGCTGTCTGTGTTCTTTTTTTTCAGTTGCATTTGAAGGGTCCAGGGGAAAAACATCTCAAGTCCATTTTTTGAAAAAATTTAACTAATAATGACATCTTATAGATTTGTATGAGTACTATCTGATGTAGTATAGATCTATTCACATAGGATTTTGAAAACTCGCAAAATAATAGACTTTTTTCCAAAAGTATCTTTCTTGCTCCAAAAATTAAACTAAGCGATATTAAAAAAGAAAAACTTGTGATTAGGCCTAACGATACGTCTGGTAAATAATTAAAACAAAAAAAATTAGATATTCTAACTACATCCGGTCGAAGTCCTGTCTAACAAATTGAAATAAAAAAACGGTCCAATGTCACGCTTGTGAAAATTATTTTATTTTCAAACTCTATTTTGAAAATCTAGAGGTGTCTGAATAAAAAGCAAAATACCGTTTCCAATTATCATGTCCGGTCCTTTCAGAAGAAAATTTCAAATAAATAAATTAAAAATTTTGGTTAAAACGTCGAAGGTCCTTTTGACTCATGTCAGCTTATCATGCAAAAAATTCAAGATGTTAAAATTAATATATGTTTGCTTACTTGAGTACTTTGTGCTCAATAAAAAAAATTTTTGGTTTTATTTATTTTTCTTTAAATAAGCAATTATTTTAATAATACATTTACAACTTCGTTTTTCTCGGAATGAATTCAAGTGGGCTTAAACCGTTTTTCCCCTGGACCCTTCATTTGTTTTGATTTTTTGAATTGGTGTCAAGCTGTCAATGAATATTTTTTCCCTGCATTTGCGTAAGCATTTCGTTGTCTTGTTGACGACCAACTAAATATTTCGTTCCGCATCAGCTGCGTACTAGGCTTTAGAAAGATTTTGACTTTTTTTTCTAAACGAAGGATAATTTTGAAAGTATCACCATTAAAAAAAAAAAATACCAAACTAATGATCTTTCGCATATAACTTTAAAATGGTGAATTGTAATTGCTTGTAGACAATGTGAGTAATCCTTGTTCAGAAAGGGTAAACTTATTTCTAGGAGCAAAAGCTCAAAAGATATTATTATTTTAAAAATTAGGTCATAAGTTAAAAATACAGGTTTTTTCTAGATGGAAAAATTTTATGAAAAATAGGAATTTTTTCTCTCTTCTAGATAGGTAATAAAACTCCCAACAAGACTGATACGCTCTAATCCTGAGGCCACACGAGTCAGTACTGGCTTGCCAGTCGCAATACACTCAAATTTTACTTGCGATATAGGTACTACAAGGCAAGTTTTGGATTCGTGTAAAAAAATTTTTTGAAATAACAATCAAACATGATATTTCGATGATAGAGAACACCAAATAAGTGGGTGGCACAATTCTGTCTGTCTGTCTGTTCGTCTACAGCCTAAACGGCTCGATCGATTTTCTTCAAACTTGGTACATAGTGGTTTTTGGTGATTATGCCCACACGTTTTTTTCATTTTTCTTAGAACCAAAAATAACGGTACCTACCATACAATTTTTTTACCAATTTTACATAACCGTAGTTTTCTTAAAAACGGCTCGACAACTTTCCTTAAAAAAAATCAATAAATTTATTTCAGTAAAGGCTTCCTTTAAGTAGAAAACTATTTTTAAAAATGGTTATTAATGGTACCTCCCAAGGAACCATTTTTTAAATTTTTGATTTTCTTCAGAAAGATACGACCGTTTTCAATTATTTTTTATACAGCTTCCAAGAAATATAAATAGTTTTGTGTACCAACATTTTTGAAAAAATATTTTTTGGATTTTTAAAAAATGTTTCTTTTTTTTGAAAATCAAATATTTCGAAAATGACATGATCGATTTTTTTGAAAGTCGATACTTAAGAGTTTGAAGTACTCTCTAAAGTATTTTTAGAATAAAATACGATCTACTACCAAAACTTATAAAATTTTACACTTAACTCAACTATTAATAATACCTGTCATAGAAGGTTTTTTATGTTGAATTTTCGCATTATCGGATTAAGCGGATTAAGATAAATTTTTGTATATACAAATTTCAGATAAGATTAAGTAATATTGCATAACAAATTTTCAAAAAAAAAAGTTTTTGAATTTAAAAAAAAATTAAATTTTTTTTTGAAAATCTTCTATCTCGAAAATGGGTTGACAATTTTTTTTTTAATTTTGTTTTTATCTCCTCATAAATATATACTATAGATTTGCATTCAAAAATGTATCCTTAAAAATGTTTTAAGAATTTTATATAAAAAAAAAACCCTCCAACGATTTTAAACTTTTTTTCCATACAATCACATTCAGTCAAGAACTACGATGTCATTTTTTTTCACCTCAAACTGTCAAAGGAGTTGTTTTAGCTAATTCAAATGCCGTATTTCATGCTTCTCTCTATTTTTCTCTCATTACTTCCATGTTTTTATATATGTACAATTTTCTTAAGCCCGCAGTGTCTTGAACATAAGAGCAAGTAGGTACGTGTGACCCAGTCGTGCATTTTATTTTATATTGCAAATGAAAGTGTTGGTAAAATTGTAATTTATACTCATTATTGTACAGCTTTTTTGATATCCCTGATATATGTAGAATTTTTATAACTTACTGCCAGAGAAGTTGTCCTATGGCAACAGTTGTTCAAAACTGCAAGGTAAATATTTCATGTCTACAAACTTTTTCCCTCCGACCAATAGGCATTGAAATAAATCCATGTGACACGTGTTTGGATAGGCAGACAAACAGTTTTTTGTTCAACACCTCAAAGGATATTATTAATATGGGTTACAAAGTTACGCAAATGACTTGATTTTTTATGTTGTTGGCTCTCGGTTTATTATGTATTATTCTTTGCTACAAATAAATGTTTCACATACGCCACAGTGAACGAAATTATTAATTCGAAAATTTTAATTGTTGAGCCAACTCGAATCCCTGACGTTGCAGGTCAATCCGGGAACACTCTAGACTTGTTTCTTACCTCTGACCCTGATAAATACACTATTAGAGAATTATCACCTCTAGGCACATCAGACCATTGTGTCATATCTGCAAATTTCTCGTGCCAAAAAACCTCAGTTAAAGAGAAAACCCCTAGGAGAAGCGTTTGGCAGTACGAGAAAGCCAACTGGGACGGTTTCAATGATTTCTTCAGGAACTTAAACTGGTCACTATGCTTCCTCGATAGTGACGTAGACTCCAGCGCAGATATGATAACAAACTTAATTCTTTACGGGATGAGAAATTTTATTCCGAATAGGATAAAATCTATCAAACCGAAAGAAAACTCTTGGTTTGATTCGAGCTGTAAGGAGGTTATTAAGGCCAGAGAAGTAAGTTTCCGATGTTATAAAGCCAACCCTACTGAGGAAAACCGGAAGAAGTTAAAACAAGCTAGAAAGACCTGCAACGGTTATATTCAAAGAACAAAATTTTTGCAAAAAATACTAAAATGTCCCAAAGGTAGTAAAAATTTTTGGTCATTTGTAAAAAACATCCGAAATTCAGCAGCACAGTTTGCTGTTAATTCGACGCTGCCAGAGAGTGTCATGTCTCCACCTGTACCGGAGAGCGCAAATGATTTTATGGGACAAATCTTCTTTCGCACTCGTGCAGTAGCAAGAGTTTTAAAAGACCTCGACATACACAAATCCACTGGCCCGGATTGTATCCCTCCCATTGTTCTGAAGAGGTGTTCTTCAACGCTGACAAAACCACTGCGTAAGTTTTTCCATCTGTCCTACTCTACAGGTCTCTTTCCGAGTGGATGGATAACAGCATTTGTCCAGCCTGTCCCTAAAAAAGGCGAATCTTCTTCTCCCTCTAACTATCGCCCAATAGCACTTACGTCCCTTCTTTCCAAGGTCATGGAAACGCTGATAAATTATCAGCTTAAGAAATATCTCGAAAAACGAAAGCTTCTTAATGACCGGCAGTATGGCTTTCGTAGCAATAGGTCCACTGGTGATCTGATGGTATATCTAACCGAGCAGTGGAACAAATCCTTACATCGTTTTGGAGAAAGTAAGATTATTGTGCTTGATATTTCAAAGGCATTTGATAGAGTTTGGCATCAAGCTCTCTTATCGAAAATGCGTGCATTTGGTATCGATGAATCTCTTCTTCTTTGGATTAGAAATTACCTTTCGGACCGTTCAATACAAGTCGTCTTGGATGGTTACAAGTCTGATATTCATAAAATAAATGCTGGTGTGCCCCAGGGCTCGGTTTTGTCCCCGACTCTCTTTCTCATTTTCATTAATGATCTCCTGTCTGAAACTTCTAATCCATTAAATTGTTTTGCTGACGATAGCACCCTCAGCTTTTCATATTCGTTTTTAGATTCACATCCCTGTCCTTCGGATGTGGAACTTCAACGGCACCCTATGATAAGCTCATTAAATTCTGATCTTGACAGCATTGTGCAGTGGGGAATCAAAAACCGTGTAGAATTTAATGCTTCAAAAACCCAAAACTGTCTGCTGTCGTCTTTGACATATGCTGCATCAAAGTAATAGAGTGTGTAGATTGGGCCAATAGAAGAAAACAATAGTACTGGATGGGGGGTATATATCCCCCCGTTTGGGCGGGAGGGGTAATTTTAAGAAAAGTTGACTTCAAATAGAAAAATAACTTTAAAAAAACAATAGTAATATCTGGACAAAAATCCATTGCTCATCTTATAGCCAGAAATCCATTCTTTAATTTTATTTTTAAATAAGGTTTTTATAGCTGAAAGTTTTTGAAAAATTTACTTTCAAACTCAAAATTTTGAGAAAAAAACGATTTTTTTTTTGTTAATCTATTTTTTTTTATTTTATGGTATTAAGTACTATTTTTGTTTTTGATTTTCAATGCACTTATTAATTTTTAGTTAAAAACTGAAAACCAAATTCTAAAATGACTTCTTGTTTTTGAGAAAACTGAAATTAACATGATCAACTTCACTGTTTTCAGTCTAGTATCCTTATTCTTCGGGGTGGGAGGGCTCTGCCTCAGTACCGGTAGTTCTGATTTTTAGATGAGTTGTTTATGATGTTGGCCTTACCAATAATCCAAGTTTTCGACCTCGAGCGCCGAACGCAACTTTGTGAAATACGCAAAAAACCGAGAAATTTTCGCGGTTTTTTCAGTTATTGGCTATTTTAACCTTTAAGGCCTGGCTTGCGATTATAACTTTGCTCTACCATTTCAAAATAATTCAATGGGCTGCAATTTGCGCTAAAAATCAATTCAAATTGTGAAATTTTTCATCAAATTTAGAATTTAGAATGCTGCAAATCGAATTGAAGGGGGGCGGGGCTTATTCACCCCCTTGAAATCGTTTGCCCCTTTACAATGATTTTTGTATACTGTGTAGCGTGTCATGTTGGCCTTATATTAAGATCTTAATCATGAAGATCGGATGAGTAGAATCGGAGTTATGATTTTTTAAAGTCAACCATATAAAACTCGATTCGCTTCAGATAACTCACTGGTGGGTACTGGTCGGCAATCAAATACATTTTTTCTCGCACTTTTCTACCCAGGTGTTGGCTCTGTCAATAGAGCCAACCTGCGTGGTTATTTTTGTGTGTCTGTTCTTAAAGATAGAATGAGAGAGTACATCGAGAATAATGGTGTAGTTTATATGAGATTTGTTGGCGCAAGAAATGTACAGTGAAGTTGATCATGTTAATTTCAGTTTTCTCAAAAACTAGAAGTCATTTTAGAAATTGGTTTGCGGTTTTTTGGATTTTTACCAATGTTGCGTTCAGCGTTCGAGGTCGAAAAATCGGATTTATTACTAGGCCAACATCATAAACAACTCAGCAAAAAAACAGAACTACCGGACCTTACGCAAGGTCTAATGTTTATAGTTACTGGACTATATCTGCTTTTGTGGATTTTAAATAATTTTTTTCCATTTTAGATCAATTTTTCAGAAATGAGACCAAGCATTAATTTGGGGACAATTAGTTTACAGTTTACACGATCATTTATACAGGGAATATTCTAGCAAAACTTAAAAAAAGTTAGTCGCTTGAGCACCACCTTCCATTTTACCTAAGAGGTTGAAATTAAGAACAAATTTTGGTATGCAAATCTAAAGTATTTATTTATGTGTATATAAAAACGAAATTTGAAAAAAAACTGTCAACCCGTTTTAGAGATATAGAATTTTTAAAAATAAAATTTGAAATTTTTATTAAAAATTCAAAAACTTTTTTTGAAAATTTTTAAATATATATTGCATTATTTAATCTGATGAGTGTAAGATTTTATAACTTTTGGTAGTAAATCGTACTAATTTAAGTATATGAAAAAAGTTTAATCAAAATCGTAGGACTCGTTTTTAAGCAAAAAAACATTCTCCTTTGCGGTTTTTTAACTTTTGTATGGAAAGTACCGTTATTTTTTCATATGTAAAATGTTTTCTAAAAATATTTTAGAAAGTACTAAGAAACTGTTAAGTTTTTAGTTTCAAAAAAATCAATCATGTCGTTTTCGAAATATTTGATTTTTTCAAAAAAAATTTGAAGCATTTTTTGAAAATCCAAAAAGTATTTTTTTTTAATTGTATGGCAGGTACCTACCGTTATTTTTAGTTCTAAAAAAAATGAAAAAACCTGTGGGCATAATCACCAAAAACCACTATTCAATCCAGCCGTTTAGGCTGTAGACGAACAGACAGACAGAATTGTGCCGACCACTTTTTTGGTGTTCTCTATCATCGTAATATCATGTTTGATTGTTATCTCAAAAAATTTTTTTTGCACGAATCCAAAACTTGCCTTATAACCTATGTATATCGCAAGTAAAAATGTGCTATAGCTTTTTTGGGAGTTATTACTGCATTTTCTTACTTACTTTCTATATCAGGTTGTTTAAGTGAATAGTTTTTGGGAAATTAAATTTGATAAATATCAACTTGAAAAAAAATCACATTTTTTTTTTAAGTTGATATTTATCAAAATTTTTCGTAATTAAGTGCTATTTTTGGGTTCCATATTCAATGCCCTTATTAATTTTGAGACAAATACCGAAAACCACATGTACAAATTTTATGACCCTGAACGTTGCAGACAATTCGAATATCATGTTTCGTTTTTGAGATAACGGCCCTTGATTTTTCACGACAAAATCCCGATATGCCATTTTTATTTTTGTTTAGTTATGATGATTTACCGTGATATAATATATATATATTATAATGAAAAAAGTGCAGAAAGCAAAACTTGAAAATTTTTAGAGCGTCACCAGCGCCGTAAAAATGCATCGATTTTAGAAAATAAAACTGCAATTTATTTTTCAGAATACCGCAGTCAGGCGAACATGCATACAAAAATCGTATTTTTGATAAATATTTAATCTATCACGACATCGTACCCATAATTAACAATTTTGAAGCTTTTGGCTTCAAATATAAACAAAAAAAATTGTATTTTTGGGTACCAAGAATACAATGTATTTATTTAATTCATAAAATAAAAACAAAAACACGACACTATATTGGTATCAAATAATCTTTACGATCTTGAAACCAATTAATGTGATTAAGCACAGACAGAGACCTGTTAAACCCACTTTAATTTTATTCATTCTTATACATACATACATACTCGTGTGTCATATAAAATAAATCAATATTAGATTTATTCTTCTCCTTTGTGTGCTAGATTTTTTTTAATTCTTTTTTGTTTCTGCTTTTGACATAATTACGTTAACAATGAGGATGTGTCTAAAACGTATGGTTAACTTAATCTTATGGCACTTTCATTGAATTCCAAAAGTCACATACCAGAAATAATTTCCAAGTGACATTAATTTAAATGAAACGAAAAGTTTGAGGCACTTTAATAAGTTGTGCATAATAAAGTTTGTAGGACTGATGTCTTTCCAAAAATTGGAAATAAATTTATATCGACATTTTGAGAACGAAAAATATTAACAAAGAAGTATTAAGGATGAGTTTTTAATCATACACAGATTTTTTAGTCTAGTTCGAAATAAAAATTTGTAGGCATAAGATTTGCATCACCAAACGTATATAAATATTTTTAAAGCACGATTTTAGTTTTCAAAATCTGCGCTGAAGCGTTAAATAAAAAAGAATGTCTTTTTAGCTAAAAGAATTAAAAACAAAATCAGTTTTAAACTAAAAGAACTCAATTTATCATTTCTTCCACAAATACAAATTTTTTTCAACAACAAAAAATAAGATACCAATCCTCAATCAATTGAAATGGAGTGTATGCATTTGCATCTGGTACCTATAGCAACATTTAAAACTATATTCACTTCTCCGATTAGTCTGAATAAGTTTCATTCTGCATTTGTAGCTTATATGAGTTACAGCAGTAGTTAATGTAAATCAGTATTTGTGGCCAATTTTATTTTAGAAGACATTATAATTACAGAATAGCTAAAGAGGTCATTATTCAAATGGAAACAGAATTTTACGAAATAAATAAACTAACGAAAAAAAAACAAACAAATGATAAAAACGGAAGATGATGGTTAGAAATAAAAGAACAATTAATTTCAAAAAAGTAAGATGGATTCATAATAAACTCTGAGTCCGGAATCCACATAGAACTGAAGCTATTGTCCTTATGGATTTGTCTAAGACTACAATGTTTGTATTTAAACTACAGTTGCAGTCTTTACGAATAGAACTGTTTGGGGTGAGTAACTAAAGTTATAAATCCACCCACAGTTACGCCCACTTTTATCATATCTTCGTATCCCCGAAGCAGCTCTTACAACTTTTATCTTGTTTTGTGGCTTGAAAACGATTGTTCCGATAAAGACATGATAGCTGAGGGTGGATATCAAAAAATCACCTACATTTTTTTCTTGTTCATGCAAAAAATTTCTTATACCTACAATATATGGTCGTTTGAGCCGGTTTTGAGAAATCAAGATATAAAAAGTGGGCGTGGCAGTGGGCGTATTTTAATAAAACCACTTTCTTAAGTTTTTTCTTGCTCACTCTGAAAATTTCATCCAATTGCCAAAAACCCGTATCTGAGGGCGGTAAGACGGTAATTTCTATCGACTGTGTGTACTTATAACCCCATGTGCTTCGTTTTCTGTTGAGACAAAAGAAGGTGTCCAGATGAAACAAAATAATTAAACAACTGAAACCATCCTCGCTTTCAGCGCACAAATCGAGTGGGGTTATGTGCCTAGTAGGGTACGGAATGCTCATTCATGACCATGAGTGCTAATTTTTTGCTCTCTGCTCATGAGCATGAGCAGTCTCCAATCTAAATATGTACATAAATATGAGCAAAATTAAAAATTGAAATGTTCACTCGTAGAGTCAGAGCAAATGTAGAATAATCAAATGCTCACATAACGAGCATGAGCAGTTCTGAGCAGCTCATGAGAAGAATTATAAAAACGTAATATGAAAATAGAAACATTACGTTTGGCCTAAATTCAGATTCCCAAAATAAAATTCAGTAGAGGAGGTAGGACCTCGAAGTCGAAGTCTGGGTTTCCAAGCAACCGTGATGATGTCAACTCGCTATTTTGTTGAAGTCTCACCTTGGTCGCCGAAAGTTGGTTTCTAGTGCCGTGGTCATTGTGCTCGTCTCGCTGTGCAATCACCGTGACCTATGGTCTTGCTTAAGTCTCGCCGTGTCATTTACACGTGGTTTTTGGCCCTTACCATGTTGTGCCGTCATCTCGCTTTGGTCTCGCTACACTCTCGCCAGTATTTTTTTTTTTTTTAAGGTTAAAATAAGCCAACAAATGTGCTCGTCACCTAATGAGTGAGAACTTCTCACTAGAACTCGGTATGGTTTGGGTCTCCCAAAGAGATAAAACAATTATTTTTCGTTGTACTGCAAACTTTGGTAAGACTTTACTGAGCATAAAGCGAGATGATGGCAAATCCTGCTCAGTGCCACGTTTAATGTCACGCCGAGAGCAAAGCAAGACCGAAGCGAGAGAAAATCTTTTACGAAAAGTGTCTTAATGTTTTTTTAATTCTAAATTCTAAAATAATAATTACTCACTCCCGTCTCATCTCATGAGGTGAGCATGTGCATTTTCAAACACTCACGATTAAAATAGAAAATGATCACAGCTAAAGCGAAGAGAAAGCCAATTTGCTTGCAGAACAGTTTGCTGTTAATTCGACGCTGCCAGAGAGTGTCCTGACTTCACCTGTACTTTAGAGCGCTTATTATTTTATGAGACAGATCTTCTTTCGTACAGTAGGAGTAGCAAGAGTTTTAAAAGATCTTGATTTACAAAAATTCGCTGGCCTGGATAGTATCCCTCCCATTGTTCTGAAGATGTGTGCTTCGAAGCTGGCAAAACCACTGCGTAAGCTTTTCCATCCAATCTTACTCTACTGGTCTTTTTCCGCGTGCAGAATTTGTCCTGCCTGCCCCTAAAAAGGTCAATCTTCGCCTCCCTCCAACTATCGTACTACATATTGCACTTACGTCCCTTCTTTCCAAGGTAATGGAAATGCTGATTTAGTAGCAGCTCAAAAATATCTTGAAGAACGGAAGCTTCTTAAATACCCGTAGTACGGCTTACTTAGCAAGAGGTCCACTGGTAATCTGATTGTATATCTCACAGAATAAGAAAACCAATCTTTACATAGTTTTGGAGAAAGTTAGATCATTGCACTTTATATTTCAAAAGCGTGCATCAAGCTCTCTTATCGAAAATGCTTGCTTTTGGTATCAATAGATCTCTTTTTCGTTGGATTAGAAATTATTTCGGACCGATCAGTACAAATTGTGTTGGACGGTTTCAAGTCTGATACTCATAAAATAAATGCTGGTGTGCCCCAGGACTTCGTTTTGTCTCTGGGCTCTCTTTCTCATTTTCACTTTTAATTTATTAAACTGTTTTCCTGACGACAAAACCCTCAGCTTTTCATATTCGTTTCTGGATTCACATCATTGC
This sequence comes from Dasysyrphus tricinctus, assembly GCA_963921185.1. Taxonomy (NCBI): domain Eukaryota; kingdom Metazoa; phylum Arthropoda; class Insecta; order Diptera; family Syrphidae; genus Dasysyrphus; species Dasysyrphus tricinctus. Next base: position 90,825,547 of record OY992532.1, read on the forward strand.
CCTTTGGATGTAGAAGTTCAACGGCCGCATATGATTAGCTCATTTAATTCTGAAAGCATTTTCCAGTGGAGAACTCAAAATCACATTGAATTTAATGTTTCTAAAACCCAATGCTGTCTACTATCGCTTAATCAAAAAACATCCCCAATGTCGCTATCAAGGAGCGGTACATGCATCGAGGATGCTGAACAGCTTTCAATTCTGGGTATTTATGCATTACAGATCACTTTCAGTTGAATAGTCACATACATATTCAACGTCGCCAAAAATGCTGCAAAGTGTTTAGTTTTTCTCAGAAGATGCAAGACATTTTTCTCCCTTCTGATCAGACTGTTTTCTACAAAGCCTTCATTCGCCCAAGGCCTGAATACAATTCTTACACTCAGGCAGGAGCTCTCATAACCCATTTAAGTCTCTTGTATGGTATCCAAAAAAGAGCGTTAAAACGCGCACTTCCAGGAATGTTAATCAGTTTACCCTATAGAGGTTTGAGCCCAATTTCCGCCACACTTTTAAGTACAGAGATTTTCTTTTTTAGCCGAACTACACGAATGTGGATAGCTTTAACCGGTTCAATTTTTCCCTTCCATTTTGATATTCAGAATTTCAAAACCAATGTTCATCGGTATCTCCTTTAAAATCCTTGCCTTTATTCCTAGCGCTTGCACTGTGTTCAATCAGTTTAAGGGTAGTCACAACCCCTTTAGTGTGCGCATAATTAAAAAAAAAGTCACCCAGTAAACGACATTAAGATCAATTTTGTTTTGCAATGTGTTGAATGTATTCAGGTTCATGAAGTCCCGAAAATCCTGGCTTTAACATTTCTTATAGCCTTCTGTTAGGAATAAACATACCATTATTCTCATATCCCATATTTTATTCCTCAAAAATCTATGATTCCTGTGAACTGAACTGCTACCTAGAGTCAACTCTTTCGTCTACAAATAGACAATAGACTTAAACACATAAACGCAACTAGTACTAATACCACTCACGTGTCTAAACCTTGTCTAAACACCGTCTACAATATTAATAGCCCTCAGTAAAAATAATATGAAAACAAGCTGAAGCACAATCTTAAATTTCCCTTTCAATTAACAAAATCATATCCGTCTTATAACGCTCAAATACGAAAGGATTTGTATGAGCACTTTATATAACTTTCTATTAAACCATTAAAATACCCTTCACATACAACCCTAAAAACCTTTATCCACAAATTCATTCGTTAATTTCTTGAATGATTGCTCAATTTCCCTTTAAGCTTTCCAAGTTGTCTGAAGCCTGTGTTCCCTCCGTATGTATGTATATCTGCATAGAGAGACAGTAGACGACAGAGCTTGTTGGTGTACATTAACATACAGCGCTTACAACAACAACAACAACAAAAACCCAATTTTCTGTTTCGACTGTCAACACTATAATCCAGCATAAGCCATGTTTCTTATATCTTACGTATTGATGACGCAACCACGACCAAAAAAATGAACTAAAAAAGGATTGTGTTGTTTTTCATGAATAAATTCATGAAAAGATACACAACAACGACTGACTGTATGCCATTGCTTTTGCTGATAGGGTGACATTAATGAATTCCAAGAAGAATATTTTTTCTTTTTTCCTTTTGCTCTCAAATAAACTTTTCGGTTCTTTTTTTTGGCAAAGAACTTGCATTCAATGACAAGAAAATGTATTCTTCTCGTTCTCGCTGTCGAAAACAAAACGTTTTGCGCTTAACATAATTTTTTTAGTTTTAAGCGTTTGGCGACAGAAATAAATATTAAATTTAATAAAATTTTAACAACTCCATTATTTACACTATTTGGAATTTGTCAATTTGCCAAATGAATTCGACCTTATATTCTTAGTCGTATTTTAGTGATGTTTGATTTACTGGAATGAATGTTTAAACAATATGTCAAGTAGTGTTCTCTGAAATTCTTCTGTTTTGGAAAGTGTACTTATTTTCCTTTTTTTCTTTCTTACATTATAATCTTGGAAAGTGGTGAATGTAAAAATTATTGTATAATTTTGAGCTTTTTTAAAATAGCTTGTTTTCAGTTAAAATTATCTCAAGTTTGCCGGTAATGTTTTTTTAATACAATGGAATATCAACAATGTAAAAAAAAAGAGTTAAATGATAAAATAAATTGAATATAATTTATAGCTAGACTTGCGATACTCGTAGTATAATAAACACACTACTAAAGGCGTTTTTCTTTTTTAGCTCCGAAGGTCCGAAGCATAGCACTGAACTGTCTGACAAAAGATCATTACTTCTTAGCTCAGAGCACTCAGAGCGCTCAACTTGTGTTTCTTTTTTAAATCAGAGCTAGCTCAGAATACGCTCCATGAGCTCAGAATAAAAAGACTGAGGCAATAGCAGAGCGCAGCCAACTTCATTCTTTCAAATGGGCACGTTCAAAGCATCTATTGAATCGGTGAGTGAAAGAACAATACAAGCGCCAAAAAGCAAAAATTGAACTATGAGCTGAAAATGCCAAAATGTTCTACTTACGTGAACCTTCAAATCAGCAAAAAACAGAACATTTGAAAGTCGAGTTCATACTTAACTGCACTACTGTGATCGCTGACTGAGTGGAAGAACAGTACAAATCCTGGGATTTATACTGTTCTTTCACTCAATCATTGCTATCTGGAGTTAATGCTCAATTGTTAAAGCAATCAATTACAATAGTATTAACAAAAATTATTGGTGACATGACACATGACAGTTCGTGGAGAACCAGGACCTACGACCTAGTGACCTACTACAACTCTCAAACAGCAACTATGCTTGTGTGCGTGTGGGCAAGAGTGAAAATGATATTATAGGCTTCAGAACCTGGAGGCTCAGGTTTTATAGAAAGACTAGTAAACCAGTCAACAAAAAATACAAAATAATTTTCGGTTTATGATTCCGTTGTATCAATTTTGTATGGAATTTTACGTTTCTTACTGAATATCCTGACTATATTAGAACAAGCTATTTCATAGGATGCTGTGTTTTTTTCTTAAATTACTGAATTACTTAAACCAAAAATAAAAAGCAGCTGCCAACTGCAAGACTCAAAGAACCATTTTCTATGCATACAAAAAAAAAATAAATAATTTATAAATTAAGAAAATAATGCAAAATAATGTCTGGAGAGGCTTCGAAGTTTTATTGCCATATACCTACATTAAATCATGAAAAACAACCAATAATGATATAGCCTATTGAATAGACCTTTTAAAAAAGGAACAATTCTTCGAGTTAAGCCAAAAATATTGAAAAGTGGCCAGTGTGACCATTCTCTCAGAAACGCATGGGTGAATTTAGTAGCATTTTCGGTTTTAAGCATGCTTATGGGCCAAACAAACATATTCAATAATAAAAACTCTTGCACGTAATTGTTCCCTTATACCCCTCATTTTCCGTTCTATTCAATAGACTAATATTCCAGGCTAATAGAACTAACCCAAGAACTGTTATTTTTTTGTTTATAAAGATATACAAAACCAATAAAATAGTGAACACAAATTTTTGCTGTGCTTTTTTCATATTGAGTGAAAGAACAGTACAAGTACAGTGTCTTTCTGTCTCAATACTTCTTTTCTATTTACACTTTTATGAATTATTAATTCATCAAAATACTGGGGAACTCGAAAACTTCAAATCACAAGTACATTATTATAATAATAAAATAATTGTTTTTCTGTGACATAGTTATTTCTGTTTTTTTCTCAAAACTAACATTTTGTGCTTGTACTGTTCTTCCACTCACCGATTCAATTGCAGTTCACATTTTTTAATTTTTAGAGTTTTTGGTTGACCAGCTGTCAGATGAGAAATAATAGTTAGTACTAAAATCGGTTATATTGAACACATCGCAATCGTATGACAGTGCAGTTCCCAAATGTGTTTCAAAATTATATTGGCGAGCTTTGATCATACTTTGCACAGAGCTAACTCCGATAGATTCAGCCCTACTTCATGCTCTGCTCAGAGCTTAAAAAGAAAAATGCTTTTTGCCCGAATTTCCACATTTTTCATTTAAGTACTTTTAAATACTCACTAACAGCAGTTTTTCATAACGAGTTCCGGAAACGCCTTACAGGGGTTTGTGTTGTGATTCAGCTATTTAAGTGAAATGAGTAAGTTCGAATTTAGTTTCGAACATGAGATGAGACAAAGAATAAATATTAAAGAGACAAATTCAACCTCCTTGTCACACTCGTACGTTTGATATTCTGTTTCACATCACCACTAATGGACGCGAAATGAAATAACAAATACAACAATGTAAACATTGAATAATTAAAAATGGAGTATCTTTTGTATCAATTACTTTTTTTGTCGTAATTAAAGTTGAATGTGAGTTTCACCCTTGAGAAATAAAAAGTTTAAAAGTGTCAAAAAAGAATAGCATAATTTTATTTAATACATAAATACATACATATTATGTGCATATGATAATAAAATAAGATTTTACAATCAATAAAAGGGTAGTTTTTTTTATCTACGTTGTTGTTTTTTATTTCATTTCCCATCCATGAATAGGAATTCTTGAGAAAAGCACACATGCCTATCCAAAACTTGAAATTTACCAACACATACATCAAGTCACCGCGGAAATATGTGGCGAGTAATCTGACATTTCTAAAAACAGAAGTGTTTTATTCGAGGTACTGCCTCTTGCGAGGAACTGACAAATCCTCCAAGAGTATACTTGTCATGAAGGAGTGCTTCTCATTTGGCCGTTCGGACTCGGCAAAAAACTGTAGGTCCCCTCCATTCCTGCCAACAAACACGCACACAGGAATGGTTGTGAGTTGTAAGTCACTAGGCCCTGGTTCTCCACGAGCTGTTGCGCCACCCAATTTATTATTTATTATAATCTGACATTTCATTTCACTCGCTCACTCACTCACTTTTGCTAACTGAATCGGTTTTCGACGAAAAGTGACTCATCTCACTCACTCCCTGCGGCTTCGAATTAGCTGAATCTCGGCACAGATTGGGGACAGAGTACCGAAGGCAGCACAAGCTTTATTTATTCTACTTTTAACGTCCAGATCCGTACCACCGTTTGCAGAAACAATACTGCCAAGGTAGTTAAACTGTTCCATCACTTCAACTCAACTGGCGTCTCCTATAGAATAATACGCTGCTGTGTGGAGCGGCCTGTGAGCATTATTTTTGTCTTCTTGCTGTTGATTCTTAGACCACTCGACTCTCCCTCCAGTAGACATATGTCATAAGCAGGGCCCGGATTTCCATGCAAATGCATATTTTTTTTAGGCAGCCTTAGAAGGAAATGAATGAGATAGTTTTCCGAATTGAGAAATTTGCTTTAAAATGGCATTCAATCGTTGGTGCATATTTTTGCATATTTTGGTATAAATGCATATTTTGGCGTATTGAGCATATTTTAACAATAAATGCATATTTTTAGTGCATATTTCAGAAAAAATAAGCTTTAAACACTTGAATTTCATTATTTCACCGAAATGCAAACGACCTTTTAAAATTCTACTAATTGGCTTTCATAAGTTCAAGCCATGGGTTTCTGAGTGAGACTATAGTAAAATTACAGGGGTGGAACTCGCTTAAAAAACAAATAGATTTTATGGACGAAGCAGTTTCGAAAATTATTGCAGTAGAGTCTCCAATGGGTCAATCTATTTGTAAAAAAATAGACAATTTTCTTAAGAAAAAAGAAGGATATTTATGAAAATGAAAACTATTTCAACCATGTTATCCTTTAATGAGAATCAAGAACAGTCCTTCGATATTCAAGTAACAATAAATGAGATTGTATCATTAATACATGCTCCATTAACGTCTGTTGACGTGGAGAGGTCATTTTCCATGTAAAAAAGTTTCTTGAGACCAAATCGCCAAGGTTTCAGTTTTGAAAATTTCAGAAAAAAATTCATTATTCATGCTAACAAAACCTACTTACGAAACTAGTCTACATAATTATGTCAAGATTTTTGTTTTTTTTTTTGTTAAACCTACCTGAATTCTAAGTTATTTTTTGTTAATTTTATTTACTTATTGCTGTAAAAAATGTCTGTGAATGAAAGATTGATTTATTTATTTTATTTAAGAGTGTTTTCATTTACTTTTTGAGTATTTTTGCAGCATATTTTGCATTTTTAAGGATTTTCGAGGGCATATTTTGGACTTTTTAGGGCATATTTAGACATTTTATGTGCATATTATAGGCGCATATTTTGTGTTTTTTAGAGCATAAAAATCCGGGCCCTGGTCATAAGCATAGTCTAAATGACTGAGCCTTTCGTCGTCCATCGCCAGCAGGAAGAGAATTGGCGATAGAAATTCCCCTTGTCTCAGACCCTGTTGAACTACGAAGGAGTCGGATAGCTGCCCATTGTGCAAAACAAAACACCTTGCGTTTTTGCAGGACTCTTTAATAATGGCAACAATTTTTGGTGGAATTCCTCTACCAAAAAGCAACGATCTCCATATACATTCTCGGTTAACTCGATCAAAGGCCTTCTCGAAATCCACGAACATGAGGTAAAGCGGTGATTCAGCTGGTATTCCGTCCAGTCCAGCTGCCTTGTTGTTTTTGAGGAGATTTATTGATGTCTGGATTTCCTATCCTGACGGGGGTTCGATGTCAATACCCCTATAGGAACTGCGCATCTTGTTAAGTTGGGGCACTTCAGCACCACAGTACACATATTAAAGGTAATATCATTAGCGTTTTCATATTTGTTCAGTTCTGCGCATCCATCAAAATCAGTGGAAAATGGCGAATCCCTTGACCCCCACTCGTTAAACACCCAAATTTGTTGTGTGTTATGTGTTCATTTGTTACTTATTTATAAGCAAATACAATTGTTTCAAGCTTTTTAGTGTTTATTAACATTATTTTGTCATGCAAACAACATTCCTTCCTAGTTTTTAGTGTTATTTAAATTATCTTTTTGTGTTTGTTTTCTTCGTTGTTGTTGTTATACAGCGGACGGGGTCACGTAAGGCCGCCATCTTTTCTTTCTTTGACAATTCTCATTTCGGACAACATGCACAAGATAATACCTTAGATATGTGTACTGTTCTTCAGCACTCTGCTCAACTGAATTCTCATTTACTAGGGCACACAAATGATCCTTCCATCAACGAAGGTTATTACCTGTTAAATTATTTCGCCGAATGTAACAACCCACGTGAATTTTTATTTTATCAGTTATAGTTTTCTATACATTTTATAAAAGTCCTTGCAAAAAAGCATTTCTTTTTGGATAGTAAATAAAGTTTTTTTTTTAATAATGCACGCACTACCCTTAAGATTATTGAACACAGTGCGAGCGTTAGGAAAATAGGCAGGGATTCAAAGGGAGATGCCGATGTACATTGGTTTTGAAATTCTGAATATCAAAACGGGAGGGAAAAAAGAGCCGGATTAAGCATTCCACATTCGTGTGGTTCGGCTTAAAAACAAATCTCTGTACTTAACAGTACGGCTGAAATTGGGCTCAATAGTAAACTGATATGCATTCCTGGCAGCGCGAGTTTTACGGTGGAATTGTTTAGAGGAGAAGTGCAACTGGCTATTTCGCTAGAACACTGTTTATAAAAATGGCGATAAAACAAGGCGAGGCACGAAACATTTCGTCGATATTCAAGAGATTCGAATGTTTCCGTTAAAGTACTATCACCTATCATTTTTAAAGCTCTTTTTTGGATACAATCCAAAAGACTTAGATAGGTTATTGGAGCACCTGTCCAGATGTGAGAATTGTATTCAACCTTTAGGTGAGCGAAGGCTTTGTAGATTACAGCCAGATCAGAAGGAAAACCAAATTTCTTGCATCTTCGAAGAAAACCTAAACACTTTGCAGCGTTTTTGTCGACGCTGAATATGTTATCATTCCACAGAAGGTGATCTGTAATGCACATACCCAGAACTGATAGCTGTTTAATTTCGTCGTTGCAAGTGCCGTTAGCGGCATTGGGGTGGATTCTGCTTCAGAAACAGCAAACAGCATTGAGTTTTTGAAGCATTAAATTCTACACGGTTTTTAATTCCCCACTCGACAATGCTGTCAAGATCAGAATTTAATAAGCTTATCATACGCTGCCGCTCAAGTTCAACATCCGTAGGATAGGAATGTGAATCAAGATACGAATATGAAAAGCTGTGGGTGCTATCATCAGCAAAACAATTTAATGGATTAGAAGTTTCAGACAAGAGATCATTAATGAAAATGAGAAAGACAGTCGGAGACAAAACGGAGCCCTGGGGCAGATTGAAACCGTCCAATACAAATTGTTAGAAAGGTAATTTCTAATCCATCGAAGAAGAAATTCACCAATACCAAATGTATGCATTTTCGATAAGAAAACTGGTTGCCAAACTCTATTAAACGCTTTTGAAATATCAAGTGAAATAATCTTATTTTCTCCAAAACGATGTAAATATTTATTCCACTGTTCGGTGAGATATTCCATCAGATCACCAGTGAACCTATTGCTATGAAAGCCGTACTGCCGGTCATTAAGAAGCTTCCGTTCTTCAAGATATTTCTTAAGCTGATAATTAATCAGCGTTTCCATGACCTTGGAAAGAAGGGACGTACAAGAGCAATTGGCCGATAGTTGGAGGGCAACGAAGATTCACCTTTTTAGGGACAGGCTGGACAAATGCTGTTTTCCATCCACTCGGGAAGAGACCAGTAGAGTAGGACAGATGGAAAAGCTTACGCAGTTGTTTTGCCAGCGTTGAAGAACACCTCTTCAGAAGAATGGGAGGGATACTATCCGGACCAGCAGATTTGTGTACGTCGAGATCAGTTAAAACTCTTGCTACTGCACGAGTGCGAAAGAAGATTTGTCCCATAAAATCATTAGCGCAATCAAGTACAGGCGGAGTCATGACACTTTATGGCTGCGTCGAATTAACAGCAAATTGTGCTGCAAGCAAATTGGCTTTTTCTAGTGAGCTGACATAGGGAGTGTCATTGAAGTCGAGCTTTGGAACCAGAGGCGAGGTAGAATTACGTACGTTTTTCACAAATGACCAAAAATTGTAAAAATTTCAAAATTCACAGTGAAGTTAGCAGGTCACTAAATTACACCCTTATTTTGCGAACTGCGAAATTGGGAATAGAAATGCAAAAAAAATTGCAAAAAAACTGCAAATTCCTGTCAAGGTCCCATTTGCGTGGGTGAAAGTTGACCTGCTAACTTCACAGACGTACTTTTATTGGTTACTTTTATTGGTTACTTTATTTGGTTTCTCTTACTGCCTAATGTTATTGGTTACTTTTACTTGTGGCGCTACTAACGAGATATACGAGAGTAAACCAAAAATGAGGCCCTATAGAGGAAATAAAGAAAGTAGTAAAGATACGATTCGAAAAAAGGTATTTTTTGCTGTATGTAGACTAAGGCGAGTCGAACTTGAATCTCAGGAAAAAAAAACAAATAAGGACTGCCTCTAATGCACAATAAAATCATATAATTGTTAAATTGTAATCGTTATTTTTCTCAAATTTGCAGAATCAAACCTTTGCATGCATTAAATACATTTGGTTAACCCCAAAATCTTTAAGCAATTTGAATTTAATCAAAGTAAAGCAGGACTATTTAAATAAGTTCATTGCAAAAAAGCATTAGTTGCAGCTCTACAAAAATGTTTACCATCGATATGATGTCTGTTTCATATTATTAAATTAGACTCTTTCATAGCTTGTACTTATATTAGCTTAGAAAGCATGTCAAATAGTTCGCTTTAAATTTTTAACCTCACGTACAGTCTTTCAAAGAATTCCTATTCAATAAAGCCAAATGTGCTTGATGTGAGTTCTTGCATTAAATATCAAAGTGTTAACTTTTTGTTTTTTTGTTTTTATATTTTAAAATTAATTTAATTAACTTTCACTCTGACACGAAATGCGAATGAAAATGTCATTGCGGTAAAACGAAAATGCATATCAACTAGATGAATAAAAAAAGAACTCCTTATAGTAAGTGAAATTTCATTTGAAATGAAACCTTTTTTTTTACTGCTTGTTTGCGTTTTACACAAAAACATCATTGCTTTTAATTTATGACCCATAAACAGGGTTTTCTTTTTTTTGTGTGTATGTACTATGTAGTCGTAGCTCAAAATTATTTGTAAGGGCTCAAGTTTTGACAGTTCAAACCTTTAAGTATTATTTACATTCAGGGAGAGTTTATTTGACAGTGGCACGTCGGGTGTTGTGTGTGGCCTTGTCTTAATAGTACTTATCGGTATAGAAATAAAAATTCTTTATGGCATGAGGCACTTATATGTGCTCTTTTCCAGAATTGCCTTGGTTTAGAGTTTCAGAGGAGAAAATAACAAACACCACCTACACATCACACAGTTTACTTCATGCATCCTGCATGTTATGTAAATTAAATGCAAATTGTGAAAAAGGAAACGTTTTAATCTAAAAGAACAAAAAGGTATGAGGAGTAAATTTATATATGAACGCACTTTTTACCTTTGGCATCACAACCCATGCCACTTGAAATTTGTCAAGGATTTTTGGTTTCTCTTTATATATTTGTATACTTTTGTACGAATTTATTATATTTGTCTGTGACTATGTCCTTGAATGTACAAAAAAAACATAACTTATTTGATTAAAGGTTACATTTTATATTTAAGGAAGAATAATGGAGGATGCGTATTTTCTCGTTTGCTTCAACAACATAACTTCACTTATTAAGGTAGTGTGTACAGATAAAGGTATCTACATAAATCATATAGAAATACGCGCTTTATTTTTTTAAGTTAATGTTGATCCTAAATGACCTTTAAGAACCACCGGCATATAGGTATAGTGACTTACAACTCTCAATCATTCCTGTGTGCATGTTGTTAGTCGGTAAATATTGTCGGGGACCTTTACAATCTTTTGCCCATTGCGAATGGCTTAATGACCTTTACATTAATAACAAATATGAAATATAGAATCCAAATGGTTTTAATAGGACTAGCAAAATACTTTCAAATTCACTCAATTAAGAACACAAAATAATATTAATTTTCTTTTGGAATTATAACTAATAGCCTATTGAATAGACCTTTTACGTAGCACGTAGCAAGGGTTTTTATTATTGAATATGTTTGTTTGGTCCATAAGCATGCTTAAAACCGAAAATGCTACTAAATTAACCCATGCGTTTCTGAGGGCATGGTCACACTAGCCACTGGCTATTTCTATCGGAATGGATAGTTTAGAAAATATCATAACAAAATTTAAGCAAGAAAAAATAACAAAAACCAACATAAAAATATAGAAATCAATGTTTTTTTAATTTTTTTCCTAAATAGCGCATAACTTTTATTTGAAGCGAAGATACGCTCAAGACATGCGTAAAGAAAGTAAAGTAGAGTTTTAAGGCCTTAATATGACATGTTAAAAAACCATATTATTTGAAAACTGACAGAGATATAGCCATTCAAACTTTACCATTTCTTATCATTTTTCGCAGTTTTTTTGTCCTTTATTACAAATTTTACATTCCTAGCACCTGGTAGATACCAAATCTTCTATTAATCGGACCAGCAGCCGTTCGGTCTGTAGGTTTGAAGTACATATTTAAAAACAGCCGAAAAACAAAAGTGCGAGCTTTTGGCACCTCATTTGTGGGAAATGTGCGAAAAATGTTTATCATCCCGGGCGCCGGGAGTTATGGGCGGCAAAAGGGAAAATCATCTTCGTTGTTCATTGGATGTTGTAAACCAATTACAAACATTTTTGTTAAGGAAAATTGTATTACATTTTTATTAGAAAATATGCACACACAATTTTTGTGGTATTCAAATTTTTAGGGGCGGCAAAATCGTCCTCGTTGTTCATGAGAAGCTGGAAATAAATAAATAAATTGGGTGGCGCAACACCTCATGGAGAACCAGGGCCTAGTGACTTACAACTCACAACCATTCCTGTGGGCGTGTTTGTTGGCAGTTTACAGTTTTTTTGCCAAGTCCGAACGGCTAAATGAGAAGCACTTTTTCATGACAAGTATACTCTTAGAGGATTTGTCACGTCTGTGAAGTTAGCAGGGCAACTTTCACCCACGCAAATGGGACCTTGACAGGAATTTGCAGTTTTTTTTGCATTTCTATTCCCGATTTTGCAGTTCGCCAAATAAAGGGTGTAATTTAGTGACCTGCTAACTTCACAGTGAAGTTAGCAGGTCACATGGCGTATCTCAGGAACCAAGCGTGCTAGAAACTTGTATTAAGGCTCCAAATTTGCAGCTTTTTTGCATTTCAAGAATAGGCTAGGTCAGAATTTTGAAGTCCTTTTTTTGAAAAAAATTTCATACTGATCTGCTAACTTCACTAAGTTAGCAGGTCAGTATGAATTTTTTTTTTAAATAGAACTTCAAAATTCTGACCTAGCCTATTCTTGAAATGCCAGAAATTTGGAGCCTTACTGCAAGTTTCTAGCATGCTTGGTTTGTGAGATACACGATGTGACCTACTTGCTTCATATTGAAGTCAAATTTGGGAAATTTTTAAATTGAGGACTTCAAATTTTGAACATAGCTTATCGTTGAAATGCAAAAAAACTGCAGATTTGGAGCCTAATTGCAAGTTCCTAGCATGCTTGGTTCCTGAGATACACCATATGACCTGCTAACTTCACTGTGAAGTTAGCAGGTCAGTATGAAATTTTTTTCAAAAAAAGCACTTCAAAATTCTGACCTAGCATATCGTTGAAATGCAAAAAAAAATGCAAATTTGGAGCCTTACTAAAAGTTCCTAGCACGCTTGGTTCCTGAGATACGCCATGTGACCTGCTAACTTCACTGTGAAGTTAATGAAACATTTTTCAAAAACATAAAAACAGCATACAAAAATGCTATAAATAACACTAGTTTACAAAATTTTGGGTCATAGTAGGGTCCTTAGAAAAAATATATTTTCTAGACTAATTTTGGGTCATTGAACATAAAAATCAAATTATTTTTATTTTCAAAGAAGCGTTTTCGAAATATGTGCAAATATCATTTTCTCAGCTATTTGTCCAGATGTTGCCATAAACTCGCTAATGGCTTAGCTAATTTACATAAAGTGTGTATTTTCTGAATGATCTGATCTGTCTTCTTCCGACAATGTACTGTTTGTAAAAGTAGGACTGAAGTTTTAAAAGTTACATGCATTCAATGTTTGAAAAAACGAGTATTTTTGAAAAATGTCTAGATTTTGGATGCTCCATATTAGTCCAGTATCTATATACAATATACATTAGACTTTGCGAGGTCCGGTAGTTCGCGAGTGCCGAACGCAACCTTGTGAGATATGCAAAAAACCGAGAAATGTTCGCGGTTTTTTCAGTTATTGGCTTTTTTAACCTTTAAGGCTTGGTTTTCGGTTATAACTTTGCTCTACCATTTCAATATAATTAAATGGGCTTCAATTTGAGCTAAAAATTGTCTTTTTAGACACAATACTTTCAAAAATACAGCCTTTCAATTTGAGCAATAAGAAATTTATAATACTACTTGTTATTATAAATTTCTTATTGCTCAAATTGAAAGGCTGTATTTTTGAAAGTATTGTGTCTAAAAAGACAATTTTTAGCTCAAATTGAAGCCCATTTAATTATATTGAAATGATAGAGCAAAGTTGTAAACCGAACACCAAGCCTTAAAGGTTAAAAAAGCCAATAACTGAAAAAACCGCGAAAATTTCTCGGGTTTTTGCATATCTCACAAAGTTGCGTTCGGCGCTCGAGGTCGAAAACTTGGATTATTGGTAAGGCCAACATCATAAACAACTCATCTTAAAATCAGAACTACCGGATCTGAGGCAGAGCCCTCCCACCCCGAAGAAAAAGGATACTAGACTGAAAACAGTGAAGTTGATCATGTTAATTTAAGTTTTCTCAAAGCCTAGAAGTCATTTTAGCATTTGGTTTTCAGTTTTTAACTAAAAATTAATAAGGGCACTGAAAATCAAAAACAAAAATAGTACTTAATACCATAAAATTTAAAAAAAAAAAGATTAACAAAAAAAAATAGTCTTTTTCTCAAAATTTTGAGTTTGAAAGTAAATTTTTCAAAAACTATCAACTAAAAAAACTTTATTTGAAAAGAAAATTAATAAATGGATTTCTGGCTTTAAGATAAGCAAAAGGATTTTTGTTCAGATATTACCATTGTTTTTTTAAAGAAATTTTTCTATTTGAAGTCAACTTTTCTTAAAATTGCCCCTCCCGCCTAAACGGGGGGATATATACCCCCCATCCAGTACTATTATTTTCTTCTTTTGGCCCAATCTACACGCTCTATTGCTTTGATGCAGCATATGTCAAAGACCATGCTTTTGTTATTATACTGTTTTCTATACTACTTGTTGTTTTATATTTTTTATTGCAATATTTTGAAAAGCCGTCCCTTGGAAACTGTTATGTCTACAGAACTGGCTTTGGACTCAAATTGAAGCAATTTTAGTAAGGTTGTTGAAATCGAAGAGCAATATTTTATTCGGAAATTAAGGCGTAGGTAATAGTTAAAATGGCCAATAAGTGAAAAAACCGCGAAAATTCGCGGTTTTTTGGATTGTTACCAATGCGTTCGGCGCTCGAGGTCGAAAAATCGGATTTATTATTAGGCCAACATCATAAACAATTCAGCAAAAATTCAGAACTACCGGACCTGACCCAAGGTGTTAGTCCTATGAAACTTCAAGATTACTGGACTATACAGATAGAAAAAAATATTTAAAATAATTTTAAGGACTAAAGTGAAAAACAATCTTTTTAACAAAGACTTGAGCCAAAGTTTTTTAAAATCGGACGATAATTGTAGAAGTTATTAAGTAATTAGTGAAAGAAGGAAATTTCAATTTTTTCAATAAAAGTGAGGTGCTATTACTAAAAACAGATGACCTTTTATCACGATCTAGAGATCTTTCAGATGGTAAACATTTTTCACTAATATCCAACAAATGAAGTCCCAAAAATCGTGCGTAACCTTGCCTGACCTTGAGAAACTTCAAGCCATGATTACAAGTTATCTAGGGCTGGTCAATTTCTAGGACTAGTTGATCTTTTCTGACCAAATTGTTCGGAGATGCCAGGAAAATGTCATACAAGAAAAAGAATATGCAAATATGTTTCGGATGTAGTGTTGTATCCTGAATGCAGCGATGCATGCAGACATGCTGGTGCACATCCGTGTTAGTCCTTATAGTTGCAACTTATACCTTAAGCTTATTACGTTAGTTCTAAGCTATAGTTTAAGTATTTGTGTTCACTTTATTCGTTAGAGGTATTGGTTGTAGAAAGCAAAAAAAGTTAAATAAACTCTTGGTTATGGAATGGGTTTCCTCCCCCTCCCTCTACGTCCTTATATTTAATGCTTCGTATTATTGCTTCAAAGTCTGAAATTTTCATCGAACATCCCTATGTAATAGACGCGTGCATACATTTCAGAATGTTTGGTTATTTGGATTTTAGATTTTTGGAATTTACATACATTATGGGATTCGGGTGGTCGGGATATTGGGGCTTCGGCGTTCTAGTAATGGTAAATGGATGGATTTTTATTTTTACCAAAGTAAATTCTCTCCAAAATTCACTCGGTGACCCGTTTTATACGCTCAAAAACCGAATTCTTCCACCCGTTGCGGTACATGCTTATTTTAACTGATTATTTTTGCGAAACAATCTTCATAATTTTAGCTTGAAAAACTTAATAAACTAATTGGCTTATAATGAAAAAGCTACAATTTGAATGGGAAATAGCCATTCCATTCAATGTCGTCCATATACATGCATCAACAAACATCTTTTCAATAGCACAATAGCATCCTTTTAATCTAAAGCTAATTGGTCTTTTAACGAATCATCATCAGCGAAACAATAAAACACACACACACAATGGTATACTCGACGATGGTTGGCGGGTGGAGATAGTGAAATCTCGTATCTCTCCACTCTCCATATTCATTCAAATTGAAGGTATATATGTATAATAATGAATAAAGTATTTGAAATTTTCCTTTCCATCTTTTATTCTAGCGCAATGATTCTTTTGAATCGTTAGACTCCAGAAAATTAAAAAAAAAAGCAAAAAAGGACAGTGTGGCAGTTTTTCATGAGAAACGTTATACCCCACTTCTGAAATGACAATAACATAAGTTCAAAGTACACATTTTAAAACAACCAAAGCAACCATCATCGGCAGCAAAAGAATAGGATTTAATTTATATATATTTAAGTATCTATAAATATGTATGTGTGTATGTATTTTGTTGCGAGTCTTGAGCATGAAATCTTTTCAAAATATTTTACATCCAAAACGGAACTGTATTCTACTTCAATTTAAATGAGAAAAAAAACATCACCCGAAGGACGACAGACAACAAAACAATACGAAACAGTTCAGCAAGGATCAAAAAGGATAGCAGTTCTAGCCTCTACAACACTGAAGCTAGTTGGTAGTGTGCAGAAAAGATACATCAAAAACTGTATAGAGGAGAGAGGTTGAATTACACACCCATAAGGACCACCAGAAAATGACTGCAGAGGAAGCACGTAAAAGTGGCGTCTATCTGTCGGCAGAATTGTATTTGTATCAACAATCCACTCATCCAATTGCATCAGCATCAGAACCAGCATCAGTAGCATCGTCGCTTATACCTTCTTTCTCACCGAATCACGTTGAGTGGCATAACAACAACAACAATAACAACTACTCCTGCCCTCTGTTTTTGAATGCAAATACTTTCAAACAATACACAAATTTCTGTACGAATTTGAAAGGACCAACAACTGGTCGATGCTTACTTCCACTTTCCCTTCCAATAATGCAAAATTGAAAACCAAATAAATTTACATTTACGTAAATACATACACGAGTATGTGTATGGTGTGAGTAGTGGTGAAGTATATCCCACTTCTGAACCAATGTTATTGGCAACTCTAACTAAATGTGGCCGACTTATTTACTGGATTCGATAAAAAATAAAGTACCTATGTCATTAGCACAATAAGGACACATATCTTTCAGATCCACGATTTCACCAGATACGCGCCTTTGAGAGCGGAAAATCTTTCCCGCAAACACCGTTAAGCTTGTTAACAAACTCACTAGCTGCTGCTAAATGCGTTCTATATAGATACACATGTGTATACTTATAGTCTTCAATATTCGCTATAGGATCCTGAGTAGGAGTATTTGATGCGAATATAGTCGCATTATTTCCGTAAAGCTGGTTACACACATGGGAATTCGATAAAACTACTTGAACCACCATTCGTACCACCATACCTATACCAAAACTCTATACTCACTATTATACTTCATACCACACCCGAACACGTTTGAAATTTTAAAGTCCTCTGGTGTGCCATAGCGTTGTTCGACGTTCTCGTGCTCTCGTATTCTCGTCCTCACCACACAGAATTTCGTCCTTGTTTAAAAAACGGTCGTTGAAAAGTGTGTGCATTTGGCGCGAGACTATACACTTCACATCAGTAACATCAGTTGTGTTACTTGCTTTGGCAGAAAAATCGAAGGAACTAAAACCATTCCTTCTGTGTGTGTGTGTGCACGAGTATACATATGTGTATTTATTTATTTTCGTATTGTGTGGTGTAAAACATTAAACGCACAAAAAACTCTATCTACGTATATATGTGTCAATTTAAAACACAAAAACCCTGTTAAGTTTTATTTAAAGTTTCGTCGCGATATAAGTAGATATAGACAGAACGCCCTCTGGTGTGCAATTAATTTAATATTTACATTGAAAATCTAAAACTTTATCCACATATATGTGCTCTAATTAAAAAGTAGTAAACTTAATATTGTTGAGCATTATAAAGTTATATATTTCAACAACAACAACAACAAAAATTATAATACTTAAAAAATGGCGTTCGCAGCTGCTCGTATGATATTAAAAGATAAACGACGAAAATCAAAGGAGGAGTTCTCAACACCGCAGAGGACGCGTAGCAAGGTAGATTTTAATTTCTTTTAAAGTACTTTTAAAGTGCTAAGCTATGAGATAAGTAGAATCAACAATTATTATTGAAAATTTGTATTCTTCAATTTGGTTTAACTGCTGTTTTTGAACTTTAGATTACCACATTTTGCACATAAAATAAAATTAGACATAATCTTTTCCATCTCTTATGGTATTCAATTATTTTGCCATAATCTTAGATTTAAAAATAAATATTTTGTTAGTAAATTTTAAGACCAATTTAGTTCCTTTGGATGGAATCAGTCGCTTTTAAAATTATCTTGGATTATTAAAGGTTTTGTTTAATACCTTGTAGTCCAGTAAAAATAGGTGATTAGGTCAGCCACAATTGCCAAAAACAAAAAGGAGGAAATTGAAACAGATTTTTTTTAAATATAACGAATCAACTGTATTAAATACCCATCAATATTTTACGAGTAAGTTATTCAAGGTCAAGAATGTCAAAAATAGTGGTTTTTCACAAATTAATTTGAATCGGTGTATGCTTTCGAAACTAATTTTAATTAAATTTGTAGATCATCCAACACTCTACAGGAAAGAATTTATCATTTTTATTTTCTAAAACCAATCATTTGGACGAAAAATGCTATTTCAAAAAGGATGAAATGACAAAAATAATGGTTTTTAGTGCATAACTCTTAAAGGGATGAAGGCTTAAGAGCATAGCTTTATTTTGGGTTTAAATATCTTGGTAGATTATGTGATTTTCTCCAATCAAACATACATAGCAAAAATACCGGTTTTTACAGTTTGTTCTTAAATAGCGAAG
This sequence comes from Dasysyrphus tricinctus, assembly GCA_963921185.1. Lineage (NCBI taxonomy): Eukaryota > Metazoa > Arthropoda > Insecta > Diptera > Syrphidae > Dasysyrphus > Dasysyrphus tricinctus. The sequence continues at coordinate 90,844,318 of OY992532.1, forward strand.
TTGCTCAATAGCAATTTTTGCTCAGTTTGTAGTCTGAAAATTTCTAGCTCCTATAAGGTCCCAACACTTTTTCTTATAGGAATGATCGATTACCAAGATATTCCTACTTCAAATTGGTCGAATGTCCAAAATACAGGCTTTTCGCGTACAACTATTAAACCGAGAAGATTTAAGATCTTAAGAGTATCGGAAATAGTGATATCCCTCATATAACTTTTAATCGGAGAATACTTTTTGAAAGCATTTTCAATTACAGGAAGGAATGAATCATTCTTCTTTTTAATAAAAAATCACTTGAAAGAACTGCTTTTTCAAAAAAGGTCAAATGACAAAAATAATGGTTTTTATGCATATCTCTTTAAAGGTGGAACGTTTTCGAGCACTTTATGTTGGGTCTTAAGATTGTGGTAGATTATTATCAAATGGTTTACTATTTGATCCTAAAAGTAACCATTAAATAGGAATCATTACATTAATAATGTTGTACAAAGCCAAAATACCGGTTTTCTTATACTTTGTTCTTAAATAGTGAAGTTGCCCAATATCAATTAATGCTCAGTTTCTAGACTAAAAAAGTTCTACCTCCTAAAAGATCAAACACTTTTTCCTATTACAAAGATATACCTACTTCAAATTTGTCGAACGCCCAAAATACAGGCTTTTCGCTTACAACTATTAAACCGAAAATGTTACCAAAAAACTTTTGTATTAAAATGTTATCTTTTAGGAGGAGATTTATCTTTGTTTGCCAATTTTACCTATAGTAGTAGTGATCTATTACAAAGGTATTACTACTTCAAACTTGTCGAATGCCCAAAATAAAGGCATTTTGCTTACAATTAATTAACTATTAAACCGAGAATGGTACAAAAAACTTTTTTATTCAAATTTTACCTTCTATCAGAAGATTTTACATATTTGTTTTTGCTCTAAGAGTATCTTAATGACAATAGTGAATAATGATTATTCAAAAAATTGGGCTAAAAGATTAGAATAACGGGTTCTTTCATTTTACGATTAAATCTTGAAGCTGCCCAAAATCAATGTATACTACCTGTACTCATTTTGCTGACGAATATTAAATACAAAATTTTTTATATCTCTTAGCAATCATTCACAATCGCAAATTGGAAAAGTTGGATAGCTTCAACTTTTAAAATTAAAACATAAGAACCGGTATTTTTGGTTTTTGACCAAATTATTAAAATGATGACATCTTTTCTATGCAAGGTGACGTAATCTAAGAAAAATACATGAATTGCTGTTTGATAACATTCATCGTTTCGAGTAAAGAGTTTTCAGACGAGTTGAATTTTCAGTGGGGTGTCATTCGATGAGTAAATGTTTGCTGTAAGGTAGAGAGCGAAATTTACGAGCCTATACTCGTACATCGTCTACTTCAACACCAAAAATTTCACCTGTTCTTCAATCGCTATTTAGGACTGTGTTACAGCTAGTTTAGAAGCACGTGGTTATGACAATATAGTCCAGTAAAATATGTCGAAAATTGAGCCTAGAACTAGATTGCAGAAGTCAAATGATAATGCATCTTCTTGCCGAAAACCTGTGAATGTTTGGAATAGTTCAAGAGTGATATTGCCTAATTACACATTATTTCGCATATTTTCGAATGGCATATGTAACAAATGAATCGTTCTTGGAATCGGTAGTTTGGCAAAGCAAAGCTACACATACATATATACGTTTTGATGAAAATATGTGGTTTGAATACGATGAAGAGATGCTTGGGCCTTAACTAGAATTTCATTTGCCTTATTGTTAAAAATATTAGTTTATGCAGCAAACGTTTCCACTTGTCTTTGAATTGACACAGCGTAACAAATCGGGTTAAGGTCTTTTAATGACAAAACTGCCAATTCATTGTTAATTGTGTCTTCGATTGACTCAAAATAGTTGTTCTACTGACGGTGTTCACATTGGACTGAAAAACTGGATTCTTTTTGACTTTTCAGTATTCATATCTTGCTCCCACGCCTCATTGAAGAGAGCTGTGAATACTGAAACGTCAACAAAATCCAGTTTTTCAGTTCAATGTGAACACCGTATTTCAAAAATACAAAAATATTTTGACAAACACCTTTTTCAGTTCACTAATAGCTATTTCCGTTCGCTTAGTCTTTGACGGTGGCCAGACAAGCTTCACGTGAAGTCACTAGTTTTGACATCTCTCATTCTTATCTCAATCTCGTCTCATGGAAAGAAAGATATGGCCAAGTTTCAAGGAGCTTGGCTTTGGGTTTTTATGAAATCTCCAGGTGTTGTTTCGATTGCTATGCTTTTGGATCTCCTTGAGCTTTGAGACTAGTTGCGCTATATCAAAGGGCACGGTAGTGCCCAGCCAAGTTCGCGGCACTACACCCTTTTTACAGGAACAAACTAAGCGAATTTTCAACCCCCCTCTAACTTCAGTACCAATAAAGTCCGAAACTTCAAGTTCACAGTATTTGCTGAGCTGATCAAGGACAGGTGGCTCACCAAATTTCATCTCTTTAGCATTAGTAGTTCCCGAGATATAGGACTTCAAAAATCGCAAAAACCGTAACTGACTGACTCACTGAGAGATCATCAAAATTATGGAGCACTTCCCGACATCGTAGAGACTTGAAATTTCGCACAACGGTAGGCTTTGTGGTGCATACAAAGGAAAAAATCGAAAATCTGCAATTTTCTATCAGGGGGGCGTGGCATTCACCCACTTCTTAAAAAATTCTTATAAATTATATGGAGCACTTCCGATTGTTATAGAACGATGAAAATTGATAGGTCGGTAGGGCTTGAAGTATTTAGATAGAAAAAAATTGAAAAATTGGAATTTTCCATTCTAGGGGCGTGGTTTGATGATCTGTCAGTGAGTCAGTCAGTCAGTTACTAATGCTAAAGAGTTGAAATTTGGTGAGGCACCTTTGTTTGATGTGTTCAGCAAATACTGCGAACTTGAAGCTTCTGACTTTATTGGTACTGAAGTTAGAGGGGGGTTGAAAATCACCTGAGTTTGTTCCTGTAAAAAGAGTGAAGGGCCGCGAACTTGGCTGGGCACTACCGTGCCCTTTGATAACCGATTTTGCTGTATTTAGTTTTCCAGAAAGATGGTGCTCAAAATTAAGGTTTGCCGTTATTTTTAATCCAAGGTAATCGTATTCTTTCACTGTTTCTATTTCCTCGCCTCTAAATCTCCATCGCTCGTTTTGAGCGTACCTTCCTCCACCTTTTCTGAAGATCATAACTTCTTACTTTCGCAAATTCACTGTCAGATTCCACGTTGTAGAATAGGCTTCGAGGTCTTTCATCATTTGTTGGAGTCCATTAGGTGAGTCAGAAAACAGAATAATGTCATCCGCATACAAAAGCGTTTTAATTCTCCTCCCGTTCCATCATATATATACACAACCCAGTACATCATTCAGATCATCAAGAAATAAAATAAATAATAGAGTAGTCAAAGTACAGCCTTGTTTTACTCCCATACTTGTGGAAAACCATTCAGACAAATGCATCCCATCCCATACTGCTGACGAAGTGTTTTGGTACATATTGAAAAGGACCTTCATCATCTTTGTTGACAAGAGTTTGTAGAGAAGGGATTTTCGGTCAATAGAATCGAATGCAGCCCTAACATCTACGTAAAAAACATAAAGCTTTGATTTCCTCTCCAGAAAGCACTGTGCGATGTTATCAAGCGTGAAAATGTGATCGATTATTGAAAAGCCTTTTCGAAAACCCGCCTGAAAATCACAAAGTAGCTTTTGATCATTTACCCAAGTTGTAAGTCTGTCAAAAAGGATGGAAGCGAAAATCTTTATCGAACAGTTTATAAAGGATATACCCCAATAATTTTCGGGGGCGGTTGGGTCACCCTTTTTAAGTATAGGAAACAGAATTGATTTTGTAAAGCTTTCGGGAACTTCACCAGACTCAGATATTCAGTTGAAGGCTTCAGTTAGGGTACAGGTCATCTCGTTGCTGCATGGTAAAACTCGAACAGTATCCTATTCACCCCTGGCTCTTTGTTTAGTTTGGATTATGCTATATGGCTGTCTTCACTTTATGTCTGCTGATCAAACCATCTACGATCTCATTTTCTGCGTACGGATTGGCAAAATGCATCTGTAGGCTATTGTTGGCTGGATTTAATAGTGAACAAAAATGCATTCGTAATTGCTCAAGATGTATGTATACTTTTTCCAATAGTAAATGTTTGGCCTTTAATTAATCGAACTGCTTTCCAGAATGTCTTTGAGCTTGTTGCGTTTGATGCTTCTCTTGCGAGGCTACTTAAGTAAGCGCTTTTCTTATACTTGCACATTTCTTTGTAATTTTTGTTGGCCTCAAGATAAAGCCGTCGAAGGTTGTATTTTTGAAGCTGCTTGAGAGCTCTAAAAGCTTTCTTGCTAGCCTTGGCACATTTGGAATCGAACCATTTTTTGATATATGTAAGTGGCATTATTTGTTACATTTTATGACGGAGCTGACCTAGCAATTATTCCGTCTAATATGTCCAAGTCATAAACATTGCCACTATGGCGTTCTTCTTCTAGTGATACATTAAGCGTTCTCTTGTAGGCTTCAACTTGGTGCTCTTTAAGACATAGCTTAGGTAACAGATCCATATAATTCACTTCCTGTATTTGCTGTCGCAAAGGGTCAATTTTTCAAGTAATTTCAGTCGGCATATGGTCAGAAAACAATTTGGTTTCTATGAAGTCATAAACTCGTTCCAGAAACGTGTTTGCCGCAAAACAGTAGTCGTTAGTTGAAGAACCCTGCCCACCCACAAATGTTAGTTCCCCCCTTGTGTCGCTCAGGCTTCTTCCGTTCAAAGCTGTAAGATCCAGGCCCTTGCAAAAATCCAATAATTGCCTCATTGCATTTCTGATGATTGACAGATTTGATGGAAAGCTTGGCATATCTTCCGAAACGCACTACTCTTCACCTATTCTTGCATAAAAATCGCCCATAATCATGATATTGTTTTTTCCGAAACTATTCAGAGAATCCTGCAATACTTCAAAATCCGTTGTCCAATGGCTGCAGTTCAAATACAATGGGATTATAAAATCTATTCTTCCTTTACAGTTCATTTCCAAAACAGTTAAAACTTCAACGTTAAAAAAAAAAAGTTGCAGCATTCCAAATACGTCTTGTATCCAAACAAACAACCCCCCTTTGCTCTACCTCTGGTGTGAATTTTTGCTGCCGGCATCCACAAAAGTGTAAATTCTGCAAAAATTCCTTCCAATTTCTTAAAACTATCCGCTAATACCCAGATTTCATAAAGAAAAATTATTTCAAATTTTCTTACATAATTAAAAAATTCATTAAAAATAGCTTTGTTCGAAAGCCCGTGTATATTATAACTTAAATATTTAAAAAGTAACTGCTGCTTGTAGCTTCGGATTTCTTGGCGGTGGCGCCCACGGTGGCCATTGAACATCAATTATTTGATGTAGCTCTATCGTCGGTGCGTTGCAATTAATAAGTTCTCAACAATCAACTTCTTTCAGCTCGTTTATCTTCATTTTTTGAAAAAGTTGTCCTGCTAGCTTTATATGAAGTTAGCAGGACACCCATTTTTTCGCAAACCAAAAGTGCAATTAAATTTTGTTTTGCGTGATTAATTCGCAACTAAGTAGCTGCTAATGATAGGATAGTTTTTAACCTGAATTTCCAAAAGTGTCCTGCTAACTTTATATAAATCTTGTATTTGAGTGTTTTTCTTCAGATATAATACTATAACCGGTAATTGTAAAGTTTTTTCTTTGTTGTATTCGAAACTTGTTGTGGTAATCTAAGTCCTTAAAAAAATGAAAATTTTGTTATTAATTTCATCCTTTGTAATTAGAAATTTAATAGGTTTCTATGTAAGAATAATAATAATACAAAAATTAAATTTTGTAAGTTTGTGATGATTTGCTTTCTATAAATGTATTTTCAAGTACCTAATGCACAAGCTTTCATTGTCTACTTTAAATAACCTTGCCTTAAAAATCCTTTTGACTAAATTAAAAACAATTATTTTTAGCACTAAAATATTTTTAATCCAAAAATCAAAAATGTACTTAACAAAAAACTTACTTTGATAATTTTAATGTTATTTTTTTTATTTTTAAAATTTGTTCTACTTATTAAATTTAATTTTTGTCCATCTATTATTTAGTTTTTATTTATTTTTTGCTCATCATCTATACTCTATACTTAACTCTTTAACTTTACCACTCTACTACTACTATGACTCTAATATTTAATTTCTTTCAGGCAAGAAGTGTCAGCACAAGTAGCTTTAGGAGTCTCAGTCAGGTACTGAATTCTAGAAAAAAAAACACCGAACAATAATAAAAATAGATCAAATTTAAATCAACATTTTCAGTAGAATTTAATTTTTAACAAAAAAACAAAATAAAATAATAAAATAAAATAAAACACTTTTTTCTAGAAACAAACACGTTTACATAAGTTAATTGCTGCTGATTGTGCTACGTTCACATCTTTGTCTTGAATACAATTTTTATTCTATCTTTTATTATTTTATTTTCTATTTCTTTAAATTATTTATTTTTTTTTGTTATTTTATTTGTTCATTATACAACTTGAGCTTTCTCATAAATTTTCTCACTTCAATTTTAATGCATTGTCTTAAGAGTTAAATAGTTTATAGATTAAAAAAAAATATTAAAAACTAAGAGTCGCACTTGCACTCAGTTTTAAAACTGTTTTATTTTTTTCTTTAGAATAGGACTAGAAGTTAAAACTAGTTTTAAAATAAGCATGGATCACGTTCCTTTCCTTGTGTCTTTTATCTTTTAGAACCGTTTATATTTAAAATATACCAACGTTTGCATGTTTTAAATTTTAGTATTTGCTTGGTATTTTTATAAATAACTTTGGTTATAGTAGAAACATAGCCTTGAAGTTTAAACTTTAGTATTAAAGTTCTATAGAAATTAATGAAAAATAATTTAATACTAAATTTTGGTACAGTAAGTTAATTAAACAATAATCTGTTCGAGTTCCGTTTGATGAAGCAAATGAAAAAGTAGTGCATTTAACTTTAAATCTGTCTTCTTCCTACTACATGCCTTATTTACTAAAATAAACTTGTGTTGGTGAGTGAGTTATGCAATCAAATTCATACGGAAACAATAACAATGAACTCCTTGTAATTGTTTGAACACAAAACAAAAAGTCAATACAAATTATTTGCTACTGTTTGCCTGTAAGAATTTGCTGAGGTAGCTTTATACTTAACACGTCTAAAATGTATGTTTTCTTTACACCTAATATAATCGAATCTCTATTTATTTTATCTCAATTAAAACAGCATCCTTCTTCGTTTACGAGTAGATATTGCTTCCAAGCTGTGCTTTGGTTTTGATAGTCACCTGTTACGCTGTCCACCTATAATGCACCGTCCAAGGGGTTGGGTTCAAAGACTTTCGGGGCAGGAGCATTGATTTCCATTCGCTCTAGGTGACCCAGCTAAGCTATCTCAGTCGTTGGGTTTTCACTTTTGTGGCTAGATCGGTGTCGCTCTACAGCCCATACAGTTCGTTGTTGTATCTTCTTCTCTTCATTCCCCATCTATGCAGACGGAACCAAAGATCAAGAGAATTTTCCTCTCGAAACAGCCCAACGCATTCTCATCCACCTTTAATAGCGTCCCTGCCTCTGCAGGACCAGGATGATAAGCGTCTTTTACAACGACAGTTTAGTTGCTCGAGAGAGAACTTTGCTTCTCATTTGTTTCTTAGCGCAAATAAACAGCGATTGGCTAGAGTAATTCTTCGTTTGATTTTAGCACTGGCATCGTTCGCTGAGTTTATAGCGGATCCTTAGTAGACAAAGTTTCTGATCACCTCAAAATTCGTTCTCAATACTCACGAAAACACCACTGACATCATGCTTTGTTCGTCCGATTATTTCAATGTCGTCAGCAGCGTAACCGAGTTATTGGACGGACTTTTGAGAGATTGTGCCTCTAATGTTGACGTGAGAGTTTTGCTCTATTCTTTCAAGAACGCTTTGTCTAAAACCTTTCTTGACATCTAAGGCAGCGGTTCCCAAAGTGTGTTCCGCGGAACCCTGGGGTTCCGTGGAAGAGTTTTCAGGGTTCCACAAATTTCTTGAAGTATAAAGAGTAAAATACAAACAATAAAAGAAAAATAAGAAAAAATTTCCGGACGATATAAATTTATTTGTATTGTTACCTGTGATAAAATAAATAAATTTTTTTTTGGAGCTTATATTTTTTAATCGAAATGTGAGCTTCATGGTCATAAACTGTTTCATGAGTAAACAAATCATTAATTGGGGAAAATGTATTGATATATGCAGCGGCGGAGCCGCAGCAATGGTGAGAAAGGTTAAAGGGGTTGTTTCAAATACTAAAAACTTTGCTCCTAGAAGTACCAGTGGTCACTGTATTTTCCATCGTCATGCACTTGTTATGAAAAGAATGCCATCTGATTTAAAAAAAAAATTCTCGGTGCAGCTGTGAAAATAGTAAATTTTGTAAAGAGTCGTTCTTTCCAATCGTGATTGTTTAAATTTGTGTGTAAAGATATGGGCAGTCAGTACGAATCGCTTCTTCTTCATACTGAAATCCGATGGCTTTCCAGAGGGAAAACTTTATCCAGGTTATTTCAACTTCGTGATGAGTTGAATGTGTTCAAACTGGAAAAAAATATGTCTTCAACTGCAAACCTCTTTGATGTATTGCATGATGAGCAATGGATTACGAAATTAGCTTATATTGCAGACATTTTCGAGAAGATCAACGATACTGATACAGCTCTGCAGGAAAAATCAATTACAGTATTTTTTGCGAGAGACAAACTGGCAGCCTTAAAAAGAAAAATTAATTTCTGGTTCTTAGTCCAGTTAATTTGTGCTCAAAAGGCACTTTGCGAGCAAATTGTGGGGTAGCTATGATTTTGTCCTTCCTTTATGTTTTCGGGGGTGCTGACTCCGAATCTGAGGTTTACCAACAAAGTTTCGTGACGCCACATTGAAACAAAAGCAAAAAATGTACCATTAAAAGTATACACAATTTCCAATAAATCTCTATTCAAGGTTTTTTTCTGCGACAGCCCATTTGGACTCAAGCGCTAGTCGAAAATTGACGTATTTGTACTGTTTTCGAAAATCCACTCGACAGCGCTAAGAAATTACTTTGTCTGACAAAATTTGAATTTTTGTCTGTAACATGAACCAAGATATACTTTTCTGATGGTCTTTGATGCGTTGAGTTCGAATCTGGCCTTGGAATTCCTCTAGCACGTTACGTTTTTGAGATATTCGAATCTAAGGATTTAAAAACATTGCATTTTTTATGCAAATTTGAAGTTATATTTTTTTCTCGAGGTAATTTTTCTGTCGAAAAAATGTTTATGGTCATTCTGAAGTGTGAACATTTTACTTCAAAATTCTTTTTGAATTATTCAAATACCTCCATTCGTCTTCAAGAAATCATTGGTTTTCGTCTTACTACCTAATTCGAAAAATCCAGTCAATTTGTGCTCAATAGGGCAAATTGTGGGATTTTTGCGAATTAAGTAGTGAAAAAAACCAACGATTTATCGAAGACGAATGGAGGTATTTGAAATATTCAAAAATAATTTTGAAGTAAAATGTTCATACTTCAGAATGACCATAAATATTTTTTCGAAAAAAATTACCTCAGAAAAATAGTGCTCAAATTTGTAAAAAAAAATGCATTTATTTTTAATTTTTAGATTTAAATATATTCGAACTTAGCGCGTCAAAGACTATGAGAAAAGTATATCTTGGTTCATGTTACAGGCAAAAATTAAAATTTTGTCACACAAAGTAATTTCTTAGCGCTTTCGAGTGGATTTTCGAAAGCAGTACAAATACGTCAATTTTCGACTAGCGCTTGAGCCCAAATGGGCTGTCGCAGAAAAAAACCTTGAATAGAGATTTTTTGGAAATTGTGTATACTTTCAATGGTACTTTGATGTCATTTTCGAATAATTGGTAGTTTTCGAGTCATTCGTGAAAAACTCCCAAAAAAATGCATTTTTGCATCATTTTTTTTCCATGTTGCGTCACGAAATTTTCTTGCTCTCCATTTGGTTAGTCTCGAAAGACCCATGCTTGATTACTTTCCAGATACAAATACTGACATCGAGTGGGTACAAAATCCATTTCTAATGAAAACCATCAAGCCTATGACACTGAGTATACAGGAATACGAATCCCTGATAGATCTGCAGAGCTCCTCTTCATCAAAATTGGTATTTGATTCTGTATCATTAAACGAATTTTGGATTGGTATTAAGAATGAATTCCCTGAGCTTGCCAAGAAAGCTTTATTGAATTTGCTACCTTTTGTTACAATGTACCGCTGTGAAGTAGGCTTTTCAGCGTATACTTACACAAAAACTGAATATAGATCGAGGCTGGACGCTGCACCAGATATTCGAATACAACTTTCGGACATAGAAGTTAATTTAAAAACAATTATAAATCAAACAATGAAACAGATTCATTCTTCACACTAAATAAAAAATTAATTTTGAAATGTCAGGATGGGGTTCCGAAATATATTTGGGCATTGTTTAGGGTTCCACAGCTTAAAAAGTTTGGGAACCGCTGATCTAAGGCATCGGTGGAGGTCTTTGCCAACCTTAATGGAGCAGCGTTTATTCTCCATCGTAATTCTGCTCAAACGGACGAGTTTAGGGTGGATGCCAAAACTAGACATTGCTCTATATAGCTTATATCATACGCGGCCTTGAAATCAATGAAAATATGATGGGTATCGATTTGAAACTCCTGGATTTTACCAAGATCTGCCATAGTGCGAATATTTGGTTGATGGTGGACTTCGCTGACCTAAGGCCACACTGGTATGGACCAGTCAGGTTGTTAACGAATGGCTTCAGGCGTTCGCAAAGTACGGTAGAGCAGATCCTGTACGTTTTATTAAGAAGACTGATGCCTCTGTAGTTGGTGCTAAGGTGCCATTCATCGGGCATGCTTTCCTCTGACCATACTTGGTAGATGAGATGACCAGCCGCTTTGAATTGCTCAGCCATGAGGTCATCAGCTCCAGCAGTTTTATTGGACTTAAGTTTTTTTTCAGCACCGACTGCGATTACCACAATGTTCTCCTGATCATTCTTGCAGGTTTTGGTTCGGGCCTGGTAACCCTGGGAAGTTCCTTAAACTTTTGGGTAAAACTTCCGAACTTCATTCCTGCAATGGCATCTTTTTCCTCGATCGCGTGCTTCTCATGCTCTTTCTTTTTCCTTCTAAGAAGTTCGTATACCTCTCTTATCTTCTGCTCGCAGAGCTCTTGAACAGCTCTGGTCCTTCTATTCACCGCCGATTTGTGTGTCGGTTTATTGGCTGCATGTACTTTCCGGCATTATTCATCCAACAAGGGGTTTCGCGAGGCCCAGAACTTCAGAGGCGGTATCTCTGATGGCTTGCTGGCAGTTCTTCTACTGGCTATCGAGACGCTAGAAGTTAGCTGCAAAGGACTATTCAAGAGGGTGCGAGAAACTCTATCGGAAAAGGACCTGGTGATTTCCTGCGACTGTAGGCGTCTGACGTCGAACATCCTCACAGTATTTCCCTGTTTTGGCTTTGGTCTGGATATCCATAGCACTACCTTGGCTACAACGAGGTAGTGGTTCGAGTCAACGTTGGCTCCCCAGAACATTCGGACATGCTTTACTGGAGGAGTATGCCTTGCATCGATCGCAAAGTGGTCAATTTGTTTGACGGTTGATTGAACAGAAATTCGCCATGTCCCCTTGTTTATATTGAGATCTGGGAACTGCGTAGTAGCTACCACAACGTTTCACCTCGGAGCAAAGTCGATTAACCTGAGTCCGTTATCAGAGGTGGTGTCATACAAGCTTATATCTTCCGATTATGCCACCAAAGACGTCTTCTTTTCCTAGTTTAGCATTAAAATCACCCAAGAGAATTTGCATTTCATGCTAGGGCATTGCTCATGTCTTGTCCAGGAGCTCATAAACCTCGTCCTTGGTGTCGTCATCTTTCTCCTCTGTAGGGGCATGCGTGCATTGGCGAACTTAGTCTTGATGAGAATTGAGTCTTGTTGTTGCTTCGCAACTAAAATCTCTTTACGTGGCCGGGAAGTCACCCCCACGGCACGGTTCCCAGACTCTTACAATTTAGCTCCAACTTAACCGCTCCTTATAGGCCTGAGCTCCAAATATGTCGTAGTAGCCCGTATATGGTGCTCACTATGTGGTTCAGCCTGACTGGAACCGTCGACGCCACCTTTCATTCCCTCTGGGAAATTCTTCCGCTGCGCCGCCGCCTTGATAAAAGGAGAAGTTCTTTATTGGGAACACTCTTCTCGGTTTCTATCTTCAAGACTATTGGGGGCACCGTTGATTCTCTACGCTGAGTTCATCCGCCGCAGACCATCCTTCTGATAGACTCGTCCAAGATTCCGCTGAATTATACAGCCAATTTTTTCCGACGAAGATTTTAGTGTTTCTTTTTTTGTCTTTTTTTTAACACTTGCGCTTATTAGCTTACCAAGTCAAGTCCAAATCAACGAGACCAGCATCTGGTGTTTACTACTTGGAGGTCGCAGTCATATATATAAACTTTATCCTATCGCTCATATCTTCTGGATTGCGGTTATATCTACCTTATATTGAGTACAGATTCAAACTTTCGAGTTCCACCTGGAGTGCAGCGTTCTAAAGTTCCCAGGAACATACTTTCAATATGTTATCTATTGCTGTTCCGGGTTGCGGGATATAACTGAAACTTTCTTACTTGGTAAGGAAAGTAATCAAGGGACATAATGCCCAAGCTCGGAGGGAAAAATCCTGACCTAGCCCTAGGACCGGACGGTAGGCTGGATAAATCCCAATACCGGTGTTTTACCTCGCAAATGTAAGACTGCCATTAGCCTATATATGGTTCGTCCACCACAGTTTCTCCCTGGGCTAGCCCCCAAAAATCCTAACTGACCTAAGGTCTAAGTGTGTCAGAGAAGTTCACGTTAGTTCCTCAAAATAGTTCAACCTATCTAAAACTGGAGACATCACCGTTGGTTTCATCCAAACAACCCTACCACTCCCGTCTTTGCTTTTCTTGCAGTTTCAGGATAATATTATTTGATATAATATTTGATATTGCTTCAAAAACTACGCACCAAGCGATTCTTGAACTCGTTATGCAAATCAGCTGTCAAAGTGAGAATAAGTACTAAAAAGTACTAGAATGAGAAATGCCGTCACTCACCCATAGTAAGCCTAGTACGCTGCTGATACGAAACGAAATTTTTAGTTGGTTGTTCTTGGGTGCATCTAATGAGCATACCTTGTTTCTGTTTATCGTTTTTCACTGAATGAATTAATTGTGATAAAAGAATTAGCATACGACCATACGTGACCCTTTTATGTACATATTTCCAGTATTTTTTTGCTTTTTCTGGTATCTACGTAGTCTGGAACATTCTACTACGTGTCAATATTACAGATCGTGATAAGAGTTTCATAGTTTAAATTTGGAACTGGCTGAATGCCAGTTGAAAGTGATGCCAAATACCCTTACACAAAAATAATTAAATTATTTTTTGCCAAAAGATGGTGCCGTGTGGATATTTGTTGCATTAAAAATCGATAAATGCTTAAAATATTTACAACATTTTGTATATCTTTTTATTTCATTCCTCTAAAATAGAGTGAACATAATCAATAACACGTCTGCAACAAAGCTCAAGTATCTAATCATTTTTTTTTGCGAAATAACTGCTCAGAAGTGGTCATCACTCTATCAATTTAATTCCCCTCCCATATTTTCTAACTCAATTGCTTCAAACATTCTATTTTCTATTTCCAGCATTAAATAATTGTATTGTGGTTGTCAGTGTCTTCTAAGCTTTACTGTGTATGTGTAACCCAAACCCTCAATCCACATCAGTTTGAGTCTCCACAAACCACACCCAGCTAGATTCTATTAAAATTAACTTTTCTACTGCTTCCACATTCTGTTATAAAGCGCTTTCGTACATTCTTCGAATTATTTTGGCAATAAAACTCAAAACAACAATTAAACAAGTACATTTATTAGATTCACTTTAAATTTGTTCATCGCATACATATACACGAAATTCCACCAACTACCATAAATTGCATTTACCGCTGCTGGTTCCATTTCGGGCTTAGTCGCCAGTCATCATTTCCATGAATTCTGAGAAATAAAATGAAGATGAAGTGAAATGAAGAACAAAATGTATAAGTTTAATCCTTTATTGGATTAAGAACTTCTTAATGAATCTAAAAATATATCTCACTCAAGAAATAATGGATTTGCAAAAGAATAGGTAGATACCTATACTTGCTAATGCTTACCTTCGAAATCAACTGTTCCCGAACCATCAGTATCAATTTCGGCAATCATCTCATTCAGTTGGTCATTGTTTAATTGATCATCTAATGCCATGAGGATTTCTTTCAACGAGGATGTTGGAATGTAACCATTGCCAGCCTTGTCATACAATCTGAAGGCCTCTTTCAGCTCCTGCTGGATAGCCTCAGCATCCTCCTCTTGGAAGTTAGCTGCAACACGCTCGAATGCATCGAAATCAATAGTTCCATCACCTGCAAAATTGAAATAAAGTGGCACATCGTTATACCAAGAGTGTATTTCATTGATTTTCATTTGGGGATTTATTGTCAAGGTTGCTATGTTTTGTATTCGTTTGCATACGTATGTATGTATGTATGCATGCATGGATGTATGTGTCGTGTCAGGTGCTCTTCCAAGTATGCCTATTTTGGAAATTGTGTTCGATTATTCGAGTAGAAGAAGAATAGGAATTTTTAAAAAATAATCCAACAAGAAATCGTTTGGTCTTTCTGCAGAACATGCAATTGAACACGTTTCGATTGGCATCTTTGCTGCAGCTGTCATTTGTGACATTTATTTGACATATACTATGTGTGTGTCATATTGGATTTCCTTAAAGTTTCCTATATTATGTAAAAGTGCCCTTAAGTCGAGATGATATTATTTTTTTAATTTTTAATTTTTTTTCTTGAAGTCCTATGATGCTCTGATGGTTTTATTCATCAGTCACATTCTAACCGCATTCGAAAGTGTGTAGACAGAAATAACTTAAAAAAACAAAGCAAGTAGTTTCCTGTGGCTGTAATAGAACAAAGAAAAAAAACATACTCTTCACCCCGCATATACATACATATATTTTTTGAAGAGTAAAAACATTGTGAAAGTAAAAATAGTGAATATGTGCTCAAGGGAACCAAAGGTAATTTCAAAGAACTACAAAATGTCTTAACCAAGTTCAAACAATTTCCTTTGCCTCATTGGAGTGTATGTTGAAAATACTGACAGTTAATGTCAAACGAACAAGTCTAACTTTGTATCTGTGGGCTGTTGAAGTGGTTGCGGTAGGTATCTCTATACCTTTGTGCTATGCAAATGCTGAACCAGTTTCAACCTAAATAATGCTGACTGTTGTAATGGTTTTTGATGAATATGGTAATAAAATGCAAAGTCAAAAGAAAATTGTTCAGACTATTTGCCAGAATTTGGTGTTAAAGTCATTTGTCTTGTTTAAGTTTGCCTTTAAGACAATAAATGAAGAATCATTGAAATTCAAATCAAAGGAAATTTTTTTTTTTTCGTGCGAATGAATTTAAAATTTCTGATTTTTTTAATTGGAGTATTGTCTGGAGAAAAATGGTAATTGTTTATTTTCCTTAATGGTAGAGGACATCATAATTAGCTATTGTAAGTGGTTTTATGGAATCACAGAAAGTTGAAAAACCAGGTAAGTCAAAAACTTGAATATTTCCAGAGGAGAGCTTTTATTATTAATGCCATTGTCAAAGTCAAGTTAAGCCTTTAGTAGGCTGCTGATGCGAAACAAAAAATCCGATACAACAATTAAGTTCTTCTTTTCATTCTGGAATACGCTGTACAACGAGTGAAATTAATTATTGTAGCAGATTATTTAGACAAGTCTACATTATTTTCTCCCAAACTATTTATTACAATGACCATTTATATTATATTGTGTGCGAAAAAGTGACATTTATGTTTTTTCGTATTTAATTTTAGGCGCATTTTATTGGTATTTATAGCTAGCGCAGCAATGCAAGCACCAATAAAACGCTATACTCACTTTTATATTCACTTTGTATTTTTTCTGAAGGTTGGCAGACATGCCACTTAATGTCAAAACTATTCGCCATTCAAAATTCGAACAAATCTTTACATAAAAGCAAAGGCTACCAACCTTCAAGTAATGAATATCACAGCAAAAACATAAATGTTAAAAAAGGAGCCAAGTTCTTATGTGTACAAGAAACGTGTGCGTAAAAAGTCATCCAAAAAAAGTAATGAGATCTAAAATATATGCCAAGTTTTAAGTTCATGAAGTTTAATATCAAATATCTTAAGTAGAGTAATATTGAAACAATTCCAAATCATGACAGAAATTTGGTAATTAATAATTACTGATTAAAATTTGGTGGGTTCACTGGTCAAGTTTTCATACATTTTAAATTTGTGATTAAGTAAGTATTTAAGAGAAAACTTGCCAAGTAAATCCACCAAATTTTAATCAGTAATCATTAATTACCAAATTTCTGTCATAATTTGGAATTGTTTCAATATTACTCTACTTAAGATATTTGATATTAAACTTCATGAACTTAAAACTTGGCATATATTTTAGATCTCATTACTTTTTTTGGCTGACTTTTTACGCACAGGTTTCTTGTACACATAAGAACTTGGCTCCTTTTTTAACATTTATGTTTTTGCTGTGATTTCACTCCTTTTTGCAAAGATTTATTTTGCCACGTGAAAGTCAAGCCCTACCGCTCTATAAAGTTTCATAATTCTACGAAAACCGAAAGTGCTCCATACAAATAATAGCAATGCTGATAAAGTGGGTGGATGGCACCCCCCCCCCCTGAATGGACTATTCCAAATTTTCGATTTTTTTCCTTTCTAAGTACTTCAAGTCCTACCGACCTACCAATTTTCATCGTTCTACAACAATCGGAAGTGCTCCATATAATTTATAAGAATTTTTAAGAATGTGGGTGGATGCCACGCCCCCTGTATGGAAAATTCCAATTTTTCAATTATTTTATTTTTAAGTACCTCAAACCCTACCAATTTACCAATTTCCATTGTTTTACAACAATCGGAAAGGCTCCATATAATTTATAGAATATTTAAGAAAGTGGGTGGATGCCACGCCCCCTGAATAGAAAATTGCAGATTTTCGATTTTTTCCTTTGTATGTACCACAAGGCCTACCGTTGTGCGAAATTTCAAGTTTCTACGATGTCGGGAAGTGCACCATAATTTTGATGATCTGTCAGTGAGTCAGTCAGTCAGTGAGTCAGTGAGTCAGTCAGTTACGGTTTTTGCGATTTTTGAAGTCCTATATCTTGGGAACTACTAATGCTAAAGAGTTGAAATTTGGTGAGTCACCTGTGTTTGATCAGTTCAGCAAATACTGCGAATTCGAAGTTTCTGACTTTATTGGTACTGAAGTTAGAGGGGGGTTGAAAATCGCCTGAGTTTGTTCCTGTAAAAAGGGTGTAGTGCCGCGAACTTGGCTGGGCACTACCGTGCCCTTTGATTTGTTTATAACTTAATTCAGCGCCACCTTGGTTTCAACTTTACGAAGCTTTATCTCAACTTTTATATTCACTTTTATACTGCCTTATTTATCGACACTTTTGGAGTTGTTATTGTTTACCGAGGAAAATTTTACTGTGCTAGCTAT
Source organism: Dasysyrphus tricinctus (assembly GCA_963921185.1). NCBI lineage: Eukaryota > Metazoa > Arthropoda > Insecta > Diptera > Syrphidae > Dasysyrphus > Dasysyrphus tricinctus. The sequence goes on from OY992532.1 coordinate 90,862,124, forward strand.
AGTTTTTTCCAATAAAACACGCCTTTTGTTGTTTCTTTCATTAGGTCTGTTTGTTAACTTGAAATTTCTTGCAAATTTTCCCAAATTCTCACAAATTGTAACAAATTCCTGTTTGACGTTTCTTAACTCAAAAAAGTTACATCGAGATAGCGCAATGAAAGAGTAAATAATTTCCCCTCCGTTGGAAAACTTGCGAATTTCTGCTACACAAATTTCTGTGAACACGAAGAGCTACAATTACTGTCAAAAATCGTGGTGGTCAATTTCTGTCACAGCGTTGCCACTAATCGGAAAATTTTCCGTAGGTTTTCAAAAAAATACATTATATTCAGTTTTCTTACAGAAGTTCCGAACATTCCAATTTTTACTTTTATTTTGAAAATAGAAGAACAAAAGAAATTAAAAATAGCATAATATAACTAATTCTGCTATCACGATGGTTATCATAGCAAGGCAATATAGCCGGTAGCTGTAAGAATAGAATGAAAAAATTAGGGGATTGAATTTTGATAGATGATAATCTACTTTTCCGAAAAATAAGTGCAGTAGGCTCAATTTAAAAGCAGTAGATTTGTTTTACGAAAAAATTGCATTAGATCTATTGAAATCATAGCAAAGTGACAACGCTGTTTATACGCAAAAAAGACGCTTCTAACTAAAAGTGGTGCAGTTCATGGTTCAATGCGTTTGTTAACTTTTTTCAAATTTCCCCACCTCTGAATTGTCCCCTCTTTTCAAAATTTGACAGGTTTTACACAGGTTTTAAAATGCACAATCGCAATTCTAAAATTAAAAAAACGAAAAAATTATATTTTACGATTTTGACGTTTCAATTGTGCGTATGTGTGCGTGCTTCTGGTTTTGATTCTTTCTTCGAGTCCAGATGCAATTTTCTCTTTTTTCAGAAGCAGAACTGTCATCTAGTGCCAAACGAACGTTTTCAGAAGCATTCAGAATGCTTCCGGAAGATCAAACGAAATTGCTATTAGACTATGGCGATGACATATGTCTCCTGACAAATAACATCAATGGGCTCAACGGGATGTGCCAAACACTGCAAGAGAAGGGAGAGTCGAATGGCCTAAGCATAAATAGCAAAAATATAAAAATAATGCTTTACAGGAGACGCCAGTGGAAGAAGTCAAACAGTTTAACTATCTTGGCAGTATTGTTTCTGCAAAAGGCGGTACAGATCTGAACGTTAAAAGTAGAACTACTAAGGCTTGTGCTGCCTTCGGTACTCTGTCCCCAATTTGAGAATCCAATGTCAAATCCGTGCTGTTCTATGCTTGCAAAACCTGGAAAGTCACGTCTGCCATTTCGAGGAAATTGCAAGGTTTTGTGAATCACTGTCTACGCCACATTCTAAAGATTTGGTAGCCACAAATTATATCAAACGAGGAATTGTGGTGTAGGAATAGTCAAGAGCGGCTGGACGTTGGCTATATTATAGCGTAAATGGCAGCGGATTGGTCACACACTGAGGAAACCAAACGATGAAATTGCAAAGCAGTCTTTTGAATGGAATCCTCAGGGTGCACGGCGGGTTGGAAGACCAAGAACAACATGGATATCAACTGTCTTAACAGAAGCATAGTCCCAGAGAAAGATGTGGCCACAGTTAAAATACCTTGCTGTAGACCGTGAAAGATGGAGACGTTTTGTTGACGTGACGTCCTATGCCTCAATTGGGGTTACAGTACACGATGATAATGTCAATGAATATTTTTCCTCTTCGTTTTCGTAAGACTTTCACCTACTTGTTGGAGACTAACTAAATACTTCGTTTCGCATCAGCAGCGAAAGTACTTGGCTTTACTGTCGAAAAAAGTTTATTTAGCCTGAGACGCTGCTAAAGTGAAATGAAACAATTACACCAGCTTAACCCTGATCGCAATTCAAAAAGTAGTCTTAATAATACTTTTCGTGATTCTAGCCCATTTGTGTTGGGCGCCATTTTGAATTTAGGCGAATTGGTTTTAATTAATAACCCGCTCATTTTCAACTTTGGACTAAAAATACATAACAAAAGATGTTCCCAATTTTATTGTTAACAACTTTGATCTTAACATATGTATTTATGCATACGACTGATATTTTTCGACTTATTGTTAGTTGTAAAAAAAAATATTTTTGTTTTGCGTTATTTTTTTTTATTTTAAAACTCAGCGATTAAACGAATCTTACTAAAATCCTCACAATGTTTTTTTTATTAAAGCAAGTAGTTTTTCGAAGTTAATTTCAATAAAACCTGTTTTAATAGTTTTGTTTATTCTTATTAAAAATTCCTAGAAATGTTTAATAATATAACTAAACTCTCTTAAACCTTATTTACCTTTTATAAAGGAACAATATACGTTCATGGCTTTAATTATTGAAAATGTGTTTCTTTGGGGAAAAAGCATTCCTTATATATAAGAAAAATGGGCGTGGAAGTTGGTTTTCATCTCTGAAATTACTTGTGTAAAATTCATAATACTACTAAAATCATATAAAGCGAAATCGATTCAATAGTGAGATAATACGATAATCTTAATTTAAGTTAACAAATAAGACAATAAATATCAACCGTATGCAAACATAAAAAAAGAAAATATTAAATACGATTAGCAACAACTATTCTTCAATCCACAATCAGTCTTCAATTTAAAAATGAGCAAGCTATTTACTAAAAACAAAAAAATTAAAATGGCGCCCAACGAAATTTGGCTTAAATCTTAAAAACTTAAAAAGTACAATTTTAGTATTCATATATGATTCATTCTTCCCTCATAAAATAAAATAAATTGGGTGGCGCAACAGCTCGTGGAGAACCAGGGCCTAGTGACTTACAACTCTCAACCATTCCTGTGTGCGTGTTGTTGGCAGGAATGGGTGGGACATACAGTTTTTTGCCGAGTCCGAACGGCTAGATGAGAAGCACTTATTCATGACAAGTATACTCTTGGAGGATTGTCAGTTCCTCGCAAGAGGAACAACATTTCTGTTTTTAGGTTGCACGGTGGGACTCGAACCCATTCTTCCCTCAACTATTAGACAAATAAATTCCTATTTAAGGCTGTGAGTTTAACCCACTTTTATATTCAAATTTGTCATCTTGAATCGATCTTAAAAAATATTTGATTTGAGATAAAATAAAAAGTCTCATTTTTGAAAAGATATTTCATTTAAAATTTTTGCTTAGATGTTTCTGATGCATAAATGTAAAAATAAGAAATAAAAGTATCAATTTTTTCAAACTATTACAACACTTGTGCACTCACGGCCTCATTTAATTTTTGTTCTTCCAAATGTACATAGATTTCAACTTTCATTTGAGCTGGGATGTACCATGTTCTTATGTTTTGATTTTTTTTTCTCGTTAAACAGACTAATTCTATCCAAACAAAAGATATAACTACATAATGTACTTGGAATTTTAAGAGCCGTAGGTACTTACTGCAGCTGTTGAAGGGATATTTGAAGATTTCCTAAGTGCTTTAATGTATTTTTTCCGAAAACCAATTTCATCACAAATTACTATAATTGCTAGTAGTGTGTATGTGCCTCAATAATATTATGAATGAATTCTTAGAAGTAAGCATTCTTGAATGTTTCTTAATTGCATAGTAATTGGTTGCGTTGAAAAATGAAATTTTGTGCTATAAAATATGTATATGCCACATATGTTGTGCGAAAAATGAGAATTTAATATGGAGTGGAAATGAAAAGTTTCTTGTATAAAAAGGATTTAGGATTCAAATTATTATTAATGTGAACTATGTAGGTTCAAAAAAATCAGATCTTGTGTACATTTTCAATGCTAAAGGGTCCGCCAAATAACTTTTTTTTTTGAAAAAGCCATAAAAAAGCTACTGAATATTTTCTCAAATTTCTTTTTTTTATTTGAAAGTACCTTTCGGTTAATAATGGAAAATAATTTCATTCAAATGGCTGCTTCGCTAAGTGGGTCTGCGATCGACTTAGAGAAGATGCCGATCTTGCCAAAAAAATCATCTTTTCAGATGAAGCTCATTTTGATCTTGGCGGGTGTGTAAACAAGCAAAATTGTCGCATTTGGGGCACAGAAAACCCGCACGCCATTGAAAAGCCGATACACCCAAAACGAGTCACTATTTGGTGCGGATTTTGGTCCAGAGGCATAATTGGGCGATTTTTCTTCGAGTGGCAGTTACAGTCAATGGCGATCGTTATCGGGCCATGTTGAACGAATTTTTGTTGACGAAAATTGAAGAAGAGGATATTGGCAACGTTTGGTTTCAACAAGACGGCGCGGCGCTACGTGCCACACAGCCGAAGCTACACTCCATGTAGTAGTAGCATTTTCAAAAAAAAAAAGTTTTTTGGCGGACCCTTTAGTATGAATCAAAGATAAGTATTTTGTATTTTCTATTTACAATGCAATATATGATATTTTGAGACCACCAAAAAGGAAAAACTGATGAAAATATATGTAAACACAAAACAATTCACAGAAATAACATTTTTCAAATAAGATAAACCAATTCTACTGGTAGAGTAACTTTTTAGCAAGGAAATGATTTTGTTTGTCTAAAAATAATATATATAATAAAAAATAAAAAAAGCTAAAGGACTTCTCTTGAGCAGAAGCGATTGGAGTCTGAAATTCTACAAATCAATTTACTTCAACGATTTCGGTCGCTTGCATTTATATCCACCGCAGTTTTTAGTTCTGTATTTGAATATAAAACAGTTTGTGAGATTCCTTAACATTTCATTTGCAATAAGCCTTTCGCTTTTTCCAAATTTTGGCGAATTTTCGAAATTTGACAGACCACAGAATTTCTATCCAAAGAATAGGGAATGGACGTTTCGTCCCATATGTTGTAACACTTTTTGATCTTTATCGTTGGAAAGGTCTCAATGAGTGCAATTATTTTTTTTTGTATGGGCATAAGTCTGTATCTCGTGCAGAGGAAGTGTTAGAGCCTAATAACTGTTGTACTATGCTATAACACCTAAAGCAGCTATTGGACTATAACACTTTCCCTGCACGAGATACAGACTTATGCTCATACAACAAAAAATGGCACTCATTGAAACATTTCAAATGATATAGGTCAAAAAGTGTTACAGCACTTGGAAAGCAACTTGTGCAGGAAAGATTTTCAGTGCAGTACAACAGTTATTATGGGCAGTTACACTTTTCCTGCACGAGATACAGACTTATACTTGGAGAACAAAAAATAAGACTCATTAAGACCTTTCCAATGATATAGGTCAGAAAGTGTTGCAACACTTTTTACGAAAATTGTGCAGGGAAAAAGTTATAGCTCAGTGCAACAGTTATTTTGCTATAACTGTTTCTCTGCATGGAGATACAGACTTACATATATTACAAAAAATAGCATTCATTTAGACCCTTCCAATGATATTGAACAGAAGGTGTTACAACACTTGAGACGCAGCTTATTATGGGTTTTTACACATTCCCTGCACGAGATACAGGGTTATGTCAATACAACAGCAAATAGCACTCATTGGGACCTTTCCAATGATATAGGCCAGAAAGTGTTACAACACTTGGGTCGTACTTTGTGCAGGGGAAGAGTTATAGTTCAGTGCAACCGTTATGGTGCTAAAATACTTTGCCTGCAAGAGATACAGATGTATGCCCAGGACAAAAAAAAAAAGTACTTAATAAAAAATAAAATAAAACCTTTCCAATGATATATGTAGGTCATAAAGTGTTACAACCATGGGACGCAACTCATACAATTATGCCCATTCTCCTTTCTCTTTCACGCAAGATAAATGTTTTTCTCTCTAGTAAACACCCTCTTCTGCCGAAAACAACCCAATTTATGAAGTTTGGAAGAGGAATTGGGCGAAAATTGGTGACTGATAGAAAAATTTGCAGTTTTGGTAAATGTTTTGTGGCAAATGAATTCCATCACTAAATACAATGGCCCTAAGTAATAGATCCCAATCCAGCTTAAAGTCGACTTTTACAAGGACATCCGTAGAAATAAAAGACTTGCGTACCTACGAAATCTTGTAAATTAAAATCTCACATTCGAGATCTTGCATCACAAAATCCCACTATGGCCGATCAGTTTCTAAAACTTGTTGACCTTTTTTGACTAATTACTGGCCAATTAAATGGCATGCTTTTTATGAATATCCTACATATGAGATACCAAGATCCAAGAGCCAAGGCCTGGTATGCCTACTAGCCAAACTAAGTTGCGAATTGCCATAAACTTTTCGTTGCTTCCAGTTGCTCGCAACATAAATCAATTTGAAGCCTCGAGAAAACCGAAGAGATTTAAGGTGGCGAATCCATTTTTGATTGCAATTGGACCCCAAAGAACTGAATGTTTATTCTTATATTTGTTTTTTTTTAATTAAGTTGTAGGAATAATAAACTTATGTGGAGTACCATCACGAATAACAAACAGTTTAAGAAAAAACCACCATATATTTTAACATCCGACAAGAACGTGCGACTCATCTATACAAATTATGCTTTCCTCATCATCACGATGTCATAATTCATTAAAATTTCAAGTTATTTTCAAAAATTCTAAATATTTATGCCTCAATCTCATTTTTTTCCCAATTTAGAAACACAAACTAAGTTTTATTTCAAAAGTTAAAATGTTAAGTATACGCCTGGGTGAGCGTGGATTGCTTTGGTTTTTTCTTCTTATTTTAATTGGATTTTATGTCAGTATTGTTTCTCATTTCTAATGGAAGTTTTCCTCATTTACCATCGACGTTTAAAGTCTTAAGATATTGATTGTTATAAACCTCATAAAACTGAAAATCTCTACTACGAGTATTAACAAATCATAAAGTATGATTTAAAAAAAAAAGTTAAGAAAGAATAAGAGTGCCGACTCTATTTGTTGGCGAAAAAATAACATAAAATAGATTTTCCAACATACTTACTGATATATTATATACACATACGAATACGATAGTATTCATAAATAGTTTTTCATGTGAGTGGAGGAAATTTATTGATTCGAATTGGTTTCTTGCTAAGTACTTAGGTTTCATGGAGTGGAAAAGTTTAACTTGCTATACGAGTAGGTTAGGTTCATATATACGATAACTTTGAATAGAGTTTTTCGTTTTAGTTTTTTTTTTCTGAGTAAAAGTTTAAAACTAATCCATAAGGTCAAAGATGACGTGATCTTACTCTTATTTTCTTTTCCCAAGTATGAAAATATTGTAAGAAAAAAAATGTAGTTTAAAAATAAATTTGGGAGTTTTCGGTGGAAAGTTAAAATTTAATGATGGTAGTGCAAATTCCCTGTCACGTCAAAATACCATGCAACATTTAATATATGCAAAAATACAAATTAAATATTAAGTTGATTGAAGAATATTCTTTGTAAAAAAAAATAAAATACATGACTGGGTCGTACGTACTTGCTTCTATGTTCAAAAACTTAGAATTTTGAAAATTGTTTAATTATAAAAACATGGATGTTATGAAGAAAAAATGAACGACTGGGTCGCACGTACTTGCTCTTATGTTCAAGACACTGTGGATTTAAGAAAATTGTATATAAAAACATGGAAATTGTGAGAGAAATGTAGAGAAGCATGAAATACGACATTTAAATTGGCTAAAACAACTCTTTTGACAATTTGAGGTGAAAAAAAAACAATATCATCTTAATTATTTATTGAATATGTTTGTATGTAAAAAAAAAAGTTTAAAGTTGGAGCGATTTTTTAAAAAAATAATTTTTTATATATAAAATTCTAAAACCATTTTTAAGGACAATTTTTGGTATGCAAATCAAAAGTATGTATTTATGTGTATATAAAAACAAAATTTGAAAAAAAAATTGTCAACCTGTTTTTGAGATATCGAATCTTCAAAGAAAAATTTTTTAACTTTTCTTAAAAATTCAAAAACTATTTTTTGAAAGTTTTGATATTCAATGTTATTTAATCTTATCTGAAATTTGTATATAAAAAAATAATATAAATCTGTTTAGCCAATAGCGAAAAAATTCAAAATAAAAAAAACACGTTATATGACAGGTATACTATTAATAGTTGCTAAGTGTAAAATTTTATAATTTTTAGTAGTAGATCGTACTAATTTCAGTATATGGAAAAAGTTGAGTAAAAATCGTAGGAGTCAGTTTTGAGAAAAAAAATATTTTCCTTTGTGGTTTTTAACTTTTGTTATTTTTTCATAAATGTAAAATTTTTTTCTGAAAATATTTTAGGGAGTACTAAAAAGCTCTTAAGTATCCAGTTTCAGAAAATCGATCATGTCACTTTCGAAATATTTGATTTTCAAAAAAAAAAAAAATATTGAAATTTTTTTTAAAAATCCAAAAAATGTTTTTTCAAAAATTTTGATACACAGTATTACTTATTTTTTGAAAGCTTCTGTATAAAAAAAATATTGAAATCAGTCTTACCGTTTTGAAGAAAATCAAAAATTTAAAAAAAATGGTTCTTTGGGAGGCACCATTAATAACCATTTTTAGAAAAATGGTTTCCCACCCAAACGTAGCCTTTACTTAAGTAAATTTATTATTTTTGTTTTAAAGTTGTGGAGCCGTTTTTGAGAACAAAGCGATTATGCAAAATTGATAAAAGAAATTGTATGGCAGGTACCGTTATTTTTGGTTTAAAATAAAAACGTGTGGTCAAAATCACTAAAAACCACTATGTACCAAGGTTGAAGAAAATCGGTCGAGCTGTTTAGGCTGTAGACGAACAGACATAATTGTGCCACCCACTTTTTTGGTCTTGGTAATGTCATGTTTGATTGTTGGCTCGATTTTTTTTTTGCACGAATCCAAAACTTGCCTTAGTAAAAATGATTATATACACTATTTTACAGAAAATAAAAATAGAAAAATGGTTCTTTAGGTGGCGTCATTAATAACCATTTTTTAATAAATGGTTTTCTATCTAAAGGCCTTCACTAAAAGTAATTTTTTTAAATTTTTTTAAAAAATATTGTGAAGCCATTTTTGAGAAAATATGATTTTGGGAAAGCTTAGAAAATCGTATGATACCCTTTTTTTTAATTTCCAAATACAAGTTTGAAAAAATCGTGTTTAGGGGGAATGACCAAAAACTATTCTATGTACCAAATTTGAAGAAAATGGATTTGTATCTTTCTGAGATCACCATACAAATTTCTCACAACTAAAACTAAATGGCGGTTCAGAGCGAAAATTTTTGAGTTCAAAAGTTAAATTAAATTCTCAAAATTAGTATTTTAACTTGATTTTGTAAAATTTTGTCAAACTTTTTTAAGATCAAAATTTCTGTTTAATGATATATTTCACTAGAAAATAGCTGAGTTAATTGGAAAAACAAAGAACGGAAATACCATGAATTAATAAAAATAAAATAAAAATTTAAATAGTTTAAGCTATTTTTCAAATTTTAATTTTATAAATGTTTTAAGTTTTTAATTTAATTCAAAAAGAAATTTTCAAACAGTTTTTGAAATATCGAATTTTCAAAAATATATATTTTTTTTTATTCAAAAAAATACTTTTTAAAATTTTGTATTTAAATCTTTTTTTAAGTTTTTGTATAGAAAATTTAATTCAAATCCAAAAGTGAAGTCAAAATCAAAAACAAAAATGTTCTGTGAGCTCTATTGGAAATTTGTTTTACTCTAACAATGATGTAGGTACCTATTAAGTTTAACTTCTTGTTTAAATAGCACTCGGCCGGGAACTGGTTGGCTTATTTAGGCTCTAAACGTGACAGCATTGTTAAAATAAACTTCTTATCTGCATACTTATTGAAACACATCAAATAGCCTATCATTTTCATGCAATGGCAACAGCTTTTATATTTCATTATATTTTACCCTATGAATCAAACAAACAAGTATTCCAAATTCTACACTATAAACATCTAGTAATCCTTGTCTCACCCTTACACAGTTGTAAGTATAGCTCATTTAAATACACGTCAAGGAAAATATTATATTTGATGTTTACTGCCAAGGTATTTCGTTATTTTGAAAATTCAAGTTACTTAGATTTACATACATTTATTAGTAAAAAATCTTAAATTTTACTGGTGCGATGTCAATTCAACCTGGTGCATGTGCAAGCGTAACATTGTCATAAGTTTAATTTAACATGGTATAATTTAGACCAGCTATACTCAACCTGCGGCCCGCGGGCCGCATGTGGCCCTTCGAGCTTTTTAAGTGGCCCACCTGGCATATGTACTTACATAATTATGCGATTTCATAGAAAACTGAATATCATAAATCAAAATTTACAACCGTTTGGAAAAAGCGCCTAAATCAATTTGGAATCAACACCCAAAAACAGACTGAATATTTTGGATAATACTTCCTGATTTCGTCACTTTCTTTTAAAAAATGAAACAATGCCCGAAATAATAAATCAAATGGGAAATAAAGCCCAAAAAAGGAAACATTTCGAAACAAAGAGTTTTGTCAGTGAAAAACATCAAATTTGAAAAACAAGTGGAAAAAGCTCCATCGACATCTAATGTCACTTTGTCTTTTCGTTTTCACGAATGACTGAAAGCGTTTTCGCTTGATCCTCCCGTAGCCTCCGGTAGTATTTCAAATGCTTCTGAAAAAGTTCATTTGGCACGAGATGACAGTTCTTCTTCTGAAAGGAACAGAAAATTGTTCTGAATTTGATTTCAGAATCGGAATGAGAAGCGTTCACACGAAACGAATCGCTGTTCAGATTACCAATCGAAAAGGCCATTCATTTTGGAATGACCATTGTGCATTTTCATTGTACTAAGATTTGAAGTTAAAAGGAAACAATTATGAAAAAAATGGATAGGCCAAACATTTCATCCTCTCTAATTCTCTATCATCGTCATCTTCATACCTTGCTGTAGATTTTTTGCTTAGGTAAGGAGTTTACTCAAAATAAAAACCCAAAGTGGAGACATTCATTGCTGTTATTCAGGAATATCAATATTCAGAGAACAGCTGTGTGAACGTTTGATTACCGATCACCCAAATGCAACAACCTAGTGCACAAATACAACCAAACCCAAACTTCAGGATCAAGAAAAGGGTTGCAACTTGTTCGTTTGGTATTCTGGAATCTGGGTCTATGAGCTCCGGAGGGTTCTTCCGGATTACCAAACGAAAACGATATGACAAAGCAAACATTTTGCCAACGTGTGAAAGAAACGGATTTTGTAGCTGATTAAACTCAAATCCGAAGTAATTTTGAGAGAGACACAAACTAAAAAAAAAACAATAAGACTGGGAAATGAGTGACCACAACATACATTTTCCTCGTTCTACTTCAGGTAATAGATAATGTTCCTGACAGAAAAAAAAATCAGAAAGTCGACGCTGGATTGAAAAATTAACATCTTGGATCTTCAAACGTTTGGGAATCAGTGTTTTCAATCCTACAAAAAATGAAATAAACGAATTAGTTTAGCATGTAGGAGCAATCCAGATCTTGAAAACGTGTTCTAAATTTCAGAAATCCAATTAATTTTTATATTAAAATGAATAAACCATTCAATATACATTACTGAAGACCTAAGTGCAAAAAATAATTTATGTTGCGGCCCGAGGCAAAAGAGCTAAAACATCTTTGAGGCCCTTATGAAAAAAAGGTTGAGTATGGCTGATTTAGACCTTACAGAGGTAAGCATTGCCAAGTTAATTCCAGTTGGTTGAAATGCAATCAAAACTTAATTTGGCATTTGAGATCATGCCGACTATGCAAGATAGCAGTGTTAAAATGACAATTTGCCATGTTTATTGGCAAGTATAACATTTTCTTAGGCTTAATTTAGCAGTATTTCATGTGAGCTGCACAGGTCAACATGGTTAAAAGTACAGTTTGCCCTGTTTATTTATCCTGGTTCAATTTTAAGTCGTGTAGATGACATTAAAAAATTCTGTCAGCTCAGTTAAATATACAAAATTGCATTAAAAGGGTTTTAACCAAACGAAGCTTCATTTCAGGTGAAAGCAATTGAGCAGAGTTTCTCAGTCCACGAAGACCTGCATATATTTTTCTAATTGCAACTGAGATTGCATCACAACAGCTGAGAGAGCTTTTTAAAGTGAAGCCTAAATATGTAACCTTCTCTAAGTAAGGAATTATTACTCCACTGAGAATAATTGGAGGGAAGTCCATAGAATGAATTTCATTTATACAACAAATCATAGCAATAGTTTTAGAGGGGTTGAGCCTGAGTTTATTGTCACACATCCACAGTTGAATTCTATTTAAATCTTCAGTAGTTCGAACTACAGCGTCTTCCATCAATCCAAGTGGACGATTGATGTAAATTAAAACGTCATCTGCGTACATATGAATTAAACAGTCTTCAACAACATCAGGAAGATCATTGATAAATAGTGAGAATGGAAGTGGTCCCAAAACAGAACCCTGTGGTACTCCTGTGTTAACAAAAAAGGGGGAAGAGATAACGCTTTCAACTTCTACCGATTGTATTCTATTTTTCAAATAATTACATAGCAGACGAACAGATGCATTCGTGAACTTGAAAATGTTTTGAAGCTTAAAAATAAGAATAGAGTGATCTATTTCTATACAATCGAAAGCCTTTGATGAGTCCAACAGCACCAAAACGCCAATTTTATCAGCATCCAACGCAAATCGAAGATCGGAGGTTACTTTCATAACTGCCGACTCACAACTACATATTTAAAGTTCTAAAACCTGACAGCCATTTAGAGAGCTTTTGGTGAGCGTTAAGAAAGCTTATCATTTGGTTGTATATAAGTTTCTCAAAAACTTTTGAAAAATATGATAGGTCTGAAATCAGCTGGGGTACATGGGTTCGTTTTTTTAGGTATTGGAACTATTCTTGCTGCTTTCCAATCTAAAGGAAATTGGGTTGAAAATGAATTTGATAAACTTCGGTGAAATATGATCACAGCCAACAGCATTTGACTTAATTGAACGAATTGCTTCAATGACATCACACTCGTTAACACATTCAAACGAGAAATTTACAGTACTATCAAAATCATAAAATGTACTTATATCTTCGGCACTTAGTTTACATTTCTGCGATTTTGTGTCTTTACAAACTCCTGCCGCTTTAAGATTATTCTATAAGACTTTGGAGTCAAGCGCTGGATTCAATTTTTCGCTTAAATAAGTTCTTTTAGATGATCGAATAGCACAAGATACCTTATTTCGGGCAGTATGAAATTGTCTTTTATTATATTCTGAGGGATTTCTTTTAAATCTTCGAAAAAAACGCTCTCTTTCTCTAGTTAAATTTTTTATTTCAAGATTGTACCACGGACAAATATGGTTAAATTACACATTTTTTCATGTAATTTGTACAAGATTACTAATTTAAAGCATTTTTAAATTTACAAAGTGTAATGCAGATTTAACAATCAACCTGCGTTCATTCAACACAACATTAAAATCGTGCATGTTGTTGAATACTAAACCTGATCATGGTCAACTGTGTTTCTTTTATTTTTGATATTTGATTAATTATACCTTTTTTTCTCTGATTGCAGTTGTTTTGACATTGCTAGAAAACAACTTGAATGTGTACAAACAGAAACGTTTGGTTTAATATTCTATTTGCCATCTGCTATGGAACCTAATTCAACACATACCTTCTTATGAAAACTGACTTTGTTTTCTTATGCTATTCCAAGCTGGAAAAAAATATAAAATTTTTTCCTCCTCTTCTCTATTTTGCATTCAAATTTCAAATCAATTTGAAGGAGTAGTTGTTTAAGTCAGTAAACCTTTATTATTTGAAGAACTTTTTCATTTTTTGTCAGAAATTGAGAAAAACGAAATTTGAATGTACGTTATTGGATGAAAAAAGTCACTTTTTGTTTCGAAAGAGCATTTTCAAGTTGAATTTTGATTGCCATGCATCTTGACTAAATGTCCTTGGCAATCGATAGAATTCAGGGCTCTGGGCTTAGTAAAAAAATAAATTTAAAAAAATACCAAAAGTCAAAATGTCACCTTTTGTTCCTAAGCTCTTCATTTGTAGAACGCACTTATTAAACGTCATTCCAATGACATTGACATTCAAATAAAAAAAAGAGCTGTATTTATTGCTAGATTAATTTTGAATGGCTTTCCTTTTGTCCTAATCACATCATATGTAACTAGCATTGGAATGGAATCATATCATATGTAACATAACATTGGAATGGACTCTAAATTTTGTATTCATACCTAAATGAAACCTTTAAATAGCTCTCAAAATCACAATAAAGACCAAACGTGTGAACAATCCCCAGACCGATTTCAATTCATTATGATCTTTACATCAATGAAAACTTTTCAGCTGACTACAACTCTCTACAAACTACAAACTACTAATCGTTTAGTTCCTACTTCAACTTTGGTAGTTTATCAGAAAAGTTGTCATTCGCAAATTGCGAATACGACACTGATATAAAATCCAAAGAAAATTGAAACAAAAGTTTAAACATTAATCTAAAAACAATCTACACACACTCGGGCGTATACTTAATATTTTTTTTTTTTAAGATTATTTTCGTTGAAACAAAATGCATTTTTACGTAATTTGACTCCGTTTATCTAGATACACTCAAAACGTAATAAATAGGATTAAGATTTCCGAAATTCATTTTTGAAAATTTCAACATTTGGCAAGTTTCCATTTAAATGACCATTTCATGTGTTTGAGTGTATACTATGTATGTATGTATATACATATGTAGGTATGTCACTGTTTTGCTATCTATTTAGAAACATTTGAAGGCGACTCGCCTGTGACTCTTCACATTCGGCTAAAAGGAAATAAATCAAAGTCAGCAGCTTGCGATGTTTGTTTCCTTTGAATTTGAATTCGTATTCTGCTATAAAGTTTGTTTTTCCTTTGAAAGAATATAAATGTACATAGGGTGTCCTTGATGGCAACACAAACAAAAAATACTAACTATAAACAATTTTATTTTTTTTTTCTAGAAAATACAAATACACTTTAAGATAGTCCATCACACTCACTTAAGAAACATATTGCACCGGAAGAGATTTAATGCAAATTATTTGCTTTTTATCGTTTCCTTTTGAAAATACCATGTTCTTTTGATGGAAGGTGTAGATTATTCTTTTTTTCTTTTCTTTTACTGACGACCGACAACCTAGGGAGCAATGTGACGTGACGGTAATAGAGGGTGTATAGTTGGACTTTTAGGTGGAAGAACAGTCCTTATTGTTTAAACATGATGAGAGGCAGAGTGGAAGTAGTTTTTCAGGATGTCATGTACTTTTTATTGCACTATTCACGTGGAAAGTTTTTGTTTCAAGGGTTAGAGAACAGGAAGTTTTGGTTGTAGAACACATTTTTATAATTCATTAGCCATTAGTGCATTAATGACTTTAAACAGTTCGTGGTTGTTGTTGTTAGGTGACCATAATAATTCAAATGAAAATAATCATTCACACAACAGCAACAATTCTTGTTCAGCAGAATGTATTAAAAATTGCACCGGATGTCATCAAATTTTAATGTTTTAAGGATATTTCTATTCATTTTTCATGTAAAAATGTACCAACAAAAAAAGATTTATTGATACAAAATTATAGAAAATGAATATTGAATATAGACCTAAGTATACGTGGGTTGTATCCAGCAAAACTAGTTTATTTAGAAAATTGAAAATGGTAGTGCTTACTTCACTTTATACATACCAGGTATGCTAATTACAATTGTAGTTCAATTACAAACAAATTAGCCATTACTATTTGTATTTTGTAATTAAAAAAAGAATAATATTTATTACAAATTTAATGGGCAATCAGTTGTTTTTTAATTATTTTGCACAAATTGAATTGATAATTATTTATTTAAATACATATTTTACGAGTAACGAGTATGAATCGCCCCTGTCTAAATAACTAAATACTATGCAACTTTTAGACGTGTGGTTTTCAAGAAGAAATAAAACGCATATAATTTTATTTTATGGTCAACAATTTAGCTTTATTATAAAGATAAGGGTTTGCCATTTTGTTTTAAAAATGATTTCAGGCAAGTGGCTGCCGCAGCTGGCTCGAATAAATTCTAGTCGAGAGGCCCAATTTTCGACCACCAATTTTCGACGCGATAGTGGATGGACTCATTCGGGTCTTCTTCGGTACTCTGCTTGACAGCAGCAATAGCGTCTTCAGTGCGCACTGTACGGCGTCTCTGAGGATGTGCATTATTCACTAGAGTAAACGTTGTGCGAAACCGATGCATGGTTGTTCGAATTACCGACTCTGCTGGGCGATTATGTCGACCGAATATTGGACGCAGCGCGTGATGCGCGAGCCAAACCATTATTTTGGTAATAAATTTGCACGATTTGCAAACGTTGTTCAGGAGAAAGTTTATTCAATATGAAATGGCAAACCAAACTGAGCATAAATCAAGTGACAGCTGCTGTCAAAAAGACCTACTCTGAAAAAAGTATTGCCAGATTGAAAACTTCACGTCTAAAAAACACCATTTATAAGCAAGAATTTAGACTTTTGCTATTTGCATTGTAATTTTGTTCTTCCGGATAAACTTTTCAATTACATTTTTTATTAATCTGGGATTAAAACTAGTAAAACATCAATTTGACAGTAATTTAAATCGGTGATGCCACCACACTGATAAGAACAAAATTAAATAATTTTTCACGAAGACGATCATACGAAGCTTATATATTTAGTCTATTTGTGTCTTTTCATCACGGAAAGAATTGAAAAATCATCAATTGAAAAATTTGCAGTTGCAGTTTACGAATCATGTTTAATTCGTAAATCAAGACATTTTAATCCCAAATTAATACAAAAACTGGTAATTTAACAGTCAAAACGTAGCAATTTACAAAATTTGTTTCTTCGTGATTTGCAATTAAAATCCATGATTCAAGTTTGTACTTTTCATAGCAAAATACAACTGTTTTGGCGCAACTTACTCTCCAAAAGCATAATTTCACAAACAGCATTTAAAAATATTGATTTGCGATAAATATTTAGTAATTAACATTGCACAATCACTGAATTACGTTTTTTTCTCGTAATTCGCAACTCCATGAGAATAGTTGCAAATCACCAACAAAAAATTCCTAAATCACGACTTTCTTGTCGCAATTTACTTCTCGAAGAAATAAAGCACCACAGCATGGCAGGTATCTAATCATCAATGTGTGACAGCAACGATCTGTAATGCAAATTGGCCTGGTGGCTGCAAGCGTAAAGTATTTATTTCAAATAAATAAAATTAAATGTGTATACCTGCAAAATGAAGAGTCGAGAAAGGATTGATCTTTCCAAGTGGCAATATCACGAAATAAAAGTGGTGATAACAAATCTTTTTTGCAAATTTACAAATTGTGCAATTGAGGAATATTTGGATCAAATTGCGATTTGTTGTTCGCAATTTTTGTTTTCTCTCGATAGAATAATTGATACTTAAAGAGGGTTGATTTACAATTTTTGAGTATCAATATCTTCATTTTGCTCAGTTTTGCAAATTGCAAACAAATAGTCGTAAATTGCGAAATCCCGAGCCAAGGTATAAATCGGGATTCATTTTTCGTAATTTGCAGCTCGTTTTTCGTGATATGATCCAAGAATTCTTTCCGTGATCAGCCTATATGTAACATATAGTTTTCGCAAATGAAAGGTTTGTTCAAAACATTGACTAAAACTGCCAATTGTTACTTCTTTTACTTTCAACCAATTTTTGCTCAATTCCTTTTCTTCATCACTTCAAAACTTGCGTAAAGTTGGCAGAAGAGAGTGCTTTTGTCAGAGAGTTAAAGATGTTCCCTTCCTAAAAAGATCTGTCGAAATCCAGGTTGACGTAGGTGATGTCAGATAAATAAAAACAGACATAGTAATATGAAGCACAGCAAAAATTAACTAACTAATGAGAAGTTCGTTTTGCAATTCGAAGATTTGCTGCAATTTTAAAATCAAATCCAGAAGTATTTACCACGATTACAGAATCAGATGAATGACCTGCCGAGAGAGGTAGACTCAATTTTGACATTTTGCTCAAAGTTGGTAATCACCTCTATTAGTGAATTCGCGAAATGAGCTTTTGCCACGATTCAACCCATTTTCGAGATTTTAGCTATGTATTAGTGAATTCGAGATAGAAAATTGAACGACTGTCGGTAATATTACCTGCACCACCGACATTTTGTTTAACAAATTGGATATTAGTGGAACCGCAAACCATTCGCTCTCCATACAAACTTTGCCATTTTACATCCGCACCAATTTTGTAGCGAATCTGCTCTTGATTTTCCTTATTTGCCAGAAAATTATAATGAATAACACAGAAATGTAAATTTAGACTTATAATTTTGAATTTAAAAGTATTATTTATTTAAAGTAAAGTATTTAACATTCTTTTTGAAGAAATACCTAAATTGTTTACAATTTTAGGATGCTGTTTATACAAGCTTCATGTGAGGCGACTCATTTTGACGTGAGGACTGTCTGAACACCCTTGAGATTGCATGTGACATTTAAAATGTCAATAAATGACAAAAGCGATAATATAGTTCGGAAAATGGTAGGGAAGTGCAGGAATCGATAATATAGTTTATTCGGCGAGTTCACTAATTGAGAAAAAACGCGACGTTTTTAACGATGTATGACACATTCGTTTTGAGAAATGGATCGGCTCCCACAAATCTTTGCCCATTCTTCCTTACATTGTATTTATAGCATAAATGAAAGGCTTTAATTCAAGTAACTGAGGATTGCTCAGAGAAGAAAAGAGTTATCAGGAAGATTTAGGGCCAGTTTCAAATGTTCCGGTTAAAGTCTCGGATAGCCTAACCGGAACTTATCCGCAAGATAAACTTCAACTTTTGGTTTCAAATGTCTCGGATAGTGATATCCGACAGATAAAGTTTCGGATAGCCTAACCACCGGTTCATGTGGCTGTTAAAGCTTTTATCCAGAAGATAAGAAATACATATATTAGTTTGAAGCAATTGAAAAAATATAGTTTTAGACCATTTCTTCGATGAAGAGCACATTATATATTTATTGAAGAATATTTTAATTTATTACAGTTATTTATGTACATATGTACATAACTACGTCTTAACCATATTTAAATATTTTAAGCCGCAATGCACTGTTGAAAGGATGTTTGTCCATAGTTGACACCTCTTGTGGGGTCTTCTTTTCTTCTTTATTTTCGAATAGGGATATATTTTTCTTCTTGTTTGTAGGCCAAAATTCTAGCTCCAACGTTGAGGATGGGTAACTGACACGCGTATCCTTCGAAATATTGTGAATTTCGCTTTAAATCAATCCGCCGCGGTTCGAACTGAATTCAAATCTTTAAAATGCTAAACTGCTACGAGTCTCCGTCGAAATATTGTCAATTTTGCTTTAAATCAATCCGTCGCGGTTCTAATTAAATTCAAATCTTTAAAATCAATGACAATTTAAATCAAAACGACAATTTTGTTTTGTTTTGACAGGAAAAAATTTAATTTTCAGTATGTTTTCAGTATGTTGTTCTCAAACTGTAAGTGTCTAGTAAAGGAGATGGCCAAAAATGTATGGACAAAAAACCCAGAATCGACAAGAACGAAATATAAGCCAATAGTTACCCTGTAATAAGCAATTAACATTTTAGCAAAAACAAAAGAAGATGGTAGTTTTCCAAAGAAAAAAATGGTGTCCAGAATGCAAAAACCCAGAGAGCAAGCTAGCAAAATCCAAAAACTAACAAAGCTTACAGAATATAATGAAAACACACCAAAACGCAAAATTCAACAAATAACACCCTAAAAATAATAAATAAATAACCTACTAAGACTATAATTATTTTTTGCTACTGTTCATTCATATGTAGCTACAAACGAGTAGAATAATAAAAGTATGTATTTAGCTATTGCTTATAACCGTTTTGTGTTGTTAGGTATTTTATGTTTAAGTTGTATGGATTATTTAACAATACATATCAACCATACTTTTCCATTATCTCTCACAAGCTATTCATAAAATAATATTTACAACGGATTGTTCACTAATTATATTCAAGTTCTTTATCTCTAAATATAAACGATCCATGATGGTTTTTCGATCTATAGATAACATATTTTCGATGTACCTATTCACCCCTCAAAACCTGCATATGATTTTTTTCTGTCGACTCTGGGTTTTTTTTGGCCATCTCCTTTATTCACCGGTTAGTTTATCCGAGACTTTGACGATGAAACAGAAAATAAATAACAGCAACTTTTATCTACTGGATAGGGTTATGTGTCGGATATCTATCCGAAACTTTAACCGGAACATTTGAAACTGGCCCTTAAACAGATAAATTTGAAAGGAAGAAAATTAGTTCTTTTAAGCAATTTATCTCACGTTAAGTTTAAACAATTAACATCACGTAACATTACAAATTTGAAAAGACCAAAAAAACGTTTTTATTTTAAAGCTGGAATTCCTCCAAAACGCGATTCGATAGAATTTTTCTGACTTCAGATTCGAGTTCAGCATACTTAAACCCTACGGAGAAGTATATTTTGGTTTCTTTATCTAAAACCTTGTTGACCAGTCAAATTTATTTGGAATGAAAAGTTGAAAAGTCAACGAAATGCAAGATCTGCCGAAAACATCGCCATCGCTCTTGACAGTGTGCAAGAGAACCTGATACGATCAATTCAATTAATGGAGGCCTAAATTTGTTGGCCCAAATTGGATGATACTGATAGTTCCAAGAAAAGAACACTACGTGTTATACAGCTGATGCTACAAAGAACATTATGTATGAACTATTTGAGGGTAGGGTTATCTCTCGAGGCGGTGACGTCGACGTGAATTATTATCCACCAAGACCCCGTTAGAATTTTTCGGGTTGAGTACAAAATCCCGCCGAAAGACATAATCCCGAATAGCTAATATACCGAATATCAGAACCTCGAATGGCTTAGTACTGTTCTTAGTACTAAAAAGAAAAAATCTCGCTCGCCATTCGAGGCTCTAGATTTATAGATACTTGTTGATTTTTACACTCAAATGTGCTGAGAATTTTTTTTTTGGTATAATACAATTCGTGATTTTTTACATTCCAGATTTTGTTCCTTTTGAAATTTTTCAAGATTCTTGTCATTTGAGATCCCAAATTGAACAAAGTCAAGCCAAAAAAAAAGCTGTTGGATTTCTTTGATAAATGGTTTGAGACTTTTATTTTGGTATGTACTTCACAATTCGTGATTTTTGTACATACAAGATTTTTGTTTTGTTGTTTTTCATATTTTTGTATTCAAGATTCTTATCCTTTGAGATCCCCAAATGAACAGAAGTTAAGAAGTTTTCTTTGAAAGTACTAAAAGTACTAAAAAAGTTTTAAAATTCGGGATTTTATCTCCGAATGCATTCGGGATTTTTGGGATTCTGTCCATTCTGGATTTTGCCATTCGAAATTTTATCCATTTGGGAATCGGGATCTTGTCCATTCGGAGTTTTGCCCATTCGGGATTTTTTCCATTCGGGATTTTAACATTCGAGATTTTGGGCTTTGGTATAGCAGGCTAGCGATCAAATTCAGCCAGATCTGTCTGGAGGCATCATTGAAAGTTGGAAACCTGAACGTTAAAGTTAATCCTCCACTGAAAAACTGTTTCATGAGTTAGCTTATTCGACTCAGAGTTTACTCAGTGATAAAAAACTGCGAGATCATCCTGGAAACTCCTGAAACGGTCCGGTTAAATCAGAAATAAACTCAGAGTTCACATATGTAATTTGATAAGTTTTTGACAGATGTGTATTTCTATTGACATTGAAGAGCGTTCAGTAATTGATCACCATCACAATTTGGATGGTGTAAGGGGGATATCCAAAGTGTCCAACATTTACTTCAATAGGGGTTTGACAGTGAAATTTAGTCTCCCGATGAAAAACTGTTTCTGAAATTTTTTTCAACGAAATGACCTCATTTGACCTAATGAAAATGTAGTATAGCCCTTTTAACGCTTTATGTCTTGCCTAACTGTTGGTGCTCTCTACCGAATTTTAAGAAGAGAATGTTTGCTGAATGAAAAATGAAGCCAAGTTCTGGTTTAAATACGTTGTGTGAATTTAGAGGCCAGCAAGTTTTTAAATTATATTTTAAAACCATCCAACATCAATTTTTTTAATTAGCTCGCACTAAAGGGGTTTTGAGAACCCTTAAAATGGTTTAACATAGTGCGAGCGTTAGGAAAAAAGGTAAGGATTCAAGAGGAGATACCAATGTATATTGGTTTTGTAGTTCTGAATATCAAAATGAGAGCATTCCAGGTAAAGCATTCCACATTTGGGCAGTGCGACTAAGAAAAGATTCTCTATACTTGACAGTACGTCCGAAATTGGACTTAAGGGTAAACTGATGTGCATTCCTAGAAATACGAGTATTAGGGTGGAACTGCTTACTGCCTGAACAGAATATAGTGCTGCAACTGGAGCTGCAGCAGCTACTGGAATAGCTGTCAAAAAGTGTCGTACTTGATTTTTTTACGCGCCCACAATGCAGCTGTACTGCTTTCTGACATTTTAGCATCGAACATAAAAATGAAAACAAAAATAAAAATGAATAATGATGAAAAAGAAGCTAAAATTGGTTTACGTTCTTATGAGTGATTGAAAAGAGTTTAAAAATTACTCTTATCCACATGTAAACACTTCGTTTTGCTCGCAATTTTGAAACGTCAAAAAAGCTGCAAGCAAAATTTAAAAGTTGGCCAACTTGTTCAGCTGCGTCTTGTTCTGTTCACATCATTGAATGTGTGGGAATTTAACATTTTGACAGCTATTGCAGTTGCAGCTCCAGTTGCAGCTCCGTCTCCATTATGTTCAGCCAGTTAAGGGGATTGCAGCGGTGTTCGAGCGATGCAAATGTTTCCGTTATTGTTCTATCACCTATCATTTTCAACGCTCTATTTTGAATTCTATCCAAGAGACTTAGGTGGGTTTTAGGGGCACCTGCCCAGATATGGGAGTTGTACTTAAGCTTATAGAAAAAAAAAAAAATGGTTTGTGATGCACATACCCAGAACAGAAAGCTGTTCGGTTTCCTCGATGCAAGTGCCACTCATGGATTGTTACATAGGGGGTGGGTTTTGCTTTAACGACTAAAGACAGCATTGAGTTTTTGAAGCATTCAATTCTACACGGTTTCTTATTCCCCATTGGATAATGCTGTTGAGATCAGGATTTAATGAGCTTATCATAAGCTGCCGTTCAAGTTCCATATCCGAAGATCAAGGAAGTGAATCTTGAAACGAATATCAAAAGCTAAGGGTGCTGTCGTCTGCATAACAATTTAATGGATTAGAAGTTTCAGACAGAAGATCATTTATAATAAAATGCACGACTGGATCGCACGTACTTGCTCTTATGTTCAAGTTGTGTGGAACTTAAGAACTTTAAAAAATATTCAGAAATTATTACAGAAAAAGTATAAAAAAGCATTTAAATCGTTCTTTTAATTGTTTAAACAGCCTGATAAATGACTTAGAGCGCCAAAGAAAGTATGCCATTTGATTACTTAAGAAAATATCAATATATGCAACAAAAAAAATTTAAAATCGTTGGAGCCGTTTTCTTAAAAATTAATTTTTTATATATAAAATTTTTGTTACATTTTTCAAAAAAAAATTTGGTATGCCAATTTTGAGTATATATTAATATACATTTAAAACTGAAATTTCAAATTAATTCATCAACCCGTTTTTGAAATATTGAATTTTCAAAAAAAAATTTTGAATCTTTTTTTAAAAATCCAAAATTTATTTTTTCAAAAATTTTGGTATGCAGTATTATTTATATTCAAACAAAGCTTTTGTGCAAAAAAATTCATTGAAATCAGATGAGCGGTTAATGAGAAAACCAAAAATCAAAAAAACCGTTATATGACAGGTACCGTTAATAAATGTTTTTGGTGATTTTTTTTCTTACTTAAAGGTATATCATATCTACAATAATACACTGATTTTTTTTTTATCAAAATCGTTGGAGCCGTTTTTGAGATAAATAAGCTTTTCCTTAACGGTTGTATGGCAAGTACCGTTATTTTTTGAGCTAAAAAAAAATTTCAATTTCCCCTCTGGAGAGTTACAAAAAAACCTTAAGTTCAAAATTTGAAGAAAATCGCTTCAGTGGTTTAGGCTGTAGGTTGAGGTACGGACAGACAGACAGACAGACAGAATTGTGCCACCCACTTTTTTCGTGTTCTCTATCATCGTAATGTCATGTTTGATTGTTATCTCGAAATTTTTTTTTTGCACGAATCCAAAACTTGCCCTATAGTACCTACAATCGCAAGTAAAAAGTAGGGAAGAGAGTCGGAGACAAAACGAAGCCCTGGGGCACACGAGCATTTATTTTATTAATATCAGACTTGAAACCATCTAACACAACTTGTATTGAACGGTCCGAAAGGTAATTTCTAATCCAACGACGAAGAGATTCATCAATAACAAATGCACGCATTTTCGATAAGAGAACTTGATGCCAAACTCTATCAAACGCTTTTGAAATATCAAGTGCAATAATCTTACTTTCTCCAAAACGATGTAAAAATTTGTTCCACTGCTCGGTGAGATATACCATCAGATTACCAGTGGCCCTATTGCTACGAAAGCCATACTGCTGGTCATTAAGAAGCTTTCGTTCTTCGAGATATTTCTTAAGCTGATAATTTATCACCGTTTCCATGACCTTGAAAAGAAGGGACGTAAGTGCAACATGGTTGTGAACCGGGTTTTTTTGCTTTATAATGATCAAATAAGGGAATTCCATAGTTCCAAAGAATTCTTCGCTAGTTACATTTCACTACAGAAAAAAAAAGTTAAAGTAATTGGCAGCAGGTTATTGGTGTTGCACTACCTGCAAAATTTCAATTGGCTGCGTTGCGATTGCGACTCCTCAACAAAACACGGACTGTATCTATTTGAATGAATCTTTTGAATGAGTGGGATACTTTTAATTTATCTTTTTGTTAGCCTGTTCAAAATTTCATCTTTTTTAACTTAAGTTATTTTGAGACATTTTCAATAGAAAAATGAATAAATGTATGAATAAATTAATTTTCTTATTAGTTTTTGCGTTTCTATTTATCTTTCTACCTATAATAAAAATCCTTGGGGAAAGCAACCTTAAGTTTTCTAAGCATTTCATCTTGAAATGAAATGATTTGACTTTATCAAAAACGTATCTTTTCACCTCAAATAATATTTTTGTCAAATATTTAGAAAAAAAAAAATTCATTGTGAGTTTGTTTTTATTTTAATTTGAAGTGACTTCAAAAAACTAAAACACTCATCAGTCCACGAAAATATTAAGGTCACATTTTAAAATTCTTTTAGATTTAGTTTCTACGTAAATTATCGTTTTTGGTATAACAAAAGAAACAATTTATTATAGCTTAACGGAAATGTGTTGTTTCTAGTTGTCAAAATTAAAAGGAAAAAGTATCACCAGCAGGAAAATGAATGTGTGAATACCTACTTTTTTTTTATTTTATTTTAATAAATTAAGTTAAATAACAAAAATTGCATAGTATTTTTATTTTGTTGAAAATTATGTATATTTTTATGAATAAATAACGAAAAAATTCTCTCTCAACGGTACATATTTATATACATATGTATAGAAACTGACTTTGAACTTATATGAAAAATGGTTCCTTTTTGTTTGTTTTATGTTTAAATAATAATTTTTGTTTTCTTCTTCATTAAGTGAACATGATTTCGTTATTATAATTTTGTATAAAAACAACACACGTTTTTTAAAACTTTTTCCCTGCTCGGCATTAATTTATGACTGATGTTTCTCATTTTTTAGCTTTTCATCGTGATATAGATCCCACATATTTATACACATACACACACACATATTATCACCAAAAACAAAGCACTATGACATTAAAAAAATAAAAAACCTAAATATATTTGAAATTCCTATGAAAAATAAAAACCTCTTTTTTACTTTCTGGTTCAACGCGGATATGAATTTTTTTCTGTTGTTGTCTCTATTGGTAATGAATTTTTCACAAACATATTGAATTTGAAATATGTACTTATAAATAAATTTGAATTAAATTTTACTCAGTGTTAAAAGTTTTGAATAACAAAGCAATAATGGATGAATTTTGATTAAGGAAGAAAATTATTTACTTACCGGTGTCTTCAGCATCAATGAGTTCGTCCAGTTCTTCATCGGTGAAACGAAGTCCAAGTGTACTTAAAATTGTGCGCACCCTTTCGATTTCAATTCGTCCAGATTTCTTGGAATCGAACATTTGAAAAGCCTTAAGCAACACTATAAAAGGGAGTTATTATGTTTAAAATAAATCTTTTCACAAAAATGATTCCAAGTTGTTTTTTTACCTGCCGTTGTGTCAGACTAAAAGAAAAAAAAAAAGTTAAAATTAACATGCTTGCAATGAAATTTGTTATTAAAAAAGTATTGTTTTTAAAATGTAGTTAATATTTTTTGAAAATATAGGATTAGCAAATGATATCATAGAATAACATTTACGAGTAACTATGTTATTCATAAAAATTATTTGACGTTGAAAAAAGCCATTTTAAGCTTAACGCGTTTAAAGGTTCGGTATCGGATTTTTCGCTGTGATAAAGTTGGACGGGTCGGTGGTGGTGTTGCAATATATGTAAGGGATGGTATTGCATGTAAACTACGCGACACATCCTCCGACGGCTCTGATATTGAATACTTGTTTGTAGAACTTTCTAATAGTGATACTAGGATTCTTATAGGTACTGCTTATCGCCCTAATAGGTAAATTAATTTGTTGCCATTTATAGGTGAGCTTGAGCTTTTATCCATAACGTGCCCTAATATCATTTTGTGTGGTGATTTTAACAGCAATCTCCTGACTGAAAACAATCTTGTCGATGAAAGGAATTCACTTAACTTGTTCTCTGTAAACACTTCTTCTCATTGTTCTGAGCACTCCTCTTCGTTGCTTGATCTGTTCCTTGTCAGCCCTAAAAGCAAGGTTCTTTTCTATGATCAGCTATCGGTGCCTGCTTTTTTGAGACATTACCTTTTATTCCTTACCTTTGATTTTGACATCACGTCCTCACCTCGTACTTTCCAATATAGAGACTTTAAAAATATTAACTACCATCTTCTAGATGAAGAAGTCCGCAGCATTAGTTGGAGTACCCTGTATGGTATTCCTTGTCCCAATGATCAAGTTCATTTTCTAAACTCTAAAATCTCACATCTTTTTGATTCGCATGTTAAATTAAAGACCAAAACTATATTACCTAATGATGAACCGTGGCTTTCCTATCAAATACGTTTGCTTATGAGACATAGAGATCTAGCTTATAATCGTTGGAAAAGATATTGTTTGGATGAACACCGAAAAATCTACTGTTCGCTTCGCAACAAGGTTTTTTTTTTAGTTACGAGCAGCAAAAATGCAAGCGTATTCTACTCGACTGAATTCGTCTCTTGGTGGTAAGCTTTTATGGCAGAATGTGCGTAACATTGGAATTGGCCGATGGACTCAATCCCAATGTACTTAATCAGCAGCTTTTATCTTCTCAACCAAGTAATAATATTCAGCAAATACCTCGAAGATTTGAAAATCCGTCCTTCTCTGCTCGTTGTCCTATTTTCTATTTCAAAGCGTTAAGCTCAACGAATGTTCTTGAAAGCATATTATCTATAAAATCTTAGGCAGTTGGATAAGATAAAATACATTCTTCATTCTTAAAAATAATTTTGCCTATACTTCTTCCGTATATAACTCACGTTTTTAATTCCATATTAACTACAGGTATTTCCCCTCTCATTGGAAGTCAGCCAAGGTTATTCCCGTTCCCAAAACTCGCAAAGGTAATGAGTTCAGACCTATTTCCATCCTTTGCTTTTTATCAAAGATATTTGAAAAGGTCTTACAAAAGCAAATTAATCACCATCTTTCTAGCCATAGCCTTTTGTCCCCTAGGCAATCTGTATTTCGACAGAAACACAGCTGTAGCACTGCTGTAATAGGTGTCTCTGAAGAAATACGTCTTGCTCTTGATGATGGTCAGGTGTTTTTGTTGGTCTTATTAGACTTTTCCAAGGCGTTTGATATGGTAAACCACGCTATTTTATGTCAGAAGCTTTCTCTATTGTACAATTTCTCGCCTTGTGCTGTTAAACTCATTTCGTCTTACCTAACAGGTAGGATGCAAGCTGTGGCTATAAATGATAATTTATCAAACTTCCTTGGTGTAACTAGTGGAGTACTTCAGGGATCCATCTTGGGGCCCCTTCTCTTTTCTTTGTACATTAACGAGCTTCCAACTCTTATTAAGCACTGCTCTATCAACATGTATGCTGATGATGTTCAACTCGTCTTGAGTTGTCCTTTAGGTTTAATCGAACACGGTTCTTCCAGTATGAATGAAGACCTTGCAGAAATAACAGGCTGGTCTACACTAAACTCTCTTATATTGAACCCCAAGAAATCCAATTGCATTGTTATTTCGAAAAAGCCATTAGATTTGTCTTACTTCCCCTCTATATTTCTCAACGGTGACAAGATTAAGTATGTGAAAACTGCAAAGAACCTTGGTGTGACTTTTAATAGGAACTTGACCTGGGACAATCAAATTAATATATCTGTTGGAAAAACCTATGGTGTACTTCGGACGTTATGGGCTACACACTCCTTTTCCACCTTTTAAACCCGATTTTTACTCGATAAATCACTCGCTATGCCCACTTTCACATATGGCTGTGAAGTATACTACAATTGCAGCTATTCCTCAAAACGCTAACTAAATGTTGCATTTAACAGCATGGTGCGTTATGTTTTTGGACTGCGGAGTTTCGCTCACATTTCAAATTATGCCAATTATTTGTATGATATGTCATTCGAAAACCTGCTAAAGTTTCGTGCATTGAGCCTCTTGTCGAATATTATTTTTTGGCACCAACCTTCACATCTTTATGAAGCAATTAGTTTTACATCTTCAATCAGATCAGCTCAATTGATTCATCCTTGTTGTTCTTGTTTGATTTCGGAACGTCAGTTTCTAATTAGTTCCATTCGGTTGTGAAACTCTTTGCCACGGGAAATTAGAAGAATGGATAGCACAACAAGATTTCGAAGCAAACTTAAATCACACTTTTCTTGTAATTCTTAGGCACACTTAACTCACTTTTTCATTCTTAATTCATTAATTTGTAAAATAGTTTATTTGATTATAGATTTGTAAATTTTTTCTTTTTCTTTCATCAAACTTTTAAATTTTATTCCATTTACTGCTCATGTAGCTTTCATTTACCTTTTGTTTTTCTTTTTTATGCTTAGCACTATCTTAAGTATCTTACTGCGTTTAAGCCAATCATTGAAATAAATAAATAAAATAAATAAGGTTGAATAGTGGCTACATCTAAACGTAATATATTTATCTTTCCGGTACTCTATTTGACATAAGGGCATTATTAGTTAAATGGATTGGAAAATATTTTATGAAAGAGGATCTACATAACGTTGACATGAGCCTTAATGGGGACGAATACATACACTGCATAACTATTCACCGTTTTAGTATATAAATGTCATTTTGACATTACGTCTTGTGAAATTTACGAAAAGGAGTGTACACGAAATTTGATTTTAACTCCATATTACTTGAAACGTTTTCTTCTATTTTATTTATCCATTTATAAACCCCTTTTACCAAAATTCCACCATTAATAATTATGTAATTGAAATGAGTAATTGTGTAAATCTGCCGGGGGTTTGTTTACGTTTTTAATAACCAAAGTTTTAGATTGGTCATTTTTTTGACATAAGGAGGGCGTAGCCTAAACGGCTCAGAAAATATTTTACAAATAAGAATCTGTTTGAAGTGGCGTTAAGACGGAGTAAGTGCTTTGACTTGGTTTAACTATTCCCAGGTTGAACCGAGTATTTTTGAAATCTAATAAATAAGGCTGTTAATGTTTGAACCACAAAAGTCAATCATTTACAGTAGCTAGTGGATGAAAATCCAAATGAAAACATATTTCCAATGGTGCAGGGAAATAACTTCACATGGGAAAAAACTTCACCACTAGTGGGAAATAATTTCACTTTTTGAAGTGAAGTTATTTCCCACTGAAGCTGAGAGATAATTTCACTTTTTTGTGGGAATGAATTTCACTTTAATTTGCGTTTCTTTAAATCCAGATTCTTTAAATGCAAAAGAAACTTTGCACACACCCAGCCTCGCACCTACCCCAAATTTTAAAGTGTGCCCAAGCAGGGGGTATACATACCTCACTGTTAATTCGCCGTAATGCTTTGCCTTACATAAATACAGTGCTAGCACCCAGCATTACGGCGAATAAACAGTGAGATGTGTATGCAACCCCCCTGCTTGGGCACACTATAGGATCTGGGGTAGGTGCTAGGCTGAGTGTAAGCAAAGTTTCTTTTGCATTTGAGGAATCTGGATTTTAAGAAACTCAATTTAACATATGCGTAATTTTTATCATATTAAAGTGGGAAATAACTTCACACAATTTGCAGATGAAATTATAACTCACCTCAAAAGTTCAAGTGAGCTCAACTCCATAATTGCGTTTCGCCCAGGTACGATAGTTGGACTCATCATCAACTCACTCCACTTATACAGAAGAATTTTATTTTTCAAATTTTCTTCATATTCTATTATTATTACTCACCTTCAGGGGGAAATAACCTCACTTCAAAAAAGTGAAATTATTTCTCACTAGTGGTGAAGTTTTTTCCCATGTGAAGTTATTTCCCAGTGAAGTTATTTCGCTGCACCATTTCCAATTCTAGTTCTCTCTCGTCTATTTGGTGACATCCCAGATATTTTCGTCTTTGATGTCAGGTGTTTACTCGTAGATGTTGCAGGTTGCACTACTTCTACTCGCTAAACCGAGAATACTAATGTGGTCTTAAATGGCAGGGCCTTGTTCCTATTATAGTTGAAACCTTTGTCGATCTCAAAATATTTAGCTAAGCAATTCGTACACGAACTGTATCTACGTATGTATATTTAATAATGGCTTTTTAGATACTATTAACGTAAGTGTTTTTCAGATGAAGGTAGCTTATAAAACGTAACGCCGCCAGCCGCTCAACCATGACATAAGAATGATTAACAGGTCTTGCAACTATTTTAATTGAGAGAACGTATTGATGCTACAGCATTTTAGTTTTCAGATTTTGAAAAATTTTATTTTGTCAAAAGCCTTAAAGCATTGTCAAGAAAAACCGTGAATTTTCATTTGTTTGGTTTTATATTTTTTTGTGGCTCCGTGAAATAACTCCCCAATGAAATAACTCCCCAAAATAAAAATGAAATAACTCCCCAGATATTGTATGGAGTTGGGAAGTTTTCTCAAATAAATGAACTTCCCAAAATTGGGACTTTATTTCATAGTTTTTTGGGGACTTTTTTCATTTTCACTAGGGGCGAGTCGGCTGGCGTGGCGGAGTGAGGGGTGGTCCACCGCTCAACCCCACCCGCCGCACCGGCCACCTCACCCGCCACGTTCGGCGCCGCCGTTCACGTTTGTTTGTCTACTGTTTTTTGTATTGATGACACACAACTCGAAGAGAAAAGAATATCTTTTGGGGAGTTATTTCATTGGGGAGTTATTTCACGGACCATTTTTTTACTTCTGGGTGGCAAAATATCAATTTGCCTAGGGTAGAAAAAACACCACTATTTTTGGCTTTTTCGATTAGCGATGCGGAAAAACTCTACGCTACGGAACGCCAATAAATCACACAGGCACATGCGATAGAATAGAACATTTGGAAACACGGTGGACACAAATTTTGAAGAGTACCTATGTTTATTTCTTATCAGGAATAAATAAACATATAAAATAAATATGCGTTTGAGTAGTTCTGGTTTCGATTAAGAAATCAAATCCAGAATTGATTTCTCTTATTTGTCCTTTCTTTTGTCAATATTTTTACAGATAACTGCCAGAAAAATGCCAGTTTGACACTCGTATAATTGTGGCATTAATTGTGTGCGGAAAGTTCAGTTTGTTGTTGGTGTTACTTTCAGTGAAACATGACTGTTGCATTTGTTTTTTTTATTTTATTTTTTGCTATTGATTGAACACTCCATCGACTTTTGCGCTGTGTTTTCGTGAGCATTCAACTGTCGTGTTGGGGACCAATTAACAATTTCCTTTCGCATCAGCAGCGTACAAGGCAAAACACAATTCTGTAGCTATACCTTTAACCCACAGAACTTTCAAAGTAGAAAGGAATGAATATAGTATATTTACAGTGGTACACTGTGAAGCTGCAAATGAAGGAAGAAGCATATGGTGTAGCAAAAGTTAAACAAAATTCAACTTTAGCTACAAGCTACAGCTACATTTATTGTATTCAAGCGGTTACTGAACAAATAACAGGCGTATTTGGAAGAAAGAGATATGAACTTGAACAGATTTCCTCTCCTTAAGTTTCATAACGCCATCAAAAAGTGGTTATAAGACCCGCATTAAAAATATTGCCTTAAATACTGTTGATTTGGGCCTTTACCACTGGGCATTCTTAAGACACCATTTCAATTTTAATTTTAATCACGCGGAAAAGAGTGAATTTTTTCTTTTCGACTTACAAAGAAAAGTCGTGTTAAGACACTTCATATACGATATTAGAAAAATGTATGGGTGTTTCAGGTTTAGCCGCTGATGCTCCTAAACTGTGGGCTCACATTTACAGTACTTTAACCCTACTCGTATAGGTATTTTAAATTACTTATGAATTGAATTTGTTTGTTGTTTTTTTTTCAGAAGTGGGATTTCCATTTGAAACTGGATTCAAAGACCATTTTCAGAAAAGCATTAACACCCACAGCTTTTATTGAAATGAAAATTGATTTATTCAATGAAAAATAAAAAAATACCAGTGGGATTACATATTTGCACTAGGCAAAGTAGTTGTGGGTGTAAACTGTCCCAAAGATTCTACTAAAGAATATGTAAGAAAAATTTATTTATGTACGTAAAGTATTCCACATTCGTGTGGTACGGCTAAGAAGTAATAACTATTACTTTTTAAACTTTCGATCGCAATTATTGAAAAGGAATCTCGTAGATTTTATGAATGGATAAGAAGAACTTCGAACATCCAAACAAAAATGTCATAAAAAAAGGAAGTAAAAACTGTTCGTGTAATTCGTTATACGATTAGTGTAGGGGTGTTTTGCATTATGTGTGACAAAATGTTAGAGCTTGTAGGTTGGGCCGATGCAAGATAGAAACATCATAGAAGAGGGTTGAGAAAGGGGCGGGAGAAGCAATTTTCTAAAAATTTGACTTAAAAAAGAAAAAATGTGAAAAAAGAACGGAGATACTTGCATAGCTTCCTTGAAAGCCAAAAATCCATTCTCTATTTTTTGAAATAAATTTCTAAATATAAACAAAACATGTTTCGAAAAAATTACTTTCAAACTAAAGAATTTGAATAAAAACTTTTTTTCAAATAATACTCTCATTTATTTTTGATGAAACACTGAAAATCGTATACTTAAATGTCATTACATAACAAAAAACATTACATTCCTCAAAACACCCTCTTTCCAAGTATAGTAAAGTGTTTATTATTATTTTCACTGTTTACAAATGTAACCTATTGAATAGATCGGAAAATGAGGTATAAAAAGAAACAATTACGTGCGAGGGTTTTTATTATTGAATATGTTTATCTGGCCCATAAGCATGCTTAAAACCGAAAATGCTATTAAACTCACCCATGTGTTTCTGACAGAATGGTCACACTGGATACTTTTCAATATTTTTGGTATAATTCGAGAACTAAGCCGAATTTGACAATTTTACATTCAAAGCTGTTTGTTCAAAATTAAATTTTCTATTGAAATGGATAGTTCAAAAAAATTTATAAAAAAAAATGTAAGCAGGAAAAGTAAACAGAAACCAACCTAAAAAAATCAAAAAATCAAGGATTTCTAATTTTTATTAATAATTTTTATTAATAATTTTTGAAGCAAAGATAGGGTCAAGACATGCATATACAAAATAAAGTAGAGACAAATGTCTTTAATATGGCTTATTTAAAAAGTAATATTTGTTCAAATTTGGAAGAGATAAGCCCATTTAAATTTAACAATTTCTTATAGTTTTTTTCGCAATTTTGGCCTAAAAGCCCATTTTTCGGTACAATATGATAAATTTCACATTCGTAAAAATGTTTGAAAACAATATTTTGATAAATATAATATGACATTACGACTATAGAGGATATTTAAAAAGTATGTATGTTTACAATTTTGTTTTTCGGCAGTTTTAAATGCTTTCAGACCGAACGGCTGGTCCGATTAATATAAGATTTGGTACTAGGTGCTAGAAATGTTAAATTAAAATGATAAGAAATGGTAAAGTTTAAATGGCTATATGGGTAATTCTCTACCTTTTTTTTATTAAAACAATTTTTGTTTCGTTTTTTTGGCTTCATTTAGTCAGAGTATCAAATCTGTAAAAGCATTTTGCTACAACTTTTAAAGAACAAAAAATATCTTGAAATGTACTGAAACTGGAAGAGACGATAATGAAGCTCTTTTATTTTTTTTTTTAATTTGTGTTTTTGTTTTCTCTCTTTTTGATCATATTTTTGTTGAGATTCTAGATTAAGACCTTTTGACATTTCTACTTCCCTTATTTTCTTTAAATATGTATAACTTTTTTGATTTTGTAGTCAATCCTTTTCATTGTCCTGGGTTATTACTAAGTTTGTATTGTACGGAATAATTTTTATTTGGTTCTTTCGAGGTATTTCTACCGTTTTAATAAAGAAAATAGGTAGAAAGTAAATATTATGTTACGAAATAATTTAACTAACGTTCATGGTGCCACGGTACTTACATCCACGGTACTGACATTTAGACAGTTTATGTGATCTAACTTCTCTATGCTAATGAGAAAAATAATTTCCAGGAAAATTTTAACATATGTAGCTAAAAGGAATAAATCTGATAATCAACCAAAAACATCTTGTAGCATGCTTAAGAAATACTACCACGCTACTGACAAATTAATTTGCGACATAATTTCTTCGAATGAAAACATATCACTCTTAAAGTACAACCACGTTAAAAAATAAAACGACTGTTGTTGTCTATACATTAATAGTGCCCCTTTTAGAAAACCACCATACATACGTTTCGAAGCTGAAATAAAATGGCGGTTCAGCGAGAAATCTTTTGAATTCAAAATTAAATGAAAATCCTCGGGCAACATTCATTCATAATTATTTTTTTCAGCAATAAGTATTTTGACTCAAGTTTTGCATAGTTTTGTCAAGCAAGTATTGCACTCAAACTTTTCTAAAGGTGGGTCCACACTATGCCGATCAACATTGTTGGTTAACATTGTCGATCAACATGCTAGTGAAAAACTTTCGTAGCAAACATTTGTGTGGTTTGGAATTTTCTGATCGATGCGTCAGGATACAACCGAAGGGTTCTGGGTTCGAGTCCTGGTGGTACCCAACTTTTTCTATTTTTTCTTGTGAACAATACAATTAAAATGATATTATTAACATTAAATACTTATTCACAACAAATATTGCATTTTTCATCTAGTGAAAATGTAATTAATAACGCACAAAACAAATAAATTATGTTCATGAAATTAAAACCCTACAAATGTTTTTAATAAAATGAAATTTGTTGAACAGCTTTGTCGATTGCTATCCATTTGAATCGGGTTACGTTCGGGTCAACAAATAATGTTGATTGGCTTTGTCGATCAACACGTCTACACTTACTCCACATTGTTGATCAACGATGTTGATCTACACAATTCGACATAATGTGGACGCGGCTGAAGGAAAACATTTCTATTCAATGCAGTATTTCATTAGAAAAAAAAAATGGGATCAGAAAAACAAGGAACGGACATGCCACACGGTACTGACATTTTTACTACACTTTTCCAAGCCATGTGGAAGAAGTAGCAAATTTGGTCATGATATGAAATTTAGATTGTAGTAAATAGCCATTTACAGAATGCAAACCAAAAATCTATACGAACATTTTACATTGAATAACAAAAAAGCACTGGACACAAAGAATCACGGTTGGGACGGAATCGCGGATATCTCTGTCAGTTTTCAAATAATATGATTTTTCAACATGTCATATTAACGTCTTAAAATTCTACTTTACTTTGTTGAAGTATGCCTTGAGCGTATCTTCGCTCCGAAAAAAATTATGCGCTATTTAGAAAAAAACATTAGAAACATTGATTTTTCGATTTTCTTATGTTTGTTTTTGTTAACTTTTCCTACTTAAGTTTGTTTTATGAAATTTTCTTAGCTATCCAAGTCGATAGAAAATTTAATTTTGAACAAAAAGTTTTAAAAGTAAAATTGTCAAATTTGGTTTAGTTTCCGAATTATACCAAAAATAGTGAAATTGGCCAGTATGACCATTCTCTCAGAAACGCATATGTGAATTAAGTAGCATCTTTGGTTTTAAGCATGCTAATGGGCCAAACAAATATATTCATAAATAAAAACCCTTGCATGTTATTGTTCCTTTTTAAAATGTATAATCAATAGGCTAAAACAACTCTATTTTTGGCTTTCAAAAAGTTGTAAGTAAGTGTTGCCGTTTTTTTGTAGTATTTGTTTCCCGCCCAGAAACTATTTTTTCTTGCCTCGGCCTAACCTACCTACTCAAGCCTTATGTCACACCTTGTGTAAAATATCCTGTATAATTCTTGCACATAGTTATCAGGGGGCGACCTAAAGATTACCTATCTCATCTCTCAATAGCTTTAGTCAAAACATTAACAAACCCACTACAAGGTACACGTGGTTGCTATGGTTAAAAAAATGGACTTTTCAGGTTAGGTACAGTTTCTTTACGCTGGCCTTCCTGGCTAACAGCCCAGCATTGGTATTGAATAATTTTGAATGAACAACTGTTTGGTTTTAACATTATTTTGATTTTCATAAATGTTTTTTTTTTGATGCCAACATTCTCGAACTCGCATTTAAATTTTATTTTTAATTTAAAAAATTTGCAAATTGTATCAAATTTGTTTGTATGCGATAAATATTGGTATTTCAGTAACATTTTTTTTTTAATACAAAAAACTTTTTTATTTAAAAATTTTTTTCTAGTTTGCATTGACGTTTTTTTAATGCAAAATGCATTTTATTGCATTGAAATTTTAACAATTCAAGAAATTGTATTTTTTTGAGACTGAATTTGAGGAATGGTGCAATACTAATCGTTTATCTTAAATGTTGGCAACTGCATAAAACTATGAATAGTACAAACGCACAAAAATTAAACGTTTACTTATGCTGTTGTATATTTGGTAAAAGTCCGTTGAACAAAGTATCCATGCCTTCTGATTTCGAAATTACTGAAGACCCTAAATTGACGTTTAATGATCACCTTAACTATGTATTACTAAAGAAAGCTCATAGAACGATTTGTAAAACGATTCTCAAGCAATTATCTTGTTCCTTTCGTTTTTAAGCTACGTTTCACTTAATTTTCGAGACTTTCATTCTAAAATACGGAAGTTCCTTGAACATTTAAATATAGATTAGAAACACTTCAGAGAATATTTATGCGTTTTGTCTTGATTTCTTCCCTGAGTCACAAGGAAAAGTACTATTAAGATTCATATCCATTTGAGAGTGAAAATACTGCGAGCAACTCTCAAATAGATCTCGAGAGTTAAATTCATAATTGGACAAAGTTATGAAATAAGCTCACAGAGGAGTAAACAGCTATCCGGGAGTCAATCTTGAGAGTTTTGTAGTGCAAGTAATCTCAAATGGAAACGAACCTTAAAGACTTGCATCATTTTATACCTTTATTTGCTAGCTCAAAAGAAATATCTCCAATTTTGTTTAATAATAATTGGAATAGTAAATGGTTTCATATCATTTGCATAAGCTCACGGCAGCATTTGAAACAAATATTATAAGAGATCATAGATGATGCAAATAGTCCTCTTAATCAATTGCCATCTTAAGTATTGAAATGGTACCGTCCTGCATTGAATTAAGCCACCCAATTCAATTTGCTTTCAAAATATCAAGTATTTATATCTAATTTCAAAATACCAGATAAACGGGTTATCTATGGGCAAAACTCTTTTCTGAGACTTTCAATTCTAAAAAGTTGTTTTTGTATTGAATTTTCAGACGTTTATCACATCCCACACACAAAACTAGCTGAAGGATACCACTATGTATATTCACATGGCTTTTATTTATGGGAGAACCAAACAGTTATTATTTTGTTATCAAAAATTATGTATATTTAGCATTTCAAAATTCTCAAAAGTTTATAAACTAAAAATTTTGTGTAGGTATCCGTTATTATGTTCTTCAAAGATTTGTATATATTTCTTTTTCTTAATGATTTCTCAAAATATTTTACACATAAATATTTAATATGAAATAAGATGCGACGTTTTTTTTTTAATTATGAGGAATGTATGAAGGCAAAACACTGGGTATAGCAGAGCTAAAATATAGATTAAAAAAATTTTGGAATACAAATTAATAGATTCGCATTAATAACGGCTGTATTTCATGTATTGTATTTAATCATTAAGAAACAGGTTGTGGCAACAAATATTTTTTAAGGGAATTCCAGAGTTCTAAGGCTAAAGTATTTTCTTTTATTTATAATCTCTCAAAGGTCCACTTTTCTCCACAAAAATCGGTACATATCCAATAAAATTAATGTTCAAATTTAAAATCCAATATCACTTTTATAAACAATAACCATTCATTAAATTCATCCACCATTCCACGAAAACACAATAACGTCAAACATAATTGATATATTAAATCGAAAAAAAAAACAAAACAAAATCAGCCATAAAAAAAAGTTTCATGGAACTTTTCACCCGTTTTCGATATCATAAACGTGAACTTTTATTCTACTAACCATTTTAGAGCACTTCTGGATTAACCTTTACACCGAAAAAGACGAAATGGAACTACTTAGATTCAGTGTGGTCAACGACCAATATCGAAATAAAATTTCAAATATTCCAACTTGATGAATGTTTCAAAACCCAAAAACAACAACAACATATCAAAAAAAAAAAAATAAAAACTAAAAACTGTCTGTCTTTTTCTGTCCGTGAAAAAAAAAATAAAACCTAGACATAATAACCGACTACAAACATTTTATTGCTCGGGACGGTTTTTGCTTTTTTTTTTGTTTTTGTATTCATACGTATCTGCCTCCTTTGAAAACAATTTTAAACATTTTCCAGTGAATTTCAAAAACTGTGTTCCACCCACTGTTTCAACGATGGCCCAGAAGCAGTGGTGCTGGTGCTTGAGGAAGCGGTACGTTTGAGTTGAACTTTTTCATTGAGTTTTTGTTTTAATTTGTATATATTTTTTTTATTACAATAAACTCAATAAAAGTTTTGGAATTGGTTTTGAATTATTTAAAAATGTTACGTTTATTAAATTGAATTGAAAAAAAAATGAAAGTTAATAAAAAAGTTTATGTGGAACGTTTTGTAGTATTTTTGTTTGTTGTGGTAGGAAGGGAAAATCTGTTGCTGTGGTTACCTTTGGCAAATAAAAAGGTCATTCAATCCATTCGTGATAGTAAGTTGCAAAGTTGAAAATTATGTCAAACCAAATATCTACTCATTCCTATACCAACACCAACAGATATTTGACATTTAATTGTAAAAATATTTGCAATAAGTTTGCAGCAACGCAAATAGGAAAACATGAAATAGAAATGAAGAGAAAAGTTAATTCTTCTAATTCTGGTTCAAAATAAAGGCATCAGGAAGCTAAACCTTGAAGCAATTTTTGTGTTTGAAAAATAAATATATTTTAAGTGGTGTTTATGCTTGTACTTCACAATAGACTTGTGAAATCGTTAATACCCTTTGTGAATTTGTGGCCAAAACCTGAAGTTTTATTACAGTTGTGTAGGACATTATACACACAAATAGTCCGGTCAGGAAACCTAATCCCGTGCGTCTTTTGGCTGGGACTATTTCTCTATCAATGGAATTCATTCCTTATACAATTAGGATGACATTAAGCATGGGAGTCATTTTTGTAGTCCTCTCGCTTGGACACCATTTCAAAAAATGACACCCAATCTGTAGTCCAGTCAGGAAACAGAAATCCCTGCAATGTTTTGTGGGGCTGATGGGACCTTATTTTGGGCGCCATTTTCAAAAATCTGTGGAAAATGGTTATCAAAAAAAAAACTCGTAAATCAAAATAACGATTTATGCCTTAAAAAAAAGGTTTTGAGTTTTGAAAAAAATTTCAGTGTTGCTACTTTTCGGAACCTTCATTGTTATAATATTTCAAATATGAGAAAAGTTGCGGAATTGCTTCTAGATGCGAAACGCGTATTGGAAAAATAAAGTTTGATATCGTAAAGGATAGATTTTAATTAGAAGCACCTTTCGGTTTTGCCACTTTTAGGGAATATACTTTTGATGTCAAAGTGTGGAAATTCAACTTTTTGGTAATTTTTACTATTTTTAACGTGAAAAAGCGGAAATGCTTCCAGACTACAAACGTGCCTTGGAAAAATAAAGGTTGATGTTTTAATGA
Source organism: Dasysyrphus tricinctus (assembly GCA_963921185.1). NCBI lineage: Eukaryota > Metazoa > Arthropoda > Insecta > Diptera > Syrphidae > Dasysyrphus > Dasysyrphus tricinctus. The sequence continues at coordinate 90,902,702 of OY992532.1, forward strand.
TAGGTGTTGACTACAAGAACTTTCGGATAAAATTTCAGTGATGCCACTTTCCTGGAACATAGTTTTTTTGATGTCAAAGTGTGGGACTTCAATTTTTTTGTAATTTGTAATTTTTATAACGTGAAAAAAGCTGCGGAATTGCATCCAGATGCCAAACTCATATTGGGAAAAAAGTTGCAAGTTTTTGTCGTGTGTTCAAAATATAAAAAATTACTTAAAAAGTGGAAATCCCACCCTTTGCGATAAAAAAAATATATTTTCCCGAAAAGTGCCAAAACTGACATTTTTACCGAAGGTGCTTCTTCTAAACACCTATCTTTTAAGACGTCGACTGTTATTTTCCCAATTTGCGTTTGGCATCTGGAGGTGTTTTCACAACTTTTTTCTTGTTCAAAATTTAAAAAAAACTACCAAAAAAGTTGAAGTCCTTCCTAACCTTTGACATAAAAAAAACTTTTGTTCCCGAAAAGTGGCAACACTGACATTTTATCCAAAGGTGCTTCTAATTAACACTGTCATTTAACTTTCCGCAACCTTTTTCACGTTAAAAACTACCAAAAATAAGGGAAAAGGGGTTCCTTAAAAGTGGCAACATTGACATTTTAACTGAAGGTGCGCCTACTCAACACCTATTTTTCTAAATATGTATCAATTTTTATTTCAAACAAGCATTTGGCATCTAGAGGCGTTTCCACAACTTTTGTTTACTTTAATGAATGAATGAACTTATTAGGGGATAAGCGCACTGCAACCTAAAGGTCTATTGTGCCCCCTTTAAGAGTAGAGTGAGACGGCTCATTAACTCTCCCTCCAGATTGGTTCCTTTTAGGAACTCAAGTATGTCGGGTATTTTCAGAGAGGGAAATTCTCTCTCGTCTATCTGGTAATGTCCCAGATACCTCTGTCTTTGATGCGCGAGTGCATCACATTTTCCTAATATGTGGTCCGGTGTTTCCTCGTAGGTGTTGCAGAATCTGCAAGTTGCGCTACTCGTTAAACCGAGGAGACTGAGATGTCTTCTTAGTCTGCAGTGCCCTGTGAGAATACCCGTTACTATTCTGAGGTTGTTCCTACTTAGGTTTATGCAGGATGTGTAGCGCACTTGGTTATAATTCCCAAGCAATAGTTTGGCCTGCCTCAATTTTGGGAGTTCTTCCCAGATTTTTGATCTTTTTACTTACTCGAAGTTTCTTCTACTAAAAACCATTCTTTTAAGACATGAGCCGTTACTTTGATGATGGAAATTTTCCGAGAAATTTACGAGATTTTATTCAATTTACCATTTTTCACAGATTGGGCGCCATTTTTGAAAATGGGTACCTGACTACCAAGCTTAATTTTATCCTTATCATACAAAATTTCCCCGCCGAAAAGCACACGGGATTCGGCTTCCTGACCAGTCAAAATTCTTAGAAAAAAAATTGTTTATTAGATTTGCATTCTCTCGAAGTTTAAAACCTTCGACCAAAGATGTCAAGTAAAAAAGAAGCGCAACTCCCTTAATTATTGGTTGAATTGAATCAATTGAAACACTTAACTTACTGATGTGATGGGAAACGAAACTTCATTTTTCCTAAATCACAAGAGAAAGTTCGTGAACAAGAACATTGATTAAAATTAAATCATTGTCTAATATTATTGAGTTGAACCGATCCCGTCCAATTGTAGCGTGCAATAAAAAAATAATGTTTGATTAGTTTTCTTCATTGAAGACATACTAGAAATTAGAGGCTATTGAATATACCTTTTAAAAATAATGAACAATTACGTCCAACGGTTTTTATTATTGAATATGTTTGTTTGGGGCATAAGCATGCTTGAAACTGAAAATACTCCTTAATACACCAATGCGTTTCTGAGAGAATGGTCACACTGGCCACTTTTCAATATATTTGGTATAGCTCGAAAACTAAGCTGAATTTGACAATTCTCATCAGGCTCAATTTTGACATTTTTGCTATGAGCCAAATGTAAAAATTGAGTCTGACACACTCCACAGCTCATTCGTCGGATTCTGGAATCAGAGTGAAGTTCTTAGTCAAAAATTAAGCAAGCGATTTTAAAATTTGTATTCCAGTGTTTGACAGCAAAGATGAAAGTTTTTGACAGAATTTTTCAATTAAAATAAATCAATTCACGTACGAAGAAAATTTATGCAAATTTTTGGCTGTCACATTTGTTGTTATTGTTTCTTCCTTAGTTTCGGAATCTTATATTCCTTAAGTCAAGCCTAATGTCTGCGTAAACTCTTAGCCTTTTCAAAGAAAACAAAATAAATTTTATGAAAAACCATTTGAATTGCTTGAAAGTGTAATGAAAAAGTTATAATATAGGGCGTTTTTGAAAACCTCAATTAAACGTCAATTTGATCTACATACATTTTTTGAAGAAAATATTCCTTTCATCAAATATGCATTTGACGTTTACGAAAACGTTCTTGGGCTTCTAAATATTTTTGTCGTCAGATCGATTTTTTTACTGCCCAATTGCGCCACAAATGATGTTTTCGAACTTGTGACTTTAGCCAAACGCATTATCGAACAGAAGTAATGCAGTAAAACTTGTATTTGTGTTTTTGAATAGATAACTTTTACAGAACATTCTGCAAATGCATTTTTGACGCCGATGACGTTTTCGAAATCGGACATACTTTCATACTTATAGTTTCCAACATTTATTAGCCAAATTCCATTTTGTTGTCCTGTAGTGTAATAAGAATAACCATTCATTAATTAGTTCATTCAAAAGTAAACAAAAATAATCATGTAAACCAATCCATACAATGAAATAAATTCTGCAATACAACCAATTGCATTGATACATAACACCTATTTTCGTTGTCCCCTTTGACCAACGAAGCTGAGAGCATTGACGTCGCTTTGATGACGATGCATTATGAATGACACAGAATGTATTTTACTACACTACTCCAGAAAGCAATGAGTAATAGAATTGTCCCCAATAATTTGTAAGAATATATCGATAATTTTTAAGTATAAATAGTTGTGAATTTTGAATAATAAAATCATTCTTGATCATACTTTACACGTTGACTTGAATCATTTATATGGGCACCTTTTGCCACTTCTATTATATATGTATATATATTACTTCTAATATATTTATATAATACTATCAGCGAGCTGCGCTTTATCTAGCAAAATAGGGCATTCTCAGTAGTACCACCACAGTCCATTATAAGAAAAATTACAAGGCCAAAGTATACCGTACCTAAACTTCTTCCGGTTGAATAACCAGTAAAATTTGGTGGCGCAACTGCTCGTGCAGAACTAAGGCCTATAGTGACTTACAACTCTCAACTCATTTCTATGTGCGTGTTGACAGGAATGGAGCGGACCTTCATTTTTGTTGCGAAGTCCGAATGGCTAGACGAAAAATTAAATCTCGCAAATAAATAATCCTTTTGTTTTATGATCTCACACTAAGAAAATCTCGCTTTCAAAAATCCCTCATTTACAATTCGCATCAAAAATCTCGAAAATATCAACAGAAATCTCACAAATTATAATTTTGCAAATTCAAATCTCACAGTTAAATATCATTACCAGTTCTGCACTGAAAAATAAAAATCCTAAGAATGAAAAATAGAACGAAGAACTTTTTCTCTAAATTTGTTTGCTTTCCAAAATGAACTTTTAACAATTAAAATATCAGCTGTGAAACTCAAATTTTCGAGATTTTAGTGTCCAGTATTTTCTGATTGTGGGGTTGTTAAAAGCAAGATTTTTCAATTGCGGGATTATGAAAACGGGATTTTGTTAATGCCAGATTAACTTATGCGAGATATCAAATGGGGACAGAGTACCGAAGGCAGCACGAGCTTTATTTATTCTACTTTTAACGTCCAGATCCGTACCACCGTTTGCAGAAACAATACTGCCAAGGTAGTTAAACTGTTCCGTAGTACCTCGTGGCTTGATGGTTAGTGCGTAGGACTGTAATGCCGAAGGTGTGGGTTCGACTCCCACCCGTGCCACCTAAAAACAGAAATGATATTCGAGGTACTGCCTCTTGCGAGGAACTGACAAATCCTCCAAGAGTATACTTATCATGAAAAAGTGCTTCTCAATTCGCCGTTCGGACTCGGTAAAAAAATGTAGGTCCCCTCCATTCCTGCCAACAAACACGCACACAGGAATGGTTGTGAGGTTAAGTCACTAGGCCCTGTTTCTCCATGAGCTGTTGCGCCACCCAATTTAATTTATTTATTTTATAGTTAAACTGTTCTACTTCTTCAACTAGCGTCTCCTGTAGAATAATACGCTGCTGTGAGGAGCGGCCTGTGAGCGTTACTTTTGTCTTTTTGCTATTTATTCTTAGACCACTCGACTTTCCCTTCACTTGCAATGTTTGGCACATCCCGTTCAGCCCACTGATGTTATTTTTTAGTAGACATTATGTCATCGGCTTAGTCTAAATGACTGAGCCTTTTGAACGGTCTCCATTGAATGCCCTGTCCCTCAGCTGTACCAACACTGGCCATCAATACGTCGTCCATCGCCAGCAGGAAGAGAGTTGGCGATAGAACATCCCCTTGTCTCACACCCTGTTCCACTACGAAGGAGTCGGATAGCTGCCCATTGTGTAAAACAAAACACCTTGCGTTATTGTAGGACTCTTTAATAATGGCAACAATTTTTGCTGGAATTCCTCTACCAAGCAACGATCTCCATATACATTCTCGGTTAACTCGATGAAAGGCCTTCTCAAAATCCACGAAACATGAGGTAAGGCGGTGATTGAAATTCCATCGACTGCTCGAGGACGCTACGCAGGGTGTTGATATGGTCGACACACGATCGACCACTGCAGAAGCCAGCTTGATGCCTCTTGACTGTAGACTCTGTTCTTTATTTGCTCGAGAATGATGGTTGCCATTATTTTTGGGAAAAGCCTAGTTTACAGTTCCCGTGCGCAAAAAAAAATCTATGCAAATATTCTCGCATGTCAAAAATAATTGAGATGAAATGTAAAATTAATTGTTTGCATGATTGGTTTACAGTTTCACGCAAAAAAAAAAAACTATGCTGTCATGGAATGTCATGCAAAACAATGGACCGGCAATTGATTTGCATGCGAAAAAAAGTGTGGTGAATAAAATATTTTTTTTTTTTTGATGGTCGGTTTATACTTCCGAAAAAAAAAATATATTCACCTCAAGACATTATTTGCATGCAAATGGTTTTCGCATCCAAAAATAACTATTTTCCATTTTTAGGCCTATAGCTTGTCAATTAAGGGTAAATTAATGACTCAATGGGTGGTTTAGGCCAAAGCAAACGTTTTTCGCCTTGAATATTATTCAACTGGGTGCGCAGAATAGGTGGAAAATCTTTTTGAAAATTTTGATTTTTTTTCGCATCGGAACTGTAAACTATGCTAAAACGGACAAAACGGTGATACCACGCCAATTGTTGCAATTTTTTAAGTCACCTTTCTTTGGCAACTTAACAATCACACCATCTTTCCAATCCCTGGGATAGTTTTCGTTTTCCCAAATGCTTTGTATTAACGGATGTAAAATACTAGCCGCTGTTACGGGATTGGCTTTCAGGAATTCAGCTGGAATTCCGTCCAGTCCAGCTGCCTTGTTGTTTTTGAGGAGATTTATTGATGTAAGGATTTCCGATTCTGACGGGTGTTCGATGTCAATACCCCTATAGGACCTGCGCGTCTCGTTTAGTTAGGGCACTTCAGCACTCTGCTCAACTGAATCCTCATTTAGCAGGGCACAAAAATGGTCCTTCCATCTGCGTAGCTGATCCTCAATTGATACCAAAAGTGTGCCACATCTATTACAGGATAATTGGTGTTGCTTTTTTTCCCAATAACATCTTTGATGGCTATTTGGTACATTTCCCGGATATCTCCTCTTCTAGCTGCGATTTCCGCATTATCTGCTAGTCTATCTAACCTAACCCTCTTGTCACGTCTCACACAGCGATAGACCATCTTATGTGCAATGCGGTACTCGCTTCGCAATTCAGCCTTTCGTTGAACATCTGCTTCGATATTTATTTGGATTTTCAACGATTTGCGAAGTTCGATCTTATCCCAGGTATCTTGTGATATTCAAGAGTATCTACGTCTCCTTGGCTTGGGTACAGTTTCGGATCCAGCCTCCATAAAAACACTTTTAATTTCACCCCACATCTCATCAATTGTTGAATGTTGGGTTCCGTTTAATGACGAGGCTCTGTCGTTAAAAGTGGTGACATAGTTTCGACATAATGTTGGGGTCATTTAAAGCATTCGTAGTGAATTTTGAGCTCCTTGCTGCATCCTGCGCTGGTTTTTGTACGGCAGCGGTTCGTAGTTTTAGACTCATCAGAACCAAATGGTGGTCGCTTCCCACATCGGCATTTCCTATACTCCGGACATCACACATTGACTTCCCCCATCGCTGCTGAATCATTATATAATCAATTTGATTTTGGTTTGACCATCTGGATGCACCTAGGTACAGGCGCGGATACAAGGGGGAGCAATGGGTGCAATTGCCCCCCCTGGGCAAGAACGAACGAAGCATAAAATATGACTTAAATAAAATTTAATCAAAAAGAAAGGTTATTTCGTTATACGTTTATAGAAAAATTTCTTGGAAGCGGAGCGTTGCAGCAATGAATGGTTGTTTGTTGGCCGCTGGCTGACCAGGTCCGCTATGCACAAATAGCGCCTTCAAATCGACTGAGTGGAAAGCTTATAACTTCGGCTTTTGATCTCGATCTAATTGGTCTTTAATTAAAAGATCAATGTCAGGCTTTATCACTATATAACATTTTGTGAGAAAAGTCAATATATTTCATACTAGAGAGCAGGTTGAATCCCAAATCAATTTCACTTTCACTTTTCAGTATGCTTTGAAAGAAAAATTTCACAATTTGGAAAATAGTGTTTTAAAAAGGTATTGCTCAACCTCCAACCCTACTCTACAAATTAGTAAGTGGTTTTTTTTTATACTTAAATGTAACGGCAGAGGCGAAAGGGGTACTCATCTAAATTTTCAACCTTGAAGTTGATTTTAATTTAAAAAAAATTAGATCTTTAAAATACGTCGATTAACGAGTAATTACCTTCAAAAATTTCTAATTTTGCTTCAAATGCTCAGATCTATACAGGATAAAGATATCGCATTAAAGTTAAAATAATAAACTATACTTATGTATAAAGGTTATTGAGAAATACCAACAAATTTCATACTAAATGGGTGATAGAGTTCTATTTGTGATAAATATTAATATGTGTGTTTTCTTGAGGAAGTACTTTCACTAGAAAACTCTCGAGAGCGACTCTCGGATATCTGTCTACCCCTCTGGTGAGCTTAAATTTCATGACTGTGTCTACGTCCACTTTCAAGTTTTACTCTCGAGAACTTCTTCAGAGCTGCTCACCACCATGGTGCTCTGAAATGGATACGCTTCTTAAGAGTATGCACATGTGTTTCGAATTCGACGCTGTACGCAGCGATGCGTGCAGACGTGCTGCACATATGTTTTAGCCATACGATACGTTTTTGATGCGAGAATTTTGTCACTTTTATGGACGTGCTTTGGGAACTTCCATGTTCCATATTATTAAACTACCGAAGAGTGTGAATCCAACGAAGAAGACTGGAGAGAAACCAGGAAACGACTACAGCAGTCACTGCCGAAGAGAAGTTGGATGGAACTTTTATAAGGAAAGGATAGTTGATTTGTCAATTCGATTGTCAAATGATTGCCATTTTTCAACGCAAATATTGCTATTGTAACGAATGCTAAGTATATCGTTAATGAAATGTATAACAAAAGATAGTCACAATTGAGAAGGTCGTATGGAAAGTTTTAATAAAGAGTGGTATATTCTTTATAGTTTCCACTATAATCATTGTGTTTTATTTCAATATCGGAAAGTTTGGTTTTGTATCGATGGACGAAGGCAACTGAGCAAACGATACGGTTTCGATCTATAATTTTAGTTCAACTAAAATACAGATATTGTCAAATTAATGCAATGGTTTTGTTTGCACAAAATCTTTTTTATCAACATCCTACAATTTTTTTGCAAACGCATTTGACGTTTATGAACACGTTCTCCAGCTTCTCAATATTTTTGTTTCCAACTCGATTTTTGACTGCAGAATTGCACCACACATGATATATTCGAACATGTGACTTTAGCTAACTGCATTATCGAACACAATGCTTATGCAGTAAAGCTTGAATTTGCAGACTTTTGCAGTTTGTGTTTGAGAATATTCTGCATAATGCATTTTTGACGCTGATGAAAACGGCCTTTTACAAGCAAGGTTAGGTTAGGTTGCCAACTAAAAAAGAGGCTGGAAATTTCGCTCCAACTCAAACGTCATGTGTGGAACATACCTCTGTAGCATTGTGTTTTCCGAACATAATTGTAGAGTTACGCAGATCTAGATGGAACTCAAAAACGCTGTAAAGACACCATGCTATAGCTACAAACCGCAAAAATTCATTTCACAAAGTTCAGAGTACCCTCTGTTCGAGAACTTTGGCAGTTATGAAAGAGTTTATTTGCTTTCTTCAAATTTCGAACTCATCATCTCACAATGCTTTGTGTGACCAGACGTGTAGAGCGGTATGAAGTGTACTCAAATTTTCTGTAGACCTCATCAAGATTTTGGAAACTCACGAAAATTGCCCCCCCCCCCCCTGAACGATATCCTGGATCCGCGCCTGCCCAGGTATTTTTGTTGCACGTCTTATGCTTAAATACAGTCCCACCTATCACAAGACGATTCGCGATACAAAAATCGACAAGTAAGTCACTATTTTCATTCCGTGACCCCAAGCCATTTCTTCCCATCACGCGTTACAAGGAAACATGCTGGAGCCCAAATCAATATTTTCAATTGTTTTTCTTTCGTCTTTGGTACCGTTAAGTGTTGGTGCTCCGGAATAAATTTGGTCCTGGTTTGGGGCTCTATATCCTAAAAAGTTTGGGAACCGCTTCCCTATAGTCAATGTAGGGGTTAATTTAATTCTTTTTTTTTTTGCATACTAGGTGATTCGCGTAAAATCTGACAAAAATTCAGAGCATCTAGGTTGGAAATAGACAAGAAAATATTTACTAATATTTCCCCCTGCTTGGATAGGAGGGGCAGGTTAAAAAAAAATTATATAAAATATAAAAAAGTATTAAGAAACAACGGCAACACTTCCAGTATTGTTTTGTAGCTTTTAAGAAAGCCAGAAGTCCATTCTTATAGTTTATTTTCAAATTTAGTTTTGTTGATGAATAGTTTTGGCAGAAAATTGTTGCAAACTTATTTTGAAGAAAAAAAATTTACATACATAATGCCTGTCATATCTTCTTGATTTTAAGACGTAACCTTGCAGATCAAATTTAATATTAGGTATAACTAAATTTTCAAGCTTCATAAGACAACCATATCAAAACAAGCTTCGCATAAAATAACTGGTTTCTTCCATTGATTGGTTGGTTGGGAAATGACAATTTGGCAATTTATCCCCTTTTGTGACGCTGTTACTTATGTGAGTATACTTTAGTACTCAGTCGATCTCCAACTGTGGAAGCGAGTGGACGTTGAGCGACTTTCACAGTATTTACAAATAAAAGCGCGTGTGCATTAGTATACATTTAGTCATCCGATCTTTATAAGTGCCAATAGCACAAGTGTAGTGGCGTCGGACCGCAGTGCAGAGGGTCGTAGGTTCGATCCCCGGCCGGGCCTAAAATACATCGAAGCTTTTTTTCACAACCGTGAAGTGGAAAATTTTATTGAGTGGGAGAACCACCATATGGAAGAAGAAAACGTGGCGGGGGCATCGAAAGGTGTCCCAAAAACCACATCAAAGCCGTCATCGGCAACATCAACGGGGATATCGAAAGATTCCCAAGCAACGGCAAAGCCAGCAACGGCATTAACAGCCGAGTTAGCAAAAAAGAGGAGACAAAAAAAGAGCTGTGCGCCAAACGTTGTCAAACGCCGCTCCACCATAGCTTCAGCTGAGCTGCCAGCTGGAGTGAAGGAGACGGTACGCACAGCCAAGACAACAGCGGCAGCAAAAATTCAACAACAGCTAATTACTTCGCCATCAGACGACGAGGAAGTAAATTATATGTCCGAGGGTGGAGAGGGACATTATACTACGAGTGAGAGTAACCAATTTCTGGACCTCACAGCACCAGAGCCGTCGTCAGAAGACGAATTAGAGGAGCAAATAATTATAAATGAAATTGGTGCAGTAGAAGGGGAAATAGAGCAGCTCAAAGCCAAGCTTGCTCCTCTGATACTGGCTCTAAAGAAAAAACAACAAACACGCAGAGAAATCGAAAGGTTACAACGTGAGAACCAAAAATCGCTACAGCTACAGCAGCCAACAAAAGTAGCGCATCAAAAACAAATAAATGCTGAGCTGCAACCAAAACCACAGCAACAACAGCTAAAGCAGTCAGCACAACAACAACAAACTAAACAAACGCCAAAGGAGCCACAACATCAGTTGCATACGCAACAGCCACAGCCGGAGAACCAAAAACAACAAAAACAACAACAACAAGAACAACAAGAACAACAACAGCAACAGCAACAGCAACAACAACAACAACAACAACAACAACAGCAACAACAACAACAACAACAACAACAACAACAACAACAACAACAACAACAACAACAACAACAACAACAACAACAACAACAACAACAACTACTACGACAGCAGCAGAAGGAACACCAGCAGCAGCCACTGCCATCGAAAACAAAAAAGGAAAAGGTGCCACCCATCAATACGTATAAGATGGAGCTTCAGGATACCATTAACTTATGTAAGTCGGCCATAGGCGAAAATTTCATTATAAAAAGACTAAGTATAGATAGACATGCTATCCACTGTTCCACAGTGCAGCAATATAAAAAAATTAAAGATTTATTAAAAGACACCACTACCGAATTCTTCACTTTTACCCCTAAAGAAGAAAAATTGCAAACGGTCCTTCTGAAGGGCATAGATTCCTCCACGGAACCAGAGGTGCTCTTAGAGGAGCTCCGTCAAAAAGCGAGTAACGATCTCGATTTTAGGGGGGTCAAGCCATTCGCTACAGTCAGAGCCAGACGGGAGAAGCGGTCTTTGCCGTTTTTCCTGGTTCAACTCTCACCCAGCAGCAAACTGGATAGTTTGAGGAAAATCTCCGTCCTCAACTACCAGGTTGTAACATGGGATAAATTAAAGAGACGTGGCGACATGCTTCAATGCATGCGCTGCCAAAGGTTCGGCCACGCTGCAGCAAACTGCGAAATGCAGTCACGCTGCGTGAAGTGTGGTGAGAACCACATTAAGGGAGAGTGCAAGCTCGGAGAGGAACGGGTCGAAGACATGACCCAGCTTAAATGTGCACTTTGCGGAAAGGAGGGGCACCCTGCTAACTATCGGGGTTGTTCAGCATTTCAGCAAATTCGCACCAACAAAGTGGCTAGGCAGACAGCGGTAGAGATACGCCCATCAACGCGTGCTCCTACAGCAACGCCCGTCAATCCCCAAATTTCCTACGCCCAAATGGCGGCAGGAAGGGGAAAAACGGTACAGCCTGCAGCTAAGGTAGTCCAACCGGCCCTCGTGCCTAAGGCTCCGGACGCTCAGGCCGAAATAAGAAGCATGTTGCTGGCAATTCAAAGCCAGTTGACAGGACTTCAGAAACAGATAAGTGAGCAGGCGGCTAGGGTAGATCATCTCTACTCTGTTTTGCCTAGCCCATCGCATTTTAGAGGTTAAAGGCGCGCTGTCGGAGAGGCCTCTTAGGATCCTTGCTGTGAATGTAAATTCACTGATTAGGACCGAACGTAGAGCTAATCTTTTCCAATTGTTGAAAGACCAAAGTCCAGATGTGTTTATGGCCAGCGAAACTAAGCTGAACCAGAAACATAAGTTGACTAACAACAATTACAATATCGTTAGAAGAGATCGACCCAACTCCACTCAAGGGGGAGGCGTCGCAATCTTCATACGAAAAGGCATTAATCATAAAGTTATATATAATAGTGATCTGCGCAGATTTCGGCTGTTAGAGGCGTGCATCGTGTGCATTCCTCTCCAACAGGGGAAGAGAATGTATGTGATCGCTGCTTATGCACCGGAATCACCTCAGCCAACTGATTTTATGACAGAGCTTGAAAAACTTTTCGAATGTCTACGCTTGAGCTTGGAAGAAAATTACTTTCTCATGGCCGGTGATTTGAATGCCAAACACCTAGATTGGGGAAATCAAATACAGAATCCAAGAGGTATTCATCTTTTTAATTGGATGAGTCGATATAACACTGAATATGGTGTCGACCTGCTGGCTACGGATCGGCCATCGTTTCCAAGAAGCGGTTCCTATCTGGATCTATTGCTAATAGACTCAAGACTGACAATTACTGACACTGTGGGTCAAAGACCAAGAAACTGTTTACGAACGATCGAGTACGACAGTGACCACTGCGGACTCGCCGCCGTAATAGAGCTTCCGAACGAGCTCGTGGAGTTGGATGAGTATGTGCCTGTGCATACTTACAATTACAGTAAGGTGCGCTGGCCACGCTTTACCAACGCCTTATCGAGCGAAATCAGTTCGAATAATATATCCCCACCAAATGACAGGAATTTGACAAATAACGAAATAGACCAATATCTTGAACAAATGGACGAGACAATCAAACGAACAATGGACAGAACGATACCAAAGTACAAACAACGGGACGCAACCGACATGTACCGGAATGCGACCATTGACGCATTACACAGACAAAAAAGTGGACTGCTGACAAGACTCAAACTCTTGTACCGACGGTTTACTGACCCACACGATCTGGAGATTAGGACACTGAAGTCTTCGATCAAGAACACCAACCAGCTTATTAAGGAAAATTATCGGTTGTCGATTAATTTGTATTGGGATAACAAAATTCGGGCTGTTAATTCTAGCGACCCGAGTATGTTTCCCCAAATTAACAAGATATTTAGAAGGAACGATCAGAACGACCTTCCGTGTCTTAAGCTCCAGAGAACGACAGATAACAGAGACGTACTTCTGACAGCAGGAATTGATCCAGAGGACGCCGTCTTGGACGATGACCTCTTTATTGTCGAAGATCCGCAAGAGAAAGTGGAGGCTGTGGGGGCTGCTTTCCAGCAAGTGTACAAGGTGAATGCATGCATTCGCCCGAACCATGACCTGGAAAACAGAGCCTTGCTCCACCACTTCTACCTTCGGAGTGACATAACGCAATGGCGATCAGAGAACCTCGGCTTCACCGGGTTCAATGAAGATCATTTGGCAAACGCCATAATCGCCGAGCGAAATGGGCCCAGTTCCCTATTAATTACGAAGGTGGAGCTTCAGCTCATCTTCGATTCATTAAAGAAGAAGAAGTCAGCAGGAGTCGATGGCATATCCAACGTTGTACTTCGACATTTACCCCAAGAAGCAGTAGACATTTATACCACACTGTTTAACAACGCTCTGAATAATGCATATTATCCAGTGCGGTGGAAGACAGCTGTGGTGCATCCTCTCCCGAAAAAGGGAAAGGACAACTCCAATCCGGCGAATCTTCGGTCGATAAGTCTTCTTCCGAGTATCAGCAAGGTATTCGAAAAAGTTATCAATAGAGCTCTGTCTAAGTGGGCAGAGGACAATAATATCATACCGGATAATCAGTTCGGTTTTAAGGCGGGACATGACACCATTCATGCCGCGTCTAAACTCGTTTCTGATGTCCAATGGAACAAATCTAAAAAGCAGTGTACGGGTGCCTGTCTGGTTGATTTGGAGAAGGCTTTCGACACCGTATGGCTAGAGGGTCTTTATCTAAAGCTGACCAGACTTGGCATTAGTAAACCACTATTATATATGCTTTATGATATGCTCAATGGTAGAAAGTTTGTTGTCAAGAGTGGCAATGTGACTTCTGCCACAACCTTTAATATTAAAAATGGTCTTCAGCAGGGAGCGGTCAACTCGCCGATTCTATTCAGCATTTACACCAGCGATCTGATAAGTAGTCTAACTCAGGCAATTGCGTATGCCGACGATCTAATTGCGTACAGAACAGCCCCAAAAGTCGAGGTCATCAGAATTCTCTTGCAGCGTGACTTCGAAGATATTCAGCGATATTGCGATGACTGGAAGTTGAAAATCAACTTTCAGAAATCAGAAACTATCTTGTTTAGGACTCCGTTGCGTGGAGCCACAAGGGATACGAGAAAGAACTGGCGTAAGCTGGTGATCGTAGGGCCAAATGGACAGCCACTGGCGAGTAAAAGTGTAGTAAAGTACCTTGGCATCTGGATGGATCAGTATTTGTATTTCGACAGACATATAAATGCTGCTCTGTCCAGGGCTAGGGGAGCTTTTGCTCTGACGAAACGGTTGTTTTATAGCAGCCGGCTTGACAGCAGGGTGAAGGTGATTTGCTACATGGCCCTCATACGGCCGATGATTGCCTATGGGTGCCCGGTTTGGTTCAACGTTGCCCCATCTCAAATGGAAAAGATTCGGGTGTTTGAGAGGCAGTGTCTTAGACGCTGCCTTGGATTACACAGAACACCAGAGTCGGAGTACAAACATTATTATTCCAACCTGGTTCTATACAACGGCGCCAACATAAACAGGATAGATAATTTCTTGTTGAAGCTTATTCGGGGTCACATTGCAAGAGCAATGTCCTCGACCAACAGCTTAATTTTTGGGGCTTATTACCCTAAGAACGAATACTACGAGAGTGTGCGTCTAAGCGGCTTTATTCCGCCCGATGCATTCCTCTATTTAGACAGTCGAGGGCTGATCCAGGATAGAGCGGCGGTTCCGCTAATCTACCACGTCGGCCGTAGAACTGTGGATCGGCGGCTCCTTTACAGTCGAGACGTCCTCGCACAAGACGGAGCCGAGCACCTTCGGTTCAGTAGGACTGTGTCCGATCGGGACCGAAGAGACAGGGTAAAGCAGGAGAACCAGTTCTGGTGGTTGAAACCTGAACACGAAGTTAATGGGGATATATAAAAGTTAACTATGCATTTTTCTATGCCATGGCCGACTTACATAGGTTTAGGTAGTTAGTTTTAAGCAGGGACAGGCAGGGTGGCACCAAAAAAAAAAAAAAAAAAAAAACAATAAAACAAAAAAAAAAAAATATAAAATCAATAAAAAAAAAAAAAAAAAAAAAAAAAAAATTATAAAACCCGAAAATGCTTGCTGTGGCTGTTCTAGTTAGTAAGTAGTTTATAAGTAGCTTGTAAGTAGTTTTAAGTAGCTTTATAGTAGTATTAATTAGTTGTAATTTGTTTTGATTAGTTTTAATTAGTTTTAATTTAGTTTTATTTAGTTTGTAAGTTTTATATAAAACAAAAAAACAAAGACAAAGATACCGAGTTTTTTATAAATTCTTCTCGGTGAAAAATAAAACCGAAATGAATTCTAGTTTTTAAGATAGTTCTTAGGCCGAAAGGCATTAGCATTAAGTTATTAGTTTAACTTAGAGCGCCCGAATGGGGCCAGTAAGTTAGTTGTAAGATATTGATAAGTAGGCTAGTTTTTATGAATTTTTGTCTAGCTTTAAGATAGATTTAAGATGATGGAAAAATAAAAATGAATTAAAAAAAAAAAAAAAAAAAAAAAATACTTTAGTACTGTCAAATGTCAATTTTCCTATTTAACAACTCCCTATCGGAAATCCTACCAGGGGCCTTTTTCAGCGCTACTACAACAGAGCTACATCAACTACATCGTACATTAAAATCCTTTAACTACATCATTTATATTTGTCTGATTAAAACATACAACTGGAGTAATGAAATAAAAAATAGAAAAGTGTAATAAATTACAAATGTAACTGGCGTAGTTGTAGGATGAAGCTGTAAAATGTAGTTGATGTAATTGATGTAGTAGCGCAGAAATAGGCCCCAGGTCAAAAGATAAAGCTCTGGATTCTTAGCACCTCATATGCAGAAATAGTAAATATACCATCTGAGAAGGAAAAAAGGAAAGAGGTCAGCTAGTTTCATTGCTTGGTACTAAGACGATTCATTGGCGGAGTCAAAAAAAAGTTAACCACTTCACAGGTCACTTATTGGTCAATAATGGTCATAAAATGTCAGCAACCTTCATTAAAATTTGTTCTGAATTAAGAAAAAATGTTTCACAAAAAAAACTTCTTTGGCTGACCAATTACTAAAACTATTTCACATTTTATGTTAATTTACTGAATAGGTTAGGTACTGACCTTGTATGTGGTACAAAACAAATCTTTTTTTTTAAACCCACAGCCAAAAGATTCCTATCTTAATTAATTTTGCTACAGCAGAACCAAGAACTATAGGACATACATAATTAAAAAAAAAAAAAAAATTAATCTAGCAAATCGGAAATGTAGGAGGTGATTCCCACAAGTAAATTCCAATTTCACACAACATTAACCAGAATTGATTCCTGTGTCATAGGATTTTCTCAAAATAGATTCTCACGTAGATTTGAACTTATTTATCAGCAAGCAGTTGTAGCGCCTTGATTGAAAAATTCTCTAAACGATGATATCTATACACACCTTCTCTAGTTGCGTTCTTGCGTTGTCATCTTTATATTATTCAAAATAGCAGCTAGCCTAGCACACATTTTTACCATCCGCGATCGGCGGCGCCACCATGCTCAAGCTCATTCGTTTAGCATTCAATATCAAGTTGCACAATCGAGCCTAGACTAAACCAGATGATGATGATGATGATGTGCCCCTGGATAGAGATGTTTTGAATAACCACGAAAATCCACTGACAGATCAGCAGCACTAGTGCTGATGATGATGATGGCGATGGTGATGTTAGCCAGAGCTAGATCCGAGCGCAGGGAAAAAAAAAAACAAAATACAATCGCACGTTTCGTGATCATCATCGTCACTCCATGTGGAGAATATTGCTCTATATTCCACATTCGCATAATGGAATTCTATTTTTCTTCCTCAAAAAAAAAAAAATGACGACGACGACCACGACCGCGACGTATGTAGAAAGTCGCAACTGCGGTGTGATAATTTGATGATTTAAGATTTTAAGATTTATATCACTTTTATATTTTTAGAAATATTTTTTTTTATATATTTTTGTTTATAATTAAAATGTAGTGTTGTTTTATTACTTATATTTTAAATCTTCGCTTCCTTGTTTCTTTAATCTTGGCAAAAGATGATTTTGATGGGGATTATTTTGAGGATGGATTTGTGATTGATTAACCAAGGGAATAAATCCATGGCCGTCGTGAAGAACCAGGTAAGTCGAGATACCTGAAGTGAATTTTTATTTTTCAAAAATTCCTTAATAAATAGTTTACAGTATTTAACAAAATTTTGACTTCATCTAACACTTTCCTTATATATTTGAAAACACATGATGAACACTTGTTTTGACATAAGTCGGACTTTGTCAATGTTATTAAACTTTGACCCCGACCTTATATTTTTTTTTGTGTTTGAGTTACCTGGTTCTTCACGACCGCCACGGAAATATTTCAAATGCTATAGCAAACACACACAAAGTGTTGGAAAAATAATTATTTCATTTCTTATTTTTTTTTTTTCAGCAGAAATGTCCATTTGGGTTTGCTGGAGTTGGGTTATGAATGTGTATACATTGAACAATGCACATATATGTAGCTATATAATGTATCCTAGAAATATACATTTTAACCATTCAGAGGCCAGATGGTATCTGTCAAATAGAACATCACTTCCTAATGGTAGTTTTGTTTATTTAGATAAATTGCCGAATTTGGGGAAGAACATACAAAATAATGTATTTCTGTAATAAGTGGAACTTTACTATTCATTAATGACAAGAACTATCCCTTATCTTTAATGGAGTGCTCATCTTTTATTATTATGTTCAATTTATCAATTTACTTGGAGCCTTGGAGGGGAGCTACAGAAGTTAGTTCTAAATTTTTAGGGCTTTTTAGCTAACAGCAATATAATATTTCTGTCTCTTTCATTTTTTAAACGTCAAACTTAAGACTTTGGCACAATGACATTTTTGAGATAGTCATTTTTTATTTTGGAGACAAGTAAATCTTTTTATTTGGCATTTGCATGAGCAATACAAAATTTTGCCGAAATAGGAAAATAATTCAAATAAAAAAATTAAATTAAGCACAAACTTCCTTATCAGACCTCTTTTTTTTGCTCTACAATTTCTTGTGTCAGTTTTAGCTTTCACTTTGACACTGAAAATTAGGTAAACAAAACATCCCTGTGTTATTTTTGTTTTCTGTTTTCAAATTGGAAATGACAAATGAAAATACAATAGGTCTGTTTCTTTACTCGCCCGTGGGATTCCGAAGTATCCCAAATCTACCCAAAATGTGTTTCTTTACTATTTTCTGGCACGAAAATGCCAGAGCTTTTGACTTTTTTTCATTTCCCCTCCAGCAAGAATCTACCCGAACATTTTAGTTACTGCACTTTCTTTCTTGTCAAATAAGAAATCAGCTGATCGAAAAATTTGAAATTAAATTTTTCAAGTAGCGTACATAAAATGGTTTAATTTAATAAAATAAAATGAAAATGATACAATGGAGGCAAATATAAAGTAAAATATTTCTCTTTGTTCTTTTAATAGAGCCCAACATGATCAGTGCATGTAAAAATAATTGAAATTGTATAATTTTGTATGCGGTGAGCCAACGAGCATTGAAGTTAAATAGGAAATTTAAACCGCAACAAACCAGAAACATCCCAAATGCGTTTCTTTACTTTTTGTTTCTGGTTAAACATTACAACAACAACACCAGAAAGTTCAATCGCAAACTTTTTCCCGAACTTTTTCCCAAACTTTATCCCAAAAGTAAAGAAACAGACCTATTATCTATTTAAATTTGGCTAGCGTGAGAGCTCATGACTCGCGAGAAACAGTTTGCGTATTGTTAGCCTAACCAGCAGGAATAGAGCCGACCTAAAGTTTTTTTTTATCAATTTTGATTGGTTGAGATTTGAAATGTTTTTAAGGGTATTTATACACCTTCGTAATTTTACTAATTGTGTAAAATGGTAAGTTCACGCAAAAGTTTGCATAAACACCGTTTTCATCATTTGATTGAATGCTGTGCAATTGAGTCAGCTGTTCGTTAAACGTCCAATATTAAACATCAAAAATCATTGATGAGCACAAAAATTTATTCGATTTCTATACACTTATGTATACAAAAGTTTGTGATGCTTTTTTGATTCCAGCTGAGGTAGGTCAGCGGGGTCCAGGGTATAGCCGTAGAAAGCAGTAAAACTCGGTATGTAAAAAGTTCGGAACTCCAGTTATTGTTTAGTATAAGGTATCTTAATTCTACTCTTACAGCGTATTTCATATATTTACAAAGGTCGTAATGCTTAACAATATGCTAACATGGTATTTCATATACTTAACAAATATAATCTTGACTTAAAATAAATAACACTTAATGTCATATAATCTACTGATAAAGCGTGCTCAACAATTCGGGTGGTTGATTAAGACAACGTAGGTTGGGGCGTACTCCCTAGTCTTCAAAGCAATGACACCGGATTATTTAGCGAAGAAGCGGTGGGAGAGGTTCCCTAGTCTGGCCGGAGCTCAAGACAACGTAGCTTGGGACGTACTCCCTAGTCTTAAAGCGGCGGCAGAACGAAATTTATTTTTGGCGGAGAAGCGGTGGGACGGGTCCACTAGTCTGACCGGAACTCAAGACAACGTAGGTTGGGACGTACTCCCTAGTCTTAAAGTTGCGGCAGAAGGAAATTTATTTTCGCTGGAGAAGCGGTGGGATGGGTTCCCTAGTCTGACAGGAGCTCAAGACAACGTAGGTTGGGACGTGCTCCCTAGTCTTATGGCTGTTTTACAATGACGCGTTCGCGTCCGCGATCGTACGTTACATTTAACAAGCGTTACGGCTGCGTCGAGATAAATCGAGCAAAAAAATTCAAACTTTTTTCAATACAAGATGGCCACATACCAAAATTGAAATAGAAGTGTCAAAACGCACTCAAAAGTTGAATAATCTCTACTTTCGCGTTGCAGCCGCTTACGTTACGTTGGTTCGTTCGTTGGTACTAATGGCTGCAAAATCGTAACATAATGCTCAACGCTTCATTGATAACACTAAACAGAAATTCCTATGCCTGAACTTTTGCGTTGACAGGCAAATCTTTCAACGCGACGCCCAACGCGGCATTGTAAAACAGCCATTAAAGCGGCGGCGGCAGAACGATGTTTGTATTCGGTGGAGAAGCGATGTAATCTGACCGGAGCTTAAGGCATCGTAGATCGGGACATACTCCCTAGTATTAAAAGCGGCGGCAGAACGAAGTTTATAAGGAGGCGGACGGGGGAGTATTTCACGGCAAAAGCCAAAAAGTGTTGAAGCTTCTAAGTGGTACACAAGAGTAGCCAGCAGCGTACCTCTTTATTAGTTTTACTAATAAAAACGAGATTTTTCTTATGCAAGAAGAATCTGATTTCTGGTGGATTTACCACCCTAACTAGTCAACTTTGCTGGCGTTACCAACTGTGGACTGTAAACTGGTGAATGAACTTCATTTTCTGACGTAACCAACTGCCAGTAGGTTTCCTCTTGTTGCTGACGTCGCAGCAGGCAGCAAATGTGTATCCTCTTCTGTACTTCATACTTCATATGGGGACCTCCGTGGTCCCAATGATGCCAAAACTAGCAAGAAAAAATTTATTTGTCAGATTTATGTGCATGACAGATTGGTGTGCTCAGATTTCTGAACACGTCTAATTAAAAAAGTCACGATGACATTTGGCTAAGTTTACCAAACGAATTCGGTTAATTTTACGTAGCAAATTCTTTGGGTAATTTTAACCAATTTGTGTTAATCATTTTTCATACAAAATTTATTTGTTTAAATTAATTAAAGACTCAACACGTTTCAAGAAACAAATCAGAATGAATAGGCGTCTTCAGGAAAATGAGATCTCAGAGCCTTCAGCAATCTCAGTCTCGTGAACAGGATTCCTCAGAAATTTTGCTGTCAAGTTACCGAGGAAACAAAATATTGGATTCGCTTTTTGACACTGAGCCCTCTGAGATCTCATTTTCCTGAAGACGCCTATTATTATATTAAAATAACTGAAAGCTTAACTTATAGCTCAACTAAAATTGAAACTGAAATGATCGTCTGAGGCCAATTTGCTGATACGAAACTTAAATATTTGAGTAGAACACAATCGCTTAAGTGACAGTTTACGCAGAGGAAAAAGTAGAACATAGATGCTTATGTTTCGTATCAGCAAACGGTTCTAAATGAGACTTTATATCGTTGCCGTTCTTTCAAAACTCCCTAAGTCCATTTCTCTCAAAAACGAGAAACCTCTCTTAAATACGATATATCTATTAAAATATAAACATTTTAGGTCTGTTAAAGGTCTCTAAATTTTATGTTGGTCTATTTATAAATTAAAAAATTCTCAAAATCAAACATTTTCAAATTCTGGTTACTACAAATCCATAAAAAGTACCGATGTCTCAAAATAAATAAAAATGGACTTAGGGAGTTTTGACTTAGGGAGTTTTGATTAAACGACGACGATACGTAAAATCATAATAGCTTTTCAAAATACTATTTGACAAAGTAATATTAACAAGTAGATTATGTGTTCTTAAAATAAAAATTCTCCCCCTAGAACGCATAAGAATTTTGTGTTTGAAGTCCAATTAGTTTGGTGAAGTTCTTAGCTTTTTCAACTAACAAAGGTTTAATATATTATAACAGCGACCAATTCTGTTGTGAACTTTGATTGTACTTCGTTGAGGATTTCTTTACGATCAAAATGATGACGCACATCAATGTGTTTTGCTCTAGCATGATAGGCATTATTGCTAACGCCAGACAAACAGCACTTAGAATATCGCAAAATGATTTAATTGGTTATTTTAAGTTTCTTTTCTCTTAAGAGTTTTTTGAATATCCACCAAGTTCCTTCTCTTAGCTTTATAGCCATACTGCCTCCTGTACGGCTAGGCTGATCGCCATGTTTTTGGCTTCCGATGTTGATAAGGCCACTGTTGGTTCCTTTCCTTTCAGGTATCGAAGTACTCTTTTTGCGGCTATCCAGTGCACTTTTCTAGGGTTGGCGTTGAATCGACTGAAGAAGTTTACAGCTGAAGGCGTAGAAGCCTGCGCGGCAAACAACAAGCTTCCGATTAGCTCTTGATATGGAACCGTTGTCATTGCTTCAATTTTTCCTTAATTTTTGGACACATCTCTCTAATCAATTTTTGACTTCATCCATTGGTGTTGAACATAAATTAGCATTGGTCAGTTCAATTCGGTCAACGATCTCTTCAAAAATCGCCCATTCGATCTACATACATACATATGTGAATCGAAGTCAAAGAAACGAGTTTGCAACTCGCAAGTCTTTTATTTCTAATTCGGTCATCAAGGTTGATTTGAGATTTTTCTCCAGCTGTGAATTGTCATTATCAATTATAAGCATTTCGTCCACATAAACTGCAACCAAAATAATCTTTCCTTCATGGTGTCTGTAGTAAATTCATGTGTCTATTTGATTGGAGCATGCAGAATTTTTTGGGCACATCATTCAGCTTCATGTTCTATGGATTTTTGGATGGGAACAAATATAAACTTTCTTGTCCAAATCTCCTTGAAGAATGGCTGAAACTGCGTCCATTTGTTCGATATCCAAGTGTGTTCTAGCAGCCATAGCCAGTAAAGAGGGAAACGACTCGTAGCGTACCAGCGACGAAAATTTTTCTTCGTAGTCAAGACCAAGACTGGTACGTTGATTATACCCTCTTTCCTATCTTGGTCTTGAACACCCATTTTCTTTCCAGGTGGCAAATCTGCTTCCTCCCAGGTTTCATTTTGAAGTAATGATCTATATTCTGCTTGGATAGCATGTGGCCAACGCTCAGAATCTGGTCTACCAATTGCTTCGCGGTAACTTTTGGGCTCGTCTTTTTCTCTCACCATGCATGAGTAGTGAATACCCTTATTTTATTATTCATTCCGGACTTATTTCATATTTCGCTTCGCATTTGTCGTCCTTCCTTTGGAACAAGAACTGTCATTTTGACAGCATTCGGAAAAGCCACAACTCGCTTCATAGACTTATGAAATGACATTCTGTATCTGGGTCATGGATATTACTGGAACAATAGATTGACATTTTTTTTCAAAAGAGCAATCCTTGATTTTGAGTGCCCATTTTTCACATTGCAATGAAAACTAACATTAGGATTTTATACTTACAAGAATTTGAAAAGCTTCAATTTAGGGAGTTTTTTATTTAGAACTAGAGCAACTTTTCAGACCTTTTAGAGAACCTAAGTGATGATGTTGGATTGAGTAAATAACTTATTTACAAAAAAGACAGGAGTCTCAGCTTCCATTGAACAACGATAATTATGTGCAAAGCTTAGAAATAAGATACCTATAAACAATTTATGAATTATTTTTACCCACCTCACACTGCATGCGAAGCAGCTTTCTTACATTTCTCCACCCATCTCACTTCTCACAAGTTTTCCCCCTACATACTCATTTTCAATTTTTGCTGTGAATGCCAATCAACTCAACATGTATGTAAGTATGTACCTACTCTTACTTTTATAACATTGAAGTCCTGAATTATTCAAGCCCAACGTTTAAATGACATTATTTCACTCTCTCTCAAAATTTATTTAAAATGACAAATTAATGGGATTTATACCGACAGCAAAAAATGTGTGTGAATTTTCGAAAAGTATTTTATAATGGCGTGAGAATGAGTCAATTATCCTAATACAAGCTATCGTTAACCAGAATAAGGTTAAGGCAGAAATTTGAGCCTTTAAGATTGTGTCTGATGTATTTTTAATATTTATTTAAAAAGCTGTTTTCAAAGTTGACTTGAAAAAAAAAATACATATTACCAAAATGGGTAAGTAACTGGATAAAACTGGATGTTTAACTTATAATGAGCTGAAAGTGGAAATACTTAAGGCAGACAAAAAAAAAAACCTAAAGTCAGTAAAGATAGAACTTAAATAGTCGGAAGTTCACTCATTCAAATTTCATAAACCAACTAAAAATATTACTTTCCAACTCGAAATGAGGAGGACATACTGATAAACGCTTCTGTACATACATAAGTGAAAGGAATAATGCATCTCTTTTTGTTCTTCCTATATAAAAATAATCGGTTGTTAGTAGAGTTTACATGTGCGTTGGTAAAATAATGTAAATAATAAAATAAAATAACAGTCACTGCACATTGTAGCGCTGCAAGTCACTGTCCAATTAGTTATACATGTTTAAGATATTTCCGTATTTATGAACCTATTCCATCAGTTGTTTAAATGTGTACTCAAATATTCACTGGCATACCCCCCTGCAATCTGTTCAATCTCGAAAGGCTACGCCCCTATTACGACTATCAATTTTCAATTTGATATTTGATAAACTTTTAAACTTAATTTATTAAAAAACTATAGGTACAACTATTCTGCTATTTTTTTATTTTCTTGTGTTTCGCAACTGTCTGTATCATTCTCAATAATTGTCTAATTTTTATCAATTATAAAATTTATCAACTATCTAGTTGATAATTGATAGTCGTAACAAGGGAGTTAGTAAACTTTTAGGTACGTTCGATCAAGATTTTGGTCATTTTAGGAAAACTTTCAAAACAGATCCAAGTACATTGCCCTACCTTGAAATTCTTATTTTTGTTGAAAGTTCTCACTTTAGACAAGATTTGGACAGCCAATTCAGTGGTTTAATTAGACAATCGATGGAAAATGTTTATAAATAAGATGTTGGAATAGGTGTAAACCAAGATTTAATAAGATTTTCTTCAAATCTTCTATAAATCTCCAAGATTCACCATACGAATTGTTTTCGTTAATCTACAAGATTAAAAATTAATGTCGTTAAATCTCCCTAGAACAAGTAGTTTAACAAATCAAACCAACCTGTTCTTATATGGCGCTGAAAGATTCATTCGTGGCTGGATTCAGCCATTGTTTGACACAGAAGAAACATTCTATCTCACTTCCACTTCATAAGAAAACATGAAACCCCTTTTGCTTTTGAAGTGTGCTGTCAGAGTTAATCTTCTTTTTAATCTTTTTGACCGGTGGAAACACCACATAAATCTTTTTCCTTAAATCTCGGATTATATTTTGGTGAGAACGTAGTATAATGCTATGTTTCCACCAAAGGTTTATTCCAGTTCAGATATTTGATGTTTCCACTGTACAAAAAGATTTAAAAAAGATTTACTTTGACAGCAGATTTAAAAATGCAAATGGTGTTTCATTTTTTCTCATAGAGAGGAAGTGAGATAGAATGTTTCCTTTGTGAAGAACTGAAGCGATAGTTTAGTTTGATTTGTAAAAGAATTTGTCCTAGGAAGATTTAAAAAGGTTAATTTCTAATCTTCATGATTTACGAAATATATTTGTATGGTAAATCTTCGAGATTTAAAGAAAATTTGAGATAAATCT
This sequence comes from Dasysyrphus tricinctus, assembly GCA_963921185.1. NCBI lineage: Eukaryota > Metazoa > Arthropoda > Insecta > Diptera > Syrphidae > Dasysyrphus > Dasysyrphus tricinctus. Next base: position 90,928,223 of record OY992532.1, read on the forward strand.
TATTAAATCTCAAATTAGCGTTAGGTGGAAATGAAGCATAAGTTTAATCGTTTGTTTAAACTCTACCACCCGTATTCATAAACGCAAATTAAACACAAATTATCTTTGATCAGTGGGTTAACTATCAAATCTTATCAATAAATCAAAATTCATGGTAGTAAACTAACTCACCAAAGTACAGTATGAACTCGATTTTCGCAACCTTCGATTCGTGCAACTAAATTTGTAGCACGTCTTGACTCTATAAGTGCAACTTTTGAAAAATGCTACCTCGATTTGTGCAACTTCTTGTGTTTATTCATCATGTATGTATCACATATTAATTTTTGTATACATTTGAACAACCAACAACCTCGGTTATTGCAACTGCCCCAATTTCTATTAGTTGCATAAATCGAGTTTGTACTGTACCTACATTAAACGAGTAATTAAGTTAAAGTGAAGCTACATTCCTTCTAAATGTGGAAATGTTATTCATAATAGTTATGTGACGTTGAATAAGGCCATTTTAAGCTAAACGTGTTTAAAAGTTGAATAGTGGCAGCATAAGGATGTTTTAGTATGACATCTAAACGTAATAGATTTATCTTTTTTGACTCAAGGGCAATGTTTACGACATGGGATAAACACAACGATGAATAGAACCTTAATAAGGGCTTATTAACTGCGTAACTATTCACCCGTTTAGAAGTGTTTTAGGAAATTATAATGAATACGGCTGTTTGTGTGGTGGAAACATAACACAGTTTTTAAATACATATAAACTTAGAATCAATTTTGGTAGAAACATGACATAAATAAGCATCTTCTAATGAAGCTTAATAGCAAATCTACGCGTATTTCACCATTCTAAACCATAAAAATAAGTACAAACAACCTATACAGTTATACGTGTGCATTTTGATTCCCTTTAAATGGGCTCTGGACCTTTGGCACCTCATGTGAGGGAAATTTGATAGAAAAATATCCCATCTAATTGGTCAGTAATTGGTCAGAAAAGGGCAACTGGTCCCAGAAATTGGTCAGCCCTATATAACTTTTAATCAAGGTTTAAACTTTCTCAAGGTCGTTCAATGTCACGTGCGATTTTTGGCACCTCATTTAAGGGCAATTTACCAAAATTTCATACCATCTGAAAGATTTCTAGATTGTGATAAAAGGTCAACTATCTTCAGTAATTGGTCAGCCATAGATTTTTTCTATGAATTTTTGAAGTTCGTTTCAAGGTCACAAAAAAAACTTTTGGCACCTCATTTGGGTCATTTAAAAAAAACAAGTATGCAATTTGAAAGGCCTCTTCACGGCTGTAAAAGGTCAGCTATTTTCAGTAATTGGTCAGCCATAGATTTTTTTTTATGAATATTTAATGAATTTAAAAAAAATTTCAAGGTCATAGCGATTTTTGGCACCTCATTTATGGGAAATTTGCAAAAGTTTAATACCATCAGAAAGGTCCTGAGCACTATATAAAAGGTCAGCTAGTTTTACTAATTGGTCAGCCATAGTTTTTTTTTGAATGAATTTTTAAATTATTGTTCAAGGTCACGCGCGATTTTTGGCACCTCATTTATGGGAAATTTACAAAAATTAAATACCGCCTGAAAGGCCCTATGATCTGTATAATAGGTCAGCTAGTTTCAGTAATTGGTCAGTTATACATACTTTTATACGATTTTTTAAAGTATTTTTTTTTTAAGGTCACGAACCGTTCATGACCTATAAAAAAAACTTAGAAAAAATTGTATAAAAGAATCTATAACTGACCAATTACTGAAACTAGCTGACCTATTATACAGATCATAGGGCCTTTCAGGCGGTATTAAATGTTTGTAAATTTCCCATAAATGAAGTGCCAAAAATCGCGCGTGACCTTGAGCGACCTTGAGAAAGTTTAAGCCTTGATTAAAAGTTATCTAGGGCTGACCAATTTCTGGGAACAGTTGACTTTTTCTGACCAATTACTGACCAATTAGATGGGATATTTTTGTATCAAATTTCCATCATATGAGGTGCCAAAGGTCCAGAGCCCTTTAAATGGCCTCAGAATTTGATATTTCTGTCGGTTAAATCCTGATTTTAATTAATAAATAATGTCTATAGTGTTCCAAATTTAATGTTTGACTCAAGCGAGTCAACCTCTAGCTATTTTTTGTTTTGTTTTTTCTTCTTTGCCACAAAATAAGAAAATGCTTTTAAGATCTTTTTTATTTTGTTTTTTTGGTTAAATATTTTAGAATGTTGACACTGACATTAAATGAACGAATATAAATTATTTAATGGGCGGTAATTTTAATTTACGCTTTCAGTTTAGTATAATTAACTAAATGTATATATGTACATAGGTATGTTATGTACATAGACGAATGCAGACGTTTTGTTCCCGCCTTCATAAAATTTCTGTTTATTTTAATGTGACCATCATCACTTGAAATAATAATAATTAAAGATGATTGGGTTATTGTAAATTGAATAGATTTTCAACAAACAAGATTAAATAGTATAAATACAATAAAATGTGATTAACGATCGTAAAAATAATTATTGTTGTTAAAATTTAATTTTAAAATTGAATTTAACGAGCAACACTTTTTGATTTATTTTATTATATCACAGGTTGTTTTGTTTTTTTTTTTTGAAAATAAATCATTAAGTTCTTTAACTGTATGGCGATTATCCAGGAGCGCAGCCATTGAGTAAGAGAAGAAGGGCGATTTTATTTTCGAGAGAAAATTTAAAAGAAAGAGAATGAAATATGATACATGGGCGAGTCAAATTTTCAGTTTGAATCTTCATCGTTTACAAAATGATAGAAAAACATTATTTCAGAAACCATTAACGCCTCATTTTTGATTTTTCAAAGTTTAAGAAGCAAATAAGTTCAAGCACTTAATTCCATAAGCAAAAATTCGAAAGCTTAGATTTAAGTTTGCAATAAAGCATGGGCATGTGTGTTTTTTCTATTTCCATAGTAGTCCAGTCAACGAAGACTCAAAATTACAAAATTAGTGCAATGAATCATGCTCTCTAGGTTATTATTTTATGTGGTAGGGGTGACCCCCAGGTATAACATACTAAAAGTCCCCAGCCCAGGTCACGAGCCTTAGGCAGGAGGGGGCGTTAAAGGTCCCCTTTTTTAATTTTTCGTGAATATTTTGAAAACTAAGCGAATTGCCCGAAAAATGTAGACTACAAAATGAAAAAAATATTAAATTTCCAACAAAAAAGTTTTATTTTATTTTTGGTAGGAGCAAGGTATCTTCCTTAACCTTGCTCCTACCGAAAATATGAATAAAACTTTTTTAATAGGAAATTTAATATATTTTCATTTTGTAGTCTACATTTTTCTTCTAATTCGCTTAGTTTTCAAAATATTCACGAAAAATTATCCCCCCCCCCCTCCTGCCTTAAGATCGTGGCCTTTGGCTGGGGACTTTAAGTATGTTATACCTGGGGGTCACCCCTACCACATAAAATTATAATCCAAACCCCAAATGATTTATTGCATTTATTTTTCCTTCGTTGACTGGGCAATAGGCAGAATTTTCGATTCTCTTGTTGTTCGAAAACTGTAAGTTTACCATCGTGTATTCTCCAAAAAAAAAAGGTTAGTAAAGTTAATTAAGTCATCATAAATATCAATTGAATTATACATAACAACCAAGGTACTGTATTTATGTATCCAGAAAATAATATCATTAACATATTATCAAAACTCTTTAAGTAATTCCCAAGAATCTAAACATTGGTTATATTTTCATTTAATTGATTTATTTTTATTTTTCTCTTTACTTAGGCACGAAATAAACCAGCCGATGGATCTAGTCACAATACCAAATCTGGACAGCGTGATAAGACACCCGGTCCAGGTCAGAAGGGAGGTGCACCAGCTAAAGCCACAGCCCATTCAGCAAAACAGCCAGCACCGGCTAAACAATCATCTTGTTCGAGCAGTAAGGGCTCCTTAACACCCAAACATTCGCTAAGTGTAGGTGTTCCAAAATCAGGCGCTGCTGTAGCCAAATCACAGAAGAAAGGCAAAAAGAAGCATCAGACCTACGATTTGGTGGTCAAAATTGACTTGGTTTGTGAATTTGAATTGCTTTTTATTATTGTTTTAAAATATTAACCAAATTGTCGAAATGTTATGCTTTTTAGACGGAACATGGACTCTCTGAAGATCAAGTTGCAGGTTAGAGACAATAATGAAATATAAATTTTATTTATTGATTTTTTCAAATAAAACTTATTTTGTTTTATTTTTTTAGAATTCAAAGAAGCTTTCATGCTTTTTGACAAAGATGAGGATGGTACTATATCTATGTCCGAATTAGGTGTTGTTATGCGTTCTCTAGGTCAACGTCCAAGTGGTAATGAAATTAAAGCTTCAAATTTCAAAATTAAAAACTAAAAATAAATAAGGAGTGATATTTCATAAAAAAAATGAAAATACTAACATTGGTGTTAACTTTTTAAAACAACTTTAAAAATGTATGCTATTATATTCGTTTTAACGAAGTTTAAGATAAAGGGAAACAAGCCCCAAAAAGAAAATGAATGGAATCATCATTATATGGGAATTGGCATTTTGTTTTTATTTTTTTTTCTATATTTTCCTGAGAAATTACTTAAATTATCCACATTTTTGGAAGATCACTCCTTAAGGATTTGATAATTTTAAACAATTTTTTGATTCTTTAACTTTTTTCGTTTTCAACAGAAACCGAACTTCGAAATATGGTGGATGCCTTTGACCAAAACGGAAATGGAACCATAGAATTTAATGAGTTTCTTCAAATGATGTCTAAGAAAATGAAAATTCCAGATGGCGAAGATGAACTCAAAGAAGCCTTTAAGTAAGTTTTTTTTTGTCTTAAAAGCTTTAAGTTGATGTAAAAAATTTATGTACAATTTGCAGAGTATTTGATAAAAATAATGATGGACTGATATCAGCGTCTGAATTACGTCACGTAATGACGAATTTAGGTGAAAAACTTTCAGAATCTGAAGTAGATGATATGATGAAGGAAGCCGATATGGATGGTGATGGCATGGTCAACTACACCGGTAAGTGGAAAATTACTTAAAGTTGTGTTTTTCTTCCTTGGGTATATAGAAAAATTTCGTTTATTCAAAAATTCAAGGTTTAAATTAAAACTTTGCATTAAGTTTATGAATAAGTTGGAAAAAGTGGTTTTTCGGGTTTTGAGATATAGTTTTTTTTTTTTTGTTGACCTCTGCTTGCGTTACATCCAACTGTGCGTTGAGCTATTTAAGTTAGATACTCATGAGATGAAAACTGTAGGTACCCTCCATTCCTGTCGACTTACAGCATGCATACAGAAAGAGTTGAGAGTTTTGAGTCACATTTAGCCAAAAAAGGCGATTAAATATCCTGCCCACGACCAGTGTAGGTATGTAGATTTTTGGCCTTCTTAAATTAAGGTTTCCTGAATCAGTTCTTGTCCAAAGCTATCAAACGTAAACTTTTTATGACGATTAATGCGTTCTTGGTGGTGTGGATGTTTTCTTAGGCTTTCGCGGTACTGATCGCACGTATATTCGTTTTTGGTTTTTGATATGGTAAAGGCCTTCTCATTTACGAAGAAATTCCCCTCTTCATCATCAGTATATGCAAAGATGGCACTTCTGTGTCTTGGCTCAGAAAGGAGTCCTCTATATCACCGAAATACTTTCAAGAATTTTTGATCATCCTACCTTCATACATGTTGAAAGAAATATTTTAGTTTCGTTTCTCTGAAGGCGCAAGCATGTAGCATTGTAGTAACCTTCCTTAACTTGAAAGCCTTTTCTCACCGCCACACAGTGGTCAGTTTGTTGAATTTTTACGAACAAAATAAATTCCCACGCCAATTCTTTATACAAATTAATGAAATTTGGTACCCTTAATGATTTGGGAGTGCTAAATTCAGTGGTACTGCCTATGGTCCAGGTCCAAATTTTGAGAAATGTTCCCAAGGGATTAGAACTAATTTAAGTGCAAGTTTAAATCTGATCGAATCTGTAATAAATTTGCTGGTCAAAATTTAGGTCCACTACCTACTCAGAAACTCGAAAAACTTAAAAATAATTTAAAGTAATAATATTAATAACGTTGATATTTTTTCTGGTTGCACTATTTAAATCTGACATCAGGCTAATAATTTTGATAGTTAACAGTTGGAAAACCCATTAAACTATCATTATTTATGAAGCAATTATAATATTCTTATAAAAAAATAAGCATATTTTAAAATTTGTTCCATCAGAATTCTTAGCCTGATGTCAGATTTCAATTAAGCTACCAAATATTTATATTCATATTTATATTTATATTTATATTTATATTTATATTTATATTTATATTTATATTTATATTTATATTTATATTTATATTTATATTTATATTTATATTTATATTTATATTTATATTTATATTTATATTTATATTTATATTTATATTTATATTTATATTTATATTTATATTTATATTTATATTTATATTTATATTTATATTTATATTTATATTTATATTTATATTTATATTTATATTTATATTTATATTTATATTTATATTTATATTTATATTTATATTTATATTTATATTTATATTTATATTTATATTTATATTTATATTTATATTTATATTTATATTTATATTTATATTTATATTTATATTTATATTTATATTTATATTTATATTTATATTTATATTTATATTTATATTTATATTTATATTTATATTTATATTTATATTTATATTTATATTTATATTTATATTTATATTTATATTTATATTTATATTTATATTTATATTTATATTTATATTTATATTTATATTTATATTTATATTTATATTTATATTTATATTTATATTTATATTTATATTTATATTTATATTTATATTTATATTTATATTTATATTTATATTTATATTTATATTTATATTTATATTTATATTTATATTTATATTTATATTTATATTTATATTTATATTTATATTTATATTTATATTTATATTTATATTTATATTTATATTTATATTTATATTTATATTTATATTTATATTTATATTTATATTTATATTTATATTTATATTTATATTTATATTTATATTTATATTTATATTTATATTTATATTTATATTTATATTTGAACTTAATACAATATATTTCTTAAAACAAAAAATCTTCTTTTTTCAGAATTCGTGATGATCCTGACTAAACGAAACTAGTGCAAACTTTGTAATCGTCGAGGTAGAAAGAAATCATAAATGAAATTGCTTCAGAGATAAAATCATTTATCCTTTGTCTGTGTTTATTTTTATTTTGCGCATTCAAAAAATTATATTTAAATGCAAAATAATCCTAAGCACAGTCATTGGAAAAATTAATAAATCAGCCAACATCACAGAAGTCGGAAAAAATATTTATAAAAAAATAAGGAATGAGTATACATTTATGATAAAAAAAAAACTTGCTAACGAAAACACAGGACCAGTTTAATTATATTGTATTCATTATATAATATAAGACAACGCAAAATTGTTTCGTACAAAACCTCGATGATTATTTATAAGTAGGTGCTTATAAAACCCGATCCTTTCAATATAAAAATACCAACACTCAGATGGACCACAATCAAAGTCCATCCAAAAATGAATAATAAATCAAAAAAAAAAAACTTTATGAAAATATAGCTTAACATCCATTCAGAGAATGTATTTCAAAACTTTACTTGAAATCAAAAAACAAAAAATATCCTATCAAAACAAAAAATACTGCATGCTATGTTTTGTACATAATGTAAAAGATTCTAGACAGGACTATTTATATACATAAACAAACAAGTCAACCGAGATAATTAAAAAAAGAATCTTTATATTGGGCCGGAAATGACAATTAATAAATCAGTAAAACAAAAATGTATTATAAAAAATATACATAAATTTGCAAGCCATTATTGATGCTCTCTTAGCGCGTAAAACAAAATAGCACACCGTTATTCTATTCTTAACTCAAAACCATTTTAAATCAAATCAAAATAAATGTCATGCAATAAAATTGGGAGAACATGCATACATACAAACAAACATACTTAGTAAAAGTACGAGTAAAAAAATACAAATACAAATATTTATCAATAGCTATTTTAGCTACATTCTGCTTAAAAAAAAACCTTATAGATTGCGCGTTAAAAGTAACCATGGAACAGTTTAATTTTACAAACTACTATTACCTATAGTAGTAAACATTTCCAAAAATGAAACGGCTGCATAAATAAAATTATAACTATCAATGTAGCATTATTGATGTATAACATTTACTCAACTAATTTAAAGTGACATTTTTATTGGGATATCCAAATTTTTAGACAACATAACAAATTGATGGACGCTTAGGTTAAACAAACAAACAAAACAAAATATATGCACGTTGTTATGTATTTTCATGATTATATGCATAAACATAATACAAGAATGAATGTGTGTTTTTAATAAGAATATCAAACAGTTAAAACAAACATGACATATAAGTAAATATTGTAATGTCCCCTATCATGAAATTCGATGGATTCTGTTATATATATATTTCATTCACGATTCCATTCAACTGTCATTTCATAAACCACATCTTAACAAAAACCAAAATTTTGTTAGAAATAACACATTTTATAAAAGTCTTTCTTTTCAAATAAAATGTCGTTATTTTCAAATATTGCGAATTTTTAGTATATTTTACTGCCACAAGATGGCTTTTCTTCGAAATTGAACGTCATGAAGTATGATGGAATCAAAGCAAACAAAATGTTCGTTTTTTTCCGAAGATAAAAATCTTCGAATCTGAGTTCGAACAATACGCACGGTGCATGCGGACGGTGTGCCACTAAACTCTTTACTTCTTTCCACTACTTTGTATTTACTCGTCTCCTTGAAACAATACTAAAAACTTCCATACAGGTTGACGATTATTTGTAGACTGAGAAATTCAGTCGCACGGAATATCTCAAAAACTGCCATTCACTATACGACCATTTCGGTTGTGTCGTAAAGGTAGAACTTTAATGGTCGAAAGGGCCCTGAAGCTAATGTCAAAAACCAACGAAAAGTAGCTTGCCGTACAGTTAAAACTCAAAAGGGAGCACCGCCATACTGTTCTTATCATCTATCTCGTTTTGGCATTCCTATTTCACCAAATATCAGTTTTAAGGTAGAACTATAATAGTCGGAAGGGCACTGAAGCTAATGTCAAAAACCAACGAAAAGTAGCTTTCCGTACCGAAAAAAGAGGAACACACCCATAATGTAACTATCATCTTTCTTTTTGGCATTCCTATTTCACCAAATGTCAGTTTTACTTAAGTGAGGTGCGCTCGGGAGCGCACCTCACTTCCGTAACCAAAGTTGAACGAAACTTGACGAAACGCTCCACTTCGCAATTATAGTCGCGTCAAATGCTTTCCGTGTATTCGCTTGTTTTCTTTCGACCACTTAAGTGCCCCTCCGAGCATGATAGTTCTAGCTTTACTTAAGTGAGTGGCGCTAACTTCCGTAGTTGAACGAAACTTGACGAAACGTTCCACTCCGCAATATAGATGCGTCATATGCTTTCCGTGTATTCGCTTGTTTTCTTTCGACCACTGAAGTGCCCCTCCAAGTATTAAGCGAGCCATTCACGTTAAAACTGTCGTAAGGACTGTCCGACAAATCTCAGTCGTATACGACAGGTTCTACCTTGAATTTCCTTGTTGTACATCGGACCGTGCGACTAACGACATGTTGGAAGTCCGTTGAAAATTTCAATACGACCGAATTGGCGTATAGTGAATGATAGTTTTTGAGGCAGTCCTTGCGACCGAACTACTCAGTTTACGAATAATCTTCATAGTTTTTATTTTGTTTCTAGGAGACGAAATAAATAAAAATCAAATTGAAGGAATTTTTTGACACACCGTTCGTTAAACTGGTTCGCAACGTGTGTGAGTTCTTTCGACAGCCTATGTGACAGTCTCATCGTGAATGGCCCGCCTTATAGTTCTAGCTTTAGGGTCGTTGAAATTTTCAACGGACTTCCGAAATGTCGTTAGTCGCACAGTCAAATGTACGGCAAGGACATTCTCGGTAGAACCTGACGTATACGACTGAAGTACATTTGACACAAATTTTGATATAGGTATGCGCCGAACTGAATAAAAATCAAAACTCTAATGATATTACCTTTAATATGTGTACTGTGCGTCGGGCCGTCCCTACGACAGTTTTAACGTGAATGGCCCGCTTTACTATTTGCATAGAAACTGTCACAAACTGTCAAATTTGGAATAGTGACGATGAAATTTTCTCAGAAATGTTGAAACTACACACAATACGGGAGTGGAAATATTTGGCTTTCACTTAGCCAGTTTCAGTAATTTTTCTTCGTCGCTTTGACAGAGCAGGGTAGTAAAATATAAACAGGATCTCTTACATAGAATTAAAAACCACAGTACACAAATTTCATGTTGAGACAATCGCAAAGACTGTCGATTGAACTGTCGCAGGGACGGTGGAAGGTACGCACACACGTTGCGACCCGGTTGAACGATTCTACGGTTCTTGCGACAGTTCTTACGACCGTCTCAACGTGAATGGCCGGCTTTATTTATTTCGTCTCCTAGAAACAATACTAGAAACGTGCGTACAGTTTGATTATTCGTAGTCCACGGACTGCCTCAAAAACCATTCAAGCCATTCACTATACGACCGTTTTGGTTGGTCGCAAGAAATTTTCAACAGACTTTCGACATGTCGTAAGTCTCACGGTTCGATGTAAAACAAGGACATTCACGGTAGGACATGTTGTATATTACTGAAATCCGTCGGACCGTCCTTAAGATAGTTTGTACGCTTAACTACCTGAACAGAATGCAAGACTGAGCTGGAATAGATGTCAAAAATGCTGCAGCCGGAGCTGCAAGACTTGAACAATTTTAAACTTTTACTGCAGCATTTTTGACATCTACTGCAGCATTTTTGACATCTATTACAGCTGCGTCTTGCATTTCATTCAGGCATTAAAGCTGGGCATTCACCTTAAGACAGTCGTAGGGACCGGACGGTCGCAAGGTTTGGAGAAATTTTCAATGAAATTCAGTACGCACGAGGTCCATTCACAATAGAACCTGTCAATGTTCCATACAAATCTCACGCTATTCTTGCGACAGTCCTTACGACCGTCTGAACGTGAATGTCCGACTTTAGGTATAATATATACGGAGTCCTCTGGAGATTTCTGAAATATAAACTGGCTTGTTCTCCCATGTCGTTTTCATTTATTTTTCATTTGGATGTCCCTGATCACACGTGAAGAAATTCAAGCATTTTCTGCGATTTGTGATGGTGAGCGGGGTAACTTGCAGAAGAGGAAGGGGGATGAAATATTTTAAAATATTTGAAAATATTCGGTGTAGAAAATTGACGTTCTCTTTTATGTTGCTTCTCCTATCCAATCCAACCAATCAAATCGTGTCTTTCATTATTGTGGTTTTCCATTCAACCATTTCAGATTTGGTGGTCAGATCATAATTTTTTAGTGGTAAATAGAACACAAAATGAGATTTGATTTGCTTTTGCAATTGTGTTAGTGACTATTTTTCTATTGATGAATTTGTCCAACAAACACCACCTTCTTATCGAAAGTAAACAACACTGCGAAATGCCGAATGCAAACTAATACGTTCAGATTTATGTCAGTTTATTTTGGTGTGTGTGCAAATGCGTGTATATCTTGCTAAAAATTGAGATTTGAAGAATCGACCTGAGATCGAAAAAAAATCGTTTTTTTTGGTTGAATGGAAAGCAAAAGTTGATCTCAGGTCGAAAAAATCAGAAAAAGTCGACTTTTTTGGTCGAAAGGAAAACCACATATGAAAATACGAAAAACATAAAGAAGAGGACAAAATCTGCAGAATAATTTTCTTCACATCTGAACACTTTCGTTCTTCACGTGTAAGCAAGAACGATGGGACTAGTTTTGTACCCCTTGTTCACTTGTACCGCTTTAAAATCTTTGTTTGGCTGTTCTGATTAATATATTCGAAATCTTTTGTGCATACCTACATAATATGAACAAGAACATGGCTTTTTTGCTGAATTACTTCTCAAAAGTGAAAAACGTTCGAGAAAGACATTTTGTTAAACGGTAAAATTTGGTATTGTGTATGAAATGCCGCTTTCGATTGGATCTTCTGACTGTTCCACTAATTTTTGATTCCAATCGAATATGAAAACAGAGTGTTGTTAAATTAACAAACACACTACCTAATGACGTCATTTTACAAAATGGCTTCTTCAAGCATTTTTCACTTTTGACAAGTAGTTTGACAAAAAACTGTATGCGTGTGTTCCATATCTTGAATTCAAACACAGAAAAAGACTTCAAAAACATTACTGGAAATAGCCAATCAAAGGCTTTGGGTATAGTAGGAGTTAAAATTGAGTGCAAAATGAGTTCCTAGAACGTCCAATCGAAAACGACATACCTACATAAACTTGGGAATACAATATTTTGATATTCCTTTGGAACTGGAAAGGAGTTGTCCAAGTCCAAGTCCAGAAATCTAACTAAAAACATAAATGGGAGTGTGTTAGTGTTTCTGTTTTTCTGAGGGACTCTGAAAGCTTCTAGGTGGAACAATCAAAAACACTTTTACGACATCTTGTTGAGCTTTAAATGGCTCCCTGAAATTACGCCATAGGAAATTACGCCAAAAAATAAAAATGGAAAAAAGGCCCAAAATTCTCCATACAATGTTATGGCTTTTTTTCCTAGGAAAAGGAACCCAAAAAGTTTGGCGTAAATTCCGGAATTTTAGGTTATTTTTTCCTAAATTTTCTTGGCCTTTTTTCCTTTAAGAATATTGAAAAAAGACCAAAATTTTTTCTTTTGGAAAAAACGCCAAAAACTTGCTTTTGGCCTTTTTATAAGACCAGAAATTGTGGCAGATGTCCTTCAGGTTTACATTAAATATTACAAAATGTATGCTCTGTTAACATAAATTGACAAATTGTTATAAACAAAGTTATAAGAAGATGTGTTGTTTTAAATGTGTTCTACAAATCAAATGCACAAGTATGATATAATAAACGGCGGGGGGGGGGCGCGTTCGCGCTACCGTTCGCCGTTGCCGCCGCGCGCCGGCCGGCCCGCAGCGCACACGCTAGCGTTCGCCGTTGCCGCGGCGCGCAGGGCGCGCTGGCTACACCGCGCCGGCCGCGGGGCGCGTTCGCGTTCGCACAACCGTTCGCCGTTGTCGCCGCGCGCCGCAGCGCACGCGCTAGCGTTCGCCGTTGCCACGTTGCGCGGGCGTGCTGGCTACACCGCGCTAGCGCGTGCGCTGCGGCGTGCGGCTGCAACGGCGAACGGTAGCGCGAACGCGCCCCCCCCCCCCGCCGTTTATTATATCATACTTGTGCATTTGATTTGTAGAACACATTTAAAACAACACATCTTCTTATAACTTTGTTTATAACAATTTGTCAATTTATGCATACATTTTGTAATATTTAATGTAAACCTGAAGGACATCTGCCACAATTTCTGGTCTTATTTCCAAAATAAATTTGGAAATTTAACCAAAAAGTTGATCTTTTTTTGGCGTTATTTCCATTTAAAGTTTTTGGCTCTTTTTCCAAAAGTGTGGCGTAATTTCCACGTTTTTTGGCGAATTTTCCTTCTTAGTTTTGGGCACTTTTTCCAAAAATTTTATGGCAAACAATTTTGGGCATTTTTTCCAAAACTCTTTTTGGCGAAATTTCCTATGGCGTAATTTCAGAGAGCCCTTTAAATTTATATGCAAAAAATTTAATTGCCCAGAAAATCAAATTTTTGCTCTCTTTTGAGAGCTTTCTTTTGTGAGAAAGTTTGATTTCTTCGTTGAAAGACTTTGTATTGAAATTCACAGAAATTTACATTACATAAGAGAACGGATTTATATCTTTGTTTTGAGTGAAATATATTGTCTTTCCGATTGGACTTTTAAACAAACAACAATATATCTCTCATTTATAGACGTCAAACTCAAGACTTTGGCACAATGACCTTCAAATGACAGCCATTTTTTTTTTGAGGAAATCATTTATTTAAAACGAATTTTCGTTATAAAAATTGAGTGCATACATATTATGTATGATTTTCATACATAATATGTATTTTATTTCTACACTTGCATCCAAACTAATCAGTTTCACCATTCCCAGCAAACATTTTTGTGAACGTTCATAGCACATTCAGTGAAAATGAAGAACATATATTCGAGAAACACTCACTTCTGTGAATCAAATGTGAATATACTCAAATATTCCATCACTTTTACCTCATACGCGGGGAAGGGGATTTGTGTTGATTTTTTTTTAAATAAAAAAATATCGAGATTCTTATTTCCTTCACATAATATGAATAAAAGTGAACGCGCACAAGCGATCCTCAAAAGAGGTATATCTTGGGTGCGTCCATTTTTATTCACATAAACTGAATGTCCCTTTCATTTTGTTTTGAAAAGCCATAACGGAACCTAGTCGTGCCAAAACTGAAAAAAAAAGTTATGTAAAGAAGAAATTTGTTACTTTCATTAAGTTTTGCGTATTGTTATTTGTTATTGTACGGACGGAACTATATTCTTTGTGGCAGTGAAAAAAAAATAAAAAAAGATAAATTGAATAAATTAACTTTTGTTTTAACTTTTTCAATTGGAGTATCTTTTTGATTTCCATTTTCATTCCGTACGGAATTAATTCGACCGAATATCAGAATAGCCGCGAATATTCCATTATACTTTAGCGAAATTTATCATAAGTTTCATTCGATAAATCTAGGGAAATCAAACTGTTTATGCAGATAATTTTACCATTTTAAAATAGCATTTTGTATAACCACACTGAAATAATATTTACATTCAGTTCTACGGTATACATTCCGATTATTAAAGAATCATTATAATGAATTAAATATGATTCAATTTATATTCACTAAACTGAATGAGGAAACCCCAATTTATATTCATATGAATGAATCAAATCTGTCTCATTTAAATGATTCAAAAAAGATTCATGAATTGTTCAGTGAAATGAATATATAAGCGTCCTATTTACATTCACTAAAGTGAAGAATTACTCTATTATTAATGAAACATAAAAACGATTCGAATTCGAGGTAATGCTACCCAGTAAATTTGATCCAAACCGGTTTATAAATGAGTTCATAAATGAGGGTTTCTTTCACTCCTGTGAATTATTAATAAATCATTTCTGAAGGGAAATGTTTGCTGGGTTACCTCAAACACACAAGTTTGATAGAATGTATAATTGTCTTAGAACCAATCCTAAAAATGTCCATAAGCGCTTTTCTTTTTTAATTCAGAAAATAGCTCTGAACAGAGTCCGAGAGCAGGTTGACCATGCTCTGAACATCATCTGAGCAAGTTTGTTCTGAGCACCCTGAACCATTTTTGAAACACATCTGAACACTAGCTGTCAAATGCTATGTGCTCAGCATTGAACTCTGTCTGCTCAGTCATTTTATTCTGAGCTCATAGAGAGTGCTCTGAGCAAACTCAGAACACACTCAGAACGAAAAAAGAAATACAAATTTTTAGCTCATAACACTCAGAGCTAAAAAAGAAACACAACTTTTTGTTTAACAGTTCAGGCTCTGCTCTGAATTAAAAAAGAGAAACCCCTCGTGTATTAACACACACATGTCAAAATATGTGAGATGCACCCTGTCAAATTATGTGTGATGAACTTTCATTTTCTCCTCCACACTAGAAACATGATTTTCTTCACACTTTTTTTTAACTCTAGTTTAATACTCAATGGGTTAATGTAGAAGGGCTATTACAAATTCAGGGGCCCAATTCCGCAAGAGTGAGTTTTTTCTATGTACATAGGTATACACAGAAAATAGTGCACATATCCATTTTTGTGATTCCGCAAGAGTGAGTTTAAAATTTTTGAAAGATATCGTGTGCACTATCAGTCAAATCTATTCACACTTGTTTTGAGTGTGAATAGAAGCTGTACACGGAAAAACATTCACGCTTGTGGAATTGGGCCCCAAAATCGAAATCAGTGATAATGTTGTATGTGTAATTCTTGCATCGAGAAAATTGGTCGAGAAGCGTTGAAAAATGGAACGAAACTCATGTATTTTGTTTGAATTTTCATCGTTACTCGAAGACTTCAAAGAAAGCACGATCCTGCATTCTTTTGTGAGAATTTACAAACAAAATTTTTAAGTGCTCACTCCCTTTCACACAAAGAGATAAGTTTTCCATAAACTGTTAACTGCTAACTAAGAGACAATTTTGCAAGAAATTTTGAAAACTTTTAAAATACAAAGGCATTTTGTCATATTGAAATATATGATCGATCACTTTTGGCTGATATTAATATCCTACAGATTCGACAATTTACTTTAAAAATTCAAAGCGAAAAGTAGTCGTGTTTGACTATATTATCGAATTCTTTCCAAATTCATGATAGAAGGAAATATGAAAACAAATCAAAAGTAGTTTAAATAAATAATAATTAATGTATAAATGTGTTTTATATGTAGAAATTGACTTAACATAAAAAACTTTATTAACAAAGTATTGTTTGAACTTTTATAAATAATTTATTTGTTGGTGGTAAAATTTTAAACATTTTTAATAGATATGGGCTCTTATCTAAATTAATGAAAAAAAAATACGACTTTCTACCAATACGCCTTGTGGTTCAAGTCTCGCATAAAAAATGATAAGCAGCTACATAGTTTAATGAATGTTTAAAATTGTCCATCTTATTAGTTTTAGTAAATAACTAGAAGGTATTTATGTTCATATATTGATTTGTTTTATTTGTTCTTTATTTTATTATATGCGATATTATTTTTAAAATATTCGATGCTTATTTGTCCAAATAACAATTAAGTTACTTTTAAACTCCAAATGATTTTTATCATTTATTCATGAATTACTTAGCTTGTTACAAACTCGTAGTTAAAGTTATCCACCTCATACATTTTGGCCAAGGATCATAAGTTCACAGTGGCCAAAAGTGCATTTATTACCCACTCAGATGGCTGAAAAGAACATAGTTGAATTTTAACATGATGTGACCTTATGACCCCAATACAAAGTGTACATATGTGTCGAAAAACTTAACAAATTCTTAAACTCTAATTACAAGTTTTTCCGTATTAATTTAATTGAAATAGATTTTATTGAATTAGTTATGATTTATCAATAATCTTATGCAGAAAAGACTTTTAAGCAAAATATGTTAAACTTTGTTGTATAACATTAAATGTAAGTTAACATAAAATCATAATGTATATTATATCCATAGAAAATTTAAAAAAAATATATATACAAACATTCAATAGTTCTAAGATGTCCAACATACCGAATATGCTATTAAAATAATTATATGCTTACACAAGTTGTTAATAAAAATCAAATGTAATCAAAAAGAAAACAAAACAAAAGAAAAACAAAATAAACCCGTTAGTAGGTATAAATATACAATTATCTTGTAAACAAAACAAAATAAAATATACTAAAATGCATTTTTCTGTGAATTTTAAACTTAAACAAAAAAAAAAAGGTAACGAAAAAATCAATCTTTTAATCAAAAAACCTTAAAAATTAAGTTTAAATAGAAAGACAATTCATTACAAACGAAATAAAACTAGAAAAAATAAAAACAATTTTTAAAGTACTTTAAAAAAAAAAATCTAAGTACTAAAACAGGGTAATTCTTTTGTTTTATTATTTAAATTTTAAGACGTAAATATATTTAACTTATTTAATTTATAAAAGACTTTAAAATACACACAAAATGAAGTATTGTATATAAAATGCGATATGATCTTATTTCACTGTACAAAAATACCAGCATATGAATTTGAATTAAACAAACAAAGAAATATTTTAATTTTTAGTCTTCCCGAAAATGTTTTTTTCTTTTTTTTTAATAAAGTCCTGGAATACATTTAAAACAAAAGAAGATATTCTTAAACTAAGATTTGTACATATTTGTTTTTGTTCTTTCTTTAATTACTAAATTAATAGCTACACTAAAAACAAAATCAAACAATTCAATATATAGAAACATATTTTATAAATGAAATATTGTAAATTTATTTTTGTAGTAATTAAAACTACCCCAGTATTTTTATGGTGCAACAAGTGCATAATAAATTCAATAAAAAATTTTAAATATATATATTTTATTTATTTACCAAACAAAATGTAGTTATTTTTTATAAGAATTAAAAAATACAAATTCCACCACAAAATCAATACAAATATATTTAAATACCTCTATATTTTTCTATAATTTTATTCTTATATTTAAATTATTTACGTCGTCGGACATATTTTTTAACACACTTATATTATTACTTATAGTATGTATTTAATAAAAAAAAATGTGTTGAATAAATATTTTTTACAAATCCCCAAAATCTCAATCAATATTTTTTTAAATACAAAAACAAATTAATACATGAATGAATTCGCTTAGTCATAGATGATTGACAAAAAAATTATCAAGAAAATTAAAAACCTTATTCCAATAGAAGTTTATATAAAAATACGTACCTATTTACAAAATCATTTCAAAATTATATTTTTTTTTTTTTTTTTGATAAATGCTAATAGAAAATATGCTGAAATTATTATAATGATATATGTATACATATATGTATGTATAAGAATGTGTTGAATAAACATAACAAAAAAAGTGCTATAAAAGTGAAAAATTTATTTATTGTTATATAACCGCTATAATCAAATATTTTATCCAATCTATTTAAACATATATATTCGTTGTATAGATATAATTATGTTATTCTTAATAGATGCATGGATATATAAATCAAAAATTATAGAAGTGTATATATAATGCAGATGTGTTGCAAATTTACTTATTACATGAAATTCCTTGACATACATAAATAAAGAGTGAATAAAATTATCTTTATAATGGGAATTATAAAGTTAGATACACCTTTGTCGTTTTATTTTTGTACTCAAAGAAAACTTTTAATTCTAGAAATGAAGCGGAGCTACTAACAATCAATAAAAAATCAATAAATGAAAAAGTGTTGTTGACGTTGGATTTTTCTTTATTTATATTTTAGGAGTTAAAACGAATCCCATGCCCATCTTTAAAGTAGGCTACACACCCTCATTTCGTAAATGACATTCTAAAACTGTCATTTCCAGTCATACCCACGAAAAATTTTGATCTTCAACACTTCCCTCATCATTTACATCTACGCACAATCGTTTTTTGCATCATTCCAGAAGAAGATATTGGCGAATGGAGTCACGGCACCTAGCAGTCAGCACGTGAACCCTATGTGGGGGATACATTTTTTTTCATTTTGACATTCAATGTATTTCCCATAAGAGAAAACCAAAAAAAGGTCTGAAAAACATTACTTTTGCTAATTAATTTTCTATGAACACGTATTTATTTTATAGTTGCAATAGAAAAAGAATTTATGTGAGTTAGTTAATCAAGAAGAATATGTATCAAAACTTATGTATAACTTCCTATATTTTGCAGATGAAAAATGTAAACAAACCTGTATTGTTGTTGTTGCTTTCCAAAATGGATTCATGTCGTAAGCAAAATTGGTGTCACGTGCGTAGTCAGGGAAGGGGTTTGATAGACAAGAGTCAATTATGAAGATTTTTATGTTATATATTTTACTACTGTTTTCTAATAAGTAAAAGCTTACGTCACCGAAACTTTGCAGTAATGTTTTTATGAAGATGTAGGTATAAAGTATTTCTATATATTTATGTATTGCGTTTGTGAATTTGTATTCTTGAGAAAAAAGGAGTACCTACAAATATTTGTACACTGTTTGTGCAACAGGTCAATATAAATATAATGACCAAAACAATAACAGAAGAATGGACAAATTCAATATTTTTGTCATTATACCGGTAGCTTTTCACCAGTCGTGTAAATTCGGTATAACGAAGAAGCATTTAAAATATTTACATACTTCCAAACCCAAAAATTCTATACGTAGGTAAAAATACTTAAACATTTTTTTTTGTAATTAAATTGGTAAATATATATGCAAGAAATTTTCAATCCAAACAAAAACATGACATGTATTTGAAAATCTTCATTTTCAATACAAACATAATTAACAAAGAACAAAAAAATATAAATTAAAAGTTAAGTGTTTTTATTTACGAATTTTGCGGTCTTTAAGGAATAAAAATGAAATCTATTGATTACTAAGTGTTCGACCACAAAACGGCTTTAATTTTTAGTGATTAAATTTTACTAAAACTTTATTCAAAAAAAAAACTGTTCACGTTTTAAATAATCTTGGCTACGTCTCTGCGCTGCTTTTTTCTCAAACGAGTATTGGTGTTGTTGTTTCTCGTTGTAGAGGTAGTTTGTTTACATTTTTCATCTTAAATTTAAAGCATTTGAGGCGTCAGTTTTGATTTATTTTTTGCTAGATTTGTAAACTAACATGTTTTGTTATTCTATTGCAATCATAAAAGTTGTATCCGTTTATATAAAATTTATTAGAAAAAGTAACATGAATATGACTCTCTTTTGCTTTTCTCTTATGGGAAATACATTGAACGTCAAATTGGAAAAAAATTTATCCCCCAGATAGGGTTCATGTGCTGAAATGCAGGTGGTGTGGAAAGCAACTTACCAGGTGTCAATAGACATTTTTGTTTGGTGTCCGAAACTCACCTCGCTATAGAACAAAGTCTTGATAATAAATTACCAAACTATACGTGTTATCACGCTCCGCACCCAGCTGACAAAGCTAGGGGTGGATCAGCAATACTTATAAGAAAGTGCTTAACACACTATGAAGAACCAAAGTTTTCTAATGAAAATATGCAAGTAACAACAATTAGTATTGGTATAAGACAGAAACAGCCTTATTTAATAGATTTTTTAGACGGTTGACTAGTTAGAACAGCTTTTTAAAAGCCCTTAATAGTTAGGAATATGCTTTATTTAATTAAATAAAATGTCAAGTTAGACTTATCTTAGACCATCGATGCTGTTGCCCAAGTTAGACAACTTACGGACAACAGTAAGCAAAGTTTATAAACAATTTTTGGAGTTGGACGGTTGTCTAAATTTAGGCAACGTTTATAAATACGACTGAAAGAGTTTAAGATAGCACCTATATATACTGCCCTCCGATGCGCTCTCCAACCAGGGCTACCTTCATGGCTCTAAAGAGCCACTTTGGCTCTTTTTTTCATGTATGGCCCTTTGGCTCCACTTTTCTAAAATCATCCAAAATTGGCTCTTTTTGAGATTTTCGTGGCTCTTTTCACTCTTTTTCAGAATAAAGGCCTAACTACATTCATTTCACTTTTGTACAAAAGTGCAAAATTGAAAAATACAAATATATTCTAGTGACACCTTCCTGCGAAAAAGCATATGAGATTTGAGTTGAGCTGAATGCATTCAAACACGGAAAAGGCTAGAGCTAGAACTATAATGCTTGAAAACAAGCAAATACAAGGAAAGCTTATGACACGACTATAATTGCGGAGTGGTGCGTTTCGTCAAGTTTCGTTCAACTTGCTTACAGAAGTGAGCGCTCCTGAGTGCACCTCACTTATGTAAGTAAAAATGACATTTGCTGAAACACACCCACTGGGGATCTAGGCTCATAACCACAAAAGGTAAACGGCAAGAGACTCAGTAGCGTAGCTAGGAGGGGGGGGGTGAAAGGGGCGGTCGCCCCGGGCGCCAGGAGTTAGGGGCGGTCGCCCCGGGCGCTAGGAGTTAGGGGTGGCGAATCGGAAAATCATCTTCGTTGTTCATGGGATGTTGTAAACCAATTAGCTACAAAAGTTTTTTTAGTGAAAACTTTATTAAATTTTTATCAGAAAACATACAATTTTTATAGTATTCAAATTTGTAGGGGCGGTAAAATCATTTTCGTTGTTCATGAGAAGTTGGAAATAAACACAAGTTTAATTTTTGTTTAATAAATAATTCAATCAATTTTTATTTTTATTTTATCAAGAGGGGCGCAAATCATCATCGTTGTTTATTACAGAAGTTGGAAATAAACAAAAAAGTATTACTTTTTTTAAGTTAAAAATTCTATTACATTTGAATAGGTATATGAACGTACAATTTTTCATTGTGTTCAAATCACTAGGGGCGGCAGAATCATGACCATTGCTCATTATAGAAGTAGGTAATAAACACAAAAGTTAATTTTTAAATTAACAATTCTTTCAAATTTAGAAACAAAATGATGGCTTTCGTAATTACCATTCTCTTTTGTAGCCTTACATAAAGGTACGTGTCTGTTGATTCCCTCAATTTAGAGATCAGAGGCGTTGACCTTTCTCAGAAAATTGTTCGCGTTAGATTAAAAAAAAAAAACTACAGATTGAATATTTTCGCAGATGATTTGTTTTTGTTTTTTTTTTTGTTTTAAATAAATATTATCTTAACAAAACTGATAAATGAATAAAAATAAATAAAATATTACATTAGTTTTTTTTTAAACATAAAACCAGCAAACAAAAAAGCTCTAAATAATACATAATGGCTGAATTCAACACAAAGAATAAAAAAACAAATGTGTGAGTACCGGGACTCGCGTGGAAGATGTGTAAACATTCGTTTTCACCTGAAGGTAAGGGATCGGGTCATTACCACGTATGGCAAAAATTAGGAATCTGTAATACAAGCGCTAAAACAAAATGGTTGCACGACACAAATTATAATGAATTTACCCATTAAAAAACACCTTCCGAGAAAACTTTATGACGTCACAAAGTTGTTCCTGGACTCAAAGTTAAAGTGTCAAAAAGTAACTTTGAGTACATTTTTCCTACTCATCTCTTTGATACTGAGTTGAAATGGTTAATCCGTCAAAAGCTGCTGAAATCACGATGTTTTCATTTTGAGTTATCTTTTGTTTGCTTCTCGATCGTTTGGTTTGGAATTGATCTCATTTTTGTAATATGTAATAGTTTAATTATTATTTATCCCCCAGATCTGATCCGGATTAGATTATCATAATAAAACAAACAGGATCCCAGTGCGACAAGAGTGTTATATACCTATCCGATCCCCGTTTATCCTTTTGGTTCTGTATTTTCTCTCTACTCTATTCTCTATTTTCTCCCTATCTTCAACACAAAAAGCCATCTACCTGTGAGAGAAAAAACTCATTTTTGCAAAAAAGTACAAAGGGTGTATGGTCAGAATTAATTTGCAAATCGAAATCCAAAAGCAAGGTCGGATTTTGTGATGTTTTTGTAATACACGTATGCATATACAATCCAGACCAGATCAGATCAGGGGGAAAATATAAAGCTAATATATTTTTATTTTTATTGATTTTACCGTCGATAGTGAGTTTGGAAATTTTGTCCAGTACCTACGTTCTGTAACTCTCGCATTGATAAAATCAGTCGAGAAACGTTGAAAAATGTAACAAAACTCATGCATTTTGTTTCAATTTTCATCGTTTCTCGACCAGTTTTTTCGATGCGAGAGTTACAGAACGTAGGCACAGGTTTTGCGACATTTTTTATCTGATTTGATCGATTTGTAGTAAAGAAATTTGTGCAAGTGATGAATGATAAGAAAAATTGGAAATATTTTTGCTTAAATATTCAATTTTGTTTAGTTGTTGGTTTATGGGCTATAGGTCAGTTTTTTTCAAATTAAATTAAACACAAAATGTTGTTTAAAACGACGTTTCGTTCATGATTATGAACATCATCAGGCTTTATTTCTATGCACACATTAAAGAAAACAATGGGTATTAGTATTAATTGCAAATTACAAAATTAAAAAATATAAAAATTGATATTAGGGTTAAAAATATTATAGATAAAATGGCTAACTTACATTGTGTTTTTATGTAATGAACATTTAAAGCGTACATATATAATGATTGACATAACTATACATTGATATTGCACTTATTTTAAACATTCATATTGCGTATTACATATATATTGCACTTAAGTTAGAAAAAAGAAGAAAAACAAAAATACATTTTACTTGCACACAATACTATACTTTACATTTTGAACAAGACTAATGAGAAGAAGGAGAAAGCATAAACGTTAAAAATAATGATTGATTTATCATCCATGGGGTAAGCGGGTGCTAAGGGGATCTGGAACTTCTTTTCTTCTTTGTTCTTTCGATCAGGTACTTGTAGTGGGGACTCACATTGTCAAGATCCGTTTTCCTATTCATTGTATTAGTCGTGTTTATAATATGTAGTGTTTCGATTATCATCCTTTTATTGTTGTGGTTTTCTCTCTGTATTATTTTCGCTCCATCAAAATTACGTTTATGGTTGTTTGTAATACAGTGGGTTGCCAACGCTGTTTTTTGAGCTGAATTTGATTTTAAATCTGATTTATGTCCTGATATTCTATTTTTAAGTTTTTGTTTTGTAGTTCCCACGTAGACCTGTTCACATTTTTCGTCTTTTTTGCCATTGCATGTTATTTTATAAATGAGGTTTGAGTCTTCCATAGCATCTACCTTTGTTTTTAATTTACTGAAGACCTGGCCTAGGTTGTTGGTAGAACTCATTGCAATGCTGTATTTTTCCTTATCAATAAAGCCGGATTGTTTAAATCTGTCCGCTATGTGTTTAACGTAAGTAAACGATTTGTATTTCAGGGGAAGAGGTTCGGGTCTTTCTGCAGAAATTATTATTGGTTTGTGATTTTTAATTAAGGTATGTATTATATTTGTTGGAAAGCTGTTAGATATAAGTATGTTTTTGATAGTGTGTTTGTTTTTAATATGAAATTCATTGTCACTAATATTTAGAAAATTACAGACGATGAATAACAACTTTGTCAAGGACCTCCATGCTAAAAATATTGTAGATCAAGTAGAGAAACAAAGGATGATGATACATAATCCGGTGGCACCAAGAATTTACGGACTTCCAAAAATCCATAAAGAAGAAATGCCTTTAAGACCGATTTGCTCATCAACGAAAGTCCCATGTTACAATCTTTCGAGATATCTCATCACAATACTTAAGAATTTGACAGAAAACTCTCAATACAACGTAAAGGACTCACTTCACTTTAAATCGAAGCTTGATAACATCAAAATTGAAAAAGACGAAATTCTTGTGTCTTTTGACGTAGTTTCCCTCTTTACTAACATCCCCGTAAAACTTGCACTTGAACTTATACAGAAAAAATGGGATAGTAACGGGTGATTTTTTAAGAGGTTTAGAACTTTAAAAAAAAAAAAACACAAAAAATTCGAAAAAATGAATGAAATATTTATTTGAATCGATAGTTTGAACCTTGCAATTTAATGTTTAAAGATAATTTCATGCAAATCTTGACCGCGGCTGCATCTCAGGTAGCCCATCCGCTGAGTCCAATTTTGGCATACTCTTTCACACATATCGGCCGGTATCTCACGAATGAATGCATGGATGTTGGCTTCCAGTGCGTCAATCGAAGCGGGCTTGTCCCTATAGACATTAGCCTTGACATACCCCCACAAAAAATAATCTAATGGTGTCAAATCGCACGATCTAGGCGGCCAATTGACCGGCCCGAAACGTGAAATTAACTGTTCACCAAACTCGCCTCGCAATTGCGCCATTGTTTCGCGTGCTGTGTGGCATGTGGCACCGTCTTGTTGAAACCACATATCATGCAAGTCAAGAACTTCCATTTCGGGCAAAAAAAAGTTTGTTATCATCGCTCGGTAGCGTTCACCATTGACAGTAACGCTGCGATTCGCATCATCTTTGAAGAAATATGGCCCAATAATGCCGCCGGCCCATAAACCGCACCAAACAGTGGCTTTTTCGGGATGCATTGGTAGCTGTTGCAATGCTTCTGGCTGATCTTCACTCCAAATGCGGCAATTATGCTTATTTACGTACCCATTCAACCAAAAATGAGCCTCATCGCTGAACACAATTTTTCGATAAAAAAACATTTCGAACCGAGCACGAATGTTGATAGTAAAATTCAATAATTTGCAAGCGTTGTTCATTTGTAAGACGATCCATGGTTAAATTGCAAACCAAACTGAAGCTGTTTGACAGTGACACAAGGTACTAAACACACGTCAGCTGTCAAAACCAGTGTTGCCAAAACCAAACCAGCTAAAAAATCACCCGTTATAAAAGAACATACAAGAATTACACGACAAACACTTTTAGACCTCTTACGTTTTTGTGTAGTCGACAACAACTACCTGATATATGAAGACAAGATCTATCAACAGCGTAACGGTATGCCAATGGGTAATCCAGCTTCACCCATTATAGCTGACATCATACTGGAGGAGTTACTTGATGTTTCTCTAAGCAAGCTGGCCCAAAAACCGAAGATTTTGACAAAATATGTTGACGATATATTTGCCATAGTGAAAGATTCGGAAATAGACTCAACTTTGGCAGTGTTGAACAACTACCACAAAAATCTACAATTCACTTTGGAAAAAGAGAAAAATCGGAAACTACCATACCTGGACACTGTCGTTATTAGAGAAGAAGGTCGACTAAAAATGGATTGGTATCAAAAACCAACATCTTCTGGTAGAATAATAAATTTCAATTCTCACCATCCAAAACAAACCGTTTTCAACACTGCACAAAACCTAGTCAACAGAGTTCTAAATATTAGTGACAATGAATTTCATATTAAAAACAAACACACTATCAAAAACATACTTATATCTAACAGCTTTCCAACAAATATAATACATACCTTAATTAAAAATCACAAACCAATAATAATTTCTGCAGAAAGACCCGAACCTCTTCCCCTGAAATACAAATCGTTTACTTACGTTAAACACATAGCGGACAGATTTAAACAATCCGGCTTTATTGATAAGGAAAAATACAGCATTGCAATGAGTTCTACCAACAACCTAGGCCAGGTCTTCAGTAAATTAAAAACAAAGGTAGATGCTATGGAAGACTCAAACCTCATTTATAAAATAACATGCAATGGCAAAAAAGACGAAAAATGTGAACAGGTCTACGTGGGAACTACAAAACAAAAACTTAAAAATAGAATATCAGGACATAAATCAGATTTAAAATCAAATTCAGCTCAAAAAACAGCGTTGGCAACCCACTGTATTACAAACAACCATAAACGTAATTTTGATGGAGCGAAAATAATACAGAGAGAAAACCACAACAATAAAAGGATGATAATCGAAACACTACATATTATAAACACGACTAATACAATGAATAGGAAAACGGATCTTGACAATGTGAGTCCCCACTACAAGTACCTGATCGAAAGAACAAAGAAGAAAAGAAGTTCCAGATCCCCTTAGCACCCGCTTACCCCATGGATGATAAATCAATCATTATTTTTAACGTTTATGCTTTCTCCTTCTTCTCATTAGTCTTGTTCAAAATGTAAAGTATAGTATTGTGTGCAAGTAAAATGTATTTTTGTTTTTCTTCTTTTTTCTAACTTAAGTGCAATATATATGTAATACGCAATATGAATGTTTAAAATAAGTGCAATATCAATGTATAGTTATGTCAATCATTATATATGTACGCTTTAAATGTTCATTACATAAAAACACAATGTAAGTTAGCCATTTTATCTATAATATTTTTAACCCTAATATCAATTTTTATATTTTTTAATTTTGTAATTTGCAATTAATACTAATACCCATTGTTTTCTTTAATGTGTGCATAGAAATAAAGCCTGATGATGTTCATAATCATGAACGAAACGTCGTTTTAAACAACATTTTGTGTTTAATTTAATTTGAAAAAAAAAACTGACCTATAGCCCATAAACCAACAACTAAACATATCTAGTTAAAAAGGTCATAAAACATACAAATATTCAATTTTGTGCTAGAATGAAGTTAAATGAAATTTAATTTGAAAAATGTAGGTACCTATGCATTTTCGAAGTGCTGATAAAAGTTCTTTTCAATAATGAAATCACAATTTCTTCTTGATTTTTAATTCCAAATCTATTTCGACTTTTTTTCACCCAATTTGTTTGACAGATCAGCCATATTTTTAGCTTTTGCCGTTCCTAAATGAAAAGTAACTCAAAGTAACTTTTTTAAATATGACATTACAACACTTCTTTTTGACACATTAACCACAGCCAACTAGAGAAATATAAAAGAATGCGCCACTTGGCAAATCATGTTATGACATTTCAAATCAAGAAATTGCAAATAACACTTAATATCACAAACCAAAATTGCCACCCGCGATTGCAGAGATTAACATCAAAAGCAGCATATGGATACAAAACAATGAAATAAAAAATTAAATTTCTAGAAAAATAAAATGCACGACTGGATCGCACGTACTTGCTCTTGTGTTCAAGTTGTGTGGGACCTAAGAACTTTAAAAAATATTCAAGTTATTGTAGAAAAAGTATAAAAAGCATTTAAATCGTTCTTTTAATATTGTATAAACAGTCTGATAAATAACTTAGGCCCATTTGCTGATACGGAACATAAATCTTATACATAGCTAAGTTCCACATAAATCCAATGTGATACTTAAATTTAAGTAAGTTGCTCGAAAAAATTTATGTTCAACATAGTAAGGGACCACTTTTGAATTCTAACTAACTTCAAGTCAGTTTGCGGAAATGTCAAAATATTATTAGTTTTGGTTTGTTTTTGTGTTTAAATGTATTTTACGGTATTTTATTTTTAACAATATCCGTGAATAATTAAAAAAAGAAACCCAAATTGTTGGCAAAATTAAAAACGCTTCTTCTTCACTGTGATTTTGGTGAAAAAGAAGTCATGTGCAACGTGAAAAGATACAGAAAGGAAAGCGTTTGGGACCGAATGACAAAATTAACAATCGACTGGAATGATTCTACAAAGGAATAACAAGAAGGTCAAGAGGTTCTCTAACAATGACCCACAAGGCCGAAAATGTTCTTTGAAAATATTAATATGAGTTTTTTTATTAAATTGTGATAATCTGCGACTGAATTTGAGATGAAATTTTGAGTTATATTTATTTATCCTACACAATAGTTATGGATCAAATTTGTAATCTTTCGTTTTTTTTTTTAATTTATTAAAGAACTTTGAAATTGAACTGGTTTTTTCATTATGTATTCTCGTATATACCTTTATATCGTCACCTGATTGCAAGAACTAGGTAACTCAATTTAATTAATTTTGGAGATAGCTGCCTTTATAATAGAAACATAGCTTTTTGGAGAACGATGGAAAGTTAAATAAAATTTGTATATGTTCCTGAAACTTCGCAAATATCCTATATTTGTCTGTGATAGAAAAAGAGTAGACAAAAAGCCTTTAAAAGTGAACAAAATAGTACCGTTCTTGCCGATATATTATTAAAATATAAAATTGGGCTACCAATCTTGAATTTTATTTTAATGAAAAAAAACGAGAAAAACTAGTACGATGCTGAGTTAAAAAAATTACATTTTGTTTTTGAAATTCCAATTGCAGTTTCAGGAAATTTTATTACAACATTCTAAAAGTTCAAAATAAATATTGTTATTTTCTTGCAAAACATTTTTTTAAGAAGAGGAAACAAATATGAATCCCTTCCACATCATTATTATTATCAAAGCCATATCTTCACAATTCTTGGCAAACAAGTCAAAATCAGGAGTAAACGAAAATTAATGTTGAACATAAATATCTTATGTGGCACTTTTTCTTCCACCTAAGTTATGTTCAACTTAAGGGTTTTTATGTTTAAGTTTTAGTTTGGTGCAAAGCGTTAAGTGTCACTTAAGGCTTTATGTGGAACATAAGTATTTATGTTCCGTATCAGAA
Organism: Dasysyrphus tricinctus; assembly: GCA_963921185.1. NCBI lineage: Eukaryota > Metazoa > Arthropoda > Insecta > Diptera > Syrphidae > Dasysyrphus > Dasysyrphus tricinctus. Next base: position 90,958,065 of record OY992532.1, read on the forward strand.
AATGGGCCTTAGAGCTCAAAAAAAAGTATGCCATCTGTTTACTTGAAAAAATGTGAATATATGCAAAAAAAAATTTAAAATCGTTTCTTAAAAATTAATTTTTTATATATAAAATTTTTGTAACATTTTTCAAAAAAAATTTTGGTATGCCAATTTTGAGTATATATTAATATACATTTAAAACTGAAATTTCAAAACAATTCATCTACCCGTTTTTGAAATATTGAATTTTCAAAAAAAAATTTTGAATCTTTTTTTAAAAATCCAAAATTAATTTTTCCCAAAATTTTGGTACACAGTATTATTTATATTTTAACAAAGCTTTTGCACAAAAAAATTTATTGAAATCGGATAAGCGGTTAATGAGAAAACCGAAAATCAAAAAAACCGTTATATGGCAGGTACCGTTAATAAATGTTTTTGGTAATTTTTTTCTTACCAAAAAGTACACTATGTCTACAATAACACACTGATTTTTTTTTATCAAAATCGTTGGAGCCGTTTTTGAGATAAATAAGCTTTTCCTTAACGGTTGTATGGCAAGTACCGTTATTTTTTGAGCTTAAAAAAAAATTTCAATTTCCCCTCTGGAGAGTTACAAAAAAACCTTAAGTTTAAAATTTGAAGAAAATCGCTTCAGTGGTTTAGGCTGTAGGCTTAGGTACGGACAGACAGACAGACAGACAGACAGACAGACAGACAGACAGACAGACAGACAGACAGACAGACAGACAGAATTGTGCCACCCACTTTTTTCGTGTTCTCTATCATCGTAATGTCATGTTTGATTGTTATCTCGAAATTTTTTTTTTGCACGAATCCAAAACTTGCCCTATAGTACCTATATCGCAAGTAAAAAGCAACAAAATCTTCACCTGGCAAAATGTATGTCAAATATCTCTGTCAAGATATGATTGCATCTTGACATCCAATCAAGATATGAAACGGAGTGACTCCATTAGAGCGGGAGCGCACCTCACTTCCGTAACCAAAGTTGAACGAAACTTGACGAAACGCTCCACTTCGCAATTATAGTCGCGTCAAATGCTTTCCGTGTATTCGCTTGTTTTCTTCCGACCACTTAAGTGCCCCTCCGAGCATTATAGTTCTAGCTTAATTCGTGAACTAACTTCTGATTGACGTTTTAGTTAGTTTGTGAATAAGAAGATATTTGAGCAGTTTTTATTGATAGGGCTGTTAAATGTTAAAGCACAAAACTTTATAAAACGAATGAAAAATACTAAGATCAATTTATTTTTCCTGTTTATCAACATTTAACTTCTATTTTGTATTTTTGGTATCATTTTTGTATTTGCCCATCGCCGATAAATTCCAATTTGGCTGTCAAATGAACAGTTTTAGCTGAGAAAGAACATTGAGAAACTAATCCAAAAAATTTTCGTCTCAGTAAAGGTAGAACTAGAATAGGCGGAAGCTGTCGGAAGCTTATGTCAAAACCGACCGAAAAGTAGCTTTCCGAAACGTCAATTTTACAAGTGGCCCATAATGCACTTAAGTGGTTGGAAGTGAAAAGAAAAAATTGTTTATTCATTTGTGTTTAGATCCACGTCTGAGTTTTGTTTTTTTTGTGTTTGTTTGTTGCAATGGTGAGTAATTTCAGAGTTGACGTTTGTAATATTCGTGGGTTGAGGAAAAATTTCTTTGCCGTGTACGCCCACGTCCAAAAATTCAGACCAGCTGTTTTCGCTCTAAACGAAACACAGGTAGGTGAAAGCTCTGATCCCTCAGAGTTCAACCTACCGGGGTATAGTTTAGTATCATCGTTCATTCTCCACTATGGTATCGCCATTTATATCCGGAAAGATGTTGCTTACCAGACTCTTCCACATTTCAACAAGTGTTCCCGCACGGAATTTAACATTATGTGGCTAAAGTTTAATGTCTGTAAGCATGTCATTCATTATTGTTTCGTATATCGTAGCCCCAACCTAGATAGTACGTCAACTTTAAACCAGTTTGATGCGCTGTCGGACTGCATTCAGGCAATAGTGTCCCTTAATCTTCGCACTGAGATCGTCCTCACAGGCGATTTTAATGTGCACAATTCGAATTGGCTTCGCCATTCAAATCTAACAACGGCGGAGGGAAGGTATGCTGAGATTTTTTCAGAGTTCAACCATCTGACTCAACTGGTGGACGAGCCTACTAGAATACCTGATGTTGCAGGTCAAACCCCTAACACCCTCGACTTGTTCCTCACATCTCACCCCGAAAAATATAGTTTGAGTGTTTTAGCTCCTCTCGGCACTTCTGACCATTGTCTAATATCGGCATCCTTTTCGTGTTCTAATTCCCCAGTTAAAGAAAAAATACCGAAAAGAACAGTTTGGCAATACGAAAAAGCCAACTGGGAAGGGCTCAACAACTTTTTTCGTGTTTTTAACTGGTCGTTGTGCTTTTTAGATGGAGACGTTGATGCATGTGCAGATATGATAACCAATGTTATCTTTAATGGTTTAAGATTCTTTGTTCCTCATAGAATAAAGAGTATCAAGCCTAAAGAAAACTCTTGGTTTGACTCTAGCTGCAAGGAAGCTATCAAAGTGAGAGAATCGTTTTTTCGGTTATATAAAACCATTCCTACAGAGGAAAACCGATCAAAATTCAAACAAGCCAGAAATTCCTGCAATGCCTTGATTCTAAGAACTAAATTTCTGCATGAGCAAAAAATAAGGCTAAAAATACTGCAATGTCCTAAGGGCAGTAAAAATTTTTGGTCATTCGTTAAGAATATTAATAACTCATCAGGTTCATCGGTTCCCACGCTCATCTTCAATGATAACCCTGTCGTTAGTTCTATAGACAAGGCAAATGTGTTTGTAGAACAATTCGCCGCAAACTCTACGCTGCCAGTAAGCAACAGGGTCCCGCCTGTACTTGAGAACGTCCAATTCTCTATGGAACCAATACATTTTCGTACCCGTACAGTTTCCAGAGTACTAAAAGATCTCGATATTCGGAAATCCGCTGGCCCCGATGGTATATCACCTATTGTCTTGAAGATGTGTTCTTCCACTTTAGCAAAACCTCTTCGTAAGCTTTTTTACCTTTCCTATTCTTTAGGCCACTTTCCGTCTGGGTGGAAAAAGGCATATGTGCAGCCTATCCCTAAAAAAGGCGATTCATCTTCTCCTTCCAACTACCGACCAATTGCTTTGACATCCATTCTTTCCAAGGTCATGGAAACTCTGATCAATCGTCAGCTTATGAAATATCTTGAACAACGAAAGCTTCTTAATGACCGTCAGTACGGCTTTCGTTGCAACAGATCCACTGGTGATTTGATGGCTTTTCTAACTGAAAAGTGGAATCAATCACTGCATCGTTTTGGAGAAAGCAAAATAGTTGCACTCGATATTTCTAAAGCATTTGATAGAGTTTGGCATCAAGCTCTTTTATCGAAAATGCATGCTTTTGGTATCAACGAATCACTTCTTCGCTGGATTAGTAACTACCTTTCTGACCGTTCAATCCAAGTTGTTTTGGACGGTTTCAAATCTGAAGTTCTCAAAATAAACGCTGGTGTGCCCCAAGGCTCCGTATTGTCTCCGACACTATTTCTTATTTTCATCAATGATCTCTTGTCTGAAACTACTAATCCACTAAACTGCTTCGCTGACGACAGCACCCTTAGTTTTTCATACTCATTTCCAGATTCACCTCCCTGTTCTTCAAACGTTGAGCAGCAGCGGCAGAATATGTTGAGCTCATTAAATTCAGATTTAAACAGCATTGTCAAATGGGGTATTAATAATCGTGTGGAATTTAATGCATCCAAAACCCAAAGTTGTCTCCAGTCGTTAAAGCGGAATATACCCAATTTACCTTTATACATGAATGGAACTTGCATCGAGGAAACTGAAAAGCTTTCGATTCTCGGTATGTGCGTTACTGATCAGCTCTTGTGGAACGACCACATACAAGATATTGCTAAAAGTGCTGCGAAGTGCCTAGGTTTCCTGAGAAGATGTAAGAACTATTTTTCCCCTTCTGATCTGGCTACTATATATAAAGCATACATACGCCCAAAACTAGAGTATAACTCTCATATCTGGTCAGGCGCTTCCAAAACATCACTGCACCTACTGGATAGAATCCAAAATAGAGCTTTAAAACTGATAGGTGACGGATCAATCTCGGCAACATTTGTTTCGTTGGAACACCGTCGAAATGTTTCATGCTTATCACTGTTTTATCGCTACTTTTTCAAACGTTGCTCTGTTGAAGTAGCTAGCTGCATTCCTCCCCTGAAACAATTTCAGCGTAATACCCGCACTGCTAGGAATGCTCATCAGTATACCCTCGAGCCTAACTTTGGACGTACCGTCAAATATAGAGATTCTTTCTTTAGCCGTACCACACGAATGTGGAATTCCTTACCCAACTCTGTTTTTCCTTCCCATTTCAATATCCAGACATTTAAGACAAATGTACATCGTTATCTCCTTTTCTGTTCTCCCTCTATTTCCTAAACGCTCGCACTGTGTGTAAACATTTTAAGGGTATTCATAACCCCTTTAGTGCGCGCCAATTATAAAAAAAAAAAAAAAAAAAAAAAAAAAAAAATATATGAAGCTTTCTTGACATCTTCTTTTGATGATCATGGTTTGCCCTCTCTTGCATTTGCCAATATAAAAAGGAACCTATAGGTTATTTTAAAAAGTTCCAGGCAAACTCAAATATGCATGAGACGGATATTGTTTCTCAAGAAAATGGACACATAAATTGCGATTGTTGTTTGCTTAAAATGATGTTTCATAAGAAAGTATGTGCATCAAAGAACCATTCCTTGCGTTCGAGTATTCTATCTTCTAAACTATCTAGCTTACTTGAAAATTTCAGTAAATTTCAGATACCTTGAATTGCTTTTGTATTAGCTATTTTTTCACAAGAGATTTTAACAAAACAAACCCATACATAGTTGTATAGGCAGCTGAACCGATCCATTCTTTTTTCTATGAGCAGGAACATAGTATGTACATTCATTGTACAATGTACCTAGCTATCTCATTTTTTGTGTGATGACACAATCAATATAGCGTGTTAAGATTGCAAGTTTTCACTACGCCCGCCATGGCGACGAGATTGCCCAATGAACTCATCGTCATGGCGTAGTGAAAAGCCATAGTTCTAAAAATAGGTATTTAATTTTGGAAATAAATAAAACTTTTAGATTTTCCAAAAATTATGTGCCTTAATTTTAAAGAAAATCTTGGGTCATTTTAAACAAGAAATTCTAATTTTTTTATGTAGAATTTCCAATTTTTTAAATAATTTTCTCGAAATCCAATTCAATTTGATTCTTTATTTTCAAATAAATACATAGCAGCTTCTTCTATACAAATTTGAATTTTACACTTAGTTTTATTAGAACCAAATTTAGTTTTAGCGTAACGTATCTATGCCATTTTATTCTAAAAATCTACCCTAGCTAAGAAAATTTAATGACTTTCGATGTTCTCGAAACCGTTAAAGGAGGTCTTTAGAAGTTTTTTTTTTATTTCAAAAAATATTACAATTTTTATTTTTTGAGAACTCAATACATATGTATATTCAAAAACAATTTTTTGAAACTTGGTTTATAACGAACTCTCAACATTCTTCAAAATATTTTAAAAAATAATAAAAATTAATGTTAAAAACCCTAGGAAAAAATCTCATTTTGCTCAAAAATTATGAAAAATTGTCCGTGTACTAAAATAAGTAGTTATAAGTTAGTTATAATAATATTTTTTTAATATACATACATTGTTGTCGAAAATTTGATATGTCAAAATTCGGTTGGTGTCTGCGAAATAAATAAATACTTATTTGTTAAAGTGTTAAATTATCTGTTTTCTTGTATGACCCTAGGTCATAACAGAAATAGATTTTTTTAATCCAAAAAGGATCATAGACCGAGGGCCCACAGCAGATTTTGGGTGTGAGTGATAGCAAAAAATGTAGTATAGGCGTCGAAAGATTCATTAAAAGCTATTCAAAAAATCAAAGTCTTGAAGTCCACAACTGGGGCCTTTGCGAGAAACAGTGCATCAACAAAAAAAAATGTGAATGCAATTTCGAGGATAATCGTGTTAGCCGAAATTGGTTTTCACTCCTCCCTAGATAAGCTCCTCAGATCACATATCACGGAATCTGAGACCATTTCAGTGTATAGTTCGCTGTACCACAAAGAAAGAATTGCATTTTGTTGATATAGGCCGTCGTAGGTATAGCAGTTTAGAAAGATTTGAAAATTCAATGTACCTACGTATTAAATAAATTGAAAAAACAAACGATTGTCACCAAATAAGATTTGATTTGAATTTTTCAAACATGTTCATCAACATATGAGTTTTTTTCTATCATTTTCAGCTTTAAAAAAATGTCCCGTTTGAAAGTGCTTTCAATTCCAAATAATATAATCTGTTCGCGTACCTCCCAAAACTACGAATCTAGCCCAAAGTTCTGTCAAAGCTCATGTAAAAAAAAAAAATCTTAGAAATTCGTAGTTTTGGGAAGTACACGATCAGACATAATATTTGGACCCCCGAGAAATCGCAATCTTATGTTGATATACTTAATTACGTAATTACGACTCCGACCGTGAAGATTTTTAAATTTTCTTAAGAAATTGTGATATCATCTCAAAAAAAACCTACATCGCGAAGAAAACAAGAAAAATTAATCACAAAGTTCCTTTGAATTAAACTAACCTATGACTGGTCAGTTCACACATATATTTAAGTATTTATTATTTACTTTGTAGTTTGTTTTTATAGCTCAACTGTATGTGTTTCGAAGTAGGTACCTACAAATTTTTTAATAAATATAATTCGTTCTTTAACTCTTTCATGATAGTGAAAAGTTATCCTCCTTTTTGGGTCTGAAAAAATGGTCACCGTATTTATAACTGTCTTTTTCTGTGAAAGCGTAGACTTAGTTTTTAATCAATTGTATTTATTTTATTTAAAAATGTAACTTTTCTTGAATTTCATTTTATCTCTAATTTGTTGGTACCAATAAATTAAAATATTGTTAAAAAGTTTTAAAAATTTTAATTGGGCTTTCATAATAAGGCTTTCGCATACTTTCAAAAATGACCATCGGTTGGTATACTGTTTGGTCCAGGGGGCCCCCTAGACCACGGGGCTCTGGGCTCTGGGCACTGGCCCACCGGGCCCATGACTAAAGGTGCCATTGCCCGTGCACCGACTAGTAAGCCAACAATTCGTTGGTCATTCAAAGGGGGCGATGAGTTGAAAGAGTTGACGCTGGTCGTGCGTTAACATGCGTAAAAGCTTGCGTGTGCGTTTGCTTACATGCTTAAACCTGCGTAGACTTGCGTTTGCGTTGACTTGCGGAAACATGCGTTACCCTCTGTAAACATACGTAAACTTTTGTAAATCTGCGTAAACTTGCGGTAACGTGCGTTAATCTGTGTAAACATGAGAGAACTTCAACATGCTTTAACTTGCGTAAACATGCGTTGACCTGCGTAAATATGCGTAAACTTGCGCAAACTTTCGTAAACATGCGCAAACTTTCGTAAACACGCGTTTAATTGCGTAAATTTTGTAGCATCAAAAGTTTGTTAAATAGTGTCATGGAAGCAAATAATTTAACATTAAAAACAAAAGAGAAGATGTCCTGCTACCACGTTTATAAATAATTCACATAGATAGGTACCAACGCTCATTCCATTCAAACGATTGCAATTTCTAATTGAACTTGCTTATTTTGTTATATCAATAGATAAATCGCAATTCGGTACGTCATCATCGTTGCAAGTATGGTGATAGATTATTAAAATAATAATAATAAAATAAATAACTTTCCCTTTATCAATAATAGCCCTGATTGCAAGTGTCGTTCACCCTACGATGCGATAAAAGTAGATCGAATCCGTTGAAATTTGTATACAAAGCTATCAACGCAGATAGTTTTACTATATTTTAGTTCCTTTTGGAAAACACACAACACAACTTGAACCTTACTTGAAATTAAATACCCTTTCGATAATCGTTATTCGGTAAAAGGCCTTTATCGATATGTTGCATGCATCTTAAGTAAGCAACTCCAAATAAAACCACAAAAATACGTGTAACTATTTATTTGTATTTTGTGAATAAATTATAAGTACAGCCTTTAACTTAGCTTACATAAATGAAACAAAAACAGTTATTCTAAAGAAAGTACTTATATATTATTATATCGTTAAATTTTTGCTGTTGTGTATGTGTTTTTTGTCTTTGTGCTTCTTAACAACTAGCCTTAAGCCTCATAGAGTACTAATCTTAATTCTAAAACATTCCATCATACCGTCCAATGGGTATTAGTATTATGAAAAACAAAATAAAGTTTCTTGTCACCAGTTTCCAATCGTTTGGAACAGCATATGGCAGTAATAATTGTGTAATTCTATGCACTTCATGCGATGCACAGACAAATATAAAACTTGTGATGATCATATTAAGCGTTGGAAATCCCGGCAAAAGTACCAGAACTCCATGTCTATCAGCTGCCAACCAAATATGATATTGGCATATGAACAATTCTAAAGAGATTCGTCCGAACCAAGCGAAAAATGTCGAATACCTCGTTCTTAAGATTCCCGATATATTCCGCAGAATAATATAACCCACGATCGGTATGAACACAATGTACGAGTGAATCTCTTCGCAATTCTGCTCGTTACGACATAGAAAACTAAATGTCTCATAGAATCCAACACCAATGATTGCCAACAGAGTGACAGTTATGGAAGTTCGTCGAGCAAACAGATTTCCGTGGTTATTGTCATCGAAAATGCTATATTTCTGAGCAATGTGAAAGCATGCAGCGAAGATCATTCCGAAGGTCACTGTATACCGATCGATCTTCCACTGATACCACCAATCATGGATGTCATCATCTGTGGTGACAAACAGAGCCTTCCATGGTCGAGTTACGAATATCCTCTCGAAGAAAACCTCGGAAAGGAAGAGCACTGTAATAACACTCAAACAACCAACAAATTTGCCCACCAAATAGAGATAGTGGAGTGCATTACTGTCCACACTCTGAGAGGTGATGCGCGGTGGCAGTGAGAGCAAGAAATAAATTATGCACACCCAGAATGAGAGCAATGGGACGAAGTAGTAGAACTGATACGGACGATTCATACAAAAACAAAGGATAATCGTCAAGAAATTCATGCGAAACATCACTTGAAAGAACCGCACCAAGCCAGATTTTCCAGTGTGCCACATGTAAGTATATTGACTATAGCCCGTAAGAAAGAGATAGGCACTGATAAGAACACGCATGTTCATATGAATTGGCAGGACCCGATGGGCTCCGGTCATGTAATAGATAAGCACAACACATAGAATCCAACCTTTCAGCTCGTCCGTTTGGTCCCGATTAAGGACCTTGGTGAAGCGCGAGTCTTCTGTGAAGAATAAACCCAAAGCCACTACATACCCCACAGGAATCCAAAAGCTAAATTCTGAGTAGTACTTGTTCTCCTTCATAAAGAAGTTGGTGCGATCACAAAGATAGAAGTATGCAAGAATTATGCCGAGAGTTGCTAACGCAACGATGGGCGTGGAATAATCTGCTGGTAGTGATACTGAAGCTGCGTTACCACCAACTTGACTAAGCGGCATGTAAAGTGTTTTGCCTCTTAGATGCATTATCCAACGACGTGTGTACATCGCCAGGACCAGAGAGAAGCTAGAAGTAAGATTGCAATTAATTGTAACCATGTAACATTTTTACAAAAAAAAAATGCAGCGTACCAAACTCCAAAGACAGCATAGGAGACAATCTGTATAACGGTGTAGGGCTCGGCACTACTGCAGCACGTTCCATCATTATAATTCATGTAATCGTTGCAGTACATGTTCAAAATTATTTGAATATCGTGTCGCAGCCCGAGAGAACTCAATTGGTATCCATCTGCAGCATTGTCCAGAAGGCCATTAGCAATGTGTGACGAGGATTCCCATACATTGGCCGATGAATATCGAAAAACTTCACGAGCAACTCTATTGAACTTATCGATGTCCTCATTTTGTACAGCCTTCCAGGCATCTACAAGTTTTTCTTCGTTGACTCTGTCTTGGAGTTTCCAAAGAACTTTCGATTTTTTCGCTACCAGCTTGTCGAAGGGAACTACAAGCTTAGTTAGATTGAAATTATATGCTTTCAGTAATTCGGTCGTTACATTCCCTAAATAGAAGCCTTGATGCGTGAAGCCTGCAATAACTACCGAAGGAGAAGGTGTGGCAGCTTCAAACTTCGCCAACAGCTGCAAGACACTATTTCGCATTTCATCGGCGTAAACATAGATTGCCTTCATCTTTAACTTTGGATCCTCGAAGGAGGTGTCAGATTTCTGATCGGCGAGTAATAGAGAGCCATTATCGTCGTCATTTGGATGTAGATGATTAATGAATGTGTGATAGAGCATTCGAACGCGGGAATCGCCGATAAAAACGAATTGATTTTTGTTGCCCCAAAAAGCCAAGTATCGGAAACAGCGCCTAGTATCTCTGTAATATATTTATACATAAATATTGTTTACCTTTGTAAGTTTCTTGCAATTGTATGAATCATCTTACGTTTGGGAATACTTGTGCATCATACAGCCGTATGGCTGCCATTCCTTGTCGCCTTTAAAGCGGCCTTTCGAGAGAAGCCAATTGCAGGAATCACTTCCTAAAAACCAAGTGGTTTATTATGCAAAATATTTAAACTAAGATGACACCATAATTGTTCCTACCATATCGATAATTGAGGATTCCGTGGTAAGCTACGAAGCCGATAACAAGAAGAAGAGCCACTTTTTTGGCATTCGATGCATTAAGTTGTTGGATAAAATGTTCAGCTTTTGATTGACTATCTTCAGTACTCATTTTCACTTATATATTAGGTAAATATTTGTTTTTTTTTTAATATTATATTCATTTAAAAATTACAATTTAAATGGAATGAAAAACGAAAAGGACTTTTTGGTTGTTTATAGATTAAATTTATTTGACGTTAAGCAGCTGATTGGATGACAGTTTGACTCTGGAGAGTACAGGGGTGGTTAAACTATTCCAAGATCTACTGTAGACTTTAAGCCTGAACCACATGTATTTTTTATCTTCTAAATTACGAAATGATTGTGTATAATAGATCTTTGAAGATATCTTATTTTAAGGTGTATGGCATGGTATAAGAATAACAAGGTATGCTTGACAGTTCAGACAATTGAGTCGTGACTTCATTGCGAGTGAATGATCTCAATTGTTTGTCATTTATGGCAAAGAGGGTATATAGAAATTGTTTATGTTTTGAAGCTATTTGCTACTAAAACTCAAAGTAAAACAATAGATTATTTATGTCTTGAAGTTATGTTTTGTTAAATTTCAAGTAAAACAGTAAATAATTTATTTTTTAAAGCTATGTGTTGGTGAACACTCGCTATGACGTCACACAAAACAAAATATGGCGACCCTTCATCTCATATACAACATACCTTGTATTTTTATACCATGGGTGTATGGTAGATCTTTGAAGAAGATATCTTATTAAAGGTAGGTTTTTTTCTTTTGTAAGCTTAGGAGAATCGGACGAAAAAAAGGACATCGGGGCTTAGCGATGCCATTGCAGAAAAGAATGGAGATTCCATACAAATTATCAATAACATGTATGAAATTCATGCCGGTAACATAGTTTTTATCTGGGCTTAAGTTAAGCCCCGAAAATTGTCTGGGCTTAGGTAAGCCCGAAGGGGCTTAGTTGTTGTTGCTTTTAACATGTAAATTGCATAGCGCCGACGATGTTGTTTTTTTCGTCCAAGCCCATTCGGGCAAGGAAAAAACACACCTTTCTCAGATTAGTATAATGCAATGTTCCCACCAAAACGAAATCCGAGATTCCAGCTAAAAAATTTCGAGATTTCAAATTGGTAGTGCTGAATTTCATTGAGATTTCGCTGAAATAATCCAGAGTTTTTATTAAGATTTCTTTGAAATTTCTATGAAATTTTGTCTCAGTGGTTCAAAATGTCAAAAGTTTTCAACCGAAATCTCGGATTTTATTTTGGTGGGAACATAGCATTAAAAGTAGCACAATCAATACAGAGTTCACGCTAAATATTCAAAACTCACAATTCACTTCAAATTCTAGCTAGAACCCTACCTAAACTATGACATAAAAATTCGGTAGATAATATATCACAGAAAACAGCGTTGTTCTCTGAAAAACAATTTTATTCAAACATTTCAAATAATTTCGTTTTAATATTTAGAAAACTTTTACTTTTGCAAAAAAGGGAAACACAACTACATCTAAATAAACAGTTAAAAACTGACCCATAGATGTCCCTCACATCGATAATAGTTGCTGAACTAGCCTTTTTCGTGTTTGAAAGCATTCAACTCAACACAAATTTCATACCATTTTTCGCAGAAAGGTGTCGCTAGCATATGTTTGTATTTTTCACTTTTGCACTTTTGTACAAAAGTGAAATGAATGTAGTTAGGCCTTTATGTTAACTTTCCTTGGTGAAACGAAGACGAGAAATGTTCGAGGACAAAGGAATTATCAATTTCAAAGAGAAAAATCTATTATATTTCATTAGATTAAAGGCCTAACTACATTCAACTTACTTTTTGCAAAAAGTGCAAAAGTGTAAACACACACATATGCTTGCGACACCTTCTTGTGAAAAAGCGTATGAAATTAGAGTTTTCAAGTTGGTATTCACACAAGCTGTCAAAAAATTTGTTAACTATAAAAAGTATTTTTTAATCGGATCCCATTTTTTTGTGTTTCACCTACTTATAACGTCTTGCATGTACTTCTATTCGACTGTTTGTGAATTCCTATTGTACCAAATGGAAGGGCGTAAAATCGAAGGTCCATTTATTTCCAAAGTTAATGCACCTTTGATGAAGCCCACAGATGCATTTGCCGCACTGCCCGAGTGGTATGTCGATGATATTGCCGAATTTATATTGTTCGCCTTACAGCATGCTCTAGCATTTACTCATTTACCTACATTATGGCTTTTTTTAAACAAATTTTATCTTCCTATGAACCTCAGATCCCAGCAGCTGTTCCATCAACTTCGGTTGATTTAAAAACGGAAGATATAAAAGAACCTATACCAGAAGTGATTCCTCAGCGGGCAAGCAGAAAACGTCGAAATGCTGATATGGAAGTGACTAAAGATATAAAAACTGATATAACTGATGATATTAAACCATCAACAACCAATATTTCTAGCAGTGCTTCAAAAAAGAAACGTATCAAATTAAGTAACACCGCAGAAACAGAAACTAAAATCGAACCTGGCACAAAGCCTGGTCCAGCATCAAAGTCAACGCCAATCAATACAAAAAAAGAACCCGCTACAAAGGTAACACCAAAAGCAGAACCTCCTGCGAAAATTGCATTATCTAAAAAAAGACTCAAAGCTGAACCAATACCAATAGTCAAAGAGAATAAAAAAGAAATAAAAAGCGCAAAAATAACAAAGCTAATGAAAAAGAAACTGAAAGTAGAAATAGCACCAGTGGTGGTGCCAGTACCAGTACCAGAACCACAACAACCAACAAAGAAAAAGAAACTTGAGTTAATTAAACTGAAAAAGCTTCCACAAGTAATTGTAAAAGCAGAGAAACTCAAAAGAGGCATGTTAGATACAAAAATGTGAGTCAAAGTTCGAAGTAAAAGATTTGTTATTCCAAAAAAAAAAAACATATTTTTTCCTTATCCTTAATCAATTTTATTTAATTTAGAAAAGAGGAGACACCGGTTGCAACTCAAAATCCAAACCCCGCACCAGCTCCATCGTCAAAAACTAAGGAAAAATGCACGATTTGTAATGAGGGATTCGTTAACAAAATTCATCTAGATAAGCATGTAAATGCAACTCATATCCCAACTGTACAGCGATATCATTGTGTCCATTGCAACGAAACTCTTAAAAAGAACATGGAAATAAAGAATCACAATTTGTGGCACAAACTCTCGAAGACTCCATTCAAATGTGGAAAATGTTCCGAAACCTCTTGCAGTATATATACCTACACCAAGTAAGAAAACTCCTGTAGTTCAGCGCAGAATTTGTATTGATTTATTTTTTGCTTATTTTCAGACTTATTCGAGATTGCAACCAAACTGCCTATCTCGATTCACACATTCCCGACTGGCATTGTCCTGATTGTAGTGGCAACTATGAAACCACTTATCTATTTAATATTCATTCTTGTGTTTCAAAAGGATTAGTCTGTCCGGGTTGTGAAAAATCACTCAAATGGAAGGAGGACTACTTCAAACACATTCCAACATGCGCTGAAGCGTTCCAACGAATTCCCCCCTACATGACATCAAATATTCAAGTCAAAAACGAGGCTGAACTTCCCACATCTCCGGTACCGCCACTTACCACACTGGCCTTGCCAACAACAACAATAACTAGCGTTACAGTACAATCGACGCCATCTACGCGGGTGACACCACCCCAGATGGATTCAACTCAGTGCGTAGTTATTCCAGGCAATATTTCTCTGCATGAAGAACCGGGTTCATCATTACCATCCAAGACAAGTCGTAAGGGCAAACGCATCACAAAAAAAGACCTTAAGCGGTTCGACAAACTATTGAAAAGAACAATGACAACTCTGTTAAGCATTAAGCATGAGCCACCTCAAGGGGAGGAAGCTGCCGTTGTAGAAGGTGAACGACCTTCATCGTATGCTTTTAGAGTATGATTTTAGAGTAAAAACAAAGATGCCTTAAAACTGAATCGGGAAGGTTTAAAACTATTACGTGCCTTAATTGATACAACCAAAGCTCACATTATTCAGCAAGGTGCTGCACCTATTGTTGTGAAATTATTTAAACGCGAATTAAAGTTTACGATGGCGGAACTTCAATCCGCAAACTCAATGGATGTAATTAATCCAAACAACAAAATTATAGAAACAATTAATTAAACCAACCGAGCACGGAAACTGCGTGCGCCGCGAAACGAGATAAGCAAAAATGATCTGTCAAACGATGGGTGCGTTTAATAGATAATTTCCACAACTGACAACACATAAAGTGCTGCCACCCAGTAGCTCAGCAATGGGGTGGGTTCAGTAGTAAAGAAAATAATTTTATTAATCGAATTCGATTAATAAAAAAAGAAAAGTTAAATAAATGATGAGAAGTGTAAGTACAGGGTGTACTTGCACTAAAAGTGGGCGCCAGGAATTTTTTTAATAAAGAAATTAGTAAATTCCAAAACTAATTTTGTTGCGTCTGAAACAGGTAAATGGTATGGAAAACAACTTGAAGAATCAAAGAAAATAAAACACCAGATTTATATGCCCAGATGGGGACTTCAATTATTTTATTTGGGAAACCTTTGAGCCGAAACCCAGGGATTAAAACCCAAAATTTTTTCGATATGTAGGTATATAACAATAAACGAAAGAAAATGGTTTACGGTGAAACGTAAAACCGAAAGCAAAAGAAACAAAGAAAATGAAAATGGGCCGTTAACGAGTAAGAAAACCGAGTCCCACAAAACCGGGATAAAATTCGAATTCAATAAATGAAATCAAAACTATAGGAACTGACACAAATAATCAACTTGTTGAAAAATAAAGCACTACTTATCTTTCCTTATTGGTTATGCCTGCGGATCTCCTATCCGCCCTTTTTCCTCTATCACCTCGAATTTCCTCAGTTTCCTGCAAACTGCTTCGCACCTCGAAACACAAATTTTTCTTCTTCAAAATTTCTCGACAACTTTTCCTCCAATTTTTTCCACAAAACAATTACTTTTTCTCAATTTTAAATTTCTTCCAAACTTTTTCGAATTCCCAAAATCAAAACTTATCGCTTGAATAGTTCTCCAAAGAGTCAACTTTCCATGCTAATCCTATTGTCTACCTCGGCCATTCCAGTCTCTCACACATTCATCCAACCAGCCAATCGTTTTCGAGATCTTCAGTCACGGGATCACGGCTTCCTGGAAAGCTACGTGCTCTCCTCGAAAACCTCCGTTCCTCCGTTGTCGAATCTCATCGAAACTTTACTCCCACACACACATTCAATGATTCAGCAAGTTGTTGGATGTCTTTCCAAAACTTGCCGAATCCAAATGGCCGAGTTCAGAACCTTTCCAACTAACTTTTTCGAGAAAATTTAAAAGAATTAAAATCAAGAAAAAGTTTCTTCTAGGCATTCTCCTAGTTACTCTAAAATAATCGCGAGTGATTCGAAGCGCGAAACAATCTCTCCAAAACTAATATCCCGAGGTGAGAGAGGAACACATTTCTTTTAATCCTAAGATCTACTCATTTCTTTTCTTTCGCGTGTCAATTCCGATATATCTATCTCATTACAATTTAAAAAAAGTTAAGTTACAAGATTTATAAATCTAGTTAACAACCCATTTTCTAACAAAATAATAAGTTACGTTAAATTACATTACGTTAATTGAAATTAAGTTGAGGATGTTTTGATGATAGTTTGTTTAGGAATAAGTAAGAGTCCGCCTGACTCGCTTACTTCTTCAGCTCATCCGCTGGCTAATTCGACAAGAGACCGCCCGTCTTCTTGGATATAGTTTGTGGATTGGGAACCAACTGTTCCATTCAATTGACATATCATTCGAAACCTGTTTTTGTTACTTTTCCAAAATACTTTAAGAGTAGGTCTCTGGCTGATGGACGCCAGGTATCTACTAGCTCTATAAGCATTTTGGAGCCGCAACGGAAAAAGAAAGGCTAAAAAGGGTAAGTGATATAGAATAGGCAGATGAAACTTGTTGTGGTAAATTTTACCGCAACACTATTATAAAAGAACTACTGCAAGATAATATGGTGAGTCATTTCAAGCTCTTTAATTTTATACTTTGGCTTTTCTTATATCTACTGTAATTTCAGAACAATGACGCAATTGCTACAGCGGCTCTAGCATGCATTTCCACTTTAACATTAAGGGTAAAAGATAACAGAGTACTGCATTTTTCGAGACTGGCATTGCTGAAGTAATAGTCGAGACAATTAGATTGCATCCAAAAAATAAAATGGTGCAGGTGAGTTATATTGTTATTTTGAATATAGAGCATCCTTTAAACGTATTTTGTTTACTTTCTAGAGGAACGGTGCATGGGCTATAAGAAACATGGTTTGCAGAGCTCGTGATCAATGTGATAGCTCCTTTTCATGTGGAGCTGAGGATCTCATCTTAAATGCTGCCATGGCTGAACATCCTTCAATCAATCAAGATATCAAGGCAGCCCTTCGTGATTTGAACTGTAAGGTTGATTTAAAGGAAGAATTCACCGGCAAGGCAGAAAAATTCATTTCAAAGGAATAAATACTTTAGTGAATTTGGTTTTAATTTCTAGTATTTACTAACAATTAAGAACTCATATTATAACTGAAAATTGCTTAGATTCGACAGAGAAACAATTAAACTTAGTGCACGCCAGAAACTAAATATTCGAGTAAAGTCTATAAGGGAATATTCAGACACTCAAAATAATTAACTTAAACTTAATTTAATAATAACATACTATTGTAATACTTTTATATGCTACTAAATAATACATTGAACATTTTCAACACAATATACATTATATAACGCATTTAATTCACGTCAATAATAAAATTACTTTCGAGAAACTATTGTAATCTCTAGCTCTTGTTGAGAAATTTGTCAATATCTCCAGATCCATTTGATGGAAATTTTCGTAGTTTTCCTTTTGGGATGTTTTTTTATTTTTCAGCCTTTGTTGTTCTTCGTCAATACGTTTTTGAGTTCCGCTGAAACCATTGTATGTTAGGCCAGGTTTAAGTGGGGAAGTTAATCCACTTGGTGGAATCATTAAGCGAGGTCTTTTGAAAATCGTGTACTAGTTATATAAATACATAAAAGAAAAAGAAGTAATTTCAAAAATATTCTCAGTCCGGAAAAAAGTCGATACAACTCAAAAAATTATTTATCTACTTGAGTTATTATTAGGTCTGATCCTTTACTTTGGGTTTCTGTGATTTTTAGTCCAAACTTGTGTCAAAATATTTTTTTTATATAAACTATGACACAACTTTGGACTGAAATGGGCAGAAATGCACAGAAAATCACAGAAATTCAAAGTAAAGGAACAGACCTATTATTGTACCATTGTATCCTGCTCTACAGAATTTACAAACCTCTTGTGGGGTTTTCATATTTTAACATATTCAAATTTCATAAAATTTTTTTTTCACATAGGTATTTTAAAAAATTATATTTTTGTTGAGTTGTGTCGTTTTTCGGATCAATGATGTTGATACTCTTATAATCATTAAGATAAACCTACCTTTTCCGACAGGTCACTGTTATAGTTAAGCTCTTTATTTATTGCGTTTTCTCGATTCCAAATGCTGTGCGTTTTGATATTTTACTTTTGTTTTATTTCATTTGTTTTTTTTTACAAAAATCAAAATTTTTCTCAAGAATGTGTTGTCAAACTTGCCTGTATGGAAAGAAAATAATCTGTAGACAGGAATAAGAAATTTTCGCACGTTTTTTAAATTCGCTTTGTGTTTACATACGTTTATGAAGAGATTTTAAATTCAATTACATGTTGATTTTTGTTGGATTGGTATGAAAAGATTTGAATCCAATGACGATGACATTTCAAAAACAAATACAAGCAGTGACAAAATAGATTTTGGAGAGTGAAACGTTCTACGGTATATTAAGTAAAAGAATATGAAGAAAATTTGAAACGAAAAATTTTCTGTTTGAGTGACTGAATATAATTCAAGTTAAAAGTTCAAATGAGCTCAAATCTACTTTTAACTTGAATTATGTATATTAAGGTCGGAAACTGCCTAAATCTGTCTTATTTTCCATACAATTTGTAATGGGTTTACGAAGCTTAAAACTTTTCTAAAGCTAAAAATTTCAGAAATTGAAAAGGGTTGTGTTAGTGAAGCTCAATCAAACCTCGAATAACACGTAATGAAATATAAATTATAGTTTATTCACACGGATATCAATCTAATAATCAGTAGTTTTTCTGTGGGTTATGTTTGAAATCTTTAAAAAGACTAAAGACATCTGCTGCTTGGAAAGATTTCCAGTTTTTTTTTAATATATCGTTATGCAGTTGCAGCGAAAATTCGACTTCGTTTCTTTGAACTTTTTTTCAGAGGCTGCCTCAGTAACTCACCTGGCTCCATTTCCGAGTACCCTGCAAAATATATTGAAGAATGATGCTCGCGAAATAAAACAAACCATACAACCCAGCTGCAAAAAACATCGTAATTTAAAGAAAAAACAATACAACAAATCTTATTTGAAACTTGATTTTTATTTATCAAACTTAATTTTAACTATGGTCTTACACGGTTGAATTCTTATTACATAAAAACCAAAAAAAACTAAAATTAACTTGTAAATCCATATGTATATACACTTGATATCAAAATTTAAATTAAAGTATAGGTAATGTATCTGAAGTAAAGATATGTTTGTTTGTTTTTTTTTTAAATTTAGTTTCTTACACATTTTATCCCAAAACACCATCAAATCTCGTACAACTCTGTTTCTTTCATTACTTAGCAAACAGAATGTTTGTCTTCCCATGTAATCAAAAATTTTAAGGTGATCTTCTAGTTCCTGAGTTTGTGTTTCTTCATCCGTTACCGTTTTGCTTATTTTTCGTAAGACCTCTGAGCTCTCTCTGAAGAGGTCATTACGCAGCCGATTGCCTTGTTTGGCTGTTGTTGGACACTTTGGGATTTGAGATTCCGTTGGTAATGTGTTGAATATAGATGTTGCTGGTGAAAGTATTTGTGATGCAGGTTTTGGGTTTGAAGATATCAAAATTTCTGGTGTGTTGTCCACGAAATCATAACTGTCGGAGTATGTGGTGTTGATCTCTGACTCAATATATGAGCTGCCTGAAATAGTTGATATTTTGAAACAAAAAATAAGTTTATAAAATGCTGTATGTTGTTAGCATTTCTTTTACCTGTATGAAGGTTGGATGAAGTTGTATTCCTCGACTTTAAAGTGCATCCCAGAAAGTCAAGCTTTGGCATTAGATGCCAAACTTTCTGGGAAACAGCTCCAGACCCCGACCGTGTATTTTTTTCAATTTTTTTCTTTTCCCTCCTATATTTTTCTTTTAAGGCTGTAAATCTTTTTTCAATTTCCATGGGAGTTGTGCCGGGAAATATATTTGATAGCTGCATTATTATCCGTTGCTTTTTGGTTGCATCTCTGTAGTCGGTCCTGTCCCATAGGATTGGGTTTTCGCTTATCAGTTCAATAAGGATCTCGTCGTCACTGTCTGGAAGCATACAATGGATTACTTAACATGGCATAATACGTATGTAATAATTATAAAAAAAAGTGTGCACCGTCTATCAGTTTACTTTACTTTACGCCAGCGTGTCTATAGTCATATGGAGTCGCTAGGCGTGTATTATATTCAATATTCATATTATAATCAAAATAATAAACAGACAACACAAATTAAACAAACCTTTCCAAATATAACTTAGTAGATCATCCATTTACAACTGTTCTAGACAACCACAGTACACAAATCTAAGGTATTATACTGCGCAGGTTGTCAAAATTAAAAATGACAAATGAACCATTGATGGCAATTTTCATCGACGGACCATTATTTTCAACTGGTTTCGGTAATATTTAACTTTTATAAAGTCATCCTTATATTAAAATGACAATAAATTTTTTCACGATTGCCGTACAGACTTGGTTTTGGTGTCATTTGATTCAGCATTCAAAACTACCTTAAAAACATGTGTCATATGCTAAGGTTGCACCAAAGTTAATTTTTTTGTTTGATACACAATTCCCCCCCCCCCCCCCCTCAAAAAAAAATTTTAAATTGGAAATGGTTTTTGAAATAACTTAGAAGGCTTAAATTAAGGCTAAAAACCGCTTCAACCATCAAAATCCACCAAGTAGTTTAGAAATGACAACGCTTTGTATTTAACACTTGCAAGAAATTTATATGAAATTCTTGCAAGTGCTGGATACAAAACGTTGCCATTTCAAAACTACTTGCCGGATTTTGATTATTGAAACGGTTCTCAGTCTTAATTAAGGTCTTCTAAGTTATTTCAAAAACCAATTCCAATTCGAGCAAAGATTTCAAAAAATTGTCTCAAAAAACTATTTTCGTCTTTTTTCGAATTTCAAGAATATGATGATACTAGTTCTATGGGCAAATTTTTCGAAATTTTTGTTTATATTAGAAATGTTTTTTCAAATAACTTAGAAGGCTTAAATTAAGGCTAAAACCCGCTTCAACCATCAAAATCCACCAAGTAGTTTAGAAATGACAACGCTTTGTATTTAACACTTGCAAGAAATTTATATGAAATTCTTGCAAGTGCTGGATACAAAACGTTGCCATTTCAAAACTACTTGCCGGATTTTGATTATTGAAACGGTTCTCAGTCTTAATTAAGGTCTTCTAAGTTATTTCAAAAACCAATTCCAATTCGAGCAAAGATTTCAAAAAATTGTCTCAAAAAACTATTTTCGTCTTTTTTCGAATTTCAAGAATATGATGATACTAGTTCTATGGGCAAATTTTTCGAAATTTTTGTTTATATTAGAAATGTTTTTTCAAATAACTTAGAAGGCTTAAATTAAGGCTAAAACCCGCTTCAACCATCAAAATCCACCAAGTAGTTTAGAAATGACAACGCTTTGTATTTAACACTTGCAAGAAATTTATATGAAATTCTTGCAAGTGCTGGATACAAAACGTTGCCATTTCAAAACTACTTGCCGGATTTTGATTATTGAAACGGTTCTCAGTCTTAATTAAGGTCTTCTAAGTTATTTCAAAAACCAATTCCAATTCGAGCAAAGATTTCAAAAAATTGTCTCAAAAAACTATTTTCGTCTTTTTTCGAATTTCAAGAATATGATGATACTAGTTCTATGGGCAAATTTTTCGAAATTTTTGTTTATATTAGAAATGTTTTTTCAAATAACTTAGAAGGCTTAAATTAAGGCTAAAACCCGCTTCAACCATCAAAATCCACCAAGTAGTTTAGAAATGACAACGCTTTGTATTTAACACTTGCAAGAAATTTATATGAAATTCTTGCAAGTGCTGGATACAAAACGTTGCCATTTCAAAACTACTTGCCGGATTTTGATTATTGAAACGGTTCTCAGTCTTAATTAAGGTCTTCTAAGTTATTTCAAAAACCAATTCCAATTCGAGCAAAGATTTCAAAAAATTGTCTCAAAAAACTATTTTCGTCTTTTTTCGAATTTCAAGAATATGATGATACTAGTTCTATGGGCAAATTTTTCGAAATTTTTGTTTATATTAGAAATGTTTTTTCAAATAACTTAGAAGGCTTAAATTAAGGCTAAAAACCGCTTCAACCATCAAAATCCACCAAGTAGTTTAGAAATGACAACGCTTTGTATTTAACACTTGCAAGAAATTTATATGAAATTCTTGCAAGTGCTGGATACAAAACGTTGCCATTTCAAAACTACTTGCCGGATTTTGATTATTGAAACGGTTCTCAGTCTTAATTAAGGTCTTCTAAGTTATTTCAAAAACCAATTCCAATTCGAGCAAAGATTTCAAAAAATTGTCTCAAAAAACTATTTTCGTCTTTTTTCGAATTTCAAGAATATGATGATACTAGTTCTATGGGCAAATTTTTCGAAATTTTTGTTTATATTAGAAATGTTTTTTAAAATAACTTAGAAGGATTAAATTAAGACTAAAAACCGCTTCAACTATCAAAATCCAGCAAGTAGTTTTGAAATGACAACGCTTTGTATCCAGCACTTGCAAGAATTTCATATAAATTTCTTGCAACGTTGGCCAAATGTGATGAACTTCTGTGGTTGTTGTTTTATCTGGCTTCAGAATGATCTTTGTTCGTTCGGTGTTTTACGTGCGAGGCTCTGATGATCAAAATAAATTGACTGAAAGCTGTGTAGGACGAAATGGTTTTCAGTTAATCATCGTAAAGATTGAACAACATCATTGGAGGTTCGGTTGCCTTCAAAATAAAATTTTGCATTACAAACATAAATAGAATAGGTACATAATTTAAGCACAGAAAAACTAAGACCTGCGACCTAGTTTCCAAAAATTCTATCGCCTTTCACTTGAGACCCAACTCATCTGCGGAGGTAAGAGGAATATAACCAAAAATCAATTCTTACCAACTATTTGTTTGATAGTCCCGTAGAACTCTGTTGGATCTTCTCTGGTTGCTAACAAAGAAAACACCCTTCTTCCCGCAGACTAGCAAGACGCGGTTTGCGTTATTTTTGGATGAATCCTTTTTCTTGAATCCTGGCTATTCTTTCGCTACGGAGATAGCGATGATTAACTTTTTGCGTTGTTCTTGGACGAATCCCTTTACTTGAATCCTGGATATTCTTTCGCTACGGAGATATGCAGCGAGATGATTAACTTTTGCTAGATTAATGTTTTTTTATAGATTTTTTTTTTGTTTTTATTTGTCCAATTTGCTTTTTGCTCCAGAGCACTGTTGGAAGGATTAGTTATAAAGTCTTAATCAACAAAAAAGATTTTTTCTTTTCTTGGCTCCTTCTGGACGGTTCACATTTCACAAACAAAAAGAAATTACAGCAGAACACAAGATAAATTTGGGAAATGCGTACCATTTAGTTGTGAATTTGATGAGACATTTTTTTTCTTACCTAGTTTTCCACAGCGAACATATAAAAACAAAAAAAGACGAATCTAGAATGTTTTGACGCGATGGGACGGGATAAATGGATTTCAATTGATGTTATACGAAAATTAAATTACTTTTGACTGAGTTTTTGGTTAAAGTTTAAAGATAAACCGCTGCTGAATTGCACCAATAACCATCTATATTTTATTTTCCTTTTTTATGTTTTGTCTAATTCGCCGATATACGTTTTCACATCACAACACAACTATGTACTTGAAAAATGCATTCAAATCAAAAAAAAAAAAAAAAAACATGTCGGAGAAAAAGGCCAGTTCAGCTAATAATTATCGATGTGAGCGCCATCTATCCGTAAGCTTCTTGAAATATTTGTTTAGATGTAGTAGTGTTTCACTTTTCTACAAAAGTAAAAGTTAGGAACGCTCTAACTTTTACTTTTTGAAAACTTGAGATAAAAGATAGGATTGAGTAGTTTATTGGAAAAAGAGAAAATATTTTTTCACTTTTGTACAAAAGTGAATTGAATGTAGTTAGGCCTTAGTATTATGCAATGTTCCCAACAAAACGAAATCCGAGATTTCAAATTGGTGATGCTGAATTTCATTGAGATTTCGCTGAAATAATCCAGAGTTTTTATTAAGATTTCTTTGAAATTTCTATGAAGCTTTGTCTCAGTGGTTCAATATGTCAAAAGTTTTCAACCGAAATCTCGGGTTTTATTTTGGTGGGAACATAGCATTAAAAGTAGCACAATCAATACAGAGTTCACGCTAAATTTTCAATCTCACCATTCACTTCAAATACTAGCTAGAACCCTACCTAAACTATGACATAAAAATTCGGTAGATATGTAATATATCGCAGAAAACAGCGTTGTTCTCTGAAAAACAATTTTATTCAAACATTTCAAATAATTTTGTTTTAATATTTAGAATTAATCTAATGAAATATAATAGATTTTTCTCTTTGAAATTGATAAATCCTTTGTTCTCGAACATTTCTCGTCTTCTTTTCACAAAGGAAAGTTAACATAAATCTCACAAGAATACACTGCCCTGTCAGAATTTAGTTCAAAATTTAATGTGCCACACAATTATCATTTCACGCACTAAATTTTCACAAATGAACACGCTGTACGAAAATTTGATTTTTTTGCTGGAGCTGCGTGCTTCTCTACTAAAATGCTAGGCTAAATTTTAGCTTCACTAAATATTGTACGGGTGCAAAATTTTAGCTCGATCTGCTAACGATTCGATTTGCTGATGACAGTTGTCTTTGTTGTTCTGAACGACTGTTACCAGATTTTTTGCGGAAAAATAACATTTGTCTTTTTTGTTGTTTCTTTCATTACAGCGTGGCTGTATGTGTTCTTTTTTGTCAGTTGCATTTGTTTTGAATTTTCGAATTGGTGTTATTGCCAATGAATATTTTTTGCTGCGTTTTCGTAAGCATTTCGTTGTCTTGTTGAAGACCAACTTAAAATTTCGTTTCGCATCAGCAGCGTACTAGGCTTTATTTGGGAGAGCCATGAGCTACTTTAATTTTTAACATCTCAAACATACCTTATAAAGAAAAACTCTCCAAAGATACATCCCTGTTTTCTTCTGACAGTTTGAGCTGTGGAATAGTGCTTTCTCTTTTATTTACTACACTAGTACTAGATGATCATTTTTTACTTTTGTTTTGTCGTTTTTCGCTACTACTGTAGGTTTTCTATTTCCACTCAGCTCTCCCCTCTCCAACAACTGACAGTGCAGTGACAAGCAGTGTTGCCATTAATTTAAAAAAAAAAATCTGCAGAAATGACGAAAAAAATCTGCAATGCAGATTTCTAAAGGAAAAATGTGTTTACACAAAAAATATTTTAATTATATACCTACCAATGACAAAAAAAAAATAGCATAAATTAATTCAATTAATAAAAATAACATTGTTTCTTTTATAAAGTACATTGTAGAGTTCCCTATGCTTAAGGCATTTCATATTTTACCTTAAAGTCAGTGCAGTTATTATGATTTGATTTTATGGAATAGAACTTTATATAAAGATGACAGCATGCAGCAAAATTATTGAACATTTTTTTTTAAGAGAACAAAATATTAAAGAAGCACGAGTGCAGATATAATCTGCGTTGCAGATTTTCGAATTTCAAAAGTCTGTTGATGGGATGAAAATCTGCAAAATGCAGATAAATCTGCACTAATGGCAACGCTGGTGACAAGTGACAACTGAGCCAAAGCCAGTTGGAAAATAAAAACACACTTGAAAAGAAGTGCCCCGTCGGTGGTTTGGCAAGTCGCCCGTTGTTCTTGATTTTCAACCTGATATTTTTATTATTATTATTTTTGTTCTACAACAAATATTTGTGTTTGAATTTCTTATCATTACTACGTTTGTGGATTTTTTGTACTACCCGTAAAAAAATAAAATAATAAGCATCGCAACATCTGAGTGAAAAGAAGGAATCCCAAAATAGAAAATTATTAAAACAATACCTAATTGCTTTTTTGTGTGATATAGGTATCTACATACTTACAATGCAGGGTATTATCAACACCGCATTTCTTATCTAGGTTTATTTTGTTTATTAAGCCACCGAACAAAAAAACACTGGAAGAAGATGTGGTTCTCAATCAAGGTGGGTAGCTTCTGTTATCATTCATCACTCCCTAGCTAATGTATGTAGTTCCATCGCAGAAAGTATTCCTATTGTGACCGCTGATTTATATGTTCCAGCACACTAGTCTATTTTTAGATTTCTACTTATTTTTACACCTACATACATAACTACTCGTAGATGTTCAAACTTTCAAAAATCCACTTGTTGAATTCAGATCCATGCAAATTGTATTTTCCATTTTGAATGTCCTTAGCATTTATAGGCTTCACACAACACCTCCTTTCTTTATAAGTATGTAGAATAAGGTTCAAGTGCTATTAACCTCTTGGTTTAGGCATTAGGTAGAAAGGTAAGGTATTAGGTACCTATTCAAATGTAAGTGCGAGTTTTAAAGACATTCTAATTGCTTAAGTAAACAAAACTAAAGTGTTTCGTTTTGTGTTAATTGCGAGATTGTAGGTATACCTACAAGCTACAAACTCAATGAACTGTAATAAAATGAAAAGATACCTAAGTGGACAAGTGGTTGCAGCCATGACGTTTGCTTGAACGAAAAAAATCTCGAATGGACATCTTTTTTTTTTAAGTAAGATCTTGAACAATTTTAAAATTAAAATGATGTGGCTCTGTGACAATCAAATTAATATTATTTTTTTCTTTGAATAAAATAGAGGCATCAAGAACTTTCATCTGATGGCCGTAGATTTAATGCCTGAAGTTCCAGGCCATGTTGAGTAGAGTCCGAGGACAAGTAACGTTACTTCAAATTTAAATATTAATCACGTTCGGCCATCTAACCGATCCATAATCCAAAAAAGTTTCAGATACCTTGAGTTGTTTTTGCATCAGCTGATGCATTAAAGTTTAATTTGAAAAGGCAACAAAACACATTCAAAAGGATTAGCTCAAATAAACCAAAAAATAAACACGCTATCGCAGAGATATAGGGAAAATGCAAAATCAAACTAATAAAAGACTAGAGCCCACAGCAGATTTTGGGTGTGAATGATAGCAAAAAAAGAAGTAAAGGCGTCGAAAGCTTCATTAAAGGCTATTTAAAAAAATCAAAGTCTTGCAGTCCACAACTGGGCCCTATGCGAGAAACAGTGCATAAAAAAAATATGAATGCAACTTTGAGGATAATCGTGTTAGCCGAAATTGGTTTTCACCCCTCCCTAGATAAGCTCCCATGTTACGGAATCTGAGATTATTTGAGTGATTAATTCGCCCTGCCACTGTTTAAAACAACCGTTTTTCACTTTGAATTTTGAATTTTTTAAGCGGTCTGGTAGAGCGAAATATACACTCAAATGGTCTCAGATGTCGTGATATGTGATCCGATCCGAGGAGCTTATCTAGGGAGGAGTGAAAACCAATTTCGGCTAACACGATTATCCTCGAAGTTGCATTCATATTTTTTTTTTTCGATGCACTGTTTCTCGCAAAGGCCCCAGTTGTGGCTGCAAGACTTAGATTTTTTGAATAGCCTTTAAAGAAGCTTTCGACGCCTATACTTCTTTTTTTGCTATCACTCACATCCAACATTTGCTGTGGGCTCTCGGTCTATAATTTTTAAAAGGAAGTAAACTGTTTAAATAAAAACCCATTTGAACAAAATAAAGGAAGAATGCAAAAAAATTACTATGAAGAGCTAATCTTCAATTGTGTCCATTTAATTTAAGTTTTATTTTATATTTTGATATTAATTAATTTTATAAAACTTTGATGTTGTCAATACGACTAGTAAAGCTCGTTGTGCATTTGGAATGTTTTGTGGAACTCGAGCATAATAACGCTACGCACCAAGCTGAAACCCTTCGAGTCCAATGTAAAATCCGTCCGTTTGTTCGCCTGTGAAACCTGGAAACGCTCCGAGAGATCTCGTGCTGACTACAGGCTTTTATCAACGTTGTCTTCCAAACATTCTAAAGATTCGTAACCATAAGTATTGTTTAGAAGTAGAATAGAACTCAGAGAAGGGTGGAGCTTAATATCAGGCAACGAAAATGGCGATGGATTGGCCTGACTTTAAGGAAACCAAACGACAACATAGCGTACTAGTCCTTCTTGTGGAATCCTGAGGGTGTAAGGCGAGTTGGAAGACCAAGAAACACTTGGTGGTCAACTTTACTTAACGAAGCTCATTCTATTAAAATCAAACGTGGGCACTGCTAACTCTCCATGCCGCGAACCGGGATGATGGAGGATATCTGTTGCTGTCCTATGCTCCGGGAGGAGTTAAAGTGTTGCTGCCTAGACTGCATATTCAAAAACAATAAGCATTTTTTAAAATTACAAGACGACATTTTTGACTTGACAAAAATTAACAACCAGTCTTAAAATCGGTATCATTTATTCACAACAAATTGTGTGTATGAAGAAGTAAGAGATTCCGATTTGAATACTAACAAGGGCTAATAACGGTACCGACGTTAAGACTCTGTGAGGAAATTGGCTGTCGATTTCTCCATTTTCTACTGAGTGATAATTCGCGCATTTGTAACCTCGGACTATTCGTTTTAATTAAATTGCAGCCTAGTTATCTAATTAGGCGTAATGTTTGATAGTTCATAATCTCGCAACTCTGCATCCGATACGCAATATCAAGGTTGACTAAACGAGTCTTCTGCTAACCTTTAGAGCTTTTTATTAATTTTTAATTGAAAACCATACCCCATATCCTATATAGGTAATACATGTTTATTTATTTCGTATATATTTAAAGAATAAATAGAAGTAATTTTCAAAAGATATTTTTAAATAACCCGAAATAGACGTGTTATGTTGACAACAAATATTGTTAGACTAGAATCAATATTTTGTTAACTCTTCACATTTAACAGTATGAAATTCTTTTCTAGTTTTAATTCATTCAAAGCCAAAATCTATTTTGACTATAAATCAAACAGTTAAGCACGAACAGAAGTGATATTGATAAACACACCTTTTTTCTTTATACACACCTGTTTACCGAACAAATATTTAACATTGGAATTATGGCATATACTCACAGAAGTGTACACAAATTAGGGACTGTTAAATGTCACTCTCATGAGTCCCATTCCGTTCAATAGCCAATTTAATTGCTTTAACATTGGATCGATTACTATTATTATCAGTTCCAGCTCTTTGGAAAAAGCATTTGAGTGCGGTTTAGAAATTGCAATTTTATTTATAGATTTGTGTGAATTCAACTTGTTGTTAAATAAAATTACTTCTTGTTTTCTGTTGCAGTCACTTAAAAGAGGAGTAATTCTTTGGCTATGTGTTTGTTGTACTTTAATCGAACTTGTAGTACCCGAAGAGAATACCCCGGCCGAACAATTACCTGAGCAGCAACAACATCAATCACCATCATCTACCTCATCGTCAACACAAAATCCGATTGAAAAGGCACACGATTTCAGAGAATCCTGTTTCTACGCCGAACCAGAACTATGTCAGCAATTTAAAAATGAAACTTCAACAGATCCGTGTCCTTGTCGCTTACATCCTAACGTTACAAACTCATGGGTGTGCTGTAACGTTATCGATTTCTATAATTTTTCTTCTGCTTGCGGCAAAAGCAGCAATAACTGGGTCAATTTACACATTCGTAATGCAACTTTACGCTGGATCGATATATCACACTCGACTTTTCAGAAGCTTGAATCGTTGGCCATAACTGATGGCAGTATTTCCAAAATCACTAACGCAATGTCTCGTGCCTCGACCGTAAGATGCCTCAATGTTTCGAATAACAATTTATCGGAAATAAATCCGCGTGCCTTTATTAGTTTGCAAAACTTTCAAGTGCTCGATATATCGAGTAACAATCTTTCGATGATTCCAAAGCTTAATTCTCATCAAAATCTAACTGTGGATATAAGGTGAGAATACAAAAATGTAGTTAGTTGTATTATTTCTCGATCTTATTTAACAATTTTATTTATGTTTAAAGCAACAATAAACGATTATTGTGTAATTCTTTGCTCGATTCAATTGTTCGAGGTTCTTTTAAATTTGTTTTACCTGATACGACCTATTGCCTTTGGAATCAAACATACAATTGGTTCAATTCTACAGATTATATGCCGATTAGACAGCTAGAACGTTGGAAAAGATTACATTCAGAGTGTCCAAAAATACCTGGGTATGGCAATTGCACATGTGATGCCGAACAAATGGCTTTTTCGGTACGTATTTTTTTTTTTTTTAATTTAATAAGTAAACAATAATCAAGTAAGTAAATACATACTTTTAATTTGTTTATCTGTTGCATTAATTAATTTACTGTTTTATTTTTAACTCAGTAACTCATCAATATGCCATTAATCTTTATTATGAACACGAATTTAAATGAAAACAGAAATTTTAGTTCAGCCAACAAAGATCCAGGATTTGTTATATAAATACAAAAAATCATGTAGTATAGGTTATTGTTTTAAGTTGTACCGGTTACCCCCAAGTATAAAATACTTAAAGTCACCAGTCTGTTGCTGCAACTTTTAAGCAGTTAAGGGAGGGGAGTCCCCTTTTTTATGAATATAACGAAGAAGTCTATAAACTACATACACTAACTCTTTTGTGCAATAACTTTGTTTATAAATAAAGATTCCCCTGAAGAAGATGGCAACCACCGTCGAAATGTTGCGAAAAGGGAAATGAAGTATAATGATCTCTCATTTAACCATCATCACCCCCAACAATGAGATGAGAATCAAATTTTTAAATTCTCAGTTATAAATCGAATAAATTCTAAATTATAAAATGAATGTAAATTCAATTACCTACAAAAAAATATATTCCTGTTTTCACCAGGAGCAATACTTAAAGATATGCAAATATTACAAATAGAATGTTACAGATCAAATTGCCTAGACATAACGAAAACGTTGAATATACAGTCATTCACGGTCTTTTTTTCCATAAGAATGGAAAGTTAACTATTTAACATTCCCGGATGCGTTCCGAAAAATTTCAGGTAGTCTGATAAGAAGATATATACTAATTGAGTGATTTTCAAAGTGCTGGTGCAACAGTGATGCAAACGCAGCATGCAGATTTTTGGGTATGTAAGCAAATTAAAGCCCCTGTGTAAATTCACAAACGCATCGTTGCAGCAATGATGCACAATCATTTCCGCCAAACATTCATAAATGCATCAAACTCGCATCACTTTTTGCGTAACATGTTCATTATTGCAAACATGCATCAAGTGATGCGCAAACTTCAAACAAATTAGAATCAAGAAAATTCTTGATGCGTTGTTGCTGATGCATTTGTATCAGCATCAGCTGCGTTGCGCATCAGCATCGCAAAAAAGCAGTGATGCGGAAACATTTGACGTTTATGAATTTACATCCTATTATGCCTTGTGATTCGCCGAGTCAACATTTCAAAAATAAAAACTGCGATTTTGTTCAGTCACCAAGAATTACAATTCGACATCGACGATAGAGGCGAAAGGCGAACGTTTGCTAAAGGTATTGAGTGACATTCAAAATTTTATCAATTTAAGGCGAACGTTACGAGTCGCAAACGTTAATGCCAAATGGTCATATTCGAACATTCGACTCGGCCAATCGCGAGTCATAAAAGGTGACTAAGATACAGAAAACTAGTTTAAGATATACATATGATTGGTTAAGTAAACATCCTCCTTTTCTACTTCAGTACCAATGCTCTGTAGGGTTAAGTTAGGTTAGGTTAATGGGCTGACAGTTGGTCTTGTTACCGTCACACTTAGATCAATGTAGATCCATTGTTGTACCCTAGGGATTGTGAACCCCATGAAATGAAATCTATGATAACTCCCATGATTAATTCAAGCCCGGTAAGGGTGTTGAGAGTTTCAGCAGGCTATAGCCTGAAAAGTCGGTGGGTATTTCTTAGTCGTTGGAGGAGTGTCCGTTGGCACATTATCACCAGGCTGAGGAGAGGAAAACGCCTCTCAAAAGCGTGATCCTTCCTTTACCCCAATTTGAGAAATCATTTCTCCATCAGGCCCGTAGGAGCAGTGGCTCCATGCAACGTCTGGTAGATGAGAGTGATAGGTCAGTGGTTGGTTTATGTATTCGTACGTTGAAGAAATGTCTGTCGTCACATAATCACCTGGCTGAGAAGAGAATGCCTTTCAAAGGCGTGATCCTTCCTTTACCCTCACTTGAGAAATCATCCCTGTATCAGGCCCGTAGGAGTAGTGGCTCCATGTAACGTGTGGTAGATGGGTATGATAGGTCAGTGGTTGGTGTATGTATCCGTTTGGCTGAGAAGAAAACGCCTTTCAATGCTCTGTAACTATTGCATCCACAAAATTCGTCGAGAAACGAGCAAAATTGAAATAAAACATATCCCTGTCCCTCGTGCCCTTCCTATCAGAAGCTTGAAAGTGCAGAAATGGAAATTTCATGTTTGCTCTGATGTCCGCACATAAACAGCAGTATTGAGATGAAATGGAATTCTACTGCTCAATAAAAATAAAAATAATTTTCACATTCTTGTCTCCAGCAGAGCTCAGATATTTTCCTTTTTTTTAACCTCACCAAGCTTATAATTTTGTTTCACCTAATTATTATTTTCTACACGATAACATAAATTCAAGTAATGGGGGGCATTGCTTTCTTTGACCTCCGGTAGATTATGTGCAACAATTTATAGTTCTTCAAGTGGTCTAGCTTTTACTAGTTCTTATTTTATATTTTTAATTCTAACGAAAACAAACTAGATTATTTAAAAACTTATATTTTTACTTTGTATGTATGAATAAGTGATTAATATGTTCTATTTTTCTTTTAGACAATAAATGATGAGCCTCACCTCTTGTTTACGGCAAAAGTAGACTGCTCAAACTTGGGTTTGATAGAACTACCACCAATTTTGCCCGATAACACTATTTTCTTGAATGTTTCCAATAATAATGTAAAAAAATAATTCGCATCATAATGCACTGAATTATTACCTTAAAACAATATTTTTTATAGATAACAAGTATTGGGCATCATTTTCATTCTAATCCAACATACAGAAATATAAATAAGTTTGACGCTGATCAAAATCAAATATCATCTATGTATGAGCTGGAAGGAACAACATTTATGGAAGTTTTTCAAAAGTTTTATTTGAGGAAAAATGCAATTAACAAGGTATACCTACTTGTGCTTTTCCTCTAAAGCGGATTCATATTTAAATTTTTATTTTACGTTTTTTAAGATTCCAGAATACCTTCTTTCGAATGCTTTAGATAATAATCCAAATGGTCGTGCAATATACCTAGGTGGCAATGAAATAAATTGCGATTGCAACTCGGCAAAAGTTCTTAAAGTAACAAACTTAACTCTTTCAAAAAAAAATTAATTTTTTAACATATACATTTTATTCCACAGCTTTGGCTTTTGGCTCGTCATGCAAATATTCCAGACTACAATTATATTCTTTGTCGTAATATGAAACAAAGAGTTATAGATTTGCAAGAAATCAAACTTTGTCAATCACCGCATGATTGGACACACTATATCTTCTATCTTATTGGTTTGGAAATTATTCTACTCGTTGCTCTTATTATGAAAGTATCATACGACTATTGGGTCTTCAAAACGGCAGGTTATTTACCCTGGCCAGCTAGTAAGATGCCTAAGCTTCCATGTGATTGGCTTTGTGAATCCTAAAATGTTTGAAATCAAGAAATCGAATTTTATGTCCTCAAAATGTGATGTTAACCAAACAAGTGCCTTTGAAACATATTTTATAGTTTTTAAGTCCATGTTTTTTAGACTGTGTAACAATTTAAGTGTCAAAAATTTCAATTATTAAAACTAGAAATAAAATTTCTATTTTTAGATGCATAGAAAAATTATGTCTTTGTTTTATTTTTATTCTTCTTGTGGGCTTTTTGTGTTGTGCCTAAACCATCTTTGTTGAGAATATTTTCTATGACTTTTGTTTTCTTTTTACTAGACACATTTTTGTTCGATTCGTCATCTGAATTAGGACGGATTTTTACAAACTGTCCCACTCTACTTAGCTTCTTTTTTCTGCGCTCTTCAAATTCTGGATCTGTGCGTATGACATCACGACGGGGTGCCCTCTTGGCGAGTTGCTTCTTTTCCGACTTTTTGGTTTTCTTAAGTTTGAGCATATATTCGGGAACAGTTCCACCTGAATTTTTAATTATCTGTGCAATACTATAAGGAAATATTTTACAATAATACTCCATAATAAAAGCAAACAAAAAAAAACTTACCCTCTCAAATGAGTCGTATCATTTTGTGTAAAAAATGTAATGGCATGTCCTGGACGCCCAGCTCTTCCCGTTCGACCAATACGATGAATGTAAGAAATTGTAGTTGGCGGGAAATCATAATTAATGACTAAATTGACACCTTTAAAATCAATACCACGACCCATCAGTTCTGTACAAATCAGAACCCAAATGTGTCCTTCACGAAATGCTCGCACAACATTGTCTCGCTGTTGCTGTGTTCGATCTGCATGTATGACATCTACATTGATTCCATCATAAAGAAGTTCTTCAAAAAGCTGCTTAGCTCGATCCTAAAGATTTAAATTTATAAAAATAAAATATGTAACAGTTTTAAAGAACTGCTTCGTATTAAGTAAAATTTTAGAATATGTATACAAATTTGAAAACCAAATTTTTTTTGAAAACTTAATACATATTTCGAAAACGAAAGGTCGATTTTCTTAAACTCGGTACCTAAGGAATATTTTGAGAAAATATATTACTTCTATGCAAAAATAACGGCAACTTTCATTCAAATGTAAAAAAACCGTTAAGGAACTTCTTATTTTTTTTAAAAACGGCTCCCACGATTTTGATAAACATTTTTCGATATGCTAAAAATAGTATGATCTAATACCAAATATTGAAAAATTACACATCGATTAATAATAGTATCTCCCATAGATCGTTTTTTTTTTTTATTTTGAATTTTCTCATTATCAGCTAATTAAATGATTTTTTTTTGCTATATAAATTTCAAATTAGTTTGTATTTTACCATTTTTCACAAAATAAAAAATGGCACCCAAGGGATAGGTATACAATGACTTCCAAAGTAAATTTCATCCTTAGTGTGTAAGGAATAAATTCCAATCATAAAAAAACCTAGCAAAGCATATAAAAATGTTTAAAAATGGGTTACAATAGCTTTTGAAATACTTAAGATTTGCAACCCAAAAATTTTACCTAAAAATATTTTAAGAACTTTATAAACGATAAATAGATTTTTTTTGTCATGCACTCATATTTAATAAAGATTTCAGATGACATTCTTTTATTTCACCTCAAACTATTAAAAAGAGTTATTTTAGCGAAATTAAATATGGAATTTCATTTTTCTCTCTTAAATTCCATTATGTGATGCAATGCAGTTGCATTTGCGTATTCTGTGTTATGTGTTTTGCTGCGCATAGCATATCTTGCGCTTAGGAATTAGGCCATATATTAAGTTTGCGAAGAAAACTATATTTAGAACTTAATAAATTGTCAATTGCCTTACCTTACTCTGTACAAAAATTAGCACTGGTGGCTTCAAGCCCTCTCGCACAAGGTCCCTTATTGCAATCAATTTTCCCGATTCGGATCCAACAAAAAGCAATTCCTGATCAACTAATTCGGTAGCAGCATTCTGCTGACCAATTGTAACTCGCGCAAGTCCTTTCAATTTTTTTAAAGCCCATTTGGAAACTGGCACTGTAGAAGTCGCACTAAATAGTGCAAGCTTTTTGGTTTCCTTTGTACACGCAGCAAGAATATCATCAAATTGTTCCTTGAAACTATTTTGGCCTTCTTCTAGCATTTTGTCGGCTTCATCAATGACAAACCATTCGATGCTATAGAAAAATACAAATTTATAAGAACATAATCTAATAACTAATCAAACTCGAACTCACTTCTTTAAATCCAAAACAGGTGGTTCCTGTTGCAACAAGTAACGCACTCTATTCGGAGTCGATATTAAAATGTCATACTTTTTGCTGCTTTTTGGGCCAAATTTTTGTTCGGCTTGATTAACTTTACTTATAACGTGTATTTTTAAAGAAGTTCCCTCAGATAACCTAAGACATTCGCGGTAAATTTGTTGAGAGAGCTCTCGTGTTGGGGCCAGAATAAGGGCCCGAAAACCGTCTTTTTTTGGTCCTTTGAGGTCATTGATAATTGGTGTCAGGAAAGCTACCGTTTTCCCAGAACCAGTTGGAGCACATGCCATTAGAGGGCGACCCTAGTTACAAAAGGTTCATTTCAAACAACACAAAAATTAAAAATATATCGTGAGCAAGTAGATTCATTCTTACTTTCAACATGATGGGTATAGACTGCATTTGAATTGGCGTTGGAGTTGGATATTTGCAGTTTGCCAAATTGTTAACAAGTTTAGGCGAAACATTATAGGCGGTTTGAAGTTCTTCGAATGTTGATATTGGCGGAGGAATGTTCTTACCACTCACTGAGATTTTATTATCCTTTCGCGTTTTGTTAATCTGTATTAAACAATTAAAAACAATATCAAGATCAAAGAAGTTGGTCTCTTACATTTAAATATGGCTCAACAACTTACCCGCTCTTCTTCTTTATTATGCTTCTTTTCTTCCAATGTCAACGAAGACCTTTTCTTTTTTGGATCAGGAAAAGATGTTCCTTTTAAGAGTTCAATTTGTTCCTCTTCATTATTTGATATTATATCTTCATTATCAGAATAGTTTTCTTCTTTTTTAATATCTAATTCTGGCTCAATTTTCAAATTCAATGACTTGGAAAAAAAGACAAGAAAAATTTAGAGAACGCCTCGACTATGTTATGGTAAACTTACATTTTTATTAACTTCTTTTCTCTTTGAAAAATGAGCACCTTTAGTAAGCTGTCGGAATAAATCAAACGAATCCATTGTGTCCGAATTTGTATTAACAAAATTAATAAAATTAGCTATTTTAGTGAAATTTATTTTTTACACACGCACGTTGCACGTGCATTAAGAGGTGGCAAATGACAAAACACAACAAATATATGACAGTGGGTGCGTTCATCGGTAGAAAAATTTGGCGTGTTCAGGAAAATGAGATCTCCGACGGCTAACTAATATTAGGTCTGTTCGTGTACTCACACAAAACAGCCTAATTCTACCCAAATCTACCAAATTTCGCCCAAAACTGTTCGCATACGCAAAAAATGTGTAGTTTTTGGCAGAAGAGAACGCTCACGAGAGGGTAAACAATTTCCCCTTCCAGACAATTTTTGCCAAATTCTGCCCAAGGAATTTGTTTGGGCAGAAATGGTAAGTGCTGTGGTCAGCTAGTTGAGAACAACAACACATATACAAAATGGCTGTTGTTTACTTTTATGTCGAATTCCTTTCAACAATTGGAGATCGATTTCTTTTTTGGGTTGAAAAGAATTTGTAAAAAAAATCAATTTTTTTATGTGATTGTGTGTGTTGGCCATTGACATAAATTTTGAGGCAAAAAGTAAACAAATTAATGGGCATACAAATACTCAAAAGTGCATTCAGATTTACGCGTCATTTAATACGATTAAAAACAAATATTTTTCCGGGAATAGTAGCAGAAATAGACAAAAATTGTTGTGCGTCCATTAAAGTTAAAAAAAGAAATCCAAAATCCAGCAAAAAACACATCAAATGAGGAACATGTCGGCGAGCGCGCGCTTCATAACATCAATCGACTTTGGACACTTGAAACCGAAGTTCATTGATATTTTTATCACTTCTTATTAATTATGCACTGCCATTTGAAGAATTAAAAACTTTGAAGAGATATATTTGTTTTTAATTTATTTAAACGAACGAGAAACACTTTTGAGTATTTGTAAAACACCGCAGAACAAAATTATCAACTCCAGAGAAATGTCAAATCTTACTAGTGTGTGTGAAAGTCTGTGTAAATCTTGCTAAAAACGAAAGATTTGATTTGTTTAGAAAAATTGATCTTTTCTTCTAAACAAATCGATTTTTTTCTAAACAGATTTGATTTTTTTGTTGTAAGGAATTTAACATTAGTTTTGTTTTTCAAAGTGATTTTTTCTTGTCTGTTCATCCTTTTTTTATTGAATAAGTTTTTAAACTATGTAAAAAAAAAAAGAAAATGTGACTTAATTGTGAATTTCTTATATTTTGTTAATATTGTGTAGTGCTTTTTGAAAAATAAAAACTGATATTTCATAGCAGAATATTTTTTAATTACAAAGAAATTTTGTGTTCAAGTGTACTTCAATTTTTCATTTCTAGAATGCTGATTTGGGGTTAATTAATACTATGTAATTAATTAATTAATAAAAAATATCAAATTTAATGATGAATTTTAAGTTATACTATGTTCCCACCAAAACGAAATGTGAGATTTCAGCTGAAAAATTTGGAGATCTTGAGTTGGTGGAGTGGGATTTCATTAAGATTTCGTTGAAATCTAGGGTTTTCATTGAGATTTCGTTGAAATTTTCATTAAATCTTGTTCCATCACCTTGAAATATCAAAAGTTTTCAACTGAAATCTCGGATTTCATTTTGGTGGGAACATAGTATTACAATAGAAATTCTCTTGTCGTGGTTTTGTTTTCTTATTTTCTTAGTAGGTTTTTTGTTTACTTTTTCTTGGCGTTTAAAGGTAGAACTAGAATAGGCGGAAGCTGTCGGAAGCTTATGTCAAAACCGACCGAAAAGTAGCTTTCCGAAACGTCAATTTCACAAGTGGCCCATAATGCACTTAAGTGGTTGGAAGTGAAAAAAAAAATAAATAATTGTTTATTCAATGTTTATTTTCTCATACTTATTCACAGCGCAGAGTGATAGCTTTTAATTATTTATTTTGCAAAACCACTAAAATGCTATGTGATATAAATTAATTAAAAGAAAATTGTTTTCACTTCACTCATTCATTCATCAAACAGAAAAAAAAGTTGAAAACTTTGCACCAAGCGCCAAGTTCTTGTTAGTTTGCTTCCACCATTTTGATTTTGCATTCGCCCACTTACGAAAGAGCGGTCGTTGAGCGCTCTCACTTCCAACGGCAAAAGTTAACGAAAACTAAACGAAAAGTTCCACTTCGCAATTATGTGCGCGTCATATAAATTTCTTGTTTTCGCTCGGTTTCGTACGACCACTTAAGTTGGCTTCCGACTATTCTAGTTCTACCTTAAAAAGTGGTAGAAATTATTGGTTCTATGCGTTCGTGTACTTTTGCACAGTTTTACTTCTCTCTGAGAGAATTGCATCTCCACTCCTCGAAATTTGAGAGACTGCCCAATTTAGCCCAGAAAGTACCCGAACAAACCTATTTTCTTTCCTCAGTTATTTGACAGCTAATTTTCTGAGGAATCCTGTTCACGAGAGTGAGATTGCTGGGGGCTTGAGATCTCATTTTCCTGAACTCGCCTATTAGGTTTGTTTGGTTACTTTTGTAGCACGATGTTCAAAAACTGTCAAATTATTGAAAGAAGGGGAAAATTCTTTCATAGAGGGAAAAACTTGCTACAAAGTTAACAAACGCGAAAAACCAACTTTGTATCACTTTTGTGTACGAAACTTCAAACGTGACACACACTATCAAACACTACAGGCAAATCTTAAGACACACACAAACAAAAATACACAAAGACGTGGATTTGACAGTTTTTTACTTCCTGCACACAGAAATTTGTGTAGCAGAAATTTGCAATATTTTTCATGGAGGGAAATTTCTTGCTCTCTCATTTTGCTCTCTCGTTGCTACATTTTGGAGTTAACAAACAGGGGTGGAATCGGCTAAGGTGATTGGTGATTGTCACATTTATGATTATCAAATGTGATCATAATAATTTTTTCGTCTGTGTAATGTGATCACCAAAACTTTTTAACAGACTGGCATCTTTTTGTGAGACTAGCACTGAAAGCTGTCATAAATTCTTTCAACATTCTTGATGAATGAATCATTTATTAGAGAAAGAAAAATATTATAAATTATTATTCAATTTAAATAAAAATAAAGAGATGTGAGATTTAATTGAAGTGAAATAAGGAGAGAGTTTTGTATTTTTTAAGTTTTCGCCCTCAAATTACTCTTCTAAAACTACAAGGCTACTGGAAGGCACCATTCATTTTTCTTGCGGATCTTTTCCTCCGCGGCAGCAGTGAAATCATTTTTGATTTAAAGGATCATCTTTATTTCCTCGGGGGTTGACCTTGATCATATTGGCAACTATTTTGCAAGTGACATCGAGCATCCTTTGATATACAAATAGTTAGTTGCCAAGTTATTTCGAAAAGAGTGCGCTGGTCGACTTTGAGAAAGCATCGCACGATCGCGATGAGATGTCGTCGATTCGCTTTTCTTTGTACTCGTCGTTAGGGACCGTCTTTGTGGAAGTTGGCCAGTGAAAAAACCTTACGGAGAATGGCCGAGTAAATATTTTGGCAGAAGGACGATAGCATTATCACAAATCCTCAGCAGCAGTCCTTCAGCATTGTTCTGTTAGTTCACGAGCATTTTGCGATTTGAACATCGAAGATTTCCCCTTTGGGCGATTCTCACTTGAGGCAATTTATTTCTTGCTGTTTATTTAATTCGCTCTTTAATAAAAGAATTCGACTTAAACATCTCAACGAAAATTCAACATTCCACAGAACTGGAAAATATATTTCTATTTCCACCAGCCAAGAGTTTTCTTATGAACCTACCTATATCATTTGTGAACGACAATAAATTATTTATAAATATAAGAAACTAATATGTGTGTGGACAAATTATATGTTTGAGCTTGTTGCTGAGGTTTATCCTCAACAGTCGCATATTTCTATTGCTAATGTTTTCGATTTTTTACATTTTGGTTCGGTTAAAATAATTCCACTCTTGTGTACTAATATCTATGTACATTGACTTCAGAAAATCCAAATAAAAGTTGAATTTTATATGAAAATGACAACAAAATAGCTGTCACAAGAAAAAGTCACAAAAATATGATTATCACATGTGATAATCACCTTACGCAGACCGAATTTGTTTATTGTGACTGTCAACTATCACAAATCACCTTAGCCGATTCCACCCCAGGAATTTGTGAAATGTAGTGTGACGTCGTACGAATTCGTACGAAATTTCAGTAACCAAACAGACCTATTGAAGAAGAATAAGACTCCTATTACAAGATGATTCTTTGCGTCTGACTCTTTTCGAACTTTCATGAGTGCGAAGGAGAAAAAACATCTGATTTCACCTTCACACCCATTGAATTTTGAAAAGAGTCAGACGCAAAGAATCATCGTGTAATAGGGGACTAAGTGCCCTATTACTCCCGTCCCTGTAGTGAAGTCCCGTAAAAATTTCCGTACTGCTTTATCTACCCGCCAGAATCGATTAAAGTACATATAGGAGAGTCAGAAAAACTTGGGTAGAAATCACCGTTTTCTGGACGGGGTTTTTTAGACGCCATTTTCCAAAATAGCAGACAAATAGTAGTATAATTTATATGGGAGAACGGAAAAATCTCCATAAAAACTAAACCACTAAACCGATTTTGATGAAACGCTCAGACATGCTAAAAAACAAGATGAGAAGCCAACACCATTAATTTCCGCCCACTGCCACGCCCCCTTTTTTGAAAAAGAAATATATTCTTCAAAATTAATACAAACTCGGATGTTGCTTTAGTTTAACTTATACAAATATTTTTGTATGGAATATAAGCTGTAAAAAGTTCCTACCACGCCTATTTTGTGGGCGTTTATTATTTTTTGACTGATATGTAGTTCATTTTAGTAAGATAAAATCTGAACCACTTTACCCAGTGTAATGAAATTTTCACACATGATAGCGAACAGTATTGGGATTGTATAGAATTTTCACCGATTGACACGCCCACAAAATCCCATATTTTCACTCTTCCTTATTAGTTGCTAAAAACTGAAGGAGATGATATCAATTAAGATGCCTTATGAAGTTTCCTGATTGTTATTGACTAAAGAAAATCTATTATTTTTGACTTTAAGTTACAAAAATTAAAAAATTATAGAAAATACAATTACATATATTTGCACATCATTTGTACACACATTTATCTCGTACATTGCTCACCGCATTTG
The DNA here is from genome assembly GCA_963921185.1 of Dasysyrphus tricinctus. Lineage (NCBI taxonomy): Eukaryota > Metazoa > Arthropoda > Insecta > Diptera > Syrphidae > Dasysyrphus > Dasysyrphus tricinctus. Next base: position 91,000,467 of record OY992532.1, read on the forward strand.
CAATACTCTGTGCATGTCAAATACTTAAATTTACATTTACACCATTAATTTACACTTTTAATTAGGTAATAGTTCAGGGGGTCAATATCTCGACCTGTGAAACTGTGAAATGAAAACAAAGTTATCATTTCATTTTCACAGAGTTTCATCATTTTATCACTTCACAAACACGCGCAAGGTGATTCCCGAACTCGTTATGAAAAACAGCTGTCAAAGTGAGTACTTAAAAGTACTAACATGAAAAATGCTACCACTTGCTCATAGAAAGAGATGATTGTAACGTCATAGAAATACCAAGATGGCGAGTTGGGTGTTTCAAATGAGCACAATTTGTCTTTGTTTATCCTTGTTCTTTTCACAGGTTTTCACAGAATGAAATGATTGTGATAAACGAATCATCATATAAAAACATTTTGCCATTTGTTTTCATTATTTACACTTCGAAAATCACATTTGGCGTGAAGGCCTTATGATATTTATCACTTCATACTTTCACAGATCGAGAATTAACCCCCAGAAGGCATTATGTTAAGGCACAGATCGAGGTTAAGCACACCATTTGCATCTTTGGAGAAGCCATAATCTGTCAACTGCAGGCTTGAATCTGGAAAATAACTCTGTGATAGGTTTAGGTATTACCTTAATACAAAAAAGCATCTTCGGATATGTCCATATCTAATAGAAAGAGATGAGGATTGTAACTCTGATATATGTTTCTGTTTATGTAATGAAATAACGAAGCTCATCGAATGTCTTACACTTTGCTGATGAATGTAAAACTTGAACAAGGTATTCCTCTACTTTGTCAAGTATTTCATCAGATAAAATTATCTTCTGCAAATCGAAGTAGTAACGGTTCTGGCGATGCTTTAATTGCATATGATTTTGTTACCATCTTGCTTGTGGTATCACAACCTGGGGGTCAATTCTCGATCTATCTGTGAAACTGTGAAATGAAAACAAAGTTATCATTTCAGTTTTCACAGAGTTTTATCATTTTATCACTTCACAAGCACGCGGCAGGTGATTCCTGAACTCATTATAAGAAAGAGCTGTCAAAGTGAGTACTAAAAAGTATTAAAATGAAAATAAACCACCACAGACCGAGATGGCGACTTGGGTGTATCAAATGAGCACAATTTGTTTCTGTTTATCATTTTTCTTTTCACAGGTTTTCGCAGAATGAATTGACTGTGATAAAGGAATCATCATATGAAAACATTTGTTTTCATTTTTTCACACTTTGAGAATCGCATTTGGCGTGAAGGGGTTATCATATTTATCACTTCACAGTTTCATGGATCGAGAATAGACCCCCTGTAAGTATGTGGGCCTTAATAAAATTGTTGTAAAGTGCAGCTCCGAGTTGCTCCCCAAGTGCGTGTAGAGGCACATAGTGCATTTAATCACCCACTCCAACTTTGATCCACAATTCTTGCAATCCCTCACTGAATTGTTCAAATATAATATATCGACGAATGAGAACAATGACATCAGTGTCATTTGATAACACTATAAGGCATTTTATGCATGACTGGACGGCATTGAACAGTTGGATTATAATTCTGCTATCTGCTTCCTCAACAAAAGGCTTGAAGGATCGAGCACGTTTGAAGCTCTTTGTTATTGTTATTTATTATTAATGCATCTCTGCTATCACTGTCACCTGTGAGGGTTGCACTTAGAACTGTAGTCAATTCAGTCACTTTTGCCTTCTCAATGAAGCTAGAAGCAGCAGCTAGTTGGAGCATCGCTTTGTTTTTACTTGAAGACCTGAATCTATCCATCTGTCTAGGAATAGGCGTCTCCTGTTTGAAATTTATCAGTTCGATTGGATCTAGAATTTTTCGTCTTTCTCTTTCACATTCGTTAAGTGACTGGTCAATGTCAAAGTCAACTCGACTAATTTTCTTGTTTTAATGCTATTTTGTTTTAAGGGAATGCTTAAGCCTATCACAGAGCTATTTTCCAGATTCAAGCCTGCAGCTGACAGATTATGGATTCTCCAAAGATACAAATGGAGTGCTTAGGCCCGATCAGTGTCTTAACATAATGTCTTCTGAACTATTAATTCAGTGCAATTGTACAAAATTTTCTACTTAATGGTGTAAATGTAAATTTAAGTATTTGACATGCACAGAGTATTGCAAATGCGGTGAGCAATGTACGAGATAAATGTGCATACAAATGATGGGCAAATATATGTAACTGTATTTTTTATAATTTTTTTACTAACAATCAAAAATTACAGATTTTCTTTAGTAAATATCAATCAAAAAACATCTGAATTGATATCGTTTCCTTCGGTTTTTAGCAGCTAATGAGGAAGAGTGATAAGATGGGCTTTTGTGGGCGTGTCAATGGGCGGAAATTGTATGCAATCATTCCCTATACTGTTTCATTACACTGGGTGAAGTGGTTCAGAATTATCTTACTAAAACTAACTCCATATCAGTCAAAAAATAATAAACGCCCACAAAATAGGCGTGGTATGAACTTTTTACAGCTTATATTCCATACAAAAATATTTTTATAAGTTTAACTAAAGCAACATCCGAATTTGTATTAATTTTGACCAATATATTACTTTTTCAAAAAAGGGGGCGTGGTAGTGGGCGGAAATTAATGTTGTTGGCTTCTCATCTTGTTTTTTATCATGTCTGATCATTTCATCAGAATCGGTTTAGTTGTTTAGTTTTTATGGAGGTTTTTCCGTTCTCCCATACACAGTATACTACTATTTGTCGGCCATTTTGGAAAATGGCGTCTAAAAAACCCCGTCCAGAAAACGGTGATGTTTACCCAAGTTTTTCTGACTTTCCTATATGTACTTTAATCGATTCTGGCGGTTAGATAAATCAGTACGGAAATTTCTACGGGACTTCACTACAGGGACTGTATTATATTACACGACGACTTTAGAGTCATGACTTTTTTCGAAATTCGATGAGTACGAACGAGAAAAAACATCTGTGCCGAGATTCAGCTAATTCGAAACCGCAGGGAGTGAGTGAGATGAGTCACTTTTCGTCGAAAATCGATTCAGCTGGCAAAAGTGAGTGAGTGAGCGAGTGAAATGAAATGTCAGATTACTCGCCAGATATTTCCGCAGTGACTCGGTGTATGTGTTGGTAAATTCCCAGTTTTGGATAGGTATGTGTGCTTTTCTCAAGAATGCCTATTCATGGATAGGAGTCGAAATAAAAAACAACAATGTAGATAAAAACAACAACCCTTTTTCTGATTCTTAAATCGTATTTTATTATCATATGCACATACAGTTGTATTTATTAGATTTTGTTAGAACACGCTTGGGCAGCTGTCCAGCTAGTCAATGCCCAAATAGTTTAGGCAACTAGTTATTTATAAACGCATTCCAACAATTGTCCAAATATGACCTCATTTATTCAGTAACACACCTGTATTAATTTATTTTTGAATGAATAGAGCTTTTTAGCAAAAATTTCTAAATGTCAAACTCAGGACCTCGGCACAAATGACATTTAGGTACCACCCATTTTCTTTTTTTATTTCGGAGGCCAATACACTCCAATTCAACAGAATGAGCACATGGATTTTCGTAGTTGGTTTATTAATTTTTTTTCAAACATTGTGCATTGTCCGAGAATAAATATAAACAATAAAAACTATTTCAAAAAAATTTGTTTTACTTCCATCCATTAACTTTTATTACCAGTTTCAATATTTGAGCTTATTCAGTTGACACAAAAAGACTGCATTTTCCTTATGGAAAGACTTTGATGAGAGTCGGAGGAAAAATAGCCGTACTTTTTGAATTAATCTTTCTGTTTTCTTTTCCCAACATCATAAACAAACAATAAGGATAATCAAATGATTCATTAATGCATAATGTTAAGAAAAAATGGAAAAAGTACCTTTGAAAATGTGTGTCCTTATTCATTTGAAGTGGAGTGTAAATGTTTGGATTTTTTTTTATTGGTAATTGCGTCTGTCAAAGGTGCCGAGTTCTTAGCTGTCACTTTGACTTTGACAATTTGGTAGAGATCTCTATTAATGAATTTTAGTACGCTTTTTGGGACACGTTCAACTAGCTTTTCATTCATTACAAAACTAGAAACTTAGAAAACCAGAAATATTTGCCAACCTTAGACGCTGTTTAGATTGGGAAGGCTGAGACCGGTCTCACGGTGGTTTCTAGACAAGAGAAGTGGGGGGTCAGGGATGTCGTGAGGCATGAAAAAAACATAAACATCCGACTCGTGACTCTCATTTGTTGTTGTTTCAATGCGCAAAGCACTGAAGTTGGTGTTGTTGCTATGTGTTTTGAGGCACCTCAAATTTTCTAATGTAGACACGATGAGACTCACGAGTCCGGACTCAATTTTCCCAATCTCAGGCTCTTATTCATTAAACGTGTCTTCTTTAGCTGCGTTTTTTTGTATATCCATATAAAGTTTGACAAAAAAAGCGACATCGGGACATTTCAAAATTTGCCTTGGTCTGCCATTTTGTTCTGAACTATCTTACCAACAAACATTTGACATTTCTACACAAATTATCGATAACACAACGACAATGGTAGTCTGGCAATACCGTTTTTATCGGGACAAAAGTTAACTCCAGTTAATTATCTGGACTTAGCTAACTCTATATGGACATAGTTGTTGTTGTATTTAACATGTAAATTGTTTAGCGTTGTTGTCGTTTTTTTCACACAATTTTATTTGGACATGCAAAAAAACACAGCTTTTGTTGGACAACATATTTTAAGTGGCTAATAGCCCTATCCTCCCCATCATCGCTGATACCTCACAAGGTCACAAGTAAGAAGAAGTGGTGAAACTGATTTTGTGACTTTTTCGTTCTCTCCCCCTAAAGTCACAACTTATGTGAGAGTCGGAAAAACAACCGTGATTCTTTCCAGAGCAAGTCACAACTCACAATTTATGCTACATTTCCACCTAACGCTGATCTGAGATTTAATAAGATTTACCTCAAAATTTAAATCTTGAAGATTTTACCATACAAATATATTTATGGCTCTATTCTGGCAAACCTCACTGATACCTCACAAGTCACAACAACCTTATAAGGTGAGGTTTATTTGATTTTGTGAGGTTTTCGTATTCTGGCAGTAACTTCACAGCTTGTGATCCTCACGAAAACTATAGAAACTGTGATCTCCTTTGGAGGACGTCACAAATAAAAAGTAAAGGCCTAACTAAATTCAATTCACTTTTGTACAAAAGCATTTTCAATTCAAACTTATATTTCAAAAAATTTGCATACAAAACACATTTCATGAGTTTCTTGAAGGTGGAAAAATGATACTACTTTTATATGCAAATTTTTTGAAATCCTTTTTCGAATTGAAAATGGTTTTTGATACTAGTTAGAGTACTTAAATAGAGACTTAAAAGCGTTCCAATCATTCAAATATAGCAAATAGTTTGGAAATGGGAGCTTGGTCTATCTATCAATATCAAGAAATTTCTACGAATTTTTAGAAATATTTCATTTATATCTCATTTCCAAAATATTTGGTCCTTTTGGATGATTGGAACGTTTCTGGGTTTTAATTTAAGTCCTTTAAATGGTTCCTAAAACCATTTTCAATTCAAACTTATATTTCGAAAAATTTGCATACAAGATCCGGATTCAGCAACCCTAAAACATAAGCCGAGAAATAAAAAAAAAAAAACACAATTAGATATGTTACAGAATAGAATTTTATTAATACATTATTAGATCAATGAAAAACTTAACAATAAAACTTTTTTTTTATATTTCTGAGATCTTAGATAAATAGATCTCAAATAAAAACACATTTTCTCAGCAAAAACTTGTTTAATTCTTGACGAAGGAAATTTGCGAGTATTCAGAAAAGTACGGACCAAAACTCAAGTGAAAAACAAATAAAACTAAAAAATCATCTCAAGTAGTTAATTAAAAGTTTTGCATTTGGGACACACCAAGTCATACTAATTTTAAAAGGTAATAGCATATCAATGTGTCTTCTTAAAGGTAGAAGAATTTATAGTAGCTCTTCTCAATGCCCGAACGTTTCACTCTGTCCAATCAGATAAGCTATCTCTTAGGAGTATTGACAACAGGCAGGCACACGAACCGTTCGTTGTGTGACAGTGTGATCCAAAATTATTCCAGACATAGGACTCGAGAGCTCCCTTCGATTTGCACCAAACATTCAGCTGTTGGTCCGCTTTTGCAACACAATAGTTCTGGAATCCCTTGGCACAGTCCGCCTTGAACTGGGGCATCTCGAAGTTGTTTACCAAGTACAAAAGTCCATAGCCAACACCGTCTCGGTAGATTATGATTTTTTCTGAGAGCTTGTTGATTTCTTCCCATTTGCCTTTAGATATCAGCGACACACACAGCCCATTCACTACATCCTACCGCTTTGTATGGACCACAGATTTACTGTACCAGCGAGTGAGCTTGGCGTTTATGGAGGCCACAAATGCCGCTACATAATTGCCGTTTTTGGATGTTGTTTTTACAAATAAAAATCTTTCTTCAAATTACTTTTTGTTTGTGCTCAGCAGACGTCAAAAAGTGGTCTTGCCTAACAAATGTCATCTTCAATCGGAGTCAAAAAAACTGTTATACTTTCTATGGAAAACACTGTCCAGTAATATATAGAGATCAGTGGGCCCACCATACTGTTGGGGAGTGGAAAAAAGTAAGTAAAATATTTAAACAAAAATAATTCAAATTAAGACTTTTCTTTTTAGGTTTTCGACAATTGGCGCTACAGTGTCACGTACAAACTTCGCCTTCAAAAGGCAGACATGAAGGCAACGGGTGGTGGATCTCCAATTTTAAAGAAGCAGATTGATAGGTTGGAGGAGAGGGCGATGGCCTGCTGGGGCCGAATAATTGTTGACGGACATCAAAATGTTGGTGTGGCAGGTTGCTCTAAGTTCGAGCCCCTATTTGAAATGGAGACAGGAGCAACAGTAGGTGCAGCCCAAACTGACGACGATCCTGGTGGCATTGTAGATTTGGACGTAGACGTTGCTGATGTAAATCAAAAGCCAAAACGGCAGAAAAAAAAGTACCACCAACACTCTAGATAACTAGTTTTTTTTTTGTGTGTGTCCATCTGCCCATCTTTCCATAAAAAAAAATCTGAATCACATATTATTTTAATATATTATTATTATCATTATTATTATTATTATTATTATTATTATTATTATTTACAGATTTATTTATTATTAATTACAGATGATGAATTTATGACAGTTTTACAAAATTCGGAGGAAAAAAGGCAGGCACAGGTAGACTTCCTATCCACAAAATTGGAAGAAGTTGTGGCCACTACTGTGGCCATAGAAGCATTGACTAGAGCAATAAATAGCCAAAACTAATTTTTTGTTTAATACAATTTATTATTTATTTATTTATTTAATTTTTCATCTTAAGGACAATAAAAATGCATGTAAATATTTTTAGTGTTTTAAGTTAAGAACTTTTAAATCTACATAGGGGAAAATAGACATACAAATTGATGGTTTTTTATTTGCGACTATGGTACCACTCATACAGGACAAGTTTTTAATTCGTGAAAAAAATGATTTTTGTATGCGAAATATTTTAAGTTTAATTGGTGACATATCGGTCTCGAACTCGAGACCCAATGCTATGCCATTCTGTGCGCCTTCTTTGGTGGCTTTCCTCATCATTTTCAGTTTCGTTTTCAGCATCAGCTGTATTTCGTCCCTCATTGCATCGTCAAGAAACTTCCGCTCCCATAGTATACATTGTGAATACAAAATATCGCACAAACTATTTTTGCTGCCCTCTCAGGTGAAAAGTGAAGCACTCTTTGGCGTGATAAGCACCTAAACCGGCTTTTGATCACTCCAAAGGATCTTTCCACAGGGTTTCTTGCAGATAAGAAACGCTCATTAAAAGCCGATTGTATTGATCCTTCTGGTGGGTTATTTACTAGGGTGAAAAGCCACGGTTCAAGGGCGGGAAAGCCTGAGTCACCTAGTCAAGCGAAAAAAAGTAAAGCAAAAAACATATACATACGCATTACTAAAAAAGTATTTACCAATGATATGTGATCGTTGATTTTCTGCGGTTGTAAACTTTCCCTTGAGTATAATCTTCTCACCAGCGAAACCATGCAAACAGCAGAGTCGTGGACTGAGCCCGGGAATCTAGCATCGGCATAGATTACTTTTAAATTTGCGTCCGTGATTGCCAGAACATTAAGGCTATGGTACCCTTTCCTGTTAACATATAAATTTCCTGGTCCGTCAATAGCGTGTTGAGATGGAGCGACAATCGGTATATAGGTACCATCAATAACTCCTATAATGCCTGGCATGTTGAATTTTATTAAAAACCTGTTGGAAAATATAAATCATAGCACAGATAAGTACTAAGATAAAAAGATTAGCTTACTGCCGTTTTATATCTGCCGTATCAAGTATACCACTAGGGAATTTGATGGCGTCGTTTAACAAATGGGTGTTAATGAGGTCTGTAACGACATGAATCGACCTCGACGTACTGGGCTGCGACAACCCAAAAATGTGGCTGCTGATACGAACCGTATCCGTAAAAATGAAGTGTGGAAAGGAACTTTAAATAAATATAAAGGTAGGAACATAAAGTAGAACATAAATGTATTTTTAATATTTTACTTGTATTTGAAAAGGAATGGTCGTATTTGTCACTCGTGTGAAAATTTGCAATTTTTCCATTAAAATTCTGGCATTTAATTTGTCCAACCGAAAAAGCTGTATGAAGCGCACATCGGGAAGATCAAAGGGGCTGCTTTTTAATTGGAGTTCCATTAAAAGTGTTCTATGTCTTCATCTACGACATTAATTTTTTTAATGTACACTCATATTTATTTACATAAATAATAGCTGTGTTTTTTTGCATGTCCAAATATAATTGTGTAAAAAAAACGACAACAAAGCAAAACAATTTACATGTTAAATACAACAACAACTATGTCCATATAGAGTAAAGCTAAGTCCAGATAATTAACTGGACTTAACTTTTGTCTCGATAAAAACGGTACTGCCAGACTACCATTGTCGTTGTGTTATCGATAATTTGCATAGGAATGTCAAATGTTTGTTGGTAAGATAGTTCAGAACAAAATGGCAGACCAAGACAAATGTTTAAATGTCCCGATGTCGTTTTTTTCACCAAACTCCATATGGACATACAAAAAAACGCAGCTAATAAGGGTATTCATGCAACAGCGTAAAGTCGTCGTAAACGTGGTAAAGTTTTAAACTTCGTAAATCTGTCAAATTTTCCATACAAATTGTGACAGAATTACGAAAGTTTTAAACTTTTCAACGTTTACGACGACTTTACGCTGTTGCATGAATACCCATAATATCAAAAAATGTGTTTACTTACATTTGTCCCCTTTTACCCTGAGGCCACACGAGCGAGTAAGTAATATCAATTTTTCAGTTTTTCTTTGTTTTCTTTTATGATAAGAGTCACAAAAATGTATCTTTAATTCTTTTATGATTTGTAAAAGACTTTATAAAAGATTTTGGCATGCTGAATACGAAAAATGAGGTTTGTAAAAGATTTGTTGACATGTTCGAATTTTTGACAGATCATAACAGATCCTGATAGCAGATTTCATAACAGATTTGGCATGCCGACTACCAAAATTACTATTCATAAAAGATTTTTTGACAGCTCACACTACTTTTGTATGGAAAATCATAACAGAATAGCAGAATATTAGGTCTGTTCCTTTACTTTGAATTTCTGTGATTTTCTGTGCATTTCTGCGCATTTTAGTCCAAACTTGTGTCAAAGTTCATAAAAAAAAAATGTTGACACAATTTTGGACTAAAAATCACAGAAACCCAAAGTAAAGGATCATACCTAATAAAAGATCTCGCCGAATAGGCCTAGTTGTCAAACCATGTTGTTCCATGTAAACTTCCCAAATGGTTGTCAACAATAGGCGTTTTCCTTTGGAGGTAGCGAAGTACTTGCAAGTACTTTGCCAGCTTTTTTCAATGGAACACATCAAACTGCTTTCCCATGTAAAATGTATCTACTCGCACATGAGAGCATGTGCAGTTGGTAGTACTAGAATATGGTTTTCATCTACTCACAAGTACTTTGCCACCTCCAAAGGAAAACGGCTAATGTTTGATGAGATGTTGTTCCATGTAAGCCCTACTGGAAAAATCGAGTCATGTAACTGCCGACTTAAAGCGTTGCCCAACCAAAGATACTCCATTTTTAGTTTAGTACTAATCAACTACTAAATTCTAATATGAATGCAAAACAGCAACAACAGCAAGTGAAAGAAACTAAAAGTAAAGTTTATAATTACCGTTTAAAACAATATGTCGCAGTAAAAATTAAAATCATGCATTTATATTTACAAGAAGCAATATAGTCGAATAAATTGTATTAGTTTACTAACTAACGCTTTCGCTCAAATTAATGGAATCTTTTAAACTGTCTAAAGGTGCTAAAATGGCTTTCAAACTAAAAACACAAAATAAGGTAAGGTTCTTTTGAAACAAATTACATACCTACATTTAAAAATTTCATTTGTATTACTAGTTACTGGTTGGAAATAAAAAACCTGTAAGAGTTGGAGTAAAACAAGAAATTAAAACTGAACAGCAAATGAACTTCTCACTTGGGATAGAACCCGCTATTGTTCGGATTAAGCAAGAAGACATCAAAATGGAATTTCGACTTGATCCTGATCCTAAGCATGACATAACAAGCTTCATTTCCGAAGCTGAAAATAAACGTGCTTTCCAAAGTGATAGAAAGGAACTTAAATATTCTGCCTTTGACTTTAATACAAAAACTTCCCCACCAAAAAAAAAATCTGCTAATAAGAAACATGCCAGGCATAGGCGTAGACCAATGATAGCTACGGCTGTTAAAGTTCACCAAAATCTGTCTTCGAAAGATCCAAATTCACTTACACAAAGACAACTAGATTCGCTTACTTGGGCCGAATCTGTTTTAATTGGACGTACTCTACGCAGGATTACTAACGGCCATACTCCTATTTCAATTCAAGAAGAGAACAATAATAACGAACTCAATGAAGGATTTATACACGACGAAACCGTCCAATTGGTCCCAGATACGTTCCAACTAGCTGTTGTAGATTTTGCCAAACCAGGTGGTCGATATTCATTGGCAAATGCACGTTTAATTGAGAAAACTTTGAGCCAGGCAGTTATAAGGTATATCTTGGAAAATCCGAATGCTAAATCTCCAATTTTCGGAAAATCTGTTTATTTTGATGGTGTTCTTGTTTTGGACTGTAAAGACCAAGCAGCTTATGACTTTGCTAACTTAGTTTTGTGGGACATAAAACTATGGGATGGATCTAAGTTAAAAATGATGCCACCACAAAAAACTCCATTTGACGCAATTGGGTCATTACACACTCCAGATGTGGGCATTGATAAGGATAAAGTGTTAGATATCCTGAAAGCTCAAAATCCCTCCGTCAATATGCTTAATTGGAAGATGCTTGGCGAAACACGTTTTAAAGATGGTTACAGGAAATACTCCATAAAAATGTGCAGTCCACCAGTATATTTTCAAAGACATAAACAGCTTAGACTTTTCTTTGGAGGAAGCGAAGTTATCCTTAAGCATTTTGGTTGTGAATGGCTTTGGAATTGTAAAGTCTAAAGGAAATTTATAAGGAACTATTGCGAGTATACCAAACTGCATGAATATAACTTCAATTAAAACTTGTTGAATACCTCTAATTTTTGTACATTCGTTGGTGTTGACATGTACATACATAGCTACATTTACTAGCTTTTTATTTGATGTACATAACATGAATGTGGTGAATTTACTTTAACAAAAAAAGTTTTACTACAATAAATAGTTATATTTACTTTTTTAATATTTACTTTACTTTAGCTTATTTGAAAAAATATGTAAAGGAGTTGGTTTGGTTACTCCTTTCGCAGTAGCAAAAATACCATAACCTATTTTAATAACCATTATATTAAGGAAAACTGTTCAGACACTTTATTTTTAAATTGATAATAATTCTGGGTGGCATTATTAGCCAAGGGGTGTGCACACAAAAAATCAGCCTTATTATGAGTTTCACATGGAAAATATTTCGCTCGAAAAATTTTTGTTCACCCGGAATTTTAAAAGTGAGTTTTAAATTAGTTTCGCCTGAACTTCTTGGCCTAAAAAAAACTTGCGTAAAGGGCAGCAGTTTTTCTTTCTTGCACCGTCAAAAAATAAATAGTGACAATTTAAGCTCTTAATTACGAAATATTTCGCCCTAAATGAATACTTCCACAAAAAGGGGATTTTTCGTGTGAAATGTGAAATGTCAATTTTTCCGCGTGGAATGTTGTTCACATGAAACTCATAGGGCTGATGTAGGTATGTGTAAACTCAAACGCATCTTTGCAGAAATGTATGCAAATTCATTTCTGCCAAACATTCATAAATGCATCAAATCTGCATAATTTTTTGTGTTACGTGTCCGTTATTGCAAATTTACATCAATTGTTTGCGCAAATTTCAATCAAACTAGAATCAATAAAATACTTGAAGCGTTGTTACTGATCAGAGGGTTCTACTCTATGTACTCTATTTCTAAAACGGAATTAAATCTACTACTCTCAGAAAGTGGAATTATCGTACCACTAGCTGATACCCGCGACTTTGTCTGCGTTTAAATGTTGAAAGATTAAATTTCCAGCTACTGGTCCATAATCAAATAGACTGAGAGCCCACAGCAGATTTTGGATGTGAGTAAAAATCAAAGTCTAGCCTGATTAAACAGAGCATCGTAAAAAGAATATGAATGGAGTCAAAGAGTCAAAAAGGAATTTTAGTCAAAATTGGTTTTCACCCTTCCCTAGATAAATGCTCCTTGGATCACGGAATCTTAGACCATTTGATTTTATAGTTTGTCCTGCAAGACCGTTAAAAAAAACGGTTTTTTTTTTAAACAGTTTGATGACGGAACGAACTTTAAACTCAAATAATCTCGGATTCCGTGATATTTGACCAAGAGAGGGGTGAAAAACAGTTTCGGCTAATACGATTGCCCTCAACGTTGCAATCATATTTTACGTGCATTGAATTTGATTGGAAATATTATTAGAAACGATCGTAATTTTTTTCAAAAATATGTATGTTCGGTACCGTCCAAATAGACCAAGAGCCGACAGCAAATTTTGGGAGTGGAGGTATAACCCAAATCGGAGTATGAGGGATCATAGGAACATGTATCGTGATATGGAATATGAAAGTCTGGCAGGATTTCTTCTCAGCCTTTAATGGGGGTGGGGGTTTAAGACCTGTTTGGTTTCCTATTTATATGGTTGGGTCATTAACATTTTCCCTTAGTCTCAAGACTTTTATCTTGGTGATCCAATAAATAGGACCCATGATTAAACCTTTTTAAGCAAACCTTATTTTCGTTTTTTGAAGACTTTATTTGTTAATTTTGTATTTTGCGGAATATCCCCAAAAAAAAAGGATGATAAGGCTCACGTAAAATGGTTATATTTTGAGTTTTATTAATCGGACCGATTTTCTAAAAATAAATTAAAGATTTTATAATCCTAAAAATAAACCAGGGAACTCAGCCTCAGAAAAATGGGACAAAAAAGAGCTGTAGGTACTCTCGAAATATGAAAACTAAATATTCAATGGGAGCATTTTCAGAGGAGCTAATATGCTCTAAAAAGATGGTCCATGGTGTCTATTAGAGGGTAAGAACAGATTGTAAGCTTTGAAAACCCTAAAAGAAAATAAGAGATAAAAAAACACCAAAAGATTATCGCCTCACTTACCGTCAGACTAAGGCTTATCGTGACGGGTGACCTAATAAAAACAAATTACAAAAAATCGCGTCTAAATACACCCAATAGTTTTTGCGTGATGCGAGGACAACGCGTATATCGAGATACGATTTTATTTATATGATGATGATGATGATACAACACATTTCCGATAGTTTTGGTGAATTGTTTTAATTAATTTACTGGAAAAATAAGAAATGGATGCGGTTTTTCAGTTTCATAAAGATAGGGTTATGACTCGGTTTAATTTCAATGCAAAAATAAGTCATGAATTTGTTCTCAAATTTATTGTTTTGTCTAAAAACGTAAATACAGTAGACGCTCGATATAGTGAAATAATAAAATTCAGGCCTATTTACTCTCGAGATTGTTCACTTTTTTGAGCGGGAGTCTTAATAGGCTTTCAATAGTGGTGAATTTGATCCAAAATGCACATTTTTTCGATGTGAATGTTTTGACACTTATTTAAGCGTTAAATAAAGCTTAGGTTTAACAAAAAAACAGGATCAATTCCTCAGTGTTCTCAAACAATCTTAAATATTTGCGAGACATTTTCATACAAAATACATTTTTTATATAAAATTTTGTGTGCACTATTGTGGATAGTTCGCTATTTTGAGATTCACTAAACCGAGCGTCTACTGTAAACACATTGGTTGTAACAAATAACTTCTTACAAAAAAATAAATTTTGTATTTTAAGACACTGATAATTACGACCCAACATCTACGTACGGATTCAATTTAAGCTTTTATACCGTCTTTCGTCACAAGCAATCTAGCATCATCATTTTTGGCTTTGTACGACGAAAGAGATATAATATTTACCAAACGTCCATGGAAAACATTTAAAAATATGTTGGTATAGTCTGTCCAACAAAAATTGTCAGTACAGGGCTTACCTATGGCTGAGCTTTTTCAAAACAGTGGTGCCTGTGTATACCATCAAAACGCTAAAATAATAAATTTGGCACTGAAAAAGATACTAACCGACTGATTAACATACAGAAATTGTTGTTGTAATCCTTTGAAACATTTCGTACACTCCAACATATTCATTCATTCTGATGTCTGATCGTATACTTGCTTTCGCTTCTATCTCCGCTGTGTGAAATAAAATTTAAAAAAATCACATTTCAACAGAGTTGCGTTTGCCAATTCGAAACAATACAATAGGTAGAACTTTTTCAGTGGTTTTTATGAAAGAACTTTCGGTTTTGAAGCTTTTGAGAACGAAATTTAGTGTTGTCATTTTGATTGTCCCCTTTTCCTTTTTTGTATTTCTGAATAAACCTATAAAATGCAGCTTAAATTTGTATGATTTTATTCTTTAAGAAGAAAAAAGTTACTTGCGCTTACTTTTATTTTTTTGGTTTAGGTTAGGTTAGAAGGGGTGGTGGTGTGGTGGCCCACATCACCTCACTCAGATCTCAATGGATCCATTGCGCAATTGCGCTCCCCAGGATATGTGAGATGTAGGTAAAGAAAAAGTAAGGAGAGGGAGCTTGTGGGTTTTAGAAAGGGATAACTAAATAGCACAAACCTCTGAAATAAAATAGGGGTATTCACGATCTGGTGCAACAAGCTTAATAAAATTGTAAGATTTTATTTTTTTACAATCGATCGTGAACGCACTTCTTTTATCTATAGTTACACTATAGCAAACCAAAATTTCACAAACAAATATCAGCTGACAAAAAGAAATGACATTTGGTGAGTTATCAAATACACAAGCGCAAACTTTATTGTATTTTTCTTTTACAATAGGCGTTTTTCTTTTTCAATTCATAAAAGAGCTCTGAACAGAGTCGGAGCATGTCGAGCTTGTTCTGAGCACCCTGAACCATTTTTGAAACACACCTGAACACTACCTGTTGGAGTATAGCAAAAGTGTAAGAATTTGACATTCAGTATATTTTGCTGTTGTAGTGCAAGAAAGTTTTACACTTTTGCAATGATACAAGATCAGTTACATCGGATCGTGAATACCCCTAATGTTTGTATATGTATTTTCAAGAGAAAAAAAAAATATTTCTATGTGAGCTCTCAAGTTTGCTCTGCCAACTTCTACTTTTTCCGGGGGTTTAGAAAATCCTGAAGTTGATCAACTCAAGAGTTGGAAATCGGAAGTTGAAAACGTCAACTTTGAGTGAAGGATTTTTTCTATTTATCGATTTCTTTTTGGTGGCATACATATAAATACAACTTTTTTTGTTTATTGTTTATACCTACTTACTTAACATTATATCCGTTCGCGTAAAACCACTAATTTCTACGATTTTAGCCCAAAGCCCTGTCAAAGTGCATATACAAAAAAATAAAATTGTAATTAAATTCGTAGTTGTAGGAAGTAAACGAACGGACATATTACTTGTTTCCTTTGGATAAAAGATAAGGTGGAAGGCATAGGCCGTTTTCGAAAACGACACCTGCGTCAAAACTGCATTTGCAGAATGTTCTTAAACGCCAAGTCTTCTGTTCGAAAACGCAAATACAAATTTTACTGCATTAGCATTGTGTTCGATAATGCAGCTTGCCAAAGTCACATGTTCGAAAATATCATCTACGGTGCAGCTTTGCAGTAAAAAAATCGGGTTGACGAACAAAATAGTTAAAAGCCAGCGAGCGTGTTTGTAAACGTCAAATGCGTTTGTAAGTTAATAGATTGACATTGACCAAACTGGGGCCAGATTCTGTAATAAACGAAACGAAAGAGAAGGTTCGTTTTTCAAAAACGAAAGAAATCGTGCGAAAGCGAAAGTTGGCATTCCATATCGCATATCGTTTAATTTATTTGGTTCGCTCAAGTTTGAGAGCCTCTGTTTTTCATTGCCTACTTTTAGGTGCTTTGAATTTGGTTAGAGATGACATAGATGCAGATGGTGAATAGTCGAACAGAGAAAAGTGGTGGAAAAGTATAAATTGAGTATGAAGAAAATTTGAAAAGTATAAATAAATATATAATTTAGGATACAAAATTATATATAGCTTGAACGAAAGCCTCTACAATTAATTAAGGAGAATATAAGTATCATTATTAGCCATAGTCGTCTTCATTCAAAACAAAGTAGTTCTTTTTTTTTTATATGGTGGATTTTCATAAATGGTAAAATGTGGTGAAAAACAAGGCACCCATCTCTAGGCCTGAAAAAATAAACGAAAAGAATAAATAAAAAAAAAACAATTCTGTTGCAATTCGTAGGGAAGTCATAATTTAGCCAAATAACACTTATCATGGCTTAATTATTGTTATAAAACTATTGACTAATCATTTCTTCTTGGTGTAAAATCTTTATATATTTCATATTATTTGAGGATGGGTATTTAGTGGTTTGATATTAATCTTGATGAATATTTGAGACCGTGAGTGAAGGTGGTTTGTTCGTAAACGATTTTTTTTTGTTTAAGTGATACATACTTTTATATCTTATTATTGTTAGCTAAATGCATCAGAAGCCATCATGATTGTAAATTCGCTAAAGCTTTCCAAAAATATAACTAAATTATTTTTCATCTTAGAAACGTGAAGTAAATAGCTGTCGTTTAAGTTCTTTCGCACGCACGATCGAATTCTTTCGTTTTTAAAGTTACATGAAGCTAATTGTTCGCACAAACGAAAACGTTTGTTCGTTTTTGCCATACAGAATGTCACCCCTGATTTTGTGCAAGCAGGACGATTGCATATTTGACGATCGCAGTACCTGCGTCCAAAAATGACGATCATTTGATGATCAAATTGACTTTGATTTGACGTTTTCGAAAACGGTCATAGAATTACATATTAATAGCATCGAAATCAAAGCGAAAGCAATACGATAGCCAAAAGTAAAATAAAACTATTATCGTTTAAAAAAAACGACTATCGCAAATCTTAATCGCAAGGAAACCATAACGATTTTGACTATCAACAATCACGTACCACCTTATCCGATTCCACCCGAGATTTATGAGACACCAATCGAAAATTGACGTCCCTATTAAGATTGTCAATTAGCAAATTGATAGATCTAAAAATTCGATATTTAAAAACCCAACTGATAAAAATTTTGATCATTGAGATTGATGCAGACCGTTGCGAAACACAAGAATTCTAAGAAATATAAAAGAATAGTTGATCAGGTTTTAAATAAATTGATTTTTAAAAACCACTTTTCAAGTTTTATCAACTATCAAATTGATAATTGACAATAGTAATAGGGGTGTGAGCCTCTTGGACGTACCACCAAAAAAAAGTCACGGCGGACATTTGGACGTTAAATTCCATTTAAATTAACTTAAATTTCCCAACTACATACAAAAACTATTTATTTATTTGTTTGTATTTAGCTACTGTTTTATCAGTAGCAATTGTCTTTAATTATGTTAAAGATACTGTTCACATCGACTACAATGGTAGAAAGACATTCCGTATTGATCAGTTAAAATAAAAAATATTATATAATTATTAATACTATTTAAAGAAGAATGTTTGCGTAAAATAATTCGTCATTTTAACGCAGATAGAAATATGTCATTAAATTAAATTACTTCCGCTGCGTAACATACGTTGTTGCACAATAGTCAAACATTGCATAAATACGTCAGGAAAGGCTAAGAATTCCAGATCAACACCTTCTCATTCTTCCTCAGCTGGTACTTGGAAATTGGTACCAAAAAGACTGTTGCACACAGCAATGGCAACATTCTTACGGGCGATCTTTTTAGACCGACCTACACCAACAAATTCCCGATCGTCAACAATAACTTTTACAGTCTGAGCGGGGTTAGCGGCATCTCCGTTATTGCCACAGTCTGTATACGTCAAACGCGGGCGCATCTAATAAATTATTGAAATTATTGTTTGCTATTTTTTGAGAGATAATTTAATAAATGTCTTACAATGCACAAAAGAGTAGCTGGATGCATAATTTCCCAGTTAGGTGGCAACTCATTGCGACCAACAGGCTTCTTTGATGCACTTGTATCAGCATTTTGTTGCGAATTATGTTGGGGTGCACTTGGGTGGAACTCTGGCACATGGAAGCCCTCATTTTCCCAAGCAGTGAACAGTTTATACAAAGCAAAGGAAGCAAGATTAACCATTGGTACGTCATCAGTTTCTTCAGCAGATAAATTGCCTTCGTCACCATTTGTAGCTAGAAAAACAATATTTATTGTTACCTTTTGTTGAGATTTATAACTTTGTTTAGTAATACTTACCATCATTTGATTCAACAATATCCATTGGTTCGGAAACCGACTTTTCGCGGGGCTTTTGCATCATCTTCTTAATAACAAAGTCCCGCAGAGCCTTTTCGCAGGCATTGGTTTTAGCGTTGCCCTTCGAATTGCCAACACCTTCGTATTGACAATCGTTTACTGTTACTAACGCTGTGAAACCGCCTTCAATATTACTGTTAATAATGAAGTCTCCAATTTGAATGCCTTTGATTTCGTATAGTGCCATCAGAGCATTTTTGGGCAAGATAACTTTGCGCAAATGACGATTCTGACGAATCTTCCTCTCTTTAGCGCGAACTGCAGATTAAATTAAAACAATTTAGTTTGAATTCATATTTGGGTGGTCCTTTTAAAAGGTAGGTATTTTTTTTAATTTGTTAATTTATGATCAAGCTTTGGAAGTGTAAGCTTTGCACTTATAAAATTTGAACACAAACTGGGATTTAACTCACCTGAAGGCTTCTTACGAATTCCACCAAATATTTTCTTAAAGAACGGCTTACGTGGGCTGCCCCCATTCTCCTCGGACATCTCAATGGACTCAGAACTAACAGCATTTGAGAGTTGCGGGTTTTCTTCCTTTAGGGGTACTTCCAAGGGTACCTCAGGTACTACCGGTTGTTTAACTTCGGGTACCGCAGCCACAACTGGCCTTGGGTCCTTCTTAAGTATTGGTTTCAATGCTGGCTTCAAAGGAGTGGAATTTGGTGTATTAACTGTACTTGCTTTGAGTGGGCGAGGTGTACCAGGTTGTTGTTGTGGTACAACTTGATCCTATATTTAGATCAAAATAAAAAATTAATTATTTATTATGAGAGTGACAAAGTTATAAACATATCAAACCAAAAAATTGCATTCACTTTAGTTTTCTTTAGTCTGCGAAGACTTGAAATGTTGCAATATTTTGACACGAATGAGTTATGTTTACTTTACTTTTGTAACTTTCATTGATACTTTAATTATAAATATTTTATGAAATAAATCGCGTTAGACTAAAACACATAAATTTAAAACATAAGACAATGTGTGTGGTTATTATAATAGTTGCTCTCTATTCTACAAACCCCATTTGCCTCCATTGTAGATAGAATTAGAATCTTTGGGAAACCCCTTGCATTTTTTTGTTCTTCTATTTTATTGAAGAAAGATGTACACATGCACTGCTGTTGGCTCACATTTCCCTTTAGTATTAATTGCAGAACGTGCAGAAAAGCAGGAGTCGTTGTTAGAATATATATTTCTCTATTCCAGTTTCCATTGTTTAGGAATAGCTATGGACATTTCTACAGCCAGGACCCAAACGATGTATTTATCTTTTTTCGTTTGCCTTGGACTTATATAATGTTACAAACTATTTACCCATTAAAATCGACCTGCTGTTGTGGGGTTTTTACTCATTTAACGCTCAGTGAGTTTATTTGCTCTTGGTTTAAGCAGGAAATTCATTGAGATTGTAATGAGAAAAGCCAAATATGTAGTTTTTTTTGAAATTGTAAAAAGGTTGGTGTATCGTTAAGACACGAAAACAATTTTCGTTGATCAATAATTGAATTTTAACGGATAAATAACTGGTTAAAATTATATAATTCTACATGGAGTGCGATATTTTTGTACAGAAGCAGTAATACACAATACAAATTCGTTTGAGGTTTGAGCAAAGTAAATGAACATAACTACAAGAAAAAATGTTTTTTTTTTCATTTCTGCCAAATATCTGGACCGAGGCGAGATATTTGTTGCTAAAAATTATATAAATAAATACAAAAAAAAATAAATTAATAAGAATGTTACAATGATAATGATAAAAATATTTTATGCTATCAATCATTAAGTATAATATGAATGTTTGTCAAGCAATATTTTGGCGCAGTTCACAAAATTACTTAATTTGTATTGTTGTGTTTTTCTTATTAATTCAAATTGATTCAACTACCTTCCATGTTTGCGTACCAGTTTAGTTATTTTGTGAATGCTTAGTGCTTCTTGAATATTGTCCACATTTTAAATACAAAATACAAAAATGCAAAAAAAAAAATAAACACATCTACATAATAGTTTCAAATTTTAAATATCGAACTCTTATTTTGTTTGGCATCACAGTTTGAGGTAAAAAAAAAAGAACGCCATTTTAATTCTTGTTGGAATATGATTGTATAAACAAAATTTAATCGTTGGTCGCGGTTTAAAAAAAAAAATATTTTTTTATATATCAAATTCTTAAAACATTTTTAAGGACAAATTCTGCTATGCAAACCTAAGTAATTACAGTGTTGGACAGAGAATTAGCACACATTAGTGAATCGGATTTTAATAAGGAAAATCCGTATTTTTGCTATGTTCTTGGAACATAATTTAGTGAAAACTTTTTAATTCAACCCTGAAAAACTTAAATATATACAAAAAAAAGAATTCAATAAAATAACAATAACAAAAAAACCTTAAATAAAATTTGTTGGTGTAACATGTAGTGGTCACAGAATTAGCACAAGTACGAAATTAAATAATTTATTACTAAAACAAGTAGGTTTTTTCTAATATTTTGTTGGGTACTCTTTCTATTTTAACACAGCCTTAAACCGCCGAGGATTATTCGCCTCTAGGTGCTGGCATTGATGGATAGGAATGCAGTTCCAGCCATCCCTAATTGCCTCTCAAAGTTCTGCTAGATTCATTGGGTTCCTTAGTCCAACCTGATATTCAACTTCGTTCTATAGATTTCTATGGGATTCAGGTCAAAACTCGCCGCAGGCCAAGGCAAAAAATTGATTTGCTGATCAAAAATCCACTGTTTCGTCAGCCGAGAAGTGTATTAAGGATCATTATCATGCATGAATGTCTATGATAATGGTAAATTATCGTCTGCAAAGGGCTCCATATGGTTTTCCAAAACGCTCTTGTACTGATGCTGGTCCATTTGCGGCTCTATTCTCACAAAAGGCCCTACAACGCACCATGGAAACGCACTACAAAACACTGGTGCCATACAAAAAATATTACAGCCAGGCTTAAGTTCACCGGAGTACGGATACAAATCTTTATCATTTTGGAAAAATGTTTTTTGGAGTGATGAGTCGCAATTTAATCGATTTGGCTCTGATGGAGAGTGTCATGTTTGGCATGTACCAAAGCAAGATCTTAATCCACGTTAAACTAGTTAAAAAAATTAAACACGGTGGTATATGTATTATGGTGTGGGCTGCGTATTCATGGTACTGTGTAGGGCCTATTGCGAAAATAGAGCAGCAAATGGACCAGCATCGGTACATGAACATTTTGGTAAAACCATATGGCGCCCTTTGCAGACGATAATTTACCATTATCATGGACATTCAGGCATGATAATGATCCTAAATATACTTCCTGGCTGGTGAAACAGTGGATTTTTGATCTGCAAATCAATTTTTTGCCTTCGCCTGCGCCGAGTCCTGACCTGAATCCCATAGAAAATCTCTAGAACGTTGTTGAATATCAGGTTGGACTAAGGAAGGCAAGGAATCTAGCAGAACTTTGGGAGGCAGTTAGGGATGGCTGGAATAGCATTCCTATTCATCAATGCCAGCACCTAGAGGCGAGTTTTTGTGGGGCGTTTAAGGCTGTGTTAAAGCAGAAAGGGTACCCAACAAAATATTAGAAAAAAACTACTTGTTTTAGTGATAAATTATTTAATTTCGTACTTGTGCTAATTCTGTGACCACTACATGTTACACCAACAAATTTTATATAAGGATTTGTTGTTGTTGTTATTTTGTTGAATTCTTTTTTGTGTATATTTAAGTTTTTCAGGGTTGAATTAAAGAGTTTTAAATAAATTATATTCCAAGAACATAGCCAAAAACAGATTTTCCTTATTAAAATCCGATTCACTAATGTGTGCTAATTCTCTGTCCAACAGTGTATGTATGTGAATATCAAAATAAAATTAAAAAAAATCGTCAACCCGTTTTTGATATAAAATTTTCAAAAAAAATTTAAAACTTTTTAGACCAGGAAAAATAGCTCAAATCATATTATTCTAAGAGCCGACAGCAAATTTTGGGAGTGGAGGTAGAACCAAAATCAGAGTATGAGAATTTATAGGTACATGTATCGTGATATCAAATACCAAAGTCTGGCAGGTTTTGTTTTCAGCCTTTGGGAGGGGTGGGCGGCTAAAAAGTGCTAGATCCTCTGATTTATTTTCAGGGTTTTAACCTTTTAAATTCATTTTAAAAAAATCGGATATGATTCCCTGCAATTTTGACTAAGCATAAACATCACAGTCTTGATGGTCCGATTAATAGAACTCAAGATATAACCATTTTACGTGAACCTTATCATCCCTTTTTTGGAGATTTTCAACAAAACAAAAAATCAACAAATAAAGTCTCCACAAAAACGCCAATAAGGTTTGCTTAAAAAGATTCAATCATGGGTCCCATTTATCGGATCACCAAGATAAAGGTCTTGAGACTTAGGGAAAATGACAGAGCATCATATCCTACTTTTTAAAAGTGAATTGAAATGTTAATGACCCTACCATATAAATTGGAAACCAAGCGGGTTTTAACCCTCCACCCCCAACAAAGGCTGAGAAAAAAACCTGCCAGACTTTTGTATTCTGTATCACGATACATGTACCCACAATTCCTCATACTTCGATTTTGGTTATACCTCCACTCCCAAAATTTGCTGTCGGCTCTTGGTCTATATGGGGAACCTCAAAATAATTAATTCATGAAATATTAGAATTGGTATCGAACCAGAATTGCACCCTGTCTATAGCATATCCAAAGTCCCTCAAAATCCTCGCATTGGCTTTTTGTGTAGATCCATTGGAACAGAAGGAGAGGGGAAAAAGTTCGAAGTCTATTAAACTGAAATATTTGTTTTGCGACAACCTAATCATATGATACATGTTTTAATGGTACCTTTTAACGCTGAATATAATAAGACTAAATCCAAAATGAACGACTACCCGCAAAAAAGTTATAATTAATTCATTATTTCAACCTCTGGACCCATTTTTCCTGGCCTATTTTTTAATATTTCAAAAATTCCTTTTTGAAAATTTGGACATGTTATAAATTTTCCAAAAAAATATTTGAAACTTTATTTAAAAATTCCTTTTTTTGAAAATTTAGTCACGTAAGATAATTTGAACTTTTTTGAATTTTTGTACCTATATAAATTAAATCACTTTTTTTGGCGTGCTTATTAATCAGTCTATCAACATTTCAGTTTTATAGCCATTTATTCCAGGAATTTCTTTTATGCGCTCATACTCTTTTTTATAGTTTGAAACTGAAAGTAGTAAGCGGCATAATCTATGGACCATCGAATGGTATGCTGCTATTTTGTGTTGGATCGGGCAGTACGAATCGTTGGTAATTGTACTTTACCGACTCATAGTGTGATCAATTTAAAGTGTTTTGTTTTTATTTTCTAATAATTGTTCACGCGCCGTTCAACAAAATAAATAACTTGTATCCGAATTTTGTATTTATTAGAAATAAATTCAGAATTTTGGCTATGCGAAATAAACCGGATTTTTTTTTGTACTTACGGTAAATATTTTGTCCAGTAACTATTAGTTTTTATAACCGCTTGACATCGACGAGGCATTGTTGCAATTAAGTTGTCAAAAATAAAAGCAGGAACTCATTCTTCAAAGCTGCTGGTTGGGAAGAGAAGGCACACGTCTACAGGTTCTCTTTTTGCAGCTTTGAGGAATGAGTGGGATAATGTTCCTGCTTTTATTTTTGACAATATTTGACAGCCAAGCGGTTATAAAAACTAGCGGTTACTGGACAAATTATTAGCCGTTAATACTAAACAAAAAATTCTGTTTGTTTTGCGCAGCCGAAATTCTGAGTTTATTTCTATTTTTGATTATTTTTTCTTTTTTGGTGGATAATGATAATTCTTGTTCTCTAAATGGTTAATTGTTAAATAAAAACGCAAAAATATGTCATACAACTATTGAAGTTGATCAAAAAATCCTCCTGAATGTCTTTGTCAACACCAGAGAATATCAAATAAAAAAGCCAGTCCTCAGCTGTCAATTTGATTTGCCTACAAGCTGAAGTGAACAGCTGATGTATTAGATTTGCAAAGTATTGTGAAAAGTAGAGACAAAACTCACACAAAGAATCAACTCGTCATTCAGCACAGGTCTTGTTGTTGCATCTAGGATGCCAACCCCAGATGCTGAGCATGCACCCCAAACCATTATATTACCACCTTGCTTGGCTGGGAGAAAAAGGTTAAGGGTGGGCCATTTTCCCTGAGCCACTTACGCTACAATATTATGAAGCTACGAGCTGCAGCTTCATTCATTGTGTTCACGGGGTAAGGCGTACATTTGTTTAAACGCTGATGCATTAAACCAATCCGAGTATAGGTATAATCCCTTTTTTAACCTTTTGAAAGGTCAAAAAGACGGGTTTCGTTAATTTCTTTTGACTAAAATGTGATCTTTGCCAAAAGAAAATGAAATTAAACGATTTTTTGATTTCAATATAGGTACCTACATGCATCGGTATGGAGGAAAACTGCCAAGTTTTCATCGGCAGAGACAAATGATATTGAAAAAAATATTGAATTTTGTTTAGCTTATCCCGCATAATGATAGTTCTCATTTTGAAAAAAAAAAAGAAATACTTTACAATTTTATTTCCAGAATCAAAGAATAAATAGAGAATGATAGGTTAGTTTTCCAATGGATAGTTCTTTTTAACCTGGAAACAAGAATACCTATATTGTTTCCGTCCCAACTATGCATAGCTTCTATTAAAATCAATACAATTTAATATGCCTCCTCTTGTTGAAAATATGAAGGACAGAAGAGCGGGAGAGCAATGTTCATCTATTTATTATATTACAAAACAGATGGATATGAGTTGGAAACGTTGTCGATCCTTATTCAAAGACTTGGAAGCTTTATATTTGAATTTGGTTGTACCTTTTACATGCCCCCTCCACTGGCTACGAAATATGCTCAGATTACGAGAAAAAAACCAATGGAGGCACAAAAATCAATATCGTGCAGTGACATTTAAGTAGATGAGAATTAAATTTTGGATTGCCGTTGCCATGTTGGGCATGACCATGCCCAGTATATGCGGCATATTATAAACTTGCAATTACATAAATTATGAAATATCTTTGTGTTGTTCGTCGTTCGAGACGTGTACCTAATTTATTGTTTCCAGTTCTATAGGCAGCATACTAGCTATTTACCAATGTAATTTTCTTTTTGGATGTGTATACATATTTTGCATATAAAAACGAATGGGTAAAGCCAAGAATTTTTTTTTGTCCTTAGCACAATCTGTATATAAACTACCCTATGTATAACTATGTACATAAGCATGGCAAACATGGCTGACCTGATTAAAAATTTATCTGCAGGTACACATATTCATATTGATTTTACCTATGTATATACTTTTACTTCAGCCGTAGGGCATGCATTTAATTTGGATTTTGTTTAAATATATATTTTTAAACAAAAGTATAGAAAAAGAACTGAAGTATTACGATTTCTAAATATAGACATACAATATTTTAAATGGCGAAAATCGATTTTTCACCGGCAGTCTATCCATATGTAATATTAATATGTAACAATGTATATAAGGAAATACACAAGCATTCACAAAAAAATCAACAGAACTTAAGTCAAAATACTCGTTTACTACTTACATTTCCTTGCACAAAGTTTTGGTTGGTTCTTCTTGCACGATTCATTTTTAAATTGAAATTTAAATTATTTTATTTTATTGCAAAAGTAATTTGAAAATGTGGTTTAACACAGCAGCCAGCAACAGCAACGACCAAGGAATGAAAAATGAATGGCGGAATGGTGCTGGCCGTGGTGTGGTGAAATTGACAGCGCCACGCGCGTCCGTTGCGGGCATTTCACGTTCTCAAATACCTCGGTTAGGAGAATTGAATCCGAACTGAATCAGGAATTAGGTCTATGTAGACCCGGATCGGATTGAATCCGGATTACTCGAACCGATCTAGCTCGGCAAGCTGGTTCGAATCGAAAATGGATTGTATAAACCTAGATCGAAGGATTGAGGAATCGAGATTACAACTTAGGCCTGGTTCACACGAGATTGTACCGCACGTTTTTTATCGCATTCGGTTTTTACCAAACAAATATTGGGTGTTCACACGCTATTTATATTTATTCGTTTAAAACTCGAATAGGGGCAGTATAATTAAAATTAATGGAAAAGTTTGAATTTGTGAAGTATTTTATTTTTTTCTTTTTAAGGGAAAGGGCTAGTAAGCTGAAATTTGGATGGGTGATAGAAATTATTGATTTAAATATGAATTTAAAAAAAAAGAGTCCTAGAATACCGTTGGACGGAGATAACGGTAATATTTGAGCGCTTTCACATATTAACTCATATCTCTTTAGTGCATTGATGCATTTTCTTGCTGTTTTTAAATATTGCATAAAAATAAAATTACGGTTATTTTGATACCTCATTCATTATCCTACGTGGTATATAAGCGACACAATCTTGATTTTAAATTGATCGAAAAATCAAAACAATTGCATTGAAATTACCTGCTTGGACCATTGTCCACGACCATCCACCAGCGAGAAGATCCCGTTATCTACATGGAATTTTTTTTATTAAAATTTGATATGGATGGCTTTAAAAAATTATATCACTCGTTTTATTAATTGGATCTTCAAGGTTAAGGCCTCTAAAGAAAGCTGACATAACGAGCTATATTGTGTAAAAAAATTATTGAGGAGGGGCAAAAATTTGTATACTAAAGGGGTGAATAAAGCCCAATTCAATTCCATTTATTTTATTCTAAATTCAAATGTTGATGAAAATTTTTATAATTTTGAAAAACTAAAAATGCATATTTATTGTCTTATTTTTCTTCTTTATTTTAAGACCTTAACCTGCAAGATCCAATCCGTATCACCGGAGTTATAAATTTTTTAAATCAACCATATCGGTCGATTAATTATTTTTGTGTACATCGGCTTTTCTCTCCACTGAAGCTCATTCGATGCCAACGAACACATACCCAGCGTGGATTTAAAGCGTGTGAACGAGACGTTTTCTTGCCGTACAAGCGTCGTGTGAAAGGCTCCATGTAAAATATATACGCCACTGCTTATTCGCACGGATTTATACTGCAAAAAATCGTGCGGTACAATCTCGTGTGAACCAGGCCTTAGTGATGGTGTGTTCGTTTTATGTA
This sequence comes from Dasysyrphus tricinctus, assembly GCA_963921185.1. Taxonomy (NCBI): domain Eukaryota; kingdom Metazoa; phylum Arthropoda; class Insecta; order Diptera; family Syrphidae; genus Dasysyrphus; species Dasysyrphus tricinctus. The sequence continues at coordinate 91,028,743 of OY992532.1, forward strand.
TTCCGTTTCAGACTAATTAGCTTGTTTTTTCTTCTGTAGCCTAATGATGTGATATTTATGGTTGAAATTTGTTATTTATTTTGCGAAAATAATTATGCACATATAAAAGAAAAACTGTCCCTTCGATTCTATTTGAATCCAATCTTTCGATCTGGCATCGTCATATACCAAGTAGAAATTAACGCCGAGTTATAGCCATCCCACACTATCCCACTGAGTATTAACACATGTCAAAAAAGTGTGAAGAAAATCATGTATAATGTTGAAACAAAATATGAAATTTCATCACATACAAATTGACAGCGCATCCAACACGATTTGACATTGTCTTTATACCGGAAAATATTTTAGGATCGGTTCTAAAACCATCACACATTCTATCCCACTTGGGTGTTTGAGGTTATGGTGAAACTGATTTGTATTGATGCAAGTGTGGAAGAAAAATATGAAAATCATTTTCATCACACAAATTTGGCAGTCGTATGAAATTCTTTCCCACTTTATACTGACATGTGTTAATACTTTGTGGGATAGTGTAGAGGCACTTTTAGCAAACAATCTATAGATGGAAAACGCTGTTTAAAGAATCAAGAAGCTTTAAGTTGGATTTCTTTTCACATGATTTTTTTACTGCAACTTATTTCTTGACAAACAAAACCATTATGACTTTCGAATATTCGCCTCAATTGATTTAGAAATTATACTTTTCTTTTAGATGAACAAATTTACCAACTTACCCAGTATGATCTGTACCATTTGCTACCGCCTTATTAGATCAATAATTAGTTTCAATCAGAGAATAGCCAAAGCCAATAGCCGCGTTCAAACACAGAACTAAGCGATCTGGATAGATTTGTGTTGTTGTAATCCCTTGTTAAAAAACAGCTGATTACGAAACAGCTGTTGGCAGAAAAGAGTTCCCAAGCTATCCTAAAAATGTGAGGATACGACGCTCCTATGAGAAATGTCAACAACAACTGACTTGCGTTCAGAAACATACATGGATACAAAGCTTGTAATAACTTTCCATATTTGAACTATAACGACTCCGAAAAGCAAACAAACGGACACAATAGCTGCATTTTATTATCCCCCAAATCTGATCCGGATTAGATTATCATAATAAAACAAACAGGATCCGAGTGTGACAAGAGTGTTATGTACATATCTCTGTTTATCATTTGCTTCTATATTTCTTCTCTACTCTATTTTCCATTTTCTCCCTATTTTCAACACAAAAAAGCCATCTACACGTTGATGGCCACTGTGGCATTGCCCGGGGCCGGGGCGGTGGAAAATCTTGTCGCCCCTCCCTCCCACAAATTTATAACTATTCATATCCAAAAAACTTTGAACTATATAAACAAACAAATTCTACAAAACTTTTCGGCAGAGCTTAAATTATTATTTTTTCATTTCCACTTCTTTCAAACTCGGTCAACACGCTTCTTGCATCAACGTGTAAATGAAGGCATAATAGTGTTGTAGATCCTACGTAAGCTTAAGATGATACTTTTTTTGTAAAACTGCCTCATTTTTCGTATGAATTTTGAATAAGTAAACTAATGAATGCTTTTTTTTAAAGGTTTTGGTCCAAAGAAAAAAATATCTCAAATGATATCCACCGTGTCGAACTCGAGATTTTGATTGATAGGGAAGACGAAAAAGTAGCATGAAGGACTTTATGTACACTTGGTATATAGTGGTCTTTGGTCATTCCCCTCTTATATTTTTTCACTTTTGTTAACCAAAAGTAACAGAAGCTGCGACTGCGACCTGCCAGCTGCCACCTGCCATACAAATTTTTTAAGCAATTTTACCAAATCTTATTTTTCTCAAAAACAGCTCAGAAACATTGACTTTTGGTTTTCTTGAAACTGTGACTGATTTCAGTATTTTTTTTGCATACAGAAACTTCTAAAAAGTTAAAAAAAAAGTCCTTAGAACCGAAGTTTCAGAAAAGTATTTTTTGGATTTTCAAAGTAAAGGAGAATGGGCATTTTTGGGCGTTAGCGGCCATTAATTAAATTAGTGTCAAATGAATAAGCTATGCTACTCAGGAACAACTTTCACTATGGACAATACATTGCATTTCATTTAGAAAAGAAGATATTTCAATGTTAATATAATGCAATTGCATTGAGCAATATTGAATAGTGATTATATTTTTAGTGGGTGTAATGCTTTATTCTAACTTCACTACTGACACTGTAGTAGTGTATTTAACGGGGTTTCAGAATGTCCCAACGTTTAAACAGACCCAGTACGTATTTCAACAGCTTTGTAATTTTTTTAACATATTACTTTACTCAGGATTTTTTAATATTGTGAGGGTTGTAATATTATAGTTTTATGTTAAATGTTCTTATTAATGATGTGATATATATCCATTTTTATATACAAAATATTCTTGAGACTGTCTAGATTTCTTGTTCCTCTTTCTTTTTCTATTTTCGAATTGGTCAGAAGCCAGAAACTAAGTGAAGCTTTATTAAAGTCATAGAACAAAAAATGCATTTTTTTCGGTTTTGAAGTACACCACAATGAAAATATTTCTGCACGGTGATTTTAGGATTAAAACGCATCCAAAAATAGCAAAACCATTCTTGGCCGCTCAAGTTACACAAATGCAAGTCAGCAAACTTGATGACGGAACATTTGTGTTGCTTCGCAATCCATAAACTGCCAATGCCCTTACTTTCCCATGGGAACTTCTCTATATCCGAAGGCCATAGGAAATTGAATGCATTGACCTGAATATGCAAGTTTATATGTAAGTAAATATTTAGATTAAGAAATTTGAAGAAATAAACGAACGGGCAGTCACAATCGACCTGGCAAACACGATACAACTTCTTTCACTTAACTGGCGCAGTCGAAACGGAATCGAGCAAACGAGAACAAAAAAAAAAAATAAAAATAAAATATTGTAACTAAGAATCAGTTGCAAATTTTTTTTAATTGTTTTGTTTACTTCTTTCACTTAACTCTCACGCCCATAATTCATATAAATTTGCCCATTCCCCTTTCAATTTTTTAAAATATCTATGAATAATATCACGAATTTAAATTTGCAAAAAATATTTTTTTTTTGAAAGTTTAATCTGTATACCTATAAGTTTTTTTCTCTCTAAAAATTTATCATGAATTCAGATGGCATTTTTTTTGTCACTTCAATCGAATAAAAATAAACATTTTACTCTCATAAATTCCATGTTTTTATATAAATTTTTTAAAACCATACGTACGTGCGTCCCAGTTGTGTACTTGAATTGTACTTGGAATGGTATGATAATATATAAAATTATCCAAACAAACCTATAACCCTGAGTAATAATTTTCTATTCCGAAATTTCAGAAAAATCATCAAAAGAAATTACTTTCTCCAACATTACCTACGTTTTTTTTGAAAAAATTTTAGTGGGAATAGGTATTTTGTTTTTATTGAAAGGTTATTGCGTTGACGAAAAACTTTTGGTTTCAGTACCGCCCACACCGGACCGAATTAGAGCATTTGCTGAGGGCGACAAAATTTAACAATAATTAATTTCTTTGCTTCGTATATAGTGCGGCATAGTTTGCCGCCCCTCATAAAGTTCCGCCCGGGGCGGACCGCCCCCTCCACCCCCCTACGCTACGCCACTGGTGTGTGGTCAGAATGGATTTAAAAATCGAAATCCAAAATCAAAGTTGGATTTTGTGTTGTTTTTGTAATACATGTATTTTCGTATGCAAATCTAATCCAGATCAGATCTGGGCGAAAATAAAATACCATTGACCTACTAGATATGGACCGCTAGTCGAGTTTCATTTCCATACAAAAGCTGTATTAAAAGGAGCTCATATCTTTTTAGCGACTGAACTGCTTATTGGAGCAAAGTGACGTAACAATTACCAATGCCATCTCTTGTCACTTGCCCTCAACAAGCTTTTTTTTCATAGAAACTAATGCCATCTATTTTATTACTTATAAAAACAGTCATCTGTGTAAATTCAAATCTAAAGTTTGACATCTTCTAACGTTTGTGTGTTGTTTTAAAAAGCATTCTTTAATGATGGTTGATTTAATTAATCAATTTTACTTTAATCTAAAAAATATACACACAGAAATACAAAATCACATAAAATAAAAACAAAATCTGAATCTATCCTCTAAAATGTAAACAAATGACAACACAACCGTCAAACCGAATTGCCAAAAGCTACACAATATTTCTGTTTTGCTCCAAGTAGCGCTGGTGGCAGTAAGTGGGTGAAAATGAACCGTCGTGAAGTTGGCTCCTGGCAGTCCATAATAGGTCAATGTAAAATACAGGTAATAAAGCTTACGGTCGCAGTGCAAACATACCCTTTTTAGCTACAATTATAGCAACTCTCAAACGAAAGAAGCGCCATCTGCCGGATTACAGCAGATATACCAGCTGTCAAATAAAAGCTTTTGGAAGGGAAATTATTGGGAAATTTCCCCTATGGAAAGCTCTGGAATCAGAGACCAAAACCTTCTACTTATTTCCAGAGTATGTCAAACAAGTGCACATGTTTGACCGGCAGCGACACAGTTTGTTTTTAATTGTGAATGAATAAAGTTGGTTGTAATAAAAGTGAAAAGTAAAGTTGGTGAATTAATTTCAGTGGTGAATAATAAATCGTTTTGTTTGTAGTAAGAAAAGTAAAGCATTTTATTTTGTGAAATAAATAAGTGGACGTTTTATAGCCCTATTCTGGCGTTATGAGGGCTCACAGGTCACAAGCTCTTGTGGGGTTTTCCTTGTGAAGTTTGTTGTGATTCGATAACATTTTCGGTATTCTGGGAAAATCATCACAAGAAACCTCACAAGAAACTCACCACGGTGAATGGGCACGTTCAAACATTCAGATTTTCATGATTTCTAGTTTTTTTGGGCTCTGATTGGCCAACTGTCATAGAAAGACAGATGAGTGAACTTTCAAAATGTTCTGGATTTATGTTGAACACACCTACATTTCTTACATCAAAAGAAACATGATTTGTTTGATTTCCCAACTAACAAAATTGCTTCGCATTTCAGACATTATAGTGTTATTTGTTTCTATAGCGCGCCTATTACCCTCTGACGTGAAGTAAATACCTTATTGGAGTATTACTGCTTCCTTGAATATTTTCTGGTGCAAATTTTATCAGGTTGATAGAAGCGATATACCAATGTTTCTATAATCTCTCTATATTGCTTTTATGTAATGACGACGGAGCTTTTGTTCTATAGTCATCCTGTAAAATTATTATACAATCTCTATGTTAGTTTCTGTTACTTGCTAAGTTCAGGCACAAACCATTTCTGCTGTACTATTAAAAACACAAACCACTTCTGGTATACTAAAGAGTATAGACACAAACCAGCAGTGTGGAGAAAGTGAATTCGTTTTTTTCATCGTAATTATATTCTTCCATGGCCGAGCGGTTAGCGTGGTGGACTTTCAGTGCGCGAGGACCATGGTTCGAATCTCACAGAAACTTTGTAATTTTTATAACTTAAATAATATCTAATAAATTCTAAGATTGTATTTCAGATAAAAACTTTCAAATAAAATATCAGAAAATTAATAAAATAAAATAAAAATATAAATAAATAAATATAAATCAATTGTGATTTTTTTTTTTTATTTTTCCACCTTCTTCTATAAGACCTCTAAATTGAGTCCAGTAAGTGCTTTCCGGGGCAACTGAATTTAGTCCATAAGGGTCCAATAGGAGCTTAAAAAGTGCGCCCTTTCAATTCTATGGACTATTATATAATGCTTATATGATTGCAAGAGATGAATATGGGAAGTTTCTTTGGATGATTATAGGGGCAAAATTGTTAGTTGGGTTATTTTTTAAGAAATTAGCTAAGCGCCTGCAAGAATGTTTATTTATCATTCATTTATTTATTTTAAGGAGGAGGCAATTAAGAAAAACACAAACAAACATGTAAATGCCGTAATATTCGAAATCACAAGTGTTAATTTTTATTTGTGACCTCCTCCGAAGGAGATCACAGTTTCGATAGTTTTTGTGAGGATCACAAGCTGTGACGTGTAACTTTGTAAGTGAATTTTTGCTAACTTATAAAGGGTCCGCCAAATAACTATTTTTTTGAAAATGCTACTACTACATGGAGTGTAGCTTCGGCTGTGTGGCACGTAGCGCCGCGCCGTCCTGTTGAAACCAAATGTTGCCAGTATCCTCTTCTTCAATTTTTGTGAACAAAAATTCGTTCAACATGGCCCGATAACGATCGCCATTGACTGTAACGGCCACTCGAAGAAAAATGGCCCAATTATGCCTTTGGACAAAAATCCGCACCAAACAGTGACTCGTTTTGGGTGTATCGGCTTTTCAATGGCATGCGGGTTTTCTGTGCCCCAAATGCGACAATTTTGCTTGTTTACATACACGCCAAGATCAAAATGAGCTTCATCTGAAAAGATGATTTTATTGGCAAAATCGGCATCTTCTCTTATGCTACATTTCCACCTAGCGCTAATCTGAGATTTAATAAGATTTACCTCAAATCTTCTTTAAATCTTGAAGATTTACCATACAAATATATTTCGTTAATCTTGGAGATTAGAAATTAATCTTATTAAATCTTCCTAGGACAAATAGTTTTACAAATCGAACTAGCCTATTTTAACATGGTGCTGAACGATTCATTCGAGACTCGATTCAGTTCTTCATTAGGGGTGTTTTTTTGGGATTTTATATATAGTACAGTGAGAAATTTCCAAGAAAACGCATCCGCAGCGGCCTATATTTTTGTATTTGTAATATGGTACGCCTGAACAGCTGTCACGGCACAAAAGCGAATTTTGTGAAAGTTTAAAGTAGAAATAAACCAAAATTATTAACAAAAACTAACTTATTTGCAAGTAAAATGGGAAATATAACTATAAATTTATATAATTTATGGTTTCAATCAAATATTTGTGTCCCTTTTTTCTTTATTTGCCATTTTCAGATAGGAAAATTGATTTGCAGCTATAAAAGAAAAGAAAAGGGGTAGGGGTATGTTGGTAGAATATGGTCAAAGTAAAAAAGTCATGATTCAGTCTGCTATTACACGAAGACTTTTTAGCTGACTTTTTTTCGAAATTAAATATTGTGAAAGTTAAATCAACATTTTTTTTCTCATTTCCACTCATTTAATTTTGAAAAAAAGTCATGACTCAAAAGTCGTCGTATAATAGCAAACTCATTACACGTGTAGTAGATGACTTTATTAGCGACAATTTTATAATAATTACAATAAGGACATGATTGTATGGCAAATTTTAATGCATTTACCTAGTTTTCCATTGGAAATTTTTTAGCTCACCAATTTTACCGGATTAACTGAGGTTCAACGATAGTTCAAGTACGTTAGTAGCTAAATATGCTTGAACCCTCCTTGAACTTCAGTTAGTTTCAGTTGTACTAACTGGTTCAAAATTTGATCCATGGATCAGCATTTGTGATCTACTGAAGTGAAACGATGATTCAAGGTTCAAATATGTTGTTATAACAATTTCAAGCTTGACCATTGTTGAACCTCAGTTAAACTGCCGAAATCAGTGAGCTAAAATAATTGAACCACGCATCAAAACTTGATCCACGTTTGTACTAGTAGCCTTTCCACCAAAAGCAGTGACTTCAAATTGCTGAGCATCGGATCAAAATTTGAACCATGCCTGTCCTTATAGACAAAAGGTTTACAAAAAGAGCTTTTCAAATGAGCTGCGAATAGTGAATTTTGAAATGGGAATGATCGTGAATTTTGACCTTCCATTCCCTTGATTAATTTGTTTGGTTGCCAATTGAAGAAAATGTGAAGAAAAATGCCTTGTTGAATGCATCTTGATGTTGTGGTTTGCGAATTATCGTCTGACAGTCCGCAGAATATATCTTGTTTGTCACTTATACAATATAAAAATGCTAAATTTTACACCTAAACTAGTTTAAGGCAGTGTTTATTTTAGCATAGCATAGGATAGGATCATTTTTTCATTTTTTTCGAAAAGCTAAAACAAAACAACCATGCACTTATGAACAACCCTGTTTAGGCTGTAATTGCTCACTACTACATCACCATGACGATGAATTTATGGGTAAAATTTTCTCTTCACCGATTTCTTCTACAAAAACAGGGTCATGACGAAGTGAAAAGTTACAGTCTAAACAGGGCCATTCATTCAACATAATTCTACTCTACGAACATAGCCATCGAGAATTCGAGACACATAAAAGTACCAATCGTACCAATGGCGACACACTAAAATTCTATTCAATCAAGTTCGATACTCGAACAAACGTCAAAAGTTTATGGGCAGCAGGATTCTACTTTAACTTTTATCGGCAGCGATTTTGCTGCCGATGCTGTTTTTGTAATTCATATAAAATTTCACTGTGCTGCGGATAGCTTTTCCAATAAAACACACCTATTGTTTGACACGAATAAAACATTCTGTCTCTTTCGCACTTCATAAAAAAAAATTGAAGCGCAATTTGCATTTTTGAAAGTTTTGTCAGATTTAATCTTTCTTAAATCTTGTTGTGCGGTGGAAACACCAAAAAGATTTATTTAATCTAAGCTGAGATAAACCTTAGGTGGAAACATAGCATAAGTCGATCGCAGGCCCACTTAGAGAAGCAGCCATTTGAATGAAATAGTAGTTTTTTTTTTATAGCATTTTCAAAAAAGTTATTTGGTGGACCCTTTATTATATGCCCTATTCCATGAAATAATCGGAAGTTTTTTTATTGATTCTGAATAAAAACTCATATTTTTGAGGAAGGGAAATGTATGACCTTTAACTTGGGGTGATTGGACATAATACAGATTGCCGTCCGCGATGAATTTACATAACTTTTTCAAACAGGGGCCGGCCTAATTATGTAACTTTATTCTTCTTTCGAATCCATTCGAAAGTTGTGTTCACTGATTATAAAGTGGAAATTATGTATGAGCGTGGGTTCAAATTTAGGTGCTTTCGACTTTTTGCCACAGAATCTTCCATTAGCACTGTTCTATTTCCGTTAAGACATACATGTACCCCGTTGTTATTGGTTATACTAGCGTTCACACATCGAAATATCGAAAAATAGTTTAAAAATTAATAACGTAGCTCTACGTCCCTCGATAAAAAAGTAGTCAGTGTTCTTTTGCTCTGCTTGCGATATCTTTTTACCTATAGTATCGGTGGCAGTACTCTAAAAAAAATTAAAAACAAAACAGACATTTTTCGAGATCATATAGGCACACATGCAAATAACTTGAAATTTCTTATATTTTCTTGCGTAGTTCAAGTTCTGGGGGCACCATGACTTTTCTTGTCCTCCCCCCTGTATACGCCGCCGTTGACCAGAAGAGTCTTATTTAGCAAATAACGAACGTTTATCTTGCCCAAAAACTATTTACAAACAAACCTCAAAGCAAGAAACATGAAGCTGTAGAATATTTTTTGTTCCATCTCAGTACCACTACCTATCAAAGATCTCTTCAAAAAACACTTAACAAAAAATTTGCTTAAATCTTGTGTTGGGCTTTGGGCAATTCCATGAAAGAGTGGTCATGAAGACAGAAAAACGCAAAATTTATCTCGCCCCCTCTTTACTGTTCGCAAGTTTTAATATTAGATTTGCAAAATATCCTATAAGTGTCATATATGTATGTGGCTGAAACTAAAATGAAATTATAGAAGGCTTTGTCCTAAATTTTTTAAATTGAAAATGTAAAATAACGTGAGTTACCATGTATTATATATTTGTATAAAATCTTTTGCTTTCACCTCTTACAATTTCTAGGAAGCATTCTTTTTTATGCTCTCTAGCATCAACTGGACACCATCCGTGTGACTGAATGAGATAATAAAACCATTCTCAGTCCATTGTGCTAACAAACATTTTTTTCGTGTTCTTCGATTCCTTCTAACTAGTGCCGTGCTGTCGTTAAATTAGCCGTTTTAGAAGTCATTCACCCAAAATTTGCTAGGTAATCGATTTATCGATTTGCATAAGAACTTTTAACTCGATTATCTACATAATTAATTGGTCCGGAAGCTCTCCATCTAGAAGAAATTTAAGCCAAAATTGGAAAGAACTTATCTGTCCGTTTTATGACTCATTAATTATGTGCAGAGACTCACCATATTGCCTTCATTTCTATGGCACTTTTGCACTGCATTTAAAAGCTCCTTTGAGTGCTGATTTTCCCTACTAACTAACCGTCCTTTCTCTAGATCTCGTTCATTGATTATTGACTAAACAAAAGAAAAGAACATTAAGGGTATTCATGCAAAGTCGTAAGTTTACAAATTGTGTAAAATGATAAGTTTACGAAAAAGTTTGCATGAACGACCTTTTTATTAATTTGGTTAAATGCTGTGTAATTGAATTTGAATTTTTATTGAGACTTTAGAACGTGTTTACAAAGAGTACAATTCATTATATTTTTACTTAGCGAAACTATGTTATCTGCGGCTATAGAGTATTGCCTGCTTTATCGATTTATACAGAATGCCTCCCCAAGCAACACAACAACTCTTGAAGAGTTCTTTAAATAAATTTATCAGCTCTTAATGGCATCTTAGTTCAATCTTCTTGATACCATTGCACTTAATAAGCACTTTATAAGTTCTTGAAAAGATCATTTAAAGCCAATACTTAAAAATACATCTTAAAGACATCTTATAGACCTCTTTTTCAAGTTATTTTTTCATACCTCTTTATGAAACTACTTCAAAAGCTCTTTAGCTCCTTAAAAATAAGAGTATTTTAAGAGTTTACTAGCTTGCTCTCTCAAAGTCATCTTGAAGACATCTAATAGACCTCTTTTGAAGTTATTTTTTCATATCTCTTTATGAAACTTCTTCAAAAGCTCTTTAACTCCTTAAAAATAAGAGTATTTAAGAGTTTACTAGCGTGCTCTCTCTCAGACATCTTGAAGAGGTCTTCCAGATATCTTTAATGACATTGTTGCATTGATTTCTTATCTGCCATTGATACTGGTTTGACATTTCGTTTTTTTAAGACCTAAAAAGTAATTAATGACCACTTAATGGTGTCTTATTAAGAAGTAATTAAGCGTGATTTGACTCTGGAGAAGAGTGACTATATCCAAGACGTTTTTAAGAGTTTTTTAAGATCTTTTTAAAACGTTTTGAGATTTGGAAAAATATTAATTTACTTATGCATATTTTGTACAGGGTGTCATTAATATTAAAAAATTAAAATATTTTTATTTAAATGTTTAATTGATATTTGTATATTTTTTGGTTTGTTTGTCTATCTGCTACGCATGTTAGGTTATATTTTGAGACCAAATGGCTACATTATTGTTTTAAGCTGCATTTTATAAAATTTTTTGATCAGATCTGTATAGTAGAAAAAGCGCTTATAATATGTGAACAAAGCTTTGAAAATTTTGCGAAACTCAGAAGGGTGAAAATAGCTTTAATTTTGATGTGTAATCAAAACGTGGACTTTCCTCTGTGCGACGTTTCGGAGTATAGCACGTAACGTAGCGCGTATTCTCAGAATTCTGATTTAACATTTTGACACCTGTCAAACTAAAAGTGTTTAAGTGGACCCAGAATGTCAGGCGTGACATTAGGTAATATCCACCTCCTAAATCGATTAGCGTACTCCGTTTTTCGAATCCGCAGTACCAAAACTTTTGGCACATTTTGACACCTGTCAAACTAAAAGTATTCTAGTGGACCCCAAAGTTCGGGCGTGACACTAGGTAATATCCACCTCCTAAATCGATTGGTGTACTCCGCTTTTCGATCCACCGTATCAACAATTTTGGCACATTTTGACACCTGTCAAACTTAAAATATTCTAGTAGACCCAGAACGTCAGACGTGACACTAGTAAGTAATATTCACATCCTTAATCAATTGGTGCACTCTGTTTCTCGATCCGCCGTACTAAAATTCAGAACTGCAAATTTTCGGGTTTCCACTGGAGCTAAAGCGTTGGCCGTGACAGCAGGTAAGAACAAACGTTGATGTTTACACATATTAACCATGAGTCCCAGCACTCAGACAATTTTCTATCTCTTTTTAGTTTGTGACTTATGTAAATAATAAAATGCAGCTTTAGAAACAAACAAAATAAATAATTGCGTAACTATTTATATATAAGAGGCACCCTGTCGCTTACACGCCATATGTATTGATTTCAATTTCTAAAATTATTTTGGATAAAATATAATAAATGACAATTTGGGCTTAAATAATCGCATCAGATTCATTTCATAATTTTGTGTAGACCTGTTAAAATAACATAATAACCCAACAAAATGCAATTAACATTTTCTTACTTCAGTAACGAGTTTTGTGTTTAGAAAGAAAATGAAAAAAAAATGTAAATATCTTTATTTTTTTAAGCGCGTGAATTTTTAGTGGGGTAGCATCTATGACTTTAAAGTAAATATGATCGCGCATGTCGAAACACATTCTATGTAGATATGCTTCACAAAATATGTTAAGACTGTCATTTTAAAATAACTAACTTGGCCGAGCTTCTTATGAATGAAATTAAAACAATTCCTTATGTTTTCACCACTCATCTTAAGTTTCATTCCATTTCATTAAAATGCAACTCAATGTTTACATGCGTGAAAGAGAAAATATTATTTATTGCCATGATGCATGCGTAAAAGAGGAAAAGTAAACGTAGTTTTTTTTTCTCGCTTCTTAGGTCCGCGTTTACTTTTAAAGAGATTTTAAAGACCTTTTTAAGAAAATATTAAGATATATTGAAAACCTCTTTAAAATATCTTGAATACGTCTTCAATACATCAACAAAAGAAGTCCTCTTTGTAAGCACTTACAAATACATTAATTAGAAATCTTCACTTCATACAATTGGCTCCGCCCCTTTGGGCCTTTTTGGGTCTTAGAGACATCTTTAAGTTATCTTGCAGTGTTGAATGCTCTTTATTTAAGAATTCTGAAAGATATCTGTAAGAGGAGAATGTGTTGCTTGGGTCATGGCTGTCAGTTTTTATAAAATTTTATAGATAGACTGCTCTTGCTCAGGAGCATAATATATACATTCGAGAGTGACTTGAAGTCACTATATAATATACAATAACTTAATCTATAGGAACAAGAAAGACAAGTATACATGGAATATAATTGATTTCAGGTTCTCAGGTACTATACACCAGAGGGTGTTTTTTTTTTTAAACATTACTTTACATATTTTTTTTTTTTTTTTTTTTAATCATTTATTTATATCACGAAGGTGATAAGAAAGAAGCAAAATGCTTGGTAAGAAACAAAACATGATTACTTAACGAAATTAAGATAATATCAAATGACTAAAAGTAGACAGTAAAAAGATTACAAAGTGATTGATACATTTATTAAGGGTATTCATACAACAGCGTAAACTCGTCGTAATCGTTGTAAAGTTTTAAACTTCGTAAATCTGTCAAATTTTCCATACAAATTGTGACAGAATTACGAAGTTTTAAACTTTACAACGATTACGACGAGTTTACGCTGTTGCATGAATACCCATATTAATTCTTTTGCGATTTATTGTTAATTGAAATTATGAATAATTTATTGAGCTCATTTGTAAAAGTTTATTTTTGAAAGTTTTCTGTGATTTTTAATAATTTGAGAAAATTTTATATTATGGCTTAAATCATCAGGAAAATAAACTAAAAAAGTAGATTAGTATTATTAGTACTTAAGAAAATAAAAAAAAGAGGTAATACTGCCCTGTGGAACGAGGATGTGCGTAGATATCTTAAGAATAATTCAGAGTGAGTTATCCTAAAAAAAGACGGCGCTTAGTTTTAACTTTTAAATCTTAGCCTCGATTTTGACCCGGAAGGGTTTTAGAGTAGAAAGATGTAGGAACAGCATCCGGAGTTGAATTAAAATCCATCAAAGAAATGTCCATCACTGACAAGTAACCAATCGGATCCCCACGGGGGCCTGAAAGTGAGGGGACAAGATCCCTGATGAGCTCGTTGTTAGATACTTGGAAATTCGAGACAGTTTTTTTAAGTAAAAATAAAACATGTCTCATAAACGGAACGGTGTGCTGTGTAATTGAATCAGCTGTTCGTTAAACGTCAAATATTTGGGCGCGTTCGGCTTGGGTCGAGGAGTTGGTTTTACAGATAATGCATTATGGTCTGTTTATTTGCATGTGTGTCTACCTGTACAATTATTATATATTTGTAATAGATACGTGTAGTAAGTAGTCGCCCTGTTAATTCAATTATATTTATTTAGCATTGGAATAAATACATCAATGCCATTCTTTTTGCTGGAATCTCAATACCATTTCAACTCAACTCAAGTGACAAAAAACCTGGATTAAAACCCACGAAAAGTTGCTTTCCAAACAGTCAAAAGAAGAAGTGAAAAATATTCCACTTAAGTAAAATGAATCATACCTCTCTTTTTCTCGTTCCAACTTCAACAAATGTCAGTTTTATTCCCGTGAGATGAGTATGGTTTTCATGTATTCGCTCATTTTCAACCGACCACTTCAGTAAACTATCAACAATTATTATAGTTCTACCTTAATATTCATGACAATAGTCGCGTTGTAAGTTAGAAATATATTAGTCGCAAGCTCACGGCAGTGGTCAGACGAAAATCAGCGAATACAAACAAATCATATGTCACGCCCATAATGTACTTTTCTTCATTTTCGTTAACTTTTGCTTTCGGAAGTGAATAGAGCGCCCCCGAGTACACTTCACGAAAGTGAAACAGAAATTTGTTGAGGTAGAAACGAAAAAAAGAGAAAAAGTGAATTATGGCTTAGTTCTGATTTTGAGAGTTTAGAAAGATACTTTGCATTGGCTAATGACATCTGTTTCTAACAGCTTCCGACTATTCAAAATCTTCCAAACCACTGCGAATCATTCGTTGACCACAACAAAAACATTAATAACAACACGTTGTTGTAAATGAAAATAACACATTCGTCGTCGTCAACGAAATATTCGCATTGGTTTGGGTGGGAATTTATAGTTCTACCTTAATAATTTAAGAAAAGTAGCTTTCCTAAAGGCTATCCCAAACCAACACGAAATTAAAGTGAATGATCTCAATATTAAAAAACAACAAAAAACTGTCTTTGTGAATGCTTCGCTATAATTTCGCGTTGGTTGGGCAGAGCCTTTAATCGTTGAGTAAATGTGGACCGTCTAATTATTTTTTTTTGTGTAAACTACGTTTTAATTCACAACTTTTATCACCAACTAATGCAATAATAACAGAACACATTCAGAACTTTTTTAGTTCTCCGAGATATTATCATTTATATCATGTTTCTAAACATGCCTGATTCTTAAAGTCACAAACACGCCTAATTCAATCTCTAAAAGTCACAATGACGTTTGGATAAGTTTAACCATTGTATATAAATTCTATAGTATTCTCATGAAGAAAAAAAGCTCCTGGCCATCTATGCGTCCAAATGTAATACTAATTTTTGTTAAGGGATCTCGGTAAGGCGATCACAGCGAACCTGTCGACCAAATGTCTACATACAAAATCTTGTTTCATGAGAATACTATAGATTGGATATACAATGGTTTAACCAAATATTTGGTTAATTTTCCGCAGCTAAATCCTTGGATAAAATTAACCAAATTGTGTAAACCATTTCCCATACAAAATTTGACAGTTCATTAACCTAAAGATAAAATTAACCAAATCGTAAACTTATCTAGTATTTTACGCAGTTGCATGAATACCCCTATTATTAAATAATTCTATTTTTCATCAGAAATAAAACTGACTTCATAAAGTCATTTAGAATTTCGGTCAACGACGTGTCCTTGGGCACTTCTAGCTCTGTGGCAATATCTACAACCTCATCAAAATGCTTGATCGGCAAACGGAACATATCACAAATTAGTTTCTGCTTCTCTACCAGATTTTTGCGGACTGAGCTGTCCAGATGTTCAATCGCTCACTGGGCGTTAGCTCCGGTTCGGCTGAATGGTCCAGTGATATACTTGTCTGTATTGCACTTTCTCTTGACTCAACAAGCTGTTTTCCACTAGCGTGCGAGTGTAATTGGATTCTTCGAATACAGGCTACTGTTGTCAAGTCTTGCTACTGCTACAGCGGCAGGTTCCTCAGAAATTTGGAGATTTTTAAGCGACTTTCACTTTTTAAAAGTTTTTCTTCGGCGAGTTTTTCAATTTTAAAGATGTCAACATAAAAAATATAAATGAAAAAATGACGTTTCGGAAATCACCTCGGAACTTTTTATATCAGGGATGCGTTTGAAATGTTGTTCCTAGAGGAGCGGTCGCACTTTTTTAATATTTCTGTTCTGTTTTTATATTCGTCATTGACTGGATTATGTTTAAAAAGCACGGGTAGTGGTCAGTAATAGTTTTAATATGCATTAAATTAATAGTCGCGTTTTATTGGAAAAATTTCCGCTAACACAGTCAAATTTCTCTTGGTAAACAACAACAAACCCAAAAGAGTTGATAAATAAGGCTTAGGTGGCACTGGGCTTGGGTTGAATATAAAAGTGCGAGTATAGCGTTTTATTGATGCTTGCATTGCTGCGCTAGCTATAAATACCAATAAATCGCTCCTAATATTAAGGGTATTCATGCAACGAAGTAAAACTTTCGTAAATGTCGTAAACGTCAGAAAGTTACAAAATTTTATAAGGAAGTTTTATTTTACAAAATTTTAGATGATTACGATGGTTTTACCACGTTGCATGAATACCCTTAATATTATAATTAAATAATCAATTGATCAAAAACTTTTAGGGCCAGTTGTACAAATATTTAACTTGTGGTTCAGCAATTTTAACTCACTGACTTGGGGGAATTAACTGAAGTTCAACGATGATTCAGACAGATTGGCTACTATAACATACTTGAACCTTGAACCTCAGTTATTCCACCAAAATCAACCAGTACAAATATTTGAACCACGGATCAAAATTTGAACCACGTTTGCACAAAGGGTACTTATACTACGTTTTCATTAGAGCCGAAATGAGGTAATTTCGCAAATTTCAAAAAAAGTGTTTTCATCTAAATTTGCTAATTTCATTTGACAGCCCTGTTTAAATCTGTTCTTTTGACAGCTGCCAATAAATTATAGGACTAGTTTAAAAATTGTTAAATGGAAAAGAGATTCTGTTAAATGGAAGGTAACTAAAAAATAAGATTACAATTTAGAATTATCTACTCAAAATAGTTTATAATTTATTGTTTTCATCATAATGCAGACCTTTTATGGGACTAGGCAGTGAAGAAATACTGAACACTGGATGAAACAAACTATCTCACTGCAACTGCAACCAGAAGCATGCAATATGAAACGATAAATGACGGAGGACTACTTAGATGGTTGCTTCTGTTGCCCCGGGTGAGCATCTGCAGAAAGGTCATTACCCCATCATTATCCCAGTTCTACTAAAGCCTTCGTCTGTTTCTCGAGTCCATAGAACGGCTGCCCGCAAAGCAAACTACGACGTTGTCCTTATAGTGACGGATACTTTTACGACATATTCCAGCAACAAAATCAACAAGCCCAATCATAAGTTGGATCTACTAAGAATCCCTGTCTGCCAACGAAAAAACTGTTCAGCCTACTGGCCAACATGACCAATCCTAAGGAACACGGAAACGCAAGATGTAACTCTCCAAAATGGATGTACATTTTCAATGAAGGCATCCATATCCTGCCCTATGGTTAAGGATCGAAAAGGAATCTCTTGCAGCGCTTTCATCAGGAAGTTCTATCCAAGCAAACTGTTTTGCTTTTTTCAAGACATCCTTGAAAGCATCACCAATGAGATTCTGGATGTGGGGAGTGGGGGCAATAGTTCAGCGAACCCGCAAAAAGCAGTCGACATAATCGAAGAAGAGTTCGGACTGAAACCAGGGAAGCCTTTATACCTGATTGCGCACAATATTGATGGAACTATGTTAACAATAATTCCAAAAGCACAAGATATTCTCTCCAGTTTGGCTACGATGTTAAATACAATTTGTACATCTGCCCTGAGAGCACAAACTACAACCAAATGGATAAATACAAGTGTCTGGTTTTGGTGATTAGAAACAGACTAGATCTCTCACTATAATAAATCTTAATCGTTTCATCACCAAAAATATCCACACAGAAACGTTTTTTGTAGATGATAATGTGTCTTTATTACTTATAACCTTATAAATCTAACAAAATTCTAATAACTTAACATATTTTCAAAATAATTAATTTGTACCGATTGTATATACTTAAAAATAAAATGTACGAGATAAACTAAAGGCATTTGTATGAATTGCATTTTTGTTTTAAAGGTATTTTGTTTTCTACTTAATTCTATTTCTATTTCTACTAATTCGCTTTCTTAAGATTTGCCAAATAAGTCAAAAGATTTTGAATTTGCATTCGGGGATTTTAATTTGATTCCTTTTTATATTTTCCATGGCTATCAATCAGCAATGGGTTATTCCATTCACTAATTGGATTCAGCAATCCAAAAAACACATCCACTCACAAAAGAATGATCGCTTTTACTAGCTGCTTGCCCATAGAAAGAACTCATACAAATTCAATATTTTTGAAAACTTTATGCAGTAATGCAGCTGCTCACTTGAACATATGGGTATACACAGCGGTCTCTAAATAAGCTTACACATATCGGTGCTCTGATTCGTGAAACGTGGACAGAGTATACTTCTGCGGTTTTTGTCAATGGATCTATGCAGGAAAGACAATGCACTCGCTGGTATGATAAATATTGTGGAACATTATGAAGATGAAGTCTTTTATGGGAGATAGGAGGATAAGTACTTCATGGAACAGGCCAGTTCAGTTCAGAACATCCTTACGATGCAGTCCAGATAGGAGAGGAGAGTAACTAAAGAATCACTTTGCATGCAATTTCGGATGAACTTTACTGTGTATGTATATATTCATATACATTATATCACCTGCTGCAAGATACATTGCTGCAATAATAATAATTTAATACATCAGACTTATGTATTTTTAAATATTAAATATAATATGTAGGTAAATTTGTACACAAATTTTTCTTTTCAGTTTTTTAATGTGATGGCATATAAAACTTCAGATTTGACATTTTGTGTCTGATGTTGTTCGATTATGTTCAATTATATTCAATTTTAGGTGTGTTTGGTTTGTTGGGTCCTAATTTCCAACCTAATTTGGGGCAAATTTGGTTGAAATTACCTCATTTCCAAATGTGATTTTGTATGGGAAATGAGGTAATTTCGAATCTAATTTGGAAAATTTCAACGAAATTACCTCATTTGGCCTAATGAAAACGCAATAGGGGTAGTGTGCTGACATCTTGTCTTGTTGATTAGCACAAATTAATCAAAGATTTTCTGGAATTTCGTTTGTTCATCATTGATTATGGCACTGCAAATTCTAGAAGCATATAAACAAGAGAAACAAGATCTATCCAATTCCTACGAACAAAGCATAAAAATAAACAAACAAACTAACATCGTTCGTCTTGAAAAGAAAAACAATTTGTATAGATTTTACTACGAATTGTAGGTATTTTATTTAGGACCCGTTGTACAAACGTGGTTTAAATTTTGATCCTTGGTTCAAATATTTGTATTGGCTGATTTTGGCGGAATTAATGAGGTTCAACGATGGTTCAAGTTCAAGTATGCTATAGTAGTCAATTTAGTGTCCTGAACTATAGTTGAACCTCAGTACATTCTCCGAAGTCGGTGAGTTAAAATTGCTGAACCACGAGTTAAATATTTGTACAACTGGCCCTTATTATTCAAGAGCAAACGCTTTTTTCAAGACCTTTTGTAACTTTTTTTAGAAAAAAATACAACTGGGAAAAAGTCCCATCAGCTACACTTCAACTATACATTTTATTTGGGAAGATAGCAAAACAAAATTCAGTCAGCCGTATTAAAATAAAAACAAATTTCACATGAGTTGTTCTTCTGTTTAGTAGTTAAACACGTAATAATCTTAAATTTAACACAAAATTCAATTCCAAGACGCTGATTGTCCGTTTCTTTAGGACCAGTTGTACAAATGTGGCCCAAATTTTGAACCGTGGTTCAGCTGTTTTAAATCACCGATTTCGTCGAGTTAAATGAGGTTCAACGATGGTTCAAGGTTCAACTTTGTTATTATAGCTAATTACAGGCTTGAACCATCATTGAACTTCATTTAACTCGCCGAATTCAGTGGTAAAAATTGCTGAACCATGGATCAAAATTTGAAACACATTTGTACAACTGGTCCTTAGTAAATTATTAATTGATTAATTAAGCGGAAATTTACAGTTAGAAAGATTAAGGGTATTCATGCAACAGCGTAAACTCGTCGTAAACGTAGTAAAGTTGTAAACTTCGTAAGCCTATCAAATTTTCCATACAATTTGTGACAGAATTACGAAGTTTAAAACTTTACAACGTTTACGACGACTTTACGCTTTTGCATGAATACCCATAAAATTTATAAGTAAATAGAAGTCAAAGCGTGCAGCAAATTTTTGTTGTGCTGTATCCAATTTTTTCACTTAAGAGTTTTATTTCAATGAAAAATATTAAATTTAACTGAAAATATGTTTGAGGTATCTGGGTTTTTCACTTAAAGCATAGTTTACAGTTCCGATGCGAAAAAAAAATCAAAATTTTCAAAACGATTTTCTACCTATTCTACGCACCAAGTTGAATAATATTCAAGGCGAAAAACGTTTGCTTTTGCCTAAACCACCCATTCAGCCCTATTCTGGCAAACCTCACTGATACCTCACAGGTCACAACAACCTCACAAGGTGAGGTTAATTTGATTATGTGAGGTTTTCGTATTCTGGCAGCAACCTCACAACTTGTGATCCTCACAAAAACTATCGAAACTGTGATCTCCTTCGGAGGAGGTCACAACTAAAAAGTAACACTTGTGATTTCGAAAACTACGACACATACATGTTTGTTTTTGTTTTTGTCTTAATTTCTTTCTTCTTAACTAAAATAAATGAATGAAAAATAAACATTCTTGCATAATTATAGGTACTAATTTATTAGAAAAAAAATATCAAACAAGTCATGTTTCTTTCTTCATAATAAATAGGTGCGTTCAAAATAAATCTAGAATATTATGAAAGTTTACTCATCTATCTTCGTATGACAGTCGGCCAATCAGTGCCAAAGAAATCTAGAAATCAAGAAAATCTACATGGTTGAACGTGCCCATTCATCGTGGTGAGTTTCTTGTGAGGTTTCTTGTGAGGATTTTCCCAGAATACCGAAAATGTTATCGAATCACAACAAACCTCACAATGAATACCTCACAAGGGCTTGTGACTTGTGAGCCCTCACAACGCCAGAATAGGGCTGATTGAGTCATTAATTTACCCTTAATTGACAAGCTATAGGCCTAAAAATGGAAAATAATTATTTTTGGATGCGAAAACCATTTGCATGCAAATAATGCCTTGAGGTGAATATATTTTTTTTTTCGGAAGTATAAACCGACCATCAAAAAAAAAAATATTTTATTCACCACACTTTTTTTCGCATGCAAATCAATTGCCGGTCCATTGTTTTGCATGACATTCCATGACAGCATAGTTTTTTTTTTTGCATGAAACTGTAAACCAATCATGCAAACAATTAATTTTACATTTCACCTCAATTATTTTTGACATGCGAGAATATTTGCATAGATTTTTTTTTGCGCACGGGAACTGTAAACTAGGCTTAAGCAACTTTCAGGTAAGCGGGACTGTTTTATATGTAATTGGTCAACAAATACTCGGGATGAAAAAAGTGTTTCAAATAAGCGGGTTTTTCTCCAAAGCGGGTTTTACTTTATTATTCTCAAATTCTTTTTTTTTAAGCCTAGTACGCAGATCGAGCTAAAATTTTTCTCCCACATTTCTCTCCAAACACCAGCTAAAATCCTAGCTAAATTTTGACACAAGATGTTTGTGGCCAATACATTACAGAAAACAGCTGTTCTCTGAAAAGAAATTTTATTCAACAATTTCAAAGAATTTTCTTTCAATATTTCAAGTTAAAATAATCAAATAAAATAGATGTTTCCTTTTGGCATTGCTAAATCGTTTGTCCTTGAATATTTCTCGGTCTGAATTTTCATTTTCGCAATGTAAAGCTCACATAATCTCACAAATAAATGAACCTGCCACAATTTAGCTCGCGAATTAATGTGCCGAACAATTATTTCACGCGCTAAATTTTGACGAAAATTTGATTTTTTAGCTGGAGCTGCGTATCCCTCGGCTAAAATGTTTGGCTAAATTTTAGCTTTGCTAAATTTTGGAGAGAATTTTGTATGGTAGCGAAATTTAAGCCCGATCTGCGTACTACGCTTTACCAGTAAACGTTGCGGAGAGCATTTCTAAATAAAACGTAATTAAAATAATCTTCGGTCTACTTATGTTATGTTAAAGATTATCTGGATTGACAATGATTTCTATAGATCACAAGGTTTGCACTAGTATACCTATGTTAATTTAGAATTGAAAAATTAAGAATTAAGTATCTACACTTTGCAGTGATACGCAAAGAAAAAACACACCTACTTTATGCAAAGCCGCAGATTTTTGTTTTGTGATTTTCTTTTCATATCGCATATATTATTACTCTTCTTCTTCTATCCAATATCTTCGCGCTTGAAAAAGTGGTTCAAATTTTAAATAAATATTATTGTTATTATTGTTATTATTATAAATATTATTATTAAAATTAAATAATAAATAAATAAACACACTCATAAGGTCCGGTACGCAATTGATGATTCATTTCTTCCTTTTTATACTTTTTGAACAAGTCCATGAGATTTTGAAAATAACTGATAATTTTCAAAAATAACCGACATATTCGTGGTGGATTTAGCCCAACTGTCTGTGTGGTGTGTTCGAATAAATTAGTGGTGGATTTAGCCCAGCTGTCGATGTGTGCAAAAACCTAGTGGTGGATTTAGCCCAACTGTCTATGTGTGCGTTTGCCGGATCACAATGCGCAGATATGTGTACTGTGAAGCCGGATGACAGCCGAGTATTGGCTTCTTGGTAATTGATATTCTCTGATTGATATTCTCTGTATGTGGTCTTCTTTTTTTCTATTGTCTTTTGTGTCGTGTTCGTTTACGTATAGCCGTGGTTAACAAAAACAGAAAAAAAAGATTAAAATTTAAACAAAACAAAAAGTTTTAACTACCTGCTACAGTACAAGTTTGGACTAAAAATCACAGAAACCCAAAGTAAAGGATCAGACCTATTGTGTACTGTGCCTGCTACCTATCTAAAAAATATATTTGAAAGGACCAAGCTACCAACGCATATTAAATTAAATGGAGGAAAAAGCGCTTATAGTTAACATAGCCACTATTTTGGCCAAAGACATTGCTTTTGATCAAAAAAACAATTTCAAACGCCCAGTGCCATCTTACCCTCCAGGAAAGCCACCACCTCTGCTGCAGAGTGATAACGAAGCATTTGATTTTTTTCTAAAATACCATCTCGGAAATCCATCTACTTCTGCTAATCACAAGAGAAAACTTCCATTTGAAGAAAAACAAGCTGAGAATAGAGCTTCAAAAGTCTCAAAGCCCAAAGAAGACCATACGCCTGGACGAATAAATCTCATTCAAGATCTTACAACTGACGTTTTCGAAAGCAATCTGCATCTTAGCAAGAACACATTTCAGGTAGGCTGCAGCACATACGCTAAAATAAAGTAGTTAAGTTTCATAGTAATTTGTATTCTAAATTCCCTTAGCAACTTTATAATTCGATTAAAGGGCTTATCAACCCACTTCACACAAACAATACTGTGATCTCGAACCAGACTATCTTCTCTCTTGGTCTTTGGAAACTAGCTACCGATGAGCATTTCGAAGAAATATCTCGACGTTTTAAAATCCCCCTTCAGGCGTGCCACCTAATAATTCGCAATTTTTGGGCAGTTATCTCTGATAACAGTAAAAACTTCATCAAATGGCCAAATTATCCAAGCGCCCAACAGCTTCACATGAATACTTTTCGAAACAACGAAGTCCTGCGAGAATTTCGTCTTGCCTTTGGCTTGGTTTCCATAAAGCGACTTGATATCTTTCTCGAGAGTGAAGATGAAGAAACATCAGTTATTCTACAAATCATCTGCGATGGAGAACAGCGAATCATCGACAGTTTTGTTGACTTTGCAACCAATTACAGTTTCGACGCTAGTCCTATTGCTCAGACTCTAGAGCGAGATGGTGCTGCTCTTCCCTTAGGCGGCTATTTAATTGGGGGAAATAACTTTCCACTTAAACCATATCTCATTCGTCCATTCGAACTGGAGTGCTTTAGGGACGAGAGCCGATTCAATGAGCTGTTGCGCAAAGCACAATCCATTTCTGATTCTGTGCTCAATAAGATGATGAGACGCTTCAACACACTTTATGCACTTGAAGCCAAAGACATGAGTGAGGTTCGCAAGGTGCTCGATACTATTTGTTCGTTGCACAACATGTGCCAGGAATTCGGTGATGAATGCATTCCCAATTGCTGGGAGCGAAGTGAGAAATGTATTTTGGCATCAAAAGTGAATGAGAATAATCAAAATGGAAGAAAAAGACGATTAGAAGTAATGGAGGAAATTGTAAAGAGTTAAATGAGTTTTTGTTGTAGCGCTCAATAAATAAATGGTAAGAGTCTTAAAATTAGTAGACAATATTGGAGTCGACCCAGAAAAGTATTTCAATACACTTTTATGTAACTTTTAAATTATAACTTCACTTTTACATTAATCTTATACATCCGATTTAAATTTTCTTAAAAAGATTTCTATATATTCGAAAAAAAATATATACAGCCAGGTTCAATAGTTAATACTGGTGCCGCGGCGTTCGTTTTGAAGGCAACAAAATTACTGTTTATTCTTCTGTTGAGATGCGGTATCTTGGTATTATATGGTCTTTGATGTTATCATTGTATATCCATCTATAGTATTCTCATGAAACACGATTTTGTAGGTAGACATTTGGTCGATAGGTTCGCTGTGATCGCCTTACCGAGATCCCTTAACAAAAATTAGTATTACATTTGGACGCATAGATGGCCACGAGCTTTTTTTCTTCATGAGAATTTATATACAATGATGTTATCATTGAATAATTACAAATAGAAGGGGAAACCGAACATTGCTCAAACGACAGTCACACCAAGCAAATGCAGTGGCCGCCCATGAAGTAGGGTTGCTCAAAAAACATCGATACATCGAAAACATCGATGTTTACTATTCGATGTATCGAATAAATCCGATGTTTCGCACCCTTTCGATGTTTACCGATACATCGATGTTTTTTTATTCGATGCATCGAATGAAGTAAGCATTGAAAAGACTCACTCAAAGTGCCAAATCTACAGTTAAATTTATTTCACATGCTCTCTTCTCTTTCAATTTATGTATCAGTGTGATGGTGTATTTCATTCTACCATATTGAGGGCACCTGTTGGTCGTCTCAGTGAAAACCCTTTGGAAATATGGTCCGATTACAAACAACAATTCCCAAAGCTTTACAAAATTGCGTACAAATACTTGACTTTGGTAGCAAGCTCAGTGCCATCAGAAAGACTTTATTCAAAAGCTTCACAAGTTTTAAGCCAGCAACGTAATAGGATCAGGGCTGTCGAAGTACTGCAATTAAAGTATTTGTATACTGCTTTTTGAAACTCCGTACTGCCGTACTGCTAATTCAACCAAAGTACTGCTTTTTTTTTGAGAAATTTTCCATACAACATTTTCAAATCATAACCCTATCCAAAAATGTATAGTCCTTTTCATGTAATGATGATGGAACAAAACATACCCTTCACTTCAAATTTTAACCCATCTGTCAAGAATTAAAATATTAAACTCTATTAATGAACCTCTAGACAAGGAGATTTACTTTTACTTGGACAAAATTCCAACAAATCTAAATTTTGGTGGAGCTTCAAGAAAACAATTTTACTGAGGGTGAAAGGATGTAAAGTTCAGTTTTTGGCTAATTTCTGGAAAACTATTGGTTTTTAAATGCTCAAATTAGTAGATTATGTAATTCTACACAAAAAAGATTACCTTATTTTTTCCCACAATTAATAGATTTAAAGAAAAACTTGCAAGAACCTTGGTGTAGCAAGTTTACTGAAACAATTTATTAATAGTGCATTAATTTATAGGCAATATTTCTTGTAGGTACGTACTACGAGTATTTATTTGTGTTTGACATTGACTACATCTTAATATAAAACTAAGTAGGTATTTGTGGTGCGTGGTGCCCAGGCTAATTGGAAGGCTACCATCTTAGAAAAAGTGTGATTTAAATTTTACTAAATAACTCTATGGAATTTAAATTAAGAACAAAATGATGAGAAATTTTAGACGCCAGTTATAGCTATCATTGACCTATAATTGGGAGCCATTAAGGCACTATTTTTTATTTTTCATGTACTGCAAGGGATAAATTCAACTTATTTCAGCTGTTGTCTTTTTTTATCGTTTTTTGTTAGGTACTATAAGGCAAGCTTTGGATTCGTGCAAAAAAAAAAATTTGAGATAACAATCAAACATGATATTACGATGATAGAGAACACCAAAAAAGTGGGTGGCAAAATTCTGTCTGTCTGTTCGTCTACAGCCTTAACGGCTCGATCGATTTTTTTCAAACTTGGTACTTAGTGGTTTTTGGTGATTCTGCCGACACGTTTTTTTCATTTTTTTTTAGAACAAAAAATAACGGTACCTGTCATACATTTTTTTTTGGCAAATTTATATAATCGTATTTTTCTCAAAAACGGCTCCACAACTTTTCTTAAAAAAATTCAATAAATTTATTTTAGTAAAGGCTTTCTTTGGGTGGAAAACCATTTTTCAAAAATGGTTATTAATGGTACCTCCCAAGGAACCATTTTTTTATTTTTTTATTTTCTTCAAAATGGTATGACCGATTTCAATTATTTTTTTTTCATACGAAAGCTTCAAAGAAATGTTAATAGTTTTGTGTACCAACATTTTTGAAAAATTATTTTTTGGATTTTTAAAAAATATTTCAAATTTTTTTTGGAAAATCAAATATTTCGAAAACGACATCACAGATTTTTTTGAAACTCGATATTTAAGACGTTTTTAGTACTCTCTAAAATATTTTTAGAAAAAATTTGACATTTATGAAAAAATAACGGTACCTTCCATACAAAAGTGAAAAAACCGCAAAGGAAAATATTTTTTTGCTTGAAAACGACTCCTACGATTTTGATTAAACTTTTTTATATACTAAAATTAGTACGATCTACCATCAAAAATTATAAAATTTTACACATAGCAACTATTAATAGTACCTGTCATAGAACGTATTTTTTTATTTTGAGTTTTCTCGTTATCAGCTTAACGGATTTAAATGAATTTTTTTATATACAAATTTCAGATAAGATTTAATAATATTGCATATCAAAATTTTCAAAAAAAAAGTTTTTGGATTTTTAAAAAAAGTTTCAAATTTTTTGTTTGAAAATTCGATATCTCAAAAACGGGTGGACAATTTTTTTTTCAAATTTTGATCTTATATATACAGAAATATATAGTTTAAATCTGCATAACAAAATTTGTTCTTAAAAATGTTTTAAGAATTTTATATATAAAAAATTAATTAAAAAAAACCGCTCCAACGATTTTAAATTTTTTTTCCCCATACAATCATATTCCATCATGAATTAAGATGGCATACTTTTTTTTCACCTCAAACTGTCAAAAGAGTTGTTTTAGCTAATTTAAGTGTCGTATTTCATGCTTCTCTACATTTTTCTCTCATAATTTCCATGTTTGTATATACAATTTTCTTAAACTCGCAGTGTCTTGAACATAAGAGCAAGTACGTGCGACCCAGTCGTGCATTTTATTTAAGATGGTTGACTAGTCAAATATACTTCTTTTTATTAAATAAAATGTCAAGTTAGACAAATCTTAGATAACCGATGCCATTTTTCAGTTAGACAACTTTAGGACAGCAGTAAATAATGTTTATTAATAACTTTTTCTAGTTGGACGGCACAGTTAGACAAAGTTAGTAAAGTTAGATAAAGTTTATAGATACGACTGAGACTTTAAGGACAATCTTTCATTTACCCCTCCCTGCATGATATGTTTTTAGGTTTGAAATTTGATCTGTGAAAAATAGATTCAGAAATAATACACTAATAGACTAAGAGCCCACAGCAGATATTGGGTGTGAACGATAGCAAAAAAAGAAGTATAGGCATGGAAAGCTCCATTAAAGGCTATTAAAAAAATCAAAGTCTTGCAGTCCACAACTGGGGCCTTTGCGAGAAACAGTGCATCAAAAAAGAAATATGAATGCAACTTCGAGGATAATCGTGTTAGCCAAAATTGGTTTTCACTCATCCCTTGAGAAGCTCCTCGGATCACATATCATGGAATCTGAGACCATTTGAGTGTATAGTTCGCTCTACCGGAACGTTTAAAAAATTCAAAATTCTAAGTGAAAAACGGTTTTTTTAAACAGTCTGGCAGGGCGAACTAAACACTCAAATGATCTCAAATTCCGTGATATGGGATCCGCGGAGCTTATCTAGGGAGGGGTGAAAACCAATTTCGGCTAACACGATTTTCCTCGAAGTTGAATTCATATTTTTTTTTCGATGCACTGTTTCTCGCAAAGGCCCCAGTTGTGGACTGCAAGATTTTGATTTTTTTAATAGTCTTTAATAGAGCTTTCGACGCCTATACTTCTTTTTTTGCTATCGTTCACACCCAAAATCTGCTGTGGGCTCTCGGTCTATAAGCATGATTTAAATTTTAATAAAAAAAGAAAACTAGTCTTTTAAATATTTTTCGATGAATAACAATAGGACTAAAATGCAACTTGAAAAAAAAACTATTTTTTTTTTCTTTTATTTTTTTTGAAATTAAAATCTACTTCTAAAAATCTGGATCCAACACTTTTTTTTTAATTGATCTACCACTTTTTAAAATTGGAAGTGACAACACTGCACCAAACTGCAGTTCTCTAAAGTCAAGTAGGTAATGAGCCTGTGTACGGTTCTATAATTTTTGTATGAACTTTTTATTTTATAGAACACTTAAATGTATGAACGATTATATATTTTAGTGCCGTACTGCTGTGTACTGCTTTTTTTTCTTCAAAGTACTGCTTTCTGAAAAAGTGTAACGACAGCCCTGTATAGGATTCAAGGAAAGCGCGTAAATAAAATTTTATCTATGCAAAGCTTAGAACAAAAGTATTGGGATTTTTAATTTCAAAATAATAACGCCCATATTATAATTAAATTAAACCGAAATTTAATTTAAGATTGTGTCTTTTAGATTTCAAATCTCTCGATAATAGTGCCAAGTTTGGGAAAATATGCAACTTCAAGCATTCACTAAACATGCTTTGAGAAAAAACTTGTTTTGAAATTCGTTAATAATATGGTCGTTTATGTTTCCTTTTCTAATCCCTAAGATTGCTTTATAATGAAACTTATGTTATATAAAATTATAAAATCTTATTTTGAATAAAACTCATTAAAAAATAAAAAAATTAAATATATTCACCCCGATTACAGAATCCGACGAATGAGCTGCGGAGGGAGTTTGACTTAATTTTGACATTATTAATATGAGTCAAACGTCAAAATTGAGTCAGACTCCCTCCGCAGCTCATTCGTCGGATTCTGTAATCGGGATGATTATTTTTTCATTCGATACATCGAAAACATCGATGTTTTTATGCGATGCATCGACACACATCGATGTAAGGTTACGATGTATCACATCGAATAAAACATCGATGTTTTTTTTCCATGAGCATCCCTACCATGAAGCTCTAATTTCCTTTTCAAACAATATATTGGTTTTCTTCTCGGCTGAGAGAGCCTCAAAAAAATCCTTTCATCATTTTCATCATCATATATAAATTCCGGATTCCGGTAAGGCGATCACAGCGAACCTATCGACCAAATGTCAACCTACAAAATCGTCTTTCATGAGAATACTATAGAGTGGATATACAATGATATAGTCTTTGATAATATTCAAGGGGAAACTGTTAATTGTTTACCTTGGCCTAAGCTATCGATGAAGTCAATAATTTCTTTGATTAATCAACAATGTATAGCCCTAACAATGGAAAACAATTATTTTTGCGTGCAAGAACGTGGAAAATTATTTCGAAACCGTCTATTTTGAAATACCCTTTATACCTATCATGAAGTACTGATTGTTTTTGCGTCTTCACTTTCGAAGTCAGGTTAAAGACCAAATGTGGAAAAAAGACTTTAGAAGAAAATGAATTTCATCTTAAACGCTTAAACTTCTTTACTAACTAAGCTTGCTGTCACTAATCTAAACTAATTACAAATCGGAACATCAATTTAATAGCTTTTCTATGCGCTTTTTTCCTTCTCCTTGATTGACTTCTCAAGTTTTTCGAATTCCGTGTTTGCTATCTTGTCTACTTCATCAAACACCTGTTCAACTTGGGTAACCTCAGGAATATAAAATTGCAGCATATTCTCAACACCATTTTTCAGTGTAACAATTGAACTGGGACACGATGAACAGGATCCCTATATTGCACAATAAGATTTTTTAAATTTAGTAATGTATTTAGCTAACCATCTTCATTATCTGCTTACCTGCATTTTGAGTTTAACAACGCCATTGTCATAGCCCATAAAGATAATGTCGCCACCATCTTCTTGGACAGTGGGTCGAATTTTACTATCAAGAAGTTCCTTTATCATCATCACTGTGTCATCGTCATCTTCATTGATCTGGGTGTCCGAATTAGGTTGAGATTCAGTCAGGATAGGTAAGGAGCTAGCAAAGAAGTCCATAATTACAGCAAAGACTTCTGGTTTGATGACATTCCATTCGGCATCTTCCATTTTAGAGATTGTTATGAAATCACCGCCAAAGAAAACCGAGCGAACACCCTCAATTCGAAATAGCAGTTTAGCTATGAAAGCCTTTATTATCTACACTTTAATCTGTGAAATATGTAGCATTACTTACCAAGAGGACTACAGTAGGCTGCTTGTGATGTTGGGAAGTCCATGGTGTTTCCTTTACCCAGTACAGCTACTCCGGGTAAAAATTTTAAACTGTCGGGATTTGGGGTATCCTGAGTTTGTACAAACATTGAGCGGGTGTAATTTATCCATAATTTTGGTGGTTGAAGTAATGCATTTTGCTTTTTGGATGCATTACTTCCAACATTGCGTAGTTCATTTCCTTGTGATATACTACAATGCATAATTGTCATCAATATATTTTATGAAAATTAACATTTGTTACACTTACGCATTTGAAAACCGACGACTGATAGAATAAATAATTTGTGGATTTCGAAGGGTTTTTACGAATATATTGGACATTATGGAGTCAAAAGTTTTTTTTAAGTCGCAAAAAAGTCTCGAAACTCCCAACTCGAGAGGTTCTATGAAATTCTATGTTCCTAGGTTGTCAAAAAATAAAAGGTTTGTTTCACTACAGCATATACACTGGCTCCGTTCAACACCATTCAGATATTTATCACGAAATTGGAAGATTTGCTTTAGGTGGTCTGTTCGTCTATTTCCCAAAACTGCCAATTTCTACAAATTTAGGGGTTTTTCTTTTTTAATTCAGAGCAGAGCCTGAACTGTCAAACAAAAAGTTGTATTTCAAAAATAGTTCAGGGTGGTCAGAACAAACTTGCTCAGATGATGTTCAGAACATGCTCGACATGCTAGGACTCTATTCAGAGCTCTTTTCTGAATTAAAAAAGAAAAACACCTATTTTAGCCCAAAGTTCATTAAAAAAATGTAAGGGACTATGTCCCCGTTCACACGAGGAAACTGAGTTGCCAGCAACTTTCAGTTTCATGATGAGAAGGGCAGAAGGAAAGAGGGGTGAACAAAATCTGCTCTGTCGAGGATTTGAAGAGATTTTTTGACATTTTCCTTCACATCTAGGTTGAGGCATTGTATATAAATTCTATAATATTCTCATGAAGAAAAAAGCTTGTGGCCATCTACAGTGGTATTTATAAACCCATTCTAAGCTATGTCTAACTTTAGACACCTCTCCAACTCCAAAATGTTATTTAAAAACACTTAGCACCGATTGGCTAACTTAGCAACAGAAATTGGTTGTCCAAATCTTATTTTAAAGAAGACACGTTTAATGAATAAGGTGGGCAAATATTTCTGGTTTTCTAATTTTCTGGTTTTGAAATGAATGAAAAGCTTGTTGAACGTGCCCCAAAGCGTACTAAAATTCATTAATTCATTCAAAAATTAATAAATACAGGCATGTCAGTGAATAAATGAGGTCACGTTTGGGCAATTGTTGGAACTCGTTTATAAATAACAAGTTGCCTAAACTATTTAGGCATTGACTAGCTGGACAACTGCCCAAGCGTGTTCTAAGAAAATCTAATAAATATGACTGCTAGTGTCCAAATGTAATTCTAATTTTGCTAAGGGATCTCGGTAAGGCGATCACAGCGAACCTATCGACCAAATGTCAACCTACAAAATCGTGTGAGGTGTGTTCAACCAATAGACTTTCAAGGAATTTTCAAAAATTGTCTCGAGATTTGTTTCCTCGGGTGAAAGGCGCAAGACATTTTTAAGACGCTGTTTAGATTGGGAAGATTGAGACCGGTCTCATGGCAGTTTCTGGACAAGAGAAGTGGGGGCATCTCTGGCCCCTCACTTCTCTTGTCCAAAAACTGCCGTGAGACCAGTCCAAATCTTCCCAATCTAGACAGGCTCTAAGGAGATTAAAAGAAACGTTAAAAAAATCTCCAGCTACTTGTTTCTTCGTGTGAAAGCGGACTAAATGTTTTTTTTGGTTGGTTCTTCTTTGCTCGCCCAGTTCATCACTGGCCGAACAGAACAGAGTGCTGCAACTGGAGCTGCAGCTGGAATAGCTGTCAAAAAGTGCCGTACGTGATTTTTTTTACGCGCCCACAGTGCAGCTGTACAGCTTTCTGACATTTTAATATCGAAAATAAAAATGAAGACAAAAATAAAAATCAATAATGATGAGAAAGAAGATAAAATTGCCTTACGTCTTATGAGAGATTGAAAAGAGTTTAAAAATCATTTTAACTCACATGTAAACACTCTGCTTTGCTTGCAATTTTATAACGTCAAAAAAGCTGAAAGCAAAAATTAAAAGTTGGCCAACTTGTCCTGCTGCGTCTGCAGCTCCGTCTGCAGTTGCGTCGTGTTCTGTTCGCATCATTGAATCTGTTTGTATTCAACATTTTGACAGCTATTCCAGTTGCAGCTCCGTCTCCATTGTCCCCTATTACAGGATGATTCTTTGCGTCTGACTCTTGTCAAAATTCAATGAGTGCGAAGGTGAAATCCGATGCTTTTTCTCCTTCGCACTCATGAAAATTCGAAAATAGTCAGACGCAAAGAATCATCGTGTAATAGAGGTCATTCTGTTCAGCCAGTCACTTTTTTTTCTTTGGTTCTTCTTTGTTCGTCTCATTCTGACGTTTGGGGGATATTCCGAGTGGGCGCCGAACGGACCTTCTCGTATTTGACGTTTTTATCGTTTTCTTTTATCTCTTTTTTTTGCAAAACGAAACTGCATCTGAATTAACTTGTTTATTTATTTGAAAATAAAATTAATGCATCTTTAAAAATTGTGAAGAAATAAAAACAGACAGTAGTTGAATTTTTATAATGAGTACTTTCATGGGAATTTTCGAGGAAGTGCCTGGCATTGCTGTGGATCGATTCAATGGGGATTGCTTGAAATCAAAATTCCTTTTCCTTTCACATTGCCATGCAGATCATATGGTTGGTTTATCTGAAATAGTTAATCTTTCGACCCCATTAATTACCAGCGAAATATCAGCAGTGTTTCTTAAACATCAATTTCCAAACATATCCAACGCCATAGAAACAATAGAAATTGAAAGTAGGCGCATCCAAATTTATAACTTGATTGAGGCTCATTTATATTTTATTTTTGTCATCATAGCACCTCTGGAACTCACATATAATTTTGATGGCAAGGAGACCCAACTAATTGTAACTGCTCTTTCAGCAAAGCACTGTCCAGGATCGGTAATGTTTGTCTTTGAGACCGCCTCCCAAACAATATTGTACACTGGAGATTTCAGGTTTGATCCTTAAAATTACTTAAATCCAAAAATAATACTAAATCTTTTATAGAACAAATTGAATATGAAGAAAATTTGAAAAGAAATTCTTCTGTTTAAGTTGAGCTCACTTGAATTTTTAACTTTGAATTATCTTTTATAGAATTTTAAAGTCCCACTTTCATCAGTATGATTTTATAAAAAATAAAACATTCGAAACAATTTACTTGGATTCTACATTTCTTTCGGCGAGATTTTATGAATTCCCAACACAATTTGAAAGCATATCAGAAATTTGTTCCCTCATTCGTGAATGGCTGGAGATGCATTCTGAGAATAAAATTCTAATTGAAATGCCTGCTCAGTATGGTGTGGAGTTCCTTTTCATCGCCATCGAACGGAAACTAGGACACAAAATTTATGTGAATGAAAAGCAATGGCAAAAGTACATATATCTTCCTGCAATGGACAATTGTATATCTCCAAACAGCAGAGAATGCAGAATCTTTACAAAGTTCAAGGGTTTTTACGGAGCAAAACCGGATTACTTGTTAGAAAGATGTCGAGTTATAAAGCCATCAGCAATGTTCTGGAAAAATTGGAAACGTGGTGAACCCTTTGTAATGCAGATGGGAGATAAAAATGAGTATCGTGTCGCGTACTCCAATCATTGTAGTTGTTTGGAATTGAAAGAATTTCTAGAATTCACAAAACCTAAAAAAGTTAGTTTAAACGTTGTTCCAGATAACTGTGCACTAAGTTATGCAAATTGTTTGAAAAAGATCTACTGCGATAGCAACGATACAATTATTCCCATAGAAAAACAAGATCAAATAAGCTTTGATAGCATTTTCTTCTTACCAAATCCAAACACTGTAAAAAGGAGCAACTCGGAAGTTAGGCTTCTACCTAAAAGACTGAAATCATGACAAATAATGTTATATTTATGTGTATGTTATTCAAACAGGTCATGGTTTTGCGAAATCAGCATTCTCAAATATATAAATAAGATCCCTCATATAAATTTAACAAGTTTTGCAATCGAATATGAAAACAAACATTTTAATTTGGTTGCTCAATTTTTAATGAAGGAAAGTGTAAACTGGTTAATTCATAGAACTGGTTTAAGAATTTTTTAAATAAAAAAATGTTAATATAAATATTATTATTTTTATAATTTTATTAAAGTGTAAGTAAATTACAAAATTAATAGTTTTTTAAACCTAGAGCTAGCTGCCAGGGCTTTCAACTAGAAAAAAAAGACAAAATAAATTATAAGTAGTAAATTATGTTAAATTTAAATTGGATTATCGAAATTTAGAACGGTTATGATGGTGTATACAAGATTTATATTTTCGGTATTATAATAATAATAAATAAAAAAAAAAATGTTAATATAAATAGTTGTTTTATAGATTTCTGTTCTTTTACATAGGAGGGACATTTTTAAGGTTGAGTATATCTATTCTTCTAACTAAGCTATTTATTACGTATATCGAAACGGAAAGATCTTTAGGAAGTATTGTTAATTAAAAGAACAGTTAGTTGAAATAATTAAAGCAATTCCAAAACATTTCTAAGCTAGAAATATGAGCGATCAGGTAAAGTAAAAAGCATAAAATTTTTCATGTAGTTTCTACTCATCATTGTATGTACATGTATAAAATCAATAGTACTCTCATGGCGAGAAACAAACGACCAAGACGGCACCTAGCAGCTCCAGAGAAATAATTTTCGTGGAGACTATCGAAGAGTTAGAAATATTCATAGGAAGTAGGATAAAGTAATGGAAGGAAGTGTTTCTAAACACACCAATAACTACCACCACGAACACACCAAATAGTCGATATCATCAGGGTCCTCTATCGCCAGGCCCTATTGTATACCATCTCGAGAAATGTTGATACTGACAATCACCTAGCAGGGCTTCAAGACATCCGAGTAGATGTTCAAAAGCCATGAAGGAAGCGAGGAAAATTCACATTCCACCACAATCGCTACCCTGAAAGGGGGATTTCAAGTGAAAGCAGCCTATGAATCTTTTAAAACTATCTATCGAATTTGGAATTGACTGGAAAAATTGATAAAAAAAACAATATATCTGATAAATTGATAACAGTAATTACCAAGTTTGTCAATAGAACTATCTTAATAATGCATATAATTCAGTTATCGATAATACCAAATCATCAGTTTTGTTGGTACACTTAAAAACTTTAAAATTTCATTCAAAACAGTCAAGGCCAGAAAGTTAAATTTTCAAAGGGTTTTCAGTAATAATCCTGCTGTACAAACTCTAAAAAAATAGATGGCAAATAAAAAGGACTGTCTTTTTTTACATATTAAAAATTAAAAACATTAAACATTAAAAATAACTCTAAAACCATGTATAAAATGTTAAGATACAGGGATTTTTATATTTGCATTTGGGATGCTGTTTTCAAATACCTAACTTTTTTATAGATTTCTTTTGGTAGTATGTCTGATGAAGTAGGGTCCGCCGGAGGAGGATCTGGAGGTGGGTCTGGAACTGGGACCAAAGGACAACTTTTTTTTCTAAATAACTTCCATAGATTTTTTTGTGGTGGGTCTGATGGAGTAGGGTCTAACGGGGGAGGTTCTGGAGGTCGGTCTGAAACCCAGTTTCAAAAAATAAAGGAATCCTTTTTTTTAATAACTTGTTCGTAGATATCTTTTGGAAGTGTGTCTGATGGAGTAGGTTCTGGAGTTGGCTATCAAACTGGGACAAAGGAACATCTTTTTTTATAAATAACTTTTTTTTAATAGATTTGTTGGTGCTCTCGCGTTCGTAGAGAGCAATGAAGTTTCCAAGCATTTTGTATTAATCGGAGTGGTTTTTGTACAATTTGGCGCTTTATATCTTCTTAGGGACTAACTACAGAGATTTTGACCTATGACAACAAGTGCTCAAAATTGCAAACTAAATGGTTGTTCCATCTACATTTTTTCTCTCCGACTGAAAAATGTACGTCAAATTTTACACCTGTTTAGGTAGGCTCCTTATGGGCATTTCACGTGAAGCGGACAGCGAAAATAGTGGTGGGTCTTGAAATTAGTTCAACTTTGGGTTATTTATACTTGATTAGATACTGAACACACGACATATTGAAGGATTTTAAATTTTGAGGCCTGGAGCTGGAGTTATGGGCTTGTAAGGTTTTGGTAAGCTATGGCTTAAGGTTTTTAAGAAAAATGTTTATTAATTAAATGAAGGAACAGAAAAATTATTTTTATATTGAGATAAATGGTAAATTAGAGATGTTCTTTTCAGTAGTGATATCTTAACCGGAAACCGATTGTTTTTGGGATATAAAACCGGAAGTTAACATTTCAAATCAAATTTTAACAAACTTTAGTCACAATATTTTAATTTAGATTAAGGGTTAAAGATCAGATTGTTGGCTTTCAAAAAAGCCTTCATTGTAAGTGCTGCCGTTGTTTTTTGATTCATGCCTATTACCGATGTCGTCTCGTTTTTTCGACAACTCTCGTTTTCTCTGTCGTGTCGTTTTTCAAACGGCATTCCATAACTTTTTCGACGCGACAAATCTATAGCAGATTTTTAAACGATGAAAAAGTATTAGATATCTGTCAAACTCAAGTGGAATTGAAAAAAAAAATAAAATGCACCGCTGGGTTGCACGTATTTGCTCTTATGTTCAAGACACTGCGGATTTAAGAAAGTTGTATATAAAAACATGGAAATTATGAGAGAAAAATGTAGAGAAGCATGAAATACGAAATTTAAATTGGCTAAAACAGCTCTTTTGACAGTTTGAGGTGAAAAAAAAGAATGCCGTCTTAATTCTTGATTGAATATGATTGTATGGAAAAAAAAATTAAAATCGTTTGAGCGGTTTTTTAAAAAAATAGTTTTTTTTAGGTATATATTTATGTGTATATAAAAACAAAATTTGAAAAAAAAATTGTCAACCCGTTTTTGAAATACCGAATTTAAAAAAAAAAAAAAAATAAACTTTTTTTAAGAATACAAAAACTTTTTTTTTGACAATTTTGCTGTGCAATATTATTTAATTTTATCTGAAATTTTCAGCCTTATTTTGAGTTTCGCCCGAAAAATTTGTATTCCCCCTGAATTTTTAAAGCTATTATGAGTTTCGCCCAAGTTTCTCTCGGCTTAAAATAAACAAAAAACTTGCGCAAAGGGCACCAGTACCACCTGTTTATCTTTTGTTCACCTTCAAAAAGTAAGTGATAATTTAAAAGCTTAATAACGATACATTTTGCGCGAAATTAGTACTCACAAAAAGGGTTAATTTTTATTTTTCGGGTGAAACTCATAATAGGCGAAAAGTGAAATTTCAATTTTTCCGGGTGGAATGTTGTCCACGTGAAACTCATAATAAGGCTGTTTGTATATAAAATATTCATCTAAATCCGTTTAGCCTTAACAAGAAAGTTCAAAATAAAAAAATACTTTCTATGACAGGTACTATTAATATTTGCTAATTGTTAAATTTTATAGTTTTTGGTAGTAGATCGTTCAAATTTTAGTATATAGAAAAAGTTTAATCAAAATCGTAGGAGTCGTTTTTGAGAAAAAAATATTTTCCTTGGCGGTTTTTTAGCTTTTGTATGGAAGGTATACCGTTATTTTTTCATAAATGTAAAATTTTTTCTAAAAATATTTTAGATGGTACTAAAAAACTCTTAAGTATCGAGTTTCAAAAAAATCGATGATGTCGTTTTCGAAATATTTGATTTTCCAAAAAAAAATTTGAAACATTTTTTAAAAATCCCAAAAATCATTAGACAACGCTCAAAAAACAACAAGTGCGGTTAAGTTTTATTACATATTTGCAATTAAGTAATTAAAGTGATTAATTTGAAACGTTTTATAACACAAATAGTGATAGTGACGAGGATGAAGAAGTAGAAACGCGGAGTTTTGAAAATTTACAATTAATTATGTACATATTAAAATAAATCACATAGATAAACTTTTGTACGCTTTAACAGATTCAAGCAGTAAGATTATCAAAACAATCTAGCTCCATTCCCTTTTTTATATCAATTTTTTTTTTTGTATGCCCTTCA
Source organism: Dasysyrphus tricinctus (assembly GCA_963921185.1). Taxonomy (NCBI): domain Eukaryota; kingdom Metazoa; phylum Arthropoda; class Insecta; order Diptera; family Syrphidae; genus Dasysyrphus; species Dasysyrphus tricinctus. Next base: position 91,067,969 of record OY992532.1, read on the forward strand.
GAAAACCCCTTGGAAGCTTATCGTTCCTTTTCTTCAGCTCGACAAGCATCTGGCACTGATTTTGGTTTGATCATTTTAATTGCCAATGTAAGCAATATTCTATTGTTTTGTTTATGATGAATTAAATAACAATACATTTTATAAAATAAATTATTTAACATGAATATTTACCATTTTGCGGCCTTCCATCTCTCTGATCGACAGATACCGTCGTTCTTTCGTTGACGTCGCTTCTTTTCGTCTTACAGAATGCAGAGTGAGAACTTTCAACGACGTTTGACGTTTACTCACGACAACGAAATGAGTGACAAAAGTTGAAAACGACAAATGGAATGCAGATCGAGTCGTGTTGTATATTTTGCTGTCGTTTACGACATCGGTAATAGGGGTGTTTTTTGTCATTTAGTCGTTTTTTTAAAATTGTCCCTACCTCCTAAAGGGGGCGAGATAGACCCCCCTCCCATAGTAAAAAATGCTTGACCACTCTACAAAAAACCGTTATCAACAGTTATCGTGTCGAAAGATAATATGAATTTATTTACGCATACATATTAAATAAACGCCATTAAAATTCTACTCATTTTTTGCGTTGTGCTAAAGGAGGGTTTAAGGTTGAAAAAACGTTAAAGCACTACTAAAACCTTCCTCTACAGCAGCGCAACGTGTGCGTACCTTCATAGGAGAAATTCAAAACACAAAAACCTCGACCCAGACCCGGAGATAATAAAACGCATCTAATGTAGGTGACGAAGATGTTAAATGCCTAGATTATGAAAATTTAAATTTCACAATTTTATCTGTGAAATTGGTAAATAGCACTAGTTTAACAAATTTTGGGTCATGGTAGGGTCCTTAGAAAAAATATATTTTCTAAACTAATTTTTGGTCACTGAACACGAAAATCAAAATTATTTTTTTTCCAAAGAAGCGTTTTCGAGATATCCGCAAAAATCATTTTCTCAGCTATTTTTTCAGATATTCCCGTAAATCTCGCTAACGGCTTCGCTAATTTACATAAAATGTGTATTTTCTGAATGATGTGATCTGTCTCCTTCCGACAATGTACTGTTTGTATAAGTCGGACTGAAATTTTATAAGTTACAGGCATTCAAAGTTTCAAAAACGAGTATTTTTGATAAATTTCTAGTTTTTGGTTGCTCCATATGGATAGAAAAAAAAAATATTTAAAATAATATTAAGGACTCAAGTGAAAACTAATCTCTTTAACAAAGATTTGAGCTAAAGTTTTTAAAAATCGGACGATAAATGTAGAAGTTATTAAATAATTAGTGAAAGAAGGCAATTTCAATTTTTTCAATAAAAGTCATATAAATGTATATTAGGGTGTCTGTTATTTCCCAAAATCATTTTTTTTTAATCAGAAACCCTTCAAATCAAAGTCCTATGCCCTAAAATAAAGTTTTTGAACGAAAAAAATTTGTCTTAGGTGATAAGTCGGTGCCTCTAAGGCCATTCTCTTTTCCATACAAAGGATAATTGGACACACCAAACTCCAAGACCAATTATGACGTGATATATGTCGTTGGAAAGGTATTTTTATGAACTACAATAGTTACTAAGAGAGTTCAATTCAAATCTCTATGTGAAAAGTTATTCGCTAGGTAAGGATAGTTTTTATCACACCAAAATGCGCTGAAACAAAATTTTGACCAGCGAATAACTTTTTTCACATAGAGATTTGAAATACTTTTTTAGTAACTATTGTAGTTCATAAAAATACCTTTCCAACGACATATATCACGTCATAATTGGTCTTGGAGTTTGGTGTGTCCAATTATCCTTTGTATGGAAAAGAGAATGGCCTTAGAGGCACCGACTTATCACCTAAGACAAATTTTTTTCGTTCAAAAACTTTATTTTAGGGCATAGGACTTTGATTTGAAGGGTTTCTGATTAAAAAAAAATGATTTTGGGAAATAACAGACACCCTAATATACATTTATATGACTTTTATTGAAAAAATTGAAATTGCCTTCTTTCACTAATTATTTAATAACTTCTACATTTATCGTCCGATTTTTAAAAACTTTAGCTCAAATCTTTGTTAAAGAGATTAGTTTTCACTTGAGTCCTTAATATTATTTTAAATATTTTTTTTTTCTATCCATATGGAGCAACCAAAAACTAGAAATTTTTCAAAAATACTCTAGACTAGACTAAGAGCCCACAGCAGATTTTGGGTGTGAACGATAGCAAAAAAAGAAGTATAGGCGTCGAAAGCTTCATTAAAGGCTATTAAAAAAATCAAAGTCTTGCAGTCAACAACTGGGGCCTTTGCGAGTAACAGTGCATCGAAAAAAAAAATATGAATGCAACTTCGAGGATAATCGTGTTAGCCGAAATTGGTTTTCACCCCGCCCTAGATAAGCTCCGCGGATCCCATATCACGGAATCTGAGATCATTTGAGTGTTAAATTCGCCCTGCCAGACTGTTTAAAAAAACCGTTTTTCACTTTGAATTTTTTAAACGGTCTGGTAGAGCCAACTATACACTCAAATGGTCTCAGATTCCGTGATATGTGATCCGCGGAGCTTATCTAGGGCGGGGTGAAAACCAATTTCGGCTAACACGATTATCCTCGAAGTTGCATTCATATTTTTTTTTCGATGCACTGTTACTCGCAAAGGCCCCAGTTGTGGACTGCAAGACTTTGATTTTTTTAATAGCCTTTAATGAAGCTTTCGACGCCTATACTTCTTTTTTTGCTATCGTTCACACCCAAAATCTGCTGTGGGCTCTCGGTCTACTCGTTTTTGAAACTTTGAATGCCTGTAACTTATAAAATTTCAGTCCGACTTATACAAGCAGTACATTGTCGGAAGGAGACAGATCACATCATTCAGAAAATACACATTTTATGTAAATTAGCGAAGCCGTTAGCGAGATTTACGGGAATATCTGAAAAAATAGCTGAGAAAATGATTTTTGCGGATATCTCGAAAACGCTTCTTTGGAAAAAAAATAATTTTGATTTTCGTGTTCAGTGACCCAAAATTAACAAACTTTGTAAACTAGTGTAGTTTAAAGAAGGGAGCAAATCCAGGGGAAAAATCACCTTATAAATGAATTTTCGTTTACAAAGAAGAATAAAAAGTCATCATAATCGCTATGTGAAAAAGTAACGTCTCCTAGGTTAGTGGCAAATACTTTTGCAATTTAAAATGAAACATAACTTATTGCTGCGCTTTCCTTTTTAAAAAGATAGACTAAGAGCTATAAGTAAACGAAAATAAAACCTTTTCTGGATGGTATATGCCAGGGGGCCTATTCTAGAAAGCGCGGCGGATCGAATTGAAAGCGATACCTCAATTTCGACCGTCTTTGCTTTGGGTTATTCCCAAAAGCGAAAATGAACAAAAATTCCAGTTTTCTCATTTGAGTTCCAAATAATTCCAGTTTTCTCATTTAAATTCCAAATAATTCCAGGCCAGTCCCAATTTCACTTCCACTCTCTCGTTAAAATATCATCTGTTTCCAAGAATTTGACAGAAGGACCGTGTCAGCAAAACATTTTTTTTTCTATTTGTGCAAAAAGTATTTTAATTCATAATTTTGCGATTTGTTGCTCTTGTCTAAAAAATAAAACAATTCGTTGGACTCCATAAGTGTGTTTTTAAATGCTATGCTAAGAATGAGGAGAAAAATATTTAAACATAATTTAACACGCGTAATTGCATTTTCTTTCAACCCGCCAACAATCCGTCACCTAAATACCTATCGTTTTCAAACACGAAATGACATAACATCAAAACACACTTTTATTTGAAAAAAAATCCCCAAAAAATTACAGTAACAATCAAAGAACATTTTTATTTGAGAAACAAAACATTTTTTATGTAATTATTTATACATTTAGTTGGAAAGTGCTTTCGCTATGAGGTCGAATGAAAAGCGAATCGCTTTTCAGAATAGGAAAATGCAAATCCGCCATTGAAAGCGATCCGCCGCGCTTTTCAGAATAGGCCCCCAGGATTCAATAGAGAGCAAATACAATACACTAGGTTGAATAATATACTAACTTTGCAGAGGCCTTCTCATTTTTGGTCTATATAGATTGGACCCATTATGTGACTTACCTTCAAGCCTGTAAAGAATCATTATTCATCGGAAGAAAACGCAATATTATTTTTTTATTTTATTCTTTTTTTGTTTGCTCATTTTAACTCTAAAATCATTTTAAGATTAAGAATGACAGTTATTTCTTATGTTTTTTTGCTTTTTTTCAGTTGATTTTTTTACTTCTTTTGTATGTTTATTTAAAATTCTATTACATATTCTTAATTACTTTTTATTTATAATTTTATATTTTCCTTCATTCATATTTTATATTCTTCCGTCATCATTAATAATTATTTTCTAAATTTTTAATTAATGGGAATTTATTGATTTATTTTTCTGCTTTTTTTATATTTAAATAAGAGCGCATAGTTGTTTTTAATTACTAATAATTTGTTTATATATGTTTCATATATATAAAAAGAATAACGAACTTTAATTTTAAACATTTTATGAAGAACTTATTAAAAAAAAAAAAATGTTTAAAAACTAAACGGCTTAAATGAACAAAAAATTTCACAATACATATTTTGTTTGCTTATTACTTCACTGTCACATTTTTATTTTCCTCTTAAGTAGTGTTTTTGTTTATTAATCTCTTGTAACATTAAGAAAACAAAGTCGAATTTAGAATTATTATTAAAAAATAATTTGTATATTCACATTCTAAGTGAATTTTCTTTTATTATTACATTGTTTTTGTTTGTTGTGTTTTAAATAAACTTAATTAGGTATGTTATGTGAAGGTTTAGAATTTACAGTTGGACTCCCTCCCTTCTATTATAAAAAAAAATAGATTAGTGACACTATAAATTAATGTCTCTTTGTTCTTATATTAAAAGAACTTTTAAAAAAATACTGTTAACACTCTTTGTTTTTTGTTTCTTGAGATAAAATAATCTTTTGTTTTTTTTATGTATTTGTAGTTCCCCCTGAATAATTTATTTGTATAACTATTATTATTTTCTTAAAAGGAACAGACAAGACTTTTCTGCTAATTATTATATTTTGTTTAATGTATGTAATGTATCGAGACGTGGCAGTTGGATAACTTTCCAGTTATTTTTAATTTTACTCTTTCATGTTTTCTATTGTTTTGTTTTTGTAGTTGGTGAATTTTGTTTAAAGCCAAATTTTAAGCTACAGTTCTCTTGTTTTACTTAGTTTTTTTTTTATATAAATAGGAATCTTTCGAGCCTGAAATTGTTTCTTTTGTATATTTTTTGCAAACAAATTTTATTTTGTTTGACATTTTTCAATTTAAATTGCATATTACGTTTATAACAAAAATCAAAGGAAATCTAAACAATTATTTCTTTACAAAATATATTTTTAAATTTGTTTAAGTTTGATTTAAACTGAAAAATATGAATCAAAATTCATAATTTAGATGGGAGACAGAAAGTTACCGTAAATTATGTCGCTCTGGTTTTATTATTTTGAAGCACACTAGCTAGAATATGGATATTTACACTGTTTTGTTAGTTTTATTGTACTTTTAATACTTCCGTGCAGTAATTCCGGTATTTGCATCACAAAATTTTTAGTTTAGCAACTGAATTTTAGCACTACATTTAATGTGGTCATGTACATTATGTGAGCTGAAATATGAATGCGCATTAATCAAAGAAAGGGCTTTGATAGATTGACAGAAGTATGCATCACTAATGCTGCAGGAGTGAAATAATGAACACTTGAATTAAGTATTCAACCTGTTTGTCGCTTTCGTGTAAATTCACAAACGCATCGTTGCAAAAACGATGCACAATCATTTCCGCAAAACACATTCATAAATGCATCAAACGCGCATCACTTTTTGCGTAACATGTTCATTATTGCAAACTTACATCAAGTGATGCGCAAATTTAAATTAGAATCAAGAAGATTCTTGATGCGTTGTTGCTGATGCATTTGTACCAGCATCAGCTGCGTTGCGCATCAGCATCGCAAAAGAGCAGTGATTCAGAAACATTTGACGTTTATGAATTTACACTTCGACATGGAAATGTTAATGTTGTGCATCATTAAATTAACACATTATTACCAAAGGTCAAATTTATGCCACAGAATACTGCTAAAAGCACAATATAATGGCAAGAAAAACTGACAAACGGGCATAAATCTAAGCATAGTAATATTTGCTTTAAAATTCTGCAATATGTAAACCGAAATGGTTTCACGTTTTTTAATAGGCCAGTTTTAAGATAATTCTATCACCTATGTATATGTACACGCATTAAGTTTTTTGCGACTTGAAAAATCATGAAACATTAAATTTTGCACTCCGTTTGAAATTTTTAATAGGCATGATTTTACATTATTATAATACTATTATTTACATTAAAGAATCAATGTCTTTTATTTTTGCCCTTACCATAAGCAATACAGTTTTGATTTGATTGTTGATTTTAGAAATGAATTGCTAGTATTCATCGTGAATTAATATATATTAATTATAAACACTGAGGCCATACGAGCGAGTTGGGTACATATAGTTGTCAAATCACTCACTTCTCAACTGGCTTCAAAAAAGGCAAGCCAGTTGACGACTAAGTAGGAAAAGTTTCTATTAGTAACTCGCTAGCGATTACTCGCCCGTTAGCCTCAGGGTAAGCCCTATCACAAATTCCATCCTAATCGGAAGCTTGTAACGAATCCCGAAAAAAGTATCACACAATTCATCGAAGTCTAAAATCTCATATAAAATGCCATTCCGAATAGAATTGGTGATGGCTTTTTCGGGATTCGTAAGTTTCCGATTACGATAGAATTCGTGATAGGGCTGATTATGTTCTTTGTCAGCAAGCACATTTGTATTCTGTGTTATAGGGAAACAACTTTTCCAAAATCAAACAAAACGTTATACATAAATTGCAACTTACCACCGATCGTATCAAATTGAGAATATTGACTTTTCGGCATTCAAATATGTTCATTAATCCATAGTCAAAATACGAGTTTCTGATCGTCGCTAATGAATTTTCGTTTTCAAACCTCAGACTAAACCAGAAAATACATGCAACACGATTTAAAATAACTTCCATCTTAAATAAGATTAAACTACAATCCAACTGATTTGTATTCAATATTTGAGATTTATGAACGGTTTTTTTCTGAATGATGACTTAAAAATAGGATTTGTTTTGCTTTATTTAAAGGAGCCTCACCCATTCCAACTTATCACAATTAATAAAAAAAGGCAAATGAGAATAAGCTTGATATAGCAAAAATAATATTCATGTTAATTAAATAAAACTTTTTGTCTTACCGCCATCGCTAAATTTTTTGCTTTATTTGAAATTTTGTGAAACAATAACATGGTTTCTGGGGTTTCCTTTTCTTTTTTGACATTAGCGTTCAGTTTTTTTTATTTTAATTAATAGTTTGCATATCCCTAGCTTTGAAAATTTTACTTAAATTCAGTAATTTTATTATTTATTTTATTTTATTTTTGTTACGTACAAAAAGACCACAACATTCACTGCTTGTCATCATACTTCACATATCATGTACATCATCTCACTTTATATTTATATTAAATACAATTTTTAGTTTTAATTTTATTTTTGCGAAAAGAATTTTTTTTTTAGTTCAAGTCGCCAGTGTAATTTTTGACTATTTTTATTTATATATATTTTTTGTTAACTATGTACAAGTACTAAGAATTATGTAAGATCTTAATTGTTTATACTTATTTGCTCAATCTTATATAAATCATTTTTGTATTATTATTGTTTTTTATGTTTATTTTAACTTATTAGTTTTTGTGTTAGTTATTTACATATTTTCCATTCTTTTACTTACTAGTTTTTGTTTGGGGTCTTTTGTTCTTTTCTTTAAATAAAAAAAAAATATGATTCTTCAAAATAAAATACGAATGTGTGCTTAATTTGGGGAAAAAGTAACCAAGTAAGTTCCAAGGAAATAAATTAAAAACATTTTGTTTTGTGTTTCACTTTTTTTTGTTTATTTTTTTCATTTTATATTGATATCATGGGAGAAAGAGGATGTCAGCTTGATTTATGTATACTCTTTTTAATATAAAAACTTAAATATCCAATTAAAGGTAAAAAAAAGAAAATAATTCTTTAAACGTATTTTTGTTTTTGGAGAAATAAACTTAGAAAAAATCGCTGATTAAACTTACAATCATATTATCGTACATTAGCATTGTTTTTTTTTTTACTTTTATATAACTCTTAAATTATATATAAATTTAATTTATTTTTTTTTTGTTTCATTTTACCAGCTTTATTATATTTTACAAAAAATATTGTTTGTTGGTTTTTTTCTATTTCTTTCTTCAATTTTTTTTTATTTTCTCTTTTAGTTTTATTATTATTTTATAATTATTATTTGTAATTTAATTTTATTACGAACTTAAGTCTACTGATTTTCATCGTCATCTCCATCACCATCATCATCATCATGGTCGTCATGATGCTGTTGCTGCTGCTGTTGTTGCTGTACGGCAGCAGCAAGTAACGCAGCTTTTTGCGCTGCCTGCGCTTGAGCAATCATTGACGGCGCTGATAATGGAATTTTCCCACTTTGTTTGTAATCTGTCATTTCCTATAAAAAAGAAACAAGAATAGAATTATTAATTGATTAAAAAAAGGCCAGTTGAACATTTAGAAACAAAAAATATTATATGAGTCGGTATAACCCAAACCAAGCAGTAAATATTTGAAATTATGTTTTGGTCTAGGATTATAGCTCAGATCATTTTTGGTTTGATTTTTAACCTTGTGAGTTTGTCACCCTTGTGTCAAGGTTATTTATGACGATTATGAAGGGCATAGTCGCCTTTAACCACCCCTTTCAACGAACATTAGATACTTTGTTCGTTCATTCCGCAATGCTCTTGTCTGTCGGCAATGATACATTTTTATGGAAAGCATTTCATCGGTGAAACCAGAAAAGTGTGTAACTCCAAATTTTCTGAAAATTAGATTTGAATGCCATCTGTTAGCCAAATCTGATATCTAGAGCTTCTTAAACTGGGAATCCCCTTGCAATTCAGTTATTATTCTAACGGCAAATTAAAAAATTGTCAGATGTACTATGCACTGACACATGGCAATTTTTTCATTTGCAGACTTTTTATGTATCTTGTGTACAATACGAGTTTTCAACGCTATCGTGCATATTGGTAACTTTGACTTTCCAATGGTACTTCTTAAAAATGTTATTTTAATTTAAAGGAAATTTGGAAATCTTTTTCAACTTTATTTCTAAATGTTAATAACGAAATAAAGTAAGAAATTATTGTAATAGCGATATGTACATAAATAAAAATATAATATATTCTTTCATATGGATTATGAAATTATTACAATAGCATACTAAACAATTGTTAGCATGAATTTCAATTTTTTTAAATTTCTTTTTAAGTTCACACTTCTCAATTCACTACATAGGTATACAAAAAAAATATTGACAATGCCTGACGACGTTTCTGACGATTGTCAGCAAAAAATCTACCAACCGTGTGAACTGACAATTTTTAACCTGATAATGTTGTCAGACAAAGCATTGTCAGGCAAACTTTAGGATAAAACTTGCCCACCAATTTGGTTGAAAATAGGCTAGGTTAGGTTCTGAAGCTCAAGACGTATGGTGTTTATCGAGCAAATAATGAGAAGAAATGAGTGGTAAAATGTACTATGTATTTAATTTTTAGTTTTTTTTTTTTAATACACCAAATTGTTAACAAAATCGAAAATAGGTAATTTGATTGCTGGTGTGGAGTCAGATTTGTATATTTTGAGTTCAAATACGATTTTTTATGATTATAATTTAAACTATGTACATATGTACGAATATACAGCTGTAAGACCTAAAGTTTTTTTAAATACAACCTGGATTACACGACACTATTAAGGATTAGGAAAGATTTTGTTTAACACCGCACAGTGTGGTATGCCAAAAGTATTTGTTTGCTATTTTTTGAATCAAGCTAAGTATACAGTTCTTTTGAGTAAAAAAATTCTTCAAGGTGAGAAAAAAAAAATATTTTCCACAAAGAAAAAATGTCCGTGTAAATTTTTTTTTATTCGCCGTCAGTTTACACTTTCGAAAAAAAATCTCAATGAGACTGATCCATGGAAAAACAAACACAAATGCCAAACGCAATTTTTTTTTTCGGAAAAAGAATGTCGGTGACATTGTTTTGCACGAAAAAAAATCGTGGTGAATATAAAATTTGTTTTCTTTGGGTAGTTCACAGTTCGATAAAAAAAAAATTAAACGTCAAAAAAAAAAATTTTTTCTCGCAAAAAGCGTTGGAGTTTGGTTGTGTTTCTCGTTGAGTGCGGACGTGTTCCTGCTCAGCTGAATTAAGAAAAAAAAAAAAAAATCATTCTTTTAGTGCGACGAAGCGATAAAATAAAATTGTGAAATAAAACAAAAAAACAATTTCAATTAAGTTTTCTAAAACTTTTATTTATCTTGAAAAATAAGTAAACCACATATACCTATATAAATAGAAAGGAACTTCTTTCAGTGAAAATGTGTGATGAAAATGGGCGGCCGAAAGAGCCTCCCGACATTAACAATTTACCAAAGCGTCCTTCTGAGTTAATACAACCAGAAGATCATGACGAAATTTATATGCAAGTCGAAAACGGCTATGCAGATGCAGAGGTAAATATGCCGAACGAAATCGTACCAGACAAAAACAAAATGCACGCAGCAACAGGGGAAGCCAACAAAATGGCGCCACCAGCTAGCTCGTCATCAACAGCTGCCGTTGCCAATCAAAAATTCATTCCTGATGAACATCAAGTGCTGCCAAGTGCAAAAATCATTGACGCTGAAAATAATTTGAAAAATCTACTGTCTCAAGATGAGGAGCTATTTATTAAAATCAAAAACCGAAGAAAGAGAATTTCACCGAACACTTCAGAAACTCCGAGGAAAAAAATTGCTGCCAATCCAACACCAGAGGCAACAAACCGAAGCAACAGGTACCATCTCCTTCAGGACGAGGAGATTCTTCCTAGTAGAGTAGACGTAGTAAATAGTAATAACGAAAATAAAAATAAAGAAAACGAAAGGGCGGTAGATTGGTGCCCAACGATTTTTATAAAGGGGGTGCAATCAACCACTCTACTTAAGTTTATAAAGCAAAACTTTCCAGAAAAAATAAATGATGTAAGGTTCACAAACAGGGGTTTTGGTAGAATAAAACTACTGGTTAGAGATTTAGAGCTTCATAATCTTTTTATGGAAAATTTTAAAAAGTCTCATGCAGAGGCATTTAGTTTTAAACCAAAAGATTTAAAAAAAGAGGCAATCCTATTAAAAGGACTGTCGGGTGGTTTTAGTTGCGACGAGGTGGGAGAGGAGCTCTTGAGGACGAATCCATCCCTGGCACTTGAGGAAGTTAAAGAGTTCACGACCGGCTGGTCAAAAAAAAACGCGGTAAGCTTAGACACATTCATATGCATTGTGAAGGACAAGGAAAACTTAAAAAAAATTAAAGACATTAAATTCCTGCTTCATCATAGGATTCGATGGGAAAAATTTGAAAGAAAAGGGCCTATTCAGTGTTTTAGGTGCCAAAGATTTGGCCACTCGAGCCATTACTGTGCTTACCAATCTAGGTGTGTGAAATGCAAGGACTTTCACGAGAAAGGGAATTGTCAAGTGACTCCAGACTTGGGTCGGGAAAAAATTTTTTGCGTGAATTGCGGTGTGGCTGGACACCCAGCCAACTTTTCAGGGTGCCCAAAAAGATCAATATACTTGAAACGACGAGTCGATGCGTTCCCAGAGTTGCCTCAGCAAGTACCAATATCAACAAATTTTTACGCAGGTATGGGTAATTCTTATTCCGATGCGGCAAAGGGTATAAGATCTGGACAATCCTTTTCACATAAAGTAAGCATCCCCGCGGAGGGACCAAAAAAAAATTTTAGTCAGAAACCGAATGAGTTCTCGGCTTTCTTAAATGAATCAAATATTCTGTTTGGAATCCCAATAACAGAATTACTGGCTAAAGTTAGAGCATTTTGGCCAATTTATATAAGACTTGATCCGGCGGAAAAGCCAGGAGCGTACTTGGGCTTTATTGCCTCCCTTTCTTCATAAATATGACAACAAACCTTATTTCCTCCAACGTAAACTCCCTTATAGGACAAGACAAGGTCATTGAAATTAGTGGAATACTCTCTGACCTACAACCACATTTCTTTTTACTACAGGAGACAAGACTCTCGCAAAGATTTGCCAGGAACTTTAATGATTATTCGTTCGTTAGAAACGATCAAGGTAGAGGCACAGGCATTTTAATAAAAAAAAGCATTAGTTTTACTTTCGTTCCATTGAGCTCACAATCCTTCTCAGCCACAGCCATTACCGTACCCTTCATTGACCGATCAGGATCACAAAATAAATTGACAATCATTTCAGTGTATATACCAGGAGATTTAGGGCCTGGAGTTCCTCAAGCCTTAGACTCTATTCTCACCTCACTTAGCAACCCCGAGTATTTTATAATAGGAGGGGATTTTAACGCGAGGCATCAATTTTGGGGCGACTCCAAAACAAACGTCAATGGATTACAACTGTATAACTGGTACTCTAACAATAATTTTCTCGATCTTAACATCATAGCGCCGGACACTCCCACTTTCCCCAGATCTTCTTCGTTTATAGATTTTTTCATCATTTCTACAAACCTTATTAATCCACCAAATCTTCCAAAAAATTTTGCTTGTGTTACTTTAGACCTCATTTCAGATCATCACCCAGTCTTTTTAGCCATAGACTTCAACGAAATTTCTCTGCTACCTTCCATCCCAATACTCAAAACATCGTTTAAAAATACAAATTGGAATTTATTTAATGTAGATCTTGAGGCTAGTTTGAACAACCTTAATATTCCTGCAAATGAAAACTTGACGAATGATGCAATAGATCATTATATCGATTCATTAAACGATTCAATTCACAGTTGTATAAACATCCATACAGAGCAGATGAGTAACAAACATTACAATATCCAAGTATCAAATAATACCCTTAAGCTTTTCAAAACTAGAAAGGTTTGGAAATCTAAACTAAAACGTATCTTCCACAGAGCTGGAAATAAAACAAACGATGAATATAAAAATCTTTCCACAAGAATAGCATTATTGAGCAAAATAATTAAAGATGCGGTTAGAATCGACCTTAATAACAAATTTAAAGAGAGACTGAACAAGCTTAAACCATCCTCTAATGTTTTTAAAGAAATAAATATTCTTACAGGGAGAAAAAAAAATAGTCAAATAAACCAGTATGAATCACTTATTTACCAAGGGAACTCACTCCCGTCCGAAGAAGAAAAACTCAACGCCTTTGAGAGTTTCTATGCAAATATATATGCGCCCAAATTTTCTTGCAATCCTTTTTCAACTCTCAATGTCAACACAACAAATAGCGCTTACTTCTCATGGTATGCAAACGAACCAATAAGCATCTTTTCGATTGATTCTCCATCTCACTCTCCGAACAGAATAGAATTTGCTAATGCAACACTCATAGCCAACATCATTCAGAATTTAAATTCCAAAAAGTCAGCCGGACCGGATGAAATCTCGAATTTCATCATTAAAAAAGCAAAAAATTCCATCATTCAACCTATAACAATAATCCTAAACAATTGTATCAACAATAACTATTTTCCGCTTGCTTGGAAAAGAGCAAACCTGATTCCACTTAAAAAAAACAAGAACTCTGTTAACATCCAAGACTTTAGACCAATTTCTATGCTATCTAACCTAGGAAAAATCCTAGAGAGAGTAATAATTGAAAAAATTTCGGACTTTGTCTCAGACAACAATATTATACCTCAATCCCAATTCGGTTTTCGAAAGGGACACTCAACTGAACATGCTCTTTTGCACATAGAGAACACTATATTAAATAACCTCAGAAACAGAGAGTGCACCGTCACCTGCTCACTGGATCTTAAGAAAGCTTTTGATTCAGTGTGGCATGATGGTCTTATAACCAAATTAATTTCACTCAACTTTCCCCGCAACTTTATAATGATGGTGCAAAGCTTTCTTACAAATCGTAAACTCAGAATACTGCTTAACTCAAGCATCTCTAGAGAAGTGGATGTGAAAGCAGGAGTCCCACAGGGCTCAGTCCTTGGGCCACTACTATTTAATATTTACCTACATGACTTTCCCACAAATCTAAGAGATTCACTGTCGATACAGTACGCTGATGATACAATTATAATGGCCAATGACGAAAGACCTTTTGAAGCGCTCTCTAAACTAAACATTCATCTCCAGCAAGCCTTAGTCTTTTTTAAGGACTGGGCAATTGAAGTCAATCATGACAAATGTGAAATTATATGTTTTAGAAACGCGTCTCCAAAAGGTCACCACCTTGCTGTAAGAGAAAGCAAACAGCTCTCCTTTTCCATCGCGGGTACCAACGTCCCAGTTAAAAAAGATATTAAGTACCTAGGAGTTTGGCTTAACGAAAAACTGAGAGCGAACAAACATGCTAGATTGGCTATCTCGAGGGGCAAAGCAGCGGCAGCATTACTCAAACGTCTACTGAATTCCAAAGAGCTAAATATTAAAACAAAATTACTAATGTACAAGGCATTAATTAGACCTGTATTGGGATATGGGTTTTCTTCATGGTTTCACATTTCTCCCACGGTAGCAGAGGAGTTACAACGTTTTGAAAGATTAATAGTAAGAAAATGTATTTCTAAACACCGTCGCCCCTCTGGGAAATGGCATCACAACAAAGTAATATATAACGAATCAAAAATAACTCCGATAATGTTTTATCTCTCAAACTTAGCTAAGAAAAGACTTTCTAGACTAGAATTTCATGATAACCCAAACATGAAAAGTATTTTTGAGGAAAATATACAATTCTCAGTACAAGAAAGATACTATATGTCACCGATAAGCATCCTCAACGAAAGGTCAAGGGAACTTTTCGAACTCCGAAATGATGACCCCTCCCACCTCCCGCCTTTTTATGTGAAAGCAAGTCAAGAAAATCTTAGAGGGTGAAATTCATCAAAACCCCTGCTCTGAACCATTGTCCTTTAAATTAAACACTTTGAACAACTCATCAAATAAAAGAAATGTAATATAAATAAATAAAATAACAATAATCAATGTAAATATAAATTATATCTCAATATTTAGATTTAAGTAATCCTCGAAAAACATGTAAGAAAATGTTCCTTTTATTATTATTACTATTATCAATTTAAAATAATTATTATAGAAGTAAGAAATAATCTAATGTAATTATCCCCGGACGGATAACTTTAAAACATAATTTTTCATCATAGCTGGCAGCACCAAGTGCTGAGTTTGAAATGAACACTCTTTTTAGAGTGTCTCTTTCATTCTCTTTTGTTAATTGTTTGTTTTTTAGTTTTAAGTACCCACACGAAAGTACAATAACTAATTGTGTCTTTGAGCAAACACAAATTTTTCTTTAAGTAATTTCATTATAAAAACTAAATTTCACTTGAAAAACTTCTAAATGTAAAATAATAATTCATACCAGACCAATACTAAGTCGGTAAATTAAATTTAAGTAAACGAATGTAAAAACAAAACAAAATGTCAAAAGAAACTGAAGTCTCAATAAAAATAATTCATTCATTCATTCATTCGCAAAAAGCGTTCCCATAAGAAATACATGAAGTTTTTTTTTCGTCAAGGAACTGTATACTTAGCTTCAAGATAAAAGTTTTATATAACTTGTTTAATTTTTATTAAAAAATAATAATAATTTCAATTCTATCATTATTTTTAATTATAATCTTAAAAAAATCGATTCAAATCTAAGGTAAAGTTTAAAAACTTCGATGACAAAGTACGTTTAAAAACATGATTCTTGTGATACCATATTGAAAAACTTTCAAAATGATTTAATTAAAAACAAATACATACTGCACGATAATTTACCTACTAAGAAGCATGTAAGTGGCGAAGGGAGTAACTACACAAAACAAGAAGGCTGCCAAATTTTACTTCAATGTACAGGGTGGCGCACGAATCGTGCTACTAAATAAAACGTAATAACTTTTTTTCTGTGTGAGTAATCGGCTTATTTTTTTTTTATTTTGTAGGTTACTATTTAGATTTATAAAAATGGATGCTTGGGATACGGAGAAAAGAATTTGGATAGTGCAACGGTACCATGCTTTGCAGTCCGTCATTTCCGTCCAAAGGGAATTTAGGCGGGAGTTTGGCGGTAATCCCCCGAGTAGATGGACCATTATGAGGTTTGTAAACATGTTTGCCGAATCTGGAAGCATCGCACGAAGGCCGTACCATCGAGATGCCAATGTTCGGGTTCAGGATACAATCGCAGCAGTAGCATCTGCAATACAGGCCAATCCGAGCGTTTCGACCCGAAACTTATCGGGGCAAATTGGAGTTAGTAGACGGTCATTACAACGGATACTTCATGACGATTTAAACTTATTTCCGTACAAAGTCCAAATTACTAGCAAGTTGAACCCTCAGGATTTGCCTGTTCGCCTGGAATTTTGCCAAAAAATGATATCAATGGCCGAAGAAGACAACTCATTGATCAATTGTTTGTTCATGTCTGATGAGGCCCATTTTGATCTTAACGGCAATGTAAACAAGCAAAATTGCCGTATATGGAATGAGTCTAATCCAGAAATGCTCCATGAGACGGAACTGCACCCAGAACGAGTCACTGTGTGGTGCGCAGTTTCATCAAGGTGTATTGTCGGGCCGTACTTCTTTGAAGAAAACGGTGTAACCGTTACTGTCAATGGGGACCGTTATTTAAAGATGTTGAAGGAGTTTTTTTTACCCAGAACTGCGCCGAAGACGTATACCATTCAACAGCGTTTGGTTTCAGCAAGATGGAGCAACTGCACATATAGCCAGACCAGTTATGGCGGAGCTAAACAAAAAATTCGCAAACAAATTAATTTCTAGGAACTCCACTCTTCACTGGCCCCCAAGGTCACCTGACCTGACTGCACCAGACTTCTTTTTATGGGGTTATGTCAAGCAAGAGGTGTATAAAACGAAGCCCAGGAATTTAACTGAATTAAAGCAGTCCATAACGACAATAATTGAGGCGATCCCAACTTCAACTCTTCAGGCCGCAATGAATAATTTTTTGATCAGGTGCCGCATATGAGTGGGAGAGCGTGGAGGTCATTTGCGGTCTATAATCTTTAAAAACAACTAACTATTTAAAATAAAATTTAATTTTCTAACCAATAAAAAAAAAAAATAAATGAAATACATCGATTAAAAAAAAAGTTATTTGAATTTCTTATTGTAGCACAATAAATTGGTGCGCCACCCTGTATTTGCTGCTTGGAAACATAGCTATATAAATGCTACTTTGAGAAAATAGATTAATGGCCAGCTTTTGCTAGTAAATACCACACTGTGCACAGGTTCAAAGGTTTTGTTATCTTTGCTGCAAATTCTTTCTTCCCTGGTAAATGCACTCCCTTTTTGTTATTTGACAATTTTTATTCTCTGTGACTACAGCCCAAACAGACGAAAGGTAAAAAGTTTGTTCAGTGAGAAAATAGTCGCAATAGAACAGATTCGTAAAAATGCTAGGGAATGACGTATGTAAATCAGCTGTCATGCAAAAATGTTATTATTATTGTATTAATAATAATGCATATTTAAGACCTGAGATAGATTTAGAGAAAATTAAACAAAAGCACACAATAGGTTTGTATATCAATGAAAAAATGGGAACAGCTGATACCTATACATAAATTGTTTTTCACAAATTTGTTTTAACTTGTTCCAAAGAAGAAATGGCTAGAAATCGTATTATTTACTCTTGCAGACAGACTCGTTGCAAATCAATAGAATATTTGTGTTCATATTGAAGAGCAAAATGTTATACCTTTATGGTTAGTCTGGACAAGCCACAAGAAACACAACTAAGATTTCTTGAAAATGAAAAAAAAATCAATGGATATGAGGTCTGGGATAATGAATGATCTAATTATGATAAGTTAAATAACAATGTCTGACCAAAATATTAATTAGTTTTACTTAAACTTACCCTTTCATAACGCGCTTTATCCTTTTCAGCCATTAATTCATATTTCTGTTTTGTCTCTGGCTCAACGTCGGACCACTTTCTGCCTAATTCTTTGGCAATATCTCCCACTCCGTATTCAGGATTCAGAGCTTTAACTTTATTACGTTCATCATTGCAAAACCAAAAGAATGCCGATCTAATTTGTAAAAATAAAATAAAACAAAATAGGAACAAAAATTAGATTTTCACCAAAATAAAATTATATTGTAACATATATTTTTTTTTTTTGTTTATTAAAATTTAAAATACAAATTCTTTCTACGAACTCACAATGATCTTTTGGGTGCATTTGGATCCTTTATCTGTTTCCGTTTCTTTCCTCGTCCAACAACAACGCCCTTAGGAGGAACATAATTTTGCATTTCGAGGTCATATCTCTGCTTGTCTTTTTCGGCCATTTCATGGAATCGTTTTTTCTCCTTATCCACCATTGTCTGGAAATGTGGGAGTTTATATAAGTTATTTGTTGCTTTGGTTTATCCGTAGCAAGGAATAGCCTTGACGTTTATTTTTTTATTTTTAGTTTGGTTTAAATTATATGTGTATGTATGTAGTAATAATTCCCCCTGGAAAAATTAGCTTAAATCAATAAGAATAATATTTGTTTAAATTTTTATAAAACTTTACATAAAAAATAAGATTTCATAGAATTATAGACACGATACAAATTAAACTGAATATAAATTCAATTCAACAAATTACAGGTTGGGAATTTTACAACTCAAAGAAGTCGTGCAAGGTTATCTGAAAAGCTCGCCAACTCGCGGAAGTTTCGTTTTCACATTTAACTTGCTCTGCATAAAATAGCTATGTTTTGTTGAGACGTCGAAAGAAAGATTTCTCATACAGAAAGAACTTATAAAGCAATTTTCTTCGTACCTACCTATCGTCTTGTTGAAAAACTTTTGCGATGCGGTGTTTAGTTTTCAACTAAACACGGCTTATGTTACTTTAGAGATTGAATTTTGTGATTACAATCGAAATAATATTGGCACATTCTTTTCTAAATAGTTTTAAGAAAAACATCATAACTTATCTCGTGTTTTTTGAGTACTTTTTCTCAACGTGTGAAATGCTGGAGGATTTAACGAAAAATATCATAACTTATCTCGTGTTTTTTGAGTACTTTTTCTCAACGTGTGAAATGCTGGAGGATTTCAGGTTGTACCTACTGATATGTTTGAACAAAAATAGTGCACAAGCAAAATTGACTGAGGAAATTGTACCTTTGTTCTTCTCCGTTACCACTATAAATCGTGATAAAAGAAAAATCGGACGAGACTACAGACATACAAATGCCCAGCCCACCCACCTACGGGATCCGTAAACAGAATACCTTCATATGTATATAATACAGTTATACATTGGCATGTATCGAGTAACTTTAAACAAAAAAAAAGTATGTATTAGGAACCTATTTGGTCAAAATCTTTTTATCTTCCAAGTTCCTACTTATCTTTGAAAATTCTGGTACAATAGGTACCTAGTAGTTAAAAGAAGGTAACGGAGAGGGTTGGATTTTCTAAAAACATGAATAGGTACCTACCTAATTTTCTAAAAATGTGAAAATACAACAACATGGACATACATTTAAAGTGTCCATCAACAATTTTAAACATAATTCACTCTACCCGTTTCGTGTAGAATTGAACCTAAACCATTGTTGTCTGAATGCAAATAGGGATGCCAGATTTGAAAAAAATCTTTGCGGGACCGATTCTGAAAACCAAGCTAACTTTTCGAAAAATTGAAAAGTCCTAAAATTTTGTTGTGCAGAAAATTAAATCATGCTATATAGGAGGTACATACATTGTTGCATTCAAGTTGATTATTGAAAGCGACTTCAAGAGATTTTTGATGTTATATGCAATAACTAGCAATAAAGTGAGATAAAACTAAAACTAGAACCAGTAGAACACCAGCTTATGGTGTATATCCACTTTTGTGATACCTATGTCATCAATCAATCGCTAGATCTAGCGATTAAAAGCTGTGCACTGAAACCAACCCATTTGCTCAAATTTTCTTGAGCGATCTACCGCCTGAAATCGCTTACTCACACGTGTACAAAAATATAAGCAAATTGAATAGGAACCTCGAGTATTAATTAAATTGAAAACTAAAAAATAGAAGCAATATCATGAAATTGTTGTTTTTGTTGACAAATAAGGAGTTGATCATAGAGCCATTGTACCTATATCCACTCTAGAATTTATATACAATGACTAGCTGACCCACCCGGCTTCGCTCGGCTAGAAATATCTTAGTTTCATACTAATTACTTAAATGAAATAAATTTTTGAAATATATAAAAACTGAGAGAAAAAACAATGATAACTTAAAACTCAAAAAATGTTGTTAATAAATATTTAATTTTGGAAATAATAACATGAACAAAACAAAAGTAATACATATTTAGATATTCATCTGTATATTATATATTGACCCACCCGGCTCCGCACGGTTACACAAATTTTTGTTTCATACGAATTAAATGAAATAAATTTTTTAAATATACAGGGTGTCCCGGACCTGAGTGGAAGTATTTAGGGGGTGGTTCTAAGAAAAAATTGTATGGGGGGAAAGTTGTATCTCCCCTCCCTGAGGCAGGGGGGGCAGTTTTGTTGAAAATTGACTTCAAAAGCAAAAAAACATTAAAAATCAACAAAACACATACAATAATGTGCTATAGTTTTTTTGAAAGCTAATACTACATTGTTGCAATTGGTTTTTAAATCAAGTTGTTTAAGTGAATAGCTTTTGAAATTAAATTTCAAAGTCAAAATTAAAAAAAAAAATATGAAATGAATGAATGAGATCATTTTCTTGAATGCCTAATGCCCCGAATTCCCTTCATTGCAACCGATTTGTCGTCAGCTATATGTGGCCTGTCCTCGAGTTGGGAAACCATCCTCACTTTTCATTTACGCTCCGAAGCAGAAAAAAAAATGTTGTGTATCATGCAGCCTTAAATTTAATACTATCATTGTTGTATTTTTTTTTTTAATTTTATATGAACGATTTGCATTACTCAAGAGCTTTTTGATAAACGTTTTTTGTTTTCCCATTTAATGCATAAGTGAACACTAAGGACGGTTTACCCACTCGCGAACATCCAACACAAAGTTGTCCGTGAGAAAAAATTGGAAGCTCTAAATTTATACCACATACTTGCAATGACTGACCTTGTGATTTGTTGATTGTTATAGCAAACGCAAGACGAATCGGTAATTGTAAACGCTTGAATTCAAATGGAAAATCAGAAGGAATCATGGGAATTCTTGGAATTAGTACATCTTCCCCCTTATACATTCCAATTAAAGTAGTTGCTTCGATAACATTGTTCATTAATCGCTTTACTGCTAATCAGCCTTTGGGAGGGGATAATATATCCTAGGTCCCCTTTTCAATTTTCATTGTTATAACCTCTTTAATTAATTTTTAGAAAATTAGACATGATGCTCAGTCATTTTCGCTAAGCATAAACACCACGATCTTCACGGTTCGATTAATAGAACTGAAGATATAACCATTTTACGTGAACCTTATGTCTTTTTTGGAGATTTTCAGAAAAACAAAAAATCAACAAATAAAGTCTCCACAAAAACGCCGAAAGGGCTTGCTTAAAAAGCTAAAACAATGGGTCCTATTTATCGGATCACCAAGATTAAAGTCTTGAGACTTAGGGAAAATTCCTTTTTTTTTAAAGTGAATTGAAGCGTTAATGACCCTTCCATATAATCAGGAAACCAAGCTAGTTTTAAACCCCCGCCGGGGTTACAGGACACGATGATGACCAAAAGCTGAAAAAAAAACTGCCAGACTTTTGTATTGGATATCACGATATATAATCCCTCATACTCCGATTTTGGTTATATATCCACTCCCAAAATTTACTGTCGGCTCTTGGTGTAAAATGAATAATCAAAAAATATATGTAGACTATGATGTTTTTATCTTACCAATATCCTGAATTCTATATCTTCACATTCTTCTTTTTTTTAAATACTTGTTTGGCCATTCTGATGTACTGAATACCGAATTAAAAAAAAAATCGACCCGAGTTAGATTACATCCGTAGATTACAATCTTATTTCAATTTAATTAAATCAGTTAAAATTAAATTGACAAATTGAAAATAATTTTCTATGATTACATGAAAAACACTTGTTATGTTGATAAATGACAAGCCGCTTTACCGAATTTTTACCAAACTTCACAGAAACCTTCCTAGACATTATCAGAAGACCCTTTCAAAATAATTTGTATTAATTTAAAAAAATGCACCAAAAATGCATTTCACGGTTTTCCCTTTACCTATTTTTAACCAAATTTCAAAAAAAGACCATCCTCAATATGATAGCTAACTTTATAAAAAAAATTGAAAAATTCGGCCCAGCCATTCTCGAGTTTATCTGGTCCGAACATAAGGCAACTTATTTTTATATATAAGATAGAGCTAAAAAATCTTTCAGAGTAGAGAAACAGGCAACGAAAAAAAACCGAACAAAATGAGGCTCTGAAGCTTTTTTAAGAGTTTGCCCAACCCAAATATTGACAGATTTTTCGTTTTTAATATTGTTGTATACATTTCCAAGATAATGTAGGGTTCAAAAGTTCTTGGTAAATCTTACATTTTAATTTGAAAAGCACAATCATTCTAAGATATTTTTTTAGTTTATTATGTCAATGTTAAAACTAAATTTTTGTTCTTAATAATCAATAACATTCTTATAAAAAAATATCAACCTCTTCCAAACACTGTTTTGCGGGACATAATTCTACAGCGGGAGAACGACTAATTCTTGCAGGACAAAAGTCGTTTTGCGGGACAGTCCCGCGCCTGGCGGGACGTCTGGCATCCCTAAATGCAAAGCATATTATATTACAAAGCTTAAAATGATAAAATATCATTAAATTGATGATCACTTGAATAAAGTTAAAAATTAAACATACCTACCTATGTACCTATATAAAAGTGAATTTTAATAAAATGATGTACCTAGGTATAATCAATAGTTTAGTTATTGTAAGCTAACCCAAAGTACTTAACTAATGAGAACTCTAAAACAAAAACTATTATTGTGGGGACATAATAAGAAAAATTAAAGTAAACAAGATTAGTGCGTGGCAATAAGAACTTAGCAAATAGTATTAAGTTGCAGGTTCATGGCCCCATCAAAAACTCTAGGAGGTGTGGTGTTAACACAAAGCTATAGGGTAAGTGTACCAGTAACCGGCCACCTAACACATTTTTTTACTTTGAAGCTTCATAACTAATTCAGCTGATTACATACGCTAATGTAATTTGTTTTGAGCAGTTATGGATTATGTTTAGTATTGAATAAAAAATTTTAACTTACAGTTCCTACAATATATTTTTTAATATCGAATTATTCTTCGAAAAAGTGAATTTTCACCAGTACCCGGCCACCAAATTTCAGTACCCGGCCACTTTGATCTAATACCCGGCCATGTCCTTTTTACCCTGCGATTAGGTACTAAATATGGCAAGTTTTGCATTCGTAAAAAAATCGAACTCGAGATTTTGATCAAATTTTGTTATTACGATGGTAGGGAAAAAGAGAAAAGATGGTCTAATAGTTCCATTTTCACGTTTTTCGATCATTCCACCCACTTTTTTTTTCTTGGAACCAAAAATAACAGTACCTGCTAGCAGTTTGACATGTATTTTTTCTCAAAAACGTCACCACAACTTATTTTGAAAATATCAATAAATTAATCTTAGTAAAGGCTACATTGGACTGGGAAACCATTCTTTTTAAAAATGGTTATTAAGAACCATTTTCTTTATCATTGATTTTCTCCAAAAGGGTATAACTGATTTCAATAATTTCTTTATACGATAATAAATATATCAAAACTTTCATAAAAAATGTTTTTTGGGTTCACAAAAAACTACACAAGATTTTTTGAGAATCAATTAGGTACATATTTCGAAAACTAAGTATTTAAGGGTTTTTTTTAACACTTTAAAGAATATTTAAGGAACGAATTTTACTTTTAAGAAAAAATAACGGTAACTTCGACAAAATTGTCAAAAAACCGTTTAAGAAAATATTTTTTTCTCAAAAAGGGTTCCTACGATTTTTATAAGACTTTTCGGTTTTTTCTTATTTTGATTTTTCTTACTATCCTGAAATTAATGGATTCAGGTTAATTTTTTTATATACAAATTTCAAATAAGATCTAATAATATTGCATATCAAAATTTTCAAAAAGAAGTTTTTGAAGTTATAATAAAACCTAAAATCCTTTTTTGTTTGAAAATTCAATATCTGAAAAATAGGTTGATAATCTTAAGTGAAATTTAATTTTTATATACACTTACACATAAATTAATACTTATGATTTGCATTCAAATATTTTTCCTAAAAAAGATTTTAAGAATTTGATATATAAAAAAATATTTTTTTTTTTAAAACCCCTTCAACGATTTAAATATTTCTTTTAATTCAATCATTTTTGATCAAGAACTCAGATGGAATTCTCTTTTTCTACCTCAAACTATTAAAGGAGTTGTTTTAGCTAATTTCAACGTCGTATTCATGCTTTTAAAATTTTTTCTTTAATTCTCATGTCATTATCAGAGTTGGGAAATAATGATAAAAAAGTTCAATTAGAATTACTTGTAGGTAATTGAAATCTGAAACACTTTTCAATTAGTTTAAAATGTAATTTCAGAAATTCAATTACTAATTACATGTAATTGAAAACCAAAGTAATCATCAAAAAGCAGTAATGATTAATTTTTGCAGTAATCATTACACAAAAATGTTATTCGTTTGTCAATTACATTTTACGAGATTTTTAATTTATAAAAACATACGTAATGAATCACAATCCAAAAAATCAATTACATTTTATGAGATTTTTAATTTACAAGAACATGTACGTAATGAATCACAATCCAAAAAATCAATCACCTTGATTGCAATTACATAGAACAGTGATATTCTTTCAATTACTTGCAAAAACCCATTACTTTTTTCAATTACAACTAATTTGGAAACTAATTTAATATCATTTTTTTCAATTTCAATAATGTGTAATTGTAATTGAAAAGAAGGTAGAAATAAATTACAAAAAGTAACTACTATCAAATCAACCATTCTTTCCCAACTCTAGTGTTTATATACAATTTTTTAAACGCTCGGCCTCTTGATTATAATAGCAAGTTCGTGCGACCCAGTCGTGCCTTTCATCCTTTAGGAAACCTGAAACCAGTTCGCGAAAGATCTTTTGTTTCTTGTGGAGCAGTTTTTTTATTCATTTTATACCAAAAAGTATGTATTTACATACAATAAGTTATATGGCCGTATACTGGTGCCGTTTGTTCTAGAAACCGGCCATAGTAATCTTTTGAACAAAAACAGTGGCCGGATACTGAAACTTTACATGTAAAATACATTTTAATTGATAGTAGAGGATGTCAGAAGTATTTTGCTTCACTTAGGCGTAAAAGAGATACAAAAGTTGATTTCAAGCAAAAATCTAGTATCCGGCCACCCTGGCCGGTTACTAGAACATCTTATAAAAATAGTGTTCCAGTAACCGGCCACCGTATTTTTACTTATTGAAAACATGAAATTCATATTTTTATACATTTTATGATGACTTACTATATTATTGATACAAAAAAACAGAAAGCAAGTTAGTATACTCATGGAGAACCCTGAAACTTGCTTCTTTTTCTTATTGGGTTTCCTAATTCTCGCGAACTGTAAAACGCAATTTTTGCACTTTCCGTGAACTTCGTAGCTTAAACATTTTTTTTGACATGGATCTGTCCTTAACAGATCTGTCAAACTTTACCGAAACGTTAAATGTACCTGGAATTTTCGTCACAATATATTTGCCCATGTAAAAAATGTTATCTTTTCTTATTATTAACTATTTAATAGAAAGTGGCCGGATACTAGTGACTGGCCGGGTACTGGTACACTTACCCTACCTACCTACAAATCAAAAACGAAAGTAAGTCAAATTTTTCAATACACAAACAAAAATTACATAAATTGAAATTAAAAGAAATATTTACAACGCACGCAGGTTCATTTTAAAGAGATGGGGAAAAGGAGACATCTTGGTTACAAAATTTAAAAGCCCCAAATATATCCAATTTATTTTTGCTTAAGTATATGGGGTGTGAGGAGGGACGTGAATAATTTGAATGTATGCAGTTTTCCTTGTTTTTTTATTATTTTGTAATTCAAACAGAGCTATGAGAACGACGATGGCGAAGAGAAAACGGCAATGTCTAGGGGGATATTTACCACCACAGCATGCACGAAGAGGCAGCTGAAATCATTCCCCCCCAATAACACACAGCAAAAGGAAAAGGGGTATAAGCGGAAATAAAGGAGGAAGAAGAATTCAACCAACCGAGGCACAAAATGACGACACGATGGCAACGATGGCCCAGCTCTGCACAGCACAGCAACACAAACGAGTTTTGGTTCTGCTCATGGGCTTCATCGCCGTCGTCGTTATTCGATTCAACCAAAAGTGATGGTAGATGGTGAGCATGAAGGGTGCGGAGAGCCATGATGTTGGCAAGGGGTAATTGCGAGTAGACCGGTTTAATTCCATATCCATACATCTTGCATTACACACCGTGTATCCATATATACTAGAAATACACATGCATATGCATGTGTATGTATTTAATGTATATAATGATTGCTGTTGACAACTACTGGTAACGTGAAGGGCAGAGACAGGGGTAGTTCTTTGAAGCGCGGGTTGTTTTGAAATTCTTTAATCTTTGCCAGCTGAAATCGAAACGCGACTCAAAACTCAAGGGGCAATGAATATATTTTTAGTTCTGCTTCTTGGATGCCATATAGATGGCGCTTTACAATCAGTCACATCATTATACAGCTTACTAGAGGGTGCGCTTTTACACCAAATACCTACCTAGTGACTTTCGGCAATTGCTGGACAAATTATGGGATTAACGTTTTGAGTAGGACAAGGTCGAGCATAGTTTTAATATTATAATGACAATCAGACATTCACAAACATAATGCAATTTATAATCTCTCACAATTTTTTTGAAAGAAATCACTCTAATTTCAATATCTCCTCAATATCATTCTGAAGACGATAACTCAAAATTGATTATAGGTACGGTGACCATCCGTTCATTATAATAATGAACTGTTCTGTATTTGAAAATGTTGTTCATTATTAATTATTTTGTACACGAAAACAGATAAATGTTCTGTATTTTATTAGTTGTTCATTATTTGTTCTGTATTTCTTTAATTTTGTTCAAAACAATAACGCACATATTGGGAACGTAAAAATTTAATGAAAGAAACTGATGATGCTAACGTGCCCTTAGTTAGTGAACGAAGAAATAATAAATCTAGTTAAAATTTATTTTTCCTTGCCGCCTCTATCGCTTTTGGCATCATCTGTCATGTTCAAGTCAAAAACTATTCATTTCATGAACACATCAGCTGCCTGTGAACTGTGTGTTGTCTGCGTCTGCGCTGAAGAATTGAGATATGTGAGTTTTATTTGAAATTATTTAAGTAAGTAAGTAAGAAATTCATTCCTTTTATTTAGAATTTTAGAAATTATTTATAAACAAGCAATTCAATATTGAAAATTATTTTAGCCACTCAGGAGGAAGTGTGTATTTAATAAAGAATTGAAAAACCAGTACAAATTCTTGATCTAAGTGCGGAAAAATATTCATTGACAGTTGCACAAATTCAAAAAATTAAAACAAATGCAAATGCAAACAAAAATTTCAAGCAGCCATGCTGTAATGAAAGAAACAACAAAAATAAACACGAAAAAACACAAATTTCATTTTTTCGCACACAATTATGGTCTGGGTAAATAATTGTGTGCGAAAAAAGAGTGTAGACTTCTCTGCTAAAACTATCAATTTCGCTCATCTAACAGCGTACTGCAGATGCAGAACGAAAAGTAGAACTAAATTTATAGTTTATGATTTCGTTTTCATTTTTGTATGGGATTTTGGTTTCGCATCAGCAGCGTAGTAAGCTTAAAGCAAAGACTGAATTGATTAGAGCTTTATAATATGTTTATTCTATTTTAAGTTGAGCCATTTTTCCTCAGAGGATATATTTATTATTAAATGGAATAAACGATTGAAGACTGAGTTGATCTTTTTTCTTTTGTTCATTATTCGGCTTTCTAAAATATGGTCACCGTAATTATAGGTATACCTACACCGATGAACAGTTTTCTCACTTTGAATTATAATATATGTAGGTATGTACACACCTATACTAATTTTCTAGAATGAAGCTCAACAAGTTAACTCATTCTTCGTTTTATTTTTTCGACTTTTTTAATCAAGTGGAAATATACATTAACCTCCAAAAATCAACGAACACTAGGTGCAAAACATATTTTCAACTGCAGTAATTGCAATTGAGTACATACCTATTTCAAAGTTTTTTTATTTGTTTTTTCAATTTTGGGAGTCTGATGAATTTCTAATTGCTTTCGAACGCAAATCCATGGTATTCGAGTGACTCTTATTAGCAAAAAAATAAACACGTGAACACAGACGAATATTGACATTTGACAAGAGAATAGGCACAGAATTCAGCATTTTTTTGCGATATACCTACCTAGTAATACTCTTTCAATTTAGATAACAAAAGTAAGTAAAATAGGGCGATACAAATCTAGTCAGAGGGAAATTCGACTTAAAGGGAGTTTGACTCAGAGGTAGTCGACTACATTTACTACTGGAAATGCCAACATTTTCAACTTGATATCCGAAATAAGTACCTTGTTGGGAAACCTTTTGGCTTAATAACTGTACTTATTCTCGGAGGCATCCACGAAATAAGTTGGCTAATATGTGGGCTTATTTAAGTCCATTCTTCTTGAATGATCCCTTTAAGTTGTATGTACTTCCGGTTTAATTTCGTGTTTGAGGATTTGACGTTTAACATAATCCCATAAATGCTCAATAACATATCTTTAATTGAGGAAGAGTTTTGAGATGTCTAGGCACATGATACAAGAGCCTTTCTTTGACGATTTGCGAGGTATTCTTTGGGTCCATTATCTTGCTGGTAGATGAATAACCCCTCACAGCTAAGTTCTTGTCCACTCTGATGGAGATTATTTTAAAGGATGTTGAGGTTTTAAAACGATCCACCGTGTTGTCAATAACAACCAGGGGCCCAACTATGTAACTCGATTCTACAATAAAAACGTTCGAATTCGCAAAATCTCAGCTCGCTAATTCTTAAGCCAGCGCTTATAAACGGAAATAGAACAGCGTTAATTCAAGATTCTCTGGCACAAAGTCGGAGGCACTAAAATTTTATCCCACTTTCATACATAGGTATTACCACTTATAATAAGCATTGAAAACAACTTTCGAATGGATTCGAAAGTGGAATAAAGTTACATAGTAGGGCCCCAGATTGCCAACTTCAGATGCTACCACACCGAACCACCATCATGTTTTACAGTTGTAGCCAGCTGCTTAGGATCTAACGCCGTATTTGGGTTTCTCCACACTTTTGAACGTCCGTCAGAACCGCCGTCAATTATACAATATCCGAAAAACCCAAATTCAACAATTGAGGAGATGATGATGTGTCATCATCCCTTAAGGCCACTTTACACGATTATAGAAGTCATATGACTTCTCATATGACCAGTCGGAAAAATCATTCCAAATCGTCTGAACGCACTCATAGATCTCACATGACTTCTCAAAAGCAAAAAGCATACATATGTCTTTTTTGACATTAGAACTGCAGCTAATTCCATTTGAGAAGTCAAACGCGATTTGTTGTTTTTATTGAAAACAATGGATAATTGCAGAAAAGTAATTTGGCACTTACAAAAATTTGTTTGACTTTTTTTCTTTTATTTTTGATTTGACAGATAACCATATAGAAAATCAAATGCGAGGTCAAGACGTGTAAAAATATGACTTCTATTATCGTGTAAAGTGGCCTTTAGTCCACTGAAAATCTGGCCCCAAGAATATATATACATACATCCACTAACCATGATTAGGTTTCACTTGAGTACGGCTTTAATTTGTGAAGCCAATATATGTAGGTATCTTTACTTTAGTTGTTTCTTAGGAAAAAAGTATGTATTGGTATGACAACTTTTTTTTGACGGTAAAACCATTTGTTTGAAATTGATATTAAAATGCTGATAGGTGGAACGTAAAACAATCGATGAAATAAGCTAAATGAATTTAAACGAGTATGAAGAAAAAAAACTTATAACAAAACAATCAACAGTACAAGACATTTATTAAGAACGAACAGGACATTGTAGACGCTTTTCGATTTTGTTGGGCATAAGCGATTCACCTATCTAAAACGTAAGCCCCTAACTCTTTTGAAAATAATTTCACACCCCCAAGTTCTCCCTCAAGGTCCCACTTTCATCCATATTAATTTCCCAACAGCCAGAGCCAGTAGAGAGTTAGCGCAGTGTCGTATTAGTTCGTGTTTGTACAATACACACACTTTCATACAAGCACACAATGAAACTTAACCCTGGGGCACCATGATTCTCCAAACACAGCCAACGTCCTCGTTGCTCTGCCACCACCACCACCCAACATTTTCAACCAGCTTTTAATAAGTTTAGCTCGTTCTATCACTTTCTCGTCCCTTTCCGATCGCCTTTCTCATCGTCATCCTCGTTTCACTCGGCTCCTCCGCTACTCTTGTACCAAGCGACGTCATCCATGTTGGATAAATTGCTCGTTTTCCCCCCTCAGCCCTTTGTCAACCATCAAACAATTTCCCATCAAGCAACCATCTTCGTTGCTGCTATGCTGCTCCCACTCCTCTCTCTTACATTTTCAGACTGCCCCCTCTGCATCATTCACCTCCCTTCTGCCTCCTCTTCTTCCCCCTCCACACAAAGCTCGTTTCAGCTCATTTCAATCTAGGATGGAAAATAATGTATTTTAAAGCTCGCGCGCCGCGCAAATGTTCTCCATTGATTTTTTTTTAAAGGGAAGCTCGAGCAGTCAGCCTTCCCATCCCAATTCTCACTGCCACTCCAACAACAACACACGACAGTAAGGGAGGGAATGAGGATTAGCGAAACTGGGGTGGGCGCTGACGCGCTGCTGGGACTGAGGAGGGTTGCTTGGTTGGTTAGTTTCATTTTGTTGGCTGGTGGTTGAATGAAGCACATTAAGTCCCCGGTCGGTCCGAGAAAGGGTGCGGCGGTAGTGGGAACGGAACATTCGTCGTGCGTACGTGGTGATTGCCTTTACTTGCCACCTCTTGAATACAGTAGCACCCATAGAACAATCTTCTGCTACCCTCAAACCACTAAAATTTGGCTTTCCCTTTGCTCTTTGCTGGTAAATTCCTCTTGCATACGTGAGCCAAGTGCACTCAATTCCAGCCCCAAGTAACCATCATCCCTGTCGTCGTACTCGTTGTTGGTCGCTCTCTATCTATTTCAATGACATTAATTTTTTGTTGTATTCCTCTTCCAGAACTTTTTACTTTTGCTGCCAATTTCCACCAAAAAAACGCTAAGCATTTGTTTATTCGAGCTGGAAAAAAAGTGTTCCCAGCATCACTTTTTTGTTGAGTATGTTATTATAAGTTTCATTCATAATTTCTCACAGCAACTGAAGTTTGACGAGACACCCAGAATGAGGCACAAGGACACGTTCGTAATCATTTTTCGTGGGAAAATGGAAAAATTGTAATGATTTTTTTTATACTATACAATCTTTGGAGCTCTTTTGTGTATGTTTTTTGTTGGTAGTGTTTTGTTTTATTTTGTAGGTTCATCGATTTAATAAATTCAAATATAATAGTAATAATTAGAGAAATAGAAATTTCATTTGACACAAAGAGGACATTATTTATAATTAAATTTTGTATGTGACCAATTCCTTTCACCCCTATTACGGTTGTCAATTATCAATTTGATATTTGATAAGCCTTGAAAATTGTTTTTTTAAACTCAATTTATCAATAAACTGGTCAATAATTGTTTTATATTTTTTAATTTTCTTGTTATTAGCAACTGTCTGCATCATTCTCAATTATCAAAACTTTAATAAGATGGATTTTTAAAAATTGAATTTTAAATTTATCAACTTTCAAATTGATATTTGACAACCGTAATAGGGACGTTTGTCTAATTTTTGTATGATGTTATAGTGGTCTTTTTTGGTAATTTATTTAAGGGCAAATGAAACAAATTACTTCACATTTTTTTAGGGCTTCTTCAGGGGTTTCTTTAATTTTAAAAATAGTTTAAATTATAAGTCTACATAATGTGTTTCAAATTTTATAAATAAATAAATATGAACTTACATTTTGAAATATGTATGTATGTAGGTATATGGTTTTTAAAAAAATATTAAATAAATTTGTTCTTTTTCGTTAACACATTTTTTTAAATGAAATAAATTAACAGTCAAAACAATACAAAATAAATAAACAAATTTATTAAAAACACTGGAGACTAGCAAACTTTAGGCCAAACGTAAATTATCACAGTATAGTATTGCTTTTTATGGCTAGAGCTTAGCTCACGATGGTATTCTCCCTATCTTCTTTAGTATTAATATTTCTTGTCCAATTTTGTTGAATGAGTTAGCTTTCCAAGGTAAATCTTGCAGTGGTTCGTTTTTCTCTGTCTGATATTTTTGTGTTATCAAAATTAGGTGTGTGTCCAGTTTGAATCATATGCTGTGAAAGCCCTGTTGCTTCTTTTCCATTTCTCACGTCTTATTTATGCTCAGCTATGCTTTTGCCAAAGCTCTAAATATACATAAAATTGCACGACTCCTCTTCCTTCCCGTTGAGTTCGGTCTACGTGCGTATTGGTATTTTGTATTGTTTTGTGTAAGTGTATAGTTAACATTATTATTATTATTATAAAGTTTCGTTAAGTTTAATAAACCTAGGCGGCGCTGGACTTGGATTATATGTAAAAGTGAGTATCTCGTTTTATTGGTGCTTGCATTGCTGCGCTAGTGATAAATACCATTAAAACGCATCTATTGCCGTCTTTAGGCGTTTTGATCTTTTTGTCATTATTTGTCGTATTATAAACGAGTCGCTTTTGAATTTGATACGTAAGTTAATACACTGCGTCACTTTTTTGAAGCCACTATTCTCAAAATCGTTTTTCGAGTGAAATACCTGTAGCAACATTTTTCTGGAAATGTTTGATACCCGTGAGCTGGTATATATTTCCCAATAAAGAAGACAAAAATTGAAGGATTATATTGGCATATATTTTCCAATAAAGAAGAAAAAAATTGAAGGATTATATTGGAAAATATATAGGATGTAAATTGTACATATATACATAATATGTATATGGTCATTTCCAAAATTATATGAATGAACTCCAAAAAATGGGGCACTTAATTGAGAAGACGTGCATTTTTTAAATAAAAGTTTAGAAAATTGGACAAAGGATAGATAAGTACATTCTATTTTAAATATGGGCTCTGGGAACACATTGACGTTAGAAGAAAGGGGATACATAGACACATCCAAGGAACTGAGACTGAATAGAATTAAAGTCGCTGTGAACAACTATTCAGCTTTTAGCAGAATAAACAGAAAACTATAAAAATATAAAAAAACGACGAAGCGGTTAGTTGTTTGGTTAACCAATTCCACACTATCAGCGCTTAAAATTAGGTCAAAAAGCTGGACACCAGCCAGTCTTGCGACGGTTTTGAGGAAAATTATTATAACCTGTGATAACATGTTGCCCAAGCAAATGAGAAAAAAACAGGTTCTAAGGTAACTACACAAGGAACTCCCTAGGAATTTCGCAAGGGAGCAATTAATGGAAATGAGTTGTGCTTTCGGTTTAATAATGACGGACCCGATGGTTAGAAGAAAAGAACTTATTTTAAAAAACAGTCGGACGTCCTATGTTTAGGGGCCAGTTATTGCTATCAAGAAAACGAATCATAGCCTATTGAATAGACCGGAAAATGAGAGGTTCAAAATTAAATTTTCTATTGGAATGGATAGCTCAAAAAATTTTAGCAGGAAAAGTTAACAAAAACCAACTTTTAAAAAATCAAAAAATCAAGGATATCTAAATTTTTTAATAAATTGTGCATAACTTTTTTTTAAGCAAAGATAGGGTCAAGACGTGCACAGACAAAACAAAGTAGAGACTAAAGGCCTTAATATGGCATGTTCAAAAATTAATATTTGTTCAAAATAGTCAGAGATATTCCCATTCAAACCTTATCATTTCTTATAATTTTTCTCAGTTTTGGCCCGAAAGTCCCTTTTTCGGTACAATATGGCAAATTTCACTTTCGTAAAAATGTTCGAAATCAAAATTTTGATATAATATGACATTAGAACTATAGAGAATTTATAAAAAGAATGTAAGTTCGCAATTTCGTTTTTCGGCTGTTTTTAAATGCGTTCAGACCTACAGACCGGACGGCTGGTCCGATTAACATAAGATTTGGTATTAGGTGCTAGGAACGTTAAATTTGTCATAAAGTACCAAAAAAATAGGCTTTCGGGCAAAAACTGCGGAAAATGATAAGAAATGGTAAAGTTTGAATGGCTATATCTCTGTCAATTTTTAAATAATATGGCTTTTTTAACATGTCATATTAAAGCCGTAAGACTCCAGTTTACTTTTTCATGAATGTCTTGAGCGTATCTTTGCTCCGAAAAAAGTTATGCGCGGTTTCGAAAAAAATTTAAAAATCTTTGATTTTTCGATTTTTTTTATGTTGGTTTTTGTTTACTTTTCCTGCTTAAATTTTTTCGTAAAATTTTTTGAACTATACATTCCAATAGAAAATTTAATTTTGAACAAAAAGTATTATAGGTATGTAAAATTGTCAAATTCCGCTTAATTTTCGAGTTATACCAAAAATACTGAAAAGTGGCCAGTGTGACCATTCTCTCAGAAACGTATGGGTGAATTTAGTAACATTTTTGGTTTTAAGCATGCTTATGGGCCAAACAAACATATTCAATAATAAAAACCCTTGCACGTAATTGTTCCTTTTTAAAAGGTCTATTCAATAGGCTACAGGACAAATTTTCGAATGGATTATGTACGATGTTTTCATTCGATTTGAAACACAAATACTATATTAATCAATGGCAATTAACAAAGAATATTTTTTTGGTAGTACAATTTTCAATTAAAAAGATATTTTGTATTTAAAATGTATTTTGCTGATTAATTCTGGTTAATTCATTTTTCGTACCCGCTGACTGACATGTCAAACAAAATGAAACAAATCGTTCCAATGGTTTGAGTTCCAATTTTTTCCTGTTCCATTAAAAGAATTTTTGTTAACGAAAAAGTTTTTCATATGCTTTTCAATCAGGAAAATTCTGTGGTAGGTTGTATGTGTGCATATATATGTACATATTCACATGTTTTCAGCTTGCAAACTGACATAATTTTCCTGTTCGCCATAAACGACCAACAGGAATTTCCTTTGATTTTCCAACATGAAATACTATTATCCACACCCAGGGTAGTTAGAAGCCAAAAAATAATAAAAAAAACGTGGAACATGGAACAAACTGTCTAATAGACCTAATAACAAAAATTGGTGGGCATTACTGATTAACAAGACAAAAAAAAAACCAATACAAAACAACAAGTATCATTATTTTTGTTAATTTTTCAAATTTTTTTAAGTGGCCTCAATCAAGTGACAAACTTTGTTTTTGCACTTCATTAATATAATTTAGAAAATTCCGTTGGATTTTTCAATACAACGAGGTATTGAAAATTATTCTTAAGAGTGTTCCGGACTGAAATGGTGATTTCATGAAAAAGATTGCGAAGCGTGTACTTGTCCGATCAAAACGATTAAGGTGCCTATGGACAGATAAACTTATTCTCTAGGACTTCATTGGAAAAAAAATTTCATTTTGTGCTCTAGATTTTAGTAAAAGCCTCTAAGAAATCGAGAAAATGGCTAAAATTGCCGTTTTTCAAAGCAAATGTAGCCTACACTATAGAATTTTTTGCAAAAAAATGTTTAATAACATAAAATTCCATATTTTTAAAATGCCACTATTGGACCTTATAAAAATTTTAGTAGTGCAAAATAAAAATGCTTGTGAATTTTGAAAAAAATGCATTTTTGACAGTCAATTTTTTATACCTAACGGTATTTTTTTGACATTTTTTTTTACAGTGGATATACATTCTAAATATTTTTTACGATTTTCATTAATTATATAATCATAATTGTATCATTTGATATTGAAATTTTTAATTCTTAAAAGGCACTTTTTCACAGAAAATGTATGTAAATTTGAAACTTAAAATCAGTTACTTTTAGAAATTTTTTTTTAGTACAATAATACGCCTGCTAGTGACCAGTTAGTAAAAATGCAGTTTTGTAAAACAAAGTATCTGATGAAAGTGAAAAAAATCGGTCTTTTACAGGGTGTCCCGCACCTGAGTGGAAGTATCTTAGGGTGTGGTTCCTGGCTATATTCTAAGAAAAAAACTGTATGGGGGGAAAGTTGTATCTCCCCTCCCTGAGGCAGGGGGGGCAGTTTCTGAAAAATTGACTTAAAATGCCAAAAAAAAACATTAAAAATCAACGAAAACTGATCTAATAATGTGCTATATTTTTTTTTTTGAAAGTTTATACTCCACTCTTTTATTTGGTTTTTAAATCAAGTTGTTAAAGCGAATAGTTTTTGAGAAATTAAACTTCAAAGTCAAATTTGTTTAAAAAATTTTTTTTTTCTTAAGTCGATATTTTTCAAAATTTTACGTCATTAAGTGCTATTTTCGTGTTTAATATTCGTGTTTGTGATGCATAATCTGAAAAATGGACTGCTCACGATATTAGCAAAATCTAATTTGAAAATACGTCATCTTTAACATGATTTCATACACTTATACTTACATTATTATGAATTAGGTATTTAATTAAATTATACATATTTTCAAATATATCCCACGCCCAAAACACAAAGTCGACTAATATAGTCCAACAAGAAAATGACTCACCTTCCACCTTTCAGCGCATTTTCTTGAAAATTCGGCAAATATAACTGTCTCATCGGGATGTTTCTTCTTGTGTTCTTCTCTGCATGTTTGTACAAAATACGCGTACGCCGTCATTCGGCCTCGGGGTTTCGCGTCCGCTTTGCCACGAATCATTGTGCTGTGTTGTTTCTGTAATTGAATTTGATGTTGTTGGGGTTGAGGAGTTGCTTGTGATTGTGATTGATTATTGTTTTCACTATTTATTTGCTCTTGTAGCGTTGTCGTTGTTGACGACGTCGTTTGTTGCTGATTCTGTGTATTTTTTTTAAATCAATAAACAAAACAAGAAAAGAGTTTTTTAAGACATCGTCATTACATTTGTGTTCCTTTGTGCACAAAATAAGCTTGATTGCTTTTTGGCATCATTGTTTAAATTAATCCCATAAACAAAAAAAATTATTGTCAACTAATCTTTGTAAACACATGAGCTGGAAATTGATATGATTAAATTCATAAAGCGATAGGTACAAACTTGTGGTACATATATTTTTTTTATGATAAATGATGGTGCATTTAAATTCATCGACAAAGTTTGAAAGGAATTACAGTGTAACATAGAACAGCGCAAACAATGTAATTTTATGCAATGTCGAACTCTTATCTCTTCTCTCGTTATAGATTATTGATTAGTTTCACAAAACATCACAAATACGACGAGAATAAACAAGAACAATAAATAATATGAATTAAATATAAATAAACATACATACATAGGTATATAGGTACATACAAAATATAATTATATAAACAAAAAACTGTTATGATAATAATTATTATATTACACAAATGTTATAATAACGAAAACATTTATTTTTAGTGTTTAAAAGTGTTAAGAGATGCACAATAAAAACACTAGAAAAAAGGAATAATAGAAACTTTAAGCTTGGTTTGATTCATCTTGTAATTGTGGTGTTTTCACGGGCATTTCGCTGTCGTTTTAACGATTACTGAAATTGTGAGAAAACTCATTTCGCAACATTTTCATTTTGATTGTGCGATAAATGTTATTTCATTTGGCGTGTTTAATTGAAAAAAAATATGGCTACAGCTAGCCCATTAAAATTTCCCTCAATGAACAACAACAAACCCAAAAGTGGCGAGAAATAAGGCAGCATAAAGTGGATATTAAAGTTTCGTAAAGTTCAAACTAAAGGTAGAATTAGAATAGTTGGAAGCCAACGTAAGTGGTCGTACGAAACCGAGCGAAAACAAGAAATTCATATGACGCACACATAATTGCGATTTGGTACTTTTCGTTTAGTTTTCGTTAACTTTTGCCCCCGGACGTGAGAGCGCTCACTGACTGCTCTTTCGTAAGTGGGCAAATGCAAAATCAAAATGGTGGAAGCAAACTAAAAAGAATTTGGCGCTCGGTGCAGTTTTCAACTTTTTTTTGTTTGATGAATGAGTGAAGTAAAATCTTAAATTTTCTTTTAATTAATTCACATGAACAATATCACATGGAATTTTAGTGGTTTCGCAAAGTAAATAATTAAAAGCCTATCACTATATGCTGTGAATAAATATGAGAAAATTAACATTGAACATACACATTTTTTTTCACTTTCAACCACTGAAGTGCATTATGGGTGACTTGCGAAATTGACGTTTCGGAAAGCTACTTTTCGGTTGGTTTTGACCTTAAGGCGACGCTGAACTAGGTTGTAAAAAAGATATTTATTACTTGAATGTTGGTAGCCTTTGCATTTACGTATGAATTTTTAAGGGGCGAATACTTTTGACATTACCAACGTTCAGATAAAATACAGAGTGAATATAAAAGTGAGGATAGCTTTTTATTGGTGCTTGCAATGCTGCGCTAGCTATAAATAGCAAATTACAATAAGAGTTTGACATATGGCAACAATTGTTCGAAATTACAAGCTAAATATTTCTTGCAGGTAGGTACCTATTGCAAACTTTTTCCTTCCCACCAATAGGCATTGAAATAGGTAAATCGATGTAAGAAATTTGGTTTGATTCATCGATGCAAGAAATTTACGTCAAATTTTACGTGTTGAGGTAGACAGACAAACTGTTATTGGTTCAACACCTCAAAGGCCATAATTGATAGGTAGGTATGTATGTCTTACAACTTGAAGCGAATGACTTGGCTTTTTATGTCGTAGGCTCTCAGTGTATAAAGCTTGTTTTATTTTTGGCTGAATTACCCGCAGTTTCACAGTGCAAGTTTAAACTCTACTTTTGGTTTAAACTAAAGTTCAACAACTTATTCGGTTTCACAGTGTTCTTTTAATCCTTGAACTGAGTTCATTCTGTAGTTTAAATTAAACGACAGTATTCTGCCGTTTAAACTTGAGTTCAACGTGGATAGCATTGAAATTCAAGCATTCTCATATTTTCAACTCTCAATTGACAACTACCATAAGACGGTGTCCACATTGGGTATGAAAAAGTGGATTTTTAATGACTTTTCAGTATTCACATCTCACTTCAATGAAGGAGCGGGAGCAATATATGAATACTGAAAAGTCATTAAAAATCCACTTTTTCATACCCAAATGTGGACACCGTCTTTCGTAATGATGTTCATTTTCGACTGTGTGCGTGCATGTATCAAAATGGGTACTCGCTCGTTCCTTGTGTGTGTAGGTACCGTACCTACAACTTTGTGAGAGTGAAAAGAGAAAAATACACGTTCGATGGAGAATAAATCACACTATCTTCTAAAATGCTGCCAAGTTGCATTTATATAATCTTCTTAAACTTCGTTTAATTGAACTGAAGTTCATTTTGCACTGTGAAACCGAACGAGTTTAACTAAGAATTTGAACTGACGTTCAGGTTCAGCTGAGCTTAAGTTTAAACTTCCACTGTGAAACTGGGGTTTAGTAAATCTTCTATTTAAATACAATTAAAATTAATCCTCAAGGCCATGTGTCAATTTTAAAAGTTCCAATAAATTTGATACCTAGATAAAATGTTGACGTTTCCACTAATTGAACCACCGCATAAGTGTACAAAATTAAATTTGCAACGATTAATCCAATTGATATAAGGCCTAAACACCGTCACGCATGACTTAGGTAGGTAGGTATATGCACAGCACACATATCTAAGGTACCTATTATCTTGCGTAG
The DNA here is from genome assembly GCA_963921185.1 of Dasysyrphus tricinctus. Classification (NCBI taxonomy): domain Eukaryota; kingdom Metazoa; phylum Arthropoda; class Insecta; order Diptera; family Syrphidae; genus Dasysyrphus; species Dasysyrphus tricinctus. Next base: position 91,108,316 of record OY992532.1, read on the forward strand.
GTTGTCATAAATGAGAACTGTCAGAAGAAATTCAAGATGGCAGCCTTACGTGACCCCGTCCGCTGTATTACAACAACAGCAAAGGAAACAAACACAAAAGGATAGTTTAAATAACACTAAAAACCAGGAAGGAATGTTGTTTGCATGATAAAATAATGGTAATAAACACTAAAAAGCTTGGAACAATTGTACCTACCTATTTGCTAATAATTAAGTAACAAATGAACACAACACACAACAAATTTTGACGTTTAACGAGTGGGGGTCACGGGATTCGTCATTTTCCACTAATTTTGATGGATGCGCAGAACTGAACAAAAATGAAAACGCTAATGATTTAGGTATAACCCTTATTATGTGTACCTACATATATGTACTAACAGAGGTAGGTAGTACCTTGTATTTTAATATGTTGTAGGGTAAGTGTACCGGTATTTTATATGTGCAGCAATAAGAATTTTACTTTTTGGTAGCCGGCTACATAGTACATTCACCCTATTCTCAGTAGTGTTTATTATTATCAAATACTCTAGCGAAACTACCTAGCTAAATAACAAATTAAAATTGCATACAGCACATTACCTACCTAGTAATCTTACCTGTCAATAATTATTTCGGCCCCATATTGTCTTGGTAGGTAGGTGCATACTAGAACTAGCAGCAAAAATTTGTGTTTATCCATACCAAAACTAAAACAATTTATTAAATACACCTACATATTTATCTATCTTCATATCTACCTACTCTGAACAAATATCAATGATGCAACCGTTTTCCCGCCAAAATCAAAGACGCTACACTTCTTTGTTTTTAGTTGTTGCTTTTTCTCGCATTCATGTTCGCTCGCGTGTTCGATTTAGTTTTTTTTTTTTTGTATTATTATTTTTCATTTTATACTGTATTGTGTGTAAAGTGAACATCAAATGTATAAATATAGCTACATACACAATCTTCAACACCCGTCATTCATTCATTCATCCGTTCATTCAGAACCATAACCATAGCAGCAAAAGTTATAGATACGATACCTACCTATGTATATAATTTCAATATTTACAAAATAACTTCAGTCGACCCCCCGAAAACAAAATCATCACACACTTCAGTGTAGGGTAGCGTATTATAACAATGGCATCAGCATGAGTCTTCTTCCTCATAATAATAATAAAAATATATATATAACGAACAGCACAAAAACACACATAAAAACCTTAAGCCGGTGCGCATAGTGTCACTGCTCACTGCATACCTAAAAACTTATTAATCAGTCCGAAAAGTGTTATTCGTTTATCTGTGAGCCTAAACAAGCTCTCTCGCAAGTCGCAAACGACGACGTCAACGATGTTGATTGCACTCTCCGCACCACCTTACATGACCGACCATCTCAATACATTGGACAAGGTGGGAGCGAGGAGGCGAAATATACTACTATATGTTCTCAGGAAAATAATATACCTACGACAGAAAAAAAAACAAACAAGCCTCAAGTGAATGTATCCATAACTCGCACCTGTTTGAGATACTTTGACGAGGAGGTGCAATTATATGTGACAACAAAAACGAAGGCGCACGTGATTTTTTTTGTAAGCTAACAATTAGTACGAAATGGATGTTAGTTAATTTAAATGTACACATTAAAAAGAGAGTTTTGCGATCGAGTAAGCATTCAAGCGCTAGTTCTAAGTGTGATGTCATTTGACATTAGTTCGAGACATCAGTATAAAGGTAGACTTGACAGGATAGAAATTAACTCATACAAATTTTACTATCTTGGCTTCTATGAATAATCAAATATTTTCACCAATTTTCAACAACGTTCCAGTTTCGGGAGGGGACTCATGTTAGAAGTTCAAAATTGTTCCCTTTCACTGAAAAAAAACACCCTTTAACTTTAAATATTTTTGTACTCTTTTTATTCTTGTTGCTTGTTATGACAAATGAAATATGTGGACCAAGTTTCGTGTCAATGCTGTTGGAATTTGGTAATATTTGTCTCTTGTTCTTCTGACAGTGTTGCCACCTTGGCAACACTTCTTAAAAGTAATGTAAGGACATTAACTATTTGTATACTAAAGCTCAACCCGTCAGGTCAAAATGAAAGGTTGGTCTCACTAACAGCCCCACTAGTAGTATAATCCTTTCGAAACGTACGATATGTCCGTAAAATTATTTCTTTAAATTTTTTGAAAACTAGTTTGTTCCTATGGATTTTGACAGTTAATTGGGAACATATCTAAGAAATTTGAAGTTACCAAACAGATCTACCATTTCACACACAATTTATGTTCTTGTTCTGAAAAGAAGAGAAAATGGTCTTGTTCGGTTCGCCGTCGGTAGTTTGTATGTTTGTGAAAGACTTAAAACCGAATCAGTAAAGCGCGCCATTTACGGTCAAACGATCGTAGTGACGGTCGCAATGTCTTAGAGATTTTCAAAGAGCCTCAGTTCGAACGATTTCCATTCATACTAGAACCTGTCGATTTTCTATTGAAAATCTCTTTGAACCCTGCGACCATCAATCAAAAGTTTAAGTGAGCTCCACTTTGTATTCCTTTTCGCCCAGGGGGGTCATTCCGTAATTTTCAAAATGATAATCGCCAAACCGATTATCGTTATCAATTATTTTATTCACGTAACAAAACCACCATCGTCTCGTCTATCGTTTTTTTTTGTCAAACTGTGGATGAAATGTAATTGGCTGCATTACAGTCATTCAATTACAGTCGCATACAAACTAACAATCATGAACAAAGTATTAAGTGAGCATGAAAACTATTGCAAACGATATGTATTTAGGTATCGTTTTGACGATTGTCGACATACGTGAAGCAAATGTTAGATTTTCAAAACGATATCGCCCAAAGGATAGTTATTTTCAGTTTTACGGAATGCAAGGCTATCGTCAAAACTTTATCTTTGGGTAATAATCGTTTTACGGAATGAGTGCCCAGGTAATTGTTTTATTGAACTTAATTCATTCGGTTTCTTTAGAGTCCAGTTATAGCGATCAGGAAAACGAAACAGGAAAAATTTTCGATATATTAAATCGATTTGAAAAATAAAAAAAAAATGCTACACTAATAAATGACAGATAATAAACTGAAAGAATTTTTTTTCTAATAAAATTTTCAATTGAACAATTATTTTATGTTTAAAATGTATTTATGCATTTTCCTGACATAAATTCATTTTTCGTGCCAGCTGATTGAAATATCAAACAAAATGGAACAAATCTTTGCAATGATTTGATTTCCAATTTTCTTCTGTTATGCTGACAGAATTGGGGACGAAAAAATTGTTGTATGCTTTTCAATCAGGAAAATTTTTACGGTAGGTGTTGTAAGTGTGCATAATTTCACATGTTTTCATAAACCTATTCACCCAGCAAAAATAGTGAATTTATGAGCGTTCATACAAATTTATATGAGTGGTCCTGACTACTCTCCGAAAACTTATTCGAAACCATTCGAAGTAACTCTTCAAACATATTCACTGACCAATTTTGTCGGTATTTCTTGGATCCTTACAAAATTATGTGTCGCGCGAACATACTAATACTAATACTTTTTGTCTTCACGGATTTATTATTTTTTTAGCGCATCATGCTTGTTTTAATCCGTTTTGTTGTGAAAACTTTAAAAACAAATTCGGTTAAAAATATAAACCAACGTTTGACATCTATCCGTCACTCCCCTTCAAGTAAACGAGTCCGTTTTATATCCGCAAGCGTAGTAAACAACGTATGAATGACATACAGTTGCGTGCACGTAATTAGAAACTATTTCAAAATCACTTTTATTCCTTCCGTATCTCCTGTGTTTCGGTCCTTAACCTCTCCATTTGTCGTGACCAAATTTTGTACCTTCTTACTAAGCAAAGAAACAAATTGAATTGAAGTGAAGTGCCGTTATTTTACATAAAACCCATAAATTGTTCAAATTCACAATAATCGATCGTGCACATAATTAGAAACGAGTCGACAAATTAAGGAAGGGCAAATGTTAACACTGAAAGCACTTTTTTCAACAGTTCTGTCCAACTTCTAGGTATGTTGGTGATTGAAGTAAACAGGTACAAGACCAAATAAATGCTATCAGCAAACTCTGACAGATATGTCAACTGGCTAGAATAAAACGTCACTGTTGATAGCAACAATTTGGAAGTTGTTTAGGAGTTCATCTACCTCGAAGTAAAAATTTATCCCACATGTCAGTGGAGATCCGACTTAGATGGAAGGCCACCGACCCTTCATGAATTGAGAGCCGGGTAAGTAATTATAAGTAAGTTAATGTTTTATAGATTACAGCCAAATCAGAAGGGGAGTCAAATTTTTTGCATATTCGCTCTGAGCTAAAAATGAAAAACACAAACTCTTGTTTGACAACTCGGGATCTGCTCGGAATTAAAAAAGAAAGCGCTTTTCGGCAACGCAGAGTATTTGATAATTCTACACAAAGTGGTCTGTGATGCACATTCTTAGTACTGAAAGATATGCAACTTCTTAGCTGCCAGCCGCACATGGATAGTGATAAATGGTACGTTCCGCTTTAACGATAGAAGAAAGCATTTTGTCTTGAAGCATTATAAATCCCATGCAGTTTTTATTCCCACGGGACAATGCTCAACAAGATCAGAATTTAATGAGCTTTTCATACACTCCCATGAACAGAGATATGAATCTACCACCGAATATGAAAACCTGAGGTTAATGTCGTCAACAAAGCAATTTAATGGATTAGAAATTTCAGGTAAGAGATGATTAATAAATATGATACAGATAGAGTCGGAGCGCACCTCACTTCCGTACCCAAAGTTGAACGAAACTTGACGAAACCTTCCACTCCGCAATTATAGCCGCGTGATATGCTTTCCGTGTATTCGCTTGTTTTCTTCCGACCACTTAAGTGCCCCTCCGAGCATTATGGTTATAGCTTAAGTTGCTATATTAAGATTATTTTTGACCAATTCTTTGTTTAGTTTTAGTTTTTAAGATTTCTCTTATTCGGCTTTTTTGGTCTCGATAGATTATTAATGAAAGATATTCATTAGTTTTCCCGACGTTTCGACTGAGTTTTCAGTCTTCTTCAGGGGCACTTTATTAAACATGAAAAAATAAGCATATTAGAAAATGTACAATTTCATATACAAATTAGTCATAAGGATCAACTTACAGTATTTTAAACAAATTTAGTTTTTTAACATTTGTAAAATAAATAAAATAAAAACAGATGGTTTATTATTACAAAATTTTGTAAAGCTCTTTTGAGCACCTCTTAATTAGAAGTTTTGTCAACTATAAAAACACAGACAAAAAGAAGCAAAAAGAAAAAACCAGAGAGAGAGAGAGAAAGAAAGAAAGAAAGAAAGAAAGAAAGAAAGAAAGAAAGAAAGAAAGAAAGAAAGGAGGAAAAACAAAAGTAAAGAAATAAATAAAGAAAGAAAAAAGGTTATGTAGAGACTAAAGAACAATACACTGACGAAATGCACTGTGTGTCCTGCTTTCTATTCTTATTGTTTTTGTTGTTTAAGATATGTAGTGTCTCCAAAGTGTATCTCTTCGACCAGTGTTTCTCAGATTGGAGAATTTCTGCATTTGCAAAATCGGGAACATGGTTATTCTCTATGCTGTGACTGGCAAGGGCTGTTTTTTGTGAGCTTTTTGTTTTTATGTCCGACTTGTGATTAGAGATTCGTTGCTTTAGTAGTTGTTTTGTGGTGCCAATGTAACAAAGCTCACAGTTCTCTGTCTCACTACCTAAACAGTTAATTTTATACACCACATCAGCACACTGATCCTTTTCATTCCTCTTAGTCAGTTTTGTAAACAGAGTGTTGAGGGTTTTGTTCGATTTGTAGGCCAAGTTGGTATCTTTGGCATTGTTTGAGATGGTTTTCTTAAAATTTTCCGAAAGCTTTGGAACATAAACCATGCTCTTGAAAAAATCCAGCTGTCTTTTCTTTTTTAATGTTTTGGTGGTTTCTCTGGTGCCGTTCAAGTAACTCACGAATAATATCCCAGGGATATCCATTGTCAACAAGGATCCTGGTGAGCTTTTCCTTATTGGCGGGGTGGAATTTGCTATCACTTATCGTAAAAACTTTGTTGACAAGATTGGAAGCTGTATTAATGATGATGTGTTTAGCCTGATTCGATCGAAAGTTGACAATTCTTCCAGATGCAGTGTCTTTTTGGTGCCAATCAAACGAGAGTCTGTTCATCTCACGGTGGATTTGTACGTCCAAAAATGCTATTGTTTTGTTTTCTTCTTTCTCAACTGTAAACTGGATTTTGGGGTTAAAACCATTAAGACAAAGCATTACCTTTTCCACTTCACGACGATCTATAACTGCATATATGTCATCAACATACTTCGCGATAAATTTTGGTGGATTAATCGTTGCAAGAGACTCTTCCAGCAAAAAATCCAAAACTAAATCAGCGATGGTGGGTGAAAGTGGATTACCCATTGGAACTCCTTGTATTTTTGCTTATATAAATTGTTCTTATATTGCAAAATGTTGTTGTCTTTAAGACAAAACTCCAAAATTTCTACAAACTTATTCAAACTGAGGTTTGTATTATCATTAATAATATTCCACTTCTTCTTTACGATATTAATCGCAACTTGTATTGGAATATTCGTGAACAAAGACACTGCATCGAACAAAATTAAAATATCATCTTCACCTATTTCCAAGTTCCTAGCCTTTTCAATAAATTCAAAAGAATTTTTTACCGTGTACCTCGAATTGTGCGTGACACAGTGTAAAATTCTCCCGATGTATTTTGATAGTTCATAACAAGGAACTTTCATAGATGACAGAATAGGTCTTAGTGGTACATTCGGTTTGTGGATCTTTGGCAGTCCATAGATGGAGGGGAGCTGTGCAGTGTATGTGGTCATGGTTGATTTTTCTTTGTCGGTTATTAATTTGTGTGTGTGAAGATATTTGATCAATTCTTTGTTTTTGTTCTGAAGAGAAGAAATAGGGTTATTTCTTACTCCTCTATAGACATTTCTGTCTGATAGTAGTTCGAGCATTTTATCTTCGTATTCGCTTTTATTCATGGCCACAGTGACGTTGCCCTTATCAGCTGCGATGATGACGATGTTTTTGTTTCTTTTTAAGAAAGAGGTCGCCTCCTTGCACACCTTAGAGACATATTTACCAAATTGACCATTGTTGTTATTTCTTTGAAAAGAGTGAATCATATTGCCAAACTTAGATCTCATCAATTCCTGTTCCCTTTCATCTTCTACACATCTTATTACCTCTTCACCATCTGCTATGAGCTGGAAAAGAGGGAAGTTGTCTCTTTCTATTGGCAAAGCGAATTTTTTGCCCATCGATAGAAGCCATCTGATTTCTAATGGGAACTGGGTGGAACTTTTGTTAATAAACCATTTCTCGTTCATTTTTATATTAAAAAATCTCCACAGCGATGACTTTAACTTTTCTATTTTTTGTGAAATTGATTCTTGTTTTTTTTTATGCTGAAATTTTTGTAGACTTGTTTCTGTTTTGAAGTGAATTGTTTGTACTCATCAATTGAAAGTTTGTTTTTAATGCGTTTGTCAATCAGTCTGAGTGTATTTTCTGTTGTTTTTATTGTGTGGCAAGTTTCGGTGATCTCAATGTTTAGGAACTTCTGGTGGAATTTAAACTCTATTTTCTTGTATATTGTTTGTGATTGAGAATTCTTAAGAAGAAGTTTTGTCGCGTTTGTGGAATTTTGTATGTGGTTGGGCATAAGTCCATAGTCTCTACATGTTAATAGAAATATTCTATTTTGTTTCTGTTTTGCTAGTTTCTTTTGTAATTTACTGTACTGTTTTAAATGTAAGCAAACATTTTCTCCGTATTTGTACCTGATATGCTGGTAATAATTTTATAGCTTAAGTTCAATGAGAAAGTTGATTCAAGAAAAAAAATTGAAGGAGCAAAATCTTTAAGATGTTCTTTTTCTTGGGTAAATTTGTTCTCTCTTGTTACAACTTTTAAGAAAACATAGTTTTTACTTATTCTTATGATTTCAAAATTGAAGACAATATTATAATGATATTGGATCACACCTACTCATCTTCTACGTTGCATTTACAACCGAAAAACAAAAATCAAACTCAATAATAATCTAGATGCTCTACACTTAATATTCAAGAGTTTTGATTTAATTTGCCACCTGTATAACGCAAGCAATTAAGTAAAATATGTAGGTACCTAACTATCTAATAAAATTATTCAATCTCGATTGGTATTTATTACTTCGTCTATTTGCCCCCATTTAATCTCCTTTATCCTACAACTGGATTTATTTAAAAAAAAAAAAAAAAAACTCAGACATATAAAGTCAAAGGCAAAAAGTCAACTCGTGATATCATCAGAATGCATTCAGAAAAGAAAAAGTTGGAACAAGGAATAAAAACGAAGCAAACTAAACCTGTTTTCGATTTTCCAAATCGTGCTTCATGCGCTGGGGTTTCTTCTTCTCCACCAACACCAACTGCTGGATGGCCGTCTTTTTATTCGCCGAGCATCAATTCTTCCTTCACTGTGTACCTACTACTATATTGGAATGTTTTTATTTATGTACTTATGTTCGGCGTACAAAGAAACTCCAAATGCAACATAATGCCATGAAAATCTACCTATGTGTATGTTTGTTGCCTTGCCTGCACAGTCACCGGCTGAACATGCTTTGCTGACGAGAACGACGAACGGAACGACATTTCGAGGAGCTCCTTCAGAGGTTATATTTGCTATTTCTTTAAATTTACCACAAACCACACCGCGCGGTGCTCCCCAGGGAAGCAGAAAAAAATCATAGAAACAGAAAGGAAAGCAGATAAAAGTCTGCTTAACGTGTTTTCTGTGCCTTGTCTTGTATTTCACCCCCACCAACTTTTTTTCTACGACATCGCCCGCTGTAAATAGAAGATACAATACAGAAAAAGGGCCCAGACTTTTGTGGTTTGGCTACCTACATTCATTTTATATCCAATTTAAACGTCTGTCTTCAATAAAATTGGTTTTTCTTCAACTGGATGAAAATTGAAGAAAACAAATTTATGTAGGTGAAATTAAATGTGTTAATAAGATTTTTTTATTTAACAGCATCTTCCTCATAAATGACGTCGCCACTTCCACTTCCACTGCCACCGCCACCACTACTACCACCCGCTGGTTAAGTTGTTTTAGTTTTGTTCTCGAAATAGACAAAATCATTTTACATTCACAGGTGGTTATCGTACGAGTAGATAGAAAAAATGTAGGTTTGTTTGAAACAGCTGTTTTCAGCATCAATATACAATATACATATAGTAGGTAGGTAGTTTGTAACTTTTACATTCGAAAATAGTTGTCACCTTGAGAATGGCGTGGCGTCAAAGAACCGCGCGAGCTTGTTGGTAATGTTACCTATATGATGCGGGTTGTTCGTAATTTAAGCCATGTTGCCGGTTATTTTTGACCTTTTTATGGGTAGCAAAAAAATGCATACATATATTTACATGTATCTGGAATGCAGCAGATAAAATAAAAGTGCACGACAAACACGACCAACTACGAGTACATCCATCGTTCGACGTGGCATTGCATGGTTTCGCAACCAAATGCTGGGTGTTGGCCTTTTATGGCATGGAAAAGGAGCCTTGCGCGTACTCCATGGGAAGGTTTTGTTTGAAAATTAATTGGACAGAGAACAGTAAGATATTCAAGTTCCAAGTGGGAAAAAAGGAGTATTTTATTAACTTGATTGGTGGTGTATTCTTTTTCTGGGAAATTGTTTGTGAAACTTGTCGAAACTACTTGCTGATCTCTGCCTTTCCTATTTTAAGTCAATAAGAATTGATCTGCTCAATTATCAGTATACACGTGCAAACAATTATTATCGGCTTCTTCGAAGATAACTGAAGTGTGTTACTAGGGCATTAATTGTTATAGGTACACAAATTTCTCTTTGGCAAAAAAGTTGTCCTAGTTTGCTTTCATAAAGAATCAAACCAACTTAATGTTGACATTTGAAATTGAATAAATATGTATTTATGTTTGTGTGTATATGTAAAAATAACATAATGTAAAAAATGAATGATAAAATCAATATTTCATTTTTCCAAATTTTCAATGCTAATCAATCATATTTTTATATACATGTATGTATGTACAGTACATACATATGCATAAGTAGGAATATACAAGTTAAACGTAATTTTTTAGGATGTTTGTATGATATTATAAGTAGACATGTTACATGTAGTACATAGGAACATACCTATCTACTTAATAAATAAAACAAGTACTTTCGGGAGTTCAATGATCTTCTTGGTTTTTAACATACCTACATACATATAACTGATGTCATGTTAAAAAATAGAAATGGTAGTCAAAATTTGTAATTATTAACACTTTGTGATGGGGTTTATTGTCTTTGGCTAAACAACAATCAATTATTGTCACGAAAGTTCAGGAAAACAAGAAAGAGAAAAAAAATACTTTATGTAGGTAGGTACATACCTAACCGAGAAATCTTACGTAAATTAAACTAAACGTAGGTATAAGTATTATAGAAGAATAAGTACGTACCTAGAATATAATTGAAAAACATAACCACCATTTCTTTAAATTCTTTAAAGGTCATTGGTTCCATTTAAAAGCGATTTGATGACAAATAAAATAAACATAGGTAGAAAATAAATAATTTGCATAGCTGAGTAATAAAAAGACCGTTTGCCTCCAACTCATTATCAAAAACTTGACGCGGGTGACGTGATGTTATGTATGAATTTTGAATAGGTATTAAATAAATTTAACGGGAATTCCGATAGTAACGTACGTAATAAAGGAAGGAATCAATATTACGAACAAAAAATTGGTAAAAGCAAATACATTTTTTTAGGGAGTGTTTATATGCTTTTAATAATATTTTATATTTTGAAAGGGTAATATTCCGATGCAACTGGTCTATTATCAGTGCAAAAGTGCACTCTCTGAAGTTAGTGCCTAAAAAAGAATGAAAGAGAAAATAAAGCGGCAAAGTTTACAACTTAGACATTGATTTAAGCAAAAACCACCCACTACCACGCCCACTGTTTCTATTTTTGAGCTTTCTTCTTATTAATCCTCTGGGAATCTGTTATTTATTTTTGAAATACACCCACTGCCACGCAAAGTTTCCTAATATGTATTATTGTTTTTCCCTTACTTAAGATGGCACTCACAGTCAAGTTTGAATTACAGCCAACCAAACCAACATACCCATCTATGCTATGCTATGTATCTTTAAAAAAAATTGTCTTGCAAATTACGCAGGAGTAGATAGGTAGGTAGGTTCCTCTTTTCATGAAAAACTTTTGATAGCTTTATAGATTCGGCGGAAAACCCCTCGATTCCTGCCAAATTACAACAACACAGCCGCTCCAATAGGTACCTATCAATGAAAACCTTATGCGCTACTAGCACGTGCTACCTATTTGTTCTGTTTATCGGCAATGCATTCTTCATTCGGAATTCAATAAACAATACCTACACCAGCCTTAATACCTATCAACGTAAAATTGACTTGCTTTAACGTAAACTTTGATGCCGCATTTAACGTAACAAACCGGCATTATTCTTGCAGTTATCTATCAAAATACTGGCAAAAAAATGGACAGATTCATTGGTCATTATACTGGCAATTTATGTATAAATAAATTGGGTGGCGCAATAGCTCGAGTAGAACCAGGGCCTAGTGACTTACAACTAACATTCCTGTGTTCGTGTTGTTGGCAAGAATGGAAGAGACCTACAATTTTGTTGCCGAGTCCGGACGGACTGACTAGACTACAACTTATTATTATTATTAAACGCGAGGAAGTCTTTTAATATAGCAAGCACATCTTTTTGTATTGATAGGTCGTCCAATTTTCATTAATTTCATTCCAAAGGGAGTGAAATGCCGAGAGCGCCAAACATATACATATTATGCATAACGAAAAAAATAATAATAAAAAAAAGAGAAACATAAATGTTCTCTTGCCATCCTATCTTTGTGATAGGAATAACTAAAACACACAAGCCCGCCCGGCCCAAATCAAACCATTAAAAAAGTATTTTGCTTAGAGAAACCCAAATCAGAATGCGAAAAAATATATACATTTATGTATGTATGTATACACATGGTACGATATAATAACAATACATTTTACTCTTATAATGACAACAATTTTTGTTATGTATCGACTCTCGGGTGACGACGGTTAACATATATTTTTTGTTTGCACATTTTGATGTAATCGACCGAAACATCATTATCGTCATCACCACGTGGTCAATATGAGATCTGATTTTCGAACATTGAACATAAAGGAGCTTTAACTTATGATAATAATTGAGTACATACATACATAGGTATATGCATTTTGATAAAGAAATGACAAAGAAAAAAAAAACAGCACATACAAAATTATGTATGTAGGTATTTGGTGAATGGAAAGATAGTGCTTGGGAAGTCGGTCAAGGGTTTATCTTCTAGCCTTGGGCTTAGCGCGAGAGAAGCGATTGTAATTTATTTAATCGTGAGGCAAACACAGACACACTGCTCTACTTGTGTCAATTAAGTGCGTTGTTGGTGCGCATTTTGTTGACGTAGCTTTCATAATTTGGAAGAATAGGCGCATGGAAATTTATCAGAAGGAAACCGTTCTAATATAGGTACCTAGGAACATATACCTACACCTACAACACAAAATGTTAGCAATCCTTCTACAGATGATATCTCATACATCAGATAGGTACCTACCATTTTTGAAAATTAAGAAATAATCCTGTTTGGTAGAGATTATTGTATTAATTTAATTAACCTTTTGTTTCTGTTATTTCTCATGTTTACTCGGTAAGTAGGAATAAGAAAATAGAAATAGAAAATAAGTTTTTTTTTGTAATTGCTGTGCGCAACGCGCCCCACATAGGTACCTACCTACTGATTTTTTCGATTCCGTTTGGCTGAAAAAAGAAAAGTGTAAACAAAAAACGATCGCTTGGAAATTTTGAACATTTCTTGTCTCAGGCGACTGAATAATCGCGCGATTGAAATCGCAATCAAATCAATTTTTTTTTGATCGAAGATCAATTTTGCAGATCTGGATTTATTTAACATGTTTTATCTCATATAAAACTTCTTTTGTCTTGTGGGCCGGGTTATCAGTAAAATAATGAACTAGAATTTTACAGGTTTTTTGTTTATGTTTCTAAAAGAAATAACGGGTGCATCATTTGAAATTAAGAAATTACCTTTTGAAGAGCCACCCTAATGTAGGTACATTATGTAATAATTCAAATAAAGATGAGCCCAACTGTTATACCTGGGCGAAACGCAATATATGGAGTAGAGCTCACTTAAACTTTTTTATTTGAACTTAATTCATTCGCTCCACTAAAACAGAAGAAAATTATTTTTAATTTTTCTTCAAAATCATAATTATAGTGGGGCTGTTAGTGAGACCAACCTTTCATTTTGACCTGACGGGTTGAGCTTTAGTATACAAATAGTTCATGTCCTAACTTTACTTTTAAGTAGTGTTGCCAAGGTGGCAATACTATCAGAAGGACAAGAAAAGGGTTGCCACTTACCAGTTTAAATCCCGAAATGTTGCTTATAAATCAACAACCAAGGGTCGGGCGATGACCCGAGAACTCCCATTGGCTTCAGCACCCTTGAAACCATAGGACTAGATTATTTTTTTCTCCCACCCCTCCCCTTACACTAAGGGGATGGAAAAAAGTCGTTTTGGGAAAAAAAAATGAAAAGCCAAGAAAAGTTAGAAAAATATTTTTATCAATCTACTAGGTACCTACATTGCATCCAAAGTTGATGTTACAAAAACAACATGGGATCCTGCTTTTTATCTGTATCTATCTCAGTGATCCAAAAATTACTATTGTGAATGTGTCTTAAAAGTGCCAAGAAAAGAGGCAACAGATACGTGAAAAATAAACAAACATAAGTCAAAAAGAGATGGGTATATAACTAATACCAAAATCGTGTTTCATGAGAATACTATAGAGTGGATATACAATGCTAATACTAAATTTCCACATAGCATTAAGCATTTAATAAGATTTACATCAAATCTCCTTTAAATCTCGAAGATTTGCCACACAAATTTATTACGTAAATTTATTTCGTCTCGCTGTGGCTCCATTGGCAATTTTTGAGGCAATTGTAATTGGAATGGCAATTTATTGCTTGGGTGGGCATTTTCATTGGCAGGCAATTTCAATTATAAAATGTGTGTATAGAAATATTTGACTGCAAATGCAGCCAAATGCTGTTCAAATCCCCTGTTTTTATTAAAATTTAATTTTAATTCACTTTATTTTGTCACGTGCGTTCTCATATTCTACGATTTAATTGAAAAAATCGATAATGAAGCCATTCACAATCACGGGGAACCCCATTTTTCCTCAATTTATTGCCTTGACGATGGAAATCAATTATTGCCTCTCATCTTCTAGGCAATATTGCCATTGTCATTAACAAAGCGTCTCCATTTGCATTATAAAAGGCAATAGCATTGGGTGAGGCAATTTATTGCCTCAAATATTGCCAATGGAGCCGCTGGGTAAGAATTTAAGCTTGTTAAACCTCCCTAGGACTCTGTTTAGATTTGTTGGTTTCACTACATACGTAGTGAAAAGTCATGTCGTGTATACACTTTGTAGTTTTCACACAAATGTATTTCTGCATGCTCATGGAATATTTGCAAATTCGAACATTTGATTTTTGACACCGTATGAGTATGTCTGCTCTCGATCTCGTCCAACCATATAGGTACCTAGGTAGAAAATTAGGAACTGGACGCACAAGCGAAAATGAACAAAATGGAATGAAATAGACCATTTTGGCTATGAAACGTGACTGCTCACTCAAATTTTTATATTTTCTTCTTGACTAACCCCTCCCTTTTTACCTCACCGATTTCACCCACGAACTGTGGTCATGCTGTAGTGAAACCAAAAAATCTAAACAGGGTCTAGGACAAATTGTTTTACAAATCGATCTAGCCTATTCTTATATGGGGCTGAACGATTCATTCGAGACTCGATTCAGTTCTTCATTATTTCACACGAATCAAATATTCTATCTCACTTGCACTTCATAAGAAAAATTGAAACAACATTTGCATTTTGGAAGGTGCTGTCAAACATAAATCTTTTTGGTGCGGTGGAAACACTAAAAAGATTTATTTCATGTAAACTGAGATCACAACAAAAACATAAATATTAAAAAAGGAGCCAAGTTCTTATGTGTACAAGAAACCTGTGCGTAAAAAGTCAGTCAAAAAAAGTAATGAGATCTAAAATATATGCCAAGTTTTAAGTTCATGAAGTTTAATATCAAATATCTTAAGTAGAGTAATATCGAAACAATTCCAAATCATGACAGAAATTTGGTATTTAATGATTACTGATTAAAATTTGGTGGGGAACTACTAATGCTAAAGAGTTGAAATTTGGTGAGCCACCTGTGTTTGATCAGTTGAGCAAATACTCCGAATTTGAAGTTTCTGACTTTATTGGTACTGAAGTTAGAGGGGGGTTGAAAATGGCCTGAGTTTGTTCCTGTAAAAAGGGTGTAGTGCCACGAACTTGGCTGGGCACTACCGTGCCCTTTGATAAACCTTTGGTGGAAACACAGCATAAGATCCGTTCTATTTTATTTATCATGACCCGATACGGATCAGATCATGAGGATAATAATATGGTCATATGGTTTCAAGGGTGCTGAATCCAATGGCAATTCTCGGGTCATCGTCCGACCCTTGGTTTTGTATTTATAAGCTGGTAAGTGGCAACCCTTATCTTGTCCTTCTGACAGTGTTGCCACCCTGGCAACACTTCTTAAAAGTAAAGTTATAGTCCAGTTGCTCCTTTATGTTTTCGGGGTGCTGAATCCGAATCTCAGGTTTGCCATTAAAATTTCGTGACGCAACATGGAAAAAAAATGCAAAAAATGATGCAAAAATGCATTTCTTGGGAGTTTCTCACTCGAAAACTTTACTGTTTTCGAAAATCCACTCGAAAGCTCTAAGAAATTACTTTGTGTGATAAAATTTGAATTTTTATCTGTAACATGAACCAAAATATACTTTTCTAATGGTCTTTGATGCGCTGAGTTCGAATCTGGAAATTGCTCTATCACGTCACGTTTTTGAGATATTCGGATCTAAAAAAATGCATTTTTTTTTTTTCAAATTTTGGGGTTATTTTTTTTCGAATAAATGTGTATGGTCATTCTGAAGTATTAACATTTTACTTAAAAATTCTTTTTGAATCTTTCAAATATGTACTTCCATTCGTTTCCGAGAAATCGTTGCTTTTCGTCTTACAACCTAATTCGAAAAATCCCACAATTTGCTCTTTTGAGCACAAACTGACTGGATTTTTCGAATTAGGTAGTAAGACGAAAACCAACGATTTCTCGAAGACGAATGGAGGTATTTGAAAGATTCAAAAAGAATTTTGAAGTAAAATGTTCATACTTTAGAATGACCACAAACATTTTTTCGAAAAAAAATTGCCTCGAGAAAAAATATAACTTCAAATTTGCATAAAAAATGCATTTTTTTAAATCTTAAGATTCGAATATCTCAAAAACGTGACGTGATAGAGCAATTTCAAGGCCATATTCGAGCTCAGCGCATCAAAGACCATCAGGAAAGTATATAGGTATCTTGATTCGTGTTACAGACAAAAATTAAAATTTTGTCGCACAAAGTAATTTCTAAGTGCTTTCGAGAGGATTTTCGAAAACAGTAAAAATACGTCAATATTCGACTAACGCTTGAGTCCAAATGGGTCACTGCTGAAAAAAACCTTGAATAGAGATTTATTGGAAATTGTGTATACCTACTTTCAATGGTACTTTGATGTAATTTTCTAATATTTGGTAGTTTTCGAGCCATTAGTGAAAAACTCCCAAATAATGCATTTTTGCATAATTTTTTGCATGTTCCGTCACGAAATTTTGTTGGCAAACCTCAAATTCGGATTCAACACCCCCGAAAACATAAGGGAGGGACAAAATCAAAACTACCCCACAATTTGCTCTTAGGGCCTTTTTGAGCACAAATTGACTGGACTATTAGGACATGAACTATTTGTGTACTAAAGCTCAACCCGTCAGGTCAAAATGAAAGGTTTGCCCTCATATCGTGCACAAACGCCCCTACTATTATGTAATAATATTAGACTGCAAAAAAATCAAAATAATAATTTTGTATGATTGGTCTCAAAATTATGGTAGATGCTTATGGTAGATGATTAGGCGTGTTTTATTATAATCGGAATCTGGATCTGGATAAGTTTTACACGTTATACAAAAACAGAATAATGGGAAATTTTCTAAAATGGTTTTTGTACCTAACACGTGTTAAAAGTAAATCCATATCCAGATCCCGATGATAATAAAACTCGCCTTTTAATCCTGTTCTTTATACAAAAGCATGTAGGTATGCACCTATTCGGTGATTGGGTGTTTTGTTTCCAAGTTTATAACTTATGCGATCTGTCAGACACCTATTACCAAAGTTGCAATTTAGGAACCTACTGTAAGTAAATGCTTCATGAGAAATTCTGTGTACCAAGCAACATTAAGATGCTCAAACCAAGCCAAAAAATTAAATTGAGGGAAAGAATCTTAGAAAATAAATATAGGTATAGGTAAAATAAAATGTTTTAGGTTAATAGGTATATTTGTTTAAAAAAAGAAACTTACCGTTGCCGCTTGACCCATATTTAATTGTTGCTGCTGCTGCTGCTGTTGTTGTTGCTGCTGTTGAGCCTGCTGCTGAGCTTGCTGCTGTTGTTGCTGCTGCTGTTGCTGAGCTTGTTGCTGTTGTTGTTGTTGCTGCTGTTGTTGTTGCTGGTTTTGTTGATGCTGTTGCAATGCATTTGCATCAATTTGACCTTGATTAGCTGCTGAATACCACCATTGTGATCCAGGAACAGCAGCTGCTGCAGCTGCCATATTCAGACGATAGTCATAGCCAGTGTTGCCAGCATTTGATGTGGCGACAACTTGTGCCATTGTTGTAGCAGGATTTTGAAAACTACTTGCCATTTTATATGAAAACAACTGTTGTGTCGCTACACCCGAAGTTGTGCAATTATTACGTGACGCATCATTGTGCGCCTGCTGCTGATTCTGCTGCTGCTGAACAACAACTTGATGTTGTAATTGTTGTTGCTGTTGTTGTTGCTGCTGCTGTTGCTGTTGCTGTTGCGCAGCTAATTGCTGTTGATGATGTTGATTAATTAAATGTTGATGATGTAAAGTTTGTTGATCTTGTGTAGCAAGCGTAGCCGCCGATGGCCACCAAACAGCATCCCCTGCTGCCTGACGATTTTCCCAAGCACCGCGATGGTGCTCCGACATGTTTAATGTTTTATTTATTTTTTAATTAGTTAAGTAGGCTATAATTCAATTTACTTTTAGTTTTTTTTTCTTGTCAAATCACTTTTTATATAGGTACACTGGATAATGCTATGGAAGTTTTATTGAAATTTGTTTAGAGTAAGAAACTAATTAAAAATGGGTAGGGTAGATACCTACGTAGGTATAAAAGATCTTCAAAGATTTAGTTTGGAAAATTATGCATTTTAAATAAACGAGGAATTAACGAAGGTAGGTATGAACATTTATTTTAAAATATTACAAAAAAAAAACGAAAACTAGGGCTCAGCTTGCAGTTAAAATTAACTTATCTACCACCATCAGCGTTACTGGTGCTACTTCTGCTTTCCCACCTCTCTCTTCTTTCCCCTTTTCACTTCTAAAACAGAGTTTATCTGTTACTACACTTTTGCCTTTCCTTCGTTGTACACTTTGCATTGCAAAGTTCCCAAATTCGCTCAATAATTACAATTCCTTTTTCGTCAAATTACATAGGTATTTAAAAAATAAAAATAATTTTACTAAACACTTTTTAAGCACATTTAATACACATTGTCAATTTTTGATTAATTGGGTGATAGGTATAGGTATTTAAAAAAATAAAGTTAACTTTTTATTGAAATTATTTTTTATGGCAAATTATCCCTTTTGAAACAAAATGTCGTTGGACATGCTTTCTTCTTCTTTGTGGAATTTTTTAAAACAAAAGAGACGCTATAGTGCTAGCCCTTGGCCACTAATACACTGCTATATATACACACACTTTCTGCATATATAAACTCGCTATATAGAGATGGCGTGTGAAAAGAAGAAACAAGAAAACGGAACGATGAAAAAAAAACTTGCAATATCCAACCGGAGTGGTGCTGTACAGAGTATACCCTACGATTGCCGTCGTTGCCTCCTCGCCTATCCACCTATGTATGGTGATTGTATATATTTATATGTAAAAACATATATACACTGCTATATAGGAACAATATATAGAACCACCACTGTGTACCGTCGACGTCGTGTCGTTTTGCCCAGTAATTGAACACACTCACAACTCACACTTTGTCAGACTATCTCTCTTCTGGTACCAAAGTTACGTACCAACAAACCGAAGATAACGAACGAGATAAAAATTTAACTGAATTAAAATTTAGACAATTTCGCAAATCCAAGGAAAAAAAGAAAGATTAATTAATTAACGTCACGCATTATTTCATGGTAGAATTCATTTATGAACACATCCCCAGACAAATTAGTAAAAGTTAATTAAAAACTGCATTAATGAACACATCCCCGCTACACTATTTAAAAAAAAAAAAGGTTGCATTCAACGCACAAGACAAGAAAAAAAGAACAAACAAAATCGATACACTTCAGCAAGAAAATGTCATTGATTCGCGGAAATCGTTTTCATCTATTTTTAAAAATGTAAACAAGAAAAATGCGTTTTGTTTTGATTTGAACAAGATTACCCCGATGATGTTGCGGCAACACGATAAGTATAAAAAATATAATGCGAGCGAACGAAAGGAAAAATAATACAAAAAAAAAAGAAAACACGTACGACATCAAATACACTTTGAAGTAATTAAATTCATTATAGTAAACATCGTGTTGTCGTGAAATGAAAACGGGCTGCTCTCTAACACGCGGTCTCTGATTATGGAACGTTTTTTCCTTTGGCTGAATTGAATGTAGGTAGGTAGAGATATAGGGTGCTCTCGTTTGCTGACTTGACTGACAACGAATAACCATGGTATAATTTAACAGTGGTGGCAGATAAATGCTTTTTTTTTTGTGGGAAAGAAAGAAGTTCCACAGACTGCCTGGTAGCTATTTATCTCTTTCTTTCGAACAATCCCGTTTTTTTGTACTTGTTTCTTGTTTCTCTTTTATATCTGCGCTCAATATTACCACGAATAGAACATAATTTCAAAAAATTCAGCAATATGGAATGCATTGAGAATTTTTACTCACAGAAAATAAAAATACACTCAATTTTTCTGCTCACCTGAGAAAATTTTATGAAATTTGGCAACATTGCCTATATGCAATCAAGGGTGGCCAGAAAGAGAAAATCGAAAAAAGAATGTTTTCTGCTGTAGTATATACTCACTCACTCATCCATCCACATATTTATTTAATTTCGACCGGTTTTGAAGGCTGTTGGTATAAGAGGGACGCGCTAGATATACACTCAAATGTGAGCCAGTCAGACGACAAGAGATGAAAGAGGAATGGCAGAAAAACTGGTGGAGGAGATAGATATCAGATGTATGTGCATGTGTGTGTTTGCATGCAGCCAAGTGAAAAATATACTGCGCTGGCAAAACACCAATACTCAAACTCCCTATATATAGAATTTTGTGTCGTATTTGAGTTTTTTTTTTGTGTTAGGTTTGTTGAATTTTCCTTCCCTTTTTTGCTTTTGAAAGCTGCGCAATTCAACGAAATATCTTTGTCTTTTGCTTTCCGCTTCGATTTTTTCAAAATGCGAGGTGAACGAATTTTGTCTGCATATATATATATATGTAGTACATAAATGACATGCAAGTGTAGTTGTGCAGCAGCATAAGCATATAAAAAGTGTTGCAGTTTGAATTTTAATTTGAGTTTTTCAGTACTTCTTAGTACGGCCAGGTGGATGGGTTCAATTAATTTCAGTTTATAGTTTCGAAGGATACTGCCATATAAAAATCTCCAGTAAAGAAAAAAAACTTCAACTAGGTACCTTCTTTAAAACAATAATTATTTTTGAAAGGTCGACCGGCCAAATTTGAAATATTAAAGCAGCTTTTGTGTACAAATTAAAGTTAAAATACAGCTGAAATAAGATTGCCATAAGTGTTAAAATATTAATACCTACCTACCAACATAGGGTAAATGTACTAGTCCTCGGCTACATAAAGCCTTTGTTACTTTGGTGTTGTGGGTAGGTAGGTAGGTATAACAAAATTCGTCTGATCAAAGAGGACATCGAAACAGATTTTGTCCGATCTTTTTTTTTTAACCAAATAAACCTTATCGCTTTATGTTGTTAATTAGAACTAAACGGTACAAAGTTGCAAAGATGTGTGAAAATTAAACCTAACCTTATGGACTCTGATGGAATATGAACTGTGCGACGTGGTTAAGGCCAATGACTTCATCTTTAATGCTACAGCGAAACGCGGGCAACATTGTATGATGATTTGGACCTGTTCCTCTAAATATGGCCTGTCCTTCCTAATTGAGAGCTTCAAATACTCAAGAATCGAGCTCCTTTCGGGAAAAATGGACAGACATCCCTCCCGCTAATGGCTTAAGTTATTAAAAGTAAAGAATATTCACCAAATACCTATTGCTTAAGTTTTAAACAGACGATGAATTTTTAGGTACCCATAAAAAAAAAAAAAAAAAAATAGGTATACTCGAAAGAATATCAAATATCAAAAAAATCCAAATAAATTGCGATATTCTATTTATCAAGTATAGAAAAAATGAATGTGAAATGTTAAGATGAAATAGTTCCTTATGTAGATATTGTACAATACTAGGTACATACCTACACATGTATATGTATTCAGATAAGACTATTAGAAGGAACATTTTATTTTTAAAATAAATCGATAAGGTCGGAAATTACAGATTCTACGTTATATTTCCTAAAACAAATCTGTTAGGGCGCCGGTTACCGGCCACTCTACCCTATACTCATGAGACACACTAAGGGCCAGTTTTTCAGTTCAGGGTTTACTCTGTGTTAAATCAGAGTTAGCTAATCCGGCAAATAAATTAACCCTGAGTTAACTCGGGAACTTTAGGCGTGTTTTATTGGAAAATATTATAGGTAGCTAGCACAGTAAAATTTCCTTCAGCAAATAACAACAAATCCTGGAAAGTGTCGATAAATAAGTCAGTAAAAATGTCTTTGTTGTTGTTTGCCAAGGGAAATTTCACTGTGCTAGCTATGCATTTCCCAATAAAACACGACTTAACTTTCCGCTGTCAAAATTCTAGGACCAACGATGTGCGACACTATGGATATCACCCTTCTACGTCTTTTACGCATCGGAATAGAGATGGCGCTACAACGGAATTGCACTGGCAATAACTTTCAATAGGCGTTTTCCTTTGGAGGTGGCGAAGTACTTTGCCAGATTTTTTCAATGGAACACATCAAACTGCTTTCCCATGTAAAATGTATCTACTCGCGCATGAGAGCATGTGCAGTTGGTAGTACTAGATTAGGGTTTTCATCTACTCGTAAGTACTTCGCCACCTCCAAAGGAAAACGGCTAATATCGAAATCGAGATCGCACCGCAACTGAAAAGGCCCTCAATTTGGTTCCTGAGTTAACTCACCAAATTATACGAGTTAACTTATGTTTTCAGTTGACTGAAAAACACGTTTATGGAGTTAGCTCAGGTTTATCCCCGAGACTAGGATGATCTCGCACTGAAAAACTGGCCCTAAGGGCTAGTTTTCCAGTTCACAGTTAACTCTGGGGTAAATCAGAGTTAGGTAATCCTGAAAATAAATTAACCCCGAGTTAACTCGAGAAACAGTTTTTCAGTTGAAGATTAACTTTATTTTTTAGCTGTCAAAAATCTAGAGCCATTAATGTGCGAAACTGTTGATATACCCTTCCACGCCTTTCACGCATCGGAATAGAGATGGCGCCACACTGGAAGAACACTGACCATAACTTTCACTATCGAAATCGAGATGGCGCACCTACTGAAAAGGTCCTCAATTTGGTCCTTGAGTTAACTCACCAAAGTAGGTGAGTTATGCTATGTTTCCACCTAAGGTTTATCTCAGTTGAGATTAAATAAATCTTTTTGGTGTTTCCACCGCACAAAAAGTTTTAAAAAAGATTAAATCTGACAACACTTTCAAAAATGCAAATGGCGCTTCAATTTTTGTTGTGAAGTGCGAAAGAGACAGAATGTTTTATTCGTGTCAAACAATGAAGAACTGAATCGAGACTCGAATGAATCGTTCAGCACCATGTTGAAATAGGTTAGTTCGATTTGTAAAACTATTTGTCCTAGGAAGATTTAATAAGATTAATTTCTAATCTCCAAGATTAACGAAATATATTTGTATGGTAAATCTTCAAGATATAAAGAAGATTTGAGGTAAATCTTATTAAATCTCAGATTAGCGTTAGGTGGAAATGTAGCATTAGATCGGAGTTAACTTTGGATTTCAACTGAATGAAAAACACGTTTCTGGAGCTAACTCAGGTTATGCTATGTTTCCACCAAAGGTTTATCTCAGATTAGATTTAATAAATCTTTTTGGTGTTTCCACCGCACAAAAAGATTTAAAAAAGATTAAATTTGACAGCACCTTCAAAAATGCAAATGGCGTTCCAATTTTTCTTGAAGTGCGAATGAGACAGAATGTTTGATTCGTGTGAAACAATGAAGAACTGAATGCGAGTCTCGAATGAATCGTTCAGCACCATTTAAGAAAAGGTTAGTTCGATTTATAAAAGTATTTGTCCTAGGAAGATTTAACAAGATTAATTTCTAATCTTCAAGATTTACGAAATAAATTTGTATGGTAAATCTTCGAGATTTAAAGGAGATTTGCGGTTAATCTTATTAAATCTCAGATTAGCGTTAGGTGGAAATGTAGCATTAAACCCCGAGAGTAGGATGGTCTCGCACTGAAAAACTGGCTAGGACAAGGGCCAATTTGTTCACAATGGTTTAAATCTGTTATTATTCTATTATTAACTAGTTACAATGATGATTGATTAAAGATGATTAACTGTAAAAAATCTCGGATTAAATGTTTGATAAATAAACTATGTTCACCCAAAAGGTGGAAAAAGAATTCAGAATAGTTTTTTAGTTAATTTTATGATGAAAAAAGTGACTGGAAACTGAAATAAGCATAGGTATTGTAGTTGCTTGTTATTGTATCTCTCTCCAAAGTAAATTTCGTTAGGTTAGCTAAAGAACAAAAGGGAGAAAAAGTTCCTCACTTCAAAAGCTAGCTAATATCACATTCCTAAATTGAATTTGACAGCGATAGCTTGACAGATAGGGGACTAATAATATTTTGACGGAAAAGGCGTATTTCGATCCAAATGTCAACCAGTTGCTCAAAAATCTAGGATATTTTTCTTGTCTTCTTTCAACTTACATTAATGCTGAATTTTTGGCAGATTTTACGCGAATCGCCTAGTAAGCGTCAATGAAATTAACTCCTACAGCGACTAGGTATAAAGTACTGACAGTTGTGTTGATCGGACGTGTTTATAATTCGCTCTGATAAATTAATTGTGTACAAAATTATAAAGTTAAAATTTTTTTTTTATTGAATTCGCGTCCCGAAGTCTTATTACGTGGATTATTCAATAAATAAGCACAGTATTTTAGGCAAGCATCTTTAAAAGATGAATTGCCAAAAATGCAATGCATCTACAGTTGGTAAATCTTCAATTAAATGTGATGGTGTATGCAAAAAAGTATGGCATCTCTCGTTGAAGTGTTGTGGTTTGGACAATTATAGTAGTGGTATCTTACAATCAGTGGGTAATCTTAAATTTATTTGTGATGATTGCATAAAATATATTCAAAATGTGGACATTGCTATTAAAGATATGCAAAATATGGTGAAAGAAAATAATAACTGCTTAAAAGAGTACAAAGAGGAGTTTGCGGTATCCTTACAAAAGAACAAAGAGGAAATAGATAAGCTATTACAAGCAGTGGAAGCGAAGCATTCGGAAAGGATTAAATCATTTGATAATGTGCAGCAGTCGATAAATAGCAGTGTAAATGAAATTAAAAAAATAAGTGATTGTAGTTTAAATTTAAAAGTCCAGAGTGATAAAATTTCTGATGGTGTAAATAAATTAAAAAGTGCAACGGATTCAATATCGGTTATAAATAGCCAGATGTCTGCCAACGCGAGTGAAAGGGACGACCAGTTGAAAGAGAGTGTGATTGTCATTTCTAAATCAGTAAATGCACTTACTACGGAAATGAAAAAGAAAAACAACAGTGTGAACAGTCTGGTAGAAAAGAAATCGTACGCTAGTGAATTAAAGAAAAGTGCTCAAATTAAAGTTGCTCCTAAAGAATTATCACAAAGTGCAGACAAAACAAAGTCAGAAATTAAGGCTAAAGTGAATCCCTCTACTAGTGGAATCCAAGTGTCGGGAATACAAAAGCTAAATAGTGGAGCTGTTATAGTCTCATGCGATAATGAAAACTCGGTTGAGAAATTGTCTAGTGATGTGAAAGAGAAGCTTGGGAATGATTATAGTGTGAATGTGATTAATAGGAAACCGAGAGTGAAAATAAGCTACATTTCAGACCGGTTTGAAGAAAAGGATTTGATAATGTGTATTCGTAAACAGAATGAGTTTTTAAAAGATGCAGAAATTGAGTTTAAAACAATGTGGAAAAGAAAGGGAAATAGATCGGAATATTATACAGCGGTTATAGAAATGGACGTTAAAAGCTACAATGAAATTATAAAAGCTGGTAAGATTAGTGTTGGTTGGGACAAGTGTGAGGTGAATGATGCCATTTATGTAAAGAGGTGTTACAAATGCTTGGGATTCGGACATTTTAGTAAAGAATGCAAGAATGAGAATTCTGTGTGTTTCAAATGTGGAGGACATCATAAAAGTTCAGATTGTGATGCTGAGTACTTGTCGTGTGTGAACTGTGTCAAAATGAATGCTGATTTAAAGTTAAATTTAGATGTTAGACATAATGCTTTAGACAACGGATGTGAAGTTTATCTTCGAAAACTAAAATTAGAAAGAAAAAGGCACTTATAGCAATACAAAAATAAAGGGAAAGCTATTGTGTACTATTTAAATACGCAAAGTTTTATTCCCAATAAAAACCATTTAGAACTTTTGATAAGAGATTGTAAGCCAGATGTTTTATTGCTATCAGAATCACGTATAACTGCAGAAATAGAGGAATGTGAATATAGAATCAGTAATTACTCACACATAAATTGCTTTTCGCATTCTAGGCATACAGGAGGAGTGATGGCGTATGTAAAGAAAGGATTACGATTTGAGATTGTGAATGTTACTCAGTTTAATAATGTTGTATGGATGTTGAAATTGTATGTTTGGTTTCAAGGTAAAAAGAATGTTTTTGTTGTAGTTTATAGATCACCAAGCTCGTCAATAACTGAATTCTTTTGTTTTTATGAGAGATGGTATGCGGAGCATTTAGAAAATGAAAGAAATATTATAGTGATTGGTGATTTTAATATTGATTTAATGGCGAATGATAATAATAAAAAGAAGATGTGTGATTTAATTATTGATCAAGGGGATGCTCAAATAGTAAATGAGCCTACAAGAATTACTGAAAATTCAAGAACATTAATTGATTACGTCATAGTAAAAAATGATCAAAGGGCGGAATTTAATGCATTTGTCGATAAAAACTTTAAGGTGACTGACCATGAAACCATCAGGATTGAAGTTGAGTGTATCAATTATAAATGTGAAAAACAAAAAAGAAAAGTTTTGAAATACTCTAAAGCTAAATTTGATAGACTTTTAAATGACTTAAACCTTGCTGAATTATATAATCTTGAAAATTTTAGTGATCTTACAATGCAATTTAGTGATAAAATTGAGGAGACGTGTGAGGCCATGACTGTTGAAAAAGTGATAAGTGTGGATGTGGAATGTCAGTGGTATAACGGCGAACTGTGGAGGATGAAGCAACAAAAAATCAATGCGTTTAGAAATGCAATTACCAGCAATGATATCGCTAATTGGCAAAGATATAAGATAATACGTAATAATTATAAAAGACAGGTTTCGGTAGCGAAGAATGAGCACATTCGTCGAAAAATACAAGCAAACTGTGGTAGTCAAATTGGAACTTGGAAAATGATTAAATCTTTAATAATTAAAAACAGTAAAAGCAAGGATATTGAAGCTGTAAAATTTGGTCAAGAATCTTTTAGTGAAGAAGTGCAAATGGCAAATAAATTCAACTCTTATTTTATTGATAGTGTGAAAGAAATTAATGATTCAATTCCCTTTTGTCCATATATTTCCCCAAGCTTACTGACAGAGTGTATTTTTTCGTTCCAATATGCAAGTGCGGAATCATTGGTTTCTTTGATTAAAAAACTAAATAACAAGAAGGATTTAAGTGGTATTAACAAAGACATTATTTTAAACTCAATCGAAATCATTGGTCCAGTGCTGCTAAAAATTATAAACAACTCGCTGTATACTGGAATATTTCCAAGCAATTGGAAGGAAACAACAATTATTCCGGTTGAAAAAGTGGTGAATACGGTAAAATGCGAGGAGTTTCGCCCAGTAAATATGTTGCCAACATTTGAAAAGGTTATAGAGCGGTTGGTAGCCAGTCAACTTCAAATTTATATGGAAGCAAATAAAATTTTGATACCAGAGCAATCTGGTTTCAGAAAGGGTCATTCTTGTGAAACAGCTTTAAATTGGTTATTGTATGAATGGAGAAAGGAAATTGATTGTGATAATTCGGTTATCGCGGTATTTTTGGATTTTAAGCGTGCGTTTGAAACGATAGATAGAAATATATTGGTGCAAAAATTGGAAATGTATGGAATACGAGGCAAGGAGCTGGACTGGTTCAAATCGTACCTAACAGGAAGAACTCAGAGAACAAAGGTTGGCAATACTGTTTCTGGACCACTGAGTGTAGACCTTGGTGTCCCTCAAGGCTCAGTTTTGGGAGTGTTGCTTTTCCTGTTATATATAAATGATATAAAATACGCGTTGAAATATTGTAAAATTATGCTATTTGCGGATGATGCCTTAATTTTCATAAGTGGGAAGGATGCAAATGTTCTATTAGAGTGCATGAATGCAGACTTAAGTAACTTAAACAAGTGGCTTCAAATGAATAAGATGAAACTGAATGTGAAAAAGACAAAGTGTATGAAATTTAGAGTGGTTGAACCAATATCTGTATGTATGGATGGAAGCATTATTGAATGTGTAGACAGTTTTAAATATCTTGGTGTGATTTTGGATTCAAACTTGAACTTTAAGGAGCATGGAAAGTATGTGTGTACAAAGATTGCTAAAAAGATTGGGTTTTTAAGAAGAATTAGACGTGACTTGACATTTGAAAGTTCTTTGCTTCTTTATAATGCTATTGTGTTACCTCATTTTAATTATTGTTCAACGTTGTTGTATGCTTGTCAAAGAGAAATCATGAATCGGCTCCAGTTACTTCAGAACAGAGCAATGAGAGTTATTTTAAAAGTGAATATTTATACACCAATTAGAGTGATGCTGAGTGCGTTAAATTGGATGAATGTGGATCAAAGACTTAAATATAGTGCAATGATGTTTATATATAAGATGAAAAATAATTTGGTTCCGGATTATCTACAATCGTTCATTGTCAACGTTGGTGAGGTGCAACCATATAGCTTGCGAAACAGTGGCAACTTGAGGCCAAGTAGATGTGTAAGAAGTAGTACTCAAAATTCTGTAATGTATTTGGGATTTAACTACTTCAATAGCCTTCCAACTGAGATAAAATCTGAGCTAAGTATTAATCTTTTTAAATATAAACTTATTCGCTATATAAAAAATAGTTAATTTTAAAGTATATTAATTAAATTTTCTTATCTAAAGGTTTTCCGACCTCATAAATTGAGTTTTTAACAGTCTAGGGCAAATATAGAGCCCAATCTTCTGCGACGCAGAGATGGGTACTCTTGGCTTAAGCCGAGATGGTTGCTGAAACTCTATTATTATTATTATTATTATTAATAAAAAAAACGGTATGGAGAAAAATCGACGAGAAACAGTCGCCCAAACTAGGCCGATTTTTTAATAAATGGCATTTTTGGTTATTTTGAGGGATTTGGTAGATTATCCGCTCAAACTGGGTGTATTATTCATGAACAGTTAAGTCAAATCTGAAATTTTTCCCGTAGGGTTGCCATCTAATTTAATAATCTACATTAGTTCCCAAAATCAACAAACTCGCTCTTAGAAAGCTGGGGGGTCATTCCGTAATTTTCAAAATGATAATCGTCAAAACGATTATGGTTAATGTGATCGTCAATGATTTGCTTCACGTAATTCAACCACTATCGTCTCGTCTATCGCGTTTTTCACAATGCAATTTAAATTTAGGAGCATTTGCTATTCTCAAACTGCCATAAATGTCAATCTGCGTTTTTTTTTTTTTAGTGCAACAAAAAAAAGAGACAAAAGACATGATGTCAAGTTACAGTGGTTTCTCAGTCATTCTTCGCGTTCCGATGTTTATTCGCTATGTTATCTAGTTATCCCAAAAATTTCAAGATAACTTGAGTTGTTGTTGCGTCAGCGGTCATCAGCTGTTTTTTAACATGGAATTACAACAACACAAAGCTATCCGGATAACTGAGAATTAACATCGGAACGTACCCATTTACTGACTCAACAGAATGGAGACGGAGCTGCAACTGGAATAGCTGTCAAAATTTTAAATACACACCAATTCAATGATGCGAACAGAACACGACGCAGCTGCAGACGCAGCTGCTGGACAAGCTGGCCAACTTTTAACTTTTGCTTGCAGCTTTTTTGACGTTTCAAAATTACGAGCAATACGAAGTGTTTACATGTGGGTTAAAGTGATTTTTAAACCCTTTTCAATCACTCAGAAAGACTTAAGGCAATTTTAGCTTCTTTTTCATCATTATTAATTTTTATTTTCGATACTAAAATGTCAGAAAGCTGTAAAGCTGCATTGTTGGCGCGTAAAAAAAATCAAGTACGACACGTTTTGATAGCTATTCCAGTTGCAGCTGCAGCTTCAGTTGCAGCACTCTATTCTGTTCAGCCAGTTAATTACAGTCGCATACAAACTTAAGAATCATGAAAAAAGTATTAAGTGAGCATGAAAACCAATGCAAACGACACCTATTTAGCTATCGTTTTGACCATAGCGGTTTTGACGACTATCGACTTACGTGAAGCAAATATTTTATTTTCAAAACGATATCGCCCAAACGATAGTCATTTTCAGTTTTACGGAATGCAGGACTATCGTAAAACGTTATCGTCGGGTGATAATCGTTTTACGGAATGAGTGCCCTGGTTTTTGAACACATGTTACCTCATACCTTCTTGAACATGAAAAAAAGTGCCAAACGAGTTTTTGGGTTGAAATTCCTTTGAAATGTTTATATAAGAAAGGCATAAGCTAACAACTATTGATTTGTTAATTTTACAATTATTGAAATTTTTGGAAAAAAAAGCACCAACTTTATAACAAGCATTTTCGACAACGAAACTAGTGTGCCACTATATTTTCCATATTTAAAAAAGACATAAGGCGTAAGCTAACATAAAAACCCAGCTTTGTAAATCAAGGTCGGACAATTATTTGAATTTTGATTTTTGTTCATGTTCAAGAAGGTAAAAGCTAACATGTGTTCAAAACCCGGCTATGTAAGAGCGAGTGTGTTGATTTTGGGAATTATTTAAAATTTTGGAAACCCTAAAACTGCGAAACTTTTGAAATTTGACTTTTATTTTTGATTTAAGTGGTCAAGCATAGTACGCAGCTGACGCGAAACGAAAATTTCTATACAGAAATTGACAATAAAATCGTTAACGAAAAATTTCGCAGTGAAGCATAGTACGCAGCTGAAGCGAAACGAAAACTTCTACACAGAAATTGACACAGCGAAATCGTAAACGAAAAATTTCGTACTGATTTTTGTTATGCAGTACGCAGTTCGACAGTGAAATGTCACTAAGACAGACAATCGTAGTCGATACTAGAACCAAGTCTCCACTTATTTTGTACACAATTAATTGACCGTAACCATTGTATATAAATTCTATAGTATTCTCATGAAGAAAAAAAGCTCGTGGCCATCTATGCGTCCAAATGTTATACTAGTTTTTGTTAAGGGATCTCGGTAAGGCGATCACAGCGAACCTATCGACCAAATGTCTACCTACAAAATCGTGTTTCATGAGAATACTATAGATTGGATATACAATGCCGTAACTTCAGACGAAAATTTGACAGTTTGTTATATTTTGCTGTTGAATTTTATTTGAAATTGAAAATGGAAGAAAATACCGTCGAAACGAACCGAAGAACACAAATATTTGGAACCCTTAGCACCACAACGGACGACACGAAAAAAAAAGAATTCATTGACTTAAGATTTTGAACTGTTTTTTAATATATTTTGACATCTTTCTGATAAAACTCTCCATATTTCTTTTTTCGCAATCACTTCGTTTCTGATTTCGTTCTCGAGTTGCAGACCCCAGAAAATTTTCGTTTCACCTCAGCAGCGTAGGCTTCATGAATGAAACAAGTCCCTAAAAATAGCCAAAAATTACATTATTAAACTTTTAAAACTTAAAAGCAGCCTTGTTTGAGCGACTGTTTCTTCATCGAAAAAATACTCTAGGCTGGCAAGGCTGGGGGATTCACAGAGTAAGTGAGATAAGATCTCCTCAAACATAAGACAGATGCCCATTCTACTTGTGGGTTCCCATTGAGTTGTGACCAGTAAAAATTCAAGCCAAGAAAGATAATTGATGTTTGCTTATGCTATGTTTCCACCAAAGGTTTATCCCACTTCAGATTTAATAAATCTAATTGTTGTTTCCACTGCACAAAAAGATTTACTTTGACAGCAACTTTAAAAATGCACATGGCGTTCAATTTTTTGTTATGAAGAGGAAGTGAAATAGAATGTTTCATTCGTGATAAAATGAATAATACAAGAAGAGGTTAGTTCGATTTGTAAAAGTATTTGCCCTAGGAAGATATAATAAGATTAATTTCTAATCTTCAAGATTTACGAAAAATATTTGTATGCTAAATCTTCGAAATTTAAAGAAGACTTGAGGTAAATCTTATTAAATCTCAGATTAGCGTTAGGTGGAAATGTAGCATTAGCTTAAGTTAATACTCTATTTTGTTCTTTGAAATATATGGCCAAAGATTTCTTGAAACCCGACAAGTGTCAATTGTTGAGCATCTGTCTTTAGCGGCCTTAATGAAACTTTGGTGAATTCTACTCTGTCACGGTGACCCGGGACCGGTTGATTGAATTTCTTTCGCTGAGCAATCTCAATTAACCACGGCAACGATCAACCAGTTTTAAGTTCGTGACAATTGACGAAATGGCTCTGATTGCTGGCGGGTTATCTATGAAGGTATCAATGTTTTTGTTCGCCAGTTCACATGAGGAAAATGCTAGCATCAGTGATTTTTTTATAGGTGGATTTGGAATATTGTTTTCTCGTGGACAAAACCAGTGAGGGCCTCACTATGTCAATGATGAGTCCAATTGAGTAATCCAGACGAAACGCCAATTTGTAGGAATAAAGGCCATAAAAAGCTATTTTGAACTAAAACCAGTTTCGTTTAAGTGGGTTGATATTAGCCGCATTTTATTATTATCCGATCAGATCATGACAAATAAAACAAACGGGATCTTACTTTTTTCTTTGCACTACCGGGACACATTCAAAATAGTAAATAACCTCCTTTCCGCCAGAGTAGTAAATAGCTTCCTACCCGCCAGAGTAAACACTAATAATTGGATCATTGAAATAGATCCAGATAAAAAGCAGGATCCTATGTTGTTTTTCTAATAACGTGTTAAAAAATGATCTGCATACAAGCATGTGAATAATAAAATGCGGCTATTAAGTCCGCAGCTACTGGCCCATTTACTGAGCTTGTCAAGATCTGTTTGTAGGAGCTTGGATATTATCACTGTGTCATCAGCGTACGCCACATCTTTGACGCCGCTTCTCATCTAGTTGATGACCATGAACCAAAGCAGGGAAGATAGGACAACTCCCTGCGGCGTATCCCTACACATCCTAACTTTAAGCTTACTATCAACCATTTCTGCATTAACAATTCTAGTTTGAAGCATGGAGTCAATCAATCAATCAGTGTGGAATGCCAGCTTTCGGAATGAAAATGACATTAACTTCTCTCCAACCAGATGGAGTATAAGTGATACTTATACATCCCTCGAATCCGAAGCTATACAATTACGTCTTTAAAGCTTTAAGCTTTGGAGCATAATTGGAATTATTCCATCAGACACTGCAGACTTGTACGCTGAAAAGAAGTCTATGTTTCAAGCCACTTTTGGCTATCTAGTATTTGAATGCAAATATTAGAAATCTCACTTATGGAAGGGCCTATCATAACAGATGCACCAAAAGTACATTCTGGGAAGTGAGTGCTCATAAGTGGCTCTAAGGTTTTAGAGCAGGAGTCAGTCCACCTTTGACATGACATTCTTGAGCCTAACAGCATCGTTAGTATTAGACTCTATGTATGTACAAAATTTCTGACCGGCTGCTCTTTTTTTGCGCAAGTAGTTTTGTTTTTATATTCATTTTTGCTGATCTTGAAAATGTCCCAGTCATCGTGTTCATTGATATGTTTAGGAAAACAAATTGTAAAGCCTCCTGGATTTTTCCTTAGGATGGACAGCTCTTTCTTTCTTTAGACCATAAAACGTGGTTTAGTTAGCCTTTTTCTTTGATAATGGGGCAAGAACTTTCATAAGTACTGTGAATAGCCGACGTAAGTTCAATGACATATTTTTCAATGTCCAATGAGTTTAACATGGGTTCACTTAAGTTACGATGAAAGATGAAGCCAATCTTGCGTTGAATGCTGCCAAGTCCGTTTTCCTGAGGTTTATGTAGGCCTTTGGAGTGTCAATTTTGTGCTGTACTTGGAATGTTATAATTTTATGTTCGGAGAATGTTACATGAATTGAGACTTTCCAGTTACTGACTGCAATGGAATAAGAATTGGTGCCAAGCGTCAAATCGAGCACATTTGTTCTATTTCTTGTAATGAAGGATAGTTCGTTACCTTCATTAGATTTATTCAAACTTCTTTTAGTAAAAACAATTTATCCTTTACCTACTTTATATTTTTGTTAACAATATTCATGTGAGTGAAAAATTAAATAGGTATAGGTATTAATACATATACAGTACGCCCTCGGTAAAAGCAAAAAATAAAAATTCAAGCAGTTGCGTTAATTGAGTTTGTTGCTAGGAGCGAGTCACAAAAACGTATAGCCTAGGCTTAGGAAATGAGCTTAACAATGGTAAATCAAAATTAAAATACAATACACTTATGACTTATGAGTGATGTACACTATTTTGAGAAGTAGCTATAAAATACAATAAAAGTTATTATTGAAAAAAATTAAAATATGTCAAAATATACCTAGGTATAGAGATAATTGCATGGAAAGTTGCGTTTACTGAGTCACACTTTTTTGAATGCAATTACTGAGACACTAATGGTAAAAATTTGGGTGTTGCTTTAACCGAGGTATTGCGTTTATCGAGGGTTGCTTTTACCGAGGGCGTACTGTATTATATATTGATACCTACTTTAAATTATTTTTTTAGATTGTGTATTAAAATGCTGGCATTAAGGTTAACTAACTAACTATTTTCAATTCAAAGTTACAGGGATGCTCAGGAGACCCATGTGCTAATTTAACTTGAAATTAAGTAAATATACGTTCTATGGTTAATTTCTCGTTACAGAACATTTGGCCTTACAACTTCAACCTTTAGAACCGTAGATATAGGGTAGAGTCACCTAATTTTGAACACTCCCACTAGTAGAACACTTATTGGAAAAAAGCTATAATTTGTGTAATTTCTCAGATTTTTAACTTCTATAAATAAGGAATAATGCACGTGTTATTCCCTTAAACCTTGAAGTTCCATAAACTAGTCCAATTTTATGTTAAAGTTTAAAAAAAAGATCTAAGAAATCCAGTTATTTGATGTTTATGTAAAAAAAAAAAACTGTTGAAAGTGTTGTGGGGAAACTGTAATTTTTGAAGATTGAGGTTAGTACCTGTTTTAACGCCTTTTATAACTTGTTTTAACTTAAAACTTAATCTACCATATCATGAACTCCATCGTAATCGGAAACTTGCACTGTACGAACCCCAAAAAAATCATCAATGAATCCGTTCGTAATGGCAATTTATATAAGATTTTCCACTACTATGGATTATGAGATAGTTTTTTTTTTTTTTTTTGGATTCGTAGTAAGTTTCCCATAACTATGGAATTCATGATAGGACTGAATAATTGATTAGTAATAGCCCGGGAGCCGGCCGTAAGATTACTTCTCATCGCATTTTTGGCTAAGTGTACCTATAATATAAGCAAATTCTATAAATGGGTTATCAAATAAAAGGTAAGACTGCCCTCTACTGTCTACACGATACCTATGATCGGACAGACTTTTTTTTGGGTTGTTGCCACGAGTCCGTTCACTTTTATAAAATTAGGGATTTTGTTAATACCTATGTACCTACCTACTTTGTCGAAAATGAAAAAATGTGGTGTCACTTTCTTAACTATTTGATACCTATTATTTTACTGTTTTCCCTAATGTAAAATGCAATGTTAAAAGAAGTCCACTTTTACAAAAATGATCACTCATCGCAACAGCCAAAAAGGGTCTATCCCACCATTCGTAGGTACTCCCGACAACATCGATCTTACAAAAACAAGTGACTCAATCTTTTTTGTAGAAAATTGCCCTATGTACAAAAGTTATACCTACCTACCTAGGCACTAGAACAAGATAACCTAAATATTTTAAGAGACAATTTGCCGTGTAGTGCTACGAAACTGGGGTTAAACATGGATCTTCCAACAAGACAGCGACCTCAAGCATACATCGAAATTGGTTAAGAAATGTTTACTCCATGGTACATCTAAGCAACTAGAAGATCTTACGCGGCCCCCAGCCCTAGACCTCATCGAGCATTTGTGAGTTTATCTGTATAAACAGATCCAAAAGAGGAAACTATTAAACAAAAAGGCACAAAATTCAATTTTGTTTGAAGAGAGGCAAAAATCCCAGCCGAATTGACAAGGGAGCTAGTAGAGTCAATCCCCAGTCGCATAGAAGATGTCCTAAAGGCGAAAGGGAAGTATTGGTTTTAAGTTTTTCGCTTTAATTGAATAGTGTACTTTTTTTTGACGCCATACAAATAAGTTTTATATGCCGATTCATTGAAAATTAACCGCTATAAAAAATAAGATAAGTCTTTTCCTAAAATATCGAATCTATTTTCTTCAACAGAGTTACAAAAAGCCAGTTCATAGCTGTACACTTTTTTTTTACGCTCACAGTAGGTACCTATTTACGTTGAATGATTACCTACCTTACAGTAAACGACTAATTTATAATTAACCACTAACAGCCGTCCAAATCCAAAACGTAACTTATAAACTTTGTTAACTGCTGTCCTAAAGTTGTCTAACTTCGACAACGGCATCAATTGTCTAACTTGATATTTTTTTAAATTAAGTAAGGCATAGTTCCATTCCAACTAGGTACCTACCTGTTAAGGTCTTCCCTTTTCTATTTATACCTATTTGCCTTTAACTTACGTTTTTTAGGTCACTTTAATTTAAATAGGTACCTACGTACATATGTATGTATACCTACCTACCTATGATCATACCCAAACTAGGTAACTACCTATACCTTAACCCTAGAAGACTAATCATATTTTTTAGTACATAAAGACTAATCATTCGTCGCTTTTGAATTTATGAATTTATTTGGCCCAATGGCCATTCAAATATTAAAATTATTACATTTCAAGTTATTTACATATGTATATGTATAATATTCAAATATTGTCCTAGGAATAAGCTCATACAAATAAACTAAACCATTTATAAATAACCTTTTGCTTTATATTCTTCAGAACATAGCGAAATCGTTGTGCATAGAAAAAAAATGTTTTTGAAAAGGTACCTAAATCTTCTGATACCAACACCAATAAAAAAAATAGTCTGGCTGCTTATTCCTTCGCTAAACCATCTGCTTCGGTGGTTAAGCAAAGTAAACGTCAGAACGTCACATAGCAGAAATTCTGTTTTATTAGTAACATTTTGCACTTAATCCATGGAATCAGGTTAACCCTATTCCGCGTATTTAATTTCTGTTAGTCTTTTTTTTCGTATTTTCTTTAGGACTTTGCACATTTGGATTTCGTCATACCTACCTACACCGGTTTTTTGAGGGACACATTTTCTAAATCTTCCTTTTTTCGGGCTAATTTCAATTATGCTGTGCTCTGCTGAAGATTGAATCATTGTTGGTAGTATTTAAGTTGAATTTTAGTCCTGAGAGTTTTCAACACTAAAAGTTACATTAAAGCTAATGTTCGTCGTTTCGACGAACAGTCGTCCTATTTTTCCCTAAAAACCACCCTTACCTAAGCACACAAGTCACCAAGCTTCCGCACACAACATTAGTCTTCTAGGGTTAATGATTAGGGGTAGGTACCTAGTTAAAATTTAAGGATAATCTGGTTGTCTCAATAGTCAATTTTAGCTTCATCACAAAAACAAGAACACATCGAAACCCAAACTGAATGAATGACGTTCATGCCTAGGTACATAATTTTAAAATATACAGGTAGGTAGGGTAAGTGTACCAGTAACCGGCCACCTAACACATTTTTCTACTTTGAAGCTTCATAACTAATTCAGCTGATTACATACGCTAATGTAATTTGTTTTGAGCAGTTATGGATCATGTTTAGTATTGAATAAAAAATTTTAACTTACAGTTCCTACAATATATTTTTTAATATCGAATTATTCTTCGAAAAAGTGAATTTTCACCAGTACCCGGCCACCAAATTTCAGTACCCGGCCACTTTGATCTAATACCCGGCCATGTCCTTTTTACCCTGCGATTAGGTACTAAATATGGCAAGTTTTGCATTCGTAAAAAAATCTTACTCGAGATTTTGATCAAATTTTGGTATTACGATGGTAGGGAAAAAGAGAAAAGATGGTCTAATAATTCTATTTTTCACGTTTTTCGATCATTCCACCCACTTTTTTTTTTAGAACCAAAAATAACAGTACCTGCCAGCAGTTTTACATGTATTTTTCTCAAAAACGTCACCACAACTTATTTTGAAAATATCAATAAATTAATCTAAGTAAAGGCTACATTGGACTGGAAAACCATTCTTTTTAAAAATGGTTATTAAGAACCATTTTCTTTATCATTGATTTTCTCCAAAAGGGTATAACTGATTTCAATAATTTCTTTATACTAATAAATATATCAAAATTTTCATAAAAAATGTTTTTTGGGTTCACAAAAAACTACACAAGATTTTTTGAAAATCAATTACATATTTCGAAAACTAAGTATTTAAGGGTTTTTTTTTAACACTTTAAAGAATATTTAAGAAGGAATTTTACTTTTAAGAAAAAATAACGGTAAATTCGACAAAGTTGTCAAAAAAACCGTTTAAGAAAATATTATTTTCTCAAAAAGGGTTCCTATACGATTTTTATAAAACTTTTCGGTTCTTTCTTATTTTGATTTTTCTTACTATCCTGAAATTAATGGATTCAGGTTAATTTTTTTATATACAAATTTTAAATAAGATCTAATAATATTGCATATCAAAATTTGCAAAAAGAAGTTTTTGAAGTTATAATAAAACCTAAAATCCTTTTTTGTTTGAAAATTCAATATCTGAAAAATAGGTTGATAATCTTAAGTGAAATTTAATTTTTATATACACTTACACATAAATTAATACTTATGATTTGCATTCAAATATTTTTCCTAAAAAAGATTTTAAGAATTTGATATATAAAAAAATATTTTTTTTTGAAACCCCTTCAACGATTTAAATATTTCTTTTAATTCAATCATTTTTGATCAAGAACTCAGATGGAATTCTCTTTTTCTACCTCAAACTATTAAAGGAGTTGTTTAAGCTAATTTCAACGTCGTATTCATGTTTTTAAATTTTTTTCTTTTATATAATCATGTCATTATCAGAGTTGGGAAATAATGATAAAAAAGTTCAATTAGAATTACTTGTAGGTAATTGAAATCTAAAACTCTTGTCAATTAGTTTAAAATGTAATTGCAGAAATTCAATTACTAATTACATGTAATTGAAAACCAAAGTAATCATCAAAAAGCAGTAATGATTAATTTTTGCAGTAATCATTACACAAAAATGTTATTCGTTTGTCAATTACATTTTACGAGATTTTTAATTTTTAAAAACGTACGTAATAAATCACAATCCAAAAAACCAATTACATTTTATGAGATTTTTAATTTACAAGAACATGTACGTAATGAATCACAATCCAAAAAATCAATCACCATGATTGCTATTACATAGAACAGTGATATTCTTTCAATTACTTGCAAAAACCCATTACTTTTTTCAATTACAACTAATTTGGAAACTAATTTTTTTCAATTATTAATTTGTTAGTGAATTTATTCAGTTACATTAACAAGTAATGGAAATGTATAATTTTGTTTCAATTTCAATTATGTGTAATTGTAATTGAAAAGAAGGTAGAAATAAATTACAAAAAGTAACTACTATCAAATCAACGATTCTTTCCCAACTCTAGTGTTTATATACAATTTTTTAAACACTCAGCCTCTTTATTATAATAGCAAGTTCGTGCGACCCAGTCGTGCCTTTCATCCTTAGGAAATCTGAAACACAAGATCTTTTGGTTCTTGTGGAGCAGTTTTTTGACTCATTTTATACCAAAAAGTATGTATTTACATACAATAAGTTATATGGCCGTATACTGGTGCCGTTTGTTCTAGAAGCCGGCCATAGTAATCTTTTGAACAAAAACATTGGCCGGATTCTGAAACTTTACATGTAAAATACATTTTAATTGATAGTAGAGGATGTCAGAAGTATTTTGCTTCACTTAGGCGTAAAAGAGATACAAAAGTTGATTTCAAGCAAAAATCTAGTATCCGGCCACCCTGGCCGGTTACTAGAACATCTTATAAAAATAGTGTTCCAGTAACCGGCCACCGTATTTTTACTTATTGAAAACATGAAATTCATATTTTGTTTACATTTTATGATGACTAACTAGGTATATTATTGATACAAAAAAACAAAAAGCAAGTTAGTATACTCACGGAGAACCCTGAAACTTGCTTCTTTTTGTTATTGGGTTTCCTAACTCTCGCGAACTGTAAAACGCAATTTTTGCACTTTCCGTGAACTTCGTAGCTTAAACATTTTTGTTGACATGGATCTGTCTTTAACAGATCTGTCAAACTTTACCGAAACGTTAAATGTACCTGGAATTTTCGTCACAGTATATTTGCCCATGTAAACAATGTTATCTTTTCTTATTATTAACTATTTAATAGAAAGTGGCCGGATACTAGTGACTGGCCGGGTACTGGTACACTTACCCTAACTGAAAACCCACATGATTTTTAGGGGGCGAAACTAGGTAAAATTTCCATATGTGATAGCCCAATACATCAAATTTTAATTTTAATTTTCATCTAATAGATTTCTTAGGGTGTTGTAGGCAGGTACCTACCAAATACTCACAATTTAATATAAAAATATTTTTTTTTTCAAAACATTAATTTTTTTCATTCAGTATATACCTACCTGCGTACCTACTAGAAAAAAAATTGGCGCGAAATTTTATTCCAACATGAAATCAAATAACTTACGCCGTCAGTAAAAAAAAAAACGGAAATTTATAAAGATTATTATGGCGAGGCGGAGTGGAGTTGTGAAGTAGCCTACTGTACCTTTCCATAGCAAAATAAAAAAAAATACATAAATACATACATATGTAGGTATTTACGACGTACAAGCTACAAAAAAAATTAAGAGAAAATGAAAGAGAATCCTATTACAAAAAATCAAACAAAACACATACTTATTTACATAGTAGATATATGCATACATACCTACCTACAGACTATATACTAAAATTCTTTGTAATTATGATAAAAATTAACTATTCTTTCTTATTGACAAATCAATTAAATGTAGCAGTTTTTAAATTGACGATTTACCTCATGCATAGTTTAAATTTCATTAAAAATTATTTATGGTTATCTTAAAAAATTACATATTTAACAATCACTATGCAAACAAAATGGGAAAAATGATTTCTTTGCAAATGTATACACAACTCTCTCGAATTCTCTTGTATACGTTGCATAAATCTCACTAACACATCTTTGTTAAAAATAAAAACAAAAATAAACATCGAAAAATTCTATGTATTGTATTTTTTGATTGACATGGTGTTTTTTTTTCGTCAAATAAACTAAAAAGGTTACTTTTCCCTACATCGATACTTTTTTAAAATTAAATTATATTAACATAAGGCTAAAAGATATTATTCATGAGAAAAACAATACAAATTTGGGTTCATACCTTTCCCTAAACAGAGTTGAAACCATGCGATGTTTATTTTTTTTTCATAGCATCCGCCATTACTTTTGTGTACTTTTTCGATGAGAGCATTTTCGTTGGTATCCATTGTTTTATTTGGTTAGTTATTCAATTTTTATGTATATTCACTTATTTTTTTTTAAATTTCAATTTATTTTTCAACATGTCGGAGCACAATTTTTAGATCGCAGCAATTTGCCATTCGCTTGCAAACACATTTTCAACAAACATCGTTTTTAAAGTAAATACAAATCTATAAACTTTATCTGTTCACACATTGCATCATAGAAAACACAAAAACAACAATTCAGTATATAATAACATCACCAAACATAGCGCTAGTTTACTTTAATTACTTTAATTTTTTTTTGTAAAGTTTGCAAATACAAAAACGAATAAATAAAATTTTGTTGTCCCGTCTCTGCCGTTACCCCACCCCCTTCACAAAAAAAATAGGCGTGGCGGCGTGCGGGGTTTTCACATTTATTTCTTTAATTTTTTTTAATTAGGTACATAGCTTTAATATATTTATTTCGTATAAAAATTGCAAAGTACAATTGCAAAATCCAAACAGATAAAGTCGTGATGAAAACATATAAAAACAAATAATACAAAAGAAAAGAAAAAGAAGGAAAACTTACCTGAATCTGATGAAAATGCTCCATGTAGATAACCAAATAATGTATACGGCCAACGAGAAGATATTACGGCGGCTTGTGCTTGCACCAAGTTGTATGAGAAGAACTCCACACACTACTCTTTTGTGCCGTCGTCGTTTGTCCCGTGTCTTGTGTGTATTTTTCTTTTCTTTCTTTTCAGACTGAACGAATAGGGGGATACACACACAATCGCGCGACCAAAAATTACAAAAACAACTTCTCACAGTTATTCAGCAGGGAAAATCGAATTTGACAAAAAAGAAATCCAAATCCAAACGCTAAAGAGAAACGCAAAAAGAGACAAACTTCAAAACCGCACAACGATTTTTATTTATTTCTTAATACAAAAAAATACAAGGGATTTTCTGGTCTGGTCTGGTCGGTCAAATATTAAGAGAACTGTTAGTTATTTTACACAAACAATTTTTTGCTGGAGCACTGGTGCAAATTTAAAGGTGAACTGAACGCACTACGAGAGGATAAT
Source organism: Dasysyrphus tricinctus (assembly GCA_963921185.1). Lineage (NCBI taxonomy): Eukaryota > Metazoa > Arthropoda > Insecta > Diptera > Syrphidae > Dasysyrphus > Dasysyrphus tricinctus. The sequence continues at coordinate 91,151,179 of OY992532.1, forward strand.
AATGGAGGACAACTGAGTTCGACGGAGTTTCTTCCACAATGCCACAGTGGATATCAACGAAGTCTTGTATACGTGTTTCCTGGCCTTTGCTTTGAGCAGAAAAGTAACCAAAGACCAAACGTTCGTTTCGTTGGCCAAACTATACAGCACTATGTTTTGTTGTTGGTAGGTTTAACTGCTGCAATAGAGTACATATGTGATTCTTGTGCGTTTGTGGCGGAGCGGCGGCGTTAGGTGTTTTTCAGTGTAGTGGTGTGAGTTTTGGGGATGTTTTTGTTTTCGTTATTTTCAAATTGGAATATTTTCTAGATTGTGTTTTTATGTACATGTGCACAAACGCCAACCATACACACGTTTAAAACACTATATACGAGAAAAGAAATTTGCGTATATCTGATGATGCAAAAGCAAAATATTTCCCGGGGAACTCCAACTCAGTGTTCTGCTTTGTGCACGATTGGATAATTCAAATGAAAAAAAAAAAAAAATAAATCGCGCGCCTTTCACTTATGATCTGAAGAATTTTAGCAGTCTACAGTCTTATTGATTTTGTTTTAATTTATAATAAATGACAATTTGTAGCTTACGTTTTTTATGTTGTGAAGAAAAAGAAATCGCCATACGATTTTAAAAGATGCACAATATTTGATGTTTTTTCACAGAATTAATAAATTTGTTTTGTTCAATAGCTTGAAGCAAATAATGCGATGCAATTCTTTGAACAAAATCAAAACAAAAAATTTGGTATTTGTTCGTTTCTGATGGCTGACTGGGATCGAACATCGAAAGATAAAAAAGAATGCTGACGAGGATTAACATATATCTGAAGGGGACAGCTGTATTTTATTTGCGCAGTACTTTCACCGTTCAGGTAAATAAATACATTAAACTCAGGGATGCCACTTTTGAGTTTACTCTGGCACTCTGGGGAATTAAAGGGCGTTCACATCTAATTTTTTTTGTGAAGAATTTAAGCTAGAACATTAAGGTAAAACTAGAATAGGCGGAAGCTGTCGGAAGCTTATGTCAAAACCGACCGAAAAGTAGCTCTCCGAAACGTCAATTTCACAAGTGACCCATAATGTACTTAAGTGGTTTGAAGTGAAAAAAAAAATAAATAATTGTTTATTCAATGTTTATTTTCTCATACTTATTCACATCACAGAGTGATATGCTTTTAATTATTTATTTTGCGAAACCACTAAAATTCGATGTGAAATAAATTAATTAAAAGAAAATTTCAGATTTGACTTCACTCATTCATTTATTAAACAGAAAAAAAAAAGTTGAAAACTATGCACCAAGCGCCAAGTTCTTGTTAGTTTGCTTCCACCATTTTGATTTTGCATTCGCCCACTTACGGTCGTTGAGCGCTCTCACGTCCGACGGCAAAAGTTAACGAAAACTAAACGAAAAGTTCCACTTCGCAAATATGTGCGCGTCATATAAATTTCTTGTTTTCGCTCGGTTTCGTACGACCACTTAAGTTGGCTTCCGACTATTCTAGTTCTACCTTAATGCTCGGAGGGGCACTTCAAGTGGTCGTAGGAAAACAAGCGAATACACGGTAAGCATACGGCTATAATTGCGGAGTGGAAGGGTTCGTCAAGTTTCGTTCAACTTTGGTTACGGAAGTGAGGTGCGCTCCCGAGGGCACCTCACTTAAGCAAAACGGACATTTGGTGAAAAAGGAAGGCCAAAAAGAGAAAGATGATGGTTACATTATGGGTGTGTTCCCCTTTTTCTCGGTACGGAAAAGCTACTTTTGTTGGTTTTTGACATCGGCTTCAGTGCCCTTCCGACTATTATAGTTTTACCTTAAGCCATGTGCCGAGTTTCAAACAGTGACCGCCAGATGTCATTTTTAGTGCGACCCAGTAAGTTCCCTATCACACGAGGAAACTGAATTGCCAGCAACTTTCTGTTCCATAGCGAGAAGGGCAGGAGGAAAGAGGGGTGAACAAAATTTCCCAGGTCGAGGATTTGAAGCAATTTTTTAACATTTCCTTTCACATCTAGGTTAACTGGCCGAACAGAAAGGTGTAGCTGTATTTGTGGCGTGTAACACTGTCAAAGTAGAAAGATACAAAAAAAGTATACAGTGCCACAATGAGAAACTGTAAATGAAGCAAGGATTGTAGGGTGTAGCAGAAGTTAAATAAAATTCAACTCTTGCTACAAGCTGCAGCTACATTCATTCTGTTCAAGGAGTAAGTTGTTGTGATGCTTTTTTGTCGAGGCTGAGGTAGACTCGTCGGTGTCCAGGGTTTATCCCAAAGAAGGCACAAAACTTGGGTTAAGAGTTTCAAACTCTGATTTAAATATTTTTATTTATTCAAATATTAAGTTCACAAGGTTTAATACAAAAATTTGTATAGCTTAACTAAATAACACGATATTTCATAAACTACAATGATAATGCTTAAGATTATTCTTAACATGGTATTTCATATAATCTTATTAATAATAAGTACAAGGTAGTATTAAATCCCCGCCTTCAACGGCAAATTGAAGGAAAGTCAAATCTGCTCCCGGCTCACAGATAGCGTCTACTATACACTCGATAGGAGTGCAGAGCAGAAAAGTCGGTTAGGATGAGATCCCCGCTTCCAGCGGCAGGCTGAAAGAAAGTCAAGTCAGGTCCCGGCTGGCAGACAGCGTCTACTATGCACTCAGATGGAGTACAGAGTAGAAAAGGCAGGTTGGGATTCGGTCCCCGTTTCCAGCGGCAAGCTGAAAGAAAGTCAAGTCTGGTCCCGGCTGGCAGACAACGTCTACTATGCACTCAGAGGGAGTGTAGAGCAGACAAGTCGTTTAGGATTCGATCCCCGCTTCCAGCGGCAAGCTGAAAGAAAGTCTAATCTGCCCCCGACCTACAGATAACGTCTATTATTACACTCAGAAGGAGAATAGAGTAGAAAAGTCAATGGGAAACGTTCCCAGCCTAAGGCAAAGGCCAAAGGAAATACAATCGCGGTGAATAATATAAATAATAAAAACGGAGGAGAAGCCTCAAAAAAAAAAGGTACGAGATAAACTCAAAAATTACAACTTCTGATCGTACACTTCGTACCCAACAGCGTGTCTCGGTTGAGTTAATTAATTTACCCTGGGGCCACACGAGCGAGTAATCGCTAGCGAGCTACTAATACATCGAAACTTTTCCTCCTCGCTAGTCAACTGGCTTGCCTTTTTCCCTTAGAATACAAAATAACGGGTGATTTTTTAGCTGGTTTGGTTTTGGCAACACTGGTTTTGACAGCTGACGTGTGTTTAGTACCTTGTGTCACTGTCAAACAGCTTCAGTTTGGTTTGCAATTTAACCATGGATCGTCTTACAAATGAACACCGCTTGCAAATTATTGAATTTTACTATCAAAATTCGTGCTCGGTTCGAAATGTTCATCGCGCGCTGCTTCCATTTTATGGTCGGCATTCTCGACCTTCTGAGCAGTCTATTCGGAAGATTGTGACCAAATTTCGCACCAAATTTACTTTGTTGGACATTAAACCACCAACACGTTTACGTACTGTGCGTAGTGAAGAAAATATTGCGGCCGTATCAGCTAGTGTGACAGAAGACCGCGAAATGTCGATTCGGCGCCGTTCCCAGCAGTTAGGCCTTTGTTACAGCACAAATAACAAACTTTTTTTTGCCCGAAATGGAAGTTCTTGACTTGCATGATATGTGGTTTCAACAAGACGGTGCCACATGCCACACAGCACGCGAAACAATGGCGCAATTGCGAGGCGAGTTTGGTGAACAGTTAATTTCACGTTTCGGGCCGGTCAATTGGCCGCCTAGATCGTGCGATTTGACACCATTAGATTATTTTTTGTGGTGGTATGTCAATGCTAATGTCTATAGGGACAAGCCCGCTTCGATTGACGCACTGGAAGCCAACATCCATGCATTCATTCGTGAGATACCGGCCGATATGTGTGAAAGAGTATGCCAAAATTGGACTCAGCGGATGGGCTACCTGAGACGCAGCCGCGGTCAACATTTGCATGAAATTATCTTTAAACATTAAATTGCAAGGTTCAAACTATCGATTCAAATAAATATTTCATTCATTTTTTCGAATTTTTGTGTTTTTTTTTTGTAAAAAAGTTCTAAACCTCTTAAAAAATCACCCGTTATAAGGAAGCGCCATTTGTGGAAAAAAGTGAAGCATTTTTCATAATAGTGTTTGCTCTCACAAACACAAATACATTCCAAAAGGGACGGATTGATTTTTAATGGCAACTTACTAGGGCGCCATAACAATCATTTGTTATTTTCTTAATTTATTTTTCTTTTCAGTGGTATGTTTAAAAAAATACTTACTTTTTTATGATAACCCTCTAAGGCACCGATAAAATGTTTTAATATCTACTTTCTTTAAAATTGTGTTGTTTCAGTGGAACATTATAGATTTACTTAGTTTAATTTACGCATTGTCATGAAAGAAGGCTCTCCAAAACCAACGTGAATCATAGCAAATCATTCGCATCGATAAAAAATTTTCACCCCAAATGTGGCTTTACTTCATCCACTTTCAGAATGGTCATCCTTTTACCACTCGACTTTCGGAAACCTTTTAAATTTTTTATTAAATTATTTTAATTTTTGAATAGAAAAATTAATTAACATTAAAAAAATGCACTAATAACTTCACTACAGAGAAAACTGAGCAATATTCTGAATTGCACATGTTAACATAAATATACGAACTCCAAAGGTACAAAATCGATTTAATAACAAAAATAATTTGCTGATATAAAGGGCACTTAGCAAATAGTTGCGCCTTACAACCACCAATAACAAAAAAAATACGTCCCTGTTTCACAGAATCGTAGTTTGACATTACTAGTATCCCAAATTAAAACCGAAAAACCATGTGCAAGTTTTCAATTAATTTATTAATTTTCTTATGGCCAGTTGCACCGACCTCTTTTAAATATTTATTGCTTCGTTTAATTTTAAAATGACATTTATCGGTTGCACCAACCACTTCTTAATCTAACAGGCCAATAAACGAACCAATAACCAGGACCCATGTTCTGTAATTATCGAATCGATAAAAATAGTCGAGAAACGGTTAAGATTGAAACGAAGTTCATTTTATCGCATCATCGGGCTTCTGTAACTTTGACAGTCGTTAATTTTATCGACTGGAACAAACGGAATAGAAATACTGGAAAAATGCGATAAAATGGGTTTCTGTATCATTGAAAGTCGATAAGTTTCTCATTTTTTATGTCAATTTCTATCGCTTACAAAATAGGTGGTGATAAAACAAATTTATTGTTACCGAATATGTTTGCATATATTTTCTGTGAATTTCTTGCACAAACTTTTTGCCTTCGTAAATCCTAATCAGTTAAAAACAGAAAATAAGAAACAATTTACAAGAACAAAAGGAAGGTAACTGTAAAAAATCGTATAGTAATACGCCTAGGAAGCAACCACAAAAAGAAGCAGATGTAAGTTTTAATAAAAAAAAACATTTATATGATTTATTCATTCTTCATCTAATTTTGTTTAGAACTATGAATCTGATCAAATTCAACAACAAGCAACATACAAGAAATGGTGGTGTTTAATTATTCTACGAGATGAACTCAAAATAAGCAATGCATGGATCAGAGGAAAAAGAAGAAAGGCTGATAGTTCCGTTACAGAAGAAAGTCAAGTGCCACCCAACATGGCCCATTCCGTAATCGGTCTTTGGATTTCAGTTGTGTCTATATCTTACTATTCAGGGCTTTTGAAAAAACTGTCTAACTATATTCAACCGTCTAAAAAGTCTTATTAATAAGATGGACCAAGTCTGTATTTTTTTGTTTACTTTTTGAATAAAAATACTCCTAACAAAAGGTGTTATTGTATACTCTATCTATTTTTTTTTGTTGGCAAAGTTTGTTCAGCTTGAAAATCTTTTTTAGCTTCCGGGTTTCTTGAAGGAATAGTGTTGTTTGTTCCTTTAACGGAGAAGATATTATCGATAAGTTCTTATCGACCTTTGGAGGCAACACCTTCTATTAACCTCTTAATACCTACGCTTACATAATTGAAACTTCAAGCTAAAGAGAACCTTGGCCCAAACAAATTTTATTAGCAAACGACACCAACCTCACCCCTCAAGCTTAAGATAATGATAGAAAGGCCAGTTAAAAGTTAAAGTGAAGTTTTTTTTTTATTACTTATGCACCATCCTTTATACTTAACTTTTCAGTGCATGCATACAAACACAAAGTTTATTTATCAATTTTCTTTAAAACGAAAACAACATATCCACTCTGGCAGTAACAAAGAAGTGAGATTTATGTACGTGTTAAGAAAATAAAACGCTAATTGCGGGCGGAGTAGTCTGGATATATGTATGTAGGTGAACAGATATCAGTTTCTGGTTCCTGCAATATTTCAAAATAGAAGAAAACATTACTTTAAAATATAAAAAAACTTAGGTACGGTTTACCAATTCAGTATAAGATACTTCTCCCTATCTTCTTCAGCTTCCGTCATCGTCAGCGTCATGAAGAAATAACAACTTTTTGAAGAGCTCCCAGCTCACATCATGGCAAAGCGAAGCCCCTTGGCCTATTGTTTCCGTTCCTAATTTGTGCTAGTGTTCTTTAAATACATAGCGAAGACCACTCTATTTTCTTCTGAATTCCGTGACCTCAAGTTCTTCAATATTTAATTCCTTAAAAGCTTCCTCCCATGCCTCCTTTTTTGCAGAAATAAACTCCCCATTTGTAGGCCACAAGACGCTTTAACAGCTGCTGATATCCCGCTCATTAATCCAAACTTTTGAAGTCAGTTTTATTCGCTTTAAAATCTTGAAGTCCCGTATTTTTTTTAATAATTTATTGAGATTTTAATCTCCACGCCACAAAAATTTAAACATGCACCCTTCGCGACTTAAAAAAAGAATTGTTTTGGTTTTTCCATGTCAATGTGACAGTTTTACTTATCGCCTTCTATTGGAAATTCCAGCCAGATCTGTTCGGAAATTTCACTTATCGCGTTCAGTTACAGAAACCCAATATTTTCCAGAGGCGATAAGTGAGGAATGAGTTGTTTCATTTTTTAACGATTCGAAAAGTTATCGCTTGAGTTATAGAACATGGGTCCAGGACCCATGTTCTACAACTGAGGCGATAACTTTTCGAATCGTTAAAAAATGAAACAACTCATTCCTCAGTTATCGCCTCTGGAAAAAATCGGGTTTCTGTAACTGAACGCGATAAGTTCAATTTCCGAACACTTCCGGCTGGAGTTTCCATTGGAAGGCGATAAGTTTAAATGTCATATTTGACATTCAAAAATCAAAACTAATTTTTTTTTTTAAGTCGCGACCACTAAATGATCAATAAATTAATTAGAAATCAAAATTAAATTAATAGTGCACCAAGCAACAGGAACTTCAACTCCTAGTGGCCCAAACATAAAATTTCCGTGCCAATCCAAAGGCGTCAACAGCAGCAAATAAAAGCCAAAACACAATATCAAAAACAAAGTTCTAATAACCAATCGAGCAACATTGATTTGGAGGATAGTATTCAAGCAGTGGTCTCTAAAAAGAATCAAGAGCAACCACAAACAGTCGGCAATGCGGGTGTTCAAATGATACATTTTGTAACTTTGTTGAATTGTGTCTGAAAAAGTTATCAATAGATGGACCTTCATCAAAAAATATGAAGCATATATGAATATAACAATGTGACACCAACTAATTGGACCTCGGTTGTGCCCGCACCTGTGATGCAAAATAATTAGTAATGGCGGTAGTGGAAGCGGCTAACCGGCCGCGTCCTGTGGTATAATGAGTGGTGGGTTATTGGCCAATTAATGCACTCACTGAAGTAACTATTGTAACGGGGCAATAGGATGAGAAATAAAGGAAAGGAATTGAATCGGGATAGGGAATTGAATTAGGAAAGGAAACTAGGAATGGACAGGAAGCGGAAATATTCAAAAACGGGGTCAGGATGGGATAGGTTAATGGAATCGAATGCTCTATGGAAGCGGCAGTGGCATGCTGGCGTGCGCGGCTTAGCTCGCCGGATATAGGGGGGGATCTTGCCACTCCATAAAACCTCGCCACGCTACAAAAATAACTTCATGCCAACAACGATCTACAACCATTCTCTCTCTCTTTGCTCCTACGGTTCACCACTTTCAAGGTCTCTGCAAGATACCAGTGCAGAGTTGGCTTCCCTCACCTCACCTGGAATCTGGATGGCCAATTTTCGCCAGATTCCCCTTTGACGGTCGTCCTGACCGGAACTTCAACCTTCTTCACCGTCCATAACACTCACCCTCGCACCCCCTCAAAATGGGGGACTTAAAAAGCCATGCTTAGGCTGGAGTTAGCTCGAAAGAAAAAAACATCTATATTGGCGTGGCTCACAATAGCAAGATAAAACTTTTATTCCATACAAAAAAACTAACAAACCAACACTAAGAATTTGATTAACCCTTCAAAACTATCCTCCGGGTACAAAAATATCATGATGAAGCAAAATCACGTGAGGTAAGTATAAGGGTAATAAAAGAATATTAAAAACTAGTTGCAACATATAAGGGTTACGAAAATATATAAAACTTAAAAAGATACAATGATGATTTACAAATAATGATATGTTATGATGAGCAAGTTAAAAAAATCAAAGACAAACAAAAAACAAGAGGAAGAGAACCAAAATTGTGTGAAAAGGGATACGACCATAGTTGGCGGACCTTTCTACCCAGCTTAGGCGGCACGTTTCTGGTCCAGTTGTACCAGGAAGGTGACCTCACCCTTCAGCACCCGTCGACCACTATAAGTTTCGGATTGAGCCCAGTCCCACCCGTCGCCACTTGTACCGAGACCAAACGTCTTACCCCGATCCTACCTATAGAGCGCTCTGTGGGTGGAAGTTCGTACGCTATTGGCACGCTACGTCACGAAATGCTCGGGGGAAACTAGTCTTACCCGGTCGAGCTGGCTACTGCAACTCCACGCCCCCCTTTCAACACTCTTTTTATCCCCTTTTACAAATTTAAATAATATTTTGAAATTTAATTATGAAAATAACGAACTCCACGCTCAAAAAAAAATACTATTTTCCTAAAAGTATACTACAGCGACAATTTTTCTGGTTCCGGTTGTTAGCTGGAATATTCTTTACTGTAGCTCAAGCCACAACCTCATATTAAATTTCCCTTTTCCGGTTTGTGGCTTTAATCCTCATCACACTTGGGAATATTTATTGGATTTTTATAAGGGATTTATATTTTAATAGGGTATCGCACGACACCTTCGGGATTTTGCTCACGAGAAAAAAGTAATCTGATAAAATAAATAAGCATAAATGTTACTTGTGGTCCTTGGGCTTTGATATTAAGCTGTTTCTTCTTTTAACGGTGAAGTTCGCAACTACGGGTTCTAGTACTGTTCATTCCAAGAACTGTGTAGCACACCTCGTGGTTCCGCCAAAAAGTATGGCCGCCTCGACATTTGTCCTTGTCTATGCCCTCTAGCTTTGCCTGCGATACCTAGACCATTTCGACATTTTAATTTCTACTCTCACTCACCAGTCATCCTGAATCACTCACCCTTTTCCAAAATCCAAATACACATAAATTTACTTTTCTTTATATTTGCTTTATATTTAATAAAATCCTACGGATTATGCAAATTTGTATTTAAGACACTGAAAACAAAAAATATAACGACACTGTTTTTCCTCTTTTAATCACAAAAAAAAATAACCTACTTTATTATGCACCACAATGACGACACAGTTTAAGCCCTGAGGACGTATGCTTATGAACTAAAAGCACTTAATCGCCAACATAGCTGTTACCCCATATCCTCATCTTTTACATCATAAAATTACCACTAGTTCTAGGCGGAGCTTAGATAAATAGAACCCGTTGGTTTACCTCGTCAGAATTACGAAACTGTCTCTTCATGTAACCCCATCTCGACCCGTCTTACCCAACAATATTTCCACCTCTACTATCCACAACATACATTCAACACCAAATCCCTTAGCCTATCCCGCAACCCTTTTTGTCATATAGGTTAACTCTAATCCTGAATTCGTTCATTTTCTTAGCCTCCAATGGACTGCTCTTTTGACATTTGGCCTATGAATTGTTTTCAATTTATTTTCGCACAAAAAAAATTGCTAATACCTACTTCGGTTTGATAAAATAATTTTTATTCGTACTCATATTCGGTAATAAACAAGTATTAGGTTACTCAACATCAACAAAAGGGTAGATGAGGGAACCCTTAAAGGATGCTACGAAACCCCTCCAAGCAAAAGGCAAGAAAACTTTCACGAGACAAAATCTGAAGGCAATCATCAGGCATTGGCGGTCAACAAGGTAAGTTGGTACAAGAGTAGAAACCTAAGTAAGAGTTTTCTTTTGTTAAATCCTTTCAGGTACAAAAGGGACTTGCCTTGATTAATAACAAGCATCAGCCATTTACACTTCCTACGGAGGCAGCCGTAACACTATGCCACCACAACTTGTAAAGCCCAACAAGTATTCAAAACAACATAGTGGCAAAAAATTCCAGTGGGAGCCAACCTTGAATTAGTATTAAGAATGTTTTAAGATAATTGTAATAAAAACAATCAATTAGATACTCACCTCCATTTGATGCTGTGACTTAACGACAGGCGCTTTGGCAAAAAAACATCTTTTTTGATTATGGTCTTTGGTATGCTATTCCTTTATAAATTGAATAAATCTCAGAATTTATCTCGTTTAACTTTTACTCGCCAGCTTTGAGGCCGGCGATAAGTTTTGACGTTTAAAATGAAAAACTTATCGACTTTCAAAGGTACAGAAACCCATTTTATCGATTTTTTCCAGGATTTCTATTCCGATTGTTCCAGTCGATAAAATTAACGACTGTCAAAGTTACAGAAACCCGATTATGCGATAAAATGAATTCCGTTCCAATTCTCAACGTTTCTCGACTAGTTTTATCGATTCGAAAGTTACAGAACATGGGTCCAGGAGGCCACACGAGCGAGTACTCGCTAGCGATTTGGGTACATACATTTATTGTCAAATCACTCACCGCTCTACTCGCTTCACAACTGGCTTCGAAAGAGGCAAGCCAGTTGACTAGCGAGTACGAAAAGTTTCGATGTATTAGTAACTCGCTTGCGATTACTCGCTCGTGTGGCCTCAGGGTAAACTAAAGTTCCATTTTCCTCCAGATAAATTTTAAAAGCAAGTTTAAACGAACATATCTAACTACCTACAAACAAAATAATTCAATTTTTTTGACGGAATATTGTTAATTCCAAATTAAAATAACGAAAACAACAGGTGAAGGCATTTTGTTTCCTATTTATAATTCACTAATAAAATAAATAAATTATTTCAGAAAAATTATAGACTGGGCATCGTGTGTTCATCTGATAACGAACTAAACCTAAAAATGGCGAGAAGTCGAAGAGTTGTTCAGGTTCACAGAGAAATCCATTTTCTGAATTCGATGACGTTGCTTTAAAATATTTGTTCATAATGTCCAAGAGTGTGTCGAAAAAATATTAGTGTTAGTTGGTATCTATTTCAATAGTTTCATAATTTCTCTGGAAAAAAAGAAAATAATAAATAATAATAAAAAAACAACAAGATGGCGCATTGGCTGTATCTAATGAGAATACCTTGTTTCTGTTTATTGTGTATTCACATTTTCCTTATTGCTATCTCACTTGCACTGGTTAAATTTTTTCGTTCAGTTTAATAAACATATGATAAAATCCAGGGGTGGTTCGTGAACTGCATTTTAGCTAAAAAATGCACGAAAGAGATTGGTGCAACCCAAAAAAAAATTATCAGTCCGACAAATTTTAACTCCATTTTAGCAAAAACCGCTTTTAGTGAATTTTGGTGCAACTGGGCATTAGTTTATTTAAAGTTTAATCATTTAAAATGTGTTCTTGATTGATGATTAATTAAATTATGATCAATTCACATCGCTTTCTTTGAGAAAAATATGATAAAACTCACTTGTGAAAGGAAATGATTCTTGTCAACCTTATTCTTGCTTTATATACACAATTTAACACTGCACTTCATATTTTTGTATTGTTATTAGTAAGTGTACATACATTTCTAAGTAAATCACTCCAAACTTTAGTCTTGTATCACTTTTTGTTCACTTTTTTTCTTCCATTCAGTCACCGATTTGACATTTCGGGCATACAGTTTTCTGCTTCATTCACGTACACTGTATATGTGATATACACCAGTTAATTTACTTCTTCTTCTATGCTTTTTCCAAGCTAGTTGAGAAGCGAGTAGAGCGGCGTGTGATTTGACAATTAATGTATGTACCCAACTCGCTAGCGAGTACTCGCTCGTGTGGCCTCCGGGTTAGTCCGTTCCAGAATAAATTAATTAAACTCACGGTCGGTTTTATTCCTTATGTACACTAAATTGGTACACATACAACAAAGGCAGCGCAGAAGACGATTTTTAAATACACTTCAGATTCTTTGTTGTAGTGAGCTTAGAGCAAGCTGCATTCTACAATCAGAGGCTCATCATGAGTGCATGTGTTAGTGGTTAGTAAAATTAAGTAAACTAACACAAGCACATGTATAACTACAAAATTAGAAAAAATACAAAATTAGATATAATATAAAAAAACATTTAAGGCTCTCCCAAACCAACGCGAATCATTCGCCGACGACGCGAAATCATTCACAATAATACAAAATTTGAAAGATACACAATGCTAAACAACAACAAAAAAACGCCTTTGCGAATGATTCGCTATGATTTCGCGTTGGTTTGGGGGAGCCTTTAAACTAAACATTCGGAAATTACACTTCCCCATATTAAGTGTCCTGACAAAAGACAGTGTGAACTGGTAAAGACGAATGGCAAAATACCACAGTAAAAATATATTTTTATTTTAGCTTGTGGATTTCGGTAGGTAAAGCGGTATGGTAAATGCTGAATGTCCCTGATCACACGTGAAGAAATTGAAGCATTTTCTGCGATTTGTGAAGGTGAGCGGGGGAACTTGCAGAAGAGGGAAGGGGATGAAATATTTTAAAATATTTGAAAATATTCGGTGTAGAAAATTGACGTTCTCTTTTGTGTTGCTTTTCCTATCCAATCCAACCAATCAAATCGTGTCTTTCATTATGAAAATACGAAAAACACAAAGAGGAGAACAAAATCTGCAGAATAATTTTCTTCACATCTGAACACTTTCGTTCTTCGCGTGTAAGCAGGCACAATGAAATTAACCTTTGAAGTTAATTTTGAACTTCTGCCGAATAGTTCAGGTTGGTAATGCAGATGTGCATTGAGGAGGTGAAATTTGTAACGCTTCGTTACAGTGTGTTCAACCAAATGATTTTCAAGGGAAATTTCAAAAATTGCCTGGATCCTGTTTCCTCGTGCGAAAGGTATGAGATTTTAAGGAGATTAAAAGGAAACGTCACTTATTGCTTCGTGTGAAAGGGGACTAAACTGGCGAACTGAAACTGTTTGAAACTCGCTAGGGAACAGGCCCAGCGTTGCCGGAAAATATTTTTTTAAAGTGCCATTGCCAACAACAGAAAGTGCCATTTTGGGCCCCCTGGGTGCCACCAACGGAATAAGTAAAAAATATCTTTTGACTTGTATGTCGTTTTTCATTGTTGAAAGGATTTGATTTTTTTGCGAAAAGATTAGCACTTGTCTATTCTTTTCATATCTTATCCAAGAAAGGGAGATCTCAAGACGAAAGGTGCTATCTTCTATTTTGGGAGATTTGATCTGTTTTGATCCCTACATGCATACATTCTTCTGTCAAACGTCAAATCGAAATTTGACAGTTTGTTTGTTTTCAAATATTTGTTCTGAAAACAAAGTGTTTATGTCCTACCTGTGTTAATTGTCTTTTCATAGATACTACTCAAAATGATGCCCAGATGTTTAATTCAAAAGTCATATTCGGGATTTTAAGATCAAAGCTTTCAGATTCTAATGAAATATGGTATTAATTTAAGAGAATAAATATTTTGGCAGATGACAATTAGTAGAGTGTTGCTTCTTGGGTTGTGTTACAAATTATACAAAATTATTTCTTTAGCATCTATGGAACTAAATATTTTAAGTATGCAAGTGTTGCTTAAAAACATTCTAAGAAATATTTTTAGCTTACCCCGAGGCCACACGAGCAAGTACTTGCAAGCAAGTTGCAATACATACACATTTGTTTACTAACACAAACAAACCCAAGCAACTTGCTTATCAACTGGCATGCAAGTTTTGAAGCCAGTAGTGAAGCAAGTTGGGAGACAAGCAAGTGGAATGCAAGTGGAAAGCAAGTGGGAGGCAAGTGGAATGCAAATTACGAATTTGACAGGCAGTGTATGTAGTCAACTTGCTTGCAAGTACTTGCTCGTGTGGCCTCAGGGTTAAACAACATCAAAGTGCCATATGAAGTCTTAGGCCCAATTCACATAGAACTGGCTTGAGGCCATGCCTATATTGTTGCATACATATTCCACATTGTGGAATTCACATGTTCTCTTATGAGATAATACACACACAGATGACGAGGCGAGGGTATGGTGCCACATGCCATCGCCATACCATATTGAAAACTCCAGTGGCCTTAGTAAACGTCACGCCACAATGAAATCTCTCAGTCAAATGTCAAATTGTCATGCATTAAAAAAAAAAATGTGATTATTAGTTGAATAAAATTTATAAAAATTGATCTCTGCAATGAAATGCAAATACATGAAAATTTTATGTATTACGGGAGGACAAAATTACTGCAACAGGAGCGTGCAACACCAAAAATGGAAAAAAATAGCCCAACAATTCAAGACAATTGTTTTTTTTTAATTTAATTTATTTTCTTTGTAGAAGTCATTTTCTTGTTCCTCTGTGTTTGTGTGTGTGTGTCTAGTCTATTGCTTTTCTGTCAAATAACCATTCCTGTCACTTCTGTGTGAACAACGCTCACCACAACCACACCACGCCCGTAGCAGGCCAGAACCACACCGGCACCATAAGCCAATTCTGTGTGAATCGCGCCTTAGACGGTGTCCACATTGGGTATGAAAAAGTGGATTTTTAATGACTTTTCAGTATTCACATCTCACTTCAATGAAGGAGTGGGAGCGAGATATGAATACTGAAAAGTCATTCAAAATCCACTTTTTCATACCCAATGTGGACACCGTCTTTAGAGTGCCACAGTGCCATTTGAATGAAAAGGTGCCATAAGACGGTGTCCACATTGGGTATGAAAAAGTGGATTTTTAATGACTTTTCAGTATTCATATCTCGCTCCCACTCCTTCATTGAAGTGAGATGTGAATACTGAAAAGTCATTAAAAATCCACTTTTTCATACCCAATGTGGACACCGTCTAAGTGCACGATCGTGCCACATTGGCAACGCTGAACAGGGCTATTAACCCTGAGGCCACACGAGCGAGTAATCGCTAGCGAGTTACTAATACATCGAAACTTTTCCTACTCGCTAGCCAACTGGCTTGCCTTTTTTGAAGCCAGTTGGGAAGCGAGTAGAGCGGCGAGTGATTTGACAATTAATGTATGTACCCAACTCGCTAGCGAGTACTCGCTCGTGTGGCCTCCGGGTAACGTCCCCTTTTTTACCCAGAGGCCACAGGAGCGAGTACTCACTAGCGAGTTGGGTACATACATTAATTGTCAAACTCGCCACACTACTCGCTTCTCAACTGGCTTCGTTGTTTCTATAGGGGGGTTCACATATGGACCAACATTGCTTGACAACATGGCTTGATTTGATCATTTGAACACAAGAAACAACCGTTTGACAGCCAATGTCCCTGATCACACGTGAAGAAATTCAAGCATTTTCTGCGATTTGTGATGGTAAGCGTGGTAACTTGCAGAAGAGGGAGGGGGATGAAATATTTAAAAATATTTGAAAATATTCGGTGTAGAAAATTGACGTTCTCTTTTGTGTTGCTTTTCCTATCCAATCCAACCAATCAAATCGTGTCTTTCATTATGAAAATACGAAAAACACAAAGAGGAGAACAAAATCTGCAGAATAATTTTCCTCACATCTGAACACTTTCGTTCTTTATGTGTTATCAAGCACAATGTATGGTTTTTAAAAGATTTTGAGTTCTTGTTCCATTGTCCCTGATCACACGTGAAGAAAATAAAGCATTTTCTGTGATTTGTGATGGTGAGCGGGGTAACTTGCAGAAGAGGGAGGGGGATGAAATATTTTAAAATATTTGAAAATATTCGGTGTAGAAAATTGACGTTCTTTTTTGTGTTGCTTCTTCTATCCAATCCAACCAATCAAATCGGGTCTTTCATTATGAAACTACGAAAAACACATAGAGGAAAACAAAATCTGCAGAATAATTTTCTTCACATCTGAACACTTTCGTTCTTCACGTGTAAGCAAGCACATTTCCATCAAGCGATGCTGTCATGCCATGTTAACTTCCCTTACCCCGAGGCCACACGAGCAAGTATTTGCAAGCAAGTTGCGCCTCAAATTTTCTAATGTAGACACGATGAGACTCACGAGTCCAGACTCAATTTTCCCAATCTAAACAGGCTCTTTGACGGTGTCCACATTGGGTATAAAAAAGTAGATTTTTAATGATTTTTCAGTATTCACATCTCACTTCAATGAGAGTGGGAGCGAGATATGAATACTGAAAAGTCATTAAAAATCCACTTTTTCATACCCAATGTGGACACCGTCTTTCGGAAGTGAAGGTTCTGTCTATTTCTAATCTTCGGTAATAATTATTTTATATTCTCTGGTAATAATTGTCAAATTGTAATGTGTTTATTTTTGCACATTTTTTACAGCTTCTCCTGTCCTCTCCGAGAAAACACTTTTTGATGAAATGAATGTCCCCTGGAGGAAATATATCCTTTGGTTTGCCCAAGAGCATGTTGATTTTCGGATTGCAGTAAAATAACACTATATACTTTAGCTTAAAAACCTTAATAAATATATAAAACTGTATACCTATTTTAGGAAATAAACTCCATTGCAAAGTTATTCGACCTAAAATTCAATAAACTTTGTGAAGATTCTTTGGTAAGCTATTGAGTTCATTTATTCCAACCAATTAAACTTATTTCCGGGCATTTCAGAAACCTTTTTGGATAGTGGAATTTCCAAACGAGGAAACTGCTATTAAACTTGCTTCACGTTCTGTTTTGTTGCGATGTGTTTTGGAACTTTGGTCCCACTCAACTTCTCTGTCGGATTTCCACACCAATGTTCGTCACTACATTTCTCAAAAGGAAAATGAGACTCAGCAGTACTTTCGAAGTGACCGTACATTCAAAATCAATATCGAAACATATAACAAACACTTTAGTCAAAAGGAAAAAGTCAGCAAAATTGAAACATTTGACTATCTTCCACTAGAAGGACAGGTTGACTTGAAAAATCCATGTGTCGAGTGGTGGAATATTGAATTCTATGGTCTTAATCCAAAAGATGTTCCAGAAGAACCAGATAATTTGTTCTTTGGCAGATTGGTGAGAGTTTTCCGGTAACCTAGAATCATAATTATTGCTTGTTTATATTAGGTCGCAAATGGACAACGCCACTTGATAAAAGAATTCTCATTGAAGAAGCGCAAGTTCATTGGAAATACAAGTATGGACGCTCAATTGAGCTTACTAATGGCCAATCAGGCCTTGGTACAACGTGGTGATTTGGTTTTCGATCCGTTTGTTGGAACTGGTTCACTACTTGTTAGTGCAGCAAAGTTTGAAGGTAAGTACCTGTAGAAGATAAACTTAAAGTCAAATTTCATGATTAAATACGATATATTGAGCCTAACAGTACACACTTACCTGAAAAAGTTGGACTTAAGTGCATCATGATAGAAAGACACTACCCTGACGCAAGTGAAGCAATTTTTATTTTTTTTTAGGTTTTGTAATGGGAGCAGATATAGATTATATGATGCTTCATGCGAGAGCTCGTCCAAGTCGAATCACTCAAAAAGTTCGAGAGAAAGACGAAAGTATTTGGGCTAACCTCAAGCAATATGGATGCGAAAAATTCTACTTGGATGTCGTGGTGTCAGATTTCTCGAATCCACTTTGGAGAGATACAATCAAGTTCGATAGCATCATTACGGATCGTAAGTTGTCTATAAAATGCCTTTTAAAAGATAAATCCATTGACTATATTATAGCTCCCTATGGTATTCGGGAAGCGATTGAGAAAATAGAGACAAAGACGTCTAATAAATCACAAATACGGAATGAGGATGTGCCACACTATCCATCTACATCGCAATATTCGTTGCAGGATTTATATTCAGATTTACTTTCTTTTGCTGCAAAGCACCTTCGGATGGGTGGAAGACTTGTTTGCTGGGTTCCATTTCATCGGTATTAACTAGCATTATGAATGAGTGTGCAACTTTTTCATCATTTACTTCTATCAATCAGACAAGATTATTCGAATGATATTTTGCCGCGGTCGAAGCACCTTAAACTTGTTGCAAATTCGGAACAACCTTTAACTGGACAAACTAGCCGAAGGCTTCTTACTTACGAAAAGACATGTGAACCCTTGGATAATAGCACACCAGAAACTGAGTTAATAGAATTTCGTGAGCGTTATTTTGATAGTGGAGTAGAATCAAGGATGGAACGTAGAACGCGTAAGGCCGAACTACGTGAAATAGGCAGGCAGGAAGCCCTAAAAAGGGGTAAAGTGCTGAAAAAGGATGGAAAAACACATAAGACCGAGTTGAATAAAAATCGGAGGGCGAATTTATAAGGTATCATTATATTCTTTTATTAATTTTTCCTCATCCCACTCAAACTCACATTCGAAATTTCGACTGAAGGACGCCAACAAATGTGGAATGGCTTCATCAATTGGGGTATTCCGATTGAGTTCTTTTGAAAGTGATGTTACTCCCTTGTTTTTAATGCCACATGGGACAATATGTTCAAACCATGAAAGATCTGTGTTGCAGTTAAGCCCAATTCCATGCGTTGTTATGTACTGTGAGCCATGAACACCGATTGCACAGATTTTATTTTCTCCAACCCAAATTCCCGTGTCTACAGTGGTTCGAGCGTTTGCAATACCCATTGACTTACATAGGTCAATCACAGTGGTCTCTAGTTGAGCAACATACCATCTCATGCTGGGTTTGAATTGTTTCAAATGCAGTATAGGGTAAGCAACGAGTTGTCCTGGTCCGTGAAATGTTATAAGTCCACCTCGATTGGTTTTGTGGAAGTCTGCACCAAGGGATTTTAGGTAATTTTCGTCTTTCTCGGTGTATCCTTTGGTACGGATCCCTATTGTGTAGACTGGGTGATGTTCTAGCAGAATAATATAATTTCTGAACGAAGTCGCATCCTGTGCTAATTGTTTGGATAATCTTTGTTGAAGGGCCAAACCACTTTTATAGTCCGAAAGGCTTGTAGGACGTAACACTTTTATTAGTCGTCGGCTCATTTTTTAATAGTAAATAAATAGTGGCTGTTCCTTTACTTTAAATTTCTGTGATTCCGTGCGTTCAAGGATTCAGATATCTGAATTTTTGGGGCTTGTGATTGGTCAGCTGTCATAAAATTCTGAAAATTCAGATGACTTTTAGTTACGTTGGGGGCATTCAAGGTTTCAGATATCTTGCTTCTGATTGGTCAACTGTCAAAAAATATCTGAAAATTCAGATGACTTTTGGTTACGTTTTATTCTGAATTTTCAGATGAGAATAGGTTTGTTTGGTTACTTTTGTAGCACGATGTTCAAAAACTGTCAAATTATTGAAAGTAGGGGAAAATTCATTCATTGAGGGGAAAACTTGCTACAAAGCTAACAAACGCGAAAAACCAATTTTGTATCACTTTTGTGTACGAAACTTCAAACGTGACACACACCATCAATCACTACAGGCAAATCTTAAAACACACACAAACAAAAATACACACAGACGTGGATTTGACAGTTTTTTACTTCCTGCACACAGAAATTTGTGTAGCAGCAATTTGCAAGATTTTTCATGGAGGGGAAATTTCTTGCTCTCTCATTTTGCTCTCTCGTTGCTACACTTTGGAGTTAACAAACAGGAATTTGTGAAATGTAGTGCGACGTCGTACGAATTCGTACGAAATTTCAGTAACCAAACAGACCTAATTTTCATCTGAAAATTCAGATGAAAGAGATGGAAGATACGTTCTGCCAAAAAAAGCGCAAACATATTCAAATGAGAATTGAACTTTACTGTTTGATGACTGATGGAAGTGGGCACATACTGCGAAAAGTGAAATTTATTAACTGAAAAACTATTCAAATTTAAATTGTGATTTAATTAGTGATATATATGTATCGCTGGATGATTTGAACTACCCAACAAATTATTTTATGTGAAGAGTGCTACTTTGGACTATTTTCGGAAAAATATTACTCAACATTTACTGGTAAAGTTACGTTTTACTTGTTTAAGTTACTGATATCTTCACTCAACCTGAATTTTTAATTTTCGAATAAAATAAAAGTTCTAATTTAACTCTTTCCAATGTAAAAATCAAAAGTAAATGCAATATTTTGACAAAACTAAAACAGCTGACTTTCGACTGAAAATTCAGATTTTTTTTACATTCAACGTAATAAAATTTCTGAATTTTCATATCTGAATTTTCAGATCTGTCGGTGAATGCGCCCGTTTGCTTCGTTTTTCAGATACAAATTGCCCGCGTTCATCAACATAAATCTGAAAATTCAGTACTGAAACGTAACGTTGAACGCACAAAAAATCTGAAATTTCAGCCAAGTCATATTTTTTTTCTGTCAAAATATTGTGTTTACTTTCTGATTTTACTGGAAGCGAATATAAAAAGTACTTTTTATCGGAAATCAAAAATTGAAATTAAGTTTAAACCAAAAATTAGTGACTCTGGAATTAAGTTATATGTAAGTTGACTGGAAAATGTTTGTTCTTTGTTTTTATTTGGATTAAAATTTTCGAGAATAGTTGAAGCAACAAATCTTAACATGTATTATTCCCAAATGAAATTCTTCTTGGGGTTCTTCCCACGTTCCAAATTTATTATTAATAAAAGCGGTAAAATCTATCATTTCTTGTTGTTTCGTCAAATAAAATGTAAAGCCGAAATGCTGTGTACAACTGTGTATTTATAACTATAAATTGATTTTTATTCACTTACAAAAAAACATTTGTATTGTTTTGTGCAGTATTTGTTTGCCAAGGAGAAAGTACAGAGGGAGAAAGCAGTTGTCACAAAAGAAAACGTCAACAAAAATCCATAGATTTTAAAAAAATTTAAAATATTCTGCCTGTCCTTCCCATCTCTTTCTCACAATGAAATGGGAGTGAGATAAAGTACAGAGACGTAAAAAAAATTTGTGAGTACTGGGACTCGCGTGGAAGATGTGTAAACATTTAAACAACAATTAGGAATCTGTAATACAAGCGCTAAAACAAAATGGTTGCACGACACAAATTATAATGAATTTACCCATTAAAAAACACCTTCCGAGAAAACTTTATGACGTCACAAAGTTGTTCCGGGATTCAAAGTTAAAGTGTCAAAAAGTAACTTTGAGTACATTTTTCCAACTCATCTCTTTGATACTTTGTTGAAATGGTTAATCCGTCAAAAGCAGCTGAAATCACGATGTTTTCATTTCGAGTTATCTTTTGTTTGCTTCTCGATCGTTCGGTTTGGAATTGTTCTCATTTTTGTAATATGTGTGGCAGCGGTGACTGCTAGTCTAAATGCAACAGTCGATCCTCCCCATGTCACTGATGGGTAATAACAAAAGGGCTCATGCAAAAGCATAGTAATGATAGATAGATAGTAGAGTTTGGGAAAATTGAAAACGTTTAGACTAAAAGGCAAATAAACAAATTTAATATAAAAGTGATTGAAGTTCTTTTTATTTAACTGTTTATCACATTGGCGACGAGGATCGGTAAGTTCGAATACGAAAAAGAAAACAAAACATTTAAACATAAAAATAAATACACTCGTACTGATACCAAACAAGTTGGCACAGAACCAAGAATTCTAATTGTTTTTTTTTCTTCTGGTTGCAGCTCCTTAGAAGCGTAGCAAATCTAGAAAATAGATAAGAGTCCGTGAGACCATTTCAAAAGAGTCCTTGAGACCACGTCTTAAGTCTTCAAGACTGTATGAGACGGTCGGGAAGACCACTGAGCTATAAGCTAACTTAATAGCCGTCGGGAAGACAAGGCCAACAAAAAAAAAAAACAATTTTGAAACTGTTTATTCACTACAAGGTAGTAGAGATATCTTCAATTATAAATATATACATATATATGTAAGCAAATATTTATTTATTCCAAATCTTAGCGTTGCGACTTTTAAACATGGACAAATGGGAAATTTGCCAGTTTAATTTCAAGCAATTTCAACCTCATCAGTTGAGAGATGAATGGAAACGTTACACAAGAAATTTTGATTTCATTGCGGCTGCAAATGAAATCTTGGATAAAACCAGACTCAAGAACATATTCCTCGCAAAAGCAGGACCAGATGTTCAAAATGTATTTTACACTATTCCGGGGGCGGACGTCGCAGAAGACAAAGAAAAAGGAGTTGACCCATACGGCACATTAATCGCAAAACTGTCTGAATATTTTGCACCAAAACAACATGACGCTTTCGAGCGAAACCAATTTTGGACTCTTAAGCCTACAGCAGGTGAATCGCTGGGCAAGTTTTTGTTAAGAGCGCAAGAACAAGCTGGTCGTTGTAACTTCGGCAAAACGGAAACAGAAAGCAGAGAAATTAGCGTAATCGACAAGACGATTCTCCTGGCTCCACAAGATTTGCGTGAAAAGTTGCTGCAGAAAGAAAGTTTGACCCTGGACGATATTATCAGGATGGTTAATTCTCACCAAGCTGTAAAATACCAAGGTAGTCAAATGACACTTCCGAGTAGTGCCGAAGAAGCCACGGACATCAACAGAATACAAACAAATCTGAAAACAGCAAGAACGGAATGTACACGCTGCGGATCAAAGGCACACCAAAATAATGATCCAAAATGCCCTGCACTTGGCAAGGAATGCAGAAGATGTGGAAAGTCAAATCATTTCGAGATAAAATGTCAAACAAAACTTTTCTTGCACGACAGGAAACGCAAAGCAATTGTGAATGTGACTGATAGGCGCAACAAATTTCAGAAGGTCAATCATGTCGAGGAAATTTTTCCAAATAGCAATTGTTGTTTCATAGCCAACACAGATGATCGAGATGAAATGGTTTTGGTTCGGATTGGTGGTGTTTTAACTGAAGTGCTGGTTGACTCGGGCACAAGAAGAAATTTAATTGATGATGTAACATATGAACAACTGAAACGACAAAATTTGAAAGTTATCAAAAAACAAAAAACACCTGAATTTGATTTTAGAGGTTATCTTAAGGATTCTGATCCTTTAATTGTGTTGGATGTTATCGATACTTCCGTATCCATTGACGATCACGGACGAGCTATCGAGGTAGATGCAAGGTTTTATGTAGTTCAAAATGGATCTCGGCCACTGTTAGGCTACACAACAGCAAAAGAGTTGGGTATCGTTAAGATTGGTCTACCGAGTAATTTTATAGAAACAACTCAATACATTAAGACTGATGATAAACGTCCTTTCCCGAAAATGAAGGGAGTTAAACTACAGATACCAATCGATAAAAGTGTAACACCAGTGCAGCAACATCCAAGACGCCCACCAATCGCGCTACAGGCCAAGATAGAAGATAAACTCAAATCACTCCTCACCATGGATATAATCGAGGAAGTGACCGACTATAGTGAGTGGACATCCCCCTTGGTCGTTATTGTGAAAGACAATCGGGATTTAAGACTATGTGTTGACATGAGACGTGCAAACTTGGCCATTAAACGGGGAAATCACCTTATGCCAACTTTCGAAGATTTTCTTCATAGACTCAAAGATGCTACATGTTTTTCAAGACTTGATATAAAAGACGCTTTTCACCAAATCGAATTGGATAAGTCAAGCCGATATATCACAACATTCATAACGCATCTAGGTATGTTCAGATACAAAAGACTGATGTTTGGTTTATCGTGCGCTCCCGAGATGTTTCAGAAAGTAATCGAGCAAATTTTGTCAAAAATCCCAAACGCTTTAAACTACATCGATGACATAATAATATTTGGAATATCCAAAGAAGATCTTCAGAGAACTCAAAATAATGTTTTGAGCGAGTTCAAGAAATATGAAATCTTGTTGAACCACTCAAAATGCAAGTTCTCAATGGATGAGATAGTATTTCTTGGACACATAATATCAGCTGAAGGTATAAGACCTTCCCCGGACAAAATATCATCAATTAAAGAGTTCAGAACACCACGAACATCGGAAGAATTACGAAGTTTTCTGGGTTTGGCTACCTATTTAGCCAGGTTTATACCTCATCTGTCACAAATAACGTCTCCTTTGCGTCAGTTAATAAAATCTGAAGTTAAATTCGATTGGAAAGTGGAACACGAAAATGCTTTTGAAAAATTAAAGAATGTATTGTCGGATATGAATACGTTAAGTTTTTTCGACAACTCTCTTCGAACTAGGGTAATAGCAGATGCAGGTCCAGATGCCCTAGGAGCAGTTCTTGTGCAATACAAGAACTCTGGTGACGAAGTGAGTCCTAGAATTATTTGTTACGCAAGCAAAAGTTTAACTGAGACGGAGCGGCGTTATTGTCAATCGGAAAAAGAAGCTCTGGCTCTTGTCTGGGCTGTGGAAAGATTCACAATTTATTTACTGGGTAGACGATTTGAGGTAGAAACGGATCACCGTCCTTTGTTAGCGATTTTCAATTCAACATCTAGGCCATGTGCCCGTATTGAAAGGTGGGTGCTCAGACTGCAATCATTCGATTTTACCATAGTGTACAAGAAAGGAAGTGAAAACATCGCAGATCCCTTATCCAGATTAGCAACCAGACGGGACGACAAAGAGTTTGACGGAGACAGTGAGTTCTTTGTTTTGGCAATTTTAGAATCAGCTGCTATAGACATATCCGAAATTGAAGAAAAGGCTAAAACAGATCAAGAATTGGCAACAGTAAGAAACAGTTTGCAAACGGGGTGTTGGGACTCCGCTGAAGCTAAACAGTATGCACCGTTTCAATCCCACTTGTGTGTAATTGATGATTTGCTCGTGCGAGGAAATAAATTGGTCATTCCAAATGCTCTGAGGCAACGAATGCTTATATTGGCACATGAGGGCCACCCGGGAGAAACTAATATGAAAAAGAGATTACGTGATAGAGTATGGTGGCCAGGTATCGATAAAGACGCAGAAAAATTTGTTAAGCTGTGCGATGGTTGTCGTCTAGTAGGGTTGCCATCTCGACCATTACCCATGCAAAGAAGAGCATTCCCGACAATGCCGTGGATTGATGTTGCTATCGACTTCCTGGGACCATTGCCAAGCAGCGAGTGGATTTTGGCAATTATAGACTACTACAGCAGATATATGGAAATCGAAATTATGTCAACAATCACAGCAAAAGCAACTGTAGACAGACTGGACAATATTTTTATCCGATTAGGGTACCCAAGAACAATAACACTGGATAACGCTAAGCAGTTTACAAGCGATGAATTTGAACGTTACTGCAAGGAAAGAGGCATAACTCTCAACTTTACAATTCCATACTGGCCTCAAGCAAATGGTGAAATAGAACGACAAAACAGATCCCTCAACAAACGTTTAAAAATAAGCCATGCTCTTGGACGAAATTGGAAAACGGATTTAAAGGATTATTTGATGTTGTACTATTCAACACCCCAAGCTACAACTGGGAAAACACCTACCGAGCTTATGTATGGAAGAACCATAAGATCTAAGATTCCATCTTTAAATGATCTGGAAACAGACCCACCGAATTCAGATTTTGTAGACAGAGATGCCACCCAGAAGATAAAAGGAAAAGAAAGGGAAGATGCCAGACGTCACGCCAAAGAGTCTGACATAGATGTTGGGGATACGGTGCTAGCTAAAAGGACAGAGCCGTTAAGAAAGTTAGACACTCCTTTCCAGCCAAATGAGTTCACAGTCCTAAATCGAAATGGAGCAAAGGTAACTATAGAAGACAAAACTTCCGGATCTCTTTTTGATAGGAACATTGCTCACGTAAAGAAAGTGCTACCGTTAACAACTTCAGCTTTGGACCACATATCAATTCCAGAGGATGATGAAGCTGATCGCAGTTCTCAAGAAGTTACAGTGGAAATTCCATCTCGTCCAATGCGTCTAAGAAAAGTGCCAGCTCGGTATGAAGACTTTGATCTCTCAGCCCAAGATGATTCTTCTGATCTACAAAAGAAAGGGAGATGTGGCAGCGGTGACTGCTAGTCTAAATGCAACAGTCGATCCTCCCCATGTCACTGATGGGTAATAACAAAAGGGCTCATGCAAAAGCATAGTAATGATAGATAGATAGTAGAGTTTGGGAAAATTGAAAACGTTTAGACTAAAAGGCAAATAAACAAATTTAATATAAAAGTGATTGAAGTTCTTTTTATTTAACTGTTTATCACAATATGTAATTAATTTTATTATCCCCCAGATCTGATCCGGATTAATAAAACAAACAGGATCCCAGTGCGACAAGAGTGTTATATACCTATCCGATCCCAGTTTATCTATTTGTTTCTGTATTTTCTCTCTACTCTATTCTCTATTTTCTCCCTATCTTCAATACAAAAAGTCATCTACCTGAGAGAGAAAAAACTCATTTTTGCAAAAAAGTACAAAGGGTGTATGGTAAGAATTAATTTGCAAATCGAAATCCAAAAGCAAGGTCGGATTTTGTGTTGTTTTTGTAATACATGTATGCATATACAATCCAGATCAGATCTGGGGGAAAATATAAAGCTAATATATTGTAATGACTTTCCAAATTTGAACTATAACGACTCTGAAAAGCAAACAAACGGACACAATAAAGCTTACGGTTGCAGTGCAAACAAACCCTTATTAGCTATAATTATAGCAACTCTCAAACGAAGGAAGCGCCATCTGCCGGATTATAGCAGATTTACCAGCTGTCAAATAAAAGCTTTTGGAAGGGAAATTATTGGGAAATTTCCCCTATGGAAAGCTCTGGAAGCAGAGACCAGAACGTTCTCCTTATTTCGAGAGCTTGGAGGACAAGTATAAAAGGCACATGTTTGAACGGCAGCGACACAATTTGTTTTTAATCGTGAAAGAATAAAGTTGGTTGTAATAAAAGTGAAAAGTAAAGTTTGTGAATTAATTTCAGTGGTGAATAATAAATTGTTTTGTTTGTAGTAAGAAAAGTAAAGTGTTTTATCTTGTGAAATAAATAAGTGGACGTTTTGAATAAAGTAAATAAGTTTTATTAACGAACCTGAGAAAATATTACATTGGTGTCAGAAGTGGGATAAAACTTATTTTATCTGTGCACTCAATTTAATGTGTGGAAAGTGAAAAAAAAAAAAAAAGACAATGGGTAAATCTTTGAATGATTTAAATTTAGTGGAACTTAAGGCAGAACTGAATAAGCGAGATCTTCCTACTGCTGGAACAAAGAATGATCTTATAATTCGTCTGCAAGAAGATTTAAGAAGATGTGGAAAAAACCCAGACACGTTTATATTCGACATTGAAATGGAAGAACAACAAGACCAAGTAAGTACATCGGGCATGACCAATATGCTGTCTCAGCTGCTCGCAAAATTTGAAAGCCAGGAAAAGAATCTTCTCGAAAGATTCGAGCAACAAAGCCAAGAACAAAAGAATCTTCTAGAACAACAA
The DNA here is from genome assembly GCA_963921185.1 of Dasysyrphus tricinctus. Taxonomy (NCBI): domain Eukaryota; kingdom Metazoa; phylum Arthropoda; class Insecta; order Diptera; family Syrphidae; genus Dasysyrphus; species Dasysyrphus tricinctus. The sequence continues at coordinate 91,179,006 of OY992532.1, forward strand.
GGCCAAGAACAACGCAATGAACAAAAGAATCTTCTCGAACGTTTCGAACAGCAAAGCCTAGAGCAGAAGAATCTTCTAGAACAACAAAGCCAAGAACAAAAGAGTCTGCTCGAAAAACAAGAAAAGAATCTTCTTCAACAATTCCAAGAACAGGACAAATTTACTCGAAGGTAAGTTAGATGCCTTTGACAACAGAATTGTTGCCCTTGACGAGCGAGTCGATAGACAATTTTCAACTGTGGATAAGCAATTGTCAACAGTAGAAGCAAAGTTCGAAAATATGGAAGATAAAATTGAATCCATTACCAAGGAATTAGACAAAGTAAGGAAGATGAAGGTTCGAGAAAGTTCTGGTGACTGTCCTAGGAGAAAGGAGATGCATCCACCAACCTTCGATGGACAAACTTCTTGGTCAATCTACAAGAAGCAGTTTGAGGCAGCTGCAGCAACGAACGGCTGGGACGACGAAGACAAATATATAGCTCTGACGCTTGCTCTTAGAGGAACTGCTGCTGAGCTGCTGCAAACCATACCAGCAGAAAAGAATGGCAACTTCAGCGCTCTTGTTCAGGCCATTGACAAACGCTTTGGAGATGGCCATATGCAAGAAGTCTTCCGTGTTCAACTCAATACAAGAGTCCAGAAAAGGGGAGAAACTCTGCAACAGCTTCAAGCAGACATCGAACGACTGGCGCACCTGGCATATCCAGCTGCAGGAGATGAAATCATCAACCAATTCGCAACAGAAGCCTTTGTTCGTGCTGTATCTGACATCAACCTTCAGCGAGCAATTCGAACTGCTGGCAAACGCACGCTTCCTGAAGCACTAGGCATTCGCACTCACTATGGAAGCAGCGGAACAGGCTTCACAAAGAGTTCATCGCTTGAGAGAACTAGGAGTTGAGGAGTGTTGTTGCCAGAGAACTGCGTTCCAAAGAAGAAACCAGCGAGATGGACCTGCTCGATGCTGGAACTGTAACAAGACTGGACATCTTCAACGCCAGTGCAGACTGCCACCTAGAAAACCTCCATGTTGGAATTGCAACAGGACTGGACATCTCCAACGCCAATGCAGATTGCCACCTAGAAGACCATGGAAACCAGACTACAATAATTGCACGCATGAAAAAGAAAAGGAAATTGTTTCCATCCAGCGACTGAGAGCGGATCCCATTTACGATTGGAGTAAAAGGAAAATGAGGACTGCGCAAAAAGATGACTCGGGAAGCAATATATATCGCCCAAAAGTGACTCCGCTGCAGTTAACTCCTATCCGGCGAAAGGGTGACAAGCGTGATGCCAAAGAAAACTACAAAGTTGGAACGGACGGATTTCAAGTGTGCATGGATGTCAGCCATTTCAAGCCAAATGAGTTAATGGTCAAAACTGTTGACAACAGCGTGGTAGTGGAAGGTAATCATGAACGTAAAGATGAACATGGCTACATAAGTCGTCAGTTTGTACGGAAGTACCAGCTACCAAAGGGGTACGATGCCAAAGATGTCATCTCAACGGTTTCAATGGACGGTATCCTGACAATCAAAACTCAGCAGAAGGCATTGAAGAACAACGAAAGGATAGTGCAAATTCAACAGACTAGCCCCATGAATCGGAGTGATAAGGGAAATGAAGAAGAAAGGCTAAGTGACGTTCATGAAAGAACAAGGGCAAATATGAAGCCATCAAGTGGTCGGATGAAAAAGCGATACGACACAAAAGCAACAAAGACAGGATTCCAAGCGGGAGACCTTGTTTGGTTTTATAATTCCCAGCGTCGAAAGGGAATGTCACTGAAACTTCAACAAAATTGGGAAGGCCCTTATACTGTTGTAACACGAGTAAACGATGGCGTCTACCGCATTCGGAGAGGATTAAGAGGGCAAAATAAAGTAGTTCACATCGACCGTTTACATCGTTGTAATGGTGAAGCAAGTGATGGATTTGCTCGGGACGATCAATCCTAAGAGGGGGGCAGTGTAATGACTTTCCAAATTTGAACTATAACGACTCTGAAAAGCAAACAAACGGACACAATAAAGCTTACGGTTGCAGTGCAAACAAACCCTTATTAGCTATAATTATAGCAACTCTCAACGAAGGAAGCGCCATCTGCCGGATTATAGCAGATTTACCAGCTGTCAAATAAAAGCTTTTGGAAGGGAAATTATTGGGAAATTTCCCCTATGGAAAGCTCTGGAAGCAGAGACCAGAACGTTCTCCTTATTTCGAGAGCTTGGAAGACAAGTATAAAAGGCACATGTTTGAACGGCAGCGACACAGTTTGTTTTTAATCGTGAAAGAATAAAGTTGGTTGTAATAAAAGTGAAAAGTAAAGTTTGTGAATTAATTTCAGTGGTGAATAATAAATTGTTTTGTTTGTAGTAAGAAAAGTAAAGTGTTTTATCTTGTGAAATAAATAAGTGGACGTTTTGAATAAAGTAAATAAGTTTTATTAACGAACCTGAGAAAATATTACAATATTTTTATTTTTATTGATTTTACCGTCGAAATTTTTTCCAGGTTTTGCGACATTTTTTTATCTGGGGTGGAATCGGCTAAGGTGATTTGTGATAGTTGACAGTCACATTACCATAGTTTTGCTGTGTGTTGTGACTGTCAAATATCACAAATCACCTTAGCCGATTCCACCCCTGATTTGATCGATTTGAAGTAAAGAAATTTGTGCAAGTAATGAATGATAAAAAAATGGAAATATTTTTGCTTAAATATTCAATTTTGTGCTAGAATCAAGTTAAATGAAATTTAATTTGAAAAATGTATGCATTTTCGAAGTGCTGATAAAAGTTCTTTTCATTAATGAAATCACAATTTCTTCTTTATTGTTAATTCCAAATTTATTTCGACTTTTTTTCACCCAATTTGTTTGACAGATCAGCCATATTTTTAGCTTTTGTCGTTCCTAAAATGAAAAGTAACTTTTTTTAAATATGACATAACAACACTTCTTTTTGACACATTAACCACAGCCAACTAGAGAAACAGAAAAGAATGCGCTAGTTGGCAAATCATGTTATGACATTTCAAATCAAGAAATTGCAAATAACACTTAATATCACAAACCAAAATTGCCACCCGCGATTGCGAAGATTAACATCAAAAGCAGCATATGAATACAAAATAATGAAATACAAAATTAAATTTCTAGAAAAAAAAGCAACAAAATCTTCACCTGGCAAAATGTATGTCAAATATCTCTGTCAAGATATGATTGCATCTTGACATCCAATCAAGATATGAAACGGAGTGACTCCATTAGGCCCCAGTTATAGCTATCATTGAAACTCATCATTGAAAATTTTAATGATTGATTTTAAGACGTTTAGGAAGTAAATCTTTTATTATTTTGATGAACAAATAAAGGTTAAGACTTAATTAATATTTCTAGCCAAAAAAATATTTCAAATAGGCCCAACTTTTGACATAAAAAGACTTTTCTTATTTCAATGATTGAACTACCTTACCAATGATCATTGAAAAATAAAAAGTCAATTTTTGTTGAAAGTTGGGCATATTTGAATTTTTTTTTTGACTAAAAATATTAATTAAGTCTTGAGCTTTGATCGTCCATCAAAATAATAAATGATTTTGCCTCCTAAATGTTTCAAAATCAATCATTTAAATTTCAATGATGAGTTTCAATGATAGCTATAACTGGCGCCTTAGATATATAATGTCAAGACGAACATTCTGAGAGAAATTATCTACTTTGCAGTCGGGGTGTAAGGAATCAAAACCATTAGATATAAAATGAAAACTACCTTACCTATTGGAGTTTACAGAGTTCTACTTACCTGCAACAAACAAAATGGTTCCAAACGGAACCGTGAACCCATATCCGTTACAGCCGATTTTCAATTTTACCCATACCGAGCGCTAAGAAGTTTACACATCAAAAAGTCGGAGGAGTCAGTCCAATGTGAACACCGTCTTGAACGCACGGATTTTCATCTGAAAATTCAGATGACAGCTAAAAAACAAGACAAAAAAAGATCTGCACATAGAAATTGAACTTTATAGTCATTGCAGTTATTTTTGTGGTCTGCTTTCGGCTTGTTACGGCATGTTAGCTTTTTGATTTTTGTTTTTTTTTTTAAGTGAATAGTAAATTTATTGTTATAAATACTGTATTTTTTACATGGCCTTTTGGCTTTAGTTTTAATTAAACAAATTAACAAGAAATGATAGTTTTCACCGCTTTTATAATAATAATTTGGGCTCGGTGGAAGAGCCCGAAGAAGACATTCATTTGGGAGTAATACATGGTAATATTTGTTGGTTGGCTTCAACTACATATTTTCGAAAATATTAATCCAAATAAAAACAAAGAACAAGCGTTTTCCAGTCAACTTACATAGAACTTCATTCCAGAGTCACTAATTTTTGGTTTAAACTTAATTTCAATTTTTGATTTCCGACAAAAAAAGTACTTTTTATATTCGCTTCCAGTAAAATCAGAAAGTAAACAAAAGATTTTGACAGCAAAAAAAATATGACAATGGCTGAAATTTCAAATTTTTTGTGCGTTCAACGTTACGTTTCAGTACTGAATTTTCAGATTTCTGTCGTTGAACGTGGGCATTTTCTGTGCATTTCTGCGTATTTTAGTCCAAATTTCTGTCAAAGTTCATATATTTTTTTTTACAGAATTTTGGACTAAGAAATCACAGTGGTGCACTCTTTTTCTAACTATAGCATTGTATATCCAATCTATAGTATTCTCATGAAACACGATTTTGTAGGTAGAATTTGGTCGATAGGTTCGCTGTGATCGCCTTACCGAGATCTCTTACCCGGAGGCCACACGAGCGAGTACTCGCTTGCGAGTTGGGTACATACATTAATTGTCAAATCACTCGCTGCTCTACTCGCTTCTCAACTGGCTTCAAAAAAGGCAAGCTAGTTGGCTAGCGAGTAGGAAAAGCTTCGATGTATTGTAACGAAGCGTTACACTTTCCTTTCCCTCACACCGACCGACCTGCAATTAAACACCGACCCATCACGTATTAGTGTAATAAAATACACCACTCACCATCCACATCAGCTATCAACACCCTACATCTCCATTGAATCACCATAGACCAGTCATTAACCCACACCATCACCCTGCACAGCCGAACCACTAAATAACAATTCGACACACACCTGCCACCACCGTCACCGAATAACCAACAACCACAGTACACCAGATTGTATTGCATATACGATTGCAAGCAACAACAACAGCACACCGCACTATGTGAAGTCAACGTCATGTGATTTTTTCCATTCGCCTCATATTAGTTCACATTGTCTTGTGACTGAAAAATCATTATGAGGAGGTTGAAAATCCCAAAGAAGTCGAAGCTTATTGACTCATGTTAATTCCGATTCCGATTATCGATCAATCCGAATTATAAGAGACATAAAGGTTCCAGCTAATCTCGGTTTGTAGCAACGCTTGATAAGCTCAGGTTACTTTTCATGGTGCATTCGTGAACCATTTAAGGATAATCTTTTTGGCTTCCGCCGTTAAAAAAACCAAAGTATTTGTTCCCTTGGGTTAGCCTTGGGCAGGAATCAGATTCCTTCCGTAAACTCCCTGCTTGCTCCTTCTGAGTGAGAGATTGGGCACCACAGTATTTGTTCCCTTGGGTTAGCCTTGGGCAGGAATCAGATTCCTTCCGTAAACTCCCTGCTTGCTCCTTCTGAGTGAGAGATTGGGCACCAAAAGTAATTGTTCCCTTGGGTTAGCCTTGGGCAGGAATCAGATTCCTTCCGTAAACTCCCTGCTTGCTCCTTCTGAGTGAGAGATTGGGCACCAAAGTATTTGTTCCCTTGGGTTAGCCTTGGGCAGGAATCAGATTCCTTCCGTAAACTCCCTGCTTGCTCCTTCTGAGTGAGAGATTGGGCACCAAAAGAATTTGTTCCCTTGGGTTAGCCTTGGGCAGGAATCAGATTCCTTCCGTAAACTCCCTGCTTGCTCCTTCTGAGTGAGAGATTGGGCACCAAAGTATTTGTTCCCTTGGGTTAGCCTTGGGCAGGAATCAGATTCCTTCCGTAAACTCCCTGCTTGCTCCTTCTGAGTGAGAGATTGGGCACCAGAGTAATTGTTCCCTTGGGTTAGCCTTGGGCAGGAATCAGATTCCTTCCGTAAACTCCCTGCTTGCTCCTTCTGAGTGAGAGATTGGGCACCAAAGTATTTGTTCCCTTGGGTTAGCCTTGGGCAGGAATCAGATTCCTACCGTAAACTCCCTGCTTGCTCCTTCTGAGCGAGAGATTGGGCACCAGAGTAATTGTTCCCTTGGGTTAGCCTTGGGCAGGGATCAGATTCCTACCGTATTTGTCCCTGGTTCACTTCTTCAAAGTGAATTGTGGGCCGAGTCTACTCCTGTAGCTCTACTGAACAAAGCTTAGTTGTATATGAAATACCGTGTTAATTATAGTAAGATTAAATACTATTGTAAGTTTGTAAGCCCCTTTTATTATAGTTATAAATAAAGAATAGAAATACTAAAACCGGTGACTATCTCGAGTTCTTTTACCTTCTTAACCCGAGTTTTACTTGCTTTCTTCGGGAATACCTTGGACTACGACGAGCTTACCTCAGCCTCGATAAAAAAGCATCACAGTATTAGTAACTCGCTAACGATTACTCGCTCGTGTGGCCTCAGGGTTAGCAAAAATTAGTATTTCATTTGGACGCATAGATGGCCACGAGCTTTTTTTCTTCATGAGAATACTATAGAATTTATATACAATGACTATAGTGCCCTTTCACACGAGGAAACTGAGTTGCCAGCAACTTTTAGTTCCTCGGTAACCCTGAGGCCACACGAGCTAGTAATCGCTAGCGAGTTACTAAGTGCCCTATTACACGACGACTTTAGAGTCATGACTTTTTTCGAAATTAAATGAGTGCGAAGGTGAGATCAGATGTTTTTTCTCGTTCGCACTCATTGAATTTCGAAAAAAGTCATGACTCTAAAGTCGTCGTGTAATAGGGCACTAATACATCGAAACATTTCCTACTCGCTAGTCAACTGGCTTGCCTTTTTCGAAGCCAGTTGTGAAGCGAGTAGAGCGGCGAGTAATTTGACAATCCTCGCGTTCCAATGTTTATTCGCTATGCTATCTAGTTATCCCAAAAATTTTGAAATAACTTGAGTTGTTGTTGCGTCAGTGGTTATCAGCTGTTTTTTAAGGGATTACAACAACACAAAGCTATCCGGTCCGGATAACTGAGAATAACCATCGGAACGTGCCCAATTAATGTATGTACCCAACTCGTTAGCGAGTACTCGCTCGTGTGGCCTCCGCGTAAGTCCCCTATTACACGATGATTCTTTGCATCTGACTTGTCAAAATTGAATGAGTAAGAAGGTGAAATCCGATGCTTTTTCTCCTTCGCACTCATGAAAATTCGAAAAGAGTCAGGCGCAAAGAAGCATCGTGTAATAGAGGTCTAAGGAAGGCAGAATCTCCCCGGTCGAGGATTTCAGGAGAGTTTTTGACATTGGGCACGTTCCGATGGACGGTGTTCACAATGGACTGACTCCTCCGACTGCATGAATTATGAAAGTCGGCATATATAAACTATTTGTTTTGATTTACAAAACAATTTACATGTTAAATTCAACAACAACTATGTCCATATAGAGTTAGCTAAGTCCAGATAATTAAGTGGAGTAAACTTTTGTCACGATAAAAACGGTATTGCCAGACTACCATTGTCGTTGTGTTATCGATAATTTGTATAGAAAGGTCAAGTGTTTGTTGGTAAGATAGTTCAGAACAAAATGGCAGACCAAAGCAAATGTTGAAATGTCCCGATGTCGTTTTTTTTCGCCAAACTCCATATGGACACAAAAAAATGCAGCAAACATAGCGAATAAACATCGGAAAGCGAGGATTTCCTTTAACATCTAGGTTTAGGTGTGTTCAACCAATAGACTTTCAAAGGATATTTTTAAGGAGATTAAAAGAAAACGTCAAAAAAATCTCCAGCAACTTGTTTCTTCGTGTGAAAGGGGACGTAGTTAACTATTGTTGTTATGTGAAAAAAGTTGTTGATGTGTCATTAGGGCGGCTTACATGGAACAGGAGATAGCCAATGGAGAGTGTAACGTGATTCGCTGTCATCTTTTTCTAGTTATTAAATCGTTCCCCAATTCACAATACGACGAGATTTTTTACAACGAAAACTATTTTCTGCAAAAAAAAAAAAAATTAATAAAAAATAAACAAAAAAGTATTTGACAACAGATTATAAATTTCTTTATCTTTTAATTTCAAGTAAATCGTATTTTTTCTTTGATTTTTCTTTGAAAAAATACTTATTATGTAAATTACTTGTCAAAAAAGAAAATCATCGTCTCGTCACGTCTTTTTTTCAATTTTTCGAATGCTTGGCGTGACGTGACGACGAGAAACGTTTCATTGTGTATATCCTCGTAAACTTCCATTGTTTGAAACTCGTTTGGCAGCAACGACGGAATCTCGTCACGCTCACGTCTCGTTTCCTCGTCGCATTGTGAATCAGGCTTCACTCCACGTTTCATATCTTGTTGGGATGTCAGAGATATTTTTCTGCGATTATCACCCCGATTATTTTGACATTTGATTCATATTGAAAATGTCAAAATTGAGTCTAGTTCCCTCCGCAGCTCATTCGTCGGATTCTGTAATCGGGGTGTATATCTTGACAGAGATCGCTGACATGAATTTTGACAGATGAAGATTTTTTTGCTTGCTGTCTCATTTTTTCTCATCATTTTGTATTTGTATCCATATCCATTTGTTACAGTTTGTGAGTGAGCGAGTGAAATGAAATGTCAGATTACTCGCCAGATATTTCCGCAGTGACTTGGTGTATGTGTTGGTAAATTTACAGTTTTGGATAGGTATGTGTGCTTTTCTCAAGGATTTTTATTCATGGATATGAAATGAAATAAAAAAACAACAACGTAGATAAAATCGTAACTACCCTTTTATTGATTCTTAAGGCGCCAGTTATAGCTATCATTGAAACTCGTCATTGAAAATTTTAATGATTGATTTTGAGACGTTCAAGAAGAAAAAACAGTTATTATTTTGATGGACAAAAGAAGCTCAAGACTTATGACCAGTTCACCGGCCTCTTTTAAATATTTATTGCTTCGTTTAATTTTAAAATGACATTTACCGGTTGCACCAACCACTTCCAAATCTAACAGGCCAATAAACGAACCAATAAACTAAAGTTCCATTTTCCTCCAGATAAATTTTAAAAGCAAGTTTAATAGCCTTTTCACACCGAACCCAAAACGCGGTTTTCGCGAAAATATCGGTTTTGTGGAAAAACCTAATCGAAAACACAAGTTTTCTCATACATTTTTTTGTAGCTTCAGGTTCTCGTAAAACACAAGTTTTATATAAAACCAGTCGAAAACATGTTGGAGTTCAGAGATGAAGAAAGCAAACATACCTTTTAATAAGTTCAGCGCCTATTGAAGTGTCAAAAAAGAAACTGATGGGATGCTTTCAAAAGAAATTGAAAACAGCTGACGAAATTCTGTCATATCAAATATGAAATTCGAATCTCAAAATAAATTATTTTATTTAAAATTAATAAATAATTGTGGCAAGTCAAATTGTTCATATGGATCCTCTTTATAAAATAAATAACCGATTTTATTTCTAAAAAATGGAAGAAAATAAAAAAAAAATTTGCGTGGTTTGTGTAAACAAAACTGGAATGTTAAACGAAAACGTGTAATGTTCAGTGTGAATGGTTTTCGCGTTTTTGAAAAGTTTTCGGTGAAAACCGGTTTTGGGATAAAGTGTGATAAGCCTATAAACAAACATATCTAACTACCTTCAAACAAAATAATTCAATTTTATTTGATGGAATTTTGTTAATTCCAAATTAAATTAACGAAAATAACAGGTGAAGGCATTTTGTTTCCTATTTATAATGCACTACTTAAATAAATAAATAAATTATTCCAGAAAAATTTTAGGCTGGTCATCATGTGTTCATTAGATAAAGAACTAAACCAAAAAATGGCGAGACGTCGAAGAGTTGTTCAGGTTCATAGAGAAATCCATTTTCTGAATTCGATGACGTCGCCATAAAATATTCACCCCTGTTACCGCTGTCGTAAACGACAGCAAAATATACGACACGACACAATCTGCATTCCATTTGTCGTTTTCAACTTTTCTCGTTTCGTTGTCGTGAGTAAACGTCAAACGTCGTCGAAAGTTCTCAATCTGCATTTCGTAACATGAAAAGAAGCGACATCAACGAAAAAAATGAAGGTATCTGTCGATCAAAAATTTGTTCACAACAGAGAGATGGAAGGCCGCAAAATGGTAAATATTCATGTTAAATAATTTATTTATAAAATGTATTGTTATTTAATTCATCATAAACAAAACAATAGAATATTTGCTTACTTTGGCAATTAAAATTATCAAACCAAAATCAGTGCCACACGCTTGTCGAGCTGAGGGAAAGGAACGAGCAGCTTGCAAGGGGTTTTCTGAAGAGTATACAAAAAAAAAATTGATATAAAAAGGGAATGGAAAGATTGTTTTGATAATCTTACTGCTTGAATCTGTTAAAGCGTACAAAAGTTTCATTTAAATCAAATGATTCTGAGTTATGCCTTATCTATGTGATTTCTTTTTATGCATAGTTAATTGTAAATTGTCAAAACTCCGAGTTTCTACTTCATCATCCTCGTCACTCTATCACTATTTGTGTTATTTATAAAACATTTAAAATTAATGGGGCATATTCATAGATGTTGTCTAAGCTGTTGCTAGCAAAAACTGGAGTTTTTGTTATGAAATTCCCATAGGATAAGCTCCAGTTTTTCTTATAAGCTTAGCCAACATCTATGAATATGCCCCAATCACTTTAATTACTTGATTGCAAATATGTAATAAAACTAAACCGTACTTGTTGTACGATTTTTTTCTTCAATTCCATTTGAGTTTGACAGATACCTATTACTTTTTCATCGTTTAAATATCTGCTTTAGATTTGTCGCGTCGAAAAAGTTATGGAATGCCGTTTGAAAAATGACACGACAGAAAAAACGCGAGTTGTCGAAAAAACGAGACGAGCATGATTGGTTCATAATTTCCAAAGAGTATATCGAAAAAATATTAGTATTAGTTGGTATCCATTTTAATAGTTTCATAATTTTTCTAAAAAAAAAAGAAAATAATAAATAATAATAAAAAATTTTAAACTTTTCTTTTCGCGGACATTGATCATTTTAAACTTATTTGAACTTTTCGGAACTTACCGCGTTAATTATTAAGAATTATTTAAGGGAAGAAGAATTTATAAATAATTCTTAATAATTAACGCGGTAAGTTCCGAAAAGTTCAAATAAGTTTAAAATAATAAAAAAAACACCAAGATGGCGCATTGGCTGTATCTAATGAGAATACCTTGTTTCTGTTTATTGTGTATTCACATTTTGCTTATTGCTATCTCACTTGCATTGGTTAAAATTTTTTCGTTCAGTTTAATAAACATGTGATAAAATCCAGGGGTGGTTCATGAGGTGCATTTTAGCTAAACAATGCGCCAAATAGATTGGTGCAACCCAAATAAATTTATCAGTCCGATAAATTTTAATTCCATTTCAGCAAAAACCGCTTTTAATGAATTTTGGTGCAACTGGGCATTAGTAAATATTATTAGCCAAAAAAAAAAATAAATCAAATAGGCCCAACTTTCTACATAAAAAGACTTTTCTTATTTCAATGATTGAACTACCTTACCAATAATCATTAAAAAATCAAAAAAAATTTGTGGAAAGTTGGGCCTATTTGAAATTTTTGTTGACAAGAAATATTAACTAATGGCCAGTTGCACCAACCTCTTTTAAATATTTATTGCTTCGTTTAATTTTAAAATGACATTTATCGGTTGCACCAACCACTTCTAAATCTAACAGGCCAATAAACGAACCAATAAACTAAAGTTCCATTTTCCTCCAGATAAATTTTAAAAGCAAGTTTAAACGAACATATCTAACTACCTACAAACAAAATAATTCAATTTTTTTGACGGAATATTGTTAATTCCAAATTAAAATAACGAAAACAACAGGTGAAGGCATTTTGTTTCCTATTTATAATTCACTACTAAAATAAATAAATTATTCCAGAAAAATTATAGACTGGGCATCGTGTGTTCATCTGATAACGAACTAAACCTAAAAATGGCGAGAAGTCAAAGAGTTGTTCAGGTTCACAGAGAAATCCATTTTCTGAATTCGATGACGTCGCTTTAAAATATTTGTTCATAATTTCCAAGAGTGTGTCGAAAAAATATTAGTGTTAGTTGGTATCTATTTCAATAGTTTCATAATTTCTCTGGAAAAAAAAAGAAAATAATAAATAATAATAAAAAAACAACAAGATGGCGCATTGGCTGTATCTAATGAGAATACCTTGTTTCTGTTTATTGTGTGTTCACATTTTCCTTATTGCCATCTCACTTGCACTGGTTAAATTTTTTCGTTCAGTTTAATAAACATATGATAAAATCCAGGGGTGGTTCATGAACTGCATTTTAGCTAAAAAATGCACGAAAGAGATTGGTGCAACCCAAATAAATTTATCAGTCCGATAAATTTTAACTCCATTTTAGCAAAAACCGCTTTTAGTGAATTTTGGTGCAACTGGGCATAAGTCTTGAGCTTTATGCTATGTTCCCACCAAAACGAAATCCGAGATTTCGGTTGAAAACTTTTGATATTTCAAGTTGATGGAACAAGATTTCATGGAAATTTCAACGAAATCTCAATGAAAACTCTAGATTTCAACGAAATCTTAATGAAATCCCGCTCCACCAAGCCGAGAACTCCAAATTTTTCAGTTGAAATCTCAGATTTCGTTTTGGTGGGAACATAGTATTAATCGTTCATCAAAATAATGAATGATTTTGCTTTCTAAACGTCTCAAAACCAATCATTAAAGTTTTCAATGATAGCTATAACTGGCACCTAAATCTTATTTTTGTATCATGCACATTAAGGGTCTGATCCTTTACTTTGGGTTTCTGTGATTTTTAGTCCAAACTTGTGTCAATTTTTTTTTATATGAACTTTGACACAACTTTGGACTAAAATGCGCAGAAATGCACAGAAAATCACATAAATTCAAAGTAAAGGAACAGACCTTATGTATATTAAATAAAATTATATTCTATTCACTTTTGACACTATTAAACTTTTTATTTCTCAAGGGTGAAAACTCACATTAAACTTTAATTATACGACAAAAAAAAATAATTTAACAAAAGATAATCCATTATTCCAATTTCATTCCAAAGGTAGAACTATAATAGTCGGAGGGGCACTGAAGCTAATGTTAAAAACCAACGAAAAATTGCTTTCCGTACCGAAAAAAGAGGAACACACCCATAATGTATTTATCATCTTCCTCTTTTTGACATTCCTATTTCACCAAATGTCAGTTTTACTTAAGCAAAGATGAATGAAACTTGACGAAACACTCCACTCCGTAATTATAGTCTCGTCATATGCTTTCTGTGTATTTGCTTGTTTTCTTCCGACCACTTAAGTGCCCCTCCGAGCATTAGGCTTGATTCACACTTTTGTGCCGATACCAATAAAGTCTCAAAACTTTCTCGCTCCGATACAAAACCCTAATGTTCACATTGTTGTTTCAATACCGAGACAGCCCCAATATTTTGTTTGTTCATATTTGTATTTTTTTTAATTTCAAATTTTGGGATTTGACTTTCGGAAAGAAGTCTAGCAATTATCTCTTGGATAAAGAATTATAAAAGAAGAATTTGGGTTTATCAAGGCTGCGATATTCTGAAGGCAAATATTTTATGTATGTCGCACTGCTTTTTTTTGACAGATAGATGTATGCATTTATGTAAGCACTACGCACTAACACAACCGTCCGAACATACCGACGCCAAGCAGACAAACGCGAAAGTTTAAAAAAGCAGTAAAAACACACGAAACGTGCATAGAAAGCTAATTAAAATTCAAAACATGTCACTAATTACTTAATAATTGAAATAAATATACAAAATATAATTGACAGATATGACATTGAGAATGTGAAATATATTCACACTTTCGATATCGATACCCTCTCGATACGATCTCGCTCCGTTAAAGTATTCTTTCAAATGAATCGGAAGCCGAATGAGAGCGTACTGGTATCGGAGCGGTAACGATTGTGTGAATATATTCCTTGTTTCTCGTTTGAGAATACTTTATTGTAGTGAAAACGTACTGAGACTATATCAATATTAGAACTTAAGTGTGAATCAAGCTTGATAGTTCTAGGGTTCTAGCTCAATGCTTACATTACGTCTGTTCGCGTGCTTCTGAAAACACGAATTTCTACGATTTTTTTTTTATATGAGCTTTGAAAGAACCTTGGTCTAGATTCGTAGAAATTCGTAGTTTTTGGAGGTACGCGAACAGACTTATTGTTGTTTTTGTTATTTCATTTCAAGTCCATTAGTGGTGATGTGAAGCAGAATATCAAACGTAACGGTTGTGACAAGGAGGTAGAATTTGGCTCTTTTAAGGCTTCCCCAAACCAACGCGAAACATTCGCCGACGATGCGAAATCATTCACAATAATAGCCGTTTTCCTTTGGAGGTGGCAAAGTACTTATGAGTAAATGAAAACCCTAATCTAGTATTACCAACTGCACATGCTCTCATGTGTGAGTAGATGCATTTTACATGGGAAAGCAGTTTGATGTGTTCCATTGAAAAAAGCTAGCAAAGTACTTGGAAGTACTTCGCCACCTCCAAAGGAAAACGCCTTGTTGCCTCAAGGAAGATGTATCGAATTTAGTTCAATAATAATATATTTATTAAAAAATTCCTAAATAAATAATTGTTACAATTCAAAGATAGTATAAATAATATTTCAATATTTCATACTTTCGTAATCCTTGTTCTAGGTTACGCAGCTGCCGCCAAATTTACTTTACAGACCCTCGTGAAAAGACTTGATATTAGTTGTCAGATTTCTATTGACAGTCGAATTAGGGTGCGTTTGAGAGTCCAGCAAAGGCATTGCCAGATCTGTCGCAACACTCCCCCCCCAGTATGTCCTCTTGAGGTCCTACTATTTCTTGGCCTTTGACTCGACGAACATCAAGCACTGCGATCTTTGTAGCTGGCCTCTCGTACACTCCAGTAATAGTTCTGACCAATGCACTTCTCACTCTACCATCAGAACCAAATTTAGTAGCGATGATTCTACCCTTTGGCCAACACAATCTAGGATTATCAGGATCCGCAATAAGTACGATGTCATCTACTTCGATTGGTTTTACATCATCGAACCATTTGCAGCGCCGAGTTATGACGGGCAGGTATTCACGAACCCATCTTTTCCAAAATATGTTCGCAAATTGTTGAGCGGTTTGCCAATTTCTCCGGAGTTGAATGCCCTCACTTTCACCTTCTATCAGTGGCTTAACGCCACTAGAACTGCCAAGCAGGAAGTGGTTCGGCGTCAAGGATTCTTCTTCTTCGTGATCAATAGGGATGTATGTAAGTGGTCTGGAGTTCACAATCATCTCCACCTCCATTAATGAACCTCGTAATAACTCGTCAGTCGGATTACGTGACGGCAAGATTTTATACAGTACATCCTTAACGGAACGCACCAAACGCTCCCAAGCTCCTCCCATATGTGGTGAGCTAGGTGGTATAAAACACCATTTCATAGAAGAGCTTGTGAACTCTCTCATCATTTTGTTTTTATCAACCAGGTCAAAGGCTTCCCTCAATTCACGTTCTGCACCCTTGAAATTTGTACCATTGTCACTCCACAGTTCAATGGGAGAGCCTCGCCTGGCCATAAAATTGCGAATTGCTATTATACACGAGTCTGTCGTTAATGAATGCGCCACCTCGATATGAATTGCTCTTGTTGTCAAACAAGTGATTAGCACTCCATACCTTTTCTCACTGCTGCGCCGTATAGAGACAAATAAAGGACCAAAGTAGTCCACACCAGCGTACGTAAAGGGGCAACAAAATGAAGCAAGACGAGTCTGCGGAAGACATGACATTTTTGGAGGAGACGGTTGAGCACGTTTGTTCTTGCAATATTGACAATCCCGACGAATTTTGAAGAGAGCAACTCTGAGACGTGGGATCCAATATTTTTGCCGTATCTCGTTCACAACAGTTTCGTGATTACAGTGATGGTACCTTGAATGATAATCAAGAATAAGTAAATATGTTATATAGTTATACCTGGGCAAAATGATGGGATCATTTCCGTGTTCTAGAGTCACTCTTCCGCCAAGTCGAAGTAAACCATCATCGTCCAAATAAGGTGAAAGCTTATAAATAGAACTTGTCTTTTTAATGGCTTTTCCTTTCGATAGCAGCAAGACCTCATCCATAAATTCGAAACGTTGCGCCTTTTTACACAGGACAATCTCAGCACATTGAATTTCGCTTTGTGAGATTGGTTTGTGTTTTACAATTTTGACAATAGCGTTTGGATTGAGTTTTAACTTTAAAATTTCCTCAATAACCTTTTCTTTCCAAAATCGAGCATAATTAATAGCTGTTGACATGACCTTTAGCAATCGTTTCCAGGACGAGAAGCGTTCAGGTTCTATCGCCATAGTACATTCATATATTGAGTGCGAAGTTCCTCATCCGTCATCTTGCATTTTTCAGTTTCTTTCGGCCAGTTATTTTGGTCAAGCTTTAGAAATTCTGGCCCATTCAACCATCGACTGCTGCTGGAAAAATCAGGAATTCGCTGCCACTTCGTTGCTTCGTCAGCCACGTTTTCTGCAGTCGGAATCCATCGCCAGTCAGACATTTCTGTCAGCTCCAGTATCTCGCTGATACGAAAGGCTACAAATTGTTTGTAGCGTCTATGATCAGAACGTAACCAAGCCAATACAGTGCGTGAATCCGACCAGAAGGTTTGCTTAGAGATTTTTATAGAATGGGTAGCTAAAAGGTTTTTAGCTAATCTGGCTCCAATGACGGCAGCCTGAAGTTCCAGTCGTGGTATTGACATTAGCTTCAAGGGGGCAACTCGAGTTTTACATCCTAGCAAAACACAATCGACAATATCCCCGTCGGTACATCTCAGATAACTAACAGCAGCATAACTGTCTTCGCTAGCGTCCACAAAAGTGTGAATTTCAAACGTAGGGAAATTTTTAAATATAGCACTGACGTAACATCTGGGTATTTTCATAGCCGTAACCTCTGGCAGCAAGTGAATCCAGTGCAACCACTTTGAATACTCCTGGTCGTGAATTAATTCATCCCATGCGCATCCGGACCGCCATATTTCTTGAAAAATTACTTTGGCGTACATAACATAGAACGCCAGAAGGCCTAAAGGATCGAATATCGTCGTTAATAGACTAAGAACCTCTCTTTTGGTGGGCCTTCTCTCCCCTAGAAGAACTTCCTTGTTTTTATAGCGATTCGAAACTTTGAAAACGAAACTGTCATCAGATGTCGACCACCACATGCCCAGGACCTTCTCTGTAGCAAGTTCTCTTTCAGAGCTTAAGTTGATAGTATCAACACATTTAGAGTCCAGTGCATCCAAAACGGTTTTAGAATTTGATACCCAGTTCCGTATCTGAAAACCCCCTTGAGAGTGTATGTAGTGGACATCACGAGCGAGCTGAATGGCCTCATCTTCAGTATCAACGCTATCCAACATGTCATCCACGTAGTGGTTTTGCAAAATACTCTGCACTGCTCTAGGGAAACGATTTTGGAACTCTCTGGCATTAAGATTTTTAATATATTCAGTGCAACTTGGTGAACAAGTGGCCCCAAACGTCATAACCAACATAATATAAACCGATGGTTTTAGAGCACCTGGCTCTAACCAAAGAAAACGCTGATAATTTTGATCTTCTTTGCGGATTCTTACCTGGTGATACATTTCTGCTATATCCCCTCCGATCGCCACTTTTCTTTGACGGAACTTTCGAATCGCAGAAACCATGGGTGTTAACTGGTCTGGTCCTTTCAGGAGTATGCTGTTTAAGGATACACCATCGACTTTAGCAGCAGCATCCCACACTAGTCTGACTTTGCCAGGTTTGTTTGGATTGGTCACTGGAAATATCGGAAGATACCAGCATTTCGGGATCTCGAGTTCACTTGGCTGTAATTTTCTGGCATATCCTTTGGCAATATATTCCTCAATCTTATTTTGCAGCGTGCAACTTAAAACTGGATCTCTTAGCATTTTTGATTGAAGGCACTTAGCGCGTCTTAGTGCCATCGGAAAGCTGTCTGGAAGAGATATATTTTCATGTTTCCAGAGTAATCCAGTCTGAAATCGATCTCCTATTCTTTGAGTCACTTCCTGTAATTTCTCGTAAGCATGTTGGTCCTCTCTTGACATGATCAAATCTTTATCGCAATTCACGTCTAAGTTATCTAAGCAGATGTAATTCTTTACTACCTCGAGCAGCTCGTCATTTATGGAAATCTCGCAATCGCACATTTGAAATACGTGATGGGTGGCGATAGCTTCTGAAGACAGGCTATTTCTTGATTGACCTTTTAAGGTCCAGCCCAAACGAGTCTTTTCTGCCACTGGTTCATGGCCTTCACCCTCTTTAGACTTAAGGCTTACCCCAAGTCGGCAGTTGTTAAGATCAATGAGTAGTTTCGGTTCAGCATCAGTGTATGATCTCAAAGGAAGACCCCTCAAGTGCTTGTACTGGGTCTGCAACAAGTTAACGTCCAGTGACTGTTGTGGTAAATTCAAGTTTTTCACAGTATGCACATCTTTGAGTGGGAACTTCACGGAGTTGCTTGTTTCAGATATCTCAAGATTGACAATCATGGAATCGTCTTCGTATCGATGTGTATTTGAAGTCCATCGAAGACATAAAGGTTGTGGAACGCCCTTGAGATTCAATTCGTTGATCAGCTCCTCCTCCATCAATGTCAAAGATGACCCTTCATCAAAAAATGCATACGTGGAAATTTGAACGCCTTTGCCATGTAACGTGACAAACTCGGAAGAGAATATGTTTTTGCCTTTCATAATGTGTGTTCATATGTGAGGAGAACGGACCTGTTTGTACTGTTGATTCCTTGTGAAGACTGGGATGATGAAAGGAACGACATCCATTTACACCGCATACTGATTTTAAGGTGCAAGCCCTTGGAAAATGGGACCTGAGACATCTTCTGCAGAGTTAGTTGTTTCTTACTGTGTTCCACTTGTCCACTCTTTTTAATTGTAAAAATGTGTGACATTTTTCAACGCCTTGACAATTGCCTTTACAAACCACACAAGATTCAGAACTAACGGGATCATATTGCTCAGCATGAGTGTTTAGTGCTCCTCGCTTACGAACTTTGTTTGACGTACTTGGAATCATTACAATATTTGCACCTTCTGCAAGTTGAAGCAGCCATTTGCTAAAATCCTCCAGGGTACAGTTAGTCAAGGAAAGTTTGTGCATACCCCAAAAAGGACCTAAAAGTCCAGGTAACTTGCAGACCAATTTTTGTTGCAACTCTGGGTTGCACAAATGATTCACCAAACCAGAAGCTTTCATTGTAGCACATATATTTTGCACTTCTAATGCGAAATCAACGATTGTTTCCGGACGATTTTCTTTTGGTGCTGGGATTTCTTTGATTTGTGACAGAAGAACATCAATAATAAGTTCCGGTCTGCCAAACTTCATGCGTAATGTAGATATTATTTGTGACTCACAAGTCTCGTGCAGCAATAGGTTTTTCACAGATTTTCTGGCTTTCCCTTCCAAAGCTTGTCGCAGACGAAGTAGATTTTCGGGATCCGAAAAGCCACATAATTCTGTTGTCTGATCGAAAGTGGCCACAAACAAAGGCCATTCTTCCGGGTCACCATCGAACTTAGGGAGTTCTTTACATATTCCTTTGCGAGCCGCAAGTTGTTCACGTGTAATTAGTCGAACAACACTTGGCTCATTATTAGACTTGGAGGCATCTTCTTTTTCCCGCACCATGCTAGTTGCGTTTGCTGTAAGCATTCCCGGAACCCAATCAGTGGTACTTGCATTAACCGTTTGTGTAGAAGTTTTTATCTCTAAAGCAAGTAATTTGTCCAAAATTTGTTGTAGCAGTGGGTCTTGGTGAACCACTTCAGTATCCGCATTAACTGGGAGCGCAGTGGATGGCTGAAGGAGCATTGCAGTCGTACTCTCTGCACCAGGTGCACCTTTGGGCATTGACTTTGTTGGGTTCGATTCCTTGAGCCAACTTTCAACTTTTGAACAGCATTCACTTTCCTCGTCCGATGATGAAATTCGGTCTTCTTCCTCTGCAAGTTGAGCGGTCAGATGTCTTTGCCTGCTAAGTAATTCTTCCCTTTGCTTTAAAATTGATTGCTGTTCTCGCAAAAGTTGCAACTCAGCATTCAACTGCCGAGCTTTAGTTGAAGAAGCCTTCGAACTGCGAGAACACGCACGCTTGTTAGCTTTCTTAGGTCCAGATGTCTCGTTAATCCTTTGATCTGCCACTTTTTTCGAAGAACAGGTCACATGACTGTCTACAGGTACGTTTAGGTCATGCTCGTCTCGTTCTTTACGACCACCAATTGGCGGCAACTCCGACTGAGAGTGAACAAGAGCTTGCGCACCCTCAAGGTCATCATAAGCTAAATTATTTTGAGAAGAATGTCCATCAGGATTTGGAGGGATAAAGGCTTGCGCACTCCCCAGTCCATCAGAATGCGGGAGACTAGTGGCCCCGCTTGCTAGTTCTGTTAATTTGGCTGTATTAGATAGGGAAAAAGTAGATCTTTGAGAAGCAAGATCGCCAACGAAATCAACTGTGTCTTTAGCTCCATCATCAAGAGACATTCGACGATCTTTCTGTACTCTATCCAGTTTCCCTTCACTCTCCGATTTATTTGATGCTTTCTTTAGATTACATGGCGTTTGTTGAGATGCGATTAATCCACTTGAAAGCAGACCAGAACAATTTTTGCAGCGCCAATCACGATGAGCTATAGAAGAAGTCACTCCGACACATAAATAGTGGTACCAGGCATCGCAATTATCACAGCGAACCATTCGAAGATTATCTTCTTTATTGCACAAGACACAGCTATAAGTCTTGGGTTTAGCTCCAGTGCTCTTTGAAGGCTTTGGCGGCATTTTAATCCCAGAAAGAATTTTTTAAAGTGTTGCCTCAAGGAAGATGTATCGAATTTAGTTCAATAATAATATATTTATTAAAAAATTCCTAAATAAATAATTGTTACAATTCAAAGATAATATAAATAATATTTCAATATTTCATACTTTCGTAATCCTTGTTCTAGGTTATGCAGCTGCCGCCAAATTTACTTTACAGACCCTCGTGAAAAGACTTGATATTAGTTGTCAGATTTCTATTGACAGTCGAATTAGGGTGCGTTTGAGAGTCCAGCAAAGGCATTGCCAGATCTGTCGCAACACGCCTAATACAAAATATGAAAGATAAAAAATGCTAAACAACAACAAAAAACCGCTTTTGCGAATGATTCGCTATGATTTCGCGTTGGTTTGGGAGAGCCTTTATATTTATTCTTTGTCTAATGTTCGAAACTAAATTCCAATAAACTCATTTCACTTAAATAGCGAAAAAAACACACGCACGTGAAACGTCAAATCTCTTGGTCAAGCTATGAACATCTTTCATGTCGTGCTTAAAAGTTGGTTTTCTTCGACATGTCGACAAGACATGGATTTTTCTGCCTCCATTATTGACGGTGTTCACATTGGACTGACTCCACTCCATAGATTTTCAAAAAATTAAAATTATTCTGCCTGTCCTTGCCATCTCTTTCTCACCATGAAGTGGGAGTGAGATAAATTATATAGACTTCAAAAAAAGTCGGAGGAGTCAGTCCAATGTGAACACATTCATTGGTTTTTTTTCTGGACATGTTCATAGACCCTGTTTAGATTTGTTGGTTTCACTACAGCATGACGACAGTTCGTGGGTGAAATCGGTGAGGTAAAAAGGGAGGGGTTAGTCAAGAAGAAAATATAAAAATTTGAGTGAGCAGTCACGTTTCATAGCCAAAATGGTCCATTTCATTCCATTTTGTTCATTTTCGCTTGTGCGTCCAACAGAAAGGTACCTAATGCTATGTTCCCACCAAAATGAAATCCGAGATTTCGGTTGAAAACTTTTGATATTTCAAATTGATGGAACAAGATTTCATGGAAATTTCAACGAAATCTCAATGAAAACTCTAGATTTCATCGAAATCTTAATGAAATCCCGCTCTACCAAGTCGAGGACTCCAAATTTTTCAGCTGAAATCTCAGATTTCGTTTTGGTGGGAACATAGTATTATTCTCTACCTAATGGTTCGACGAGATCGAGAGCAGAAATACTCATACGGTGTCCAAAATCAAATGTTCCAATTTGCAAATATTCCATGAGCATGCAGAAATACTTTTCGGTGAAAACTACAAAGTGTATACACGACATGACTTTTCACTACGTAGTGAAACCAACAAATCTAAACAGGGTCATAGTCTGGCATGGCTCATGCGTCATGTCAAGTGGAGCCAGCATATACTGTTTTGTGCTTGCACCTTTAACAAAATGAACGTAGGGTTCATTCTAATAAGTTTTTTGTTTTGTTTTGACAACTTTTCCATCTTCATCTTTTTTCAGCCTTCGCTGTTTGAGAAAATTCACACCCCAACGCAGAAGTGTTGTTACATTTTCGTCCAATAGTTTTTCGCGATGCTTTCTTAAATTTGTTTCTATTTTCTCTATGATTTTAAATCATCAATATAAAAACTCATATAATTTAATAAAATATAAATAATTTTCAACAGTTTGTGTTCACAAATAGCGTGTTCGGAAAGATCAACAAAACAAGTCTGCTATCGTGTAAGTTCGCTTTCGTAATTTATTGTGTCGCAAAAAAAAAAGAAGTATTATGTCTATAAAAACCTCATCTTCATCCACGGTAGTTAGTGCAGCGAACCAAAACTCAAAAAACATCTACACCGCTGGCGTCACCCCGTCGAAGGTCGGCAACCTGGAGTTTGACGATTTCACGAGTAGCTCCATTTTGGAGTTTCTCAACAAAGAACAAGAGTGTTTCTATGGTTCCAGCCGGGACACCAGCGAAATAAACGATGAAATCATATTCGAGGAAGTCAATCGATTGGCTGACAACACTGACACTCGTAGTGTCGATGAGATACTCCGCGAGGCGGAACTTTTGATAAATAATCAGCTTGCAGCGAGTGCTTCATATGTCACAGTAAATGGTACGAATGGAGGTTTTGAAACGCACAAAAAATCAAATTTAACAAACAGTGGTGACGAGTATTCGGCAATTATTGTCCCGTCTGTTGTGAAGGAAAACAACTCGCAGATAATAAATGTAAATAATTTCGAAAAAGTGGTCGATAATGTGCATTTGGATTCGGTCATTTCGGATGAATCAACCCCAAAGGATATGAGGAACTTCACTGCTAATAATGCAGATACAGATGACATAGACGAGGATATAACTGATACGGTAAGTACAGTCAATAATTGGGACTGGAAGGACTACTTCGGACCCCATTCAATTTCAATTAATAGTTTGTTCATCTGCATTCCTGCAACTCCTACCCTTATGCAACTTTTATGTGATTTGCTAGTGGGAATTCGCATTAACTAGTCTACTTTCAGGCGTTCAATAACTTTTGTTTTGATTTGCCAGAGTCGATATTTTTTGGCTCCAAAAATATTGTTTTCCATTCTTAGTCTTATGGTTTATTATTAATAAAGGGTAAATTAATAACTCGTCGGGTGGCTTAGGACAAGGAAAAAATGTTTCGCCTTCAATATTATACAATATTATGCATAATAAGTGGAAATTTATGGTTTAAAAAAATGATTAAACTTTCCCCATAAAAACAAACAAATTTTTGAACATCGTGAATAAAAATGAAAAAACAATTATTTGGTGAGGAAATATTTATAAACAATTTTAGTTTGCCCATGTAAAGTAGATGAACAAAGTACTTTCAACAATTCTACCTCTTCCACCTAGTAAGGCAGATATGTATATGTATGTAGGTATACCCATCATCGCTACATGTAAATATATGCTGAAGCAAGATGCTTTAAAGAGAACAAACCTTAAGCTGGCCATACACGACCGAGCCATCCGATCCATTTGGCCCGGTTGGATTTCAGATTGGCTGTAAATCCAAATGGATCGGCAATCCACCCCACGCACGACCGATTTTGGATCGGGCGGGATCATTTGGATCTTTGGCTCTGTCTTGCATGGCCAGCTTTTGATAAATATAACTTCTTGTTTGGCAACAAAACAAATATGGTCATAACGGATTTAAAGGGATCTATGTAAGTGTTTGATATCCCTAAGTAGATTGCTTATTAGCTCCATGATTGATGTTATAACCGGACACTGTCATATAGACATGCACGCAACTCGTCTTGGCATATTCTCAAACAATTTTTCAGAAGCTGTATGGTTGAGCAAGAGATGAAGACTTCACCTTGGTGATTTCTACTTCAATGATCCTATTGATCTAATAAACATAGACATAGGTAGTCTGTTACGATTCACAAGAAGCTCCATATGGTTCACCGAATAAGGAAAAGGGTTTCCTAGATTCACGTGATGTCACAATGGACCAACTCATGATCTAAGTGCGTCAGTCTTCACGACTGGCAGCCACTTCAACCTAATCTAACCTAAAGTACTTGGCTACGGTAAGACTACTGATATAAGGAGCTGCTTGGCGACTGGGCATACACTTGGTGGAGCATCCAACTTACATATGTGAGCCGAACTGATACTCGAAAAGGGAGTTAAAATCCTTTAAATGACTTGGATATATAACATCAACGTAATTTTATGAAAAGTGTAGCATACCTTTAAGTGCAAAGAATATTTGTTCTTCCTGCGGGAACAGGACCAACAAAATCAGAAGACTTATTAAAAAAACATTAATTAAATCGGCTCATTAAAAATTGTATCTAAATGGGAATTCTGCCACCAATAAAAAAAAAGCTTTACACATAATGCATCCGTCATTGTTTCCAGTTTTGAAGGGGAAAGTTGTCGAAGTACCAATTAAATGCAGAACTACAATACACTGGCTCAATTGCCAATATTTGAGGCAGTGGCAATTTATTGCTTATATAGTCTAAGAGCCGACAGCAAATTTTGGGAGTGGAGGTATAACCAAAATCGGAGTATGAGAGATTATAGGTACATGTATCGTGATATCAAATACCAAAGTCTGGCAGGTTTTGTTTTCAGCCTTTGGGAGGGGTGGGGGGTTTAAAAAGTGCTAGATCCCCTGATTTATTTTCAGGATTATAACCTCTTTAATTCATTTTTAAAAAAACCGGATATGCTTCCCTGTCATTTTTTCTAAGCATATACACCACAATCTTGACGCTGCGATTAATAGAACTCAAAATATAACCATTTTACGTGAACCTCATCATCCCTTTCTTGGAGATTTTCAGCAAAGCAAAAAATCAACAAATAAAGTCTCCACAAAAATGCCAATAAGGTGTGCTTAGAAGGTTAAATCAGGGAAAATGACAGAGCATCATATCCTATTTTTTAAAAGTGAATTGAAGTGTTAATGATCCCTTCATATAAATAGGAAAACAAGCGGGTTTTAAACCCTCACCCCCACCAAAGGCTGAGAAAAAAACCTGCCAGACTTTCATATTCCATATCACGATACATGTACCTTTAATCCCTCACACTCCGATTTTGGTTATACCTCCACTCCCAAAATTTGCTGTCGGCTCTTGGTCTAATAACAAAAGCATATAATACAAGCATGACAATAGTTGACAAAATATTGATTGCCGAAACCAGATTATTGATATCCTGAAAGCGAACTCGATTATAGAATTGCGCAATTGCCGCTGGTTTTTCAGATCGTTTTTTGGTAAAGCAGAGCTTATTTTTTATTTCCGAAATGTTTTTTGAGCATCTAAACTAGATATCGGTGGTGTTTGGGGCAAATATGATAACTCCATACCAAACATCACAGATATGTATCTAAAACTACGTCATAGGTTATAATTTTTTTTAATGAATACTAGCAGTATTCAATGCATTTGTATGGATTTTCATTTACATGCAAAATACCGACTTTAATGTCACTTTCGTTTGGTTTTGCATTCTTCTTCTTTCCATTCATATGGAATATGGCAAATGTGGAGTAGTAGGAGTGAAAAGGAGTACAAAAAGAGTACCTACTCCCAGAATTCAATCGAAAACGGCATACAATTCAAAGAATATAAGTTAATAAATATGTATATGGCATTTATTTCATCAAAAAACCTAGAAAAACCTTGCTATCGTATCAATTATAGTCCATCCCTCTCTTGCTGTTGCTTTAATTTGTGCTTTGGGTAGCACAAAACCGTAGTAACCTCGATCTCTAAGCTCCACAGTGTACACATATTTTGTTCCCAATGAGTCCCTGCTCCAATCATCTGAGCCACCACCTGCAACACCTAAAAGTTCATAAGTTGTTGCAGCTCTATAAGCACGTCCTGTTTCCTTTTTTATATTCTAGATAAAAGAAAAAACTAGGTAACTAAATTATTTTTTCTTTTAAATTAAAGATAAAGCTTACATTTACAGCTAATTGAGCGGCACTTTGCAGATCCTTATGATCTCTTACTTTTGCAGTCTTATAAGCCCAAGGATAAACAATCATCTCGCCATAGCTGTGAAAAGTAAAATAAGCCCCCAAATTTCTTTTTCGCCGGCTTAAGAATTTAACTACTGCTTGAGTTTCCAATTCGGATGACGGTGAACTACCACGATATGTGTCTGAACATGGGTTTGTCGATGAACCTGGGCCTTTCCAATTAATATCGAAATTTCTATTCAAATCAACTCCAGAACAATGGTTACGACCGCTCTTCGAACGATTCTTTCGCCACATACGATTCGTCTTTCGACTGTACATATAGCCATCTGGATTCATGACAGGCATGATATACCAGGTTTTTGATGTTAGGTATTTCGGCAATGTAGACCAATTAGACATTAAATTGTCCAGAATGTATGTAACGACAGCAGGACTTATCCATTCACGAGCATGAATACCACCATCAATCCATACTTTTATATTTTCCTTTGGATTTTCTGAAATTCTTAAAAAGGAAAAAAAAAAAAAAAATACAAACACGTATTTATTAATCAGGTAAAATGAAATAAAATTTAATATTTTATGTTTGTTTTCGTAACCGGACGCCAGGTTATTATTACATAAATATTAAAAAGTAGAAATTAAAAAAAGACGATGCACTCGTCTACAATTATTATTAATTTGGTTTAACAGTACCTATTATGTGGCACGTTGTGCAGGCAATAATACAAAAAGGATTTTCTACAACTTAAGTCTTAACAAGTTTTCACCTTAAACCAATAGTTTCGGAGATATAGACTAATTCGCATTTGCCTATATGGCGAAGACAGGTTAATGACGCCCCGAAAACCTGAATTTAAGCTTTTCTTATAACCTTCTTTCCGATATAACAAAATACCATCCTTTCTTTTTTGTATTCGATGAAAAAGCCTGTTTTCGGTACTAATACATAATAATTATTTAATTTAATTTTTTTCTTTCAAAAGTCCATCACTTTGTGCTCCCCAATTAGTAACAAATATCAAGTAATAATATTACCCTCCATGCCTAACATTTACTTTCATTTTATTTCATTCAAACTGTAGACGTTATTCAATTAAGTTTTTAGCCTCCCCTCTCATTCCTCCATTCTAAACTGATATACTTTTCTAGCTAACAGCAAAATTTTCGTACACTAAAAAATATCTCAAAAAACATATTTAATTGTTCAAGCTATTTAAATGATTCTCAATTACCAAGTCCAAGTCGTACCATTGTACGTTGTGATTTTCCCAGAAAAAAAAAGAAAACGAAATAAGAAGCGGAAGCAGATGAAGTAGCAATTTTATTTTAGTGCGGTGCTTTCTGCAAACATTTGAAAAAAGATAAACATCTGCAGTTCATTAAAAGTATTGAAAAAGAAAGAAACTACATTTCCACAAAAAGATTACATTCATATTTTTGTATTAAATCCTGTTCTGTTTTTGTTTTAACATAGATAGAAGATGAGGGGATAATTGAATCAGGCTATTTTAAGATTTATTAAATTTAAATTATGAAAAAAACATTCCCATTTTCGGAGAAAGATCTACAAAATAAAGCATTTACGAAATGTTTTCTTAGAGTTTAGTTTTGGATCATTTTTATTAATTTTAATTTTATTAAATTTTAAATTCTTAGTGCATTTGAAATTGGGTCCCAATGCTTTAAAAGTGATAAACTTGTTGCATAATATCATTATAGCAGAAGCATAGGTACATCTATGTATGGGCAGAGAAATAGCGCTCCATGAACTATTTTATGAAAGTATAGTTTCTGTTTTCACTTATAAAATAAAACATTGTTATTTGTAAACATATAGGTTACTCTGTAAAATATTGAAAATTCTTAAGAAATCAAATATTAAATTAGTGATTTGTTTTGGATTTTTAAAAATTAAATAAGTTAAGTTATTCTAAATTATGTATTCCACACAAGAGCAGTTTGTGAATAAAAATTAAATCAATAGGCCTTGTGGCATATCTAAATGGGTTAAATGTACAATATATGTACATACATTAAAAACCTAAAGTGAAAAGTAGCAGGTAGTTTTATGGACATAATAATTCTTTTAAATTTTCAAATCTATCAGTTTAATACACTCATGAAAATAAATTTCCAAGATACAACTCATAAATAATGAGAATTTCAATCACAAAAAACCCTTTAAAGAGTTAATTTTCTTTTTAAAATAGCATCATCGTGAGTATACTCGTTGCTTCAATTAGTTTTTTTTTTAATCTTTGACCATCGAAATTTTATTTCAGGGACTTTTGAAGTTGAATGATAAATGCCTCTCGTTCTCGTTAATATGTATGTATGTAAAATGTATCTCGATTTACGAATTACTTTCTCTAGCAGTTGAATGCAAAAATGATTTGATTTTTTTTTGCTAACGGAAATTTGTTTTGCGTTTGCATCCAAGAACTTTTCCAGGTTGAAGTAATCGATTTTCCAAATACATAAGTAATAGGTAAAATTTAAATACTGTGTACCTATTTCAAATTATAATTGATAGAATCGGCATGTACCTATAGAAATTTTTATTTTCTGACGCTTATAATTTTGATGGTTATAATTTTCAAGGAACATTATAGACCGAGAGCCCACAGCAGATTTTGGGTGTGAGTGATAGCAAAAAAAGAAGTATAGGCGTCGAAAGCTTCATTAAAGGCTATTAAAAAAATCAAGGTCCCTTGCGAGAAACAGTGCATCGAAAAAAAAATATGAATGGAACTTCGAGAATAATCGTGTTAGCCGAAATTGGTTTTCACCTCTCCCTAGATAAGCTCCTCGGATCACATATCACGGAATCTGAGACCATTTGAGTGTATAGTTCGCTCTACCGGACCGTTTAAAAAATTCAAAATTCTAAGTCAAAAACGGTATTTACAGTCTGGCAGGGCGAATTAAACACTCAAATGATCTCAGATTCCGTGATATGGGATCCGCGGAGCTTATCTAGGGAGGAGTGAAAACCAATTTCGGCTAACACGATTATCCTCGAAGTTGCATTCATATTTTTTTTTTCGATGCACTATTTCTCGCAAAGGCCCCAGTTGTGGACTGCAAGACTTTGATTTTTTGAATAGCCTTTAATGAAGCTTTCGACGCCTATACTTCTTTTTTTGGTATCAATCACACCCAAAATCTGCTGTGGGCTCTAGTCTATTATTTTATAAATATAAATTAGGATACACTTTTTTTCTTAAAATGAAGTTGTCATATTTAAATTTATTTTGTTATTGATACAAATACAATTTATACATTTTATTTTGTAATTTAATACAAAAGGGGTCCGAAAATAAACGCATGATTCGAGTTTGCTGCTATTTGTGTAGTAAAGTGTTGGCTATCCTAAAAACAAAAAAAAAAAAACAATTTGATAGCTGACAATTTAGGGTCAGTAAAAATGAAACATTCAACGAGAGAATAACGTGTTTAATGGCCTTCACAACACAACTTTGCTAGCATATACGCACTCTTACATCGAAATTTTCCATAACAATTTTTTTCAACAAGGTGAAAACACGTTGCTCTCTCGTGTGATGCTCCATAAATAACCCTGAGCTGCAAGTAAATTGAACTCGAGTTAACTCAGAAACAGTTTTTCACTGGACTTGCGATGCGTTCAACTCACTAAAATTAAGTAATGACTTAATTTTCATCAGAAAGCTGGCCAATCAAAAACTCGAAAAATTCAAAATTATGAACGGGAATTGGTGTGTCGAACGCGTCCGCTTGAAATGCGTGAAAAAAGAGTGAAGTTGGCTGCGCTCAGCTATTTGCTCCATTCGCTCGGTCTTTTAAGTCTTAACTCATGGAGCGCACTCAGAGCTAGCTCTGATTTAAAAAAGAAACACAAGTTGAGCGCTCTGAGCTCGGAGCTAAAACAGGAACACAGATCTTTTTTTGAAAGCTAAGTGCCCGTGTCCGGAGCCAAAAAAGAAAAACGCCTGATGTGAATATTTTAAAATTGTTCTTACATTTTAAAATGTTGTTATCTGTTACTGATCTCAATGAAACACACGCATACAAACAGAGTCTTTCATCGGATTACTTGTCAAAAGCGATAAATGTTGCATAAAGAAGCAATTTTGTTAGATATCGCCTTTCGATATAGTGTGTGTAAAAATTTGACAATACATACGATGTTTTCATATTCGATTGGAGTCAAAAGGATTGGAACAGCCAGAAAATCCAATCGAAAACGACATCCATAAGTTAAATCACCAAATTTTGTAGTAAATTCGGGATTTCATTTGACTGGAAAGCTTATTTTCGGAGTTCATTTGGGTTTTACCCCGAAACTAGGTTGATGTCAGTTTCACAGTGCAAGATCATCCTAGTTTCGATGTTAAACCTTAGATTACTTCTTAAATGTATTTTCAGTCAATTTAAATCCCAAGTTAACTAACTCACCTTTTTGTTGTGTTAACTCTGGGCTGATTGAACAGATATTTATGTTATGACAGATAGGTCTTAATAACCAATTGAAATTGAAGGATACTACAAAAAGGGAGGGATCCATAGTGGCGCCATCTCATTTTCGGTAGTGACGGCACATCTAATCATACTCTGCTCAGAGCTAACTCCGATAGCTCGAGCTCAACTCCATGCTCTGCTTATATAAAGCTTATACATACCCGTATCCTACTTGGAACGCAATACATTCAAGATTAATGTGTATTACACATTTTTTTCGTTAACAAAAACTTACTTGGGCCCAGTTTCACCAGAGGGATAAATTTGTCTTTGAAATTTTGATTTTGACACTTTAAAATACAACGGTATTGAAATTCAATGAATAAATATTGGTATAACTGCTATGCATATACACTAATTTGTATTAGCAAACATCAATTACAAAATAACGTTCTTCTTTCACTATAAGTCGTGAAGTCGTGTGCCTGTATCAGCTATAGTTGTACTTTTAAGTGGAACGCTAAATGAAAGTGAACGTGAGTTTGAGTATTTGCTGCGCTTGAAGAGAAACGAAAATACTATTTTTCATTTGAAAGTGAAATTGATTCTTTTTATGGAAGAAATGTTGTCAATTAGCATAATCGTACTAAATGGAAATAATAAAGTTGTTGTTCAAACGATTCCTATTAAGATTATGTCAAATGGGTAAAGGCTTTTGATTTTCGATTTATATTTATTTAGATTCGAACTAATTGGAAGTTAATCATTGTCATTTGGCTCGTATTTGTGATAAAGGTAAGGTAGATAGAGGTTCTATTGAGCAAGTTAACATTGGAACTCGTAACTTTTACCAAATATTAAATGTATAAATATAAAGGTACATATCGACAAAAACTCACACAAATATTATTAAAACTGCTAAAGTTAATAAAAAATAAAAAATAAAATATGTATTGTTATATTTCGTCGGTTCAACTTGTAAAACTCATTTACTTTGTATGACGAGGAGTCTTCGTGTGCAAAAGGCATTTTTTTTTTATATGAACAAACACTTTTTTATTAAAAATACAAAATTGACATAGCCAATCGCGAGAATTACTTTCAAAGAAAATAATTGTATGTTTGTTATTCTACAATTAGTGCCTTTCCAAATCCATATGTGTTTATTTTAAATTGAAGTCACTAGATTTTTAATTAGAATTTTCTTATTGACATAATATTAAACAAGTTCAAATTAGATAAGCCAAAAGTCTATAGTAAACAAAATTAGGCAAACATTCAAAATTTCAAATTAGGTGCTTGTACATACATATATCAAGGTTTATTTTTTAGCAAAATGGCGATAGAATACACTTGTTTAATGCGAAATTTATGAATAAGTCTACTCGCAAGCCCTTTTTCACAACTTGTTCCCACCTGGAAAACCAATTTAGTTTTTAACGAGGCCCTAGAAATCTTAACATTGATTAAAGCAAGAGGGTAACTATCGTGATTATCTAGGGTGTTGCCTCGAGAGGCAACAACAAAATAAAAAAGTTATCTTATCTGGGATTCGATCGTGGCTAGTCAGTCTCAGGAATATTTTGTGCATAAAAATGCCCATACAACATCATTAATAAGTACATTTGCCATAATACCGTATATTATGATTTACATAATATTAAAGAAATGTTTGATAGGTATTTTATATAGTAAAAGTGCATCTAGTCAAGCTTTGAATCACACTTGATTCCGTTGCATATAATCGAATTTGGTTTGCGTCAAAAACAGGCCAATTACCAGTGGTGCTTTTGAACGTTGCATTTTGTCTATATTATTGCGAAAATCATAGCCCACCCAGTCGTTATAAGTTGTCATTATTAATGTACATAGATGTATTTACGCTATCATGGATTGGCATTTGGAAAGCGCCAATTAGTCAAACTGCTTTATTAACGTCTTCAAACATGGGGTCTTAATCCTGATTAAAATAATATATTTAAAAAAACTAGTCTCGCCCCCACCCCGTGTCGAAATTCGACACCACTCAAAAAATGAAATCTAGCTATAAAATATTTGAAGATTGAAGCAAATAATTTTTTTTTATTTTTTAAATTAATTTTTTCTTAATGTGCACAGTGAGCGGCAGTGTAAAATGGTTCTTAGCTAAAATGAACCCACAGTGTTTAGTTTTGTGATTCGCACATCCCCCGCGTCTATAGCTTTCCAACCAAATAAAATTTATCCAAATCGGTCAAATACTTTTTGAGAAAATGGTACCACAAAATTTATTTAAGCCTATTTATATATAGATAAAAAAGCTGGTGAAATCCGAACTGGGTCTGTTTGAAACCACAACGTGACCTCGGGAGCTTCTGAAATCCCCCAAAGCACAATACTACAGTTTCACGATATATTTTGAAGTTAGGATAAAGCATTACATACACTAATAATATAATTTCAATGCGATATTTCCATATGCAATATTGCATTATATTAACATTGAAATATCTTCATTTCTAAATAAAGTGCAATGTAACGCCCATAGTAAAAGTTGTTACTGAGTAACATACCTTTCATTTGACACTAATTTCATTGATGGCCGTTAACGCCCAAAAATGCCCATTCTCCTTTGTCATACAATAGAGCTTTTTAGCAAAAATTTCTAAATGTCAAACTCAGGACCTCGGCACAAATGACATTTAGGTACCACCCATTTTCTTTTTTTATTTCGGAGGCCAATACACTCCAATTCGACAGAAGGAGCACATGGATTTTCGTAGTTGGTGTATTAATTTTTTTTTCAAACATTGTGCATTGTCCGAAAATAAATATAAACAATAAAAACTATTTCAAAAAATTTTTTTTTACTTCCATCCATTAACTTTTATTACCAGTTTCAATATTTGAGCTTATTCAGTTGACACAAAAAGACTGCATTTTCCTTATGGAAAGACTTTGATGAGAGTCGGAGGAAAAATAGCCGTACTTTTTGAATTAATCTTTCTGTTTTCTTTTACCAACATCATAAACAAACAATAAGGATAATCAAATGATTCATTAATGCACAATGTTAAGAAAAAATGGAAAAAGTACCTTTGAAAATGTGTGTCCTTATTCATTTGAAGTGGAGTGTAAATGTTTGGATTTTTTTTTTATTGGTAATTGCGTCTGTCAAAGGTGCCGAGTTCTTAGCTGTCACTTTGACTTTGACAATTTGGTAGAGATCTCTATTGTATGATGGGTGTTGTATAGGTAGTTTTTGTTTTCGTTATACATATGTATATGAGGTATTTGTGATAGTTACCCAACAAGTTTTTAATAGCGAGGGCCTCACGAGTATTTGATAAGTTTTCCTTTCCTAGATTTTCTCTACTGAAGACTTTCCAGGGCCTTGATTAATCTTGACAAATATAAACTTCCAGATAAAACTTTCTCTATAATTAAAAACAATAGCTTCCAAACGTTACTTTTATTTAACTTTTATTCGATGTCTCTACCCTCTACAAATACCCGGAAGGAAGTGTAACCGCCATATTATTCACTCGGGATTTAAATTGGATTTAAGGAAGTTTTTAATCCAACAACAAAATCCGGATTTATTAAATCCAAAAATTTAAATCCATGTCCATATTATTCACTCTGAGCATGCCTTAAATCCAATGGATTTAAAATGCCCTTAATCCAGATGTAAAATGTATTTAAATCCAGTTTAAGATCGTTTAATCCAAATATCAAATTTGCGAAATGTCAAATTTCTCCCGTGAAACTTTTTGAGCCTGATTACACGATTCGTTTTTTCGGTCGTTTCGTGTTTTGTCTTTTTGACACATTGGGTGGGGGGTGTAGAAATGTAGGGAGAATGAAGTAACAAAAGCACGTATGAAAATCTTAAGATTTTTTCCGGTTGAACTTCGACGTTTATGATTTGACAAACGAGTAGAGGTGGGGGATGCTTAAAAAAATTAAATAGTGAGATTAGAAATTATTTTCCATAATTAAATAGGTATAAGTTTGAACAAGAAGTGATGTAAAAATATTTTTAATTATTGTTACTGCCTATTTTCCAATAAACGAACCTCAAATTTTTTGAACGTCAAGATCACGAATGGATTTTTTCGTTGTGTGTAATCACGAAGGTACGTACATACCTGCCAAAAATACGAAAGACGAAACGAATCGTGTAATCAGGCTCTTATATCTCTCGTTGTTATTAAGGCATCGCCTACTTAAATCGTTTTATAATGAGATCGGAACATAAATTATTCCTACCATCTGTCGGGGTTGTTACAGAAAAGCCATTTTTCCAGGCGTGTTTTCCTATTGCGGCAAAGGGTTGATAATTTTCAAGGACCTACCGAATAAGCCCTTGCCTGCATCTCCTTAGTATCTATGCAAAATGTTCTAGTGTCCTCCAGGTGGGTAGCTATAAAGGAAGTCATATTTTCGTTACCTTTAGACCGACGCATAATGTGGCCGATGGCCCAAATTAATTTTTATTTCAAGATATAAGCCTAGGCTTAGAAGTTCTAGTACTCTAAACTTTCGCATTTTGAAACCGGACATTCTTTACTAATAGTTAAGAAGAGCATACATATTTGCGAATTTTTTTTGTATATCGCGCGACGGGATGAATCAACTAGTATATTTATGATTTTTTTTTTGAATATATCTTTGAATATATAGGTAACTTTTTTAAATACCATTTATAAAAGGAGTAGGCTGGCGATGGACGACGTATTGACGGCCAGTGTTGGTACAGCTGAGCGACAGGGCATTCAATGGAGACCGTTCGAAAGGCTCAGTCATTTAGACTATGCCGATGACATATGTCTACTGGCAAATAACATCAGTGGGCTGAACGGGATGTGCCAAACACTGCAAGTGAAGGGAGAGTCGAGTGGTCTAAGAATTAACAGCAAAAAGACAAAAATAATGCTCACAGGCCGCTCCACACAGCAGCGTATTATTTTACAGGAGACGCCAGTTGAAGTAGTGGAACAATTTAACTACCTTGGAAGTATTGTTTCTGCAAACGGTGGTACGGATCTGGACGTTAAAAGTAGAATAAATAAAGCTCGTGCTGCCTTCGGTACTATGTCCCCAATTTGGAAATCCAGTCAAATCTCCTTACGCACTAAGTTGAGATTCTTCGAATCCAATGTCAAATCCGTGCTGTTATATGCTTGTGAAACCTGGAAAGTCACGTCTACCATTTCGAAGAAATTGCAGGCTTTTGTGAATCGCTGTCTTCGCCACATCCTAAAGATTCGCTGGCCACAAATAATATCAAATGAGGAATTGTGGCGCAGGACAAGTCAAGAGCGGCTGGACGTCGACATAAGAAAGCGTAAATGGCGTTGGATTGGTCACACACTGAGGAAACCAAACGATGAAATTGCAAAGCAGTCCTTTGAATGGAATCCTCAGGGTGCACGGCGGGTTGGAAGACCAAGAACAACATGGAAATCAACTGTCTTAGCGGAAGCAGAATCCCAGAGAAAGACGTGGCCACAGCTTAAGTACCTTGCAGCAGACCGTGAAGGATGGAGACGTTTTGTTGACGCCCTATGCCCCAGCCGGGGTTACAGGACACGATGATGAAATGAAAAAAAAAGAACTGTCAAAAAATTTCACTAAAGAAACCAACTTATCTTATATAAAAAGCAATTAAAGTTATTTCCGTGACAATTCTAAAATAAAATCCCATACATACAATTATTAAAAAAAATTGCATAGGTAATCAAATTTTGTTTACCCCGATATCATTATTGATTAATATTCCGAGCTCCATTTTTGTTACTAAGTTCGTTATAGTATTTAATTTACTCTCTGTTAAAATGACAAGTACCTTACCTACATATGTATGTTTTTGTTATATTTTTTGTTTGTTTTTATTTTGCTGGACACTGACACTAATTAATTGTAAAGGTACATTTGTGTGCTATTCGAGAAAAACTTGTTCGTAATAAAAACAAAACCTAAATTGTAGGTTATGTAATGACATTAAGTCAAACCATTTTTTGCTTTATTTTTGTATAGGTAAGCCTAAAATGCTTAACTATTAAATCTGTTTCAGCTTTTTTGTTACTTTTTTGTTAAATAAAAAAAAAAACAAGTATTAATTCCGATTCCCAGAAGAAATAGGTAAAGCTTGATGTTTTTTGATCTACCTTTGAACATATGCATAGTGATACTTTTTGTTAGATACTTGCGTGAAATGAAGTCTAAAAAAAATATTTAACAAACAATCAAACAAGTTCTAATGGTACTTTTTAATATATTTTTTTTTAATCTGTTAAATAATCGAGCAACAAGTTCTTAACACAGAGTTGGCCAGGTAAAATCATTTTTACTTGCTAGTCAGGCAAGTCTCCCAACTTCGTGGAAATATTGCTACGAAATTCGGGGCTTTTGATACTACTTTTCAAAATATTTTGCATTGTAATTTGCATCTGATAGTTCCCACACAATGATAGCTGTCACTTTTGACTCTGGCAGATTCGTTAGGTTCCTTATTTCTGATGTCGTGCAATCAAGTTGCATTTAAAAAAAACTAAGGTCTTACCGATATAAATTTAAAATTATAATTATATTATACAAAACCACAAAACATTGCTATGATTAAACGATGTATGTACTGTACTGTACATAGGTTCTAACTTTTATATTAAAATTTATTCTTCCACGTGACAAGCTTATAAACTAACATATCGATACCATACAAAATTTACTCATAAAGAACTTAAATTTAACCAAATACCATTAATTTAAGATTCTATTCAGTTGCAAATTCAATATATTTAAACTCTTTGCACGCTTACCTCATAACCTTCAATTCACGTCCTTCAGCTGTCTTTCCAATCGTATACAGCCGACACAGTTCGGGATGAGCCAAACGGATTTCCTTCATGAATTCGTAAATCACATCGATGTCCTGATATTCTTCCCAGTTCATCCGTCGATATTCACTTGATTTCTCTAAGTTTAAACTTTTATTTATATTTGTATTCATTTTTTTTTTTGTTATTGCCAACTTAAGAAGTTGCAAACGAGATCTCTTACTTGTACGTACGGATGTAAAATCTTGTTGTCCAGCTTCCTGGTCGAGTAAATTTTGAATATTCTCATTGAGAACCTCTGAGGAGACATTTAACTGTTGCAAGAAACTTCTGGCCTTTTCAATGTTTTCTTTTGCAAACGAAATATCCAGAAACTTTGAATTCTCCTTCCAGACATTTCCACCTGGAAAAATACACACAATATCCAGTCAAGCAGGAAGGATAACTTGTTTTGTATGGAATAGTACCAAAATTTCTCTCTAAAAGCTGCGGCACTTGTGATGGACTTTTGACACTAGAAATATTGTACACCCTCCATAGCTGCGCCTCGTCATAACGCACTGGTAATTCATTAGTTTCCATTAAATGGCCGTTAGCCAAGATGGTATCTGGTTGGATGTTTCCTGTTTCCTCGTATTGCATTCTATTTCCTGTTGTAACATTTTCATTTACAAAATTGTTATAATTAACTGTTTCAGGTGGTTTTAAATGAAGCGCCAAAACCTCGTGAAAAAAAATTCCAACACACATGCACACTAGCGCTACAAATTCACTATAAACCATTTTATTTGTATATTCGTTCTTGTTGTAAAAAACCCCGCGAGTGCAACAGACAGAATAAAGTAACCGTCACAATAGTTAAACTGTTTATGACTATATATTTGCGCCGCCTTTAGTTAGCTTTGGGAGTTATTTTTGTCTACTTTTCTATTTTTAAGTTGACAACGACGACGCGACGCGGCGGCACAACAACGAACTCGACTAAGCATCAAAAATGATTTGTTTTCAATTTTATACAACCCAAGCACGTCTAATGCTGCCCCAACAATTCCCATCAGCTTCATCATGGATGACGAATGACAATTCTTCTGGCTTTATAGCGAATCTTATAAATTGTGACGTGAATCTTTGATTAAGAAAAGATTTAGAACTTTTTTTTTGTTTAGACAATTTTTTGTTTTGATTTTTATTTGAAAATAAAAATGAGAAAGCTATTTTTTTTTTTTTTATTTCAAATGAAATTGAAAAATTGGTCGAAGAAGAGTGGGAATGGAACTTCTTGAATTAGGTATTGTTTCAAGCTTTGGTAAGTTTTACTGTCATTCGTTTGGTTGGTGTATAGAGAACACAAAAATTGCTTAGATATCTCTGCTGATGGTTGGCATGTATAGTTTGGGATAGAAGAGTTGCATTTTGGTTAGTTCTTTTGCAATTTTAACTAGGTAGTATGGTAGTGTCGGTAACTCATTCACTTCTTATTGACTAATTAATATCACTCATCAGTCATCACGCGTACAGCTCATAATGTTAGAGGTAAAAACATAGTAAAAACTATTTTGAATTTTATGCAAGTTGTGATTTTTTTTTAACTTGAATCATAGATAGGGTAAAAGAGGGTTTTATTTAATTAGGGTCTTACAAATTTAATACGAGGATTGGTAGAGCGTTGATTTTTGGTTAATTGATAGATATATACCTATAGAAAAAATAAAAAACATACGTAGGTATATTTAAAAAAAAATTACAAAATCTACTAAAAAAGATTAAAAAAATGTGTTTTGATTGAATATAGCCCTGAATTTGTACTCAAAGGAAAATTGGGTAGGCACGATGTAGGCTCTGGACCTTTGGCACCTCATATGAGGGAAATTTGATAAAAAAATCCATCTAATTGGTCAGAAAAGGTCAACTGGTCCCAGAAATTGGTCAGCCCTAGATAACTTTTAATCAAGGCTTAAACTTTCTCAAGGTCGCTCAAGGTCGCGTGATTTTTGCCACCTCATTTATGGGAAATTTGCAAAAAAATTAATACCACTCGAAGGGCCCTAAGATCTATATAAAAGGTCAGCTAGTTTCAGTAATTGGTCAGCTATAGATTCTTTTATACGATTTTTTTTAAGTTTTTTTTTTCAAGGTCATGAATGATTTCGTGACCTTGTTGAAAAATACTTTAAAAATCCGTAAGATCTTTAGCTGACCAATTACTGAAACTAGCTAACCTTTTATATAGATGTTTGGGCCCTTCGAGTGGTATTAATTTTTTGCAAATTTCCCATAAATGAGGTGCCAAAAATCGCGCGTGACCTTGAACAATAATTTAAATATTCATTTTAAAAAAAACTATGGCCAATTACTAAAACTAGTTGTCAGGGCCTTTCTGATAGTATTAAATTCTTGCAAATTTCCCATAAATGAGGTGCCAAAAATCGCTTTGACATGAATTTTTTAAAAATTTATTAAAAAAAATCTATACCTGACCAATTACTGAAAATATTTGACCTTTAATCACGATCTATACTCAAACCTACGCTTACATAAATTTCGCGTTCTTAATCAAGAATGATCGCCTTCGTCCGTTGCACAGCTACCAGTCAAGAACGTTTTTCGTCGAACTTGTTATTTTAATCTAATCTTTTGCAATGCTACCTCCCGGACTACAAACTGTTTATTTCCAATATTTTTGTATCAAAAAGAGATTCTTCTTTCGGCGCTAGACATGTCATATGTACATTAGGGTGGTCGTTAGAAAAAAAGTTCATCCCGGATGGGCCCAAATCGGCTCTAAATGAAGAAAAAAAATTCCCTAATTTTTGAAAACAGATTTTGCTGAAATTCTTTATTCAAAGAACTTTATTTAATAAAATCAACTATTAAAATGGACTTCTGGCTTTCCAAAAAGCTACAAAACATTACTGCGAATTTCCAAAAAAAGGGGAAATTTAATTTACCCCTACCGCGACTATAGGGGATGAAAATAAAAATCCAAGCCCATCCAAATAATAAAACTAAAAAAAAAAAAACATTATAACGACCACCCTAATGTACATACAGGACTAGTTTTAGGGTAAACATTCATTAAAGCGACGCGGGAGCTACGTCGCACAGTGGGGCCAAATCTACGCTTTAGGGAAAAAATCACTAAGCGGTATCATTTCGTATGCATTTGCACTCGCTAAATTGAATGGTATCATCCGTTTTATGATCAGAGTTAAGCGGAAATTTTTAACTTTTCATAACACTGGGATGTTTTGTATCAAGTACAGTCAGGTGGAAACTAAAAAGTAAATAACGATATCTGCGAGAAGAAAATGCGGATTGGAGTGATTCAAAGTTATTTTTGAAGAAGAGTAATAAAATTTTCAAATTCCATTTTGACTTCTGTTATATTCAATCAGAAATTATCTTATTTCTTAAATTGAATTTTTATTCACTAATCCCAAAACTGGTAGAATCTGGTGATGAAATTTTAATAGGATCTTCATTACCACCAGGACTACCAGAAAAGAGCTGAAAGAAACCCTAGGAAAGTGGAGCTTTTTTTGTATGGCTACTCAAGTCCGGAAGTACACCCGTTGTTCAAATTTTAGCTAGATTTTTCGGTGTAATCGAAAAAATGGCTTAAATTATTTTCTCATCAGAAACATTAAGATATAAATTAACATAGTACATTCAAATAAAAATTTAAAAAAATCATACGTAAGATGGAGGAATCATGGAAAACATCAGTTTTAAAGGCTTATAATTTCAATGGTCCGTTTTAACCCCTTATTTCG
Organism: Dasysyrphus tricinctus; assembly: GCA_963921185.1. Classification (NCBI taxonomy): domain Eukaryota; kingdom Metazoa; phylum Arthropoda; class Insecta; order Diptera; family Syrphidae; genus Dasysyrphus; species Dasysyrphus tricinctus. Next base: position 91,220,729 of record OY992532.1, read on the forward strand.
GCCAAAAGCAAATTTCTTACTATAAAATCATTACAACAGCTGCATTCCGCATGAAAAATACTGAAAGAAAAGTGTATCACAATGCTATATTAAACACTTTTATATATAAGTTTTTTTCCACCTAGGCCCCACTGTGCGTCGGTCGTTATATCTTAAAACAAGACTATGGTGGCTTTCCTCATATCCGGTCGAATTGAATCTGTACGGATTGAAAACGGTCAACCAAAAGATACACTAATTGCAACTTAAAAAAATGGCGGATTATGAATCCATTCATTTTGCTGAATATTTATGATTCATAGACGTTAAGCAAAACGAACGGATGAAGAATCCGCTATTTTTTGACGTTTTTAATCAGCAAATTTTTGTTTTCCTTTTCAATCCGTTCGGATTCAATTCGACTGAATATCAGCACAACCGTGTATAAAGGGAAATAGTTTGACTTAATGTCGTTAATTTGTGGTAAAATAAAGAAAACTTTCACGTTTGTTTTTCAAAAAATAAAAACCTAATTAAAAAAATGATATTTAAGGGTTTTTTCGCAAAGATTTTTTTTGGAGAAAAAAGGGGGCCAAGTACTGTATTCATATTTATTCCAAAAAATCGGGGGCCCATTTATGTTTTGTTGAGAGGAGGAAACAACTTCTTTAAAAGTTAAAGGAATAACAACTAATGACAAATTTTCTTCTACTAATTTTAAGTGAAATTATACATGTATTTCAATAATTCTTTAAATTGTTAGTTAGCTAGTTGTTTTTTAACACCTAAATTAGCATGTTTTTCCTATCCCCTTTTGAATGTCACTAGAAAATAACTTGTACTAAATTGCTTTTATCGACATGTAAAAGTACAAACTACTGGTTTAGTGATGTCCCTCAAGTTAGCAGAGCAAGGTGAGCAGAACATATATTTTGTGATGGCATTATAAAGCGCTTATTAAATGCCCAACAATTAAATTTAATGCTCAAGTACTTTTGGTAAATATCAATGTTGATTTTAAGTTAGCAAAACAATTTCCTAAAATGGTTAAGACATTGAGTATGAAAACTGGGTTTGGTCCTATATTAATGAGCTATTTAAATGCTCTACGAATAAAAAAAAAATTGAAAAAAACTTGATTTTCACAAGAAAAAAAATTTGTCACAATTTTGAAAAAAAAAATTAAATTTAAATTTTTTCTTTTAGATTTTTCGATTCAAATCTTTTTGATTAGTTAAATGCTCACCTAAATGCAATTAAATGCTCCAATGTCGAAACAATTTTAGAAGATCTGAGCCTTGCTCTGCTAACTTGAGGGACATGGTTTAGTGATTTCTTATGATGGCATTAGGCCATTCAGTGAGACGGAGCTTATTTATAATAGAATAAATGGCAACTTTATAAAAAAAATATATATTGACAACAAAATACTCATACGCCATAGTGTAAAAAATGTTAAGCTGGAATAATTTTCCAACTAAACATTTGGGAAAATTCCCCTTATAGTCGCTGTAGGGGTTGATTTAAGTCTTACAGGAGGTTAGTTATATTTCCCCCCGCTTTGACAGAAAGGACAGTTCTATTAAATGGAAAAAAATATATTTAAAAACAACGGCAACACTTTTAGTATTGTTTTGTAGCTTTATGGAAAGCCAGAAGTTCATTCTTATGGTTTATTTCCAAATAAAGTTCATTTAACAAACAGTTTCGACAAAAATTATTTTCAAATTTAAAATTTTGAAAAAAAAAATTACAAAAATTTAGTTTTTCAATTTTCCCAAAAACTAGAAATCATATGGTTTTAGCGTTGGAATACAAATTTATGAAAGCATTAAAAACTTAAAGCGAAATAAAACTTAATTACATAGAATTAAAAATAACAGTTTTATATATATTTTTCTTTATATTTTTCTTACAAATTTCGAGTTTGATAACAATTTTAACCAAAACCGTTGATGAAAAAAAACTTAGTTTGAACAAAAGACCTCTGGTTTGTTTCAAAAAAAAAAAAAAATAAATAAAAAGTTGTCTTAACTGGGATATGATTGTGCGATCTTCTGATTATCAATGCAATACCTTAACTACTGAGCTATTTCGCAATACAGTTGTGCAATGTTGAAAATGAAAAACTATAAATAATTTAATTTTTCTTACTATTGTATGATGGGTATAAAATATTTTTATTGTTTTTGTTATATATGGGGTATTTGTGATAGGATTTCCCCCACTGTAGCCATTCCAGGGGGTCAATTCTGTGAAGCTGTGAAGTGGTTTAGCAAATATCAGTCGAGTTTTCATAATAATTTTTCATTTTATCACTTCACAAACACACACTATAGCCTATTGAATAGACCGGAAAATGAGAGGTATAACGGAACAATTACGTGCAAGGGGCTTTGAATATGTTTGTTTGGCCCATAAGCATGCTTAAAACCGAAAATGCTTCTAAATTCACCCATGCGTTTCTGAGAGAATGGTCACACTGGCCACTTTTCAATATTTTTGGTGTAACTTGAAAACTAAGCCGAATTTAAAAATTTTACATATAATACTTTTTGTTCAAAATTAAATTTTCTATTGAAATGGATAGTTCAAAAAATTTTACGAAAAAATTTAAGCAGGAAAAGTTAACAAAAACCAACTTAAAAAAAATCAAAAAATCAAGGATATCTAAATTTTTTAATAAATTGTGCATAACTTTTTTTGAAGCAAAGATAGGGTCAAGACATGCACAGACAAAACAAAGTAGAGACTAAAGGCCTTAATATGGCATGTTCAAAAATTAATATTTGTTCAAAATTGACGGAGATATTCCCATTCAAACCTTATCATTTCTTATAATTTTTCGCAGTTTTGGCCCAAAAGTCCCTTTTTCGGTACAATATGGCAAATTTCACTTTCGTAAAACTGTTCGAAATTTTAGTTATTATATGACATTAGAACTATAAAAAATTTATAAAAAGGATTTAAGTTCGCAATTTCGTCTTTCGGCTGTTTTTAAATGCTTTCGGACCTACAGACCGAACGGCTGGTCCGATTAACATAAGATGGTACTAGGTAAAGTAAAAAATAGGCTTTCGAGCAAAAACTGCGAAAAATGATAAGAAATGGTAAAGTTTGAATGACTATATATCTCTGTCAATTTTCTAATAATATGGCTTTTTAACATGTCATATTAAAACCGTGAGGCTCTAGTTTACTTCGTTTATGCATGTCTTGAGCGTATCTTTGCTCCGAAAAAAATTATGCGCAATTTAGAAAAAAATTTAAAAATCTTTGATTTTTCGATTTTTCTTATGTTGGCTTCTGTTTACTTTTCCTGCTAAAATTTTTTTAAGAAATTCTCCAAACTATCCATTTCGATAGAAAATTTAATTTTGAACAAAAAGTATTAAATGTAAAATTGTCAAATTCGGCTTAGTTTTCGAGTTATACCAAAAATACTGAAAAGTAGCCAGTGTGACCATTTTCTCAGAAACACATGGGTGAATTTAGTAGCATTTTCGGTTTTAAGCATGCTTATGGGCCAAACAAACATATTCAATAATAAAAATCCTTCCACGTAATTGTTCCTTCTTAAAAGGTTTATTCAATAAGCTACTAAGTGAATCTCGATTAATATCTATCAAAGTGTGTACTAAATGAAAAATTCCGTCAATTTTCTGACATCATTTAGTTTCTTATTAGTTTATTTGAATAGTATTATCGAAAATTGTTGAAATAGTGTGGTATTTCATTAATTTTTGTTAAAAAACGTGCTTTTTTTAACAAAAGTGCTAGGATATTGCGATATCTTTTCAAGATTGTGTATTTTTGTTTTGAAATTATTTCAATAATTTTTCTAGTTTTTCACAGAAAAATTTGGCTGTGATAATCAAATGTATTATGTGAAGCAGCAGCTTTGAAATGAGGTCTGATTTTTCAAATTTACAGAATCAATTTAGACGTGAAGCTTCACAGATCCTGAATTGACCCCCTGGGCCTTGATTAACCCTAGAACCCATACGGGGTGTGTAGGAACCCCACTTCAAATTTAAATTGCCTATATTTTTTTTTTGTAAGAGACGTATTTATAACGGATTGTCATGACTTTTATTTTTTTCATTGTTTCTGTATGACCCAAAGCAATTATGTTAGTTTTCTCTCTCCATTGCGTGGATATATTGGTCATTGGGGTGTATAGGTACCCCAAATAGGTTTGCGGAAGTTTTTTTTTAAACCTTTTGCCTTTGAAAAAAATAACTAAGCGATTTTAGTACGTAAATAAGTGCTGTTTTCCAAGTTTTAGAGAGCAAAATATTAAAAATATTTAATAGAATCAAAAAAGCTGCAGCAAAATGTCTGATTACAAAAGTGACCTTGCGCTGATTATCGCATAGACATATGCAGCAGCTGCAAATTTTGACCAATAAAATGCTCAAAAATATAGTGATAGTATTTTGAAAATCTAACTTTTCTATGCAAATATCAATTACAATGTATGTCCTTTTTTAGATCATAAACAAATTTGCTGAATTCCGTCTTCACAAATAATTTAATTTTTTTTATTTCTGAAAGGCTCATTAAAATGTTCATACTTTTTGGGTTGTTCTATAATATGAATTTGTATCACTTTAGTTTCCATTTTTAACTTCAATTTTGTATAATTCTTATTTAAAATGAATTTATTATGAAAAAAAAAGAAAAATGATATCATTTGATCTTAAATTTGACATAATACCGCTTTAAAGTTAATGGGGTGTTGAGGAACCCCAAATAGGTAAATGTAACAAAAAACAAGGTATGGGTTGTAGGGTTAAACTTGACAAAAACTTGCCATTTTCCAGGCGGCCTACAAAACAATACTGTATGTATATATTTTTTACCATTTAAAATATTTTTATTAAGGGTATTCATGCAACAGCGTTAAGTCGTCGTAAACGTGGTAAAGTTTTAAACTTCGTAAATCAGTCAAATTTTCCATACAAATTGTGACAGAACTACGAAGTTTTAAACTTTACAACGTTTACGACGAGTTTACGCTGTTGCATGAATACCCATATTATAAAATTGCCTCCTCTGTCCAAGTCGTAGAAAATATAACCCTCCTTCCGTAGGATTTTTTCAAGTTTTAAACCAACATGCCCTGAATTATTTAGCAGATTTTACGCGAATCACTTAGTATGATGCAAATAAAAATAAGAAATTTAATTAATTCCTATAGGGACTATAAAGGATAACAATCTGAACAAAATTGGGAAATTTTGCTTTCTTTACTATGAGTAGATTTAGGCTCATCTAAGCTGACCTTTATTTTAATGACAAAACCCCAATTAACATTCATTTAATGTAGATGGTGATTTACATACGATTGGACAAAAAACAAGAGCTTGTATTTTTAATCAAAAAGTCTTATGAGAGAGTGATCTATTTTTTTCCGTTGAAAGGTGAATTAAAAAAAAAAACGACTTATACTTTATAATGAATAATTGATTATTTTTATTAAAAATTAAAAGTAATGTCTAGAATGTTATGCTAAAGGATTTTTATCTGTGAAGCTGGCGGTTTGAAAAAAAAAAAAATAATTTTGAATTATGTATATAAAATACCTACTTAAAATTCTTCTTTCTTTAAGAACAAATTTTTGTTATGCAAAATTTTAATATTAATGTATGCGCATAAAATAAAATAAACAAATTTTGAACCCGTTTTTGAAACATTGAATTTAAAATAAAAAGAATAGGTTTGTTCGCTGTTCCCTGCCCCAGGGCGCACTGGGGAATGTCATTCAAATGTAAAAATGTTAAGGTGCTTGGATACTATTTTGTGCAGCTTCAAAATCTTTATGCAAACACTAGATATCCATATATTTTCCTTAGCAGTGTATTTATTAATACATAAATTATTAAAAAGTAACAAAATAGTATACAAAATATTTCACATTTATTATTTACATCGTCATAAAAATTCGCAAAGTTATCCTTTTCCTTTGACATTCAACTTTTACAAACAGCTGATTTCAATTTCGCAGCTATAATTTCTTTCCCTGAGAAAAAACCTGGGGTGCGTAAGAGCGAGTTCAGTGCTCGCCCCGAACACACATCGAACACAGTGCAAATAAACTGGGGTGAAAAAAGTGTCACATAAGATCTGTGGTGTTTGGTAGAAACCTGATAACTCCATTTTAAAATTAGCATCTTTACGCCCACTTTAAATCAAGCTAGAGTGTAAACGAGGCCACAGATTTTCTTCAAATTTGGAATACTTATGAACATAACCTTTGAAAAATTATGTTTCAAATTTGAAAAAAATCGGTTCACCCGTTTAGGTTGTAGGTCGATGTAAAGTGGACGCAAAGACGCAAATTTTAAAATGTAGTTATCATGTTTCTACCAAACACCACAGAAATATATTAGAGCGAGTTCAAGGCGACCCAGTGCGCCCCAGTGCTCACATCGAACAAACCTAATATGTTTTTAAAATTTTGTTACACAAAAACTTTTACTTACGTTTTCTAAAAACTTACCTATGTACCTATGAATAAAATTTAAAAATCAGTAAACCCGTTTTTAAAAAATTGAAAACCAAAAAAATGGTTCCTTTGGAAATAATTATTTTTTAAACATAATTTTTAACTCAAAGGTAGCCTTTGCTAATAGTAATTTATTGATTAAGAAAAAATTGTATGGCAGGTTCCGTTATTTTTGGTTCTAAAAAATACATTAAAAAAACGTGTGGGTGTGTCCGTTCTAGATGAACTAAAACAATTTTCTAGGAAATAACGAGGTTGGTGGTACAGTGCTGGCAAAAACATTCTGAATTTTTTGTTCAACTTCATTAATTGTTGTTTTGTTTGTAAAATATGAAAAATTACAAACTTTTTATGATTTTTTCAAAGTAAAAGAATTATAATTATCCCTCAAATAAAAAAAAGATAAATGAAACTAGAAAGAAATTCAGAATTATATCTGTTCGAAACTAACCGGATTTTTTTTGCTTAGTATTTAAAAGTTAATATTTTGTCCAGTAACCATTATTTTTATAACCGTTTGACATCTACGAGGCATTGTTGTAATCGAATTGTCGAAAAAACAGCAGGAATACTTTCCTGCTCATTTTTCAAAGCTGCAACGAGAACTTGTCGACGCTACGTCGTTCTCTTCCCAACTCACCTTTCTAAATTATCCCAAAAGTTCTCGATCGGGTTAAAATCGGGTTGTTAAGAATGCAAATCTAAAACACGAATATTTTTTGTCGCATACCCTTCTTTTAATAGTGTGTAAAACGAATTGTGATAATTTCTCTGACGGAACACCCGACGCAAAGGTTTTTTTCCTCAGCGTACGGACCACTGATCTCTATAATACACTGGATAGTGTATTCCTTATATTGTATAACAGTTTCTTTGCTTCCATTTGAAGATGACAATTAGGTGGTCGGCTTCATAATTTGACATCTGAATTATACAAAAAAAAAGTATTTTCCAGATAGGGATGTGCGGTATTGAAACAACATCGATTTCAACATCGAAGACCAATCATCGATGTCAATAAATATCGAACCGAAAACATCGATGCTACTTAACATCGATGTTTTTTCAGGTGTTTTTGTTTAAGTTTTTTGTTTGACCAAAGCAAAAAATGCGTCATGCTATGCTCTAATGTATTTTTGCTTTCAAAATTTCTGGTGCCGGCTATTTTTTCCTTAAGTTTTTTTAAAATCGATTTGAGTTTTCATACAAATAAAAAATATGAAGTCATAAGCAAGGTATTTCAATTTTAAACATCGATATTGCAAAATAATGATGCACAGAAGCTTGTATGCTAAAACCGCGTGTAAGTGGTATCTTTCTAGGCATCAATGATTTCAATTGGTGAAAATCGATGTTTAAATATGTATTTTGCAAAATGAATATCAACAAATTTAATAAAATCAATATTGCAAGGCAATTCATGGTGTTAAGCTGTTATGTGTGCCCTTTTTGAAATCCGATATTTCAAAATCTTGTTTCACACGGAGGTGTGCGCAAGAACTTGCATGGTGTAAACTGCGTGTTTCTGACCATCGATAATTTAAGTTCGTGAAAATCGATATTAAATATGTATTTTGCAGTAATATTTCAAGGAATTTTGTGTAAACTGTTTTCTGTGGCTTTTTGGAATATATCGATATTGCAAAACACGAAGTTGTGTGCCAAAACTTGCATTGGTGTAAATTGGGTCTTTCTGAGCATCTATTATTTCAATGCGTGGAAATCGATGCTAAAATTCGAATTTTGCAAAATATAACGTCCACAGATTTTATAGAAGCAATATTGCAAGTATTTCATGTGTACACTGTTATCTAACGATATTGCAAGATATTTTTGCTTACAAAAGTGTGGTTTAAAATGCCTCTTTGCTGAGCATCGATGATATTTATGCTTGAATATCGATGTAAAAATATTTCTTTTGCAAAAATTTGATGGAAGCACTTCATGTGTAAACTTATATCTGTGCCTTTTTGCATATCGAAAGTTTCGTTGTGGTTCTGAATTTTAAAGTTTGGTTTGGAAGATCCTTTGATGATTTCCTTTTTCAAAAAATTCCAAATGTTACAGTTGACTTAAAAACTATGAAAGTCACTCCATCTAGATTTTACTAGCAGAATCAATCATTTTCGTACTAACTTTTTGTTTGTTTTTTAGTCCGATGTTTTCGATGTTAATATCGATGTTGCAAAACATCGAAATCTTTACTATCGATATTTTGCAATTATCGATTGAAATCGCTCATCCCTATTTCCAGATTTCTATCTGAAGAAAGGGAACAGACCATGATATGAAAATATAAACTTTTGTGGAAGTTTGTTTTATTATTTATTATCTTTAAGTTATTCACTGTGTGCATTTGGTATATTTTTTTTAGTATAATTACATAGTGGAATGAGATAAATCATTGCAGTTTGCGAACAAGTTGAGCAAAACAGCTAATGAATAATTATGATGAGGAGGATGCGATTGCATATTCTACGTTTTTTTAATGATTTTACCTCCTTGACACACTCTTTACGTTTGTTATTCCGTTTCATTTACTAATTAGAGAATGAATTTAAAATACGAACACAACAAATGTTAGCAAACAGAACTCGGGGGGTGAAACGAACGGAGAATTGATGTCTGTTTAATGGATTATCTTTGTATTTTTACATGTTATACAGTTATACTGGTATACAAAAAAGTGGTCAGCTTCATAATATAACAATTCTTCAAATGGAAGCAATATTTTTGTATCGATACACTATCCAGTGTTTTATAGAGATCAGTGGTAGGACGCATTACTGACTAAAATATGTCTTTTTATTAAATACTAGCCGACTCGCCCAGCTCCGCTCGGGCACAAATCTTAGTTTGGTTTATATTGAATGTAATAATTATTGTTTGTTTGTTACTGAGCGCTGATCTCAAGATTGGCTGAAAATCCAAATGCAAGGCCACTTGTCTCTTTGGCTCTGTCGTGTATGGCCAGCTGTAAGAAACTACAAAACTGAATTTTCAAACCCATTTGATGTTTGACAGGTTATTATTTCAATAATTTTGTATGAAAAATAGCAACTTGTGTGTGTTACCACCAAGTATATAAGCTGGAGTTATAGGTATTTAGCTATTATTTAAGGATGGCTTTAGTAGTAAAATTTTATCAACATTGTTGCAAATAAAGGGGTGAAAGAAAACTGATATTTTAATAAAAAAAAATGAATTAAGATGAGGGTTTCTATCCGAAAAAAGAAAAAAAAACTCTAAGATTAGTATCGAGTCCACTATTGTAAGTTTAATAGTTGGCATATAAGGCGATTTTCTTTTTTAGTTCAGAATAGAGCTCTGAATAGAGTAGTGAAAAAAGCTTATTAAAATGATTGAAAAAGTTAGATATGTATAGTGAAAACTTTGCAGTACCGTCAATCCGGGTGACTTGGGCCATTTTTCATATTAAAATGTGAATAACTTTTGCAATAATTTTTTTTTTTTAATGTAGATTTCTACATTTTTACCTACTTCACTCACTCTATAGGTATGATAAATCTTGAACAATACTACGGAGTAGTTTTTTATGTAGATGCTAAAATATGGGTGGCCAAAGTCACCCTGCCATTGAGGGTGACTTTGGCCGGGCGGACGTTTTATACATTTTCATATAAACTAAAAGCAGCAAGTCAATCTTACCCAACCCAAATGAAAGAAGAGATTTTTTTTTATATACTAGGTATTATTTTTTAATGGCTACCACTGATTTGTTTGTTTTTAATATTTTTTTTTTAAATACTCATAAATATTAATTTAAATTTTCATATCCTTGGAAAGATATTGGAAAAAGCAGTCTCTCGGCGATCTACTGTTGGAACAGGGAAGTTTTTTCACCAGATCACTCTTGTTCACCAGTGCAACGTCTTTTTTTATGAAGCTGTATCCAGCACCTCATTGGCCACCCGGCCCAAGTCACCCGAAATGCCGGCCCAAGTCACCCCACCATTTGGCATTTTTTATAAAAAAATAAAAATTAATTGTTTATTTAATAGTTACAGATGTAGAATTAAGAGAATTAGATTTGCAAAACAATACATATATCGGAGTTAAAGTCATTTTGCAATCGTATTTCTGCAACATATTAAAACTATCCAACATTTTCAGGTGATTTTTTTTTTTACATTTTTAAGAAAAATAAATTTAAGTATATCTGATTTTCTAATTTTAAGTTACTAAAGCTAGTATGATCATATTTTAATTCATTAAATTTTAAAAATTTACAAAGAAGTCGGAAAAAAATTAAAAAATTCCTTCATATTTAAACAATTTTTTCAAAAAGTATCCATTCAAAAGCCCAAGTCACCCAACCAGGCCCAAGTCACCCGGGTTGACGGTACTTTATCTACGAACAAAAATATAAAACGACATGCGATGATGCATTAAATCCTGTAAAAATGCCTAGGTATAATGCGGAGTGATATTTTTCATTTCACATGTAAGTTTTTTTTTCATATTTAAGATATGGGTAGTGATATTTTTTAGGTAAATACATTATCGTAGAATACTTTTAAACTGATATAAATACTTCTTGACAAAGATACAAAACCGACATGATAGATAGGAGCAACAGCAGAAAGAACTACGGGCGCTTAACGGATTTGAGCGCCTTGCAATCACCAACAAAACCGAACCCGCCCTGGAGTACAATTTTTCATTTGACAGTTCAATTTCAACTTAATCCCTGGATTAAAGTACATTTTTATTTCCAGCTAATTTTCTTTTTTTTTAAGCCAAATGCCATGAAATACCACATTAAAAGTATTCTACGATAATTTATTTATCTTAAAAACATCAGTTCACATTACTTTATGTGGAATTATCAGACACAACTCACTTGTGAAATGAAATGTTTGTACACTCCTTATAATAGGCGTTTTTACAGGATTTAACGTACCACCACAAATTGCTTTATATTTGGTTTAGTAGCTGCAAGTATTCACTATACTTATTTTGTTTCACTTTTTTATTTATTTTAATAAACTTTTTCACTTGTTTTTGTTTATTGATTTGAAATCTCAATGCACTTCCCTTTAAAATGACAGATAAACCTCGATTTTTGTTTTTATTTTTTGAGATCTTGCTGCCTCACTCACGTACACTATACAACGCTTCCTTTATTCAAAGAGTCGGCATGACTCTTTCTCTTTCTTAAATAGGTTGATAAAAAACTGGACGAAACATTTGTGTATCCTAAAGCAGCGTCCACATTATGTTGAATTGTCTAGGCCTACAATAGGTGTGTTTTTTTTCTTGCCCGAATGGGCTTGGACTAAAATAACGACGTCGGGCTTGGCGATTTACATGTTAAATGCAACAACAAACCAAGCCCCTTTGGGCTTAGCTATTCCCAGAGAATTTTCAGGACTTTACATAAGTCCAGATAAAAACTGTGTTACCGGCACGAATTTCATACTTGTTATCGATAGTGTGTATGGAAACTCCATTTTTGTTTCTGTGTTGGCATAGCTAAGCGCCGATGCCTTTTTGTTCATCCAAGCCCATTCAGGGAAGTAAAAAAACACACCTAATGTTGAATAAATGAATTGTCACTAAGTGAAAGAAGAAAAGGAGAGAAAGAAGAAAAACCCAAGTTTGGGAAACTTGGTGAATATTTCACGTTACCAAACAGGCATATTATTAGCAAAATCGTGTCACTGCGTTTATACGTCGTCTTAATGACAATACTCAATGACAATCAGCTCTGCCATTTATTTTATGACGAAAATATTGGCGAATATTAAAACCAATGTCATTAATGGAAAGTAAAAGTCAGTTTGTTCACAGCTTATCATCTTTAAGCAATGATTATTACAACTGGTAAATCATCGAATGTCGTTATCTAACAATACTTTGCTACATGAATCCATAGTTTCATTTGCTTATTATCGAAAGCGCTAATCAGCTGATTTTACTTTATTACCGCTATTAAATCAAAGACATTTAAATTCAAATTAAAATTAGAAGTAACTGTAACAAACTGGCCATTAGAGCCAGTTGTACAATCTTGGTTCAAATTTTGATCCGTGGTTCAGCTATTTTAACTCCGTTTTCGGTGGATATGTATGTGATAAGTATGTGATAAAGTCGAGCTGTACAATAGTTGAACTAACTGACGTTCAACTATTGTACAACTCGACTTTATCTGCCAAAATCGTTGAGTTAAAATTACTGAACCACGGGTCAAAATGTATACCTTGCTCTTAACGGAAGAAATAAAGGCAAATTTTTGCTCGTGAAAAAAACATTTTCAATACATGTAGAATACAAACGAAACATAAAAATTATTTTCCTTATACAAATAAATCACCTTAATTTTTACATTCATTCAACCAAAAAGAATCAGAGGCAAACGCCGTGTTTTTTAGGGTATTTTTATCTTCGCTTAAACAAAATTTTCATGTCAAATACAACAATACAGAATTATACCAAATTTTTGTTGTATTTTTAATAAGTATTTTTTTAAGTGGAGATAAAAATGCTGTAAAAAACACGGCAAAAGAGTGACTATGTAATTCGGTCGTCCAACTTGATGTTTCGACCAGCCCTGTAAAAGAATAGTTATGCAGACATGTTAAATTTAAAATGAAGAGTGAAAAGAAATCTCGCTGAACTGATTTTTTCTTTCAATTCTATAAAGTGAAATCCGGCACAGATTCATTAACAGTAACATTTATTGTTTTGGTTTTAGTTTTTGTTTTTTACTCCGCCGTGAATTTTTTTATTGAAATTATTCAAGCAAACTTGAAAATTTTAATTTATGTACTTAAAATCTGTGCAAATTTGTATAAAATTTCAAGCTACCAATTTCATGTAAAAAAAGAAAAAAGTTCACCGATGTACACAATTCAACAGTGTGTACGCCGCTTTAAAGATACACAAATGTTTCGTCCACTTTCCTGTCTTTTAAGAAAGAGAAAGAGTCATGCCGGTTATTAAACTCTCAATAGTGGATTCGCTGCGAATCATAGAGTGTTCTCTTTTTTCCGTCAAAATGTAAATAGATTCATATAAATTCAATTTTCAAAAATACATTTTTAGAGTTTTTCATATTTAAATTGGGGAGTTTTAACAAAATTTTAACCCTAAAATGATCCTCATATTATAAACTTTCAACCATCAAAAGAAAGTTTTGGAATCAGGTATGTTGTTTCTGAGATTAGCCCTCACAAACAAAAAAACAAACAAAGCAAGATTAGAGCTTTATTAATATAGATTAAAAACGGTCCATTATTCTGTTTGCCTAGTGTATAAAAAAAGTGAAAAAAGCTTCAAACCATAACCAAGGCTTTTCCGTGCTTCTTGTACAGTGTACATTTGCTAGGATCAAACGTTTCCCTCTTGAGCGCTTTACTATCCTACCTCCATCGGTTTAAACAAGTTTAATTTGCATTTATCACTGTAAAGCACACTTTTTCATTTGTTTATAGATCCGTTGAGATGATTTTTTGTAAATTCAACCTTGGTTAAATATTTTAGTTCAGAACTTCAAAGTTTTTTCGAAATACCGTTTATGGTTTAGCTTTATGTTTGACAGTAAAAAATGCTGGTTTGGTATTTTTTTAAGTGCAAGCAAAAATACAAAAACATATTTAAGTCTAATGCTTCCGTACGCTGAGGAAAAAAGCCTTTGCGTTGGGTGTTCGATCATAAAAATTATCACAATTTTGTTCTCACTGTTAAAAGAAGGGTATGCGACAAAAAAATATCCCGTTTTAGAGTGGCATTCTTAATAACCCGATTGAGAACTTTTGGGCTACTTTAGAAAGGTGAGTTGGAAAAAGAACGCACACGTCCACAAGTTCTATTTTTGCAGCTTTGAAGAATGAGCGGAAAAGTATTCCTGCTGCAATGTTCGACACTTCGATAACTACACTGCCTCGTAAATGTGAAGCGGTTATAAAAATAATGGTTACTGAACAAAATATTAACTTTAAACACTTCACAAAAAAGTTCTTTAAATACACTAGTGAACGAAGTTAAAGGAACAAATTTTGTTTCATTTTTTTTTAGTGTTTTTTGAAGAGCTGTAGGTATCTTTGTGAGGAGTGGTCCGATTGAGTTAAAACAAGAAGCATTCTACAGGTTTATGGTTTTTGTTTCCACATTTGTTTGCAAAATTTTTTTCTTGAAGTACCATTATTGCTTTATTGCAAGAAATGACACGAGACAACAAAATGGCGTAGTCGTCATTTTGTTGTCTCGTGTTAAGGAATGTTTAGGAACAACACAATTTGTTCCTTTAACTGGTTTGTAAGACTTTGAAAATTTGGTGAGGAAAAATTTACAGGAATACTGATGCTTTAAAAGTCTAAAAATCTGCATACCAACGCAAGCCATGCAATCAATACTTGCAATGAAAGAAAAAACTTTTACAAAAAGTCGTTTTTAAGTACTTTTTTAAATAAACTAACGTCGCAGGGTAAAAAGAAGTAATTTCTACAAAACCTTACAAAAATCTTGTAAAAAGATTTCTCAAATCTTCAAAACTGCCCTTAAATTTTTTATAATATCATTATTTGCTAAGATATTGATAATCAAAGCTAAAAGTATCTTTTTTCATTCAAAGTCACATAAACCATGCACAAAAAATTGTTCAAAAAAAAAGAAATTAAATTGAAGCTGAATAAACAAAGTTTCTGATTTGATTGACTCAAAAAAATAAAATGCACGACTGGATCGCACGTACTTGCTCTTATGTTCAAGTTGTGTGGGACTTAAGAACTTAAAAAAATATTCAAGTAATTATAGAAAAACTATAAAAAGCATTTAAATCGTTCTTTTAATTATATAAACAGTCTGATAAATAACTTAGAGCTAAAAAAAGTATAAAAAATAAAAAAAAATATGAATATATGCAAAAAAAAATTTAAATCGTTGCAGCCGTTTACTTAAAAATTAATTTTTTATATAAACAATTTTTGTAACATTTTTAACAAAAAAAATTTGGTATGCCAATTTTGAGTATATATTAACATACATTTAAAACTGAAATTTCAAAACAATTCATCAACCCGTTTTTGAAATATTGAATTTTCAAAAAAAAAATTTGATTCTTTTTTTAAAAATCCAAAATTTTGGTATGCAGTATTGTTTATATTCTAACAAAGCTTCTGTGCAAAAAAATTTATTGAAATCGGATGAGCGGTTAGTGAGAAACCAAAAATAAAAAAACCGTTATATGGCAGGTACCGTTAATAAATGTTTTTGGTGATTTTTTCTTACTAAAAGGTACATAATATCTACAATAATTCACTGATTTTTTTTTATCAAAATCGTTGGAGCCGTTTTTGAGATAATTAAGCTTTTCCTTAACGGTTGCATGGCAAGTACCGTTTTTGAGCTTAAAATAAATTTCAATTAATATGAAGAAAATCGCTTCAGTGGTTTAGGCTGTAGGTTGAGGTACGGACAGACAGACAGACAGACAGACAGACAGACAGACAGACAGAATTGTGCCACCCACTTTTTTCATGTTCTCTTTTTTTTTTGCACGAATCTAAAACTTGCCCTATAGTACCTATGTATGTATATCGCAAGTAAAAATAAGTTATCCATAGAAAAAAAATTTAAAATAAATAATTTTGTTGTCTCGTGTCATTTCTTGCAATAACGCAATAACGGTACTTCTGTACTGTAAAAAAAAATCTTAACAATTTTGTTATTTTTCACATTTTATAAACAAAAAACAACATTTTACAAACAAGGAACAACAAATCCGGAATGTGTTTGCCACTGTTTTGCACTGTACGTTATGCTTTGACTGAAAGTTTGAAGCAAATCCCGCTATGTGTTTAGGCTTAAGCTCGATATACAGATGGGCGCTCAGACAGACGGAATCCATCATTTAAATGTTAAGTTTGTTGAAAACCTCGGTTTTCTGGTACACGAAATTAATAGTAGGTATGTACATGTCCTATATATAAAAAAAAAAAAAAATGCAGGCTTTTGTGAACCGTTGTCTACGCCGTATTCTAAAAATTCGCTGGCCACAAATTATACCAAACGAGGAATTGTGGCGCAGGACAAGTCAAGAACGGCTGGACGTTGACATAAGAAAGCGTTATTGGCAATGGATTGGTCAAACACTGAGGAAACCAAACGATGAAATTGCAAAGCAGTCCTTTGAATGGAATCCTCAGGGTGCACGGCGGGTTGGAAGACCAAGAACAACATGGAAATCAACTGTTCTAGCAGAAGCAGACTCCCAGAGAAAGACGTTACCACAGTTAAAATATCTATCTGCAGACCGTGAAGGATGGAAACGATTTGTTGGCGCCCTATGCCCCAATCGGGGTTACAGGACTTGATGATGATGACATGTCCTATAAAAAAGCAAGTTTATAAACAATTGGAATTGATAAATCAATTTTAATTCGCTCCTGTTAAATACTTGACACACATTTCATTCATAACACTCCCCTCTTACACACAAAAAATATGTGACAAGTTTTGAATTACCGCTCTAATAACATAATCGGATTAATATCTCATTTTCTAACAGGCTCTAATTGCTTCAAACTAGCTATTTCTATTTTTAATAAAAAATGATTAATGTATCTGGAACTTTTTCTAAAGAAAGTGTTAGCTTGAATTATTATTGTATTCAAAATGTGAACTCCACGCCCATAACTTAATTTTTGTTATGGATTAATATTTTATTCGTGACAGATTACTGTCATGCTAACAACAAATAAACTATACGAGTAAATTATGTATTAAAATTACCTTATTTTCTCATTCATTCATCTATGGGCATATATTCAATTTGGACTTTCTACGGTGTGTAGTGTGTTAACATAGCTTAAGTTAACCTATTTCTCACAGGCTTTAGGTTTGTTGTCATGATAAGCTCCAGATAAATGTATAGAGAGATTCATACATATTCATGTTGTCTGGCTGTTGTTTTTACATTGTTAGTCGGAGAGTATCTCAAGTTGTTCTTTACCTGGTGGTTTGATAGATAATTTTTTGAAAGAGAAAGTTTTTCCTTGTGTTGTGTTGTTTTCTTGTAAAATAAAAACAAAATTATAATAAATCTAAAAGAGATTGTTTGTGTCTATTAATTTGTATTGTGGAAATGTTAAAAGTTTTCGTATTAAATGTTTGATTCTTTAAAGTTGTAAGTTGTGTTGGGTGAAGTGAATGAAGGTTGTTCTTTTGTACTCAATACAATCTGAATACATTTTAACAAAAAATATAATTAAGCTTTGTATTCGCAAGAAATATACTAAGGCACTTTGATTTGATTTCGGCAGAGATATGACCAACGCAGTTGAATATCCAATTATTTCTGGTTTATTTTTTGGAGCCCTACTGGCCGCATACGTAGCACGTATAATACGGATAATGTTTGCCTCGAAGACATTAATTTTCTTATCAGCATAATACCATTCGTGACTTCACAGAGCCCCGTATAAAATATTACACGACCTTGGAGTCGTTTATTCTTCGAAATAACTTTCTCATCATCTCAAGCAATTTCGTTTCTTTGACAAAATATCCTTGTGACGCCTCTATCAACGATGGACTTTTTTGGAACATAGGAATTATAGTTTTTTGCGAAATAGGTGTACAGGGTCTTCCAACAAGAGGTATCATTTTAAATTTTGCGCTATTTTTTAACTGTAGCTTTGATCACCTTTGATTAATGAAAATTATATGATATCAATTATGGATCGATATAGGCTCGCACAGGGTGTTGAAATATCGATAATGTACTATACATAAAGCCAGGTGTATCCATTTCGAGACGATCTCAGCTAGTGATGGTCTTATCAGTTATTTTTGAATAACGGCTATAAAAGCTACTGTTTTTTTTAAATAACAGTTATTCTTAACAGTAATTCAGTAACAGTTATGCTGAACAAGCCAGATGCAAAAAACTAAGACAGTAGATTTAAAACCTTCTGGAATTTGTGACCTTCCAATGTTTCCTTGTGTATTTGTCTGCTGTCTGCTTGCGATAACCAAGAATTTTACTTCTTGTCAGATTGAAAATTATCGTTCTGAAGTGGTCAGAAGACTCGATGACCAATTGAAAAAAAACGCTGTCATTAATGTTCTTTGGGCGTTAGAATATTATAGCCATCGAAGGCTTTAACGGATTACAAAAAAAAAAAACTTAAAAATCCAAAATTTTAATTTCTGCTCCAAAAATAATGAATTCATGTCTTCTGGGTGACATTTAGGCCAAAGTAGTCCTAACATATCCAAGAATATTTAATTTGTCATCCATCTGTCAGACCATAACGAGTTCCAAGGATGGATGGCTGGAAAATCGTTCGATTAAAAAACTTCTGGAAAAATACGAAAACTTTGAGATTATTTTCTTGCTTCAGAAAAAGGGAATTTTTGGGCTTTTAGGTGAAATTTAATACGTTTATATAAATATATATGTATATACAAACTTCTAAGTGCCAAAATAGAGTGTTACAAAATCGAAATTAATTGTTGAATTCCACCCAAGTTGTCGATAGATTAAAAAGAAACTTGGAAAATTTCAAAAATTTTGACATTTATTTTTTGCTCCGAAAAAGGATGAATCTAGGGGGCTTCCGGTAGAAATCTGTAACAAAATACTATAAACATATGAAAGTATAGGTTTGTCACCTATCTGACAAACCATAAATTTTCAAATTTCACTGAGCTACGTTGTTGAATATTTGGTACTCAGTTTGGAATTTTAAGTACTCACTTTGAGTGAAAATAAAATTAAAATAAATTTGGGATAGTTGTTTGACAGAATCTTTAAATTGTTTTTGCGATATTTTCAATTCATGTTGTTTTGTTTTTGGCTTGTCGGAAGCAAATAAAAACGATGGTCTTATCTTAAAAAACTCATTAGCGTATCTTTATTTTTAGCTCTTGTGGACATTTAATGTAATTGAATCAAATAATTTGACAAATGTCTGACTTTTCACACCTTAAGCCCAGTGCTCAGTTCGTGTGAAAATGAAATTTCCATATAAAATTGACGGTAAATTCACATCGATGGAATTCACAATGAGAGCTGAGTACCCAAATATGAACCGGTTCGTCATGTATTTCACGAAATGATTTTGGTTTCGCAACGAACAACCACTAGGAAATAATTATTGAGGGGGGAAAGTCAGACATTTTTCAAATAATTTGATTCACTTACAATAAATGTCTACAAAAGTTAAAAATAAAGATACGCAAATGAGTTTTTTAGATAAAACCATCGTTTTTATTTTATTTTACTGCTTCCGACAAGCCAAAAACAAAACAACATGAATTGAAAATATTCTTTGCAAAAACAATTTAAAGATTCTGTCAAACAACTATCACAAATTTATTTTAATTTTATTTTCACTCAAAGTGAGTATTTGAAATTCCAAATATTCACGTGAAGAATCAATTATGTTTTCATAATGATTATTCACGTGTATTTAGAAAAGGGCTGAATTTTACATTTCACAAGAGGTGAGTTACTAGGCTATACTTGTTAAAGCCTAGTACTCAGTTCGAGTGAAAATGAAATTTCCATACAAAAATGTCGGTTAATTCACAGCGATGGAATTCACAACGAGAAGCGAGAACCAAAATTCGAGAGTGAAATATGAACCGGTTCGTTATTATATTTCACGACATGGTTTTCATTTCCCGCCGTACGACCACTAGGAAAAAGGATTGAGATGCGGAAAAGTGTGACTTTTCTCATTTTTTTTTGTTCAAAATAAAAGCACAAATAATCATAGGTATGATTAAAAAACACCACCGTACATCAAATAACAAAAATAAACCATATTCAAATTTATATTCATAAGAAACTTTTAAAGATTCTATTAATAAGTTAATTAATTTTATTTTTCATTCAAAGTGTGCATCAAAAATTTCAAACTGAGTACAAATAATTCACGTGGAGAATCAATTATGTTTTCGATTTATGCACGTGCATTTTGAAGCGGTTTAAATTTTTCATTTCACAAGAGGTGAGTACTAGGTGTAAGCCTAGAACTCACCCCTTTCATTTTCACACGAACTGAGTACTGGGCTTGAGTGAAAACAAAAATGAATTTTTTGATATAAGGCGTGTTTTATTGGAAGCTAGCACAGTAAAATTTCCCGTGTCGATATATAAGTCAGTAAAAATGTCTCTTTGTTCTTGTTTGCCAAGGGAAATTTTGCTTAACTAGCTATGCATTTCCCAATAAAACACGACTATAGTTTACCGGATTCGTCCGAGATTTTTAGCAGTTTTCACTGCGATTTTCATCGGACTAATCCGTGATTTATTACCAGCTCGGCGGAGATTATACCAGTTTTCATTATGATTTTACGGATTTATCCTTGACTTGTAACCAGTTTCGGCTGCGATTATTACCGGATTCGTCCTTGATTTTTACCACTTTCACTATGATTTCTACCGAATTTATCTGTGATTTGTAACCAGTTTCGGCTGCGATTTTTACCGGATTTGTCCGTGATTTTTACCAGTTTTACTGTGATTTTTAGCGGCCTTGTCTGTGATTAATTACCAGTTTCGGCTGTGATTATAACAGGATTCGTCCGAGATTTTTACCAGTTTCACTGTGATTTTAATCGGACCCGTCCGTGATTTTATTACCACTTTCGGACTGTTTGGTACCAGATTCACCAGTTTCAATAGCATATTTGTTGACAAATATTTTTCTTCATATAAATGTTCGAGCAATGCGTTCCTGCACCAATTATGTTCAAGAAAAGTAGATCTTTAGTATTTCTACTGCTATTTTCATGTTAAAGTAAATTTTATAAATTTTAAACTAGGCTCTAGAAAATATTTAGTTTTTTCCATTTCCTGCACATTTCAAACTTTCAGAGATTTGCCTTTTTTGAAATAATTGACCATTCAATTGTAATAAGAGTTTTGGTTTTATAACTTAATAAAGAAAGACTTAAAACTAAAGTCTGTTACTTCTTGAGAAGAAACCCTGGAAAACCGGCGAGCTAACCTCAGCCTTAGATGAAAAGTATATCACTGGACACCACTTGATTCCATCCAGGGAATTAATATACTTACTTACTTAAGGTGGCGCTACAGTCCGGGGTGAACCAGGGCCTCAACCAACAAGCTTCTTCCAGCCGACTCGGTTTCTAGCTAGCTGTCTCCAGTTTTGCACGCCAGGTTGGTTGAAGTCCTCTTCCACTTGCGTGCGCCACCTTTAACGCTGTCCACCTCTACTGCGTTGTCCCACGGGGTTGGATTCAAAGACTTGGGTGTTGGGTGTCCTTTCTTGTTAACAGCATATATTTCGTTTTGCTTTCATTCACAGCTAAACCCATCTTCTTGGCTTCATTCTCAATACTCACAAAAGCAAAACTGACATGACGCTTTGTTCGTCCGATTATGTCAATGTCAACAGCTTAAGCGAGTAATTGGACGGACTTTTGAAAGATTGTGCATCTAGTGTTGACGTGAGAGTTTGGCTTTATTTTTTCAAGAACGATGTTGAAGAAGTCGCATGACAGCGTGTCGCCTTGCCTAAAACCTTTTTTGAAATCAAAGGTGTCGGTGAGGTCTTTGTCGACCTTGATGGAGCAGCGTGCATTCTCCATCGTCATCCTGCACAAACGGACGAGTTTGGCAGGAATGCCAAAACTAGACATTGCTCTATATAGCTCGTCTCTATAGATGCTGTCATACGCGGTCTTGAAATCGATAAAAAGGTGGTGGGTATCGATTTGAAACTCCTGGGTTTTCTCCAAGATCTGCCGTAGTGCGAATATTTTGTCGATGGTGGACTTCCCTGGCCTAAAGCCACACTGATATGGACCTATCAGGTTGTTGACGAATGGCTTCAGGAGTTCACAAAGTACGGCAGAGAAGATCTTGTAGGCGATATTAAGAAGACTAATGCCTCTGTAGTTGGTGCAGTCCAGAGGATCGCCTTTCTTGAGGATCGGGCAAACAATGCTGAGGTTCCATTCATCGGGCATGCTTTCCTCCAACCATATTTTACAGATGAGCTGGTGCATACTCCTAACCAATTCATCGCCAGCCGCTTTGAATAGCTCAGCCGCAAGGCCATCAGCTCCAGCAGCTATATTGGACTTAAGTTTAGATATGGCTATCCTCACTTCGTCAAGATCGGGTGGACGGAATTGTTGGCCTACGTCGTCGCCCAGGTTGAATGGTGCAGTTAGCATGGTAGCGGAATTCCGTTCGTCATCGCCGGTATACAATTTGCAGAAATGATTTTTCCATATTTTCAGCACCGACTGCGATTCTACTACGATGTTCACCTGATCATCCTTGCAGGCTTCGGTTCGGGCCTTGTAACCCTGGGATGTTTTTTTTTACCTTTTGGTAAAACTTCCGAACTTCATTCTTCCAATGGCATCCCTCTATTTCCACGATCGTACGCTTCTCATGCTCTTTCTTTTTCCTTCTTAGAAGCTTGTGTTCCTCTCTCCTCTTCTGCTCGTAGAGCTCGCGAGCAGCTCTGGTCCTTCTATGCAGCGCCGCTTTGTATGCCTGTTGTTTGGCTGCATGTACTTGTCGGCATTCTTCGTCGAACCAGGGGTTTCGCTGTGGTGGTCGTGCAAGGCCCAGCACGTCAGAGGCGGCAGCTCTGATGGCTTCTTGGCAATTCTTCCACTGGTTCTCGATATTTGCAGTTGGTGGCATAGGACTATTTAAGAGGGTGCGATAGACTCGATCGGAAAAGGACCTGGCAATTTCTTGCGACTCTAGCCTTCCGACGTTAAACTTCCTTACAGTATTTCCCTGCTTTGGCTTTGTTCTGGATATCCGTAGCATTACCTTGGCTACAGCGAGGTAGTGGTCCGAGTCAACGTTGGTTCGTCGGAACCTCTTTTCCTAGCTTGGCATTAAAATCACCCAAGAAAATTTTAATGTCATAGCTAGGGCATTGCTCATATGTCTTGTCCAGGAGCTCGTAGAACTCATCCTTGGTGTCGTCATCTTTCTCCTCTGTGGGGGCATGCGCGCATATGAGGCTAATGTTGGCGAATTTAGCCTTGCGAATTGTCGTGAGGCGCTCGTTCACATAGTTGAAACTCAAGACTTCTTGCCTTAGTCTGCCTCTAACGACGAATCCACACCCAAAGAGACGCTGCCCTTGTGGTCGGTAACAGTTACCGTAGTAGATATTGCAGTCTTTCAGTTTTCTTTTGCCCGGCCCATCCCATCGCACTTCTTGGATGGCGGTGATGTCTGCTTTGTAGCAGTCTAGGGCTTCCGCTAAATGTTCGGCTGCACGTGCTTTATTGAGAGACAGAACATTGCACGTGCAGATCCGAATTTCTTTGTCCTTATTTCGTTTGCTTGTTTCGTCAACAGTAAATCCGTCCCTATCCGAGGCTTGTTGTTGCTTCGCAACTAAATTAAATAGCTTTCCGTGGCCGGGAAGTCACCCCGACGGCACGACCCCAAACTTGGAGGACCAGACCCTATATATATAACTCCAAGGGCGGGGAGCCGGATTAACCGCTCCTTATAGGCCTGAGCTCCGAATATGTCGTAGTAGCCCGTATAAGGTGTTCACTAAGTAGTTCAACCTAACAAGAACTGTAGACGGAACCGTTGATTCTATCTGGAGAATTCTTCCGCTGCCGCCTGGATAAAGGAGAAGTGCCTTAGTGAGAACACTCCTCCCCCCTCTCTCGTTTGCTGCCCCCTTAAACCGTCCACAGGGATTGGAACCCCATGTTCAGTTAAAGGTACTAGGCACTAGGGTATTAATATGCTGCTGCCTGGATAGAGAAGTGTCACTCCTTCCTCCTACCTAAGGATTGAAACCCAGATACTCGGTGTTAACCTATAATCCTGTCAATTTGTGCTCAAAAGAGCCCTTAGCAAGCTGATTGGGGGGTAGTTTTGATTTTACTCCTGCTTTATGTTTTCGGGGGTGCTGAATCCGAATCACGAAATTTTAGTCGCAAACCTCAGACTTTGATTCAGACCCCTTGAAAAAAACCTTAAACAGAGATTTGTTGGAAATTGTGTAAATTTTCAATTTAGATTTGATGATATTTACGAACAATTTATAGTTTTTAAGCCTTATGTGAAAAACGTTTGTTGTTACGATATTTTAGTCGCAAACCTTAGATTCGGATTCAGCACCTTCGAAATCATCAAGCAGGGGAAAAATCAAAACTACCCCACAACTTGCATCGGAGAAACACAAATTGACTGGACACTCGTAGTAATAAAAAGTATCAGACTAGCAAGTTTTATTAGTTTAAACTTTATGTATTTATTAATAAATAAATATTTCAATATTCACATTTAATTTTCTATGCATAAATAAATAAATTAAAATTCTTATCATCACATCTCTATCATCAATATCCTAAGAGTAGTTTGCTTTTGTCAATAAATTAATATTTAATACTAACGATAGTTGTTTCAATAAATTAAAGAATGTATAGCAACGTCTATATATCTAACTACTACGGGTTTTTGTCACAGTCCTTGCTACAGTCTCTATAAATACGTAGCCGTCCTTAGCGTTTTTCTCAATCAACTTAGCTGGCAAAACAAATCCATAGCGTCCTGTGTCACCCATTTCAATTGTGAATGCGTACTTGACTCCAGCAACACCCTTTGCCCAATCATCAGAACCTCCAGCAGCGGGGTACAACGTTCTGGCAGCCGAACCAACAGTGTATTTAGTACTACTGGACCAAGAGATTTTCTTTGGAATATCATACAAATTTTCAAAAGTTAGACATTTATAAGATTGCAAATTCAAAGACCAAATTTACCGTAGCTGCTTCACGAGCCACACGATCCAAATCACTTGAATCTGTAGTTAAAATCGAGTCATGTCCCCATGGGTATAGAATGTACTGTCCATAACTGTGGAACGTTAAATATGCCTTGAAAAATCCCTTGGGATGTTTGGTGATAAAACCGGCAATAGCCATAGATTCCGGTTCCGAAAAAGACTTTAATCCACGGAAGATATCAGAGCAAGGAGCTGCTGACGTACCCTTTCCACCCCAAGCATATCCAAAGTTACGATTCAAATCCACCCCAGGACATTGTCTGCCCGATGTTCGTCGATTCTTACGCCACATTCTGTCAGTGGTGTGAGTATATTCATATCCATCGGGATTTGCCATTACGTAGAAATACCTAATTGAATCAAAATAGATTTTAACCTTGAACGTTCAATTTGTCAAAATTCCTTGAATTACCAATCGACGTTCCTCATATAAGCTGGCAAATCATCCCAGCCCTCGACAATGTTATTCAGAGCGTACGTCACTGCAGCAGGACCAATCCATTCTCTGGCGTGAATGCCAGCGTCAACCCAAATGGCAGGATTTTCAGCCTTTCCATTTGATACTCTAAAAATGAAAAAAACAAATTAGATCAAAAGTACTTATGAAAGAAGTTGAAGAAGAAATTATAAGAAATGTTCATACTTAAGAAGCTTGAGTGGGTTTTTTTGAAGTGAGTATCCAATCGTCTCAACCGTGCACAAGTCTGGGTATGTTTTAGCCAAGTAGTCAACGAAACCGTAAATATCGTCTAAGCGATGGTAGGCCTGCCATGTCATGCGGTGTCCTTAAAAGAAAAAAAATAAGAAATTCGTGTTCGATTAATAATACTTAACAAAAGGGGAGCTATTTTATGCACCCCAATTGCTGATGGGGAACTAAAACGTGATTATTCAACTGTGAAGAAAGTTTATACCCATAAGAACCTTTGTTGGGTGTTTAATTGAACAATTTTGAACAACACTTTTCCAATTGTTATACATAATGTGATATCCGATATGCGCTACCTGATTGGGGGGAAATATCGACTTAACAATATATTTCTTCCAACGTGCTTTTGACTTTGACGTTTTTTGTTTTGTAGAATTTCTATAGACGGTTGGTTTGAAAATTGTGTCTGCATAACCATGACCTTACTTAACCTTACTTAAGTTCATATCAGGTTTGTATTCATGGATTCGACATTCGAAAGCAGTCGCCTGCCATAAAGGTTGCAAGAGAATGCAATATTTTGTGAATGTAGTCTTTAAAAATCATTCATTGCATTATTCAACTCAATATCGGTTGTTTTTGAAAATAAAGATATGTACGAGAATACTGACAACGTAAATATTTAATGCACCGGCGCTGACTCATTGACGTTTCCGCGTTGACGTGTAGTTTGTGTGAACGTGTGAACGCTCTGAAATCGATTCATCGATGTTGGAAATCAAATCCAGATAATTTTCTATTCTTCTCAAGAAAAATAACTGTCATTCGATAACCAATCGAAACCACCATTAGTGCTTTCTGGATATACATAGCTCGCACTTAATACCTACCAGAGAATATCAAATAAAGAAGCCAATCCTCGGCTGTCAATTTGATTTGCCTACAAGCTGAAACGAACAGCTGTGATGATTAGATTTGCAAAGTATTAGTGAAAAGCAGTGCAAAATGCACACATGGAATCAACTAGTCATTCAGCACATCATTCAGCACAGGTATTGTTGTTGTTGCAATTCACATCTATTTCTTCGACACGAAATTAAATTACAAATACAACAATGTAAACAAATGGGTTTTGGGGGTGAAACGTACGAAGGATTGGCTTCTTTATTTGATATTCTCTGCTTAATACTGAATATAGAAATCAAGGGCCGAATTCCGCAAGAGTGAGAAAATCGTGTACACCTCGATTTTTGCAATTCCGCAAGAGTGTATTTAAATTTTTTGACAGATTACGTGTACACTATCTGTCAAATTTATTCACACTTCCTTCGGACGTCAATAGAGTTTGTACACGGAAACTCATTCACTCAAATTCCGCAAGTGTGAATAATTTTCCATGTACACACTCTATTCAAGGCCAAAACAAGTGTGAATAAATTTGGCTGATAGAGCGCACGTTATCTGTCAAAAATTTTTAACTCACTATTGCGGAATTGCAAAAAAAATTAATTGCAGACAAAATTAATTCATGCGGAATTGGGCACCAGAACTCATTAGAGGAGATAAGCATTGATTTTCAGTTCTGGGTTAGGTAGGTTAGGCCTACAACCACCACGATGATTATGAAGAAGGCGATGATGCCAGTAACGACTCGTTGTGTCGGTGTCATCTCGCTAAATTCTCACCGTTGTGGTCTTCTACACATGGGTTTTAGTGACGTGATCATTGTGTTCGTCTCGCTATGGTCTCGCCGTGACCGTTTGCATGTGGTTTTTGTGTTGTGGTTTTCTCGCTCTGGTCTCGCTTTGGTCTTCCCGTAACATCTACACGTGGTTTTTGTCATTTTGCACGTCTTTGTCATCGTCTCGCTTCGGTTTCACTATAATCTCGCCAAGGTTCAATTATTATCGTTGATGAAGTTTCAAACGGTAAGTCCCCTTTCAAACGAGGAAACTGAGTTGCCAGCAACTTTCAGTTCCATGGTTAGAAGGAGGAAAGAAGGGTGAACAAAATCTCCCCGGTCGAGGATTTGAAGAGATTTTTTTGACATTTTCTTTCACATCTAGGTTAGCTGTGTTCAATCAATAGACTTTCAAAGGAAATTTCAAAAATTGCCTGGAGATTTGCTTGCTCGTGTGAAAGGTACAAGAGATTTTTAAGGAGATTAAAAGAAAACGTCAAAAAAGTCTCTAGCAACTTGTTTCTTCGTGTGAAAGAGGACTAACTAGTTGGCCCAAGAAAACTGATGACGTTTGCGCCTGTCTGCAGACTGAACTCACCCTAATCGTAGCAACGGAGAAGTTGAGTGAGCAGTACAGAGAACCAAAAAAGGGAGTAAAAATCCAGATGGGAACCACGAAGCTGGCCTCACAAGGTGCTGTCATTCAAAACAACTGTTGACTATCCTTCAAGCAAGAACACAATGAAATGATACTATATCGATAAACATGAAAACTTCGTGAAAATGCCCTTGGCAAGATAATTTTCTAATTTGTTTCTAAATTATGTAGTGATTTTATATTTCAGAGAACTCAGAGAGCTCCGTATTTTCAAACATAAACGAGATTCATCATACAAATTCACTTGCTCAATTATTTTTTGTCACAGTAAATTAAATAAAAAAGAACAAAATGGAGAATTGTTTTGACTTCTATGGTGTTCACATTGTACTGTAAAAATGTTTTTTTTTTACTTTTCAGTATTCAATCGCTTGACTAAAAACTGTGACGAAATAACGAAAGCACGTATGAAAATTTTAAAACTTCTTCGGGTTGAGCTTTTACGTAAATGATTTGACAAACGAGTAGAGGCGAGGGATCAAGAAGTAAAAATATTTTAAATTATTATAACTGTCTATTTTCCAATAAATTAACCTCAAATTTGTTGAGCATAAAATCACGAATATATTTACTTCCAGTTTTTAACGAACTGTGTAATTACGAGGGTAAACACCTGTCAAAAAGGCGAAAGATGAAACGAACGAAAAAAAAATCGTGTAATCAGGCACCTGTTCTGTCAAAGTGACGCAAGTCCCTGTTTAGATTGGGAGGATTGAGCCCGGCATCACGGCATTTTGTGGGCAAGAGAAAATGGGGGTGTCGTAAAAAATGAAGAAAACATACACGCCGGACTCATGAAACTCATTAGTTGTTGTTTCAATGTGGAAAACATTGAAGTTGTTGTCGTATCAATGTCCCCTTTCACACGAAGAAACAGTTGCTGGAGATTTTTTTGACGTTTTCTTTTAATCTCCTTAAAAATCTCTTGTAACTTTCATACGAGCAAACAAATCTCCAGGCGATTTTTGAGATTTCCTTTAAAAATCTATTGGTTGAACACACCTAAACCTAGATGTGAAAGGAAATGTCAAAAAATCTCTTCAAATCCTCGACCGGGGAGATTCTGTTCGCCCCTCTTTCCTCCTGCCCTTCTCGCCAAGGAACTAAAAGTTGCTGGCAACTCAAATTCCTCGTGTGAAAGGGCACAATGTTTTGAGGTGCCTCAAATTTTCTAATATAGAAATTAATGAGCCCTTTGAAATATACAAATATAAACTGGCTTATTCTGTTCGGTGACAGCTGATTTTGTTAATGCCACGATTACCCTTTGAGTTCTTAAGAGTAAGAGTGCATATAAAAGTGAATATAACGCCTAATAAATAAAGGAGAGTGGGCGTTTCTTCCCATGTGTTGTAACATTTTCTGATCTATCTATATCATTGGAAAGGTATCAATGAGTGCAGTTATTTTTTGTAGAGGCATAAGTCTTTATCTCGTGCAGGGAAAATGTTATAGCCAAATAACTGTTGCAGTGCGCTATAACATCTATAGCAATTATTGGGATATAACACCCTGCACGAGAAACAGACTTATGCCTATACAACAAGAAATAGCACTCATTGCGACATTTCCAATGATATAGATCAAGAGGTGTTACAACACTTGGGACGCAACTTGTACAGGGAAATAAATTGCAGTGCTACAGTTATTATGGGCAATAACAATTTCCTTGCATGAGATACAGACTTATACCCTCAAAAGAAAAAATAAAACTCATTGTGACCTTTCCATTGATATAGGTCAGAAGGTGTTACAACACTTGGGACACAAAATTATTGAGCAGTGCAACAATTATAATGGAAATTTACACTTTCCCTGCACGAGATACAGGCTTATACCCATGCAACAAAAAATAGAACTCATCGAGACTTTTCCAATGATATAGGTAAGAAAGTGTTACAACACTTTGGACGTAACTTTTTCAGTGAAAGAGTTATAGTGCAGTGCAACAGTTATTATGGGCTTTTACACTTTCCTGCCCACACAACAAAAAATAGCACTCATTAAGATCTTTCAAATGATAAAGGTCAGAAAGTGTTACCACACTTGGGACACAGTTGATGTAGGTGAAGAGATATGTATAGTTTAGTGCAACAGTTATTGGGTTGTTAGACTTTCCCTGCACGAGATACAGACTTATGTCATTACTCATTGAGACCTTTCCAATGATATAGGTCATATATTGTTACAGCCTACATATTTTTGCATTATGAAAAATCTTTCTATTTTTATCTGCCGACAAGCTTGTAACCGTTTTCATAAGGTGAAATCATATGGATATTTAATTGAATAATACCTTACCGTGGCTACAATGTCAACATAAAAGTTTAACTTAAATACGTATAAATTGTTTTGTTGAATGTTGAATAATTACTATCCTTGTCGCATGTAAAAGCTAATATGATTTTACAATTAATTAAATTTGAACCTTAATTATTAATTTAATAATATTAAATGACATATTATGTGTGATGTGGGACCTTTTAAATAAAAGCTCTTCCGACCAATTAGGTTTTTAAAATCCGGATGCACACACAGCACAAACACCATTTGAATTAACATGAAAAAAAGTGGATGAGCCCAAGATTAAATTGTATCCCTTGGTGGTTTGTTAATTTGTGCCCTTTCACACGAGGAAACTGAGTTGCCAGCAACTTTTAGTTCCAGGGTGAGAAGGGCAGGAGGAAAGAGGGGCGAACAGAATCTCCCCGGTCGAGGATTTGAGGAGATTTTTTGACATTTCCTTTCACATCTAGTTTAGGTGTGTTCAACCAATATACTTTCAAAGGAAATTTCAAAAATTGCCTGGAGATTTGTTTCCTCGTGTGAAAGGTACAAGAGATTTTTAAGGAGATTAAAAGAAAACGTCAAAGAAATCTCCAGCAACTTGTTTCTTCGTGTGAAAGGGGACTTTCTTTTTTTTTCTCTCTGTTGAAACAACAACAACATGTGTTATTATGCTCTTGAAAACCACACAAACTATTTAGCAATGCACATAAAGTTGAAAAAATAAAACATGCTCTTCCGTTTTTACGAAAACAAACAGAACAACTTTCCTGAAATATAATACATGCATACATATAACACTCGTAAATTTAGCAGTGAATGTGTACGATTTTATTTCTATTTATTTATAGCATTGAGATTTCTTTTATTTTGTTTTACATGTTTTTTTTGTTGGTACAGATTTTTTATTTGATACTGCATATTCCATTTCTTGGCACTAATAGCTTTATAAGTCCAACAACAACCAAAATATGGCTTTAACAGAGTGAAAGGATTCATTTTTGTGGTTGTGTTCTTTAAATTTAAAGCTCTTGCGACCTTAAGTCCAAATGCGTTTCGCCCAGGTGTTCTTTAGTTTATTCACATTTTTTTTTAAATATTTAAGTTAAATTAATTTCAATTCCCATTTCAATAGTTCGACCAAATTTTTCGAATTGCTAATGTAAAATTTTTTCATTCGATTTGAAATACAAATGCTACACTAAGTTTTGTTTGCCAATTCAATTTTCAATTGAAGGTTTGCAAATATCGATTAACTTTGGGAAACGAGAAGAAAATAATGTTTCTTAGGATACTCTTGGGTCTGAACTCATTTCTGTCATCGCGTTTTCCGCTTTCAGATGTGGATTTAGCAAAAATTCCGTTATAATATGAAGAAATAAAGTTTTTGCACTATTTTTGAGGTTATGTAGCCAAGCGAGGTAGTTTTGTTTGAAAAAAAATTGGGAACGATTCCTGAATAAGATACCTACTGGTTTTCTTCTTTAAAATTCAATTTTAATCTTTTAATTATCTCTTTTATCGGAGTAATACTTAGCTAGATGTGAGTCTTCACCGTTTTTGTCGCTTATTTTAAAATCATCATAACGCGGGGTAGTTTTGTTTTCAATAAAATTTGTAACGGCTAATATTTTTCTTAAAAATTCAGCTAAAATCTATTTCAACACTTTTATCCTTCCAGAAGATCCCCGTTATAATCTACGTCTTTAGCCAATTAACTCCATATTCGATAGGAATGGAACAATTCCAAAACCCAAACGAAAACGACATATGTATGTAAATATGTATATCGTATTTTATTTTCAAATCCAGTTTGTTCTTAGATGGATCTTTAATCAATTTTTATTTCAGCTCTGCACGGTTGTAATAGAATGCAATCTTTTGTGAATGCAATCATAAACAATCATAATTGAATTAAATTGAAAGATTGCATTCACTAACTTCACAATGAGACTGCGACTTCAAATTCTGCAATTACCATTCATTTAACTTAAAAAGATTGCAATCACTTTTTCCCCAATCATCTTACAACAATCAATTGAATGCAATCATTTGGGAATGCTTGCATTCTTCGCATTAATTTTACAATCTTTGCATTCTTTTACATTAATTGCATTCTTTGCATCCATTTTACAATCTTTTAAGTCTTTGCATTCATTTGCATTCATTT
Organism: Dasysyrphus tricinctus; assembly: GCA_963921185.1. Taxonomy (NCBI): domain Eukaryota; kingdom Metazoa; phylum Arthropoda; class Insecta; order Diptera; family Syrphidae; genus Dasysyrphus; species Dasysyrphus tricinctus. The sequence goes on from OY992532.1 coordinate 91,253,448, forward strand.
TCATTAATTTGCATTCCCAAATGATTCCATTCAATTGATTGTTGTAAGATGATTGGGGAAAACAAATGATTGTAATCTTTTTAAGTCAAACGAATAATTATTACATCGTAGTCGTAATTTTAATTAAAGTCACAAAAGATTGAATTCACAAAAGATTACACTCTTTTACAACCCTGCAGCTCTGATAGTAATCCAGACATGATTAAGTCCCCTTTCACACGAAGAAACAAGTTGCTGGAGATTTTTTTGACGTTTTCTTTTAATCTCTTTAAAAATCTCTTGTACTTTTCACACGAGGAAACAAATCTCCAGGCAATTTTTGAAATTTCCTTTGAAAGTCTATTGGTTGAACACACCTAAACCTAGATGTGAAAGGAAATGTCAAAAAATCTCCTCAAATCCTCGACCGGGGAGATTCTGTTCGCCCCTCTTTCCTCCTGCCCTTCTCACCCTGGAACTAAAAGTTGCTGGCAACTCAGTTTCCTCGTGTGAAAGGGCACTAATCAGCCGGTCTGTTTGGTCTTTTAACACCACTTTTTTTTGACAGGTTTGTGTTGTAGACAGCACAAAATGCCTGTTAAGCTGAATAAAGTGTGCAGTCACAATTTGATGTAAAATGTTATTTTTAACGTGACTAGCACATAAGGGAATTTTATACACGGGACCAGAGAATATAAAATAAAGATGCCAATCCTTCGTACGTTTCACCCTCCAAAACCCATTTGTTTACATTGTTGTATTTGTAATTTCATATCGTGTCGAAGAATTGATGTGAATTGCTTTTCACCAATACTTTGCAAATCTAATACATCAGCTGTTCGCTTCAGCTTGTAGGCAAATCAAACTGACAGCTGAGGATTGACTTCTTTATTTGATATTATCTGGACGAGACGTTGAATTGGAGAAAAGAAATTATAGGCGAGTTCGCTAAGAAAATGGATTAATGTCACGCGAATGTCTATAAAAATAGGCTTTTTTTAATTTTGCACCAATGTTTCTAGGCTAAACAGTCTGACCCATAGAAATCGTCGGATGCGCCACGGCAACCAATATGTTGATTGAATAGGGGCGATCTAATGGATATGTTGTTTCAACGGATTATTTTTGACAGCTTAATTTTTGCGGATATAGACGGTGCTCCTCCGACTTTTTTTGACGTCTCTGTACGGGAAAAGGTCAAAATCCCGCCGATCAAAATCCCGCAAGTCGAAATCCCGCCAAATAAAATTACTAATTATGTGCACGAATCCCGCCAGTCAAAATCCCGCCGATCGAAATCCCGCCGCAAGAATCCCGCCAGTAGCCTGCTACTATTTTGCGGGATTTTCAATACTTTTTTAAAATAATCCCAACTTTTTAGATACTTTTTCATACTTTTGAAACAATATTTTATTTTAATTAGTGAATTTATTTTATTGAAAAATTGTGTTGTGTATTGGCAATTTGGCATTTATGTATCTTCAGTTCTTCTTAGAAGTTAGAACTCCGTAGAGGTAAGACCTCGAGGTAATTAGAGAGATAGAAATTGGATTTTATTTTGGTTTTGTGGGGACGGGTGACAACGACAACGGGATCTGGGCATATGTGGGTCTGGATCTGGACGGAGGTGGGTCTGGATCTGGACATAGGTGGGTCTGGATTCTGGACAGAGGTGGGAATTTTTTTTCGGTTTGGGTGATGGGGAACGGTAGTCTAAAAGAAGACAGAGGTGGGTTTGGATCTGGACAGAGTGTGGGTCTGGATTCTGGAAGCATGTGGATTTTTTTTTTTTGGAAAAAAAAATTATATAGAAATATAAACTTTTTGGATTTTTTTTTTTGAAAAATATAAAAAAAACAAGATTTTTTGAAGAAAATTTCAATGAAAAATTAAACTTTTCTCAATTTTTTTTCGGTTTTTAATTTTTCTTCGAAATCTGAATGATAGGTACAGTTGCTCAAGAAAACTTGACATTGGCGCTCAATTGATGCATCGAATCATTCAAAAAATCAACTTTTATCTTTAAACGCGATTTGCGGCTAAACTAAGCGTCCTAGAGGCATCAAAGTTTACATCTTTAAACTTGATTTGCGGCGTAACTATCCGTCCAAGCGACTTTAAATGCAAAAGAAACTTTACATACACCCAACCTCGCACCCACCCCAAATCCTATAATGAGCCCAAGCAGGGGGGTTGCATACCTCACTGTTTATTCGCGTTTATTTTCCACCCAAGGTAGTGTTTCTCAAGAAAACTTGACACTGCCGCTGAATTGATGCATCGAATCGTACGAAAAATCAACTTTTATCTTTAAACGCGATTTGCGGCTAAACTAAGCGTCCTAGAGGCATCAAAGTTTACATCTTTAAACTTGATTTGCGGCTAAACTAAGCGTCCTAGCGACTTATAAAATGCATATTCGTGATCTTGGAATGTGCCCGTTCCCAAAAATCAAAATAAAATTGGTAAAAAGTTTTTCCAAAACTTTCAAAAAAAATATTTTCAGTTTTTTCGGCTAAACTTTAGCGATTTTTGTTGTCTTTTTTCAATTTTTTTTCGAATTATGTGTGAATGATATTTTGTTCTTTAAATGCAAAACGAACTTTGCATACACCCAACCTCGCACCCACCCCAAATCCTATAATGGCATGCCTATAATGGCATGCCCCCCATACACACCTCGGTGTTTATTCGTGTGTATTTGCCATCCTCAACTAATGCATTGCATTATACGAAAAAATCGACTTCAATCTTTAAACGCAATTTGCAAATTGCATAGGAAACAAAAATATTTATGAGCTGTCGCATAGTAGTAGAAACGGCGGGATTTTGATCGGCGGGATTTTGATTTTCGGGATTTTGATTTCCGGGATTTTGAAAAACGAGATTTTGATACGCGAGATTTCGACATACGGGATTTTGATTCGCGGGATTTCGACCCTTACCCCTCTGTACTTTATCTCACTCCCACTTCATGGTGAGAAGGAGATGGGAAGGACAGGCAGAATATTTTAAATTTTTTGAAAATCTATGGATTTTTTTGACGTTTTCTTTTGTGATAACTGCTTTCTCTCTCTGTACTTTTTATTTTGCAAACAAATACTACACTACTTAAATAAATGAAATTAAAGTTTTGGAATGAAAACAAAAATTTATTAATCCCTCAATGAGCTCAGATTTGTCTTTTCTTTAAACGACTTCTCAACTTCAAAGTGAGTCTGTGGGTTTTCACATTAGTTTCTATATTTACTATAATATTTATTTTCCATCAAAATTCGCAGAGAGAAAATACGTCAAGCAAGACAATTCGTTTTGACAAATTTCATAAAGAAAGGGAGGTTGTTGGAGCATGTTGTAAGCAGCAATAAGCGTTTTTCTTTTTTAGCTCCAGAAAAAAAAATTGTTTTTCTAGCTCAGAGCACTCAGAGGGCTCAATTTGTGTTTCTATTTTGAATCAGAGCTAGCTCGAAGTACACTTCTATGAGCTCAAAATAACTAGCCAACCAGAATGGAGTGGCTGTATAGCTGTGGCTCGTAGCACTGACAAATTAAAAAAATACAAAAATAGTATACCAGCGCTACAATGTAAAGCTGTAATTGTAACAGGAAATATATGGTGTAGCAAAAGTTAAACAAAATTCAACTCTTGCTCCATAAGAATAGACTAGAAGCAGTGCAGCGTAATTTTATACGTTTCGCCTTGAAAGGACTACCGTGGTCCGATCCTTATAATCTTCCTCCTTACGAACACCGGATTAAGCTTCTTCAGATTCAAACTTTAGCACAAAGGAGAATTAATAATGATATTGTATTTATTCATCAACTTTTAACGGGCGTTATTGATGCAACTGATTTATTATCTTGTACTAGCCTTAACTACCGTGGTGGAGGTCACAACACTCGTAGTCTAGAACTAATGCATATATCTCAACACCGTACCAATTATGGAATGCATGAGCCTTTTACCCGCATGTGCAACATTCTGAATTTGAACTCTAATTTTTTTGATTTTAATATTAGTAAGAGTAGATAGACTCAAAGCTTCATTGAAGACCAGTGTACCACGCTCTTAAATGTTTGTAAATGTTAATTTTTTCAATGTCATTTTATTTGCAATTTTATAATTATTGTTTTTAATTTTTATTTTGTAAAGTGTATGTTTTAAGTAGTTTGTTGCTTACTAACTACTAACACTACACTAAGTGATGAGCCTGATAAGCACTTAATTTGTGTTTGGCAATTCTTTGGTCGCGAAGATGTCGCTTGTACTAAGCTCTCTTCGGCAAAGATCTGATAGTGTAAAAAAAAAAAAGACCGTCCGAACGGAGGAAATAGCTAAGCGCAGTGCTCAGTGCTCAAATGTGTTTCAAAATTATATCGGAAAGCTCTGATTCTGCTCAGGGCTAAAGGCCACTTTACACGATAATTAAAAACATGACTTCTCACATGACCTGTCGAAAAAATCAAACCAAATCGTGTGAACGCAATTATAGAACTCATATCGTCGGTTCAAAGGTAAAACTCACTAACTAACATTTTACACTTTTGAAGGAAATTTGATTGAAACATACTTATAAAAGCTGAAAAGTCACGTTCCGAAAATTTTTAAATAAAGTTCCCGGGCATACCTTTCTATATCCCTATAATAACCGTACAAAACGGGACTTTTTGGATTAAAAAAATGCATTTCATTCTCATTATCTTGAACTTTTTTTTCTGCACTTAGTGAGTTTTACCTTTGAACCGACGATATGACTTCTCAAAAGTAAAAAGCATATGACTTTTTTGACGTTAGAACTGCAGCTTATTCTATTTGAGAAGTCAAACGGAATTTGAAAACAAAAAATATTCTTGCAAATATCCAGAACTTTGAATGAAAACAATAATGGATACTTTCAAAAAAGTAATTTTGTTTTTCAAAAATTTATTTGTTTACGTTTTTTTTTCTTTTATTTTGGTTTTTGTAGATAAATAAAGAATATCAAATACGAATTAAAGACGTGTAAACATAAAATTGGAAACTCGTATGACTTGACTTGAAATGAAAGCTCTTTTGAGAAAACATACTGAGAATAAAATAACAGATCATATGACTTCTATTATCGTGTAAAGGGGCCTTTCGAGCTCGAGCGCTCTACTCCAAGCCCTGCCCAGAGCTAAAAAAAAACAGCCAATGATAAATTATTTAAGTTTAAGTTTGTATGTCAAATCGAAAAGAGATATTCATCCTGTAGGTATGATGTTTGATAAAAGTAATTAGGGAGAAATTTAGCCCACAATAATAAAGGTAAGCTTTTTTGAATTACCTATATAGGCATTGTAGCAAATAAGCGTTATTTAGAATGTGTTTGTGTTGCAATATTTCTTCTTAAGATTACACTATCTAGTACCACTCCTTTGGTTTAGTGCCATTCGCCACAAGAATATTACAAATTGCACTCAAATTATCATTCAATCAATCTATTCATACTCAGAATTCCCCTATTGTGTGCTTTTGCCATTGAAAACAATACTTCGTCCCAGTTCCTCCCACAAACGCTATTGAAGAGGAACAAAGGTATAGTCAATCAGGTAGCGTTGCACATAATAAACTAATTTTATATCGATTCATATTAATTGTGTAAGATAACACTGAGCAACAATTTTTGACTTTATAACGGTATTGTTCATGCAAAGTAACTTTCTTATAGTTTTTGATGCTCTGAATTCGACAAATAGTATGACCAAAACTAAATTAGTTCACTTTTTGAAAAAAAAAAAATGATTTTCGTCCGGTCAACTTGTGCTCAAAAAGGCTCTGTGCGAGCAAATTGTGGGGTATTTTTGATTTTTTCCCTCCTTTATGTTTTCGGGGGTGCTGAATCTGAAGTTTGCCAACAAAATTTCGTGACGCAACATGGAAAAAAACGCAAAAAATGATGCAAAAATGCATTTTTTTTTTGAGTTTTTCACTAATGGCTCGAAAACTACCAACTGTTCAAAAATTACATCAAAGTACACTTGAAATAATACCCAATTTCCAATAAATCCCTGTTCAAGGTTTTTTCTGTGACAACCCATTTGGACTCAAAAAATTGTACAGTTATTTTTTTTTTACTATATTTTTGTGAAAAAACTTCATAAAACTTCCAGTCATATTGCTCCTTTATGTTTTCGGGGGTGCTGAATCCGAATCTGAGGTTTGCCAACAAAATTTCGTGACGCAACATGGGAAAAAACGCAAAAAATGACACAAAAATGCAATTTTTTGGAGTTTTTCACTAATGGCTCGAAAAGTACTAACTATTCTAAAATAGCATCAAAGTACCATCGTAAGTATACACAATTTCCAATAAATCCATATTTAAGGTTTATTTCTGCGACAACCCATTTGGACTTAAACGACAGTCGAAAATTGACGTATTTTTACTGTTTTCGAAAATCCACTCGAAGCTCTAAGAAATTACTTTGTGTGACAAAATTTGAATTTTTGTCTTTAACATGAACCAAGACATACTTTTCTAATGGTCTTTGATGCGTTGAGTTCGAATCTGGCCTTGAACTTGCTCTACCACATCACGTTTTTAAGATATTTTAATCTAAAGATTTAAAAAAATGCATTTTTTTATCCAAATTTGAAGTTATATTTTTTTCTCGAGGTAATTTTTTTTTGGAAAAATGCTTATAGTCATTCTGAAGTATGAACATTTAACTTAAAAAATCTTTTTGAATCTTTCAAATACCTCCATTCGTCTTCGAAAAATCGTTGGTTTTCTTCTTACTACCTAATTCGAAAAATCCAGTCATTTTGTGCTCAAAAGGGCAAATTGTGGGATTTTTCGAATTAGGTAGTAAGACGAAACCAACGATTTCTCGAAGACGAAGGGAGAGATTTAAAGATTCAAAAAGAATTTTGAAGCAAAATGTTCATACTTCAGAATGACCATAAGCATTTTTTTCGTAAAAATTACCTAGAGAAAAAAAATAACCCCAAATTTGTATACAAAATGCATATTTTTTAATTTTTAGATTCGAATATCTGTAAAACGTGACGTAATAGAATAATTTCAAGGCCAGATTCAAACTTAGCGCATCAAAGACCATCAGAAAAGTATATCTTGGTTCATGTTACAGACAAAAATTCAAATTTTGTCACACAAAGTAATTTCTTAGAGCTTTCGAGTGGATTTTTGAAAACATTAAAAATACGTCAATTTTCGACTGTCGTTTAAGTCCAAATGGGTTGTCGCAGAAATAAACCTTAAATATGGATTTATTGGAAATTGTGTATACTTACGATGGTACTTTGATGCTATTTTAGAATAGTTAGTACTTTTCGAGCCATTAGTGAAAAACTCCAAAAAATTGCATTTTTGTGTCATTTTTTGCGTTTTTTCCCATGTTGCGTCACGAAATTTTGTTGGCAAACCTCAGATTCGGATTCAGCACCCCCGAAAACATAAAGGAGCAATATGACTGGAAGTTTTATGAAGTTTTTTCACAAAAATATAGTAAAAAAAAAATAACTGTACAATTTTTTATTTTAAGTTTAAAAATTGACCCTCACATATAATAGAGGGGAGATACGCCCCCTTTCCGATACAATTTTTCAGGTTATGACACAGCATACACGATTATTTTGATGCATCTTATGCAAACTCTGCAAATCAAAGTGTGAGCCATATAGGAGCATGTGACTAAACTAACGGTTGAATCTCGAAAAACTGGACTACTATATAGGTCTCACGCATGGATTCAAGATGACTAGACGTAAAAATTAGTTGAAATTGTTGATGAAACTTGCACTGTTGCCCAGTGTAATCATTATACAGGGTGTCCAGGACCTGAGTGAAAATATTTTAGGGTGTGGTTCTTGGGGTTATTCTAAAAAAAAAAATTGTATCGGGGGAAAGTTGTATCTCCCCTACCTGAAGCAGGGGGAGGGGCAGTTTCTGAAACATTAACTTTAAATGCAAAAAAAAAACATTAACAATCAACGAAAACACATTAACTTTCCCCCCATACAATTTTTTTCTTAGAATAACCCCAAAAACCACACCCTAAAATACCTTAATTCAGGTCCGCGACACCCTGTATTAATAAGACATGCTTAGATACATATCTTCTAACTGACCAAAAACTGTGATCAAGAGCTTAATTTGTTTAATAACAAAAATACATACATATGTATACTTTCTGATTATCATAATCGAAAATTTTACTCCCGGGGAGTCAGGGACTTTAAACAACTTTTTTTTTTATTTAAAGACACTTGCGTACTAAACTAATGCATTGTTTAAGTTCCATCAGGACATTTTTGAAGGATTATAATATTTATACGCAGTGCGCAGATGGCCTACAAATTCACAATTTCGCTTTAGTCATGAATAATGACAAAAGTGAGTCTGACTCCTGCGGCGGGATATGCTAGTTGAGGTTATGAACTGCTTATAATTTATGTGTTGGCAAAGTTGACCTAATTTTTAATCTTTTGAGACATGACTTTTTTCGAAATTAAATGAGTGCGAAGGTGAGATCGGATGACTCTTAAGTCGTCGTGTAATACCAAACTATGAGTGCTTGTCCAGTCCAGTCTTTTAAGCCTTAAAATTAGCCAAATTACGAAATAAATGGCGGAAAGCTGAATTTTGGTATATAGCTTCCTCATGGCATTCTAAGAAAACTCTAAAAAGTCCCCGTCGATATAAGCGCCGCTTACGATTTTAAGGGGGGTTTAAGGCCCCCCCCAAAACGGTTTTTAAAGAATATCTCACTAACGGTAACTCTTACAGAAAAATGTCAAAGACTAGGTTGAAGCTTAGAAAGTTTCCTAAAAAAAAAATGTTGAGTACCTTTTTTCATAAGAGTAACCGTTTTCGAGATAATTCAATCGACAGAGTTACGGATTTTATGTTTCTGTATAAAATGTACTCTTTTACACCACCTTTGAGGTTGAGTACTAGGTGAGTTTTCTTGTGTGGTATCCTCCAGGAAAATTAGAAAACAGTTCAAAAAAATATATACAGGGATTTATTTAAAGGAAAAGTTCCCCATCGATTCGGGCTTCTCTACATTAATCATACAGAGTCGAAGGTCACGAAACATGGTATTTCGTTTATACAGGGTGATTCGTTTAAAATGTGACAAAAAGCTAGAGCGTTTAGGGTGGGTTGATAAATAAAACAATCGTATGGGAGGGGAGGGGTTTTATTTTGAAGAAACAAATATTAAGGAAAATTTCAAACTTGTTTTTACGTAATTCATGACTATTTTTGTTTTCAAAATTCAATGGTCTTAATCATTTGTAGTCCAGAACAGAAAACCATTGAATTTTTAAAACAAAAGTGTGCTTACTTACCTAAAATAAAAATTAAAAATAATTTAATATTTTTTTTAATTCTTATTTCAAAATTTAAAGTTTGAAAAATAATTTTTCACTCAAACAATTTTATTTAAATTTAAAATATAAATAAAAGAAGTGATTTTTGGCTTTTCAAAAAGATATATCATGGCATTGAAAGTGTAAACGTTATTTTAAAATATTTGTTTTCCTGTTTGAAATCAATTTCTTAGAAAATTGTCCCTCCTAGCTAAACGGGGGGAATAGAACCCCCCATCGCATACGATTGTTTTATTTATCAACTCACCTTACACGCTCTAGCTTTTGTCACAGTTTAAACGAATCACCCTGTATAAACGAAATACCATGTTTCGTGACCTTCGACTCTGTATGATTAATGTAATGGAACCCGAATCGATGGGGAACTTTAGTATTTAGTATTTATTGTTCAATCTACGATTTGAAACATCAACAGATTTTTCATATAAAATTAAGGATAAATAAATAAATAAATACAATTTTCATAATATACATAGAAAGGTAAATTTTCACACAAGGTATATATTAATTTTAAAACTTATTGCTTAACAAAAGAGTATTTTTGAATATTTCTCTGGACATACAAGTGTCAACATCTTCATTAAAAACATTAAATAAACTGACACATCGGGAGATAGGCTCACGCTGCCCGTACAAAGTTGTGTGTCGAGACTCATACAAAAACAGTCTTGTTCTTAAGGACCTTGAGGGGGCATACAAATAAATTTGGGATAGAAGACTTTCACTTTTAATCGAAAAGCATAAAATATCACGAATAAACATTACACTATAAACTTTTCTTCGCTTTTCAAGAGTATCGATTCCCAACAATAAACATCTGCTATCATAGCTTAATATCACATTTCCAGTCAATGAAAAATTTCTTAGAGCAAATCTCAAAAAACTCTATTGAACCCTCTCAATTCTGTTAATATTTTGTATAGTGTTTGGGTACCAAACAATACAGCAGTACTCAAGAATAGGTGGCACCAATGAGCAGAATAGTGACTTCACTGTGCATGGATCTTTAAAATCTAATGTCGAATTCCTTTCAACAATTGGAGATCGATTTCTTTTTTGGGTTGAAAAGAATTTGTAAAAAAAATCAATTTTTTTATGTGATTGTGTGTGTTGGCCATTGACATACATTTTGAGGCAAAAAGTAAACAAATTAATGGGCATACAAATACTCAAAAGTGCATTCCGACTTACGCGTCATTTAATACGATTAAAAACAAATATATTTCCGGGAATTGTAGCAGAAATAGACAAAAATTGTTGTGCGTCCATTAAAGTTAAAAAAAATCCAAAATCCATCAAAAAACACATCAAATGAGGAAAACGTCGGCGAGCGCGCGCTTCATAACATCAATCGACTTTTGACACTTGAAATCGAAGTTCATTGATATTTTTATCACTTCTTATTAATTATGCACTGCCATTTGATGAATTAAAAACTTTTCAGAGATTTATTTGTTTTTAATTTATTTAAACGAACGAGAAACACTTTTGAGTATTTGTAAAACACCGCAGAACAAAACTTTCAACTCCAAAGAAATGTCAAATCTTACTAGTGTGTGTGAAAGTCTGTGTAAATCTTGCTAAAAACGAAAGATTTGATTTGTTTAGAAAAATTGATCTTTTCTTCTAAACAAATCGATTTTTTTCTAAACAGATTCGATTTTTTTGTTGTAAGGAATTTAACATAAGGTGTTTCTTTTAAAAAATCCTAAAAGGGAGTTTGCTTTTGACACAACATAATTAATGTGTAGTTTGAAGGAAAGTTTTGTATCGAATACTATTCCTAGATCTTTTATTTCGTCGACTCTTGATAGCTTATATCCATCAAGAATATAATCAATCAAAATTGGATGCAAAGTTCGATTATAAGTCATCGACGCACATTTCTTATAGTTAAGTTTAAGGTCATTAGATCTGCCCCAATCCTGAAATACATGAAGTTCATTTTGAAAAGAAACACAGTCATTTACATTTTTAATCTTAGAGAACAACTTGATATCATCCGCAAAAATCAAAAGACGGCAATTTTTAATAACCGTGACTAGATCATTTATATACAATGAGAACATGGAAGGTCCCAAATGGCTACCTTCAGGAACTCCCGAGAGAGCAAAAATCTCTTTTGAACGATAATTACCAATTGTCACAACTTGCTTTCTTCCTACCAAATAAGATTCAAACCATTTCAAAATTACACCGTCAAACCCGTATGCTTTTAGTTTGTCTAATAAAATACTCAGATTGGTTCTACTAAACGCTTTAACGAAGTCTGTGTAGCAAACATCAACCTGTGCAACTTCTTCCATGGCCAATGAGCAAAAATTTGTAAACTCTACCAAATTAGTGCAAGTTGACCTACCCCTGTAAAACCCATGTTGAAGATTAGAAATACCATTCTGAACAATATCAAAGAACTTTTGCTGAACCAGCTTATCAAGTAATTTGGGTACTGTAGGCATTTGACTTATAGGTCTATAGTTCACGATTTGATCCTTCTTCCCTGACTTGAAAATAGGAGTTATACAAGAAGTATTCCATGCATCCAAAAAAATCCCAGAGGACAAAGACCTGTTAAAAATAATCTGTAGTGGTAAACTCAATGAATTAACACATGATTTCAAAGCATTGGGATAAATTCCATGGAGATCAGGAGAAACTGTGGATTTTAATTCCTTTATTGCTGTAGCAACCTCAAAAGTTTCAAAAAATAAACTACAACAGTCTGTTATTGGACTTATATTATCATAAGTGCAGCCTGTTTGAAAATTTGAAGGACTATAAATAGTCTGAAAATTATTAGCAAACATTTCAACTATTTCGGAGGATTGAGTTGATGAATGCCCATCATACTGCATAAGTACTGGGAACCCGACACTTTTTCGTTTTGTATTAATAAGGTTCCAAAATCTTTTGGGGTTTTGCTTTAAGCTTTGTTTAATTGACTGAGTATAAGAGGTACACAAAAATTTAGATAAGAAAACGAATTCTTTTCCCAAAACATTTTAATAAATCCCTGTATAAGTTTTTTTTTTAACTGTTTTTTAATTTTCCTGCGGGATACCATGCAAAAAGAACGCACCTGGTACTCAACCTCAAGGGTGTGGTGTAAAAGAGTACCTACATTTTATACAGAAACATAAAATTCGTAACTCTACCGATTGAATTATCTCGAAAACGGCTCCTGTTATGGAAAAAAGGTACTTGACATTTTTTTAGGGAATTTTTTCTGTAAGAGTTACCGTTCGGGAGATATTCCTTAAAAACCGTTAGGGGGGGCCTTTGACCCCCCGTAAAATCGTTAACGGTGTTCATATCGATGGGGACTTTTTACAGTTTCCTTAGAATGGCTATATACCAAAATTCAGCTTTCCACCATTTTTTTCGAAGCAAAAAGCTTAAATGACTGGACTACTAGTTTATGAACAAAATACTACTTAAGTGAGTGCAAAAGTGCACTCTTTAAACTTTCAAAACGCACCTAATCCGAAAAATAATTATCTACTATGTCAATTAAATTGAGTTTTGTTTTATTGGTGAGATTTCGCTCTTAAAACAAAGAAATTTCATGTTTGATTTGCGTTTATTAATACGAGTTTTGTGGGAGATAAAAGAACGTTTATATAAATATATGCAGACACATAAATTTAAGCCAGGCTTGCATTTAAAAAAAGAAATAAACGCCAAAACCTCGAGATTATTTTTTTCTTCCATTTTGAGGGCTAAATTTATACATTTTTAAAGTAATTTGTTCAACTTGGCCTTCAAATATGCTAAGTTGGAACAACCATTTCACAAAAACAGTATTCCAAGGTGTTGGACATCTGTTCAATTTATTAGCAACATAAATCATTCCCAATCTATTTCATGTACATCGACCGATATTATGTAAATCCCTAAACCATAAAATGTAACACTAACTTTCTGTCTATAAACTCAAATACATTATTCATGACATGCATATTGCCAACGTCATAACCTCAAAACTATCAGAACAATTTGTTTCTTAAGGTGTATGTTTTCACGGCTTTTGAAACCCCTCGCCTCCACTCGTCACCTACATTGTCTTGTCAAAAAAAAAAAAACAATGATTGCTTGGAATTCATTTTTAATCGATGCCGACGTTTACCTATAGAACTTTTATTATGCCCATTATCATGCAAATGCCGTTTCGTTCGTTTGCAAAATTGGCAGCAAAGTTACATAAAACAAATTTTGGTAATTCAGCTTACACCCCAGGCAGCTGACTATGTTTCAAAAAAAAAAGAAGAAAAAAAAGTTTTCATGCTTCCGTGCCATGAAAACGATCGAATTTCCATCGTTCCCCAAAAAACTTTTCATTCAAAGGAAGACACACCACACATTTTAAGACATGCATTATAGACGACCAACCGCTAGAAACTTACCCTTTCGATTTTGTAGATTTTCGATTTCTTCCCTGGGTGGGTTTTCAGCTTCGATGACTTTTTGTAAATTGTCAATTAGAATGATTCTTGAAATATTTGCTGTTTGCAAATATTGTTCGGCTTCAGCAAGGACACTTGGTTTCAACAAGTAGTCCACCTCAGCTTTTACCTCCTTCCAAACTTGTCCATCTAGAAAGAAAAAATATGTAAACGATTTGATTGATTGTGGAACTTATACAGAACAAAAAAAAAACATACAAACAAAAATGAAATTTTTTGATATGAGAAAGAATAAATAGCTTATCGTAACCTATAAAATATTTAAGCATTTGAAAGTGAGAGTTTGATGAGTGGGTGGATTTTTTTGTTGTTGCTGTTAACCTGGTTATGTTTTTCTTTGCATCTTGACATAATGACCTAGATAAGGGGGTATAGTTGATGAGGTAGTGAGTGGGTACTACAGCAGCTGCTGCACCTACTAAACTACTGCCAGCAGAAAAGTCTTCCATCATCTGCTGTTGCTTGTCATAAAATAATGGTTTTGCGAGATGAAATGAACGTTCTAGCTTCGAAGAGACTTAAATAATAAATAGAACTCTCACGGAAAGAAGGTGTTTTTTTTTTGTGTCGTTTTATGGAATTAATTTTAAATGCAATTTTGATTCAGTTTAATTTCGCCAGAGTGGTTGTATCCTGGTTTTGTTCCAATCTAGGATTTCTTGTGCACCGCTGTTTAAAATTTGAAATTGAAATTCCATTAAAAAACCGTTTATAATAGAATGGTTATGTTATGTCTGGGTGTTAATTTGAAGGAACTTCTTTCAAAGTGACGTTTATTTGCCTTCAGTTATCAGGCATTTGTTGTAGTTTAGCGAGGTGTGTGTAAGTAGATATGTATGTTTTCATTTTATTATTACAACACAAACTGAAAGAAAATACAAGGTGGGACAGAAGTAACGTCATAAAGTGAATTGGCTGCCACTTGATTAGAAAGAAAAAAAAAATGGACTCAAATGACTCCTAAGTAAATGCAAATTCGTGCTCGTTTAACGACTTTTTAAATTACTTTTCGCAAAATGCTCACATTATGAAATTGCTTTGACCCCACCTTGCGCATTTTCGGTAGTTAATAATTAGTTAACTAATTGGCGGATTAGTTGGAAAGCAGAGCCTCCACGAAACGACAACAGACAACGGCTTCCGACTAATCGACTTTGCTGCAGCTCGTAATACGTTGATAAGTAGCACTAGGCGAAGGATACACACAGCAACCTGGCGATCTCCAGATGGTCGAACTGCCACATCTTGGACGTGCGAACTTTCCGAGGTGCAAACGTGGACTCTGACCACTTTCTTGCTGTGACAAAGTTCAGAGCCCGACTGTCCAATGAAAAGGGAACGAAGACCGCCCAAAGAAAGAAATTCAACATCGAATGCCTTAGCACATTTGAGAAAGCCAGAGACTACAGTGAGCAATTGACCGGGAAACTCTCTGCCGTTCACCCAGCCACAAGCGTCAACAACCAGTGGAACCAGTATCACGACATCATTAAGGAGACAGCCGAGACCACCATAGGCTATCAACCACCCAGAAAAAACAACCCGTGGTATGATGATGAAGCAGGAGACGGAAAATGCACTAATGCAAATGCTGCAACGGAAAACAAGAGCAGCAAGAGAGGAGAACCGTGAAAAGAGAAGGACAGAGAAAAAAACCCTGCGCAGAAAGAAAAGAGCATTCGCAGCCTCTCAGCTCAAGTATCTCGAAGATTCCAGCACCGCCACCAACACCCGCCTGGTCTACAAAACAGCCAAGCAACTGGCATCTGGTTATAGAACTGGCACGCAAGCTCTTCGAAACAGCGAAGGGAAACTAGTCACCGAAGTAAAGGGAATTGTAGACGTGTCTAAGCAGTATTTCCAGCAGCTGCTTAATGTGTATTATGTAGAAGAGGCGACAGGGGAACAAAGAAGCATTAGACCAGTCAATGAAGATCTAGTCCCAGCACCCAGTACTGAAGAGGCTAAGAATGCCATCCACAAGCTTAAGAACAACAAATCCGCCGGCTCGGATGGCCTACCTGCGGAACTCTTCAAGTATGGAGGAGATGTTTTGGTAGGGTGCATGCACCAGCTCATCAACCAAGTGTGGGAGGAGGAAAGTATGCCCGACGACTGGTCAAATAGCTCCATATGCCCAATCTACAAAAAAGGCGATCCTATGTCCTGCAAGAACTACAGAGGCATATCCCTGCTTAATGTTGCCTACAAGAACCTATCCAACGTACTATGTGAGCGTCTAGAACCTTTCTGCAACACTATGACCGGCACGTACCAGTGTGGCTTCAGGCCAGGCAGATCAACGATAGACCAAATCTTCACATTGAGGCAAATCCTGGAAAAGACCAACAAATTTCAAGTCGAGACCCACCACCTATTCATCGACTTTAAAGCCGCATATGATAGCATAAGTCGCCAAGAGCTTCTATTGGCGATGTCGGAACTCGGGATCCCGAAAAAACTGATCCAGCTATGCCGCATGACGTTACAAAATACGCGGTGCAACGTGCAAATGGGTAACAGCTCATCCGAGTTATTCCAGACGTGTACAGGGTTCAGACAAGGAGATGCGCTATCATGTGATTTCTTCAACCTAGTCCTGGAGCAAATAGTGCGCAAGAGTGGTGTTAACATGGAAGGCACTATCTTTAACAGGTCTTCTCAACTTCTTGGCTATGCGGGCGACATCGACATCATCGGCCGCTCCAAGAGAGCTGTACTTGAAGCATTCACAGCTATTGATGAACAGGCGCAACGCGTTGGTCTTGAAGTGAATGAGGACAAAACAAAGTATATGCTATCAACAAACAAAGCCTCATCTGTCCATCGCCTAGGACAAAACATCACTGTTGGTGGCAGTAATTTCGAGGTAGTCAAGGAGTTCACCTACCTCGGATCAATTCTACGAACGATACCTTAGTGGAAATCCGACGAAGAATTACCCTAGTGAACCGCTGCTACTTCGGTTTGGCCAAACAAATGGGTTCAAAGCTCCTTTCCCGAAAGACAAACGCTAATTTTACAAGTTCTACTCTACGGCGCCGAGTGCTGGAAGATAAGTAAAAAAGGGGAATTGATACTGGGCACTTTCGAGAGAAAAATTCGTCGGCGGATATTTGGTCCTATATGCGAAGAGGGCGATTGGAGGAGAAGATTCAATCGTGAACTGTACGAGCTGTACCAAGATGTGGATGTAGTCCAAAGAGCCAAAACACGTCGACTACACTGGCTCGGCCACATCGAGCGAATGGACAACAACGCTCCTGCCAAGAAAATCTTCGAATCCCAGCCCCCAGGTTCGAGACGACCAGGAAGACCGAACCTCCTCTATAGGGACCAGGCGGTCACAGACGCAAGAGCGCTTGGTCTCGATGACCGGAGGGAGCTTGCGAGGGGCCGCAACCGATGGCAGAGCGCAATATCTAGGGCAGAGACCCTTCATTGATCGGGAGCCGGATAAGTAAGTAAGTAAGTAAGGAGTGTGTAACAGAAAAACTATTCTTTTAGCTTGCTTAGTTTTTGAGAACCGAGAAATCCGCATGTTTTGCTGACAACTCTTGAGGTTTCAAGAAAACCTGGATCAATACCGGGTAAAGTTCAACAAACGAAGCTACATGAATATAGACAGATTTTAATTATTTTTTTCATTAGAGCCTAAATGTGGTTGTTTCGCAAACTATTAGACCTTTGAAAGATAGCTACGTTGTCCCAATGAATTGAAAAGCATCTACAAACAAAATTGACGCATGTATGCCTGCTTTTGGGTTGGATTTCTCCTTCGAATCCAGAATCGATTTTCTCTTTTTTTCTGAAGAAGAACTCTCATCTAGGGCCAAACGAACGGACGCTTTCAGAAGTATTCGGACGCTTCCGGTCGACCAAGCGGCAAAGCTGTTAGTTTTATGACTTCTTCGTGTGTTTTTTCCTAGACCTGTCAGTGATTTCTTCTTAAAAAGCCTTGTTCCCTACCGAGTTTCCAGACTGACAGATTTAGTCATTATTAGTGCGAACCAGTACAATTTTTCACTTGTGGAACGTGTTCGCACTAAATCAGGAGGTCTGAAACGTTTTGAAACTCGCTTAGGAACAAGGCTAAAAACTGTTTAGTGCAAACTGACGTTTAATTTGACATTACACTGGCGTCGTGTAAATATTGTGCTGACACCATTTTCGGGACTAGTCAGAGCTCTAATAAAGAGATGGTGGAAGATGGACCCTTTATGAGAAAATGGCTCATTTGGCTCATGTTGAGAATATGTTCAAGAAACCATAACGGTTATTACGGTTGTTTTAAACATACAAAATATTAATTTTTTGTTCAATAGGGAGTATGTTTCAGTTGCTTCTCGATTTGTTTGTCCCAAGAGCTACTCGAAACTAATGATAAGGATGTGTTCAGAAAACCATTAAGCATAAACCATGAGTTACACGCAGTGATTTGAAAAAAAAAAACTCCCTAAAAACGCTACACCCTATCGCACATATACATAGGTTAGTTATAAGGGATTGACTGGCTGTGATCCGCATCAAAGTCCACTTTCGAAACCATACGTAAGTAATAATATGTGAACCAAAGAAAGAAATTGCGACCCACCCACAAAAAGATCTTTTACTTAGGCAGTCTTAGGCTCCCCGCTGTGCGTTCACCAACCGCGATATCACCAAAAAGGCAGCCAAAACTACCGTAGACCACTCCAAAGAAAGAACCCATGGAATGATGATGAATGAGTGCACCGGAAGAAGGTAACAGAAGACGCACATGCATAAGCATAAAACGAGCAACGCAGCCAGAGTATCGAGCCAGGAGAAAGGGGTAAAGATGATGAGAAAGGGCATAGCAGCCTCTCAACTGAAGAAAACCCCCGATACCCGGAGGTTTTACGAAAATGCCAAGCAACTGGCGGCAAGTTTCGAACCTGAGACGTAAGCTCTTTGAAAAAACGAGGATAACGTAGTCACTGAAGCACAAGAAATATAAGATGTGTTAAAGCTCCATTTCCAGCCGCTGCAAAATAGGAATTATTAAGGAGCCAGTGATAGGACAACAAGAGAATCGACCTCCAATCAAAAATGGCTTTGTTACACACCACCCAGTATATGCAAAACTAAACTTGTTATAAAAAACATTTAAGATCAACAAGGCCGCCGGTTTTGATTGATTACCAGTTGACTTCTCAACCTCGTTCTGGAACAGATAGTGCATACGAGAGATCTATGGAACTAGTTAATAGGGTATGCGAACGATATCGAGACCTATATGATAGTTAACTACATCTAACCTCAGTATTTAACAAATTTAGATGTAAATAGATAAACGCAAAGAGAACTGCTTAAACAAAGTTGAATACCACATCGCAATGGAATTTTGTTTTGATCTCGAAGAAATTAAATTTTTCTGAATCGTCCTAGGTAATGAATCTTAAACAACAATAAATACTTTCTCATTTAGCATAAATTCAAATTTTTCTGTTACGCAATACTCCAGACAAACATTAACAAAAAATTATTTAATCCAACTCATAGTTTCACTTTCTTTTGTCAAATTCATTTGCAATTCAAAGCGCGTAGCAAGTCATTAAAATACCAAATATGTATAGCTACACAAAATCACACTCTACTTTAAGTCCATAGCAAAATTATTATTTCTTACATCATCTGATGAATAAATTGACTTACCGTATTTTTCCAGAATTTCTTCGGCTATTTGTTTTTCCTGGTCATTTTCAACCAAGATTCTCCAAACTTGAGCACCATCGTATCGCCTTAGCTGTGGTATAAAGTCCTCGCTGCTATTACCATCCAAGTCCATGTAGCGACTTTCAAGGTTGTCGATGTTTTCGCTGGCGTATCCACTTTCGCCTAATGTACGATCTATTGATATACCCGCAGCTACCAGTGTAGCCATCCATAGTGAACACAAAATAAAAACCAGAGATCGCGAGATCACAAACCGCTGTGCAACAGTAACGACTTTGGAGCTGTTCATCTTTGCGAGATTCCAGCTGAAAACCTAATGAGACATGGTGACAAAAAACGCTGCGACTTTTATACTTTATTTTATAAACAATCAATTTGTGTACACGAAAAAAAAAAAACAAACGACGAAGATGACGACGGAACTTTGTGTGATAATTTGCATGTGGTGTGGGGAACTAGTCTATACCTGCTCCGCTATCTTTTGCATCATTATATCTTTTTGATCGGCCGGACGGGTCATTGTAAGCACCTTTCTTTTCTTTCTCCAAATACTCGTAGATGCTGGTTGAATAAATAAATTAGTCAAAGACAAGTGCAATCTAGTCTGGTCTGCGAGCTCCATTTGATAAAAGATTTCTGTATGATAGCATGAATTGATAAGAAAAATTACAAGTCAATCTTGTTTTGGATAAAATATATTTAGACAAATCTTATATTTTGTTGCACAAATAAAACGTTGTACCTATCACAACAAGAAGATATGTAAATGTTTAAAAAAGAGCCAAGTTCTTTTATGTACAAGAAACCTCTGCGTAAAAACTCAGCCAAAAAAAGTAATGAGATCTAAACTATATGCCAAGATTTAAGTTCATGAAGTTTAATATCAAATATCTTAAAAAGAGTGATATCGAAACAATTCCAAATTATGACAGAAATTTGGTAATTTAATAATTACTGATTAAAATTTGGTGAATTCACTGGTCAAGCTTTCATACATTTTTAATTTGTGATTAAGAAAGTAATTAAGAGAAAACTTGCAAAGCAAATTCACCAACAATTTTTAAAAAGTGGGTAGATGCCATGCCCCTTGAGCTGAAAACTATAAATTTCTGACTTTTTTATTTGTATGCACGACAAACCCTACCGCTCTGTCAATTTTCATCGTTCAACAAAAGTCGGAAGTTTATAAGAATTTTTGAGAAAGTAGGTGGATGCCACGCCCGCCCCCTGAACGGAAAATTTAAAATGTTCGAATTTTTCTTTCTAAGTACTTCACGCCCTACCGATTTTCCAATTTTCATCGTTCTACAATCGGAAGTAATTTATAAGAATTTTTAAGCAAGTGGGCGGATGCCATCCCCCCCTTGAAGGTAAAATTCCAAATTTTCGATTTTTTTTTTCTTTCTGAGTATTTCAAGCCCTACCGATCTACCAATTTTCATCGTTTTATAACAAACGGAAGTGCTCCATATACTTTATAAGAATTGTGGGAAAAGCGGGTCGATACTACGCCCCCTGAACGGAAAATACAAATTTTCGACTTTTTTTCTTTTTAAGTACCTCAAGCCATACCGATCTTCAAATTTTCATTGTTCTACAACAATCAGAAAGTGGTGGCTTGGAGGCTCGCCGTAGTCCAGGGTTTTCCCGATGAAAAGCAGATAAAACTCGGGCTAAGAAGGAAAGAACTCGGGTTAAACACTAGCTTTATAATATTTTGTCTTTATAAATAAGAAGAGGTTTACAATCTTACAATTTTGGTTCTTTTTGTCTTAAGGTAACTAACATGGTATTTCATATAAATCTTACAATTTTGGTTGGTTTTGTGTTATGATAACTAGTACGGTATTTCATATAAATCTAGGCTCGGTTTTGTAGAGCTACAGGAGTAGACTCTGCCCACAAAATCCACTTAGAAGAAGCGAACCGGGGATTAAACGGTAAGAATCTGATTCCAGCCCAAGGCTAGTCCAAGGGAGAACAACGGGTATAACCCTGAACCAACTCCGAAGAGCAGGCAGGGAGAACAACGGTAGGATTCCGATTCCAGCCCAAGGCCAGTCCAAGGGAGAACAGCGGGTAAAGCCCTGAACCAACTCCAAAGAGAAGGCAGGGAGAACAACGGTAGGAATCTGATTCCAGCCCAAGGCTAGTCCAAGGGAGAACAGCGGGTATAGCCCTGAACCAACTCCAAAGAGCAGGCAGGGAGAACAACGGCAGGAATCTGATTCCAGCCCAAGGCCAGTCCAAGGGAGAACAGCTGGTATAGCTCTGAACCAACTCCAAAGAGCAGGCAGGGAGGATAACGGTAGGAATCTGATTCCAGCCCAAGGCTGGTCCAAGGGAGAACAACGGGCTTTTAACGGCGGATGCCAAAAACGTTTTCTTTGAAAGATACACGGATGCACCAAGTAAAGGACCTAAGCTTATCAAGGTTGCTATAAACGATGAACCGCTGGAAACTTAACTATTCTAAAATTCAAAATTATTAATTAATAATTGGGAATTAAATCGAGGCAACGAGCTTCGGAAATTTGCACCTTCTCATTATGAATTGTGTGCCACAAGACAGTGTGAATTGTAAGGAGGTCAAATGTAAAATCGTATGGCGTCGGCAGCACCGAATGCAGTGTGCAGTTGTTGTTGCTTATCAGAGTGTATACAATGGCACTCTGTGTGCTGTGGCTGTTGATCGTTCGGTGGGTGGTGGCAGGCGTATATCCAACATATATATACAACATTCAACAATTGATGAGATGTGGGGTGAAATAAAAAGTGTTTTATGGAGGCTGGATCCGAAACTGTGCACAAGCGGACGAGAGTAAAAGACTCTTGGATATCTTGCAGATCCTATAGGGGTATTGACATCGAACCCCCGTCAGAATCGGAAATCCAAACATCAATATATCTCCTCAAAAACAGTAAGGCAGCTGGACTTGATGGAATACCAGCTGAATTCCTTAAAGCCATTCCTGTAACAGCAGCTAGTATTTTACATCCGTTGATACAAATCATTTGGGAAAACGAAAGCTATCCCAATAGACCAAGATCCCAGGGCCGCCAGACATACGTCATTTTATCATAGCTGAATTTTTTTCTGTGAATAAACCCTATGGTAGGTATTAACGAATGGATACTGCGAACCTTGAACCCGGGTGCGTTTCGGAGGTATTGAGTGCTAAAAGTGCATAAAATGATGGAAAATTACGTTATTTTATCAGAGTTGATTTCTTTATATGTTTCAAAGAAAGTTCTGATAAGCTTATTTTGACACTTGCCAGACACCTGCATGGGGACCCAATGCCAGCCAGACAGGTTTAAAGGTGTCAAAAAAGTCGTCAAATTTACGTTATAGTATCAGAGCTGAATTTTATATATGTTCTTTGGGCAACTGTTGCAAGATATTTTCCAAGCTACCGGACACCTACATGGGGACCCAATGCCTGCCAGACACCTTTTAAGGTGTCAAAAAATCATTAAATCGCGTTATAGTATCAAAGCTAATTTTTATATTTTTTTCTATAGACAACTGTTTTAAGATATTTCCCTGCCAAACACCTGCCACAGTGGAACCTAATATCAGCTGACAGATACAGATTTAAAAGTACCCAAGATATTCCCCAAGCTACCAGACACCTACACCTAAAAGTTTTCAAATAATCGTGTTTCATACGGTTCAGTATCAAAGCTATTTTGATCTAACGAACAAAAATATGTTCCTTGGATAATATTATTTAACAATATTTTTAGCCAATAGTGCGAATGTCATCCTTAGGTTCCAAAGCTTCACTGGTGCTTAAATATATCTACCCATCAACATTTTCTAAGCATTTATTAAAAATAATATTTTCTTCTGCTACGAATAACTTGTTACCTAGCAACAAATAAAGAAATTACTTTGAAAATGCCCAAATTAGTAAATTAAAATAGCCAAATGGGAAATTAAACCCAAAATAGGAAAAATTGCCAAAAACCACTGCAATATAAGGAAATATCGCCCAAATGTGATCGGGGCGATTGCATATTTAAAAAAAAAACCCACGGGTTCAGATTCTTTAAATGCAAAAGAAACTTTGCATATACCCAACCTCGAGGCCACCCCAAATCCTAAAGTGAGCCCAAGCCCCGTGGGTGCTTTTGAAAAATGTTTGTAATCGCCCCGATCACATTTGGGCGATATTTCCTTATATTGCAGTGTTTTTTGGCAATTTTTCCTATTTTGGGTTTAATTTCCCATTTGGCTATTTTAATTTACTAATTTGGGCATTTTCAAAGTAATTTCTTTATTTGTTGCTAGGTAACAAATTTTTCGTAGCAGAAGAAAATATTATTTTTAATAAATGCTTAGAAAATGTTGATGGGTAGATATATTTAAGCACCAGTGAAGCTTTGAAACCTAAGGATGACATTCGCACTATTGGCTAAAAATATTGTTAAATAATATTATCCAAGGAACATATTTTTGTTCGTTAGATCAAAATAGCTTTGATACTGAACCGTATGAAACACGATTATTTGAAAACTTTTAGGTGTAGGTGTCTGGAAGCTTGGGGAATATCTTGGGTACTTTTAAATCTGTATCTGTCAGCTGATATTAGGTTCCACTGTTGCAGGTGTTTGGCAGGGAAATATCTTAAAACAGTTGTCCTTAGAAAAAAATATAAAAATTAGCTTTGATACTATAACGCGATTTAATGATTTTTTTAACACCTTAAAAGGTGTCTGGCAGGCATTGGGTCCCCATGTAGTAGTCTGGCAGCTTGGGAAATATCTTGAAACAGTTGCCCAAAGAACATATATAAAATTCAGCTCTGATACTATAACGTAAATTTGACGACTTTTTTGACACCTTTAAACGTGTCTGGCTGGCATTGGGTCCCCATGCAGGTGTCTGGCAAGTCTCAAAATAAGCTTATCATAACTTTCTTTGAAACATATACAAAAATCAGCTATGATAAAATAACGTAATTTTGCATCATTTTATGCACTTTTAGCACTCAATACCTCCGAAACGCACCCGGGTTCAAGGTTCGCATTATCCATTCGTTAATTCATTCACAGAAAAAAATTCAGCTATGATAAAATGACGTATGTCTGGCGGCCCTGGGATCTTACTCTACAAGGACTGAAAGGATGGTGTGATTGTTAAACTGCCATAGAAAGGTGACCTTAAGAATTGCAACAATTGGCGTGGTATTATCGTTTTGTCCGTTTTCCCAAAACGAATGGCAGCCATCATTCTCGAGCGAATAAAGGATAGAATCGAGTCTATACTCAAGAGGCATCAAGCTGTCCGCAGTGGTCGATCTTGTGTCGACACCCTGCGTATCGTCCACGAGCAGTTGATTGAATTTCAATCACCGCTTTACCTCATGTTCGTGGATTTTGAGAAGGCGTTCGATCGAGTTAACTGAGAATGTATATGGATATCGTTGCTTGGTAGAGGAATTCCGCCAAAAATTGTTGCCATTATTAAAGAGTCCTACAACAACACAAGGTGTTTTGTTTTACACAACGGACAGCTATCCGACTCCTTCGAAGTGCAACAGGGTGTGAGACAAGGGGATGTTCTATCGCCAATTCTCTTCCTGCTGGCGATGGACGCCAGTGTTGGTACAGCTGAGCGACAGAGGGCATTCAATGAAGACCGTTCGAAAAGCTCAGTCATTTAGACTATGCCGATGACTGGTAAATAACATCAGTGGGCTGAACGGGATGTGCCAAAAAACACTGCAAGTGAAGGGAGAGTCGAGTGGTCTAAGAATAAATAGCAAAAAGACAAAAATAATGCTCACAGGCCGCTCCACACAGCAGCGTATTATTTTACAGGAGACGCCAGTTGAAGACGTGGAACAGTTTAACTACCCTGGTATTGTTTCTGCAAACGGTGGTACGGATCTGGACGTTAAAAGTAGAATAAACAAAGCTCGTGCTGCCTTCGGTACTCTGTCCCCAATTTGGTAATTCAGTCAAATCTCCTTACGCACTAAGTTGAGATTCTTCGAATCCAATGTTAAATCCGTGCTGTTATATGCTTGTGAAACACTGGAAAGTCACGTCTACCATTTCGAAGAAATTGCCAGCTTTTGTGAATCGCTGTCTTCGCCACATCCTAAAGATTCGCTGGCCACAAATAATATCAGAAAGTCAAGAGCGGCTGGACGTTGACATAAGAAAACGCAAATTGCGTTGGATTGGTCACACACTGAGGAAACCAAACGATGAAATTGCCAAGCAGTTTTGTTTTTAAATTTCGGACTTTTTCGATCTTGTTTAGATGTTTTAGAGTGCACACTAATTATAAAAATAGGTACTAAATTTTTGAACAAAGACTTGTAATTTAACCCTTAACTAAGCGACCCCAGTAGTCGCAACATATAGGGTCTTTCTGATGACCCTATTTAACTTAATTAAATTTAAGGGGTTTATGTTGGTAATCAAAATCAAGAATAATAAAGTTTAATAAAATGTTTTATTGGAATTAAAAAAAAGCAACTAAAACTCTGCTTCGAGAAACACGAAGATATTAAAATATTTGTATGTTATAAAGATGACCAAATGCTCCGAATTAAGTGTTAAAACTGCAAAATGAAAATTGCAAAATCAATGGGATTGTTGTTTTGTAAACAACCGACAAGGACTACTTACTTGGATTTAGTGTACATGCAGCATGCTTTGAATTCCCAACTAATAGTACATTATGTACTATGTACGTTTTCTAGATTGGATATCCCGTGATAGTAATCTTTGAAAAACACTTATCACCTTCTTCGCAAAATCCTAAAACATCGACATGGAAAGCAACTCTCTCTATCTTGCTTTTCGTTTTCATATGCCCTCCTGAAGTGAAGGAGGTAACCCACCAAAGAGGCCACTAGCCTTTAATCGATGTCCATTGTACAGACTTACACACCTATATCCGGTCGTGTGTACAAGTGTACATCATTGTACATTCTGTCCGTAGTATTTTTTTATAGTATTATTTGTTAAGTGAGTCTTAATTTACCAGCACGTCACATGAATGAATGACTGCTACTGGGGCTCGCAATCTCCTGCTCTCAGGGAGTGTTGTAGTCAACGACTTCTTTATCTTCATCAACATCACCGCTGTCTGAATCCAGTGTATCTTACCTGGGATTTTATGTCTCATGATGAACTTTTTTTTCTTTTCTTATAACGAATTGTTCAAGTTATTTGCATCTCATTATTTCTTGAGAGCGCCATGGTGACTGTGAGTCTCCTTTCAGATTATCCCACGTGAGATTGTTTTTCTTGGGTTCCAAAGTGTATGCACTTAATTGGTTTGGGTTTTTGCTTTCTCGTACTTGCCTAAGGCTGTGGTTGAATTTCTATTTTCTTTTTTCTTCAAACAACTGAACATTTTTAATTGATTAAGATCTTTTCTGCACTTCCATTCGATGTTAAGAAGAAACCAATACCTTAAGTAGTGGGTGGGAAATTGTTTGATATTGTGTGTTTTTTTGCCCCAAATATTTGTACCTTCTTAGGCTAAAAATTGAAGAAAATTAATTTGTTGGCAATAGTTGTTGGCAGTCTTACTGTTCCACGAAGAAAAAAACAGGATGCTCACTGCAATTCTTGGCTCTGGACTAAGCAGCAAATTGATTTAATTTTAAGAAAATAAGTCACACCTATGTAGGACGGAACTTTGCTTTAAAAAAATCTTTGATTTATTTTGGCTTAGTAACAAAATCATTTTAAAGTATCGTAATATTTATAGATCACCAATAATTTATTTTAGGAAATTAACTCCATCGATTTCACTGAGTTTGATAGTAAAATATGCACGTGATTCCACGGCAGAAAATACAAAAACAAAACGCTTCCTTATAGTAAAATATAAGAAAGAAGAACTTGAAAATTTTCCCTCGAATATCTCGATAATCCGTATGAACACAATCATTCCGTTTAAAGACATAATTGTGAAGAGTTTGAAAGTAATACAAAGTTCTGTCATCCCTTCCAATAACTAAAAATATTTCCAAAAACATAAACAGACTTTGACAAGGATACACTCTCATAAAATATTAACCACTTTTCAAGTAGAAAAACAAGTTTTTAAATAACATTTTTGTAATCTTCTGTTGTAGATTGAAGAAATCACTGAAGGCATCGAAACCATTGAACTGCTTATCAACGAAGATCCAACATGTGGCATGAACTACGACACCCATTGTTCAAACGACCCAGAAAACGCTTCGAATACAACTTTTGGTCCATCACAAACCCATCAATTAAATACAAAAACCTCAAGACAAAATTCACAAGACCATGTTTCACCATCGTCATCGCACAAGCCATGCACTCCGTCGTCTCCCACAATCGATACCGTAGACAGTGGAGCAAGTTCAAATTCAGAATTTTACGATGACGATGATGGGGGAGTAGCCCTTGTTCCACATCCCCATGTCGCCAGATCAAATCAAAATTATTCTCAGACTGAATTCGCTTACGATCAACGTCGACGTATTCGTCAGCAGCGTGTAACGTCAAATAATATATTCGATAATAAAACTTTTGCTGACAAATCTACTAATTCATCACCAAAGCACCTGGTTTCAAAGGTTACTTCACCTATTGAGTCTTTATCTATAACACGAGAACATGTTCTGAAGCATGAAATTGAGCAGCTGCAAGAGAAGCTCAAAGATACTGAAGAACGCTTGCAGAGTCTACGCATTCAGCACGATTCACTATCACAGCTGCACCGTGATTTGAGAGAGAGCAACACGCACTTACAAGAAGAATCGGAAGTTTTAAAACTTGATGTACAGCATTTGAATGAGTGTGCAAATGTATTGCGATCGGAACTCCAAGCAGCCCGTAGCGATCGTAATGAAGCATTAGAACTGCAGCGAGTACTACAAAGCGAGTTAGAAGACAGCCGATGTGAGCGTAGGAAGGCACAAGACCAAAAGGAGAAGGATACAAAGACCATATTGGACCTACAAAGACAGTGTAGAGAAATGGAAAGAATACTTATGAGAAAGCATCCGGATTCTGTTTCGGCTTTGATTGGTACGTACATATGTATATAATTTTCATCAAGCATTTTCTATTAGAATTAAGGCTGCTTTTGATGTGGAACTTGAACGGCAGCGTCTGATAAGCTCATTAAATTCTGATCTTGACAGGATTGTTCAGTGGGGAATAAGAAACCGTGTAGAATTTAATGCTTCAAAAACTCAATGCTGTTTGCTGTCTCTAAAGCAGAACCCACCCCCAATGCCACTGTCCATGAGTGGCACTTGAATCGAGGACACCGGACAGCTTTCAGTCCTGGGTATGTGCATCTCAGATCACCTTCTGTGGAATGAACACATATTCAATGTCACCAAAAACGCTGCGAAGTTGTTTAGGTTTTCTTCGAAGAAGCAAGAAATTTTTCTCCCCTTCTGATCTGGCTGTAATCTACAAAGCCTTCATTCGTCCAAAGCTTGAATATAATTCTCATATTTGGGCAGGTGCTCCAATAACTCATTTAAACCTTTTAGATAGAATCCAAAAAAGAGCTCTTAAAATGATAGGTGACTGTAATATAACTGAAACATTCGCATCTCTTGAACACCGTCGTAATGTTTCATGTCTCTCCTTATGCTATCGCTATTTTTATAAACAGTGTTCAAGTGAGCTACCCAGTTGCATTCCTCCCCTAAAACAATTCCATCGTAATACTCGTACTTCCAGGAATGCGCATCAGTTTACTCTTGAGCCCAATTTCGGACGTACTGTAAAGTACAGAGATTCTTTTTTCAGCCGAACAACACGAATGTGGAATGCGCATACCCGGCTCTATTTTTCCCCTCCATTTTGATATTCAGAAATTCAAAACTAATGTGCATCGGTATCTCCTTTCAAATCCTTCCCTATTTTCCTAACGCTCGCACTGTGTTCAATCATTTTAAGGGTAGTCACAACCCCTTTAGTGCGCGTATATTATAACAGAAAGAACAATTACGCAGAATGTATGTATCTATGTACAATATTGTAAAATTCGGTTAGAGAACACCCAAGCTTCAAGGCTTTCGTGGTAACATTTCCAGGGTCACTAAACTCAAGGACACTGTAGAACAAAATTGTTTCATTCCTAACGGCGAAGCATTAAGTTGGGAACACGACAACCAGTTATTTTTCATCTCATCTTTAAGAAATGCACATTGGAAAAAGCATATTTTTTAGCTCCATTGCTCCATTATTTATTTAATCCATGAAAGATCAGATTGGCTAATGTTTCGATTTAATGTTAATTATAATAAGCTCCCTTAAATTGCCTCTTCCAAACATACCTTTGTATATTCCTTTGGAAAAAGGCAGCTGTACGTCAAATAAAATCAATCACTCTCAATTCAATTATGGTTCATTTCAATCAATCACAAGTTCTCTATATATTTTTTTTCTCTTATACCACCAAAATTTCCTCAAATCTTATTTTCTTTTCAGTTGCCTCGAAACATCCAAATAAATCATCTGCGAATGACGACAGTCACAGTCGTAGACTACTTGAACAGCGCATAGCCCAGTTGGAAGCTGATGCCAAAGAGCAAGACATTAAAGCACAAAAAATATTGGCAAATGTTCAAGCACGATTTAATTCGGTACAATCGAAATATGAAACTCACATTGCCGATTTGGAAACTCAAGTGTTGAGGTAAGTAATTTGTTTCCACATAAATCACATCATGTGTGTGAGTGTGTCCGTTTAAAATAAAGACCAACTATTTTATTGTTTTTCTCATCCCCTCAGCTTGCAGGAAATCAATACAAAGTTGAATGAGAAAATTGAATCCCAGGTCAGGACACTCGATTACTTTGTCTCCAAAAAGTCTGAACGATATCATAATGGCTATACTCAAACTGAAGAAATTCCGGAACGACAACGCAGAACAGTAACATCATGTACGCAAACTGACTGTGTAATAAGTTACCCTTCATTAGCAGCAGCAACAACAGCAACAACAACAACAACACTAGTGTCCACAGCGACAAACACTTCGAGTGCTAACACCAGCGCCAGTTCCACTCCTTCAAACAGTAGACCAAGTTCAAAACAGTCAGGATTAAAGAAACCGACTGCCACCAGTAAACTACCATTTTCACAATCAGATTCTACTATCTCGTCAGTCTACCATGCTGCCGCAAAAGAGGATGCTCATCTACTGGCAACAATCCGTGGCATGAGGGTTGACCTGGCCATTAAGGATAAAGCCATGCAAAGGCTTACTAGGGAACTCGACGAGTGCAAGAGGACTATTCGAAAGTTGCAAAAAGAGAAGGAGGGTAAGTTGAGAGGCTTAATGGTTAGGTTAGGTTAGGTAGAAGTGGCTGTCAGTACTAAGTACTGACACACTTAGACCAGAATTGGTCCGTTGTGATACCACATGAATCTTAAAAACTCTTTCCTTACTCGCTAAAACCACTTTGAGCTCCTGACGAAGCGTGTGAGACTATAAATGTCTGTGTTTGCCAGATCACTAGGATCGTTAAAGAAGTAAACTCCTAAATGGAGCCTACGTCTGAGGGAAAGAGCAGGGCATGTGCAGAGAAGGTGAGGAATCGTTTCCTCTTCCTCCTCGTCCATGCAGCTTCTGCAGAAATCGTTTGAAGGTACGCCAAGCCGCGCTGCGTGCCTGCCTATTAAACAGTGTCCTGTTATGACACCTACAATAGAGCTAATATGCATTCTATTTAGAGATATTAAACACTTGGAGCGTTTGAGGTCAAGGTTTGGCCATACTTGTTTTGTCGCCAAACAAGTAGTGATGTTTTCCCACCTTGTGTTTGTTCTCTTCAACGCATCTTGCTTCAGTAAAAGCTTACACGTAGCGATGGGTATACCAATGTTTACCTTTTCAGGTAAAATGGGTAGTAATGTTCCACTTCTAGCGAGTTCATCAGCTTTACAATTACCTGGAATGTCACTATGACCCGGCACCCAACAAAGGTGAATATTAAACTGTTTCGCCATCTCCAACAGAGATGATCGACAGTTGAGGGCTGTTATAGAGTTTGTACGGACAGAGTCCAGGGATTTAATGGCGGCTTGACTATCAGAGAAGATGCGGATATCCGAGCATGATATCACGTTTTCTTTGAGCCAAGACAGTACTTCTTTTATCGCTAGAAGTTCCGCCTGGAATACGCTACAGTGATTAGGAAGACGGAATGAGAGACTTAAATTTAGTCTTTCAGAGTACACTCCCCCACCAACCCCATCTTTGGTCTTCGATCCGTCAGTGTAGAAGTGAATTGATTGATCTTCTAAGAATTCCACATCCTCCCAGGTGGATCTGGAAGGTATGGTCACTTCAAAATTTTTATCGAAATTCAATTGTGGGATTGTGTAGTCAGTGTTACTAGGAAGTGTTCCGAATGAATTCAGAATAGCGGAGTGACCAATCTCATTATTGATCCACTGTGAAGAGGCTTTGAGGCGAATGGCTGTGCTCGCAGCCGTTTGTTTGCTGAAAATATCGAGAGGTGTCAGATGGAGAAGAGTGTCTAATGCAGCGGAAGGAGTCGACCGAAGTGCTCCAGTAGTACATAGACATGCTGTTCTTTGGACTTTGCTTAGTTTGTCGCGATGTGTCGCTTTATCCAAGGCAGTCCACCATACTGCCACGCCGTAAGTTAGAATCGGTCTAATTACCGAAATGTATAGCCAGTGAGTGATTCGAGGTTGGAGGCCCCATTTACTACCTACGGCTTTTTTGCAGGAGAAAAGTGCCACTGTGGCTTTTTTCACTCTTTCTTGTATGTTAGGTTTCCAACTTAACTTCTTATCTAAGATGAGACCCAAGTATTTAGCTTCGTCTGAGAATTTTAGTGGAACACCATTAATAATAGGGGGGTCTGTTTGCGGAATTTTGTATTTCCTGGAGAAGAGGACAAGATCTGTTTTATGGGGGTTAACTCCAAGTCCGCATCGATCTGCCCATCGTGTTAGCTTGTTTAGAGCGTTTTGTAGAAGATCTCTTAAAATGTTAGGATGTTTTCCTGATACTGCTATAGCAACGTCATCCGCATAGGCAATCACTCTGTAGCTCTCTGCCTCTAAGGTATTCAGCAGTTCATTAACTACCAAATTCCAAAGAAGGGGAGAAAGCACCCCGCCTTGCGGTGTACCTCTACTGACAGATCTTCTTGCCGAAGAGCCGCCCAGTTTTGAATTGATAACCCTGCTTGTAAGCATCTGATTAATCAGTTCACCAAGCGACCCATCCACATTCAGAGAAACCAGTGCAGATATGATTGCAGATGTATCAACGTTATTAAAAGCACCTTCTATATCTAGGAAGGCAACCATTGTATATTCTTTATAATGGAGGGAATATTCGATGGTACGAACTAGTGTGTGGAGAGCTGTCTCCACTGACTTCCCTTTGCAATAGGCATGTTGAGCTGTAGACAATAGTCTCGTATCAATGCTTGACCTTAGTTCGATATCAATCAGTCGTTCAAAAGTTTTTAGAAGGAAAGATGATAGGCTAATAGGTCGTAAATCTTTAGGGTTTACGTGGGAACATTTACCGGCTTTGGGTATAAACACAACTTTGACTTCTCTCCATAGAAGCGGAATATGGACCAGATTTAAGCAACCATTGAAGATGACTTCCAGAATCGGCAGAATTACTTCTAAGTTCATCTGTAGTTCAGCCGGAATGATGCCATCTGGCCCCGCCGACTTGTATGGTTTGAAGCTATTGAGTGCCCATTGTAATTTTTCCCTTGTAATCAGACCTTGTGGAAATGTTAGTTTTTCGCTTGTCCTGTAAAGGGCAGTGCTATTAACAGTCTGTGAGCTGCCTGGAAAATGAGTATCCAGTAGCAAATTGAGCGATTCTTCGCAAGAGTTGGTCCAGGAGCCATCAGCATTTTGAAGGCAGCTAGGCATAACTGGATTTGTGGAGAGGATTTTTCTTAATCTTGATGCTTCTGAGGCTTCTTCTATATTGCCACAGAATGTCCTCCAAGAAGATCGTTTGGTTTTCCTCAATTCTTTTTTATATAATTTTAGTGATTCTTTATAGGAATCCCAATCGGACATTACTCTAGTACTTTTAGCTCGATTGAAAAGTTTCCTACAGTTTTTTCTGAGCGGTTCGAGCCCCGAAGTCCACCAATGTGGCTTCCTTTTACCCCTTATTAGAATAAGAGGACAGGAGGTTTCTAATGATTTGTTTAGGGCTAAAGTAAGATCATTGACTTTGCTGTCAAGATCGTTTTTGTTGGATGGAACACTTAAAATGTCAGGTTTAATAAGTCTCTTAAGTGTTTCTCTGTACTTAGGCCAGTCTGTTTTCCTATGATTACGAAAAGTTAACTGGCCAGGAGGTTCATCGTTCAAGCTGAATTGAATGTATCTATGATCAGAGAACGAGTGATCACTAGAAACTTTCCAGTTTAAAATCATCTGATAGATGTTGTCGGAGACAAGAGTTAAGTCTAAAACTTCTTGTCTGTTTCTGGTAACGAAAGTTGGTTCATTGCCTACGTTACTTACTATAAGGTTAGTATTTAGGATAAAATCGAAAAGAGACTCACCTCTATCGTTAATATCAGTACTACCCCATACTGTGTGATGGGCATTGACATCACTCCCAATAATGAGGCTGATATTTCGCCTTTCTGCTTCAGCGATAAAATTCTCCAGGGTTTTACCTGGGAGAGGGCCAAGGTGGTCATGGCCGAGATACGCCGATGCTATCCAAAGTGTGCCTTTGGTCGTCTCCAGTCTTGCAGCCGTAATATCTCGATCGCTGAAATTAGGTAGTAAATATACATTAATGCTACTTTTTACTAGTATGCAGGATCTAGGTTCACCTTTACCGGACGCATACAGTAGGTAGTATCCAGGAGTCCTGAGTCCCTTTACGATGGATTTCACAATCCAAGGTTCTTGGATCAGGACGATATCCTCTCCGTTGCTGGATATTCGGAGAAGAAGTGAGGCTGACGCCTTGATGGAGTGTTGGAGGTTAATCTGAACTAACTGCAGCATTTTGGCTACAATTAGGCAGATCAGCCTCCACCACGGTATTATCAGGTTCTTCCAAGTCAGAGGACGAACTTAAAAGCTCGTCCTCACTTAAAAGAACACTGTTTAAATAGTCTTCAGTTTCCATGTCGGAAAGGCTGTCGACGTTAGGAGAGGACTCCACTGGAGCCGAAGATGCCCTGGATGCATCATCTTCCAAACACGGGAAGGTGATGGACACACCAGGGTCCCCGACCACAGCTTCGTCTTCTTGGGGGTGTGGAGGAGCGCAAGCTGCATCTACCTCATCTTTTTTATAGACCCTAAGGTTCATTGTCTCAAACCCGAACCTAATCACACCTTTAGTCTGCGCCAGAGGAACAAGGGATTCTTTATTAATCACAATGATTGCGCCTCTGTAAAGGCCTTTTTGTTCCTCCAGTTTCGCGACTTTCCAGTTGTGAGTGGGAAGGGATGGATTCGAAAGCTGGATTATCTGGAGTATTTCATCCATACAGGAGGGTTCAGCCGGGATCCAGGTACGTGCTCTTGGCCTGCAAGGGATGTCCTCCTTAGCAATTACCTCAAGCTTCGCACCTGGCCAGACTTCTCCTATCCTGCTGATAGCCAGCTTATAGAGATCGCACGATCTCTGATCATCGCAGGCGATGAGCTTGACATGGCCCTGGTGCCAACCGCCATCACTAGTGATTGGAGGAGGTCCCGGGTTGTCCCTCATAAGACTTAAGAAGCCAGCCGAGAGCTTCAATTTCACCATCTGCCAATGATCAGAAGATATCGTACCATCTATATCGCTTCTATCAATAACCGCAACTACGATTTTATCTTTTAGAACATCTCTAAAAGATTTGATTGGGGGTTTGAGGGGAGTGCTGGTGTTTTGCACTTTTGTCCTTTTAGCGTAAGGCATGGTACCTTCAATAGACCGTTGTCGCTTTGACGTGGAGTCGCCGCTGGTCTGGTGTTTAGCTAAGAAGCTCTTAGCCCACCTTACTTTTGCTTCATGCTTTGAGTCACCTCCAACCTTCGGTCTCGCACCAAAGATCTTCAGGATCCTCTCAGCATTCCGCTTATCCTTGTAAAAGGACCCACCAGGTGTAAGCTTACGCCTACCCCCACTGGGACCCGTGTGAGCTACACTCACGTTAGAGGTGGAAGGGCCATGCTTCACGATCCTTCCACCACTAAAGTGAGGGTGCGAAGTTTGGGGAGGTTTACTCTCCGTAGTGGTGGAAGGGCCATGCTTCACGATCCCTCCACCACTGAAATTGGGTATTTCTACCTTACTCTCACTGTTCTTGTTGCCAGCAACTAGACCATGATTTCTCACGGTTTCGCCACCAACAGGCAAGACAGGAGGTACAGCAGACGACTTTACAGTCGCACTGCCGGCCGAACTTGAAGAAGAACCGGACTTACCACTAACATCATTTGAAAAATTCATTTGATTCCCACGAGTATCGGAGAAGGGGTGGTCACTCTGCACAGAGATCCGTATATGCAGAGAAGGCTAGTTAATTCGAAGATTGCCATCTGTCCGAATACTCCGTTAGCGACTGAGCTAGTATTTGAATTGGGCCCTCAGCCAGGCTGATCATCGGCACGGGTCGTATAACACCTTGATCCAGCCCAATATAGGAGATTTGGGGAGAGGAAGGATATGATGATGTGGGGAGCAACAGACAGCCTCATCGCCGTTCTGCCGAGAAGGAATGAGGGAAGGAACACCGAACAGCTTTTTCGCCGTACCGGTGAGGGAAAAGGAGACGACAGACAGCATCATCGCCGTACCGCCTAGAAAGGAATTATATGATAGGAATCGTCGGACAGCTTCATCGCCGTACCTACGAGGGAGGTAACTCATTGGACAGCATCATCGCCGTACCGCCGAGAAGGGAGTGTCGTACAGCATCACCGCCGTACCTCAGGTGGGGGGGGGGAAACACGTTGGACAGCATCTCGCCGTACCGCCGAGGGGGAGGGGTGAGGGAGGGAGGGAGGAAGGAGTTTTGGGGGAGCGCCCTTTGGTTTCAGGACTCATCTGGAGAGGTTATCTCGAGAATCATTGACCTTACTCAGCTTCTACAACTCGACAAGTTCGACGCTTAGGTAGAAGTGAGAGGCTTAATAGTTGGATGAATTTTTTTAAGGTTGATTCAATGTTTTTTTGTGTATTTATAACGAATAGTTTTTTTTTCAAAGATATAGAATCATTATTGAGATAAATATACCATTAAAATAATTGTTTTCATAAAAGTAATTGAACAACAAAAAAAAAAAAAAAAAAATCACTAAAAAGGGAACAGCTTGAGTTTTTCATTTAATGTTATACTTTGGGCATTTTTGTTTGAAAAGATATAGAATCATTATTGAGATAAATATACCATTAAAATAATTGTTTTCATAAAAGTAATTGAACAACAAAAAAAAAAAATCACTAAAAAGGGAACAGCTTGAGTTTTTCATTTAATGTTATACTTTGGGCATTTTTGTTTGAAAAGAAAGCCTTGGCCTACATTCTTTCAATGGCATGACAAGGCATCATAAGAAAAGCCTGAAATTTGAATGTGCTAATGATCCAAACAACTGCGGATAATAGATGTAATTAAACTATCTTGACGGCTGACGGTGGCCAAGATAAAGATATACATATGTAATTGTATTTATTTTAAAAACATGTCTCAGGATTAAAAAACAATTTAAAAATATGTACGTTTACATAATGTTGGTATTTATTTAGACAATATAGGCCAAAAGACTAAAAGCCCACAGCAGATTTTAGTGAGTGATAGCAAAGAAATAAGTAGTTAGGCATCAAAAGCTTGAGAAAAAGTTATTAAAAAAAATCAAAGTCTTGGAGTCCATAACCGGGGCTTTAGTGATAAAACAGTGCATCGAAAACAAAGTAAGCCGAAATTGGTTTTCACCCCTCCCTAGATAATGCTCCTCGGATCACCTATCCCAAACTTGCTTTTTTGTAGGAAATAAAATAAAATAAAATTGGCATGAGAGCTGTTCAGAGTTTAAATATTAATCCAGAGAACGATATTAGGATAACTTTTAAAACGCTGTGATAGAGAACAAATATTTTGCTATAACGTGATTTGATTCAAAATCAGTCAGATGGCGCTCAATTATTTATAAATCGGAGGTTACTGCTTTCAGAAAACTTTCCTGCAAGTGACCCTTAATCTGTTAATAATTTGAAAGCATTTAATCCACCAGGGACCCTATTTACTGGGAAACATTTTGCTTGGGCAATCTGGATGTCACTCCCGAGATGTTTTTTTTTTAAACTTGATTTAAATTTTTCCAGTTATTTAAAAGTTTCTCCATTGCCATTACGATTTTCAAAATAAATGTTTAATAAATGTTAAACTGATATCTTCTATAAAGTAAGGAATCAATTCATTCATTTAACCGAGATTGCGATTCCCCAGCATTCCATTAGCGAGGTTGTTTTTCAGTTTTGATGACAAGTTTCGTGCTGTGTAAACTTTCGTTACCATTATAGATTTGTTCTTTTTTCCATAGTCACGTCTCAGTAAATAAATATACAAATATTCGTTATATACCCACAAGTGTTTGCTTATGAACAATCAAAAACAAACCGTGTCGGCTGGAATATTAATGAAGGAAACAAAAATTCGCTAAATAAAAACAAATAATGTAAATATGGCAAACTACTTTTTTTGTCGAACACAGTGAATGTTAAAAATAACCATATAGAATCTCAAACTCTAATGAACATTTTGAATTTTTCTTGTATGTTCCTGGTTATTAATCAATGTATTTAGCATTTATATTGCTTTTTGAAATATGCAAATACATATAATATGTAAATTCGGAAACATATCGTTGCAGAAATAATGCACAATTTCTTTAGTTTCGCATTCATAAATGCATCAAATCGCCAAAGTGTTCATTATTCCAAACTTGCATCAAATGATGCGCAAATTTCAAACAAACCAGAATCAAGAAAATGATGCGTTGTTGCTGGTACTGATGCATCATCTGCTTTGTGCATCGGCATCACAAAGAGCAGTGATGCACAGATATTTTTTGTATTACAAAGTATTTGCCAAGCAGTATTTGCTTAATGCAACCTGAATTGCACGGCACTAGTTAGAAAGAGTAGGAGGATAGGAAAGATTTTGCACAGTGGATTGAGATCGAGGTGTTTATTATCTCATTAAATCACGGGTGGCGTCCAGTTAATCTGGGAGAATATTGAAAAGAATGGTGCCTAGAATGGGGCTCGAACCCATACCTCTAAGTTAGCAGTCAAGCACTACATTCACTGCACCATTGCCACCCGCCTTTAGTTAATTTTATGTATGTATGTATTTAAACAAAAATTATTAATTTTTACCTCTATAAGAATTTTAAAATTCGTTCAAAAAGCCATTTTCATTTTATTTTTGAATTCAAATTTCATTTAACGTATTTTTTCTGTTGCTTCTTTTTATTTGCAGCTTTAAAATCTGACAAGCTACAACACAATGCTTCTAGCAGTTCATCCTCACGCAAAATCCACCATGACTTAAGTCAATTTAATTCAGACCAATCTAGTGATAGTCAAGCTCTTAAAGAAGCTCTCAATAAAATCAAACTATTGGAATTTGATTACAAAGCACTGCACGACAAACGCCTGCAAGATGTAAGTTTGATGGACACGCTTGGAACGAGAAATTCCCTGTGGCCTCCATCAAAATCTGTATGAAAATGATATTAACCGTGCAGTTTTTTTTTTTGTTTGTCAATTTTTGTTTCTATTTAAGTTGAAGACACTCCAAACTGCCCATGAACGTGAACTTAGCTCCTGCCATGAAACAGTTCGCATACTCCAGCAACGTCTAACCGAACGTGATGAAGCTTATGCCATGCAGAAACGGCGGAAAGTACCAGTTGACTATTATGCCCTAAAGGCTAAGGTGAGTAAAACAATACCAAGTCAATGTGTGCATATACTTTCGCTTTTCATAATTTTTATAATTATTTTTGTGTTTATATACATTTTCGAAAAAGGTATTGACTAACATTTAACTTTTACTCTTATTTTTCGAATTTTAATCTCAACACATTAAAACGCAACTGAAAATAAAATCCAATTTTAACAAAACAAAAATTAAATAAAACAAATCATCACACACACGCCAACTGCACTCATACACCACCTGCATATAATAATCACACATTTATACAATAACTTCTGATGCATATATTTAATAAAGATTGTCAATAAGCAATTAAAACTTTTTACTAAATCAAGATACTTTAAATCCTTAAACATTAAATACGTAAAAAATATTTATGCTAACCCTAAGAAAGTATTTGGTTAGGTGATTTTGATTCTGTAGCTTAGAACAGTAGATAGTTTGAATTAAAAAAAAGAAATTATTTCCGAATCAGAATCACCTTTTGTTATCTAGTACATAGTACGAGTAGAATAATAATAACATGATACAAAATTATTTCAAACAACTTTGCATGGGTATTTATAATGATATTGAGCTTATAAAAATAAATAGTGCCTTTCCTAGTATTTCCATCTTTTTAGTCTTAGATTTAGATATAGATTTTATATGTCTTATTTTGGCCTTCAACACTTAAAGGTTTTAAGTCTTGTTTTTAATACTAAATTACTGGGTGGGCCAATAGTACCTTTCTTAAAAAGATACAAACAAATCAATTAAATTGCAAGTCCGTGGTTTGTTGTTGTTGTCCTTTAGGAAGCCAAACAGGAAAAAGTCTGGAGCTAAAAGATCAAGTAACTTCAAAATTCCCGATTTTGAATTTATATGATTTGAAAATTAATGTCTTATGTACACTGTCTCACGTTATTAAGTCGCCACATTGCTTGAAATGAAACTGGTTTAAGAAAATGTGCTTTATCAATGACACACTAAACCACCTCACCATTTAATTGTTTATGAGCGTATATTGGCAACTACTAGAAAACACGCTACAAAAGAATCTCAAGTTGCATAGTGAGTTATCGGTCCCAGATTTAGCTACTTTCCCATCGTGTTTTTGATTGAAAACTAGGTTAATCCTTTGAAGCTTTTGGGGAATTGCTCGATAAAGAAAACTTACTCGATACAAAATACCAAAAATTGCAAGTTTAAACTGGTAGCTGGGACATTACGGGTTGAAATGTGTACCTTTGCCGACGACTTCGTGTTTCACTCCAGGTAAAACCGTTGATTATGAACCATGGCGTATGTGGAATATTTTTTTTCATTTTTTTTGTCTAAAACTTGCATAGTATTGCCGAATTTCCACATACAGAAATACAAATTTCTGGGTTCTTTTCCGATTACCAAATCAAGCTTCAATGGCTGATCTTGTTAGTAGGTACTTGGTTCCCTTCAAATCGACGATTTTCCAATTTTTCTTATATTTTTACTTGCGCATAGGGGGTTATAAGTTCACAGATCAACTTTGAAGATTTAACCCAAACTATTGGCCAAAATTCCACAATGAGGATATAGCACTCAATTTCATTTCGACGTCCTCAGCGAACTCATTTCATATTGCCTGGCCTTAT
This sequence comes from Dasysyrphus tricinctus, assembly GCA_963921185.1. Lineage (NCBI taxonomy): Eukaryota > Metazoa > Arthropoda > Insecta > Diptera > Syrphidae > Dasysyrphus > Dasysyrphus tricinctus. Next base: position 91,294,532 of record OY992532.1, read on the forward strand.
TCGCGTTCACTTTTGAACAACTCATCTTAGAGATTTTTTCAATAGAGAAATATAATATTACTCAAACTTACTCTAAACTTGTTTCTTTTTCCACGGCCCACACCTCAACACGTTTATTTAAGGACATTGCCTTAAAAAAGTTTATTATTACATCTATCGTTATACGTTTTCCATTTCTTACATCGAGGTTTTTTAATATTATGTATAAAGCCCTAGAATACTACTAACTTTTTGGATATGATAGTTGGGACAGTAACCTTATGGAATATTATTTTGTACACTTCGGAAATTTTTGATCAAGCTTAGCATTTTAAAAAGCGAAAACTGTATGTCACAAATGTTTAGCATAGCTGTGTTCATACTACATACATCGGAACTCTCACTGTTGTTAGAAAACCGAGGAAATATCAATTTAGTTACGGATTTGAAGTTTTGTAGAAGCTTAATCGCTTCTCTTTTAGTTTGAATTTGCCAAGCTGCAAATGTAGGAAAATCTTTATGAAACAAAAAAATATGCCACTCCATACATTATGTATGTGTGTTTGTAGCGAATTACTCAATTACTATACTTGTTGCTTAACAAAATAGGCCCTGGGTCTATAACACTGCCCATAATCTCGTTAAGGCCCTAACTACAATTTTCATACTTCTGAGTTATAAGGGAAAAAACTAAAGGCCTGTTCAAACAGAATCGATCGCGGTGATCAAATTTTTTTTACAAAAAACGCCGCATCGCGCTCTGTTTTCCCACGCCTTTAATCGCTGACCGCAATTGGAAATTTTGTAGATAGGGCCTTTACGAGATTATGGGCAGAACAGATATCGTCAGCAAAGATGTGCTTCCAATCCCGAAAAAAAGCTTCACAGAATGCATTCGTAGTGGATCCTTGCTACGAATTTTGAAATTCGTAGAGTACATCTCCACGAAGTCCGAATTAAATTGTTAAATAATTAATAACAATTTTTAAGTTTTTGAAAGAAAGTAAATAAACCTTCAACCAAAAATGTGCATTCATGTTCTAAAATCATTTTCAATTGTAAATGTCCGGAAATAAAAACTAACCTGTTAAACCACAATTTTCAATTTTAATGAAATTAATAAAAATACTCTCGGATTTTACAATTGATCTGATGTGATGGTAGGCTTAAAAATTAATATTTTGATAATCGATGAAATCTTTATTTATTAGTTATAATAATAAGGATATAATATAATAATTAACTATGTCTAATAAGTTGGCATAGTTTTAGGGTATTTAATTAAAAGGTGATCATGAACAGCCCTTTATAAGCTCCAGTTTAGCTCAATTTCAGCCCTAAGCCACAATAAATTTGAAAGAGTTCGTCAGGTTATCGTTTTATTAACAAAATCAACAAAGCAAAACCTTTCATACCATTGCATTAAAAATATCCATGCATTAAAAATATCCATGCAAACTTAAATTTCCCCATAATTAAACAACATCATAACCAATCATAAACAATATTTAACAGCATGCTTTAGAAAAAATTTCATTATATTTATTTATGTTTGTTCAAATATATCACTTTCTGAAGATATAGAAAAATGTTAAACCAACAAAAAAAAAATTGTAAAAACTTTAGGTTTCATCTTTAGAACGCCGACATTCGGAGCGTGAAGAGCGTTTGCATATGTTAGTTGAAGCTTTAAGCAAAGGACGTTTAAATGGTGCCCTTGAGGACTTAATAAGTGATAATAATAATTAAACAATAATTTATTTTTTTTTTCAATATTTTATATAATGTAGTTATAATAATTTATTTACATTAAAAATACAAATAATAACTAAAAAGAAACAATTCTTCGAGAAAGTACTAAATTTTCTATAAAATTATAAATTAAATTTTGAAGTAATGATTACATGTAACAAGGTTAACAGAAAGTAATCGTTTGCTGGCGCGTGGTTGTCAACTATTTAAAAATGTGTTATAAAACTAAATTAACAAAAAAAAAATGTTAATAATATCAATGGAAATTGTGTCCGTCCGAGTTTGGGCAAATACAAACACACTTAATAAATTCAAAAAATTAATGTGGAATCTCAAAAAAACAAAAATAAAATATGTCGATAATAAAATGAAGAACAAAACGTTTCCTTCCAAATTTAAAAAGCAGTTAAAAACTATAATTAAAAAAAAAATATTCAAAAAAGTAAATAAAAAAAAAACTAAAAACAATTAATACAGGTAAACAAACGCAGCCAAATAAAAAAGTGTTTTGTAGCTCAAATTTAAATTTATATTAGCTTGAGGAGAAGCAGAGTTTATTTAAAAAGTATTAATCGTATTATTGTAATGTTCTTGTTTGCTTCTCCTCGTAGAGCATTTGAGTGTGTCTAGAGCGTCGTATCCGTATGTAGAAATAAGACTTAGTTTTTGTAGTCAGCTTCGGAAAAGCCGCTAAAATTAGTTCTAAAAAACCATAAACAACATCTGTGAAATTCAAGAGTCAATAGAACTTAGAATTATCTGCATTGGAAAGTGCAAGGCTATTTCTTTTTGTTTGTCAAAATTTATTTAATTCTGCCTTACCTGCACAAAAGTTTTACATCTGCAGACAAAACTCAAAAGAATTGAATTTAAAAGTATTAACTTGAAGAGACATTTCCGAGCGGGGCTTATTATATAATAATATAGTATATTTATTCGTCCACAGGGTGTACAACCGAAGGCGCGTAGGATTTATTAATTCTTATTTGATTTGAAACCTTTTTCTTTCAGCTTTCTAAATTAAATAACAATTAACGTTAAACGTTTCTACAGTTATATGAAAAAGACAGACAAAATCATTCCTTAATTTGTTTTAGTCTTAATGCAAAAGCAAATTTTACTTACTGTAAAACCAAAAATGCGAAGAGTACAAAGCCCTATAATCTTTTTAATTCAAATGATTTTTCGTTAACATTCTGGATCTTTATTCCGCATCCTATTCAACGGAAAATTTATAAATATAGAGCTGTCTAATATAAATTAGTTGCAAGGTATTGGTAACCCTATTTATACACTGTTTTCCGACTACGACTTCTAAGCCCATCGAGTTTAAGTTTATAGTTTAAGTGGCAGATGAAAAATTAAATTAATTAATTTCAGAAAAGTTTCGGTGTCTCTTTTTTTAAGCTGTTTCTCTGTTGGTGTGACGACACATAAGTTTTCAATATTGACTATTTTCACTCACTCAGCCCATTGCGCCTCCTTCGAATGATTTTGCTTAAAAATATTATCAGTAAAAACATTTTAATGGTGAAAGTTGAAAAAAAAATAAAGCTTTCATTGCATTTTTTTTAAGATCTTGCTTAGCATTTATTTTAACAAAACTGGGAAAAAAGTAAGACTGAAAATGCTTCCCTATCCGCCTAAGGCTTGTCACCCTATAAATAGTAGTTATTTGACTTCTAAGTATTACAATGTTTAACGTTTTAGATTTAGCTTAAACTCTTATGATATAGTTGTCATTATGTTGCACTTTTCTAAAGAAAAAAAAAAAAACAAAAAATTGTTGGTTATTTTAAGTGTGTTGCACGTTTTTGTTTAAATTTTTGTTTTAATTTTTTTTATATTTACAAACGAATGAAAAAAAAAAACAAAATCAGTTACGTTTTATGTATACCAAATATTTGTATTATTTATATTAAAATTATTTATTTTATAATATTAAGTAATAATTATTGTAACATTGAATATATATGAAAGGACTTTTGAAATACAAGATTAAAACAGAAAATTAAAAAAAAATGTGTTCTATTTTATTTGAATGTGGATTTGTTTAAATTCAAAGAGAGGGAACTTTGCTTCAGGATTTGTTAACAATACAAAAATTAAAGAAAATATAAGTGATCATGATTTCTACTAAAACAAAATTCAAAACGATGTAGGTTATATTAATGATGAAATAGAAATATGGGCGATCTTAATAACACGTCCTGATGAATGAACTGCGCGGGGAGCAGTAACTGGGTTCTTGATAATTAAGTCATGAATGAACGTATCATTGGAATTAGAAGTCGAAAGTGAAATGCTCAAAGGAAATATATTGAGCCTTATCTTATAAGTTTCACGTGAACAACACTTCACGCGGAAAAATTTACATTTCACTTTTTGCCTATTGTGAGTTTCACCCGAAAAACGAAAACTCCCTCTTTTTGTGAGTATTCATTTAGGGTGAAATCTGAAATGTTTCATAACTAAGAGCTAAAATTTTCACTTAAATTTTGACGGTGCGCGCAAGAAAGAAAAACAGAGTGTACTGATGCCCTTTGCGCAAGTTTTTTGTTTATAATAATTGAATATGAAGAAAATTTGAAAAGAAATTCTTCTGTTTAAGTGGAGTGACCGAATATATAATTCCAAGTTAAAAGTTCAAGTGAGCTCAACTCCATGATTGCGTTTCGCCCAGGTACGATAGTTGGGCTCATCAGTTAGATGATAGTCATCTAACTTTGAGTTTTTTGTTTATTTTAGGCCAAAATAAGTTCAGGCGAAACTTATACATAATAGCTTTAAAAATTCCGGGGCAACAAACATTTTTCGGGCAAAATATTTTCCATGTGGAACTCATAGAAAGGCTGATTGCGCCATGGTCGGCCGGTGCACACTGAGGTAAAATGCCATAAAAGTAGTTGGCATCAATTTAAACGGTAGAGCTAGGAACCCAAAATTTTGAATTCTTGCGATACTTATTTCAGTACCTTGTTCTTGACCAGCCCAATAAAACGCCTACTTTTGTATTCTGTTGATTTTTCTATACCTACAAAGTGTTTCCGACTTGTCAATACTTTTGAAAATTATTCTTTGATATGTTTTAAGAAAAAAAAAATTGAATATGAAGATTATGAAGGGGGGTCTATTTCCCCATTTTAGTGGGGGTTGCAATTTAATGAAAAATTGACTCAAAATAGAAACAACAAATTAAAAAAAAAAGTTAACAATATATTATATTCTACTTTAGGTTTTATTTAAGCCAGAACTGCATTTAGGAACTGTTTGATTAGCATATTTTTGTGCTAGTGCACAAGTCAGCTTTCTGTCAAAACTTCGTACGTGCATTTTGGAAAATTGTTTAGAAGACAAAAAAGGTAAAAAACAGGTTTAAAAAGTAATAAAATTTAATTTTTAAAAACGGATTGATAGGGCCAAAAAGAACTATGACACAGTTACGAGACATTGATATTTGAATTCAGTGATTTGTTTAAATCTGATATATCGTCGCTCCAAACACGAAGTGGCGTATTTTCAAAAATTGAAATTTTGAGATATTTGGCGTATATTATCTACCGACCGATATTTATCATCACACGAAATTACGTATCTGTATCTCAAACCGTTTTAATTTTTTTAATACTTTAAGCTTTGACGTAATTGCTTTTATATGCTTTACGCAAAATACAAACATACGTATCTACATACGCATACATATCCATACATACTCAAAAATGGTAAATGTTTATGAAAAAACAGCTTCAAACTATTATAATAACCACTTCCTGGAAATAATGGTGAGATTTGTTGAACGTGTTTAGTTAAAGCCTAGTTTACAGTTCATGTGCGCAAAAAAAAAATCTATACAAATATTTTCGCATGTCAAAAATAATTGAGGTGACAGTTTTATGCAAAAAAAAAACTATTGCTGTCACGGAATGTCATGCAAAACAATGGACCGGCAATTGTTTTGCATGCGAAAAAAAGTGTGGTGAATAAAAAACTTTTTTTTGATGGTCGACTTACACTTCCAAAAAAATAAATATATTCACCTCAAGGCATTATTAGCATGCAAATGGTTTTTGCATCCAAAAATATTTATTTTCCTTTTTAAGGCCTATTGTTTATTAATTAAGGGTAAATTAATGACTCAATCGATGGCCTAAGCCAAAGCAAACGTTTTTCGCCTTGAATGTTATTCAATTTGGTGCACAGAATAGGTGGAAAATCGTTTTGAAAATTTTGATTTTTTTTCGCATGGGAACTGTTAACTATGCTTAAAGCTAAGTATAAAGTTCCTTGACGAAAAAAACTACATGTAGGAATTTCTTTTGGAAGCACTTTTTTCGAACAAAAATTGACGTTTGTTTTTTTTTATCGAACTGTGAACTACCAAAAAAAAAACTAATTTTATATTCACCACGAATTATTTGTACAAAATAATGTCACTGACATTCTTTTTCCGAAAAAAAATTGCGTTTGATATTTGTGTTTGCTTTCATAGATCAGTCTCTGAGATTTTTTTTTGGAAACTGTAAACTGACGACGAATAGAAAAAAAATTACACCACTTCATGTCGGCTTTCTGTCAAAACCTCGTAAGTCCTTATCCTTAAATTACACTATAATGTAAATATCGTCGCTCCAAACACGAAGTGGCGTACATAGTGCAAAAACTTAACTTTGCAGTAGAGCCAAAACACAAAATTTCCAAAAACATTTATTAACGGTACCTGCCATATAACGGTTTTTTGATGTTCGGTTTTCTCATTAACAAAACCTTTCTTAGAATATAAATAAAACTGCATACCAAAATTTTGGAAAAAATAAATTTTGGATTTTTAAAAAAAGATTCCAATTTTTTTTTTGAAAATTCAATATTTCAAAAACGAGTTGATGATTTTTTTTTTAATTTGAGTTTTAAATGTATATTAACATATACTCAAAATCGGCATACCAAACTTTTTTTTTTGAAAAATTATACAAAAATTGTATATGTACCTATATAAAAAATTATTTTTTTAAGAAAATGGCTCAAAGGATTTAAAATTTTTTTTTGCTTATATTCACATTGTTTCAAGTTATCAAATGACATACTTTTTTTTTTTTGAGCTCTAAGTTATTTATCAGGCTGTTTATACAATTAAAAGAACGATTTAAATGCTTTACTTTTTCTATAATTACTTGAATATTTTTTAAAGTTCTTAAGTTCCACACAACTTGAACATAAGAGCAAGTACGTGCGATCCAGTCGTGAATTTTATTTTTTTATAAATGTGTAAAAAGCCTACACTATACAGTTAGACTAAGAGCTGGCAGCAAATTTTGTGGGTGAACGCATAACCAAAATATGAGTATGAAGGTTTGTAGGTGTATGCATCTTGATATCGAATACCAAAGTCTGGCAGTTTTTGGCGCCCGTAGAGGGGACGAGGGATTCAAAATAGCGGTTTTTCCATTTGTTGTGTCAAGGGTACAATGACTTCATTTCATTTTTTTAAAATGGGAAATGATGCCCTGTCATTTTCCCTAAGTCCAAAGACTTTATTTTTAATTATCCAATTATCCAAAAATTCTGAAGATATAACCATTTTAGGCACACCATATTAAAAGAAATTTGGAGATTTGAAAAAAAAAAAATAAAAATCAACAAAAAAAAAGTCTCCAAAATAAGGCCGATGAGGTTCGCTTCAAAAGGGGATATCTTGAGTTATATGAATAAGAACATTAAAAAAAAAAGTTTGTTGATAAATGAAAAATGAGGAGCATCATTCCTCATTTTTGATAAATGAATTGAACTGGTCCTACTCATGACACAACAAATGGGAAAACCGCTATTTTCAATCTCTCGTCCCCACTACGGGCGCCAAAAACTGCCAGACTTTGGTATTCGATATCAAGATGCATACACCTACAAACCTTCATACTCATATTTTGGTTATGCGTTCACCCACAAAATTTGCTGCCAGCTCTTAGTCTAACTGTATAGTGTAGGCTTTTTACACATTTATAAAAAAATAAAATTCACGACTGGATCGCACGTACTTGCTCTTATGTTCAAGTTGTGTGGAACTTAAGAACTTTAAAAAATATTCAAGTAATTATAGAAAAAGTAAAGCATTTAAATCGTTCTTTTAATTGTATAAACAGCCTGATAAATAACTTAGAGCTCAAAAAAAAAAAAGTATGTCATTTGATAACTTGAAACAATGTGAATATAAGCAAAAAAAAATTTTAAATCCTTTGAGCCATTTTCTTAAAAAAATAATTTTTTATATAGGTACATATACAATTTTTGTATAATTTTTCAAAAAAAAAAGTTTGGTATGCCGATTTTGAGTATATGTTAATATACATTTAAAACTCAAATTAAAAAAAAAATCATCAACTCGTTTTTGAAATATTGAATTTTCAAAAAAAAAATTGGAATCTTTTTTTAAAAATCCAAAATTTATTTTTTCCAAAATTTTGGTATGCAGTTTTATTTATATTCTAAGAAAGGTTTTGTTAATGAGAAAACCGAACATCAAAAAACCGTTATATGGCAGGTACCGTTAATAAATGTTTTTGGAAATTTTGTGTTTTGGCTCTACTGCAAAGTTAAGTTTTTGCACTATGTACGCCACTTCGTGTTTGGAGCGACGATATTTACATTATAGTGTAATTTAAGGATAAGGACTTACGAGGTTTTGACAGAAAGCCGACATTATGCGTTTAGGAATTCGCCCACTTTTTGCGATGTTGTGTCTTTGGGTAGCCAAATAAGACTGTATGTACATAATAGGTTTGTTCGCTGTTCCCTGCCCCAGGGAAAAAAACTGGGGGCTGCCCGGGTTTTGATTTCACATCGAACACCTCAGTGTTACTTTTGTATGATAAAAATGTTGAGGTGCTTGGATACTATTTTGTGCAGCTTCAAAAATCTTTATGCAAGCACTAGATATACATATATTTTCTTTAGCATTGTATTTATTAATATGTATATAAATTAATAAAAAGTTACAAAATAGTATACAAAATATTTCACATTTATTATTTATATCGTCATAAAAATTCGCAAAGTTAATCCTTTCCCTTTGACATTAAACTTTTACAAACAGCTGATTTAAATTTCGCAGCTCTGATTTCTTTCCCTGAGAAAAAACGTGGGGTGCGTAAGAGCGAGTTCAGTGCTCGCCCCGAACACACATCGAACACAGTGCAAACTGGGGTGAAAAAAGTGTCACATAAAACACATTAGAGCGAGTTCAGGGCGACCCAGTGCGCCCCAGTGCTCACATCGAACAAACCTAATGTCCTAATTGTCTAATATTTTGATATCGCATAATAGCCTATTGAATAGACCGGAAAATGAGAGGTATAAGAGAACAATTACGTGCAAGGGTTTTTATTATTGAATATGTTTGTTTGGCTAATAAGCATGCTTAAAACCAAAAATGTTACTAAATTCACCCATGCGTTTCTGAGAGAATGGTCACACTGGCCACTTTTCAGTATTTTTGGTATAACTCGAAAACTAAGCCGAATTTGACAATTTTACGTTTCATACTTTTTGTTCAAAATTAAATTTTCTATTGGAATTGATAGTTAAAAAAATTTTACGAAAAAATTTAAGCAGGAAAAGTTAACAAAAACCAACTCAAAAAAAAATCAAAAAATCAAGGATATCTAAATTTTTTAATACATTGATCATAACTTTTTTTGAAGGAAAGATAGGTTCAAGACATGCACAGACAAAACAAAGTAGAGACTAAAGGCCTTAATATGGCGTGTTCAAAAATTAATATTTGTTCAAAATTGACAGAGATATTCTCATTCAAACCTTATCATTTTTTATAATTTTTCGCAGTTTTGGCCCGAAAGTCCCTTTTTCGGTACAATATGGCAAATTTCACTTTCGTAAAGATGTTCGAGATAAAAATTTCGATATAATATGACATTAGAACTATAGAGAATTTATAAAAAGGATATACATAAGTTCGCAATTTCGTTGTTCGGCTGTTTTTTAATGCTTTCAGACCTGCAGACCGAACGGCTGGTCCGATTAACATAAGATTTGGTACTAGTTGCTAGGAACGTTAAATTTGTCATAAAGTACCAAAAAATAGGCTTTCGGGCAAAAACTGTGGACAATGATAAGAAATGGTAAAGTTTGTATGGCTATATCTCTGTCAATTTTTAAATAATATGGCTTTTTCAACATGTCATATTAAAGCCATCCAACTCCAGTTTACTTTGTTTATGAATGTCTTGAGCGTATCTTTGCTCCGAAAAAAGTTATGCGCAGTTTAGAAAAAAAAGTTATCCATTTCGATAGAAAATTTAATTCTGAACAAAAAGTAAAATTGTCAAATTCGGCTTAGTTTTCGAGTTATACCAACAATACTGAAAAGTGGCCAGTGTGACCATTCTCTCAGAAACGCATGGGTGAATTTAGTAGCATTTTCGGTTTTAAGCATGCCTATGGGCCAAACAAACATATTCAATAATAAAAACCCTTGCACGTAATTGTTCCTTTTAAAAGGTCTATTCAATAGGCTATAATAAGACAAACGACCAAAAAAACTCAGAGCTCTTCAATTTTTGCCTATGCGTTCAACCACTGTTAGGCAAGAGTACGATAACTAAGGCGCCAAGAAATGATAACGGTTTTTTGTAGAACAATTCAATGCAAGAATTGTTTACTATAGTTAGATTCTTTCCAAGTCGTCCAAAGTGTCTACCAAGAGTATTCTCATGAACATTACTTCCTGGCTCCTTTGAAATCTTATTGCAGTCCCTGCATCTTCTTAATTTTTGTTAATGTTATATCATTAAATTCACGTGACTAATGTCTGTACGTCATAGATAAATACGTACGAGTATTGTAAATACATATATGTTTATTTTTTTACTATAAATGATTGCAACTTATAAAATACATAGTTAAAAGGTTTATGGAATGTAATGATATTACATAACATATATTGCTGTTACAGTTCCTTTAATTAAAAAAAACTTTACAAACTAAGTTTATTTATTGTTATTCACATTTTAGCTAGTAGGGAAGTCAATTTACAACTTAAGACTAATATTCCACACATTTTGGCCTACATACGGGGTTATTTAATGCTTTTACTGGGTTTATCGTTTTTTTTTTCTGTAAACAAAGAATAGATGATTTATTTAACTATATTTTATTTATTTAATTTAAACTTACATAACTTTATATACTTGTTAGCGTATCCAATTGTCTCTTCATTTCAGTAAACAAATGTTTAATAATACTAGTAAGTTTAAGAAAAAACATAAACACTTCAGAACCTAAATTTTAAAATAAATTAAAAAGGATAATCTCACAGTGTAGCGACAAATTCGACGAACCTTATGTTCCTACTAAATGCCTTTGGTAAGTTTTCTTCTACTTTTATATCCTTTTAAAAAAGCACCCCTGATCCATCAATGAGATTTAAATTGAATTTCATACTCAATAGTCTGTAGGGCTGTAAAAGTAACGACAATATGAGTACCCGCATGTTTACGTTACTTTTGGTTCGAGTACTCGTTACTTTGGTATTGTTACTCGTTACTCTCGTTACTTTCGTTATATTGGTATGTAGATACCCTGAAAATCGAAAAGGCATTTCGCATTTCGGATTTTTTATTGTAACGATACGAATATGATTATGTATTTGTATGTGGTTCGGACTAGTTCGGACTACATAACAACTAAGGAGAATGATAAAATATGATTCCTTCTCTCATGGTTTCAATGTAATCGACACAGGTGATAGTTGAGACATACCTATGTAACTAAAAAGAAAAAATATTTTCAAAATACCTAGGGTGATTTACAAAAAATTTTAACATTTTTCAACTTCGTTGTTCTTTCAGTGATTTCAATGAATTAGAAATGAAGAGGTGATAGCTGAAACAGAATTTCAACAAAAAACATGTTTTCAAAACAGGGTGTTTCAAAAATATGTATGTCAATAATTTACAACTTCGATGTTATTTGAGTGATTTCAATGAAATTGACACAGTACACATTGATAACTGAGACAGAATTAAAAAGAACAATATTTTCAAAACAGGGTTTTTCACAAAGAAATTCAACATTTTTCAACTTCGTTGTTCCTTCAATGATTTCAATGAATTTGACACAGGTGATAGCTGAGATAGAATTTCAACAGACAAATATATTTTCAAAACAGGGTGTTTCAAAAATATTTCTACGATGACCGTCACGACGATGACGATGGCCATGACGATGACGGGCAGGACGGGCATGACGGCCGGCCGGCGGCGTCGATGACTATGTTACGGCGGGCATCATATCGCAGGCAGGTCTTGGCTCATGGGAACTGGGATAGATTTTCTGGAGGTTGGTCTGGAACTGGGGCAAAGGATATCTACATTTTTTTTGAAAAATTTATTGAAAAAAACGTAAATTTTTTTTTACTAAATTTTATAAAAAAAGAACTTTTTTTGTAAATTTGTTTACAAATTTGAAAAAAAATTGCTTTTGCACCAAATGTATTCTTAAGATAAATTTGCATTTTAAAAGTCGCTAACCCAGCGGCTCCATTGGCAATATTTGAGGCAGTTAATTGCCTCACTCATTGCTATTGTCTTTAATAATGCAAATGGAGACGCTTGTCAATGGCAATATTGCCCAGAAGATGAGAGGCAATTATTGATTTCCATCGTCAAGGCAATTAATTGAGGAAAAATGGGGTTCTCCGTGTTTGTGAATGGCTTCTTTATTGATTTTTTCAATTAAATCGTAGAATATATGTACGTACGCACATAACAAAATATAGTGAATTAAAATTAAATTTTATTAAAAACGGGATTTGAACAGCATTTGACTGCATTTGAAGTCAAATTCTTCTATACCCACATTTTATAATTGAAATTGCCTGGTAATGAAAATGCCCACCCAAGCAATAAATTGCCATTCCTATTTCAATTGCCTCAAAAATTGCCAATGGAGCCACAGCGTAAGACGCTTATAGTTAAGCCGAAAATCAAGGACAAAGGTGTCAACTTTGATGTTTCTAGGACGTTTAGTTAAGTCGCAAACCGTGTTTAAAGATTTCTCAAAAAAAAAAAGAATTCATTCCTATTTACAAATTTTTTTTTTTAAAAAGTTGAGAAAGTTTAGTAGCAAAACTGAATATATTTTTATGAAAGTTTAGGAAAAAACTGTTTTTACCAACTTATTTTTTGATTTTTTAGAACTTCTTAGAACACGAATATGCATTTTATAAGTAACTAAGACGCTTAGGTCAGCCGCAAATCAAGTTACAGGATGTCAACTTTGATGCCTCTAGGACGCTTAGTTTAGCCGCAAATCGCGTTTAAAGATAAAAGTCGAGTTTTTGTATAATGCGATGCAGCAATTGAGCGCCAATGCCAATTTTTCTTGAGCAATAGTACCTTCGGTGGCGAATAAACATGAATAAACAGTGAGGTATGTATGGGGGGGGGGCATGCTACCCCCCTGCTTGGGCTCACTATAGGATTTGGGGTGGGTGCAAGACTGGGTGTACGCAAACTTTCTTTTGCATTGAAGTCGCCAGGATGCTTAGTTTAGTCGCTAATCAAGTTTAAAGGTGTCAACTTTGATGCTTCTAGGACGCTTAGTTTAGCCGCAAATCGCGTTTAAAGATAAAAGTCAATTTTTTATATAATGCGATGCATCATTTGAAAGCTGGCACTCCTTAGATTATGAATATGATGCTTATAGCGAGTTTCTTTGCTAAGTTTTCTTGACATTTCGTGGCCTGCTTCGCGGGTTCTCAGGATTTTTACCCTCCTTCTTGGGTCATCTGTCCCGCTCACGCAACTCCGTTGGTCCGCTTCGGGTATTCAAAGTCGTCTGGCGAGCACCAATGTCAAGTTTTCTTGAGCAACAGTACCTTGCTTGGTCCGCTTCGCTGGTTCTCAGGATTTCAACCCTCCTCTTTGGGTCCTCTGTCCCGCTTACGCAACTCCGTTGCTCCGCTCCGGGTATTTAAAGTCGTCTGGCAGGCGCCAATGTCTAGTTTTCTTAAGCAACAGTACCTATCATTCATATTTCGAAAAAAATTAAAAAACGAAAAAAAGCTGAGAAAAGTTTAGTTTTTTCATTGAAATTTTCTTCAAAAAAATTTGTTTTTTCTATTTAAAAAAAAAAAAAAAGTCGAAAAAGTTAATATTTTTCCATAAAAAAAATTAGAAAAAAAAAGTAGATTTTTTTTCTAAATTTCTCAAAAAAAGTATATTTTTATAAATTTTTGAAAAAAAAAAATTCCCACCTCTGTCCAGAATCCAGACCACCTCACAAGTCTAGACCACCTCACACCAAATTTCCCGATCCCGACTCCCACCAAACAGAAACCTACCCCCTTTCATATTCATTTCAGTTAAAATTTTTCATATCCATACTCAAAAGCAAAACAACAAGAGGAAAAGGAAACGTTACTCTAGTGTCTTTCTGCCTGTGTCTAGTTAGTTGGTATATGGTATGTCTATGTAGTATGTATAATGTAGTACGTTTGATATCGGTATAAGAACAGTTTTGCTTGATACGCCATTTCAAATTCATTCCGTACGTGCGACGAGTCCGAGTGATACGATATCCGATATAGTACTTTTTGTATTGTATTGAAAAAGTAACGAAACATACGAGTAACGAGATTATTTAGGTAGTAACGTTTCGTTACTCGGTATCGAAGTGAATACCCGTATATTAGTAACGAATACATACGATTCGTTACAGCTCTAATAGTCTGGATTTAATTTTCTTATCGCACATGTGCACTGTTTGGATGTTATATCAAAAAATGTTTTGCTTCTAGCATCCTTTTAAAAGCCACCCACATAATAATAATAATTTATTATCAATTATTATTTGTTTTTACTTACTCGCAAGCATTTTTTCTTTCTTAAGATATGGCCAGTAAATAAATATTTTATAATTTGTTTTAACGTTAAAATAAGTCAGGGTAACTATTATGACAAAAAAAACAAAAGCTGCACATTAAAATTAAACAGGAAACGCAATGATAAGCATTTTTGTCAATATGGGAGGAGGGGGTGGTTGTGGACAAATTTTATTAATCTTTAATATTTGTTTACAGTAAGACTTTAAATCAACACTTGCTTTTACCATCTGATACACCAAGACTTCCCCTAAATTTTCACTTAACATAAACTTAGTATGGCTTCAAGTTTTAACGTTTTCCATAATTCCATCAACAAGCCTTTTCTGTCCCCATGCCCCCCATCGAGAAGTGGATAAGGACGCAGACCAAAATTAATGGGGTGGAAGTGGACAGCTAAAAAAGTAAACGATAAATAATAAAAAAACTCACTCAAAATATTTTAAAAACTTTTTTTAATATTCTTAAATGAAAATTTTTATCCCATATTGTAGTTTTTGAAACCAACAGGAAATTAAAAAAATGATTGAGAACGTGAGGCTCCAGGCATATTCGTATAGCATTTGGCAGTTTTGTTGCTATTTGGTTTCTATCGATAAAACTTTCATCTGGGCTCTCCGGAAAAACAAAACTATTTCCTCCCGCTGCACATTTTTTCATAAATCTGACTAAGAACTCACCAGACTCGATTATTTTCTTCATGACTACTCCCACAAAGAACTTAGGAATCTTTTTGCCATACATTTTTACAAGGACATAGTCACCTTCTTCAATTGCTTCTGGCGGACCAATTTCCAATGGGTCAATTTCTTCCACTGAGATGTCCCGGCCTTGGTCCGAGTCAATAGCCGCGTTTTATTATCGCTCATAACCCATATGGTTCACCTCGTGAAAATAAAACGATGTGGGTTAGTGCAAAAGCAGTGCTGTATATCAGTCTCTTTTTTTCTTATGTTTATTTGTTTTTCATGTAAGCACTTGTCTCTTTTCCTCTCTATTCCTTATACTGCTGACAAATCGCTGACATCCATTCACAATGGTAAATAGCCCTCTGCCGGCCGGAGTGAAAACCTCTATCTGGGTTATTGAAATTAACCTCGATAGAAACCTAGATCCCATGTTGTTTTTGTAATACATGTTAAAAGATAACCTCGACCCAGACCCAGAGATAATAAAACGCAGCTAATGTAACTTACTTCCTCCTCGTCATCTTCGGATGATGATGGATCTACCAAAATTTTTAATTTTTGTACTGTTCTGTTTTGTTTTCCTTTTTCCTTAAGCAGCTGTTTTCTTTCCTTCTCAGCTCATTCTTCTAATATTCGATCCTTTTCTGGAGTGCTGGTCAAAATTGAGGAACACTTTTTCTTTCGGCCCCTTCTTGTTGGACCCCTTTTCAAAGCTTTTGGGTACGGCCGCACTTGTTGTGGTGTTATTGGTTGGCAGTTTGTATCTCCTGATTCAGTCCTCTTATTTTCACTTGTTGGTGCTCCTTTTTCGGCAATATTTGTGCCGTTTTCGATGTTCTTTTTATTTGTAGGTGGTAATTCTTCGGCAATATTGGTGCCATTTTCGATCGATATGTCAGTGACAGACGCTGGTAGAGATTCTTCATCGCTGAAAACATTTTCGTTTAGTGAAAAGCATCCAGATTTTTTGAATCCAGATAAAATGTTTTTGCGAGAAAATGCTTCTTGGAATGGTTCGCAAGAAAGTCTGGCAGTATCAGAAATAGAAATAGCTTTCCCCGGATGTTTTGCTGACCATGTGTTAAAGGTGGCTCTTAAACGTGATTTGAACGGCCCGAAAACTTCAACGTCAAGAGGCTGTGGCCTATGGGTGGTATGAGGTGGAAATGTTAGCAAAACGAGTCCATTTTGACGACAGCATCCCTAATTCCATTGAGCAGTGAGTCTCGTGGTTGTCGAGAAGTACAAGCACCGGTTTTTCCTTAGATGCATGAGTGTACTTTTGTATATGATGGGCTACTTTGACAAATGATTCGCTGTTCATCCAACCACTTTGAACTGCTAAGCCGAGACTATCCTCCGGTGCTCCTACCAAAAAGCTTTCTTTGAAAAACACCCTTGGAAATATATAGACAGGGGGGATAGCATTCCCATTTGCTGTGACAACCTGTTTCCCACGCTCTGCACTCACTGCCTGGCCAACTTGCTTGCATCCTGTCCTAGCAACAATTCTTGGCGCTTGCAAGATCGTGCTTATACCAGATTTGTCTACATTTACGATTCATTCTCCGGTGAAATTCCACTGCGCTTGAACTTCTTTTAAATTTTTATAGAAGCTTTTTACATTATTCTCATTGAAGCTCATATTTCTGGCTATCGAAGTGTTTTCTGGCTTACGCAAAGAAAGTGTTGGATGCCGCTTCATGAATGCCTGCATCCAATCAACTCCAGCAATCTTATTGGCTTGCCAAGGTGCTCGGGTTCGCCGTCCAAGTTTTGTTGCATAGTCAAAAGAGAGTCGACGAATCTGATGAAAGCTCAGACCGTATTGAAGCCGTGAGCAGTGAAGATATTCTTCTAATAATCCCTCCTCTTCGTTCGTAAATACTTGATTGTTTGTGTATTTTGATATAAATTTATAAGACGGCGGCTCGATCTCCATACACAGAGGGTCAGACTTTTGGATACGTTTATGCAACATGGACTTGCTAAGCCCATATCGCTCTGCGACTTGGCGTATTGATCCAATACCATTTTTAAAGTCTGCAATGGCTCGAGCAACGGTATTTTCAATAATTAAAGCCCTATTTTGTTGTCGTGTTCCGACCATTATTAGTCTGAAACAAATACGATGTCTCCTTATTTAAAGATGTTTAAAAAAAAACAGGCTGGGGTGGATGTGGAAACTGTCCCAATCGACCCCATACAGTGTGTCCACATTCACCCCGCAAGCACTTTTGGTAAAGAAATAAATGTATTTCTTAGAAAACCTTCTATTTAATTTAACAAAACAATGATCACCAATGTTTTCAAAATACTTTTATAATATCAAAAATACTTACCTGCATTTATTTCTGCACTTATTAAAAAAAAATATCTGCGAATTTCTGAGAAAGAATAATTTTACTTTTATAGCGAAAATCACGAGTCTACCTGTAACAATTTTTCCAACAGACTGACAGATTTGAAAACTTTAAGGTTCATTCCTAATTGAAAAAGACAATGGATGGCATCGTTGCCATATTCAAATTTTCAACGAGTGCTCTGGAAATGCCGATGTCCACATCCACCCCTGTCCACATCCTTCCCTTCCTCCCCTATATATTATTATTTCCTGTAGTAAGGCTTGAGATGAGGTGAATTATAAAATTCATACGAAATTATTTTGAGTGTCGTGGACTGGCATGCTGGCTATGTGCTCGGCTCGAGCTCGCCGGAAATGGGTGGGAACTTGTCCACTCGACCCAAATCTCACCTACCACAAAAACATAAATCATGCCAAAAAGAAAAATAATTTATATCAATTGAAGATTGATATAAATGAAAACCGGACGGACATTTACCACTAGAGGGCGCTGAAGATGTTATTTCAGCTCGACCTGACCCACCCTACCTTGGAAGTTTTCGGCCTGAGTTTAAACTTCCCCTTTCACTTCGCTTACCTTATTTTCCAGCTCAGTTCATTCTCACCGATTTGTTTTAGTCGCCGTCCACATCCCCTGAAAATATAATTCTTATCCAGCCATCAAGCTATACGCTTGAATAAAAAACATAAATTCAACCATATCGGTGCAATTTACAAACAAATTTTATTAAACATGAACAAAATAATTAAATGTATATAAACAAAATAAGCATGGGTGGCAACCCTGCACCAAAGAAAAACAAATTAAATATTACCATTGGAATGAAAATAACAACAAAAAAAGGAAAAATGAAAAATTAAGTTTTTAGGAATTTTTTTTGTATAATGCTAAAGGCGGTATTTACCCAGCTTCACCTTTTCAACAATAACCAAATAATATAATATCAAAAAAAGTTATTTGAAGTATTTCAAATCCTATCAGCAAACCCTACCTGTATCGAGCTCAATTTAAGGGGAGAGTTTCTGATATGAACGAAAAGGGGAATTTACGCTATCTCTAAAGGGAAACTAAGTTAATTTTCCGCAGATGAAATAAACCAAGAAAATTCCTAATTACTTTTACACAAATAAAAGACTCTGGTTACGAAATTAAATTCCCAAACAAAACAAAAAGATTACAAAGAAAATTATTGCCCCGAGCAAAAAAAATATATTAATTTTTTTGATTTACTTTACATATAATTCACTGAATTCCGGAACAGAGATTTACATGTACATAGATAACGTATACAATGCATACACATATATATATAGGCGTGCATTTATATATACTTATTAAGTATGATATATGTATCGCACTTTTTATATATATATAGTATTTATTATATATGACTAAGGTAGTAAACGATTTTTTTGATTTCTTTAATTTAAATATTTAACATTAAATATAATAAAAGAAGTTTCAAAATCGAAGATTCATATTTTCTTGGAAGAATCTATCCGCAAACATTTCCAATAAAGGACCTTTAGAATAAAAGGGGGTGGGCGATCCCGACTTCTGGATATGGTCGTCGGTGATCGCCAAACTGCTTTGCACCCGATTAGTATAAATATATTTGTTTAAAAAAATTTTAATTTTGGGCGATTTTCCACTCGCCTATAGTTGCAGGTGATATGTAGGTATAGTAATTAGCTGGTAAGTATGTATGTAGATACTTCTGTTTTCGTTTAATTTTTGTTTAATTTCTATGTTTTAAGTTTAATTACATAGTAGGATTCGTTTTGTGTTTTTTTTTTTTTAAATTTGTTCTTTGTTTCATTTGAATTTAGTTCATAAGTTTGAACTGTATTCTTATTTAAAAATCACTTAACCTACGTTGCCGTCTGGAGCGCGCGGCGGTTACTACAACTATGATTGTAATATGGTTATAGAATGCAATTTCGATTTAATTCTATCCGTTCCACAAACCCTCTCTATTCAACGGATTAATCGAATCATTTCAACCACCAATCAAATTGATTCGCACTCACAACAGGCGATTGAATAAAAAAAAACAATTAATTACATTTCTTAACATAGTTATAACATAAGTTAAGAAATGGAACGATTGTTATAAGTGCCATCTAACATTTCATCATTTAAACGAAACATATGAAGATCGGCCATAATTAATTTTCGGGCAGTGCGAATAGAGTACGAACCCATATCCCAAACATGAGACAAATATACATGTGAGCAAGAAAATAGCAAAAAAAACATAATCAAAACAAACTCCAACGGCAGTGAAAAATAAGGAAAATAATAAATGTGTGGAGACACAAAAATAAGGAAATCAATAAGTTAATAAAATCAGGTAAGCAAAAACAAAAACAATGAAGTTGAAATCTTTATCTTACTAATAAATAAATATTTACTTTCAGAGAAGACAACAAAAAAAAACTTCCTATAGCCCAGGGGTGCATGTTATCCATTGGGTGAAGCTCACCAACAAAAAAAATAATATGTAAGGAGGTAGGTAAATTCTATTAAGGATTTTATTGTTAGGAGATTTTATTAATTGCTATCAATCATGTTATAATGTTCCATTACCTTTTTTCTATAATTTGTAGTGAAAGCAGTCTACGAGTAGTATACCCAAGCGGGGTACATACAGGAAAGGAAGGTGGAACTCATGTAGGTAGGTATTCGTTATATAAAAAAAATCAAAACAACTAATCATTTCTTCTTATAATCTTCTTCTTACAGGTGTCCACAACAAAACTCTGGACTTGAGGAGGATTACTTCACCGACGCAGGTACAGTGAAAAGACACTATTGTGATTAAAAATGTATTTCCTAATCAAAATCTCGTCGTGACATCAGCAAACAGCAACTATTTAAAAGTTATATAAGATGACAGATTAAGTACATAATTAGTTGGCATAGCTCCCTTGTGGGATTTAAAGTTGTAATGGAATAAAACAAAATAAATATAATATCGATTACGGAAGGATGTTCAACTCATTCAGATCATGGATTATTGTTAAAGGGTGGTTTTAGGTTAAGCGTATTCATGTTTTAAATTCCCATAAATAATGTGGGGAAGAACCCACGCTAGCCGGGAAATATGTTTTTCTTTAGGTATGCAATGCATATAATATTTTGAAATGGTGTTCCTCTCATCTTTTTGCATTTACTTTGCCAGACAGACAATATTTGTATGTACCTACCCGGATTATGTATTTAAAAAGCTGAATTGAGTTCATAACCCCTAATTTATACATAATTTGGGATTATTAAATAATATGTATGCATGTATGTACCTAGGGGATATTGATATCCCTAAACTAAAGTTGTATAATCAAATTGATTAGGTATGAAAATCAATAAGCGATGGAATTAATAAATTCAATTTTTCTGGGTATCCAATATAAATGGGTAATAACGCAAAAAAAAAAACAAAAGCAAAAAAAATAAAACAAAGAAATAAAGTAAAGGTGTATACATACATAGGTGAATAAATACAAAATTTAAATGAGCTTTTCAAACAAAATTTAACTTAATAGTTGGTTCCGTGATTATTAAAAAAAAACTAGACGCTTTTAAGAAAACTATTAATCAAATTTACAAATTGATGGATGAATAAATAAATCAATACGTAAACAATTAAATATTAATAAATAAAAATATTACAAAAAGAATAAATAAATCAATAAGATATGCATTACCTTAAAAAAAGGGATAAATGCATTAACTAACAAAATAACGACAAAAAATATAAATGAATCAATGACTAGATAAAAAAAAATTGATAAATAAGTAGGTAATTGTGTAAATATATTAGCCTATGAATAAATTGAAAATTAAGTAAATTGCCAGATATGTACGTATGTAAGTTAACACAAAAAAAATAAATGAAGAGTAATTAATTAAACAAGTAAGCAAAAAGAAAAGGATTAATTAAATAGCACATGAAAAGAGAGGTAAATAAATAAATTTGAGAATTGTGAACAGGTTAATAAGTAAATAAACAAAGGAATTGAAAGTGTGTTAAATAAATATTTACGACTAATAGATAAGCGTACAAACAAATTGTGCAATAAATAAATAAATAAATCAACAGTAAAAAAAAAGTGAGTAGATAAATAAATTAACACAAAAAGTAAATACATTAATAGATAAAGTAAATAAATAAATAATGAATAAATTAACATGTAAAAATAATAAATAAACTGATAAATTATTTAAGAAAAAGGAAATAAATAAATTGATAAATAACGAAATAAATAATTTAAAACTAACTTAACTCTAAAATAAATACCTAATTATAATATCACAGTGCTTTATTAATTCCCTTTGTTTCAAAGTAGACATGAAACGAAAAGAAGATATCACAGGTCGAAAGGACTTCACTGGATTTAATAAATTAACAAAAAAGAAACAAAAACAAATGCACTAATATGGCAACACATAAATAAATATTACATAATGTATTTGAAAAGATTGGATACCAAAACAAATTGTGGTGAGACATAGTCTCAAGTTCCTAGTTTACAAAAAAAATTAATAAATAACAAAAAAATGTAATAAATAAATAAATAACAAAAATAAATTAATTAATAAATAACAAAAAGAAATTATTAATAAATAATAAAAAAGAAAACTTGAGTTTCATAAACTAATGCAAAAAAAAAATGGGATTAGAAAGAAAAAGTATAAAGGAAAATAATTACGAAAATGAATTGAATAACAGAATGTTGCCATAACAAGAAACAAAAATATCAATGAGTCATGTGGACTGTAATGCAATAATAAATAATTAATAAATTAACTTGAAATAACCTGCGATCGTAATAAATAAATAAAAGATATGAAGGCTATATATGAATAATATATTTGAAATAAAAAAAAACTTAAGCTATACAAAAAGTATAATAATCTATCTCGAGCTTCGTATAAACCCTTCCTACGATTTGAGATATATCTGATCATTTCAAAATCGGATTTTGAGTATCTTCGTTGAAGCTTACTCGTGTTATAACATAATATTGGCCATTCTGGTATGAGTTTTGACTTTGAAAACGCTATATGAACACGAGTACTTTTTCTTAAATGCAAATTCACATCATCATGATATGAATTCTTTGAACTTTGGAAATCTTTAGAGTATCCAACATTCGATTTCAGTTTAGAACATTTTGTTTGTTGGTGGAAATTTTGCTCTGAATATTTTATTTTCTGTTGTTGTTGCTGTTTAGGATAATTTTGACAAAAAGGTATTTCGATATCATTTTCATTGGAGTTTAAAATTGACTCGGGTTTAATATTTTCCTGTGCGGGATTTATCACAGAATTTATTTCACCTAAAAACTCTACAAAACTGTCTTTTATGGATTTTTGTAAGGTTTCAGAAATAGTTGTGCTAATCGAAGCTGCATACGACGAAAAAGCGTTGACAATGGCCAAATTAATATAGGCTTTGATATCAGCTGGTATTGATTCAAAGTTATTGTTATTTACAGGTATGTCCATTTTGAACGTTATTTAATAAAAAAAATATTTGTTGTGTTGATCTTGTGTGTATGTACGAGAATATTATGTATATAAATTAAGTATTCGTAAATTATGTTTTAGAAAAAAAAACTAAATATTTTCCAAAACACAAAAAATAGTATTATAACTAATGTTTTATTTTGTGTTTTATTTATTTATTTAATTTTTTATTTTTTTTATTATTATTATTATTATTTTTGTGATTATGTCATTTCGGGATGCTTCGGGCAACTTTTTCGGTGAAAGTGATTTTGTCGAAGCATGAACTGAGCTGAAGGGGTAAGTATTTTATGATATTGAAAGACTGTCAGACGGACTTATTTTGAAAAATTCCCTCTGAGTGATAAATATAGTTACACAGAAAAACGTTAACGTAGGACGAAATCGTTGTTATCAGTTTACTTCCGCAATTCTAGTCTAGTCTGAGACCTTGCTAGAAGACATGAAGTATTTTGATAAACAACACACATAAGTATAAGAGAAACTCTAGAAAAGAAAATTGTGCAACAGTTGCGACACTTCGTCATCTAACTGGCCACAATTCTTTGTCGGAAAAACGAGACAGAGGAGAGAAAATTGAAAAATGAGAAAGATAGAAAAGTTAAATATGTACACTTAAGGGATAGGTAAACACAAGACAAAACATAGTTTAACTGTCGTCGTCATCATCTTCTTGTTATCTCGTCGCAAATGAAAGTGGTATGTCTGAGACTTTCCCGATCATGACATACGAGTTGCCGAAGATGATGACGAAGACAATTAGGGGATATTAAAATTAGGAAAAAGGTAAACAAAAACAAAGACTCACGTTGCGGGCGCCATTTGTAGTAAGGCTTGAGATGAGGTGAATTATAAAATTCATACGAAATTATTTTGAGTGTCGTGGACTGGCATGCTGGCTATGTGCTCGGCTCGAGCTCGCCGGAAATGGGTGGGAACTTGTCCACTCGACCCAAATCTCACCTACCACAAAAACATAAATCATGCCAAAAAGAAAAATAATTTATATCAATTGAAGATTGATATAAATGAAAACCGGACGGACATTTACCACTAGAGGGCGCTGAAGATGTTATTTCAGCTCGACCTGACCCACCCTACCTTGGAAGTTTTCGGCCTGAGTTTAAACTTCCCCTTTCACTTCGCTTACCTTATTTTCCAGCTCAGTTCATTCTCACCGATTTGTTTTAGTCGCCGTCCACATCCCCTGAAAATATAATTCTTATCCAGCCATCAAGCTATACGCTTGAATAAAAAACATAAATTCAACCATATCGGTGCAATTTACAAACAAATTTTATTAAACATGAACAAAATAATTAAATGTATATAAACAAAATAAGCATGGGTGGCAACCCTGCACCAAAGAAAAACAAATTAAATATTACCATTGGAATGAAAATAACAACAAAAAAAGGAAAAATGAAAAATTAAGTTTTTAGGAATTTTTTTTGTATAATGCTAAAGGCGGTATTTACCCAGCTTCACCTTTTCAACAATAACCAAATAATATAATATCAAAAAAAGTTATTTGAAGTATTTCAAATCCTATCAGCAAACCCTACCTGTATCGAGCTCAATTTAAGGGGAGAGTTTCTGATATGAACGAAAAGGGGAATTTACGCTATCTCTAAAGGGAAACTAAGTTAATTTTCCGCAGATGAAATAAACCAAGAAAATTCCTAATTACTTTTACACAAATAAAAGACTCTGGTTACGAAATTAAATTCCCAAACAAAACAAAAAGATTACAAAGAAAATTATTGCCCCGAGCAAAAAAAATATATTAATTTTTTTGATTTACTTTACATATAATTCACTGAATTCCGGAACAGAGATTTACATGTACATAGATAACGTATACAATGCATACACATATATATATAGGCGTGCATTTATATATACTTATTAAGTATGATATATGTATCGCACTTTTTATATATATATAGTATTTATTATATATGACTAAGGTAGTAAACGATTTTTTTGATTTCTTTAATTTAAATATTTAACATTAAATATAATAAAAGAAGTTTCAAAATCGAAGATTCATATTTTCTTGGAAGAATCTATCCGCAAACATTTCCAATAAAGGACCTTTAGAATAAAAGGGGGTGGGCGATCCCGACTTCTGGATATGGTCGTCGGTGATCGCCAAACTGCTTTGCACCCGATTAGTATAAATATATTTGTTTAAAAAAATTTTAATTTTGGGCGATTTTCCACTCGCCTATAGTTGCAGGTGATATGTAGGTATAGTAATTAGCTGGTAAGTATGTATGTAGATACTTCTGTTTTCGTTTAATTTTTGTTTAATTTCTATGTTTTAAGTTTAATTACATAGTAGGATTCGTTTTGTGTTTTTTTTTTTTTAAATTTGTTCTTTGTTTCATTTGAATTTAGTTCATAAGTTTGAACTGTATTCTTATTTAAAAATCACTTAACCTACGTTGCCGTCTGGAGCGCGCGGCGGTTACTACAACTATGATTGTAATATGGTTATAGAATGCAATTTCGATTTAATTCTATCCGTTCCACAAACCCTCTCTATTCAACGGATTAATCGAATCATTTCAACCACCAATCAAATTGATTCGCACTCACAACAGGCGATTGAATAAAAAAAAACAATTAATTACATTTCTTAACATAGTTATAACATAAGTTAAGAAATGGAACGATTGTTATAAGTGCCATCTAACATTTCATCATTTAAACGAAACATATGAAGATCGGCCATAATTAATTTTCGGGCAGTGCGAATAGAGTACGAACCCATATCCCAAACATGAGACAAATATACATGTGAGCAAGAAAATAGCAAAAAAAACATAATCAAAACAAACTCCAACGGCAGTGAAAAATAAGGAAAATAATAAATGTGTGGAGACACAAAAATAAGGAAATCAATAAGTTAATAAAATCAGGTAAGCAAAAACAAAAACAATGAAGTTGAAATCTTTATCTTACTAATAAATAAATATTTACTTTCAGAGAAGACAACAAAAAAAAACTTCCTATAGCCCAGGGGTGCATGTTATCCATTGGGTGAAGCTCACCAACAAAAAAAATAATATGTAAGGAGGTAGGTAAATTCTATTAAGGATTTTATTGTTAGGAGATTTTATTAATTGCTATCAATCATGTTATAATGTTCCATTACCTTTTTTCTATAATTTGTAGTGAAAGCAGTCTACGAGTAGTATACCCAAGCGGGGTACATACAGGAAAGGAAGGTGGAACTCATGTAGGTAGGTATTCGTTATATAAAAAAAATCAAAACAACTAATCATTTCTTCTTATAATCTTCTTCTTACAGGTGTCCACAACATTCCACAAAAAATTATGCCAAAACAAGACCATGTGATTGCATTTTTGGACAATATCGTATGTGTTTCTTTTAAGGTACATAAATCTTCTCATTGTAAAACGAATATTTAGGGTCGTAGTCTGTAGGTGTAGAATGGCTGCCATCCTGAAAAAGCGGTAGGTTATGTTTTGATTTAATAGGGTTTTCTTTTGGTAAATTCAGATTTTGATCTGAAAATTGATTTTTTTTCGTCGTGAATGGTACCTATACGATTTCAGATTGATTTTTCTTTTTCATTCTATTGGTTTATAATTTGTGTCTGTAAAGTTGTAGCGGTCCAGACTTGTCAAACTGATGGCTGTCAATTGAACCACCAGTTGGAAGAAGGGAATAAATCCCAAAATTTCCAAAAATGACTTTTTGATGCAAATGTCTTCTCTATACGTAGACACATCTGTTAGGTCTAAGAAAATAGTAAAAACTATTTTCATTGTAGAAATGTTGGGGGTTTTAAAAAGCATTAGTTGGAAGAAGGAAACAAATCCCGGATTTATTTCCTTCTTCCAACTGATTATTTTATTTTTGTTTTAACATAGCTCTTGAATTAGTTTATCTACTCAGTTTTATGTCGCTACAAAGCAAATAGTTATTGAACTGGTGGGTTACAAATCACGTTTTAGCACTTTTGAGTTATTGAATCACAGATTGATGTATCAGCGCAGTTAACTCAACTAGTTAACATAGATAAGACATCGTCCCCTCAGAAGCAAAGTGGCTTATCTCAAAATCTTAAGTTTTTCAGAAAATAGATTTGAAATGGTGTGGTAAAGCTTAAAAAAAAAAAAAAAAAAAAAAAAAAAGAGGGACACTTATATGTCGTTTTGCACGCAAATATTCAATAACAATTTTGTATTTTTTTTTCTGTATACCTACTTAATCAATATCGTTATTTTCAGTTCTATTGGAACATAAAACGATATGGTCCATGTTTGAAATAACAGACAAAAACTAATATATTATTGAACACACTATTTTTTTGAAGTTATTATTTATTTATTTTATTTTTATTTTATATTTGAAAAATGAAAACTTTTTCTGTAAAATTTCTATTTTATTTTTAAGTTAAAATTTTCAGTTGGAAGAAGGAAATAAATCCAAGCTTTTTAACACGGTTTATCTAGCTACTAGGAAGCGATAGAAAAAGAAAATATATCTCATGCGAATCAAAACAAAGAGAACTTTATTTTATCCATACATGAAAAATCTGAGAACCGTCAAATAAAGAAGTTATTCAGTTTTTTGCATTTCCCCAACAGTTAGCTCTGATGGATTTATTCCCTTCTTCCAACTGGTGATTCAATTGTTCTGGTATGTAATGGTGTTATGACCTTTTCGATTGGGGACAGAATGACAGTTCTTGTTCTGAAAAGAAAAGAAAATTGTTTTTGATTTCAGAATCGAAATGAGAAGCGTTCACACGTATCGAATCGGTGTTCCGGATTGCCAATCGAAAGGCCATTAGTAATAGAGGGGTAAATCTGCTGAAAAATCCAGATTTGCAAAATTGATTCCCGGTCAAAAAAAAAGTTTTTTTTGCCCATGGATGTATTGTATTGTACGTATATGTATGTAATTTAGGTGGTCGTTTTAATGTTTTTTTTTTAAATTTTATTATTTGGATGGGCCAAAATCAGCTCAAATGAAGAAAAAAAAATCCCTAATTTTTTCGGATTTTTATTTTCATCCCCTAAAGTCGCTGTAAGGGTAAATTAAATTTCTCCTTTTTTTAAATTCGCGTAAAATCTGCCGAAATATTCAGAGCATGTGGGTGAGAAATATACATGAACGAAATCCTACATCCTTTGAATAAACAATTTCAGCAAAATCTGTTTTCAAACCTATAATAAAAAAAAATAATTATAACTTTTCTTCAAAATGTTGAGTTTGAAACAATATTTTGCCAAAACTGTTCATCAAAAAAACTTAATTGAAAAATAAGCCGTAAGAATGGACTTCTGGTATTAGATTACTGTAAGTATTCCCGTTGTTTTATAATTATTTTTTTTCTATTCTATATGCAAATATTTTATTAAATTGCCCCTCCCGTCCAAGCGGGGGGAGATATTACCCCCCTCCAGCAGGATTTTTTTCTTGTCTAGTTCCCACCTACAAGCTCTGAATTTTTTTGGTAGATCTTACGCGAATTTTCTAGTATGGAAAAAAAAGGGGAAATTTAATTTACCCCTACAGCGACTATATATGGGATAAAAAAAAATCTGAAAAAATTAGGGAATTTATTTTTCTTCATTCTTCCCTAATGTAAATACATGTATATATTAGGGTGGTCGTTAAAAAAAGGTCATCCCGGATTGGCCCAAATCGGCTCTAAGTGAAAAAAAAAATCCCTAATTTTTTCAGATTTTTATTTTCATCGCCTATAGTCGCTGTAGGGGTAAATTAAATGTCCCCCTTTTTTTGCGTAAGATCTGCCAAAAAAATTCATAGCTAGGGAACTAGACAAGATACAAATCCTATAGGAGGGGGTAATATCTCCCCCCGCTTGGACGGGAGGGGAATTTAATAAAATATTTGCATAAAATAGAAAAAAAAATTAATTGAAAAACAACGGCAATACTTACTGTAATGTTTTGTAGCTTTTTGGAAAGCCAGATGGAAGTAAATCCATTTTAAAGCAACTGTAATTATTGTAATATAATTATTGTATTAATTGAAGTGAAATAGTATTGTTGGAAACCATTTGAAAGGAAAATTGAATCACCAGTTGAAAGAAGGGAATAAATCCATCAGAGCTAACTGTTGGGAAAATGCAAAAAACTGAATTACTTCTTTATTTGACGGTTCTCAGATTTTTCATGCATAGATAAAATAAGGTTCTCTTTGTTTTGATTCGCATGAGATATATTTTCTTTTTCTTTCGCTTCCTAGTAGCTAGATAAACCGTGTTAAAAAGCTTGGATTTATTTCCTTCTTCCAACTGAAAATTTAAGCTTCAAAATAAAATACAAATTTAACAGCAAAAGTTTTTATTTTTCAAATATAAAGCTAAAAATATAAAAATAAATAAATAATAACTTCAAAAAAATAGTGTGTTCAATAATATATATAGCCCAGTCAAATTAGGAAATCAAATCGCATTTTTCGATGGACAAAATTTTTTGTATGGAATCTGTTTGGCTACGTCTCCTGATCATAAAAACGAGTTTTTGGGATTTTTGAGGTAAGGGAAGACCCGCCATCTTGAAAAAGAGATTGGTTTTGTTTTTATGCAATAACTCGCTTGCATTTTATTTCACAACAAAACGTCCTAGAACAATCTTGTAGAAGATAAAATTACCTATAAAATAAGCTATCAACGACCTCTGTAGGTGGTTTCATTTTTGAGATATAATGGACCAATGTTCCCCTATGGGTTGTGTTTTGGGGGTGGTATGACTTTTCTTGAGCTATCTAGGTAACCGTTGATTTTTTTGGATGATGCTCTTAGAATCATTTTCAGTTCTTGAATCGACCTATAAAATGAGCCGTCGATCGATATCATCGGCCACGAATTGTGCGAGTTATCCAATTCATATGATCACACTTTATGAGTAGGGAGAAAAACATAAATATATTTTTTTCGAAAATGTTTATCCGGTGAATCATACAAAATTAAACTATTACTTAAAATGTTGTCCATAGTAATGATAACAATTTAACATACATGGTACGTGGAGTTGCATCCGCACCACACAGAAAGTTGTAAAGCAGCCGGGAAAAGCTTAAGACATACCTACATTTCTTGTTGTTGAAAACTGAGTTTTCTTTTCTCGATCTAAATGTAAACCGAAGGTATTGCATGCAATTTCACAGGTGTTACCTAAAAAAAAACTCAACAAGATTTCAAATTTATTGATTGGTATTCTTTTATAACAATCAAAACACCAGTGCTCAGACTAAAAACTGAACTAAACTTGCTTTCAAAAACATTTGGGCAAAAATTTGGATTATTGAGTTTTCAAAGAAAAAACAAGATGCTTCCTCTGTCAGCGATGACAACAAGCATCAATATAAACTCATCTCCCGTAGCAGTTGACCCGTTTTTGCTATTTCAAAGAATGTGCACCACGCAGAAGTCCCTCGATGACATGGAAAAATGTTTTCAATACGAACTTGCCCCGTACCCGTTGGCTCTCTTCACGGAAGAAGGTATGAGAAAAGGTACCAAGTCAACATTATACGATAAATTTTCACCGCTGGCGCTGCTCGAAAACGAAATTTGTCATCTAAACGATATGTAATTTGTGATACACGGAGGATTCCTTCTACATAAAGTTGTTTGGGATTTCAATACAAAACCTACTTTCGGTGACATTTGTCAAAAATATATAAAGTACGTTGAAAACCACTATGGTTTCAATGCCACCATTATCTTTGACGGATATTCCGATGTTCCTGGAATTGCAGGTACCAAGACATGGAAAAGATTCCGCAGAACAACAAAAAAAAGATCTGTTGATCTGAATTTTAACGCTGACAACAACAGCCCAAGAACCATTCATTGCCAACGAACAAAACAAAAATAAGTTCATCCAACTCCTAAGACATAAACTTCAAGACACAGGTTATTCAGTTTTTCAGGACAAAAATGATGCTGATAGCTGATTTGCTTATTATCACTACACTATGCTAAGTCTTCTACTTGGCTGATTTATTTCAGTAGTATATAGAATTTGTATTATAAAACCTTCTTATATATTATCACTACAGCCATTAAGCAGTCTTCTCAGCATGAAACTGTTACAATCGTTTCCTATTCTTGTTTTGTTGACTGAACATGGAAAACATCATGCGAATGTTTTTCTTCGGAAACCCAAAAAATCACACGCACCAGAGAAATGGTTTTCGACAAAAAGAATAAAATGTGACACAATTGTATCAGACATCATTTGATTCTTACACGCTATATCGGGA
Source organism: Dasysyrphus tricinctus (assembly GCA_963921185.1). Classification (NCBI taxonomy): domain Eukaryota; kingdom Metazoa; phylum Arthropoda; class Insecta; order Diptera; family Syrphidae; genus Dasysyrphus; species Dasysyrphus tricinctus. The sequence goes on from OY992532.1 coordinate 91,326,023, forward strand.
TGTGACACAACGTTAGCAACGTACTTCGCTGGGAAAATGAAATTCGTTACCACAATGGAAAAATATGCTGGCAACCTTGCTGCAGAAGTGGAAATTTTTAAACGAAAAGTCGCTGACCCAGAAGAACTTATTGTGGCAGGGGAAAAATTCTTCATGGTGCTCTATGGTGGAGGCAAGACAACTTCAATTGACGAACTTCATTATAAAAAATTTACGAAGTCTGTGGCAAAAACGAAAAACAATTTATGTTCACTTCCCCCCACAAAAGATGCGCTACGACAGCATATATTTCGGACGTATCACCAAGTACAAACGTGGCTAGGAAACGACCAGGATCCGGAAAAGTGGGGTTGAAAAAAAAAAACAAAAATGTATGTTTCTGTGATGACCACCAAGGAACCAGCTCCTTCCGAAATAATGAAGGTTATTTCTTGTTCCTGCGCATCAAAATGTGGAGCGGCTTGTGGATGTCGCAAAGCGGGTTTAAAATGTTCCGCCGTCTGTGCACACTGCAGCGGTGAAACTTGCAGCAACATCCCCAAATGTATTACAATTGCTGAAGATTATTGCGAAGATGAAAGTACCCTGCTCTTGCAGATTCATAACGATGAAATGACACCAAACGAAACGATTTTTGAAGCTGATGTATGCGATGATGAAATGCTACCAGGACCTTTAAAAATCTCAAAATATTCCCCTTAATATTTTTGTCTCCCCTTCAAAAACTTTCACAGAGAAAACTTAATGTAAAATACACTTTACCTTTTTTTATATCATTTTTTCAAATTATTCTGTTAATAAAAACCAATCAATAAATTTGAAACTCAATTAAGTTTTTCTTCTTAGTACCTAGGAAACCGCATGCAATACCTTTTACATTTGGATTGAAAAAAGATAACTCAGTTTTCAACAACAAGAAATGTAGGTGTCTTAAGTTTCCCGGTTGCTTTACAACCTTCTGTGTGGTGTGGATGCAACTCCACGTACCATGTATGTTAAATTGTTATCATTACTATGGACAACATTTTAAGTAATAGTTTTTTTGTACGATTCACCGGATAAACATTTTCGAAAAAAAAATATATTTATGTTTTTCTCCCTACTCATAAAGTGTGATCCTATGAATTGGATAACTCGCACAATTCGTGGTCGATGATATCGATCGATGGCTCATTTTATAGGTTGATACATGAACTGAAAATTATTCTAAGAGCATCATCCAAAAGAATCAACGGTTACCTAGATAGCTCAAGAAAAGTCATACCACCCCCAAAACACAACCCATAGGGGAACATTGGTCCGTTATATCTCAAAAATGAAACCACCTACAGAAGTCGTTGATAGCTTAATTTATAGGTAATTTTATCTTCTACAAGATTGTTCTAGGACGTTTTGTTGTGAAATAAAATGCAAGCGAGTTATTGCATAAAAACAAAACCAATCTCTTTTTCAAGATGGCGGGTCTTCCCTAACCTCAAAAATCCCAAAAACTCGTTTTTATGATCAGGAGACGTAGCCAAACAGATTCCATACAAAAAATTTTGTCCATCGAAAAATGCGATTTGATGCCCTTTTTTTGACTAATTTGACTGGGCTAATAAGTTTTTGTCTATTATTTACAACATTGACCATATCGTTTTATGTTTCAATAGAACTGAAAATTACGATATTGATTAAGTAGGTATATAGAAAAAAAATACAAAATGGTTATTGAATATTAGCGTGCAAAACGACATATAAGTGTCCCTTTTTTTAAATTATTTTTTTTTTAAGCTTTACAACACCATTTCAAATCTATTTTCTGAAAAACGTTAGATTTTGAGATAAGCCACTTTGCTTCTGCGGGGACGATATCTTATCTATTTTAACTAGCTGAGTTAACTGTGCTGATAAATCAATCTGTGATTCAATAACTCAAAAGTGCTAAAGCGTGATTTGTAACCCACCAATTCAATAATTGTTTATTTGCTTGTGGCGACATCAAACTGAGTAGATAAACCAATTCAAGAGTTATGTTAAAAAGAAATAAAATAATCAGTTGGAAGAAGGAAATAAATCCGGGATTTGTTTCCTTCTTCCAACTAATGCTTTTTAAAACCCCCAAAATTTCTACAATGAAAATAGTTTTTACTATTTTTTTAGACCTAACAGATGTGTCTACGTATAGAGAAGACATTTGCATCAAAAAGTCATTTTTGGAAATTTTGGGATTTATTCCCTTCTTCCAACTGGTGGTTCAATTGGTCCTGTAAAAAAGGTCTGAAGTCATTTTTCGATAAGAGTGATATAAGTTACCATAATACCTTCAATTGCTTAAAAATGCTTATTTTATGTTAAATAAATGTATGATAATTTTATAAAATGAATTTGACTGGCTGTAACTTTAAAACGGCTAGATTTACGATAAAACATGTCGAGACCTTATTTGTAGAGCGTTCAATTTTCTATAAGAGAAACGTATGTAATTAGTTTCAATAATTGTTATTATTAAGAAATAAAATTACAAACACAAACAGGGGGTTTCTCCCATACAAATCGTATGGAAAACCGAAATCTGCGATGAGGCAGGTATAAACATGAGTTTTAAGAGCTAAAATTTCACAGACGCTTTTTTTCGCTTAACTGAAACTTTTGAGCCTGTTTGCAAGAAAATTGAAAACAAATAATTTAATTTGAAACAATCTAATGTACATATACAGGGTGTCCTGTAAATAATGGATAACCTTGCAACTGGTTGTAGCAGGCCTTATGACCCTTCCAGAAAAAAATAAAAAAAAAATATTTTCCCTGTGGTTACTATGTTATGATGTTTTTTTTCCAAAAGTTGTTAACAAGTACTACTTTCCTCGAATACGTGAACGCTACGACCATGGATGAACAATTTTTACTATTTTTATATTTTTGTAATATTTTAGAATAACTGTTGTAATACACTAGTCAACAATATTAAAGGAACGAATTTTTTTTCAATTTTTGTTAGCGTTTTTTGAAGAGCTGTATCTTTGTGACGAGTGGTCGTATTGAGTTGAAATAAAAAGCATTTTACAGCTTTATGTTTTTTGTTTCGAGATTTGTTTGCAAACAAATTTTTTTGAAGTACCGTTATTGCAAAAAATGAGACGAGACAACAAAATAATTTTGTTTTTATTTTTTTTTGAAGGTCCTCATTTCTATGGATAAATTTTTTTGAGTCAATTAAATGTCATAATCAGATACCTTGTTTATTCAGCTTCAATTCAGTTTTTTTGTTGTTTTCGTACGATTTTTTTTGACATGGTTTATCTGACTTTGAATGAAAAGAGATACTTTTAGCCTTGATTACAAATATCTCAGCAAATAATGACGTTATAAAAAATTCAAAGACAGTTTTGGAAGTTTGAAAAAGCGTTTTACAAGATTTTTTTATGGTTTTGTAGAAATTATTTTTTTTACCGTTCACCGTTAGTTTAAAAAAAGTACTAAAAACCGACGTTTTGTGGTCTTTTCGTAAATCTTTTTTTTTCGTTGCAAATATTGATTGCATGGCTTGCGTTGGTATGCAAATTTATAGACTTTTAAATCATCAATATTCTTGTAAATTTTCAAATTGATTCATCAAACCGTTTTTCCTCACCAAAACTTCAAAGTCTTACAAACCAGGTAAAGGAACAAATTGTGGTGTTCCTAAACAATGCGAAGTTGTCATCAAAATGACAAGAAAACCGCAATTCTAGTGGATTTTTTTCACAGTTTTGCATTAGTTAGATACTTTTTTGAATGGAAATGAAAAAAAATTACATTTTTCAAAAAAAAAAAAAAAAAAATTTAAAAATCAAGTTTTTTTGTTTGAAAATTTTTTTTAAATTAATTTTTTTTATTTTTTTGTTTAATGTACTTTTTATTTCATTTCAATTCAAAAAAGTATCTAACTAATGCAAAACTGTGAAAAAAATCCACTAGAATTGCGGTTTTCTTGTCATTTTGATGACAACTTCGCATTGTTTAGGAACACCACAATTTGTTCCTTTACCTGGTTTGTAAGACTTTGAAGTTTTGGTGAGGAAAAACGGTTTGATGAATCAATTTGAAAATTTACAAGAATATTGATGATTTAAAAGTCTATAAATTTGCATACCAACGCAAGCCATGCAATCAATATTTGCAACGAAAAAAAAAGATTTACGAAAAGACCACAAAACGTCGGTTTTTAGTACTTTTTTTAAACTAACGGTGAACGGTAAAAAAAATAATTTCTACAAAACCATAAAAAAATCTTGTAAAACGCTTTTTCAAATTTCCAAAACTGTCTTTGAATTTTTTATAACGTCATTATTTGCTGAGATATTTGTAATCAAAGCTAAAAGTATCTTTTTTCATTCAAAGTCAGATAAACCATGTCAAAAAAAATCGTACGACAACAACAAAAAAACTGAATTGAAGCTGAATAAACAAGGTATCTGATTATGACATTTAATTGACTCAAAAAAATTTATCCATAGAAATGAGGACCTTCAAAAAAAATAAAAACAAAATAATTTAGTTGTCTCGTCTCATTTTTTGCAATAACGCAATAACGGTACTTCAAAAAAATTTGTTTGCAAACAAATCTCGAAACAAAAAACATAACGCTGTAAAATGCTTTTTATTTCAACTCAATACGACCACTCGTCACAAAGATACAGCTCTTCAAAAAACGCTAACAAAAATTGAAAAAAAATTTGTTCCTTTAATATTGTTGACTAGTGTAGATGGGTGGTAAAATTTATCAGTAGCTATTGCATTTTTTTTATTATAATTTTTTTAAATATTTTTTTCAGTACAAAAATTTATTTTCGAAAAAGTTTGACCACCTCTAATAAGTTAAAATTGTATAAGAACATGAGTGGCCAATTGCCAATTGCTTAAAAAAGTTGTCTATTTAATGCAATTTCCAAAATAGTAAAACACATGCTTGTGTATTAACGAAATAACCAAGAAAATTTGTCCATCATCTAATAAAGCTGCTTTTAACATTTTGGCAAAATGTCTATCAAAATGTTACAATAACCTCCAAATTTGGGACAAAGATGTGTAAGGGGGTTCAGTGCAAGTATAAAATTCGATTTTAGGTGTTGAAAGCCCAACCATTTGGCCACCATATTGGGAAACGAGTTCTAAAATGTTTTCCATTGCAACTTAAATTTTATTAGTCTTAGAAAAAAAACTGGTACAAATTTGTAGCAAATTCAATTCTCTTCAATTTATGTTAACATACTTTTTACCCTAAAGTTATAAATAAAAAAGTTATAATCAAAAACATATGAATTTTTTCAATGTTTAAATTTTGATTATAACTTTTTTAATATTTTATTTCTGTTTGTTTCTTTCGATTCCTATCGAATATGGAAAATTTGGAATTGTTGTACCTGGGCGAAACGCATATGGACTTAAGGTCACAAAAACTTTAAAAATTGAATTTAAATTCAAGAAGTCCACAAAAACAAAAATAATTAAATGGAACAATAATTCTAAAATCCAACCGAAAACGACATTAAAAAAAATTATACTCAATAATGTAATTTGGAATAAATAAGTATCAAAGTAAAAAAAACAACTCAAACATTTGAAAAATCGTGTTTGGTGCTGAATTGTTGGAAACCCGTTATCAGAGTTTGAGTTCCAAAAGGAATTTTAGAATCCATCCTAGATTAGCAAAGATAGAACCATCAGTTAGCTAAAATGGAACTCAAAATCCGTTGCAATTTAAAAACAAAACGATAACAAGAAAACTACCTTAAAAGTTTTTCGACTTAAATAGCGGCGCGGAGGCACCCTGTATACTCTAAATATTGGTTTACCCTAATATAATTTTATCCTTAATTTGAAGTTGAGTTGCTTTGTTTCGATTTTTTTGGAATGGCCGATATGACAAAAACAAAATTTTTATAACCATCACACAATGGTTTGACAAATTAAAGAAGGGAAAAGGTCAAAATCCCGCAAGTCGAAATCCCGCCAAATAAAATTACTATAATTATGTACACGAATCCCGCCAGTCAAAATCCCGCCGCAAGAATCCCGCCAGTAGCCTGCTACTATTTTGCGGGATTTTCAATACTTTTTTTAAATAATCCTAACTTTTTAGATACTTTTTCATACTTTTGAAACAATATTTTAGTTTGATTAGTGAATTTATTTCTATTGAAAAAAAGTATATAAGCAGTTGTGCTTTGGCAATTTGGCATTAATCTTCAGTTCTTCTTAGAACTCCGACTCCGTAGAGGTAAGACCTCGAGGTAATTAGAGATATTGGATTTTATTTTGGTTTTGTGGGGACGGATGACAACGACGATGACCATCACCACGACGATGATGACGACCACGATGGGACGAGAACGACGACGACTAGAAGGACGAGAAGGGCGACGATGACGACCACAGCGACGGCCACGATGCCGGCGATGTGATGGCTTTGACTTGCCGTCTCGGCATCAACTCTCTAAAGTTTTGCCTTGGTCGTGGTTCACAGTGCCGTGGATCTGGACGTATGTAGGTGGATCTGGATCTGGACAGAGGTGAGTCTGGATCTGGACAGAGGTGGGTCGGGATCTGGGCATAGGTGGGTCTGGATATGGACACAGGTGGATCTGGATCTGGACATAGGTGGGTCTGGATTCTGGACCGAGGTGGGAATTTTGTTTCGGTTTGGGTGATGGGGAACGGTAGTCTAAAAGAAGACAGAGGTGGGTCTGGATCTCAACAGAGGTGCGTCTGGATTCTGGGAGCAGGTGGGATTTAAAAAAAAAAAAAAAAATTATATAGAAATATAAACTTTTTGGATTTTTTTTTTTTGAAAAATATAAAAAAAAGGTTTTTTGAAGAAAATTTCAATGAAAAATCAAATTTTTCTCAGTTTTTTTTTTGGTTTTAATTTTTCTTCGAAATATGAATGAAAATATTTTTTTTTGGAAAATTTCAATCAAAAATTAAACTTTTCTCAGTTTTTTTTTTGTTTTTCAATTTTTAGAGGCATCAAAGTTGACACCTTTAAACTTGATTTGCGGATAAACTAAGCATCCTAGCGACTTATAAATCCAGATTCTTTAAATGCAAAAGAAACTTTGCATATACCCAACCTCGCACCCACCCCAAATCCTATGAGCCCAAGCAGGAAGGTTGCAGGGGGGCAGCATGCCCCCCATACACACCTCGCTGTTTATTCGCGTTTATTTGTCATTCAAAGGTACTCTTGCTCAAGAGAACTCAATTAATTCATAGCATTATACGAAAAATCAACTGTTATCTTTAAACTTGATTTGCGGCTTAGCTAGGCGTCCTAGCGACTTATTAAATGCATATTCGTGATCTTGGAATGTGCCCGTTCCCAAAAATCAAAATAAAATTGGTTAAAAAGTTTTTTCCAAAACTTTCAAAAAAAATATTTTCAGTTTTTTCGGCTGAACTTTATCAATTTTTGTTGTCTTTTTTTAATTTTATTTCGAATTATGTGTGAATGATATTTTTTTTCTTTAAATGCAAAAGGAACTTTGCATACACCCAACCTCGCACCCACCCCAAATCCTATAATGGGCCCAAGCAGGGCGGTTGCATACACATACAGGGGGGTTTCATACACACCTCGGTGTTTATTCGTGTGTATTTGCCACCCAAGGTACTGTTGCTCAAGAAAACTTGACATTGGCGCTCAACTAATGCATCGCATTATACGAAAAAATCGACTTCAATCATTAAACGCAATTTGCAAATTGCATAGGAAAGAAAAATATTCATGAGTTGTCGCATAGTAGTAGAAGAGTAAGAGTATTGGACGGCAAACAGAAGATCCTATGATCTAATCCCAAATAAGACTTTTGTTTGCCCTTGGCTGGAAGAAAAAAGTTAGTGCTAGTCTTTTTTTTTATCAATTTGAAACTTTCTAGGGCCTTATTTTAAAGCCAGATTATTTTTACAGGTGTGCAGTTTTATCGCATGATGTATTTCTCGCATGATATATTTCTAACATAATAGTTTTTCAGCATAATAATTTCTCACATGATGGATCGTTCATATGACATTAACAAAATAAAGAAGAGTTTTAACACCTTAGTATGACATGAAAACTGACAAAGAAATAGCCATTCAAACTTAACCATTTCTTATAATTTTTCGCACTTTTTGTCCGAAAGCATATTTTTTTGGTTCTACATGAAAAATTTAACATTCGTTGCAAATACTGCCAAATCTTATATTAATCGCACCAGGGGCCTGTACCACAAAACAACAATCTAACTTTCTAACAAGTAAATTCTTAACATACAAATTTAACAAGAAAATAAATTTCTGTACCACAAAGATTTATGCGTTAACATTAATTTTTTACAAGTTAAATTTCCTTTAAAGATTGTTAAATAACTTAAAGAAAATACACGAGAATTCTATGACACAAAACAACAAGTATATATTACCAATTAACAATGTTTTCTGTACCACCAAATAAAAGTTAGCAATCTTCTTAACAATAATTAACACAGTCTAGAGTCTAGAGCAAGTGGGAAATTTTGGAATTTTCAGGTTCTGTACCACAAAACGACAATTGTTAAAAATGATTGTTAGATTGTTAAAAAAAATTAACTGATGAATTCAAAATTGTTATACTCTATCCAACAAAAATTGTCAGTACAGGGAAGATAGGACGTTTGCCTCTCAGTCTGGTTGCATTGGCTTGTATACATCTGTCTCAAGTTAAAGCTCTTGCAGGGTTTCCATACTTTGAATTGTAAATTGCCGCAAATCGAAGAACAATGTGCATATGGTTACCATCTTTTTTACCACACCACACCTTTTCAAAGGAATTTGATCACGTAACGCTTTGCAAATATTTGAAAACTTAGCGCAAATACCTTTTTTCTTCTTAGGCCCATTTGCTGATATGGAACATAAATCTTATGCATAGCTAAGTTCCATATAAATTCTATGTGATACTTAAATTTGTGTAAGTTGCTCGAAAAAATTTATGTTCAACATTATGTAGTAAGGGACCACTTTTGAATTCTAACTAACTTCAAGTCGGTTTAAGCAAATGTCAAACAATTGCTATTTTCGGTTTGTTTTTGTGTTTAAACGTATTTAATGATGTACTTTTTTCAAAATGTCCGGGAATAATTGAAAAAAAGATCCAAATTTTGCTTTTGATGATAAAGAAGTGATCAAAAGCAAATAAAAACAATAGTGCAAGTTGAACGTGTGAAGATGTATGTCCATCAGTAGTAACAAATTTTATGGGCAAGTTTAACATTATGCATCAATATATTGTGAAAGTGCAAGCCGGCTTAAAGTGTACCTACTTTATTTTAATGACAAAAAAATGAAAATCATATGTAGATCGAAGCTTTGTAATGAAATGCTATGTATTGAAATGCCAATTGCAGTTTCAGAGCCCATATTACGAATTACAAAACCAAAGACAAAAAAAAGTGCCAGTTGCATAAAATCATTTGTCAAAACTATAAAAAAAAAACAACCGCCAAAAACAGTCGTAAAACAAAACGAACTTCTAATAGTAATTCTTTTAATCGTAATTCGTATTACGTGCCCAGGAAATAGTATATATCATTTCCAAATTATTAAAAGCTATTGTTCTCGAAACTCTCAAAGCTGTTCATAATGCATTTCCACCAAAATCGGGTAAACCTACTTAGGACATTTTGAAAGCGTTATTTTTTAAATAAGAAGATTCGAAAATCAAATATTCCTCTCGAAAATTTGATAAATAACTTCTTCTTTTATAATTTCAAGAACTTCCACATTATTTTTTAATAATGTCTTCACAATTCTAGGCAAAAAAGTCAAAATCAACAGTAAACGAATATTATTCTGTAACATAAATATCTTATGTGGCACTTTTTCTTCCACCTAAGTTATGTTCAACTTAAGGATTTTTATGTTTAAGTTTACGTTTGGTGCAAAGCAATAAGTGTCAAAAAGTTTTGTGGTACAGAAATTAACTATTTTGTTAACTCTGCATATTTAGAAACTACTTGTTAGAATGTTAGTTCGGTTGTTTAGAGGTAAACGCATCTTATTCATTCTTAACAACTGTCGTTTTGTGGTACAGAACATAAGAATTCATCAAATTTTCACTTATTATATACAGTAGACGATCGATATAGTGAAGTAATAAAAACCAGGCCCGTTCACTGTCTCGAGATTGGTCACTTTTTCGAGCGGGTATTTTCTAAGGCTTTCTAAAGGCGAATTTGATCCAAAATACACATTTCGTTCGATGTGACTGTTTTTAATTTTAATTAAGCATTAAACAAGGCTTTCACTCAGGTTTAAACAAAAAGTATAAACAATTCCTCAAAGCTATGTAAAAAGCTTGCGTGAAATTTTTATACAAAATACGTTTTTATAAAATGTTGTGTGTTCACTATTGTGGATAGTTCACTATTTCGAGATTCACTTAATCGAGCGTCTACTGTATTGTTAAGATGATTGTTAACTTATGTTTTTGTGGTACAGAAAATATTGTTATTGTTCGAATTTTCTTGTTAAAGCACACTACTTGTTGTTTTGTGGTACAGGCCCCAGCTCTTAAGCCTGTAGGTCTGAAAGCATTTTAAAATAGCCCAAAAATAAAACTGCGAACTTACATACTTTTTAAATATTAATTATAGTCATCATATCATATTTGATCAAAATCTTGATTTCAATTATTTTTACGAATAACAAATTTGTCATATTGTACCGAAAAAGAGGCTTTTGGGCCAAAACTGCGAACAATTATAATAAATGATAAGGTTAGAATGGACATATTTTGAACAAAATTACTATTTGAACATTAAAATTAACATTAAGGCCTCAAGTCTCTTCTTTATTTTGTCTATGCATGCCTTGACCCTGCTTCAAAAAAGTTATGCTCAATTTATTAAAAAAATATAGAAATCTTTGATTTTTTTATTTTTTTATGGTGGGTTTTTGTTTACTTTTCCTGCTTAAATTTTTTAATAATTTTATTTAGACTATCCATTTCAATAGAAAATTCAATTTTGAACAAAAAGTTTTAAGTGTAAAAATTAAAATAAATAAATAAATGACTGCTGGTTAAATTCGGTTTAGTTTCCGAGTTACACCAAATATATTAAAAAGTGGCCAGTGTGACCATTCTCTCAGAGACGCATGATTGAATTAAGTAGCGTTTTCATGCTAATGGGTCAAACAAACATATTCAATTATAAAAACCCTTGCACGTAATTGTTCTTTTGTACCCCTCAATTTGCCGGTCTATTCAATAGTCTACTAAGTAGTATACATACATATATGGAATTATGTGTAACATTTCTTATTTCTTAAAGTAAAAAGCTGATTAAAAAAGTTCTTTTGCTAAGAAGAAATTAACATTTGATTTAGTTTTTCTTAAATAAAATACTAACAGCCCTATTATTGACACGATTCAAAACTAGTTTTAACGTAAAACTAGTTCTATATAGTCTGGGAGCCCACCGTAGGATTACCTATCTCATCGCGGCCACGCGAAAATTAGATGCCAACCGATAGCTTTAGTCTAAACATTTACAAAACTGCTGGTCGGACCAGCTTTATCTGGTCGCAATGGTTAGAAAATGCACTTTTCAGGTTGCATTTTCCGCTAAATGTACCTTTAATATAAGCAACTTATATAAATGGGGTATCAACTGAAAGCTATGACTGTCCTCTACACGATACCATTGGTCGGACTGACTTTTTTTTGGCTGTTACGACGAGTTGGACTATTTTTTTAAAAAAATGGTCTTTTTTTAACACTGCGTCTTACATCAGGGAAAACTGAGTAAAATCATTTCAAGTGGTTAGGAAAGTGGCCTTAACCACTTTTTTTTTTCATTTTCGTCCAAGGATGCACAAAATCTCTAATTTTAGAAAAGTGGTCGGACTCGTGGCAACAGCCAAAAAACTCTGTCCGACCATTGCTATCGAGTAGAGGACAGTCGTAGCTTTCATTTGATACCCCATTTATATAAGTTGCTTATATTAGAGGTACATTTAGCGGAAAATGAAACCTGAAAAGTGCATTTTCTAACCATTGCGACCAGATAAAGCTTGTCCGACCAGCAGTTTTGTAAATATTTGGACTAAAGCTATCGGTTGGCATCCAATTTTTCCGTGGCCGTGATGAGATACATAGGTAATCTTACGGTGGGCTCCCAGACTATATAGAACTAGTTTTACGTTAAAACTAGTTTTGAATCGTGTCAATAATAGGGCTTTTAGAAAAAGCTGACCAATAACTGAAAATAGTTGACCTTTTATCACGATATAGAGATCTTTCGGATGATATGCATACATTTTTTGCAAATTTCTCACAAATGAGATGCCAAAAATCGTGTGTGACCTTGAGAAAATTTAAACCTTGCTACAAGTAATCTAGGGCTGACCGATTTCTAGAACTAGTTGACCTTTTCTGACCAATTAAATGGCATTTTTTTCAAATTTCCCATATATCAGGTACCGAAGATCCAGAGCCCGTAAACTGTCACATAAGCGCTTATGTTCTACATAATTTTTTGAACAAAATTATTAAACCGTTAATGAGAACTTGAAAAATTCAAAGCAATAATTTAATTTTGCAATAGAACATGGGAATTTTACATTACCACAAAGTATAGAAAGCATACCTCCCCTTTTTTCCTTTATCATTTTTTCTAACTCCATTAAACATTCTCTTCATACAAAAAACACAATACAAAATTCACTAACAAATCGGTTTATTGGTTGCACAACAGACGATACAATGACGTCAAAGAAATCATTCAACTGGTATCCTAATCAATAAATAACAAGAACTCCAGACGATACATCCGGTGCACCAGCATGAATGAATTTCATTCACAGCTCTTTTTTGAAGCTGCGTAGTAGACAAAGCTTAAACGAAATTATAATTGACATGAAATAGAAAAAGGTTTTTCTTAAGCATCCCATAATAATGGAAAAAATCCGTGCACATATGCGATAAGAAAATTGAATCAATCACAGCCCTAGCAATATGCAATGGAGTGTGAAATTCTAGTTCGCAAAGCAAAAGGACTATTTTAGATTGGTATAAAAGTGGCATTTGCCACTACCGGAAGCACAGTTCGTATCTAGTCGCAGACAAGAATACTACAAAGCAAAAACTTCAGTAGTAAGAATATAAAAGCAGTAAACTACATATTAAAAGAAAAGTATTCTTGAACAAAAGTAATTGGGAAAAATTACAATGATTGTTGGATCTTGGCAAATGAAAACCGTTGTGGCAGTTTTGTTCATTGGCACAAGCCTGGGCCTTGTTCAACGTTGTGATAAAGACAATTTTTGTGAACAAGATTTTGATGGACGCTGGCTTGCAGAGAGAAAGCACTTGATAGAAAGAATACCCGATTTGACAACCAAGCTTAAAAGTAATCACTTGGTCGAACGCTGGGAAAATAATTGGCGACTTACTGGTAGAGAAGACGTTACGCAGGATCGTTTGTTAAGGGCGGAATGGCATTCGGGAAGAAGAATGATCTCTGCATTAAGGGCTCATGTTGACGACACCAGCTCCGAACCTTTGAATTTGCTTAGAAACATTATTTCTCGTGAGAATGAGCTAGACCGACGAGATGAAAGTGCATTGAACCGAGAACTTATTGACTCAGAAAAATCAAGACTTACCATTTCACTTAAATATCGCCAAGACGGACAAGCTAAACCTGCATTAAACCGAAAAGACCAAAGAGCTGAACGTGCATTGAATCAAGAACGTGTTGATCGAGAAGAATCAAGGCCTACTATTCGACGTGAAGACCGAAAAAATGAATGTGCACTGGAGCGTGACCGTGCTGGCCGAGAAGAATCAAGGCAAACCATTCGACGTGAAGACCGACGAGATGAGCGTGCATTTAACCGAGAAGATCGAAGAGATGAACGTGCATTGAACCGCGAACGTTTTGACCGTAAAGGATCAAGGCTGACATCTCCACGTGCAGATCGAGAAGACCGACGAGATGAACGTGCATTGAGCCAAGAACGTATTGACCGAAAAGAATCAAGGCTGACTACTTCACGTGCAGTTCGAGAAGACCGACGAGACGAATGTGCATTGAACCGAGAACGTGTTGGCCGAGAAGAGTCAAGGCAAACCATTCGACGTGAACACCGAGAAAACCGACGAGATGAGCGTGCATTAAACCGAGAAGATCGAAGAGATGAACGTGCATTGAACCGAGAACGTTTTGACCATGAAGAATCAAAGCTGACTACTCCACGTGCAGATCGAGAAGACCGACGAGATGAACCTGCATTGAATCGTGAACGTATTGACCGAGAAGAATCAAGGCAAACTATTCCACGTGAAGGGCGAGAAGACCGAAGAGATGAGCGTGCACTAAACCGGGAAGGACAAGGAGAGGAACGAGTATTGAACCGAGAACGTGTTGACCAAGAAGAATCAAGGCTTTCTCTTCCCCGTGAAGATCGAGGAGACCGGCGATATGAGCGTGCATTAAACCGAGTAGATCGAAGAGATGAACGTGCATTAAACCGAGAAGATCGAAGAGATCAACGTGCATTGTACCGAGAACGTTTTGACCGTGAAGAATCAAGGCTGACTACTCCACGTGCAGATCGAGAAGACCGACGAGATGAACCTGCATTGAATCGTGAACGTATTGACCGAGAAGAATCAAGGCAAACTATTCCACGTGAAGAGCGAGAAGACCGAAGAGATGAGCGTTCACTAAACCGGGAAGGACAAGGAGAGGAACGAGTATTGAACCGAGAACGTGTTCACCAAGAAGAATCAAGGCTTTCTCTTCCCCGTGAAGATCGAGGAGACCGACGATATGAGCGTGCATTAAACCGAGAAGATCGAAGAGATGAACGTGCATTGAACCGAGAACGGCGTGTTGGCCGTGAAGAATCAAGGCTGACTACTTCACGTGCAATTCGAGAAGATAGACGAGACACTACACGTGCATTGAAACGAGAACATGTTGGCCGAGAAGAATCAAGGCAAACCATTCGAAGTGAAGACCGACGAGATGAGCGTGCATTAAACCGAGAAGATCGAAGAGATGAACGTGCATTGAATCGAGAACTTGTTGATCGTGAAGAATCAAGGCTGACTACTTCACGTGCAATTCGAGAAGATAGACGAGACGAACATGCATTGACACGAGAACAAGTTGGCCGAGAAGAATCAAGGCAAACCATTCGACGTGAAGACCGAGAAGACCGACGAGATGAGCGTGCATTTAACCGAGAAGATCGAAGAGATGAACGTGCATTGAACCGAGAACGTTTTGACCGTGAAGAATCAAGGCTGACTACTTCACGTGCAGTTCGAGAACGTGTTGGCCGAGAAGAATCAAGGCAAACCATTCAAAGTGAAGACCGACGAGATGAACGTGCATTAAACCAAGAAGATCGAAAAGATGAACGTGCATTGAACCAAGAACGTTTTGACCGTGAAGAATCAAGGCTGACTACTTCACGTGCAGTTCGAGAAGATCGACGAGACGAACGTGCATTGAACCGAGAACGTGTGGGCCGAGAAGAGTCGAGGCAAACCATTCGACATGAAGACCGAGAAAACCGACGAGATGAACCTGCATTGAATCGAGAACGTATTGATCGAGAAGAATCAAGGCAAACTATTCTACGTGAAGAGCTAGAAGACCGAAGAGATGAGCGTGCACTAAACCGGGAAGGACAAGGAGAGGAACGAGTATTGAACCGAGAACGTGTTGACCAAGAAGAATCAAGGCTTTCTCTTCCCCGTGAAGATCGAGGAGACCGACGATATGAGCGTGCATTAAACCGCGAAGATCGAAGAGATGAACGTGCATTAAACCGAGAAGATCGAAGAGATGAACGTGCATTGTACCGAGAACGTTTTGACCGTGAAGAATCAAGGCTGACTACTCCACGTGAAGATCAAGAAGACCGACGAGATGAACCTGCATTGAATCGTGAACGTATTGACCGAGAAGAATCAAGGCAAACTATTCCACGTGAAGGGCGAGAAGACCGAAGAGATGAGCGTGCACTAAACCGGGAAGGACAAGGAGAGGAACGAGTATTGAACCGAGAACGTGTTCACCAAGAAGAATCAAGGCTTTCTCTTCCCCGTGAAGATCGAGGAGACCGACGAGATGAGCGTGCATTAAACCGAGAAGATCGAAGAGATGAACGTGCATTGAACCGAGAACGTTTTGACCATGAAGAATCAAAGCTGACTACTCCACGTGCAGATCGAGAAGACCGACGAGATGAACCTGCATTGAATCGTGAACGTATTGACCGAGAAGAATCAAGGCAAACTAATCCACGTGAAGGGCGAGAAGACCGAAGAGATGAGCGTGCACTAAACCGGGAAGGACAAGGAGAGGAACGAGTATTGAACCGAGAACGTGTTCACCAAGAAGAATCAAGGCTTTCTCTTCCCCGTGAAGATCGAGGAGACCGACGATATGAGCGTGCATTAAACCGAGAAGATCGAAGGGATGAACGTGCATTGAACCGCGAACGGCGTGTTGGCCGTGAAGAATCAAGGCTGACTACTTCAGGTGCAATTCGAGAAGATAGACGAGACGAACGTGCATTGAAACGGGAACATGTTGGCCGAGAAGAATTAAGGCAAACCATTCGAAGTGAAGACCGACAAGATGAGCGTGCATTAAACCGAGAAGATCGAAGAGATGAACGTGCATTGAACCGAGAACGTTTTGACCGTGAAGAATCAAGGCTGACTACTTCACGTGCAGTTCGAGAAGACCGACGAGACGAACGTGCATTGAACCGAGAACGTGTTGGCCGAGAAGAGTCAAGGCAAACCATTCGACGTGAAGACCGAGAAAACCGACGAGATGAACCTGCATTGAATCGAGAACGTATTGACCGAGAAGAATCAAGGCAAGCTATTCCACGTGAAAAGCGAGAAGACCGAAGAGATGAGCGTGCACTTAACCGGGAAGGGCAAGGAAATGAACGAGTATTGAACCGAGAACGTGTTGACCAAGAAGAATCAAGGCTTTCTCTTCCGCGTGAAGATCGACGAGATGAGCGTACAATAAATCGAGAAGACCGAAGAGACGAACATGCATTGAATCGAAAACGTGTTGACCGAGATGAATCTAGGCTTACGATTTCTCGAGAAATTCGAGGATATCGACGATATGGGCGTGCATTAAACCTAGAAGATCGAAGAGATGAACGTGCATTGAACCGAGAACGTGTTGACCGTGAAGAATCAAGGCTGACTACTCCACGTGCAGATCGAGAAGACCGACGAGATGAACTTGCATTGAACAGAGAACGTATTGACCAAGAAGGATTAAGGCTTACCATTCCACGTGAAGGCCGACGAGATGAGCGTGCATTAAACCGGGAAGACCGTAGAGACGAAAGTGCTTTGAACCGAGAACGTGTTGACCGAGAAGAATCAAGGGTTATAATTTCACGTGAAGTTCGAGGAGATCGACGAGATGAAAACGCATTTTCTATTACTAGGGAAACCGTTTCTGGTCGTAAGGGAAAGCATATTGAGAACGAAAATGAGGTTTATAGTACTTTTGTTAAGTATACAAAAGCAAGTCTTGTTACACTGATCCAGGGTGGACTTCTAGCACTTGTTGCTATGAAAACTTTAAATTTAGACAACGCAAAGTTTGGGTAAGAATTTATGAAAGTTTTAATCAACAGTTCGTTCAGATTTTTTCTTTTTTTCAGAAATAGATTTTTCTTCAAAGCAAGAGATTTGACTGGGACCATTGTGTCTTAAAATGTGATCTAATTGAATGTTAATACTTACACTAAGTACCTACCTATCTAATATATATACCCAATGTTGTAAAATATACAAAAGTATTAAATTGTAATTCAGAGTGTTATTATTCTATAAAAAATAATATATAAAGTTAATAAAAAGTTATGAAAACAAAATTATGGTTTAAAAAAAATTATTTAGAGAAGAAGTTGGACTATTTTTCTCCTCTGGCAATTTAGACAAATTGAGTTCAAATAGCAAAACTGTCAAACATTTGATCAAGCAAATAAAAAGCATACCTCTAAAAATAAAAAAAAGTAATAGGTATGTAGGTACTTGAAAAAACTATTTTTAACACCCGCAACTTTAGCGTCCTTGAAAGCGTCGTGGTTTTCAAAATGTTTTGATAAGACCTCTACTATAAGAATTTATTTAAGAGTGTCGGGTCCCTTTCTACTTGCCAGAAATAGGTACGATATGGCGAGTAATGCATTCGTAAAAAAAAAATCGAACTCGAGGTTTTGATTTTGTCATTTTGTCATAGGGAAGACGAAAAAAGTGGCTCTCACAATTCGGTCTGTCAGTTCGGCTACATCCTATAAACGGCTTCATTGATTTTCTCAAAACTTGGTACTTGGTGATTTTGCCCACACGTTTTTTTTCTCATTTTTTTTTTTTAGAACCAAAAATAACGGTACCTGCCGTACCTACAATTTTATTATTATTATTATTATTTATTAATCAAAAACATAAATGTGTAGATTAATATTAAAGCTAACAGCACTAGCTCCGTGGCTTAAGGCTGGGATCTTACAATTATTTCTTAAAAATTAAGGTTTAAAAACTAAGGCTGTGAAAGTATGGGGGAGCGATCGAGGACAACAAGAGTGAGTGCTCGCTTCTCGGCCTTATGGCTAAGATCAAAGTGTAGTACCTACAATTTTAAAAATTTTATTTTTCTCAAAAACCGCTCCACAACTTTTCTTAAAATAAAATTCAGTAAATTTCGTTAAGTGAAGGCTACCTATGGGTGGGAAAGCATTTTTGAAGAAACGGTTATTAATGGTACCTCTCTAAGAACCATTTTTTTATTTTCGTTTTTCTTCAAAACGGTGTGACTGATTTCAATGATTTTTTTATGCAGACGGTTCCAAAAAATATAAATAGTATTATGTACAAAAAAAAAAAAATTGTCTGGATTTTTAAAAACTATTTCAATTTTTTGTATTTCGAAAACGATATGATCGATTTTGTGTAGCACCTCGTGGCATGATGGGTAGTGCGTAGGGCTGTCATGCCGTTGTGTTCGATTTACAGCCGTGCCACCTAAAAACATAAATGTTTTATCCGAGGTACTGCCAATTGCGAGGAACTGACAAATCCTCCAAGAGTATACTTGTCATGAAAAAGTACTTCTCATTTAGCCGTTCGGACTCGACAAAAAACTGTAGGTCCCCTCCATTCCTGCCAACAACACGCACACAGGAATGGTTGAGAGATGTAAGTCACTAGCCGGTATTAAATTTTAGCAAATTTCCCATAAATGAGGTGCCAAAAATCGCTATGACCTTGAAATTTTTAAAAATTCACTAAAAAAAATCTATACCTGACCAATTACTGAAACTAGCTGACCTTGACCTTTAGGTGCCAGTTATAGCTATCATTGAAACTCATCATTGAAAATTTTAATGATTGATTTTGAGACGTTTAGGAAGTAAAATCATTTATTCCTTTGATGGAAAAATAAAGCTAAAACCTAATTAATATTTTTAGCCAAAAAAAATTTTCAAATAGGCCCAACTTTCCACATAAAAAGACTTTTCTTATTTCAATGATTGAACTACCTTACCAATGATCATTGAAAAATTAAAAGTCAATTTTTGTGGAAAGTTGGGCCTTTTTGACATTTTTTTTTGACTAGAAATATTAATTAAGTCCTAAGCTTTGATCGTCCATCAAAATAATAAATGATTTTGACTCCTAAACGTCTCAAAATCAATCATTAAAATTTTCAATGATGAGTTTCAATGATAGCTATAACTGGCGCCTTAATATAGATCTACCAGATCTTACAGATGGAACACATTTTTGGCAAATTTCCCTTAAATGAGCTGCCAAAAATCGTTTTAACCTTGAAAATTTTTTTGGATTCATTAAATATTCATAAAAAAAATCTATGGCTGACCAATTACTGAAAATAGTTGACCTTTTACAACCGTGAAGAGGCCTTTCAAATTGCATACTTTTTCTTTTTAAATGAGGTGCCAAAAGTTTTTTTTGTGACCTTGAAACCAACTTCAAAAATTAATAGAAAAAAAATCTATCGCTGACTTACTGAAAATAGCTGACTTTTTATCTCGATCTAGAAATCTTTCGGATGGTATACATTTTTGGCAAATTTCCTTTAAATGAGGTGCCAAAAATCGCGCGTGAGCTTGAGCAACCTTGAGAAAGCTTAAGCCTTGATTAAAAGTATCTAGGGCTGGCCAATTTCTGGGACCAGTTGACCTTTTCTGACCAATTACATGTTATTTTTTATCAAATTTCCATCATATGAGGTGCCAAAGGGTCAGAGCCACGGTACCTTCCATAAAAAGTTAAAAAAATGTTAAGGAAAATATTTTTTTCTCAAAAACACCTCCCATGATTTTAATTAAACTTTTTCCGTGTGCTAAAATTAGTACGATCTACTACCAAAAATTATAAAATTTCGCACTTAACAACTATTGGTGGTACCTCTCATGGAATGTTTTTTTTTTTATTTTCTCATTATCAACTTAACGGATTTAAATAAGAAAATTGTATATACAAATTTCAAATAAGTTCGAATAATATTGCATATCAAAATTTTTAAAAAAGAAATTTTTGAATTTTTAAAAAAAGTTTCAAATTATTTTTTTGAAAATTCGATGTTAAACCAACAAATTAGGCGTAAC
Organism: Dasysyrphus tricinctus; assembly: GCA_963921185.1. NCBI lineage: Eukaryota > Metazoa > Arthropoda > Insecta > Diptera > Syrphidae > Dasysyrphus > Dasysyrphus tricinctus. The sequence goes on from OY992532.1 coordinate 91,346,699, forward strand.
CCTCAGAACTTTTCGTCTTTCACTTGCGGAGGCAGCAGGTTTTTGCACCTTTCAAATCGACACCATCTTTTCGCTTATTTTTCGGATAATTTTAAATCAAAGAGATTCTGTTATTTTTTTTTCAGAATTTGATGTTTCGTTAGTCCTTGATCATGAAAGAAGTTTAAGATTGTGTCCTTGATCATGAAAGAAGTTTAAGATTGTGTGTTTTCTTATTCGCTTTTAAATTGGATGCTTTATCTAATGTCATATACAAAAATTCATTTATTGCGCTCAGTTCGGAGTTATAACGGTTAATCACACTCGAAAATTTTGTACCTATTCAGATGCACGGGAGTGTAAATGTAGTATTTTTTTAAAAAGGCTTATTCTCAACCTAGCGACCTATCTACATTTAGTCGAAGTCTTACCAAAAACAGTTTGAACAACATGGCGTAGTCTAAGATACTTGTTTAAATTTTTTTTCAACTATGAGTGTTGATGAATGTATAAATAAATAGTAAAGAAACCTTGATTATTATCATTAGTTCCTTAGCAAAAAATTGTTGGTCCCAACGGACAAACCAGCTTAACATCAGAAACGTTTTGCTAAATTTACACTACAACATTAAAGATTTTTTATCAAAAATGGTTCTTAATTTTATTTTATAGCTATATCAGTAATGGGTACTGTTACTCCCCCCGGAGTGCTGAATCACTTAAAGTATTCTGTTTTTGTGAGGTATCTCTAAATAATTTTGAGAGAAACTTTAGACTAAAGCATTTAGTTATATGGCTTCAATTATCTGCGGTATTTCTGTATTGCCTTCTTCCTTCGTAGGCTTCCCTTCAAAAATTAAAAACAGGTCTTTCCAGAATAGATTTGTAGGTATCTACAGTCTTTCTTAGGTACAAAAATTAGTTTTTACTTTTCATTTATATTTATTTATATTACTGTCAAATCCTCCAAGAGTGTTTCTTGCAATGAAAAGTGCCTTTCCTCTCATTTATCAAAATCCGCAAACATTCATTCGCCTGGCTTTAATACCATTGAGGGCACTGTTATGAATTGCGTTTCGCCGAGTCGAACTCTCGACTCAACTCGAACTTTCGACTTTTCAAAAATAAAAACTGCTATTTTGTTCAAAGTCGCCAAAAATAACAGTTCGACATTGACGATAGAGGCAAACGTTTGCTAAAGGCATTGAGTGGCAATCATATTTTACAAATTTTAACCATTTAAGGCGAACTTAACTCGCAATCGGTGCCTGAGTTTTGATTTTACCAATAGTCTCGTCTTGAAATTAAAGCAGTTCTAAGATTTGATTTGTCTCTTAATATTTTATATAAAACAGGTAATGCTGAAAAAAGATGGTTAGTGCGTAGGACTGTCATGCCGAAGGTGTGGGTTCGATTCCCAGCCGTGCCACCTAAAAACAGAAATGTTTTATTCGAGGTCCTGCCTCTTGCGAGGAACTGAAAAAACCTCCAAGAGTATACTTGTCATGAAAATGTGCTTCTCATTTAGGCGTTCGGACTCGGCAAAAAAACTGTAGGTCCCCTCCATTCCTGTCAACAACACGCACACGGGAATGGTTGAGAGTTGTAAGTCACTAGGCCCTGGTTCTCCACGAGCTGTTGCGCCACCCAATTTAATTTAATTTTTAATGCTGAAAAAATTTCATAATTCTACTATTCTACGTTTCAATCTGACTTCGATTTCTTTTTTATCTCCAAGTGTTCCCATATTAGTGAATACCATTGTTCAATTAAAAAAAAAAATATCCTTCTACTAATGGCCTTTTCGATTTGCAATCCGGAACACCGATTCGATAGGTATGAACGCTTCTCATTTCGAATCTGAAATCAAATCCAGAACAATTTTCTCTTCTTTTCAGAAGAAGAACTGTCATTCTGTCCCCAATCGAAAAGGCCATAAATTGTGCTCACAAATTTCTTACAATAACTATATAATTCGATATTTTATTTTTGTTAACTTAACATTTATTTAACAATTAATAAAATATCATTCACATTGCCATTCCAATGCGCTCCTTTATTTCGTCTTTCGATTTGGAATCGGCGGATGTGGCTATGCTTTCTGCAACTTTACTTGTTCCTGGTTCTTGGTCGGATAATTTGGCCTTTTCAGCAGCTAAACGCTCTGCTCTGATTTGTTCGTATTCTTTTAACTCGGTGAGTTTTAATGTTATGCTTTGCAGTTCCCTTCTGCGCATTCTAAAGTGATTTTAAGTTTGTAAAACATTAATTTTACCTTTTGATAAGGAATCTTACTTGCTGTTGCTAATTTGCCGGTGTTTTTAATAAACAAAAACTTCGTGTCAAATTTGACAGTTTGAAAACTTTATAGGAGGTAACCATAATCCAGAGTGCACAGGTGTAAATAAAAAGGGATATGGTAGTGCGCCCTATGGCCTTAAACACAATGGCAAATGATAGGTGTACTTTTCCTTGCCCGAATGGGCCTGGAAGAAAAATACGACTTCGTGGCTTACAAACGCCATTACAGAAACAAAAATAGAGTTTCCATACAAACGATAACAAGTATGAAATTTGTAACAGTTTTTATCTGGGCTAAAGTTAAGCCCAGAAAATTCTCTGGGCTTAGCTAACCCTGAGGCCACACGAGCGAGTAATCGCTAGCGAGTTACTAATACATCGAAACTTTTCCTACTCGCTACTCAACTTACTGGCTTGCCTTTTTCGAAGCCAGTTGAGAAGCGAGTAGAGCGGCGAGTGATTTGACAGTTAATGTATGTACCCAACTCGCTAGCGAGTACTCGCTCGTGTGGCCTCCGGGTACACTCAAACGGGCTTAGTTGTTGTTGCATTTAACATGTAAGGCCCCGACGCCATTCGGGCAAGGAAAAAAACACACCTTAGTTGTGTTCCTTGCCGAATTCAAACAGTTTCAACCCGCTAGATTTGAGCCCTTTCACACGAGGAAACTAAGTTGTCAGCAACTTTAGTTCCACGGGGGAAGGGCAGGAGGAAAGAGGGGTGAACAAAATCTCCCCGGTCGAGGATTTGAAGAGATTTTTTGACATTTCCTTTCACATCTAGGTTTAGGTGTGTTAAACCAATAGACTTTTAAAGGAAATTTCAAAAATTGCCTAGAGATTTGTTTCCTCGTGTGAAAGGTAGAAGAGATTTTTAAGGAGATTAAAAGAAAACGTCAAAAAAATCTGCAGCAACTTGTTTCTTCGGGTGAAAGGGGACTTTAATACAAACCCGTTCTACAAGTGAAAAATTATACTGCTCCAAACTAAAGCTAGAACTATAATGATCGGAGGGGCACTTACGTGGTTGGAAGAAAACAAGCGAAATACACGGAAAGCATATGGCACGACTGTAATTGCGGAGTGGAGGGTTTCGTCAATTTTCGTTCAACTTAGCTTACAGAAGTGAGGTGCGCTCCCAAGCGCATTACCCGGAGGCCACACGAGCAAGTACTTGCAAGCAAGTAGGCTACATACACTGCCTGTCAAATTCGTAATTTGCATTCCACTTGCCTCCCACTTGCTTTCCACTTGCATTCCACTTGCTTGTCTCCCAACTTGCCTCTCAACTTGCTTCACTACTGGCTTCAAAACTTGCATGCCAGTTGATAAGCAAGTTGCTTGGGTTTGTTTGTGTAAGTACACAAATGTGTATGTATTGCAACTTGCTTGCAAGTACTTGCTCGTGTGGCCCCGGGGTTAGGTGAAATAGGAAGGCCAAAAAGAAAAAGATGATAGTTAAATTTGGGGTGTGTTCCACTTTTCTCGGTACGGAAAGCTACTTTTCGTTGGTTTTTGACATAAGCTTCAGTACCCTTCCGACTATTATAGTTCTACCTTACCCAGCGGCTCCATTAGCAATATTTGAGGCAATAAATTGCCTCACTTATTGCTATTGCCTTAAATAATGCAAATGGAGACGCTTTGTCAATGGCAATGGCAATATTGCCTAGAAGATGAGAGGCAATTATTGATTTCCATCTTCAAGGCAATAAATTGAGGAAAAATGGGATTCCCCGTAATTGTGAATGGCTTCTTTATTGATTTTTTCAATTAAATCGTAGAATATGAGAACGCACATGACAAAATATAGTGAATTAAAATTAAATTTTATTAAAAACAGGGGATTTGAACAGCATTTGCAGTCAAATATTTCTATACACACATTTTATAATTGAAATTGCCTGGCAATGAAAATGCCCACCCAAGCAATAAATTGCCATTCCTATTCCAATTGCAATTGCCTCAAAAATTGCCAATGGAGCCACAGCGTTAAATCTGGCGGTCTGAAACTGTTTGGGCCTTAAGCCTAGCACGCACATCGAGCAAAGACAAATTTTATCTCTACAAATTCTGAAGGTGTAGAGATAAAAAAAAAGTCAAATGAGAACAAAAGCGTAGTTAGAAATTTAAGAAATTCATGCCGATTAGTCAATTCGCAATATTCTACTCCTCTGGAGTTAACCAGATTCGCACTGGATTCGCGTTCGCATTTGTTCTCAACTCGCCGAATGAACTATATTATCGATTCCTGAACTTCCCTACCATTTTCCGAACTATATTATCGCTTTTGTCATTTAGGTGCCAGTTATAGCTATCATTGAAACTCATCATTGAAAATTTTAATGATTCATTTTGAGACGTTTAGGAAGTAAAATCATTTATTCTTTTGATGGAAAAATAAAGCTAAAGACCTAATTAATATTTCTAGCCAAAAAAATTGTTCAAATAGGCCCAACTTTCCACATAAAATGACTTTTCTTATTTAAATGATTGAACTACCTTACCAATGATCATTTAAAAATTAAAAGTCATTTTTTGTGGAAAGTTGGGCCTATTTGAATTTTTTTTTTACTAGAAATATTAATGAAGTCTTAAGCTTTGATCGTCCATCAAAATAAAAAATGATTTTGCCTCCTAAATGTCTCAAAATCAATCATTAAAATTTTCAATGATGAGTTTCAATGATAGCTATAACTGGCGCCTTACTGACATTTCAAACGTGACACGCAATTTCAAGGGGTGTTCAGACAGTCCTCACGTCAAAATGAGTCGCCTCACATGAAGCCTGTCTAAACATGATCCTAAAATTGTAGACAATTGATTTCTTTAAAAAGAATGTTAAATACTTTACTTTAACTAAACTATACTTTTAAATTCATAATTATAAGTCTAAAATTACATTTCTATGTTATTCATTATGATTTTCTGGAAAATAAAGAAAATTAACAGCAGATTCGCGACAAAATTGGCGCGGATATAAAATTGGAAAGTTTGTATGGACAGCGAATGGTTTGCGGTTTCACTAACAAACAAAATGTTGAACAAAATGTCGGTGGTGCAGGTAGTGTTACTGACAGTCGTTCAACTTTCTACCTCGAATTCACTAATGGCTAAAATTTCGAAAATGAGTTGAATCGTTGCAAAAGTTCATTCGCCGAATTCACTAATAGGGGTGATTATAAAATTTCCTTCAATAGAGCTTTTTAGCAAAAATTTCTAAATGTCAAACTCAGGACCTCGGCACAAATGACATTAAGGTACCACCCATTTTCTTTTTTTATTTCGGAGGCCAATACACTCCAATTCAACAGAATGAGCACATGGATTTTCGTAGTTGGTTTATTAATTTTTTTTTTTCAAACATTGTGCATTGTCCCAGAATAAATATAAACAATAAAAACTATTTCAAACACATTTTTTTTACTTCCATCCATTAACTTTTATTACCAATTTCAATATTTGAGCTTATTCAGTTGACACAAAAAGACTGCATTTTCCTTATGGAAAGACTTTGATGAGAGTCGGAGGAAAAATAGCAGTACTTTTTGAATTAATCTTTCTGTTTTCTTTTCCCAACATCATAAACAAACAATACGGATAATCAAATGATTCATTAATGCACAATGTTAAGAAAAAATGGAAAAAGTACCTTTGAAAATGTGTGTCCTGTTTCATTTGAAGTGGAGTGTAAATGTTTGGATTTTTTTTGTTATTGGTAATTGCGTCTGTCAAAGGTGCCAACTTTTTAGCTGTCACTTTGACTTTGACAATTTGGTAGAGATCTCTATTCACATAATACTATGTTCCCACCAGAGTGAAATCTCAGATTTCAGAGATTTCAGTTCAAATCTTGACACTTCCCCGTACAGTTTTGAGATTTTGAAATGCAAGATTTCGTTGAAATCTCAATGTGCCTACTTATGCTATGTTTCCACCAAAGGTTTATCTCAGATTAGATTTAATAAATCTTTTTGGTGTTTCCACCGCACAAAAAGATTTAAAAAAGATTAAATTTGACAGCACCTTCAAAAATGCAAATGGCGTTCCAATTTTTCTTATTAAGTGCGAATGAGACAGAATGTTTGATTCGTGTGAAACAATGAAGAACTGAATGCGAGTCTCGAATGAATCGTTCAGCACCATTTAAGAAAAGGTTAGTTCGATTTGTAAAACTATTTGTCCTAGGAAGATTTAACAAGATTAATTTCTAATCTTCAAGATTTACGAAATAAATTTGTATGGTAAATCTCCGAGATTTGAGGTAAATCTTATTAAATCTCAGATTAGCGTCAGGTGGAAATGTAGCATTACACGTAAAGAACTAAAGTGCTCAGATGTGGAGAAAATTATTCTGCAGATTCTGTTCTCCTCTTTGTGTTTTTCGTATTTTCATAATGAAAGACACGATTTGATTGGTTAGATTGGATAGGAGAAGCAATACAAAAGAGAACGTCAATTTTCTACACCGAATATTTTCAAATATTTTAAAATATTTCATCCCCCTCCCTCTTCTGCAAGTAACCCCGCTCACCATCACAAATCGCAGAAAATGCTTGAATTTCTTCACGTGTGATCAGGGAGAATGAAATCTTGTATCGATGCGAACGTATCTTTATGAACACACCCATTTTCAGCTTTACCATACAAAAGGTGAAAAGCTTTTTGATACAAACTGTGATCTTTCATTCCAACGCCAAGCAGGCAAAAAGAGAAAGTATGATATTGTATTTGACATTTAGGTGGAGAGAAATACAAACACATAAGAACACAAAGGTAGTTGTTTGCGTTTATATGAGACGAAATCTTGGTTTTGGCAGTGTGAACACTAACTTGAAATCTCGAAAGTTTTCAGCTGAAATCTCGGATTTCGCCTTGGTGGGAACGTAGTATAAGCCGCATTTTACTATCCACATGATCTGATCCGGATTGTCATAAAAATATCCTCGTAGTATCCCTTTGCATACACCCTAAAGAACCAGATACTTAGTTTATCGGTCTGGCTACTGCCATTTGATCGAACAAACCTTTTTTCTATATATCTCACATTTTCGCCTGTGATTTGTATCTCTGCATTTTCAAATGGGCACACAAAAACTTGAGAAGCGCAACCGAAAACACCCATCGTTTAAGAATTTATAAGATAAAGATTGACTAAAAAGATTTGTTAAATTAAAGCTATAATTTTTAACACAACACAACCAAGTTTATCCAAGTTAATGATTAAAATCACTTGTATTAGAAAAAGTTAAAGATTGGTTTTTATTTTCTAAGAAAAGGGTCACAAAAAGTAGTGACATTTTAAAAATTATAAGAAAAAATCTTTTGTCAAAGTTAAACATGCCGGTGACACGCTCTCCAAAAACTATTGAAGTAGGCGAACCTGAAGGAAACCAGGAACATAATCCATCACGAGGACAGGTAGAGCAACCCCCTCCAGAAGTTCAGCAGGCACCAGCGCCAAGAAGATGAGCAACATGCAACATATGTGAGGAGCCCTACAACGAGGAAATGATCTTTTGTGATGGGGTATGTAGAAAATGGTTTCACTTTTTATGTGTAGGTCTTAGTAGTAGTCAGGCCGATGAGCTAAGTAGATGGGTATGCAATGATTGTTCTGAGGGTTATACAAAGCGGGTAGAGGTCTTATGCAAGGAAGTGTTGACACTGTACGAGGTGGTGCAAAAAACAATCGACACAAAAAAACGGAAGACAGTAATTCAAGCTGCGTTAAATAAGTTTTTGCAAGCAAAAGAGAAGTATATCGCCCTAACTGGAGGTTTCGTTGATGGCAAGGGAGTTCCACTTCCAACTCCAAGGCTGGAAGAAAAATCAGACGAGGAATTATCTGAAAAGCAATCGACTACGTCCAGATGCAGTTCAGCCACACAAGCAAGACAAAAGATGCGTTTGCTCGAGCAACAACGTGAGCTACTGAAGGAGCAGCGCCTAAATCTGCAACTGGAACAAGATATTGTGAGGCAACAACATGAACTTGTGGAGCAAACATCGAATTGGGATCTCGACTCTGAGGCTGAAGGCGGCAACAAAGATGACGACATCACAGAGCAAGTCAACAAAATTACGCTAAATCCTCAAGCACGTGAATTCAACATGAGCAACAACACACGTTAGCAATCAAATCCTCGTACTCAAGAACCAACAATAAGCTGTGAATATACACCAACATTCAACCAGAGGCAGATAGCTGCACGTAAAATTTATAAATCGCTTCCAACCTTCACAGGTGAATTAGAAGAATGGCCAGTGTTTAAACGAATATTTGAGCTATCAACACAAGAATGCGGCTTTTCCAACGAAGAAAATTTAATGCGTATCCAACAATCTCTCAAAGGGAAAGCAAGAAACGAGGTTGCAAGTCAATTGTGCGAACCATCATGCGTTCCAGACATCATGGATTGTCTAAAACTAGCATTCGGGCAGCCCACAGTCATTCTCAATGCGCAAATTGAAAAAATAAGTAAATTTCCACCTGTGAGAGGAGACAAGTTGGAAACAATAATTCAATTTTCAACAGCAGTTACCAACATGAATGCAATAATGAAGGCATCGTCATTAGAAAGTCAATATGACAACCCTTTATTGCTAAAAGAACTGTTGAAGAAATTAAATAACGACATGAAAATGAAATGGGCTTCATATGCTTACGATATGAATGTCTCATGAGTTTTAGCATTTGGTTCGTGGTTGAAAATAGAAGCAAAAAAGGTGTATTCAATATTACCATCTACATCGTTCGAGAGAGAAAAGCAGCCACCTAAAAAGGAAAGCAGAATTAATGTTCATGTGTTAAATAATTCATTCAATAAATGTATAGTTTGTTCTAATAAATGTAAATCGATAGATTCTTGTGTAGTTTTTAATAATCTTTCTACAGCTAACAGGTGGGAAAAAGTAAAGGAGCTTAAGCTATGCCGACAATGCTTAACTGTCCATAGGATGAAATATCCATTCAATTGTAAGAAGGCAGTTAAATGCAACGCTACCGGTTGTAGTCGTAAACACCACCCCCTCATGCATTTAGAAGACAACTCACAGAATAACTTACCCGTAGTCGAATCTTTACAGAATAGCCATGCAAGATTGGGTGATGAATTTCAATTCCAATATTTGCCCGTAATATTACAGAATGGAAATAAAAAGCAACAAGTAATGGCCTTTTCAGATGGTGGCTCCAGTGGCACTCGTATCGAAGAGGAGGTAGCTGAACAGTTGGGGTTAACAGGTCCGAATGTAATTTTGAATTTAAAGTGGACAGCCAATGTCAGACGACAAGAAGAATCAACGAAGGTTTCCGTACATATCTCTGGTGTATACGAAGGTGCTAAGAAATATATAATCCTTGAAGCACATACCATTAAGGAACTCAACTTGCCAAAACAAACTTTGTGCTATGAAGAGTTAGCTAATAAATATAATCATATACGAGGTCTACCAGTTTGTTCATACAAATCAATGCAGCCCAAAATAATGATTGGTATAAGCGATTGGCACTTGGCAGTTCCTATCAAGACAAGGTTAGCTGGACATAATGATCCCGTCGCGTAAATTGGGATGGTCAGTGTTTGGGTCGAAGCGATCATCTGATTACGAGAGTGTTAACTACCACGTCGAAGAACATCGCGAACCTGATGACGAGGATCTGCACGAGATGATGAAACTGTTTTTCTCCATCGAAACTCTGGGAGTCAGAGTACTCAAAGATGATTTGTCCTCCCAAGAAGATCGCAGAGCTAAATCAATAATGCAAAGTACGACAAAGCTAGTAGAAAATCAATATGAAACAGGCTTGTTATGGCGCTACGACAATGTGGATCTACCAGACAGTTACCCCATGGCTAAATACAGATGGGAGACGCTAAATCGACGGCTGGAGAAAAATCCACAATTAAGAATGGAAATGCAGAATCAGATAGCTGCCTACTTAAAGAAAGGTTACATTCGGAAACTGGAACGAAGGGAGTTGGAAAACCAGCACGAACGCTTATGGTACCTTCCTCTATTTCCCGTTGTCAATCCGAATAAACCAGGAAGAGTGCGAATTGTTTGGGATGCGGCCGCAAAAGTTAATGGTACATCTTTAAACTCATTTCTACTAAAGGGGCCTGATCAGCTTTCATCTCTGCTTGGTATTCTCTTTCGATTTAGAGAAAATTCAGTAGCTATATGTGGTGATATTTCCGAAATGTTCCACCAAATCAGATTAACATCAGATGATCAACAAGCCTGTCGATTTCTATGGAACGATCGAGAAGATGAGGAGCCAAGCGTATATGTTACCCAGGTGATGACATTTGGAGCGACTTGTTCACCAAGTAGTGCTCAATATGTGAAGAACCTTAATGCTAAACGATTTGAAAGTGACTATCCCAGGGCGGTTAAAGCAATTGTAGATAACCACTACGTGGACGATCTACTCGACAGCGTCGCCACTAAAGAAGAAGCAATCACATTAGCCGAACAGATTAAGAAAATTCACTTAGCAGGAGGGTTTCATATACATAAATGGAAATCAAATTCTCGTGAAGTGTTGTTGGTGCTAGAAGGTTCACATGAAGAGCAGACTGAGCTTGTTAGTCTCAATAAAGAGGCGGAACAACCTACTGAAAAGGTTTTGGGTATGTGGTGGGATACACAATCAGATTCCTTCACATTCTCATTAAAACTGAACAAAGGCAGCAAAAGTGTTTTGAGTGGCCAGCATAAACCGACAAAGCGAGAAGTTTTAAGAATCCTTATGTCGATTTTCGACCCTTTGGGGTTAATTAATCATTTCACAAGTTATTTGAAAGTCCTGCTGCAGCAAATATGGCGTTCTAAAGTAGACTGGGATGATGAGATCGAAGATGAGCAACACAATGGCTGAAGTGGCTTCAACAGCTTCATGAAGTCGAAATCATACAAATTCCTAGATGCTACACAACAAAATCATCGATATGGGATGAAGCAAACATACATCTTCATATATTCGTTGATGCCAGCAAAGACACCAGTGCAGCTGTTGCATACATGAGAATCCAGTCTGAGGGTAATGTATCGTGCACACTTCTGGGTTCCAAAACAAAAGTCGCACCCATCAAACTTACATCCATTCCGAGGTTGGAGTTAGTTGCCGCACTGATTGGAGCTAGACTTGCGTGTAGCATTCGACAGTCATTGACCAATCCAATTACCAAAGTCTTTTACTGGTCGGATTCAGTAACTGTCTTAAGATGGTTGAGATCGGATGCTAAAGCAACAAAGGGACAATTTGTAGCATTTAGAATTGCAGAAATACAAGAACTAAGTAATATTGGAAATTGGCGATATGTACCTTCAGACCTGAATGCAGCAGATGATGCGACTAAATGGAAGAAAGGACCATCCCTCAATATGCATGATCGTTGGTTTACAGCACCCAAATTCCTGTATGACGATGAAAACGAATGGCCGGACGATATTTCATTGCAACCAAATCCGGATGTTGAAGTCGTTGAAGCAGTTCACCAAATTTTCGAACCAGCTATTAATTTCGACAAGTTTTCTAGTTGGACCAAGATGTTACGACTCACAGCATTTGTACATCGAGGTATTTACGTAATAATTAAACGAAAACAAAAAATTAAATATACTAAATATCTTCTGTCACACGAATATAAGAGAGCTGAGATCTCGTTATTTAAATTAATACAAATTCAGTGTTACTCAAATGAAATAAAGTGTTTAAAACAATACTTACCAACTTTAACCAGAAGAGATAAGTGGAACCAGACTACTACACCCCTAAAAGAAGGAGACATTGTTTTGGTTATCGACGAGAGATATCCTCGTAAGTCTTGGCCCAAGGGTAGGATACTCCAAGTTCATATGTCTAAAGATAATCAAGTTAGAAGCGCTACAGTCAAAACTACGGATGGAATATATGATCGACCAGCTGTAAAACTAGCCAAGTTGGACATAGGCGGAGATGTACATTTAAGCAAGGCTATTGATCAATGTACCGGGGAGGAGAATGTCATAAAAATATCCTCGTAGTATCCCTTTGCATACACCCTAAAGAACCAGATACTTAGTTTATCGGTCTGGCTACTGCCATTTGATCGAACAAACCTTTTTTCTATATATCTCACATTTTCGCCTGTGATTGGTATCTCTGCATTTTCAAATGGGCACACAAAAACTTGAGAAGCGCAACCGAAAACACCCATCGTTTAAGAATTTAAGCCTAGTACGCAGATCGAGACAAAATTTGTCCGCCATATAAAATTTTTCCCAGGACAAATTTTATCTCGCATTTTTTTCCAAGCCGTACGCAGCTCCAACGCAAAATTTGACAGTCGTAACCGCTGTACGTGAAAAGGTAAAAGAAAGTCTCCACTTGATTTTGCGCGGAAAAAGAATGCTCGAAGCATTATTTTTCCGGACAAATTGTGACGTTTTATATATATTTCGCTTTTTATAAACTAAAATCATCTCCCTGTTTCATTCTATCCATTAATAAGACGTTGTGAGGACACACGACGGAAATAAAATATAAAATGCGTACAGAAAATAATGACATGGAATGCGAACAGAATAAATAGAACAGCTGTTTTTAATCAGTCAGTGGCGTAGCGAATAGGAAAGGGTACAAAAGGGCCACATTCAGATACGGAAAATATTTTTTCAATAAAAAAATTAAATTGATTCCCAAACCGAATTAAATCGAGATGGTTGGAATCAGCAAACAGAGTTGGCAAATTTAATTGGATTTTGGGAGCAGTACTAAAAATGTCCCGATGTCGTTTTTTTCGCCAAACTCCATATGGACATACAAAAAAACGCAGCTATTATATTAGCTCTGTTTTTTAGTGCATTTTTATCTTCGCTTAGAAAAAAGTAGCATGTTAAATATAACAACAATACGGAATTATACCAGTTTGGTGTTGCAATTAACACGCTACTTTTTTCTCAGGGAAGATAAAAATACACTAAAAAACAGGGCTATTGTTCCCCATCAAGCGCATGCGATCAATTTTTCTTGTTCTGCAAAAGCTTTGAAGGAATCTGATTTTTGGTAAAAGTTTAAAATTTATGTCAAATAAAGGATATTTTATCATTTTTTAAATTTCAAACTACGCTACTGTTCTCATTTGACTTGTGTTTTTATCTCTACACCTTCAGAATTTGTCTCGAGAAAAAAAATGTAGAGATAAAATTTGTCTTTGCGCGATCTGCGTACTAGGCTTTAAGGCTCTCCCAAACCAACGCGAATTCGTAGCGAATCATTCGCAAAGGCGATTTTTTGTTGTTGTGTAGCATTGTGTATCTTTCATATTTTGTATTATTGTGAATGATTTCGCGTCGTCGGCGAATGTTTCGCGTTGGTTTGGGGGAGCCTTTATAAGATAAAGATTGACTAAAAAGATTTGTTAAATTAAAACTATAATTTTTAACACAACACAACCAAGTTTATCCAAGTTAATGATTAAAATCACTTGTATTAGAAAAAGTTAAAGATTGGTTTTTATTTTCTAAGAAAAGGGTCACAAAAAGTAGTGACACGGATCAATTTCTATTATGTGATGTTGTGGACGCCCTGTCTTAACCTAAAACAAATATGTGTAACCGGAGCCTTACATTCGGTGCCCGATCTTAGAGACATCTAGTGGTCAACCTAGGAAAGCAAAATAAGATGTAGTAGATCTGAACTGAGAAGACATGTTTTTCGAAATGTCAATCAAGGTAAAGGATGGAGGAGAAATAATATCAACTACTACATTGAAAACTGAATGGGAATTGGGTAGATTGGATCGGACGATACGAACAGAATGGGAGGACAGGGTATGAAAAAGTGGCCTGTTTCATCTCCGTATCCCGTATGACATATTAAGTCCAATGTCATTCAAATATCTGATGGCTGTTGGTATTTTAAGACGCGTTTGAAACTTTGTCGCCTTGCTCTAAGTCCTATTGTAGTAAGATTTGTATGTCTTAAATTTAAATTTACTTACCGGTACGTGATAATATCATTAAAATAATAAAAACAAAAATAAAACAATTTCTTTCAAAATTTACTGGTGTGCTGACTTTAACGTCTTTAATCTTTTCATGGTTATATTCTATATAGATATATTGAATTTACGTGCTATACCTAATCGTTTTGGCCTTATCAAAATCAGATACAATTATATTTCAAATAAATACATAGAACTGTTAATTTGGGTGAGTTTTAAAGAAGCTTTTAATTGTAAGATCGGTGTTAAGAAAGTGATTTTTATATAGGCTACAAATCTACTTATTTCAACTTCCTGGCGGTCCCAGTTGGCAGCCGAGCACTGGGCCGCCACAGCTTTATATTATATTTCATTTTGTGTTCTCCTTTGACTCGAGGACTGGTCGAGTGTTGAGTCCATATCGTACGACACAGAGATATTGGACTGCTTCATCTTGGTTGAAAGGTGTTATCGACTGAGCCCTTTCCGATACCTTTCCACACGGATATTTCCCTGCAACACGCAAATCATCGCAGAGGATTCCAAAATCATTCTGATGACCAACGAGAAGCTCCACCAGGTATCAGATCAACCTCAAAGGTATCGCTTCCAAAAATAAGAAACCACTAGAGTCAACGTGAGTACCTAAAAAAATAAGAAAAAGAAACGAGTTAATAAAGAATCAAGAAGAGCCCCTCTTATATATATATCAACAAAATTGTTCGCTGCAAGAAGAAACCCAAGATACTTTCTACTATTTACCTCGCTAAATTGGTTAGCAAAGTACCCACATATTTACCAAAAACTAAGTGTTCTAAGAAAAAAATACGAATATCACCGGAAGTATCTTCCAGTACTTGGATATTTTTAACTTTTCAATTAGATTACCTTTTTTTTGTTTGTTTAAATCAACATCGTTTTGTTAAGTTTTGATGAGCGTTGAAATGTTTATATCATTGTTTTACATCTTTCTAAAAATTTCATATAATAATTTAATAATTTAAATTTTGTTTGTAAGTGAACGAGGTAGTGTTTTTCCTTTTGGTCTGTCAACGCGTGTTAGTTTGTTTAAGAAATTTAGTCCCCCTCCAAGGAGCTCCATGCAGGCAGGAATTTTTGAACCGCAATCTTAATCCTCTTTGTCTAGACACTAAAAAGGGTGTTTTTTAAAGTTTTTCTTGATAGTCCTGTTAGAAATTATCTCGTGTTCACGTTTTTTTTTCTTTTTTTTAGATTATTGTTTTATTCTTAAAATTCTATGTTCAAATATAAAGTCAAAATTAATTTTTAATTTTCTTTAATGTTCCACATAAATCATAGTATTACCTTCTGTTTGATTTCATGATAACAATAAATCTTCGTTTCTCGCCATCTTAGATGAAATTTTGGTGTTTATTTTGATTTCATCTGAAGAAATCATGTCCTGTTGAAGTTAAATTTTCAGGGGTGTGGACGGTAGCACAGTCCTTTTGGTGAAGATGGGTTGACCAGAACGTGGTGTCAACCATATTGGGGAAATCCTAACATTGCCATGGATTTCTAGGTTGGGTGGGATGGCATCGCTGCAATAACACCAGCAGTGCCCTTGAAGTGTTGATTGTCCGTCCGCTGTCGTTTTCATTGATTATTTCCTCAGGCCTGATATATGTTTTTGTTGCAGGTGAGGTTGAGTTTCGGGGGCAAGATCCCCCCCCATTCCGGCGAGCTAACTGCCGAGCATCGCAAGCAGGCCGCGTCCCCCGGAACTTGACATTCTTTCCTACCTTTCCGAACACTTCCCTTCCGCTATTTCCTATCCTATCCTTTTTCCTACCCTACCATTTAACTGACCTTTCCCTACCCATCCTCTTGCTCGCAACAAAATGGCGCCCAACGTTGTTTTATGCAACAAAATGGCGCCCAACGTCTTAGCTTTTAAGCCAAGATTGTATGTAGTTTTCGTTTTTGTTATCGTCAAACCAAACTTACTGTGGATTTTCGAAACTCGTAAGTCTGCGTCAGGAAAGTCTTAGACATACCTAGACGTATCGCGACGAGACTTTGAAAATTCACAGTGACTGCGGTTTATGAGTGTTTTTTCGCTTTCTTTAGCCGATTTTGCGGTGAGTTTCCAAGTTTCGTAAGTCTTCACTGAGAAGGTCCAAGACGCACTTAGATGAATTGCGACGAATTCTTGGAAATTCACAGAAACGTCGGTTAAGAAGTGTAGTTCTCTCCTATTTTCTTTTCTTCGACTGGACTTGTTGCAAGTTTTCAGATTCGTAAGTCTTCACCAAGAAAGTCACAGGCATACTTGGGTGAATTGCGACGAATTCTGGAAATTTGCAGCAACTACAGTTACCTTTCTATGTCTCGTTTTACCCTTCTCCTAAATCCCATCTTTTTACTTTTCTATCTACATTTTCAATTTCACTCCTATTTTGTCTAGTCATGTTAGGTTTTTGATTTGGACTCAGTGACCGTGTCTGACGAGTCGCCGGACATCGATGCACCGTCCAACTATCTATTTCGATACTTTTTTCTCTTTCTTGTGTTTTGTTTTCCTCACCGTTCCAAGTCTTCTAGCAAAGTCCTGAGAGACTGACTAGAATTGCGGGAACGGGGAGGAAACACACTTATATTTCTTTCGTGATTTTCTCTAATTTATGTCATTCCTTTTTCTACCTCATCACTTCAAGGGATATAGTTCTATGTCCGTCTGCAGTCTTATTTTTCAGGTACACCACTAGTAAGATCAACCCATAATGCTCAGAAACCACCAAAAACGCTACCGAAAGCACCCCGAATGCTTATGAAAAAAACCCAACAAAACCAAGCCATCTGAAAGCAACATATTCTGAAAAATAGAAGTTTTTCAAAATAAAATTTTCTAGAATTTTTGTGTACCTAATTAATTCACACTGAAAATATAGGTGAAAAATTAAGTTTTTATACAATTAAAACCAATTTTCTACGTTATTTATAACTTTCCTTCGTTATTTAAAATACCTTTTTCTAAGTTGATTTTTGTTTCTATAATCGTTATTTTTGTTTATTTTTGAGTAATCGTTTTTGATTTTTTTTTTCCATGTTCTTTTTCTACGAAAGTAAGTGATATAACCTATATTATCAATCACTTTTTTTTATATATAGATTTTTCTAATAAATACAAATAGTTTTCTTACAAAAACTCACCTACTTTATAGTTTGAGATTTTTGTTTTTATATTTAAAAGTTTTTTTTGCATTTTGTTTATTTTTTGGTTTATTATTTCGGATATATAAAATTTTAAAAAATGTTTCCTGGCAGTAAGGATGAAGAAGACCGAATTAATAGGATGATTAGAGAAGCCAATTTGGATGATAATGCTCGACTGACTAGATCAGTTAGCCAGAATATGGACGGTACTGAGAGGCGTCGAGTCATGCATTCTCCTCTCATTTCTGATAGACACGTCCGATCCACATCCAATTTACCTACTAGTTCTCTTTTTCCCGGCAATAACGCGGCAACCAACTCAATAGATTCAGTTTCTCCTCCATCCTTTAGTAATTTAAGTGGTGGGGCCGAAGCATTACCCAATCAACATGAAAGTTTCGATAACCCTAACGAAACAGTAATACCAAATATACCAAATACAGGTAGGAAGAGTGCGAATTTGCACAATGTGGGTGGTTCTAGAGATATTCTAGAGAGCTTAGCTCAAATACCACCAACTAATAAAAGGAAGGAAAAGAGGATTGTTTCTGAGGACCTCAGGGCCTACATTAATTTAGCCATAGTCGATGCTATGTCCTCTTACAAAACTTCATTACAAACTGAAGTAGCTAATTCGCTCAAGGATGAAATCCAGCATCAGCTCGGGGGATTCCTCAGAGATCTGAATCTTGGCAGACCTACTCCTCCAAATAATGAGCCAATATCAAAACCAACATACAGTTTTCCGCCTCCAGTCCAGCCACCAACAGTACAGCGACCTCAGTCTGATCCAAGTCGAAGTGCTTTTGTGCCTCCTGGACAGCAGCGTAGAAGACAACAAGAACCGCCAAGTCAAAGCCAACATAGGATATATCAACCTGACGTTTCTCAATACGATCTCCAGGGTACAGCAAGAAATCCGTCAAATCCACAAATTCCATACACTCACCAAACACCTTTTTCACCTTACTTCTGGAATTCTGGATTCAAAGCTCCGATAAAAATCAATAAGTGGGGGCTGAAATTTGAAGGCAAGCCAGAGACTTTGACAGTCGAAGATTTCGTGTTTCGTCTCGAAACTCTCCAGAGCCAGTATGGATGTCCGTGGGTAGAAATATTAAGAGATTTCCATCTCTTACTGGGAGGAAATGCTCAAGACTGGTTCTGGCAGTTCCAACGGAGCAGTTACCGGCCCGACTGGCCGATGTTGAGAGATGCGCTATTGCGTCAATTTAAAAACCACCGCTCAGACTACGAGATAATGCGCGATATAATGGAACGCAGGCAAGGATTTACAGAGAGTGTCGACGATTTCTTGGCTGCTGTAAGCAAGATAAAATCTCAATTGCGAATACCAATTCCGGAAGTGGAGTTGGTGAAAATCTTAAAGAAAAATCTTAATGAAAGAGTCGTGAAGTTGGTATATCCTATGCCCATCTTTTCCTTGGATCAGCTGAGGAACGCCTGTAAGGAGGTGGAAGCAGCATTTCCGAGGAGAGAGCGAGAATACCAGAAACCCCTAAGAACTCCGGCAAAGTATTCGGCCAATGAACTGGAATACGAAGAGCCATGCGAACTTTCTGATGAACAATTAGCAGCCTTAAATTTTGGAGGGGTTAGACCGAAAGTTCCTCCTCGGAGATATGCTGACACTTCCAGTTTGGTGTGCTGGAACTGTAAGGAACAGGGCCACACTTACTTTGAGTGTGAGTCCGATATTATCAATTTGTTTTGTTTTAAGTGCGGGCTAGAGGGAGTAAAAACTCCGCACTGTAAAAGATGCAACCCGGGAAACCGATCGTTGAACGCGAAGGCTTCGGGGGATTCGCGTTCGAATCAACCGCAGAACCCCAAGTAAATCCAAAAGCGAAAGTAGAAATACAGACAAGAATATTAGAAAGCCCTCCAATGGTAGAGGGCGAAGCAAAGATTAAAATTTTAAAAAGAAAACCCAGCGAAGAGGCCAAGATGGACAAAATTCCTAAACAGAATACTTTTCTTATCAAACCTTTACATGTTAGGATTACAGAATATTATCGGGCTAGAGATAGAATATTCAACAACAATAGCTATACTCCATCGAAAAAAGTACTTAAAGCTAGGGAGAGATTCAGGAATAGAAAAGATGTTAAAAAGCGTATTGCATCTACTATCATAGATTTGTGTTCGGATCCCAGACCTTATGCCACCATAAAAATAGGAAATAAGGATCTCCGAGGGTTACTTGATAGTGGCGCTAGTGTGAGTATCCTTGGGAAAGATTGCTTAAAGCTAGTAGAAGAACTTAAAATCCCAATTATTTCTTATCGGTCAGGAGTTAAAACGGCAGACGGAAAGAGCCAGTCAATTATTGGTAAAGTAGTGTTGAAAGTGCAGTATAAAACTAAAGAAGAAATGGTTACATTTTATCTTGTTCCGAATCTAGACCAAGAAGTATATCTAGGAATAGATTTCTGGAAAATATTTCAACTAGCACCGAACATAATTAGTGCAATTACGGCATTGACTGATGAAGCGGCAGATCTCTCGAACGCTCATCAGTTGAATTCGGAACAGCAGGCCAGACTGGATGCAGTCAAGCAGAAATTTCTGTGTTTTGACCGGGATGGTCTTGGAAAGACGGCGCTCATGGAGCATGTTATTGATACCGGAGATGCGCTCCCTGTGAAACAGCGTCACTACCCTGTCTCTCCAGCGGTACAAGCCATCTTGTATGAAGAGCTAGATCGGATGTTGAGCCTCGGCGTTATCGAGGAGAGTGAAAGTCCCTGGTGCTCACCAGTAGTGCTCTTGCGGAAACCAGGCAAAAATAGACTTTGCCTGGATTCTCGCAAGGTGAATGCACTGACTAAGAAGAATGCTAATCCTCTCCCCCATATCGAGGGGCTCCTCAGCCGACTACCGGATACATACTACATTAGTAGTATTGATCTAAAAGAAGCATTTTGGCAAATACCTCTAGAGAAACAGAGTAGGGAAAAGACTGCCTTTGCGGTACCGGGAAGACCCTTGTACCAATTTACTGTCATGCCTTTTGGGTTGTGTAATGCAGCTCAAAGGTTATGCCAGTTGATGGACAAGGTAATTCCTGCACGACTTAGGGATCGTGTTTTTGTCTATCTTGACGATTTGCTTATCATGGCGCCGGATTTCGAGACGCATATCGCCCTGGTAAGCGAAGTAGCTGACTGCTTACGCAGAGCGAATCTCACCATCAACATGAAGAAATCAAAGTTTTGCTTCAAAGAGCTAAAATATTTGGGCTTCATAGTTGGTGGTGGGAACCTTAAAACCGACCCTGCTAAGGTGGAAGCGATAGTGGATTTTCCAGTTCCCAAAACCCCAAGGCAGGTTCGGAGGCTACTTGGTTTAGCAGGGTGGTATCGGAAATTCATTAAAGACTTTTCGAGCCTGACTGCACCCCTGACGGACCTGCTTAAAAAGCGAAACGAAAAATTTAAAATGACTGAAGAGGCGCTGAGAGCGTTCGAGGATCTGAAGCTGACATTAACTACCGCCCCGGTTCTTACGCATCCTGATTTTTCAAAAAGGTTTTACATCCAGTGTGATGCTTCAGATGCGGGAATTGGAGCGGTATTGTTTCAGAAAAATGCTGAGGAGGAAGAAGTCCCGATTGCCTTCTTCTCCCAAAAATTCAATAAAAGCCAGAGAAACTACAGTGTGACCGAGAAGGAGTGCATGGCAGCGGTGATGGCTGTGCAAAAATTCAGGCCGTATGTCGAAGGCATGGATTTTACCGTAATCACCGACCACTCCAGTCTTAAATGGCTCATGAGCATGAAAGACCTTAGTGGTAAGCTCGCCAGGTGGAGTCTGGTACTGCAATCCTATGCCTTCGACATACAGCATCGAAAAGGCAGCCTGAATGTAGTTCCAGACACTCTTTCTCGGGTACATGTAGATTCTCTGGA
This sequence comes from Dasysyrphus tricinctus, assembly GCA_963921185.1. Taxonomy (NCBI): domain Eukaryota; kingdom Metazoa; phylum Arthropoda; class Insecta; order Diptera; family Syrphidae; genus Dasysyrphus; species Dasysyrphus tricinctus. Next base: position 91,368,062 of record OY992532.1, read on the forward strand.
CTTAGAAGACGTGGCACCGTTAATTGATTTGAACTCTTCAGAATTTCAATCCGATGAATACTTAAGCTTAATAGAAACAATTAAAAACCATGCCGATGAACTCCCAGACCTTAAGATAGAAGACGGATTTGTTTACAAGCGCGCGTTTATAAATAGTGTAGGCGATGCAGTTATGCAAGAGCATACATGGCTACTTTGGGTTCCTTCAGGCTTAACCGAAGAACTCATTAAAAAGGCCCATAATCCACCGCAAGTAGCTCACGGAGGAATAGCTAAAACGCTATATAGAGTTCGGCAAAACTTTTACTGGCCAAACATGACAGTTCAAATTCGAGAATATGTGTCTAACTGTGGTGTCTGTAAAGAGTGCAAAGCCTCTAATCAAGTATCTCGTCCCCCTATCGTCAACTCATTTTGTACCGATCGTCCTTTCGAAAAACTATACATTGATTTTTTGGGTCCCTATCCCAGGTCCAAATCGGGGAATGCCTTCGTGTTTGTTGTGTTAGATCATTTGTCTAAATTTGTATTTTTAAAAGCATTGAAAAACGCGAACACTTCTAGTGTTATAAAGTTCTTGCACCACGAGGTGTTTAACATGTTTGGCGTACCCCGTATAATCCATTCGGATAATGGAAAGCAGTTCCTTGCGAAGGAATTCCAGAATCTTTTGCAAAAATACGGGATTCAGCATTTTAGAACGGCAAACTATGCACCCCAATCGAACGCGTCGGAAAGGGTTAACCGCTCGTTGTTGGCTGCAATTCGGTCGTATTTAAAAACGGATCAACGTGATTGGGACTATCACCTTAGTGACATTGCTTGCGCCCTGCGAAGTGCAGTTCATAACTCTACAGGTGTATCTCCATACTTTGCGTTGTTCGGGACCAACATGATTATGCACGGTAGCAGTTATGAACTAGCGCAAAAATTGAACGCGGTTAACGACAGCGGGTTGTTGATTCTTCCTCGACGCGATCGATTGGAGTGCATACGGAAACGAATACGTGAAAACATATTAAAATCAAATGAAAGATCCGCCAAAACCTACAACGTACGAACACGGACGGTAAGGTACCTACCTGGGCAGGAGGTATTCCGAAAAAATTTTATATTAAGCGATGCTTCGAAAAATTTATCAGCCAAGTTAAGCCCTAAATATTTAAAATGCCGTATAATCAAACAAATAGGCAACCAAATGTACGAAGTTGAAAATCTGAATGGAAAGAAAATCGGCATATTCCACGCGAAAGATTTAAAGCAATAAGCTCAAATATCGTCACCAGTTAACCGATTTATTTTCCCAAAACACATATGCTCATATCCATTTAGCACAACCTTTTTCCAAAATATTTGTTTTTTAATGTTACCAAAATTCAACACTACACTAGACTTCATTAGTACTCAGAGGAAAAATCCCAACAATAAGCTACAAAGATTTTTGAAATATTTAATTGGCTTCATCGGAGACACTAGACTGTATAATACGTCCCATAAGTAAATATCCACTTCGTACCTGATTTCACTTTAATGTTTAAATTATTTATGTCGATGTCGATTCCATTTCAAACACATAGTACCTAGATCTATTATACGTTTCACGATCACGTTAATTTTATTTTACATTCTCACACAGTACCTGATTTCCAGTTAAAAGATTCTTGTTTAATTTATTTTGTTATTTATTAATCTGTACCATTGCACAATTGTCTTAAATGTTAACTTATTATCTATTTATTTATTAATTTTTGATAGCGCACTTTAACACCTATTAGGCTATTTAGTTTTGCATCAGCATCCAAACGTTTATGAAAAGAAACTCAAAAACTTTTCAGTCATCAGCCTTCATTGAAGGTATCTTCATTCGACTTTAAAATAAAATCTGTGATTCCTCTTCTGTGATAAATCTATTAATATTATGTACCTGAACAAAAACCTCTGTGATATTAGCTTAGCTTTACGATCTGTGATATATTTTTAGTATTTATTTAGTTCCTACGATTATTTATTTATATTATTTATCTTTTCTTAAGTCAACCTTATTTATTTTTATCTATTAAGACCATGTTCAACAAACCGACTAAAGTTAAATCGACTCACCCGTGTCAGCGTCGAAAAATATCAGCTGTTTTGTATCCTGTACAAGAACAGTGTGCAGCGGTCAATGACCTTGGTCACTCCAACAGTTTAAATTTCCTCGTAGAAAAAAAATATCCAAATGCATAGACAAGGTGCGGGAAGTAAGTCTTAATGATGGTAGCTTTGTTGAATTAGGCCTTTGTGGATGATAAGAATCCTAGAAGAAAGTAAAAAAAGAGATAAATGAATAGTAAAATTCTTAGCGTAGGAAGGTAAGACTAAGTACCAGTTGCAGGTGGAATAAAGTTGTCGTCCACTAATACATTCTATAGGTCTATAGAATTATGTTAACGATATTATCCAGAGGATAATATGGGTGGTGTTGGGTTAACGTAACACCAACATACATCCATTACCACAGGTTGGAATTCCAGACTGTCAAATCCATCACGGAAACTTAATACGTCTTTTCTTAGGTCTGTGAAACAATAATATCCTAGAAAGAAGATAGTTAATAAATAAATGAAATTTTTGGAGTAAGAATTAAAACTATAGCTACCAGCAGCAAAGTGGTTCGTCCACAAGTATGGAGTAGGTACACGTATATATTTTTATATCCTATGAGGATCGTATTGTACTGGTTGGTTAAGAATCCCAATTATAAAATAGCTTCATAGGATTTGTACATTCCCGTTGATTGAGCGACTGTAGTACTGTAGGTATCTCGATCCATAGGTATATCTGAAAAGAATATAGAGAAGTAAATTTAAAAAAAATATTTTGTTTAGTAATTTTATGAGTACTATATACTTGATTGGAGACTGTACTAGCACATATAGTAATGTAACGGTATAGGGACGCGGCGTAAAATAACTCATAACGGCACTCTTTGTAAAGAGCAGCATATGCAAAATATGCCCGGCTTCTTTAGCGTGGGTAAGCTCACCACGTTGCATTAGTTTTTTTGCTTCGTACTGGCAAAAGAACTTGAAGGAGCTTGTACCCTAGAAATAATGATATAGTTGAATAATCTAAACAAAATAATAACAGAAAAAAAAAACAATTATAAAATTTACTATGATAAAACAAAATAATAAGAAAAAATAAAATAATAAGAAGCGATACTTACCAGACTTCTGAGATCTTCGGCTACTAGGAGTAGAATGAAATCGAAAAGATGAGTGGAAACAAATAACCCATTCCAAATGTCAAATGAGTGCGTTCCCAGTTAGAGCAAAAATTATAATGGGAAATTTTCGAGGATAGTTTCGGCGACATTTTTAATCCCCGAACACATTGAATGTATTCACTAAAATTTCTTGTTTATTTCTTTGAGAAAAGCAAATAAAAAGAATTTAGGGATCAGGGGCAAGAAATACGTAGAGATTGTTTGGAAGTGATGTAAAATATAATTTGCGAAGATTTAAGCTCACACGCACACCTCGGGCGACCTCAGGTTTCATGATTTAATTGGAGTATATCCAAGAAAATCACGAATTTTGTTGTGGACGCCCTGTCTTAACCTAAAACAAATATGTGTAACCGGAGCCTTACATTCGGTGCCCGATCTTAGAGACATCTAGTGGTCAACCTAGGAAAGCAAAATAAGATGTAGTAGATCTGAACTGAGAAGACATGTTTTTCGAAATGTCAATCAAGGTAAAGGATGGAGGAGAAATAATATCAACTACTACATTGAAAACTGAATGGGAATTGGGTAGATTGGATCGGACGATACGAACAGAATGGGAGGACAGGGTATGAAAAAGTGGCCTGTTTCATCTCCGTATCCCGTATGACATATTAAGTCCAATGTCATTCAAATATCTGATGGCCGTTGGTATTTTAAGACGCGTTTGAAACTTTGTCGCCTTGCTCTAAGTCCTATTGTAGTAAGATTTGTATGTCTTAAATTTAAATTTACTTACCGGTACGTGATAATATCATTAAAATAATAAAAACAAAAATAAAACAATTTCTTTCAAAATTTACTGGTGTGCTGACTTTAACGTCTTTAATCTTTTCATGGTTATATTCTATATAGATATATTGAATTTACGTGCTATACCTAATCGTTTTGGCCTTATCAAAATCAGATACAATTATATTTCAAATAAATACATAGAACTGTTAATTTGGGTGAGTTTTAAAGAAGCTTTTAATTGTAAGATCGGTGTTAAGAAAGTGATTTTTATATAGGCTACAAATCTACTTATTTCAACTTCCTGGCGGTCCCAGTTGGCAGCCGAGCACTGGGCCGCCACAGCTTTATATTATATTTCATTTTGTGTTCTCCTTTGACTCGAGGACTGGTCGAGTGTTGAGTCCATATCGTACGACACAGAGATATTGGACTGCTTCATCTTGGTTGAAAGGTGTTATCGACTGAGCCCTTTCCGATACCTTTCCACACGGATATTTCCCTGCAACACGCAAATCATCGCAGAGGATTCCAAAATCATTCTGATGACCAACGAGAAGCTCCACCAGGTATCAGATCAACCTCAAAGGTATCGCTTCCAAAAATAAGAAACCACTAGAGTCAACGTGAGTACCTAAAAAAATAAGAAAAAGAAACGAGTTAATAAAGAATCAAGAAGAGCCCCTCTTATATATATATCAACAAAATTGTTCGCTGCAAGAAGAAACCCAAGATACTTTCTACTATTTACCTCGCTAAATTGGTTAGCAAAGTACCTACATATTTACCAAAAACTAAGTGTTCTAAGAAAAAAATACGAATATCACCGGAAGTATCTTCCAGTACTTGGATATTTTTAACTTTTCAATTAGATTACCTTTTTTTTGTTTGTTTAAATCAACATCGTTTTGTTAAGTTTTGATGAGCGTTGAAATGTTTATATCATTGTTTTACATCTTTCTAAAAATTTCATATAATAATTTAATAATTTAAATTTTGTTTGTAAGTGAACGAGGTAGTGTTTTTCCTTTTGGTCTGTCAACGCGTGTTAGTTTGTTTAAGAAATTTAGTCCCCCTCCAAGGAGCTCCATGCAGGCAGGAATTTTTGAACCGCAATCTTAATCCTCTTTGTCTAGACACTAAAAAGGGTGTTTTTTAAAGTTTTTCTTGATAGTCCTGTTAGAAATTATCTCGTGTTCACGTTTTTTTTTTCTTTTTTTCAGATTATTGTTTTATTCTTAAAATTCTATGTTCAAATATAAAGTCAAAATTAATTTTTAATTTTCTTTAATGTTCCACATAAATCATAGTATTACCTTCTGTTTGATTTCATGATAACAATAAATCTTCGTTTCTCGCCATCTTAGATGAAATTTTGGTGTTTATTTTGATTTCATCTGAAGAAATCATGTCCTGTTGAAGTTAAATTTTCAGGGGTGTGGACGGTAGCACAGTCCTTTTGGTGAAGATGGGTTGACCAGAACGTGGTGTCAACCATATTGGGGAAATCCTAACATTGCCATGGATTTCTAGGTTGGGTGGGATGGCATCGCTGCAATAACACCAGCAGTGCCCTTGAAGTGTTGATTGTCCGTCCGCTGTCGTTTTCATTGATTATTTCCTCAGGCCTGATATATGTTTTTGTTGCAGGTGAGGTTGAGTTTCGGGGGCAAGATCCCCCCCCATTCCGGCGAGCTAACTGCCGAGCATCGCAAGCAGGCCGCGTCCCCCGGAACTTGACATTCTTTCCTACCTTTCCGAACACTTCCCTTCCGCTATTTCCTATCCTATCCTTTTTCCTACCCTACCATTTAACTGACCTTTCCCTACCCATCCTCTTGCTCGCAACAGTGAATTCAAAAACAACATGGGATCCTGCTTTTTATCTGGATCTATTTTAGTGATCCAAAAATTACTATTGTGAATGTGTCTCAATAGTGCCAAGAAAAGAGGCAACCAGACACGTGCAAAATAAACAAACATTAGGCAAAAAGAGATGGGTATATAACTAAGATCCTGTCTGTTTTATTTATCATGATCTGATCCGGATCAGATCATGAGGATAATAAAATGCGGTTATAGATTTGAAATTTTTGCTCGGGCTGCAGGGCTCAACCTTAGCGAAACTGCCTGGCCGACAGATCAAGTTTGACGTTATCCTACCCTACCGACACAATCGCGATTATAGCAACTAAATTCTGTTACCCACTTAAAGTTAATTTGTCAAACATCGCAGTCTAAAAACTGTCATCACGAAATAAAGTTGTAAAAACATCCCACGAAAATAAAAGTATTAAATTTTTGTCTTTATTTCTGTTAAATTCACTGAATTCCTTTTTGATAGACTCATAAAATAAAATTTCAAGTATGCTCTATCTCGAGGATTATCTGGAAAGTAAGTGAAAAGTTGATTTCTGGTTTAATACATTAAAACACAAAATGAGACTCCGATGGACATGTCACGGCTAAAATGAAGCAACGGCAGTGTTTTTGTTTACATTTGACAAAGAATAATTGGTTTTCTTTATTTTTTTAGTGATTGAACATCTTCCCCAAGAACTGAGAGATCGTTTCACGGAAATGCGTGAGCTCGACCTAACGGTTCAAAGTAAGTTATTCTATAATATTACTTATTTATTTCACATTAATTGCTTCCCCACTGATAGATAGCATGGATTCATTGGAAAAGAAAGCTCGTACATTTTTTCTGCAATGTAAAAGAGGTGAATTGCAAAGTACTGCTGCCGAAATAGAGTTCCAAAATCTTAGAAAAGAATATTACAAAGTTCTGGAAGACGCAGACGAAAAAGTCGCCATTGCCACCCAAATACACGATTTGGTTGAACGTTATTTGCGTCGTCTCGATAGCGAACTGTTCAAATTCAAATGCGAACTTGAAGCCGACAATAATGGCATCACAGAAATTCTCGAAAAGAGATCATTGGAACTAGATGGCTCAAGTTCGATTAGCAGCAGTATTGGACATCAAAAAGAGAATCGATACTTTGGCTCTATCGCCACAAACAATCACACTGGCAGCTCAGCTGCTAGTCTACCTAAAGACAACCGCTTTAGACCGAAGCCGGAAAAGCGCCGCGACAGTACACCCGCTCCTGTTGTGGAAAAACGTCCAAATCTGGGCAATACTATTCCAACTCCGGCCACTCCACCCACCCCAGTTGTTCAGGCGGTCGCACCGAATGTAGCTCATCATGCAGTGATTCCGCCGGCTGCTGCGGGGCCATCAGTTTCGTATAATTTGCAACATATGGGTGGCGCTGGAAACGCAATTGCCGCTGCAGCAAGTCAAGCGATTGTTGCCACCCAACAGATGCAGCAAGGTCGCCGAACTGCTAGCCTAAAAGCTTCTTACGAGGCAATACATGGCGCCGCCGGAGGCGCAACCCCACATGAGTTTTGGATTAATAGAGACATTAACACTCCAAGCGGACAGAATGCTTTACAGACCGTTGATCGTGAATCAAGCGCTAGGAAGCACAAAAAGTAAGAAAATTGTTTAAAAGTTATGAATAAGTTTTCAATTTGTGTTTGTTTGTTTTCCAGAAAAATCTCATCTCACTTAGCACAACATACACCAGCTGCACCAACTCCAATTCCATCCTCATCGTCCTCAATCAGTTCACATGCTGAATCTTCAACATCCAGCATTACAGAAGTTGTTCCTTCACCAGCTGCGGTTAATGCTATTGCCACAACATCTGCTGCTGCTGTCCTGCGTAACAGTACAGTTGCAGATAATAACGGTTTGGTTGTGGAACAAACTCCGGAAGGCGAATGGTCTTACGACCCCAATGAGCCACGCTACTGCATTTGCAACCAAGTGTCCTATGGCGATATGGTCGCTTGTGACAATGACGCCGTAAGTTCTTGAACACTATCCAGCTCCGTATTTTGAATCGCTGTTAATTGTTGTTTTTCATTTCAGTGTCCATTCGAGTGGTTCCATTATCCTTGTGTTGGCATCACACAACCACCCAAAGGCAAGTGGTACTGCCCAAAATGTACCGCATCAATGCGCCGAAGGGGCAACCGCAAAAATTAAAATTGTATTACTGCATTTCCTTTAAATTTCTGGACATGCTCCGATTAAGCTTGAAAATAAAACAAATGAGTCTTACAATTTGAAGGCCTCGGAACTTTTGTGTTTATATTTTTTTAGTAGGTGAGATTTCATTTGTTGTTCAAGTAAACAACATTCTGCACTTTCTAATAAATTTGTATTATTTCTGCTTTACCCTTTTGGAGATGATTTACGAACAAATCGACTACATTCTCCAAGATTTGTTATGGGAGCATTCCAATTTGAGTGCTATCCAACCGCGGATAGAAAAGTGAAAAACTTTAATATTAAAAAGAAAAAACAATAATTGCATTTATATCACATTTATTTGAATGCACTACTCTTGCTCTGTACAAAGTTCCACATACAAAAATATACTACACTGCTTCAAGTCAAATACTTCAACGCTTGCGTCCTATCCGCGCTTAGGAATTTTCATGTATCACTTGTGATGCGTAAACATCATAGCCCAAACTGATTATGTTATCATAAAATACTCGATACTTGGTGGGAAGCCAATAGAAGTTAACAAACTGTGCTGGTGGCCAAATCGCCCACTCAGCTGCATATAACTTCCACGCTTTTTCCTTCATCTCTTCCCAGACTTGTTGGCGGGTCTTTTGTTCCAGAACGCCGAGCGTTACAAAAAACGCCGATATGTAAACAGGCGAACAAATAAATTGATCCAAGGCAATTTTTTGCACCACAGTACGAAGGCCACGTCCAGGCAGTCGTCGATCCAGATATTTGTACCAAAAGTGACAAATTACACCGACACTCACTCCGGACAGGCCCATGTTCGTGGTTCGTCGTTGATCCCATTTTTCCAATTCACCAGAGTACTTTTCGTATTGTTGTTCAAGAATGTCACCAGTTGAGGAAAGACTTAGTGAGATAGTCACGTTGGTGATAAGTAGATATTTATCACTGAAGGCAGTACGGTGGAAAGATTTTACCTTTTTTATAGCCCCTGTTTGGGCTATGGTTCTCAAGGCCGATCTTATCGCAATCATTATTGCTTGATTGTTAGAACACTCGAACAAAAATAGCACGCAGGTGAATTATGTAGTATGAAGGGCGCAGTTTAATGTATATTCGTCATCGCTGTAATGGATATTATAAAACGACTGACGATAATTTCGTAATATTCCTTCGACTAGAGAAATAAAAGAGATGGATTAATTGTTGAAAACGATATTTATTTTAATTGTTAAACGTCATGTACATGTGTATTTCGCACACATGCCGTTTGAAGTGTCAAAAACTCAAAAAACAGATGCTTTGATACAGGGTGATGACTGATGAGTTTTCAGTTTTTCCAGAGCTGCTCAAACTATTAATTTTCAAACTGAGGCTATGTTTCAACTTTGTTTTGAATACAGAGACAAAATTGTTCAAAATTGCAAGCTTAATATTTCTTGTATGCACACTTTTTCCCTCTGACCATATACATTAAAATGAATCGATGTAAAACTTCAAGTCAAATCTCACACCTATTCGACATGTTTAGGTAGGCAGACAAACGGCTAATGGTTCAACACTTCAAAGGCTATTAGGATTTACAACTTTAAGGTAGAACTATAATAGTCGGAAGGCCACTGAAGCTAATGTCAAAAACCAACGAAAAGTAGCTTTCCGTACCGAAAAAAGGGGAACACACCCATAATGTAATTATCATCTATCTCTTTTTGGCACTCCTATTTCACCAAATGTCAGTTTTACTTAAGTGAGGTGCGCTCCGGAGCGCACCCCACTTCCGTAACCAAAGTTGAACGAAACTTGACGAAACGCTCCACTCCGCAATTATAGTCACCGTCGTATGCTTTCCGTGTATTCGCTTGTTTTCTTCCGACCACTTAAGTGCCCCTCCGAGCATTATAGTTCTAGCTTTACGCAAATGACTTGACTTTGTATGTCATTGGCTTTAGACTATTAAGGCGTAACTGCATTCAACTACTTTTTACAAAAAGTGCAAAAGTGAAAAAATACAAACATATGCTAGCGACACCTTTCTGCGCAAAACAGTATACAATTTGTGTTGAGTTGAAGGCTTTCAAACACGGAAAAGACTAGTTCAGCAACTATTATCGATGTGACGGTCTATGATTCAGCTTTTTAACTGTTTATTTAGATGTAGTAGTGTTTCACTTTTCTACAAAAGTAAAAGTTAGGAACGCTCTAACTTTTACTTTTGTAAAACTCGAGATGAAAGATAAGAATGAGTAGTTTAGTGAAAAAAGACAAAAATTTTGTTTACTTTTGTACAAAAGTGAAATGAATGTAGCTAGGCCTTTATCGTCTATTCCAGTTTTACACTACACTACGCTATTTTTTGTTCTTTTAAAGCTGTAGCAAAATGCTTTCACTGATTTGATACTCTGATGTCCAGTTGCACCAAAATTCACTAAAAGCGGTTTTTGCTAAAATGGAGTTAAAATTTATCGGACTGATAAATTTTATTGGGTTGCACCAATCTCTTTCACTCATTTTTTAGCTAAAATGCAGTTCGTGAACCACCCCTGTATTTTATCATCTGTTTATTAAATTGAACGAAACATTTTAACCAGTGGAAGTGAGAAAGCAATAAGGAAAATGTGAATAGACAATAAACAGAAACAAGGTATTCTCATTAGATACAGCCAATGCGCCATCTTGGTGTTTTTTATTATTATTTATTATTTTCTTCTATTTTTAAGAGAAACTATTGCAATAGATACCACACTAATATTTTTACGACACACTGCTTGGAAATTATGAATCGATATTTTGAAGCGACGTCATCGAATTCAGAAAATGTATATCTCTGTTAACCTAAACAGCTCTTCGACGACTCGCCATTTTTTGGTTTAGTTCGTTATCAGATGAATAAATGATGTCCAGGCTATAATAATTATTCTGGAATAATTTATTTATTTAAACAGTGAAATATAAATTGGAAACATAATGCCTTCACCTGTTGTTTTCGTTATTTTAATTTGGAATCAACAATATTCCGTCAAATAAAATTGAATTATTTTTTTTTGTAGGAAGGTAGCCAGATAGATATGTGCGTTTAAAACTGCTTTTAAAATTTATCTGGAGGAAAATGGAATTTTAGTTTATTGGTTCGTTTATTGGCCTGTTAGATTTAGAAGTGGTTGGTGCAACCGATAAATGTCATTTTAAAATTAAACGAAGCAATAAAAATTTAGAAGTGGTCGGTGCAACTGGCCATGAGTAAATAAAGCCACAAAACCAAAACAAAAATTGCTTCCATTAAGCTTTAATTTTTTTCAAAACTTACAAGAAAAGAATCACAGTTGGCACATAATCACCAATATGGCACTGAAGGATTTATTCGAGGCTGAATACAGTTCTTCATTGCTTGACATAAATGAAACATTCTATCTCACTTGCACTTCATTAGAAAAAATTAAATACTATTGGTATTTTAAAAAGCGTCAAACTATTCTTGCAATTTGTTTTATTCGGTGGAAATAGCATATAGATTTATTTAATCTGAGCTGAGATTAACCTTTGGTGGAAACGTATGGTATTATAATTACTCACAGGACGGAGTGAAAGGATTTTAATTATTTACTTTGTGAAACCACTAAAATTCGATGTGATTTAAATAATTAAAAGAAAATTTGAAGATTTTACTTCACATTCATTAAATAGAAAAGAAACAGTGTCGGTGACCGCTTTTCACGCCCGACGCTAATATTAAAAGAAGACTATACAAACAGTACCAAATCGCAATTACGGTCAGTATTATTATTAATTATGCCTAATAATAGTTGTATTTTTTTGCATGTCCAAATAAAATTGTGTGAAAGAAACGACAACAAGGCAAAAGAATTTACTTGTTAAATACAACAAAAGCTATGTCCATATAGACTTAGCTCAGTCCAGATAATTAACTGGAGTTAACTTTTGTCCCGATAAAAACGGTAATGCCAAACTAAGGTTGTCGTTGTGTTATCGATAATTTGTATAGAAATGTCAAATGTTTGTTGGTAAATAATTCGAAACGAAATGGCAGACCATTCCCGATGTCGTTTTTTCGCCAAACTCCATATGGACATGCAAAAAAACGCAGCTATTAGCTGTGTTTTTTTGCATGTCCAAATAAAATTGTGTGAAAAAAACGACAACAAAGCAAAACAATTTACATGTTAAATACAACAACAACTATGTCCATATAGAGTTAGCTATGTCCAGATAATTAGCTGGAGTTAACTTTTGTCCCGATAAAACGGTACTGCCAGACTACCATTGTCGCTGTGTTATCGATAATTTGTATAGAAATGTCAAATGTTTGTTGGTAAGATAGTTCAGAACAAAATGGCAGACCAAGGCAAATGTTGAAATGTCCCGATGTCGTTTTTTTCGCCAAACTCAATATGGACATACAAAAAAACGCAGCTATTATGAATTCCTTGCATTCGTTGGTTTTCATACGAGCACTTCCGACTATTCTAGTTTCTACCTTGACTTTCACTACATAACATGCTGGCTCCACCTGCCATGAACGATGCCAAGACTATGAACATGTCTAATAAAAATCCAATGGAGCCAGAAAAATCCATGTCTTGTCGACGACATGTCGAAGAAAACCAATTTTTGAACAAGACATGTACGCTGTTCAAAGCTTGCCATGAGATTTGACGTTTCACGTGCATGTGAGTTTTTTTCTGGTTTTCCTTGTATCTAGAGGTAGCTGGATATTAAAAAAAGTCTTTCTACTGTTTTCTGGAGTCTAACATGCTGGCTCCACCTGCCATGAACGATGCCAAGACTATGAACATGTCCAATAAAAATCCAATGGAGCCTGAAAAATCCATGTCTTGTCGACGACATGTCGAAGAAAACCAACTTTTGAACAAGACATGAACGCTGTTCAAAGCTTGCCATGAGATTTGACGTTTCACGTGCGTGTGAGTTTTGTTCTGGTTTTCCTTGTATCTAGAGGTAGCTGGATATTAAAAAAGAGAGGTGTTCCTACTGTTATCTGGAGTCTAAAGGGTGTGTATTATTGCAAAAAATAGAAGTAGAGGTGAGAGGGAAATGAAACGACATGACATGAATTGCCCAGCGAGAAAAAATCTGCTGATTGTTGATTGGATTGTGGTTGCGATGTTGGGCATCTGTATGCCCTGTGGAGTCGGGGTGTAAAGGGCGTGTATTATTGCAAAAGATCGAAGTAGTGGTGAGAGGGAAATGAAACGACATGACATGAATTGCCCAGCGATAAAAAATCTGCTGATTGTTGATTGGATTGTGGTTGTGATGTTGGGCATCTGTATGCCCTGTGGAGTCGGGGTGTAAGAAAAAATCCGAACACAAAAATATCCAAATAAAATTAAATTATATGCTGTGCTGGCACACAGTACACATATCTAAGGTATTATCTTGCGCATGTGGTCCGAAATGAGAACTGTCAAAGAAATTCAAGATGGCAGCCTTACGTGACCTCTTCCACTGTATTACAACAACAACGAAGAAAACAAACACAAAAGGATAATTTAAATAACACTAAAAAAATGTTAATAAACACTAAAAAGCTTGAAATAATTGTATTTGTATTTAAATAAGTAACAAATGAACACATAACACACAACAAATTTTGATGTTTAACTAGTCTGGGTCACGTAGAGTCGCCATTTTTCACTGATTTTGATGGATGCGCAGAACTGAACAAAAATGAAAACGCTAATGATATTACCTTCAATATGTGTACTGTGGTGCTGGCAGTTCCTATCAGAATTGGTTATGACAGAAACACTGCCCTCCAAACTGTATGACGACTATCGACGTTATCAAAATCGAAATTGTTGTAGTTGTGATTTGTGAAATTCATAAAAACATTTCACGTTTGATGTTGAGTTGATGACCAAAATAAAAACAAAGCAATTTTTCAAAGCCCTTGTTCGCAGTTGAACCAAAAAACATTACTTGAAAATGGACATTTCAAAAAGTATTAAATTCGTTGAACTTTGTGAAAAGTTTGAAAAGATCCATTCTACCCAAGGAACTGCACAAAAAGAGAAAAAAATCCATCAAACAATAAGCTCTTTTCTCGATTTCAGTAAGGAATTTCGCAAAACACATGGAGATGTAAGTACCTAATATTAATTTAAAAAAGTTATATTAAAATTCTATAAAACCATAATTCTCATTTAGGATTGCAATTCAAGTGTTTACTGCCTCGTTAGGTGTCTAATTCCTGATTCGGATAATGCTAGAGATAGCTACGGTATTCAAATAACAACATTAGGAAAAATTTACATCAAAATTCTTCAATTACCACCAGGAGGTAAGTTTTGGTTTTGCATGCCTAGGTGTTTTCCTAAAAAAAAAAACATTCTTGTCATTGCAGGAAGTGACGCAAACAGATTGCTGCACCGAAGCGGAACTACCGGCTCACATGGAGACTACGCAGAAATTGTATACAGTGTTCTGAGGACCCGGACAACAAATACACCAAGTGAACTAACATTGTTTGATATTCATGCAATGTTGGACACAATTTCTTCAGAAGATCGCAAAAGTAAGAATCATTCAATAAAATTCTATTAGCATTATCCCCAATTTGTAGTGATCAAACATTGGGAAACTTCAATCAAAAGAAGTGTTGGGGCATATTTTAAATCATTTTACTTAAGTTCGTTGTAGTCTTTCCCCTTAAATGTTTTGGAGTCTAATCTTTGTTTAAGTCTTACTTACTTACCATTCATCATCGGCACTACAGTTAGGGTTCGGTGCTTGCATCCTCCCAAAAGTATCTCCGCGTATTCCAATAATAAATTCATATCATCTAGTTTTGCAAGCCAAGGCTTCCGGCCTCCATGGATAAGCTATTGTTCAAGCCTTAGCCATCCATCAAATACCCAAAAACAGAGTCTAGCACGTAACTTGATACAATTATTAATTTTGGTAAAAACACAAGTACAAGTAATAGAGCGGGAGGCGGCAATACAAAATTCCCACCCATCGAGGTAAAGAAAAATTTGGTTATATTGCATTAGGTTGCCACTAGGTGATATAGAAAAACTTGGTCGTCCACCCTGTATCCTGGTCAGACCGGCTGGCCGACCAAAAGAAGTGGTCATATTTTAGGGGTGCTACCACCCATCGAGGTAAAGAAAATTTTACTTACATAGCGTTTTGTCTTCGTTAGGTGATATAAAAAAGCTTGGTCGTCCAGCCCATACCCTGGTCAGATCGGCTGGCCGACCAAAAGAAGTGGTCACTTTTTAGGGGTGCTACCACCCATCGATTAAAGGATGAAACCTACATCAAATTAAAGGGGCAATTTTCACCTATCAGAATTTCAAGGTCGTCCGGGGCATAGCTTGGTCACTTTCTCTGGCCGACCAGATTTATGCATTTATCTAAGATTATGCGATACTCACTTGTACACATTAATTATATACTAAATGTCCAAACCTAGTGCTTCAAACTTTAATTGGTGAAAGACCAGGCCATGACCTGTCAGAATTCTATAACTTGTCCATACTAAATAATAACCAGTTGGTAGAAATACCTAAATAAACTGCAATTATGATCAAAGCTAATTTTTAACTTATATTTTTGGAGTTGAATGATAAATAAAAATTCCATTACGCAATAATTGCTAGGTCTTTTAAAAACTTGCCCTATTTTTTCAGTTTCTTAAAAGATATAAAACTTACCACAAGCAATCTTAAGTCGAAAGTTATAGCCATTTTAATCTATTAAGAAAGAGTTCTGAAACACCAAATTTTCACATAGCATCATGAATGGAGAATGAGCAAATTGGCCAATATGCTCAACACAATTGTCATTACATTTTTGAAAAGGTTATTGCTAGAACATCATTTCATTATATGGCCGTTAAGCTCTAAACCATGGGGCTCGCGAGATATTCGACTTCAAAGCACGGCAAAGAAAAATAATGCAACGCCGCATTTGGACATTGTCTTCCTGCTCAACATCAATGTGTTGTGCATCGTTGGAAAGGTAATATCATACACTTTATTTTTGTAGGTAACCGTTAAACTGTAGACCATGGGGTTCAAGAGATATTTGGCATCCAAAAAGTCGAATAAAATAATAATGCAATTCTACATTGGCACTGGCCTGCCAACTCAACATTAATGTGTCATACTTCATTGAAAAGGTTATTGCGAGTTTTGAAAGGGAGGCCGCTTTGGATCATCACACACTGCGTCAATTTTTAATTAATTAAAACCAATACCATCCATACCAAGCTAAATACCTTTCGAAACCCATGGTTAAGATCTTAAAGGCCACATAATAAAATGAAGATATCATTATAACCGTTTTCAACCATGTATGACACATTCGTGTTGAGTAGGTTAGGTAGTGCAGCACCCAATGCAGAATTGCATTATTTTTGTATTTGCCTTTTTTTGTATGCCAAATATCTACAGCTTAACGACAATATAACAAAATGAAGTACATGCAATAACCTTTTCAACGATGAACGACACATTACTGTGGACTTGGAAGACCAGCTCCAAATGCGGAACTGCATTATTGTTCTATAAATCGTTTTTGCCAAAAATCTCTTGAGCCCAATGATCTACAGCTTAATGACAAAAGCCCTTTTCTTAGAGCATTTTTTATCTTCGCTTAGGAAAAGGAGCATGTTAAATACAACAACAATTACGGAATTATACCAGTTTATTGTTGTTGGACAATGTCCAAATGCGGATTGGCATTATTGTTCTTTTCGGTGCTTTGAAGCCAAATATCTCGCGAATCCCATGGTTTAGAGCTTAACGACCACATAATAAAATGATGTACTCACAATAGCCATTTCGAAGACGTATGACATATTCGTGTTCAGTTGGTAGACCAGCCCCAATGCAGAGCTGCATTATTTTTCTGTTCGCCTCCTTTGATGCCAAATATCTCTCGAACCCCTTGGTTTACAATTTAACGGCTATATAACAAAATTAAGTACATGCAATAACCTCTTCAAAAATATAGCACACATTACTGTTGACTTAGGAGACCGGCTTCCAATGCAGAATTGCATTTTTTTTTAAATATTGCGTTTTTGTTAAATATCTCTCGAACGACACCACTTTCACCTTAACATTCTTGAAAGATAATAAAGTACTCGCAATAACCTTTTCAATGAAGTATGACACATTTCTGTTGAGTTGGCAGGCCAGTGCCAATGTAGAATTGCATTATTATTTTATTCGACTTTTTGGATGCCAAATATCTCTTGAACCCCATGGTCTACAGTTTAACGGTTACCTACAAAAATAAAGTGTATGATATTACCTTTCCAACGATGCACAACACATTGATGTTGAGCAGGAAGACAATGTCCAAATGCGGCGTTGCATTATTTTTCTTTGCCGTGCTTTGAAGTCGAATATCTCGCGAGCCCCATGGTTTAGAGCTTAACGGCCATATAATGAAATGATGTTCTAGCAATAACCTTTTCAAAAATGTAATGACAATTGTGTTGAGCATATTGGCCAATTTGCTCATTCTCCATTCATGATGCTATGTGAAAATTTGGTGTTTCAGAACTCTTTCTTAATAGATTAAAATGGCTATAACTTTCGACTTAAGACTGCTTGTGGTAAGTTTTATATCTTTTAAGAAACTGAAAAAATAGGGCAAGTTTTTAAAAGACCTAGCAATTATTGCGTAATGGAATTTTTATTTATCATTCAACTCCAAAAATATAAGTTAAAAATTAGCTTTGATCATAATTGCAGTTTATTTAGGTATTTCTACCAACTGGTTAGGATTTAGTATGGACAAGTTATAGAATTCTGACAGGTCATGGCCTGGTCTTTCACCAATTAAAGTTTGAAGCACTAGGTTTGGACATTCAGTATATAATTAATGTGTACAAGTGAGTATCGCATAATCTTAGATAAATGCATAAATCTGGTCGGCCAGAGAAAGTGACCAAGCTATGCCCCGGACGACCTTGAAATTCTGATAGGTGAAAATTGCCCCTTTAATTTGATGTAGGTTTCATCCTTTAATCGATGGGTGGTAGCACCCCTAAAAAGTGACCACTTCTTTTGGTCGGCCAGCCGATCTGACCAGGGTATGGGCTGGACGACCAAGCTTTTTTATATCACCTAACGAAGACAAAACGCTATGTAAGTAAAATTTGCTTTACCTCGATGGGTGGTAGCACCCCTAAAATATGACCACTTCTTTTGGTCGGCCAGCCGGTCTGACCAGGATACAGGGTGGACGACCAAGTTTTTCTATATCACCTAGTGGCAACCTAATGCAATATAACTAAATTTTTCTTTACCTCGATGGGTGGGAATTTTGTATTGCCGCCTCCCGGTCTATAACTTTTAATTTGGCTGGTGTTCGATTATATCAAGTTACGTACTAGATCCCCACATATTCCACCCAATCACTCTTGTCGAAGTATTCATGCCCAAATTGTAGGTGACAAGCTTTTTTCGGATTTTCAGTTGATGTCGGTTTCAATACCATTACTAAACTAAATAATTTATCTTAACGGCTCTAATTCTTCTGACAAACTCTAAACGTTTATTTTGCAGGCATAGAAAACATCCTAACCAATCTTTCAGAATCCGCATCTGCTCTTGAACAGAAATGGTTTATTCGTCTGCTTCTGAAGCGAATGAATCTCGGAATCGGCGAAGCAAAGATATTTTCGATGCTCCATCCCAGGGCAAAGGAATTCTTTGCCCGATGCTCAGATTTAGAGAAAGTCTGTATGGCCATTGAACGCGGTGATGAATTATGCTTAGAAAAAGCTATAGCTCCATTTAATCACGTTCGACCTATGTTATGTGAACGTTTGAAAACGGATTGCTTGTATCAAATGATGGGTAATGACACTTTATATGCCGAGACCAAAATGGATGGTGAACGTTTTCAGCTACATATGGAAGACGAAACGTTTAAATATATTTCTCGTAATGGCGTTGACTATACCAAATACTTTGGACGCAATCAAAACGAGGGGAACTTGACGCCTCTGGTGGTGGGATTATTAGAAACTCATGTCAAGAGTATTATCTTAGATGGTGAGATGATGGTTTGGGATAAAGAAACAACTTCCTATCGTGTAAAGGGTGAAAACTTTGATGTAAAACATCTTCAAATAGGCGGCAACCTACGTCCGTGTTTTGTGGCTTATGATTTGATTTATCTAAATGGGAAGAATTATGCCGAAAAGGCTTATGCAGAACGAGTTGATAAGCTTAAAACGTGTTTTAAAGAACAGACAGGTGTTTTGCAAATGGGAAAACGAACAAAACTGTGTACGCTGCAACATTTTATGGACATTTTTAATGAGGCATTGGATGCAAACGAGGAAGGTGTAGTCATCAAAATGCATCGATCTCAGTATAAACCTGGATCTCGTGTTGGAGGATGGTTTAAAGTTAAAGCCGATGTAATTTTGTAGTAGAATTGTTTTTTTTTTTCAAGAATTTTTATAAAAATTTTATTTGTAGTACATAAATGGTTTGATTGATGACATGGATATGCTTATAATGGGAGCCTACTATAATCGTACCAAAACATACATCAATAGCTATTTGGTTGGGGTTATTCAAGGAGAAGAAAGTGAGTTTCAACTATAACTATGTTTTAAATAAATGTAAAAATTATTCTTTGGCTTACAGACAATGCAACATTGCATTGCGTGGGAAAAGTTGGGATTGGACTTTCAACAGGCGAAAGAACAACTTTGAACTCAAATCTATCTCCGAAGTGGAAAAAAGGATTTACTCCCAAAACAATGTGTTTTGGGAACTTAAGTCCTGATGTATGGATTGAACCTAAGGATTCAGTTGTACTTAAGATAAAAGCTAGTGAATTAGGACAAGCATCTTCATTTGCAACACCATACTCTTTGAGATTTCCTCGAATAGAAGAAATTCGAAGAGACAAGCCTTGGTTTGAATGCATGACACTGAAAGAATATGAAGATTTCTATCAGGTAACTGAGTAAAAATTAGTTAGGTATTCTAGGGTTGTCCTTAACACGGTCATTGTTTTATTCTTCCAAATAAATTAACAAAATTCCTGTAAAATTTTAGCTTATTATTCTACGGGTAACCCGGCCCCCAAGACGCAAAAGGTTTAATATTAGAAAACACATGTAAAATGTTCAATCAGATTTTGATGATATATAACTTTGGTAATAATTGAGAGAAAAATTTAAATTTTGGTACAAATGCAGTCAATTAACTGATGTAAAAATGGCGTATTGAAAACAAATTTAAGACCATTACTTTCTTAATTATAGACCAAAGGAAAATTTTTTTTTGTATTGAATCTTATGGGGTTTTCTTTTGGTAACAAAAATTGATTTTTTCCCCTTCAGATCTGTCAAAACACAGATTTTGGCAATTAAAGCCTTCCAATGGGCATAAAAATCAATTTTTTTTTTTAATCGAAAATCAATTTTGCAGATCTGAGTTTTTCGGCAGATTTACCCCGCTTTTACAAACACCATTACACGCCAGAACAATTGAAAGCCATCTGTTTGACATGTCTGGATCGCTATAGCTTCACAGAAACAAATTATTCACCAATACACTGAAAAGGAAAAATCAATCTGAAATCTTATACCATTCGCGACGAAAAAAATCAATTTTCGGATCAAAATCTGAATTAACCAAAAGAAAACCCCATTAGATGTAGTCATATAAGACTTCATTTGTACCTAAATTTTAATTTTCCTATGAATTTTCACCAACGGTTATAAAAATTTTGATTGGACATTTTACATGTGTTTTCCCATATAAAACTTCTTTTGTCTTGTGAGCCGGGTTAACGGTAAAATAGTGATTGAATATGAAGAAAATTTGAAAAAAATTTTACATGATTTATTTTTGTAATGTATTTGGAAGAAATTAGGGAGGGGTGTGTCATTTAAAATAGAACAATAACTTTTTTCAAGGGCCACCCTAATGTATTCAATAACCAATAACATTTTTAAGGGCCACCCTATAGTATTCAATTATGAAAAAATTATTTTGAAGAATAGGGTGTGTGTGTATAAAAATTAAAATGTCCTTTTTTACTGCGATATCTTCAATAACGCAGTGTTTCCATAAGCAATATTTGAGGGAATGAACATTTTATAAGTATTTATTGCGTTGGACTATCAAGCCGCTCACCCCAGGTCAAGAACTGTCGAGCAATTAGTTTATTTATAATGTATTTATTTTACGAAGATGTAGGTGAGTAACTTAAATTTTAATAGGTTCTTAGCGGCCGTAAAGTATTAAACGCGTATTCTTAAAACTCTGATTTTCATCCTTTTTGTTAATTTCACAAGCACTTAATTTATTTATGTATTTTAATTTTTGTTTGTGTTCTCAAATTCTCTCATCTCGATGAGTGATAAGTATTTCTTTTCATTTCGAAGCCCCTACTTGTAATGTGTTGTTCCATTAGACTACTTTTAAGAGGTCACGCTCATAGGTCTATTTCTCTACCTGTCACTGAATATTATATTCGATGACTGGCATTTGCCTAGAACTTCTTCCTTGTAGTAGGGGAGCCCACTAAGGGATTTTGGGATTTACTCGAGCGCGTCAGATTAGTATAAAGGGGATTACCTTGCACCCTGCTGAGTACCTCCACCATATATCAGTCCTCTATGTAGGGCCGGGTGCCTAGGGCAGCTTGTCAGATTAGTAAAAAAAATCGTAATCAGTAACTTGCAATTTTCTCAAAAACTAGAAGACACAGAAGCTTCCGGTTTTTTGTGTTCGATTTTAAATTAATATGAGCATTAACCACAAAAAGAAAATTTAGTTTTCACTTCACAATTTTTAGAAAAAATTGATTCCAACATTTTGTTTGCGTTTTTTTAACAAAATTTTGAGTTTGTATGCGAAAATTATTGACATAGATAATTTAATTTAAACGTAAGATAAAAGAACAGATTTCTGGCTTTTAAAACCGTTATTGTTTTGAATTTTAAGTATTGTCGCTGATTTTTAATATTTTTTTTCCACTTAAGTCGTTTTTCTCGAAAATTGCCTCTACCTCCTAAATGGGGTGACATAGATCCCCCCTCCCATAGTAAGAAATGCTTGTAGATATTTGAACCTTCTAAAAAAATACCGTTTTCAATTTTTGCCGCCGAAGTTATTATACTCTCCTCAGTGATTGAAAAAATCCTGAATACAAATGTTTCTTCTTTTCAAATCGTCAGATTAAGAAAACTCCTCCAGATAATCGTCAGATTTAGGTTCAGCACATGTAGGACATCGAGTTGAACCATATATATCAAAATCTGACGCGCTCGAGTATTTCAAAATGGCGATTTTTTTTTGCATTTTAAGAAGCTGCCGCAAGCTTTTCAAGAAGCTGCGGCAAGCTTGCGTCACATCCGAATCGTCAGTCTTTTGGATGTGAGCATCCTTGGGGGTCACTTAACATCCCCTATTAAAATCTGACGCGCTCGAGTAAATCCATTTGTTTTCCAATTTCTACACTCCCATACAGCCACCCCCACCACGCAAGATTAACATACCATCGTTATTAGAAAGACCAAGACCATATCGTCGGTTCAAAGGTAAAACTCACTAACTAACATTTTACACTTTTGAAGGAAATTAGACTGAAATATACCTTTTGGAGCTGAAAATTCAATTTCCGAAAATTTTTAAATAAAGTTCCCGGGTATACTTTTCAATATCCATATAAAAAACGTGCGAAATGAGGCTTTTTGCATTCAAAAAATGCATTTCATTCTCATTTTATTGAACTTTTTTTTCTGCACTTAGTGAGTTTTACCTTTGAACCGACGATATGCACTATCAATATCTGACGCGCTCGAATATGTCCACGTGACTGTTTTTTTTTTAACATTTTTGAACACCGGTAGATGCTCCCCACACCGATGAAACGGTATACTTTACTAACATTTTTTTCTCTCTATCATCAAATCTTCAAAATCCATTAGGTCCCAACGACGCTCGAGTAAATCCACATTTAGCATCGTGGGCTCCCCTACTATTGTTATCGAATTCAAATTTTAAACAATATTTTTTTTGTGTAAAAGCTAACTTTTACGTCATGTGGAAGGAAGAAAACCTTGGATGCCAGAAAGCCTGCAATCTGTTAAGAATGTTTCCAAGAAGTTATTTATCTGTCATCTTTCTTAATATACGTACTTAGAAATGAAATTCCAGTGCATGGCTTCTCCCTTATAGATCTTCAAGTCGCATCGAAGTTAAACTACAATATTTATCCATGGCTTCTCTTGCAGTTGCAATTAGCAAAATACAGAAAAATGTTTACACTTCTTGGATTTGCCGTTTTAAATTTAACTTGATATCATTTAAGGGTAATCATGGGGTTAAAAAAATCAACAAACGTGAACTGAACGAACACGATATGGCTTCTGCTAAAAGAGCTAGGACAAGCACAACTAAAACAAAAAGTTCAACTACAATCTATTCCAATAATTTTGATCGAAGTGAGGTAACTTTCCAATTGAATACTTTTATTTAAACAATATTTTCTAAAATGATGATTTTTTTTTGCAGATCCAAGTGGAATCATCTATTTTTGAAGATTTCAATTTTTGTATTCTCAGTTCCCTGCGAGGTGGATATTCAGTTAACAAACTTAAAGAGCTTGTTATAAAAAATGGCGGAAATATTGTAGAGAATCCCTCACCAACAGATTATAAATGTATCTGCATAGCAGGTGACATTAGCTATCGTGTTGAAAATCTGTGCCAAACTGGTCATTATAATGTAGTTTCTTGTAATTGGTTGGTTGATACCGCTGAACGAAAGCGAATGCAACTAAAACCCAGAGACATGATAAGCACAACACCTGAAATGAAAGAACAATTTAAGGTGCTCTTTGACGTCAATGGAGATTCCTATACTGACCATGTCGATGAGGATGAATTAAAGAGTCTTTTGAACGAATTAAAATCAAATGTAAGTTACCAAAATGAACAAAATTACTTAAACAATTCATTAAGAAAATATCATTTTCTGTTCTAAAGGACTTGCCATTGCTGCAAGAAAATGAGATGACTTCTCTCGAAGAAGAAATATATGGGATAAATAAATCTCCGAACTTCTTTCGCAATTTCAATGCATTTTTCTATAGCCAAGATGGAGATTCAAAGAGTACACTATCACATGCAGCTACTGTTGCCAAGTTAACATTTCAATGGCGTGGAGGTGCCTGTCCCGATATATCAGCTTTGGATGGAGAAAAGAAAATTAAATTTGTGTTAATTGACTTACACGGAACTGATATGAATGCACTGGAAATGTGGTTTCTTGTGACATTCACAAAACGACTGCTTAAAGTTAAAGTTCTATCCATTAATTGGATAACTGACAGTGATATAAAAGGCACAAGATTGCCAATTGATAATTATTTAATAAAATTCTAACTAGGATTGAAACCTTATATAAATAGATTAAATCGTCTTTGAGCAAAGGAATTAAGTATGACCTGACCTACGTAAAAGCTTTAGTCTTTGATATTATACCTAGAAATATAAATCAAGTAGAACTCATGTCTAAGACTAAAATGAATGCATGAAACTAGATAAGGAGATTACTTCGAGATGAATGTAAATAGGATCTGCTGCACTATTATGAAGAGTGAATGCGAGTGTGCATTGGCAGAGAAGCGAGTGTATTGTGTGTAGGAGCTTAAGAGAATAGGATTACAATGTGTGATGCGGTGAGCAGCAGCAAAGGTCTGTGTGGTTAAAGATGTTTTAATTTTTGATTAAGACATGCCAGACGTGTATGGGATCAAAGAAATGAACAGATTACAAACGAAGGTGGGTATCGTAATAGAGAAATTTCTTTGTTGAGCATTTGCCTTAAGTTTAGAAAAAATAACAGAAGAGGAAAACTACAGGGTGTACCGGACCTGGGTGGAAGTATTTTAGGGCTATTCTAAGAAAAAAATTTTATGGGGGAAAGTTGTATCTCCATTTGGTTTTCGCTAATGGATTTAAAAATAATGAGGGCGTTGAATATTGAACACAAAAAAGTACTTAATTACGTAAAATTTTGAAAAATATCAACTTAAAAAAAAAAATCACAATTGAAATTTAATTTCTCAAAACATCTTGATTTAAAAACCAAATGCAAGAATGGAGTATTAGCTTTCAAAAAATCTTTAGCACGTTATTAGATGTTTTTTCGTAAATTTTAATGTTTTTTTGCATTTAAAGTCAATGTTTCAGAAACTGCTCCCCCCTGCCTCGGGGATGGGAGATACAACTTTCCCCCCATACAATTTTTTTTTAGAATAATCCCAAGGACCACACCCTAAAATACTTCCACTCAGGCCCGGGACACGCTGTAAAATGTAATTGTACTATGTTAGTGCAGTAGTTACACTTACACAAAGCAATATAAATATAAGAATATAAGGTATGACCTTTATCGTTCAAAAAACTTAAAGCTTAACCTTGAGTTTTATATAGTCGCTCTTTTAACAAAATTAGTATAAGAGCGATGCAAATGTTTCCGTTATATACTATGTAGTTCTACCACCTATAATTTTTAAAGCTTCATTTTGAACTCTATGTAAATTAAATCAAAGTATACAAATGTTGAAAACAAATTCTCGAAGCGGTGCCTTTTTCAAAATTTGTAAGTACATTATACATAATGCATGTACTATTTTTTAAGTTTTCAATGCTCTTTCCAATTTTGAAACAAATGCCAAAAGCCAAATGGCTTTATGCTGTTTATGTTGACTGTCGAATAATAATAAATAGTTGATACAAGACATTTTCCACGAGCTTTTTCCCTCTCAGCATTATCGCTTATGGTTTGATTGCAATCCTCAACATCTGCAATAATTTTGAAAAGAGAATTTGAAGTGAATTGCTATCAGCTATTTATTAGTAATCACTTTTCTTAAAAAATAATAATAATTATTATGAAAGTTTATTAACTTCCCATTATTAATGTAATTTTATATTAAATGGAGACGAGTTAATAAATTCGAGCTCAAAAGATTAAATTGTTGTTGGCAAAAGTCTTAAGTATAAAATATTGAATTACCGTATCCTCTTACCCCAGCTCAATTTATTTCGATTGCTATTGGTGGGAGAAAAAATGTGATGATGAAAAATGTTCCACAGAAGGAAGGAACTTTGCCAATCTCTTTGGTGATGACTGGAGAGAATTGACCTATGACACGATTTGTTCAGAATATTTACAGTCGTTCTTATAAACTTTGTCTAACTTTAGACTACCGTCCAATTCAAAAAAGTTACTAATAAACTTTGTTTACTGTTGTTTTAAAGTTGTCTACCTTGGACAACAGCATTGGTTGTCTAAGATTTGTTTAAGTCAGTGGCGTAGCTAGGATATTTGCCGCCCGGGGCAAAACAATAATTTGCCCTTCGGTCTTACAATACTTAATAATAAAATCGGTCTTAGAGTTGCAGACAAAATTTTGGCTAACATACTTTTTTTATAAATGCAAGGAATTTCATTCTGCGAAATATTGATACACGCCACTTTGCCGCAATAGGTATCTGCTGAATGAAAATTTTTTGTTTCTGACCTACTGGGATTTAACTTTAAACCGACTGTATACTTATAATATAGGCACATGAGACTTGAATTTTTTTTTAATGTTTACTTTCGTTCAAAAATTGTAAAGTTCATAATTGTTCATTAGGCGTGTCTCACCAAATAAAATCTCTGAGAGCTCAGATATTTTTAAAGTGGGGCAAAAAATCTCAACTGAGCACAAAGATTTTTTCCAGAGATTACTGAGACGAAAATTTTTGGGGTTAATTTCTCAATGTTCTTTTTCAGCTAAAACTGTTCACTTGACAGCCAAATTGCAATTTCTCGGTGATGTGCAAATACGAAATCGATACAAAAATACAGAATAGAGGTTGAGTGTTTATAAAAAGGAAAAATAAATTGGTCTTAGTAGTCTTAGTTCATTCATTTAATAAAGTTTTGTGCTTTAAAATTTAAATATTTAAAGCAGAGTTAAAATTTTGTTTCCATAATTCAGTACGATTGAACAGAGTATCTTTGTTTCACCACAGCATTCCGCCTACGTCAACTTGATATTAAGCGCTCGGTGAGATTTTACTTGGTGAGACACGCCTATTGTTGCATCAGTACTCGACAGCGAAACTGAGAAATTGCATACTGTTCATATTTCTCAGATCTAATGATCATGAACCATGAAAGGGTCAAAGCAACGGCTAAGTCACTACTGAGTGTCTGACTACAGAGTTGTTACTTCACTGAAATTGCAGTAGATTGTTGATCTAATACATTTTTTCTCAAAATAAATCTGCTGAAAAATCTACATACTGCACTTCATTTTACGAACAAAAATTAATCTTCAAGCTTTCGCAAAAAAAAAATCACATTTTTTTAAAATTCTTTTTGTTGAATGCAGCCATATGTATAGTTTAGAGCCTTTTATGTTTGCTGGTTTTATGTTTGAAAAAAAAAAACTATTGTTATGTTTTATTTATTTTTATTCATTTATCAGTTTTGTATAAATAATATTTTTATTTTTGAAAAAAAAAAACAAATTATCTGCGAAAATATTCAATCGAAAGCATTTTTTTTAATCTAACGTGAGACGTGACACACTCTTTGAGAAAGGTCAAACCCTCTGAACTAAATTGAGAGAACTAACAAACACATACATATATGTAAAAAAAAGATTGGTCATTACGAAAGCCATTTTGTTTCAAAATTTGAAAGAATTGTTAATTTAAAAAAATAAATTTTTGTGTTTATTACCAACTTCTATAATGAGCAACGGCCATGATTCTGCCGCCCCTAGTGATTTGAATACAATGAAGAATTGTACGTTCTTATACGTACCAATTTTATAGAATTTTTAACTTAAAAAATAATACTTTTTTGTTTATTTCCAACTTCTGCAACAAACAACGATGATGATTTTGCGCCCCTATTGATGTCAATTTAATAAAAATTGATTTAATTATTTATTTTACAAAAATTAAACTTGTGTTTATTTCCAACTTCTCATGAAGATCGAGGAAGATTTTGACGCCCCTACAAATTTGAATACTATTAAAATTGTGCGTTTTTTAATAAAAATTTAATAAAATTTTCAATAAAAAAAACTTCTGTGATTGGTTTACATCCCATAAACAATGAATATGATTTTCCCATTTGCCGCCCCTTACTCCTGGCGCCCGGGGCGACCGCCCCCTTCGCCCCCCCTAGCTACGCTAATGGTTTAAGTTGATATTTTATTTAATTCCAACTTTTCAGGACTTTTAAAAAACTGTCCAACTAGTCAACCTTCTAAAAAATCTAATATATAAGGTTGTTAAAATATCAATAAATCAAAAAGTATAGGTAAATAGTTTTCTAGCTCTAAAGCTATTAAGTGAAACACTGTTTCTATCGGTGATTTATAATTTTTTCAATTTTAGATCAATTTTATTTCTTGAAACTCAGAAAACACTTAAATTGGGTCTTTTCATTTTCAGAGCTGTGGACTTAAAATTTTCCACTTTGCTAAACAGCGCTTCTGTTACTAGAATTCATCATCTAAAACTGAAACCGCCACCACGCATATGTTCTTATCTACAAGAAAAAGCAATTGTATAATCGTTTAAGGTAAATTAGAAGCAATAAGGAACAATTTATATTCTTGTCCACTCTGAAGGCCAAGTGTACAAAGAAAAATGTAACCAAATCCACAATTTACGACACCCTCACAAGTATTTTATGCGCGCCATTTAATTGAATTGAAAAATACATTTATATACCAATATATACCTACATAACATCGCGAGGGTAACTAGATGAATGTATTCATTTTTTTGTATCCCTTTATATGCCCGTTAATCTTTATGTCGAATTCCCCACACCTCTCAACGGGTATGAAGGAACCAATATCGTCCTTAATATATACTCAGTGCCATTCAAATACCAGAACTAGGCCAACACCCACCGAATAGTAACAAAATTGAAAATAGTTTTTCTTTTTCTCATATCAGTGTTGGATATACATATGTACATACATATGTATGTAGATATGTACATAAATATGTGTGAGCACATTTATGTAACTCCCTAAAGACTTGATGCCTTATAGTGTTCTAGGTAGCAAGCTAGCAACGATTTCCATTTTTGATTCCCAGCATTTTTTTTGAAGTCAAATTCAATGATTGTTTTCTTTTTTTTTGTCAGTTGCTCTTCGTAAAAGGACTTATTTCACACACGACACAGTCAGGACTTAACACAGAACTACGAAGGAGATAAAATTATTGAAGATATTGCAATATGAATGGCTTTCAAGGGCCAATCGTAAATTATAATGTAGCAACGATTTTTCGCTCACTCTTGTCGTCCATCATCGTCCAGATATTCGTCCATATCGTCAAGGGTTTCTCTAAGTGAGCAATTTCTTTTTACTTCTTGTTCTGAAGCATGCATGAGATGCATCAATAGACAGACTGACAATTTGATGTATTCCGAAATTGAGGAAATGTTCCATTGTTTTCTTTTTCCATTTTACTTGCTAGATATACATATATGTAGGTAAGGGACAAGTTATGCATTCGTTAAAAAGATACAAATTGGAATTCCATTTTTTAATAATCAATTAGCAGCTTTCAACACAGTATACATTCAATATTGTATATGCATGTACTATGTTGTTGTAGATATTGAAATTGAGATACGTTGAATGATTTCAACATTCGGGAACTTCTTAGTTCCATTTTATGTTCCGAAGAGACTTCCACTTTATTACTTAAGCTTGACTTTAAATATAATACCTGATATAGTATGTATTAAGTCCAAACCCCGAAAAAGTGCATTGAGCGATGTGAAATTTCACAAACGACCAAAGCCCAAAATTCGAGTTGTGACATTTGGAGCGGGTGACACAAGAAAACAGTTGCCTAGCGACTTTCTATATCCTAAGCGAGGTACCGGAATTGCGTGAGCTGGACAGAGGATCCGATAGAGAGTTAAGATTCTTGAACTCCGCGGGCCACCAAGGTATTGTTGGTGAAGAAAACTGTTGACATTAGTGCCTGCCTGGCATTTTCTATGTGCCATATATTGATGTCTTCGATTCTGGTCAACGATAACGAACCCCTTGAGACCGCTGGGAAATTCGTTTGCGTTAGCTTAAGAGAAAAAAAATGATTGAACATAAAAGAAGTAAATTTTTGAAAAACTGTTCAAACTACTTTGAAATTCTTCCCGAATATGAATTTATTGCAGAAATTAGATGGCATTGGTTTAAGCTCATAGCTCAGAACATCGAATATTTTATGATTCCTTTTTTTTAGATTGTCTTAACTTATTTTTTTGTTCAAATCATTAAAAGATTGATAGCACAGATACTATAGTTACATAATGTAGATATCGCACGCAGAGCAAATAAAACTGACTACTATATTATATTAATATTGAGTGAGCTATGAACCACATTATGATATTAAAAAAGATAGATTTAAATACATAAATGCAAAACAAGTCATCAGTAGTTCCATCAACCGACTCGATTTTTGAGGAAAAAGAAAAAAAGCTTGCAATTACAAACACAGGTTTACAAGGTTGTCGACACGACTAGGTAAGAGTTGATCTAAGGGTAATTTTTCGTGCTGAACTCAAATCCGTTATCCGTTTTTCGCTATCAGCTCTGGTTTTCGAGATATTACCGTTAGAGAGTGCAAAAAAAAACCTTTTTTCGCCATTTTTGGGGTTTTGAAACTATGCGATTTGATTTTTATTTTTTTAATTGTACAGATTTTTGAAAGTACTAATCTTAATCTTCAAAATTCTTTCGACTCTTTTACTTTCACGTGTCGAAAAGTTAACCGATATTTGTAAATCTGTCATATTGAAAAAATGGTAATTTTAATTTTTTGTACTCGATGCGATATCTATGTAATACTAGTATCTGTGCTGAAAGTCTATAGCTAACCATGATCCTTGTGAGCAAGTACGCTCGACCAATCGGTGCATTTCATGCGTACTTTTGCAGTAGCGAAAAGGAAGTGTCAAACGATGCGTTGTGTAATGTCCAAAAACCTACTACTATACATTCTCGTCGTTGGTCATCGTCCTTCATGATAGAAAAGAGCTTAATAATGGTGATGAATATTTAGAGTATGGATCGACAAGAAAAAAAAAAATAAAAGAATAAAAATTGCACCCTGTGGACCAAAACGAGGACGAACCGTTATTTATGGGAAAATTAAAATTTTATGCGTTATTTTGTGGTCTGGTGAGGATAAACATCAAACATGGTTGGCGGTAGGACATTAAATTGATGAATAAATGGATGAAGCAGATTGGAGACATTATTGCTAATCGTTTCTATAGACAAAAGTGGTTGGAATTTCAACGTTATACTGTTCATACATTACAAACATAGTGCATATACATACATATATACATACTTACATACTATTTCTATTTTCTAATTAACGACTCGAGAGTAATTTGGATAAATGAATGGGGCGTTTTTGGCGATTCGTTTGGTCTGTAATAAATTTTATATAAGCAGAAAGGTATTTTCGAAGATTTTAATCGAGAAATTTTAAATGCCATCAAGGGAAATGAAACAGCCCTTTTGTTTACTCTTGTTTCGAGTGGAATATTTAAAAGGGAGCTATACAGCTGTATACATATTCCATCACCTCATAAATTGATTATTCGAATAGACACATTTTTATTAAATTTTGTTGTATATAGTTAATTATAATAAAGATGCTTGAGTTTGTCTCGATTAGAAAGATCTCTTTAATCGATAGATTAGCTTAAAAATTAGCGGCATACATGTGGGATTTAAGGCAAGGAAAATCGAAGAACCTTGACGTTAAGTAAATGTACTTCTAATTAAAAAAAAACCCTAGGAATGGAAGTAACCATCTGTCAATTTCAAATTCTGACTTCCAGAATGGGAGTGCTTTCCTGAACGGATGATTTCTTAATATAAATTTAGCAAAAAAAACCGTTGTAAATAATACCATTACTTTTTGATGTACATAAGTTTCTTCGAAATCGTCAGTCACCACTATTTTTGTTCTTAAAGAACTTCATTAGTGGTTCATCGGTTTAATTCTCTCTTTGATATCAACAAATCTCCCATTGATGCAAATACATGACTCCTGTCATCAACATGGCTAATTTGTTTATATCCTTGGAGTTTTAATCATAAAGCGTGTCTGCAACAGTAATGATCCCTAAGCTTTAGAGCTAGAAACATGCACATCATGCATCCAGTACTATACTATAAAATAAAAAATATAAATGCAAGCATATAGTTGCTATAAGGATTCGCTCGTTCTGTTCCTCCAAATTGCTTTGCTCGTTATCTCTAGGATGCTCATCCGTTTCACTGTAGGAATTTTTCCCAGTTGATTTTTTTCTGTTCGTCCTTTGTGTTTGATTATTTTTGTCTGGGTAAATTCTTAATTTCAATTACGTGCACTGTGGCTTTTTGTGTATGTGAAACTGAGAGCGAGAAAAAAAATGATATCGCGTCCATTTTTTACACTACCTACTTTGCTTTCTATTCTGGTCCAGGAACAAAGGTTTTACATTACAGCACAGCAGTTTGCTATAATATTTTTTTTTTCTTTTATTCTATAATTTTCGCCGAACGGCTATGGAAGGAAATTCCATGAAAAATAAGGATAATTGCACGGGAATACTGAAGAGAAGTGAACTGCGGCTATGCATTGAAGGTACATACAAATGTTTGTATAGACCTATACATATCTACCTACAATAGTTTTAATTACACAATCTAACATAAGGCTAGAATTTTTAATTTTGCTCATAATTTTGTGGAAAGAGATCATACAGCCAACAACAGCATTGGGTTACAGTTCGGCCTTTATGGCATTTGGTTTTGAGCTTATCGGTTGGGAGCGGATGTTGTCAAATAGAAGTGGCAACTGGGAATGCCTTTGAAATTTGATCTATTCTCAATGGTCGGTTTCGCACAGGAGAGTAATTAATGTAATAATCCCGAATAATTTGCATTCGTTTGGGTTTATTTGCTGAAAATTATAATGAGTATGGAAGATAATTATTTGACGAATGAGGACTATTCCTGTTTGAAATTAGTATAGAATAAAATACCATCACAAAACACAGC
Organism: Dasysyrphus tricinctus; assembly: GCA_963921185.1. Classification (NCBI taxonomy): domain Eukaryota; kingdom Metazoa; phylum Arthropoda; class Insecta; order Diptera; family Syrphidae; genus Dasysyrphus; species Dasysyrphus tricinctus. The sequence continues at coordinate 91,401,265 of OY992532.1, forward strand.
AGGGAATTGCAGCATTTGTCATATTTTCTGCACGAAAACCATACGGGCGGGAAGTAAATGTATATTTGGATTTATTCCAGTTGGCGTGAATTTCAAAGACATATTATGTATGTATGAACCTATTAATTATAAAGGGTGATTCAATAAGGACGCTCGATTTTTAAATTTGTGTGAGGAATCCACTAATTTTATTTGAAGGAACATTTTATGGCATAAGGGTTGGAGTCAAATTATGTAATATAGTTCAAATATCCACGGCTACTTGGTTTGGTGTTATTAGTGATGACATTGTCGAATAGATCTGGCTTAATTTGCTACATGACGTTCGTTATGTTGACCTTGGAGGCATCAATTGTTTGTGCTTTTATTTTTGTATAGAACTACGATAGAAGATAACCTAAGAGGAAGAAGTTAACTCACACGATGGCAATCTCACTCTCATGAACAGCAGGATACCTCAAGTAAATTTCTCAGTTTTTTTGTCAACTGAGGAAACAAATTTGGATTCACTTGTTAAATTTTTGACGGAGCAAAATTGCTGAGATCTCATTTTCCTGAACTGACCAAATTTATGTTAACGTTGTTTTTCAACTGCGAAAACTCTTAATCTGATATCAGTTTCAAATAGCAAACCACAAAAATAACAACATTTTCAAAACGATTATTTTAGTAGTTGAATTTAAATTTGGTTGATATCAGATTCGATGAGATTTAATAAAAAAAAATATCAGCAAAACAATTTGCACACCAATTACATAATTCAACATTTTAGACTTAACTTAATTTATTACATTTCTGTATTGGAATCTTTTCCTTCTGAAGGTATTTATATCTTAAGACATTTTAAACGTTAATTTCACTCATTGCGTACACCTGACTTAAATATTGCTTTTGTTTTTTAATTGAGTAACATTCTGAATTTAATTACGACGCTTCAGTTTTGAATTTAAGAAAAAATGTGCAGTTCTACAGAATTCAATGTCCCCAAATCATTGAATGATTTCTGTCACCAAAAATCCGAAATATCCGTGAAATGCCGCGAAATAACCGTACCCTCAAATCGTGCAGAATATTTTTCTTTGGCACCACATGTCCTCGGTAGACATGGCATCTAGGCCACACAAGGGGTGGAATGCGAAACGCTTTATATCAGTCTCATATCTCATTTTTAAGAGCTATCGCTAGCTTTCATATGTAAAATTAACTTGAGATTAATCTTTCATTGAGATATTTCCATATGCAAAAAAAGGCCAAATCTCATTTAAGGCTATCAAAATGTTGAGACTGGAACCTAATTGTCTCGGGAAGTACAATGTTCTTTGATCTACTTTTACAGCCTAAACCACTGAAGGAATTTTCTTCAAATTTTCGAATTAAAATTTCTCGGTAATTCTCTAAAGGAGAAATATATTCTCTTTAGCTACAAAAATAAAGGTACTTGTCATACAACAGCTAGAGAAGAATTTATTTATCACAAAAACGGCTCCAACGATTTTGATAAAAAATCAGTGAATTACAAAAAACAAATTTTACTTTTTGATAATCTTTTTTTTTTTTTTACAAGAAACTAACGTTACCTACCTGCCATATAACGTTTTTTTTTTTTATTTTCAATTTTATCATCTACGACCCAACTGATTTCAATACAAATTTAAATACAAAAGCGTTTTTTAAAATGTTGTAAGTATGGCATATCAACATTTTGAAAAAAAAAAGAAAAAAAGACGAGTTGATGAATTATTTTTAAATTTCAGTCTAAAATGTAAATTTTTTTCAAATGGAACTCTTTTTTTTCACCCTAAGCCATTTTACTATTAAAAAACTATTTTTATGCTTTTTTTCTATAGTTAATTTCCCATGACTTAAGTCTATTTTTTTTGTTGTCAGTTTTATATTTGTCACTTACTATTTTCAGCTTGATTTTAATAGATGTTAGTTATTTTCTTTGAAATTTGTGGTATTTCAATAGTGTTTTTTTTAACTTTTTTCATAGTCCGATTTTGAAATAAGAACAAATTTTTTCTTTATAAAGTTATTTCTACACAAATTTTTTTTTTCAGATGAGCTATCAATTTCCCTGCTTTCATCTATTGAAGACATTTTTCTACTGAATGTTTTTTATTTTATTTTAGACTGAGATTATGACATGAGACTCTTTTCTTGCATACCAAATTGAGATTTGTCTTATTGTGAATGCTCAATCTCATTCAGCCTTATTAAGAGTTTCGCCCGGAAAATATTTCACCCAAAAAATGTTTGTTCCCCCGGAATTTTTAAAGCTATTATAAGTTTCGCCCGAACTTCTCATGGCTTAAAATAAACAAAAAAATTGCGCAAGGAGCACCAGCACCACCTGTTTATATTTTGTTCAGCTTCAAAACATATATGTGATAATTTAAGAGCTTAATTACGATACATTTTGCCTGAAATGTACACACAAAACAGGGAAATTTTCATTTTTCGGATGAAACTCACAATAGGCGAAAAGTGAAATGTCAATTTTTCCGGGCGGAATGTTGTTCACGTGAAAGTCATAATAAGGCTGATTATCTATGGCTCATTCCTAGAGCTCAGTCTCATGAAACTGAGTTTGTTCTTTTCGCATTCCACCCAAGAAGTTGATACATACATATATAGCGTTGAGAAATTTCAATTTTTAAAATCGTTCCAAAATGATTTTTAAAGAAATAATTACACAGGCTTACAAATATCAGTTAGCTTTTTGACACCACAAGTAAAGGTAGAACTAGAATAGGCGGAAGCTGTCGGAAGCTTATGTCAAAACCGACCCAAAAGTAGCTTCCCGAAACGTCAATTTCATAAGTGGCCCATAATGCACTTAAGTGGTTGGAAGTGAATAAAAAATAAATAATTGTTTATTCAATGTTTATTTTCTCATTATACTTATTCACAGCGCAGAGTGATAGCTTTTAATTATTTATTTTGCAAAACCACTAAAATTCTATGTGATATACATAAATTAATTAAAAGAAAATTGTTTTGACTTCTCTCATTCATTCATCAAACAGAAAAAAAAAGTTGAAAACTTTGCACCAAGCGCCAAGTTCTTGTTAGTTTGCTTCCACCATTTTGATTTTGCATTCGCCCACTTACGAAAGAGCGGTCGTTGAGCGCTCTCACTTCCGACGGCAAAAGTTAACGAAAACTAAACGAAAAGTTCCACTTCGCAATTATGTGCGCGTCATATAAATTTCTTGTTTTCGCTCGGTTTCGTACGACCACTTAAGTTGGCTTCCGACTATTCTAGTTCTACCTTAAGATATATTTGGGATTGAGCTAAAATCCGAGGGCAGTTTGTGGAAAGTACACCTCCTTTTTTAGAAGCAGGGTCTGCAAGTAGCGGTTCAATTTTGAGCAGCAACATCTTCGGTTTTACCGATGGACATTCTGAACCTATCTTTGAATTTAAAGTCACTTTTGAAATTTTAGTTGCTACTGACTCTGTAGATCTTCTTTTTCCTAGTCATTCTCCGTCAAAAAGCACGTTTATTTTCAAATAACACCTCATTTAACGTTTTAAAATAAATGTTTTTGTTTCAACACGAAAGAAGTTGGATATTATCAATAAAATAAAGTTGGGATTGTGACGGTTTTCACTAATATATGGAAATTGCAAGCTACCTGAAACTTGTACAAATCATACAAGTTGTAATCTCTAGTAATTTGTAGTATTATAGTGACTATTATGAAACAGCATTATAGTACTACAAATGAAAATGTGCTTGAACTTTTGATTATACTACTTGTAGTTTGTACTTTTCTACTGCTTCATTGTGAAACAAAATTGTACCAAGTACAAACTATAAGACTAATTGTATTGCTTTGTACTTTATTATGAAACAGGGCACAGGAAGCGTATACATTTTTTGAAAAAATTTACTGCTCATTGGGTGGTGCTCGTGGGGACTGTATTTAAGCATAAGACGTGCAACAAAATTACCTGGGTGCATCCAGATGGTCAAACCGAAAACCAAATTGATCATATCATGATTCAGCAGCGATGGAGGAAGTCTATGTGTGATGTCCGAAGTATAAGAAATGCCGATGTGGGAAGCGACCACCATTTGGTTCTGATGAGTCTCAAACTACGAACCGCTGCCGTACAAAAACCAGCGCAGGATGCAGCAAGGAGATCAAAATTCATTACTAATGCTTTAAATGACCCCAACATATGTCGAAACTATGTCACCACCCTTAACGACAGAGCCTCGTCATTATATGGAATCCAGCATTCAACAATTGAGATGTGGGGTGAAATTAAAAGTGTTTTTTATGGAGGCTGGATCCGAAACTGTACCCAAGCGAACGAGACGTAGAGACTCTTGGATATCCCAAGACACCTGGGATAAGATCGAACTTCGCAAATCGTTGAAAATCCAAATCAATGTCGAAGCAGATGTTCAACGAAAGGCTGACTTGCGAAGAGAGTACCGCATTGCACATAAGATGGTGAGGTGTGATTGTTAAGTTACCAAAGAAAGGTGACTTTAAGAATTGCAACAATTGGCGTGGTATCACCGTTTTGTCCGTTTTCCCAAAACTAATGGCAACCATCATTCTCGAGCGAATAAAGGATAGAATCGAGTCTACACTCAAGAGGCATCAAGCTGGCTTCCGCAGTGGTCGATCGTGTGTCGACCATATCAACACCCTGCGTATCGTCCTCGAGCAGTCGATGGAGTTTCAATTACCGCTTTACCTCATGTTCATGTATTTTGAGAAAGCCTTTGATCGAGTCAACCGAGAATGTATATGGAGATCGTTGCTTGGTAGAGGAATTCCACCAAAAATAGTTGCCATTATAAAAGAGTCCTACAACAACGCAAGGTGTTTTGTTTTGCACAATGAGCAGCTATCCGACTCCTTCGTAGTGCAACAGGGTGTAAGACAAGGGGATGTTCTATCGCCAATTCTCTTCCTGCTGGCGATGGACGACGTATTGACGGCCAGTGTTGGCACAGCTGAGCGACAGGGCATTCAATGGAGACCGTTCGAAAGGCTCAGTCATTTAGAGTTTAGACTATGCCGATGACATATGTCTACTGGCAAATAACATCAGTGGGCTGAACGGGATGTGCCAAACACTACAAGTGAAAGGAGGGTCGAGTGGTCTAAGAATAAACAGCAAAAAGACAAAAATAATGCTCACAGGCCGCCACACAGCAGCGTTTTATTCTACAGGAGACGCCAGTAGTTGAAGTAGTGGAACAGTTCAACTACCTTGGCAGTATTGTCTCTGCAAACGGTGGTATGGATCTGGACGTTAAATGTAGAATAAATAAAGCTCGTGCTGCCTTCGGTACTCTGTCCCCAATCTGGAAATCAAGTCAAATCACCTTACGCACTAAGTTGAGATTCTTCGAATCCAATGTCAAATCCGTGCTGTTATATGCTTGTGAAACCTGGAAAGTCACGTCTATCATTTCGAAGAAATTGCAGACTTTTGTGAATCGCTGTCTTCTTCACATCCTAAAGATTCGCTGGCCACAAATAATATCAAATGAGGAATTGTGGCGCAGGACAAGTCAAGAGCGGCTGGACGTCGACATAAGAAAGCGTAAATGGCGTTGGATTGGTCACACACTGAGGAAACCAAACGATGAAATTGCAAAGCAGTCCTTTGAATGGAGTCCTCAGGGTGCACGGGCGGGTTGGAAGACCAAGAACAACATGGAAATCAACTGTCTTAGAGAAAGCAGAATCCCTGAGAAAGACGTGGCCAGCTAAAGTACCTTGCAGCAGACCGTGAAGGATGGAGCGTTTTGTTGACGCCCTATGCCCCAGCCGGGGTTACAGGACACGATGATGATGATGATGGGTATGTATCCTCAAAATAACAAAAACCACATTTTTCAAAAATTTTATAACGGGAATATCTCAAAAACTAATGAGTGTCAAGTTAGCAAAACAACTTTGACGAATCGAAAAATGGTTACTTACTTACTTACAATTCCGAATTTGTCGTTCAATGTTTTCTATGTTTTTTTTGGGTGCTTTGCTAACTTGATATCAAGTTAGCAAAGCACCCTGTCGAAAATCAGTAAAAACTTCTTATACCTGATGGCTTATGTTTTCTATGTTTTTTGGGTTCTTTGGTAAATGTAGACATTTACATAGAAAACATCGCATGATAAAATTTAATTTTTCACAACTAATTAACGACTAATAAGTGGCAAATTATAAAGGAATAACATATTAAGTTTTGGAAATTTTTTACAACATTTCGAGAAAACATAGAAAATATAGAATGACCAATTCAAAATTATCACAAATAATTAACGGCTAGTTAATGGTAAATTATCAAGCCATAAACCATCCAGTATAAACAGATTTTACCCCATTTTCAGATAGAACTTTGCCAACTGGATGTCAAGCTACCAAAGAACCCAAAAAACATAGAAAACATTGCACGACACATTCAAAATTGTCACAACTAATTGAAGACTAGTTAGTGGTAAGCTATTAAGCCATAAACAGCTCGGTAGTAGCAGTTTTAATCCCTTTTTAAAGTGGTGCTTTGCTAACTTGGCATGAAGCTAGCGAAGAACTAAAAAAAAACATAGAAAACATTGCACGATTGAATTCAATTTTTCACAACTAATTAATGACTAATTAACGGCAAATTATTAAGCCATAAAACATTAAGTATAAGAAGTTTTTCACACTTTTCGAGTAGTATTAAGTTAGCAAAGCACCAAAAAAAAACATAGAAAACATTGAACGACAAATTCGAAATTGTCACAACTAATTAACGACTAATTAGCAGCAAATTATCCATTTACCCATTTTTCGATTCCTCAAAGTTGCTTTGCTAACTTGACACTCATAGAAAACAAATAACCCAAAAACACATAGACAAAATCAATTTTTTCACAACTAATTAATGACTAATTAACGGCAAATTATTAAGCACTAAAATATAAAATTTTAGAAGTTTTTACCACTTTTCAAAACAAAAAACATAGAAAACATAGAACGACAAATTCGAAATTGTCACGACAAATTATGTACCTATCCATTTTTCGATCCGTGAGAGTTACTTTGCCAACTTGATATCAAGTTAGCAAAGCACCCAAAAAAACATAGAAAACATTGCACGATCAAATTGAATTTGTCACAACTAATTAACGACCAATTAATGACTAATTAACGGCAAATTATTAAGCCATAAACCATCAGGTATACAAATTTTTACTGATTTTCGACAAGGTTGCTTTGCTAACTTGATATCAAGTTAGCAAAGCATCCAAAAAAACATAGAAAACATTGAACGACAAATTCGGAACTGTCACAAATAATTAACGACTAATCAACGGCAAATTATCGAACTAACCATTTTTCGATTCGTCAAAGTTGCTTTGCTAACTTGACACTCATCAAAAACTAGAGGTTATAGAAATGGAAAACGGATTTGGATTGAGCGTAAAAAGTTACCTTTAGAACGGATTTTACCTGCCCGCATCAAAAGCCGTGTAAACAATTTTAAAATCAGTTTGAAAATGTTGTTATAAAATGTTTAACTATGTACATATTATGTAATTATTTATTAAAATTTTGTAAACCCTTTTATGAGATAACTATGTATCTAATTTTCAAAAAATTGTTTGATTTTTTGTTTTAAATTCAAATTATATTTTTGAAAGTTTTGAAAGCAATACTATTTTTACTTTCGATATAGGTACTATAGGGCAACTTTTTGATTCGTGCAGAAAAAATTTTTGAGATAACATAATCAAACATGACATTACGATGATAGAGAACACGAAAAAAGAGGGTGGCACAGTTCTGTATGTCTGTCTGTAGTTCTGTACCTACAGCCTAAACCAATGAAGTGATTTTCTTCAAATTTTGAACTTAAGTTTTTTTTGTAACTCTGCAGAGGGGAAATTGAAATTTTGTTTTTAGCTCCAAAAATAACGGTATTTGTCATACAACCGATAAGAAAAAGCTAATTTATCTCAAAAATGGCTACAACAATTAAAAAAAAAAATCAGTGTGTTATTTTATATATGGTGTACTTTTTGGTACGAAAAAAATTTCTAAAAACTTTTATTACGGTACCTGCCATACATAACGGTTTTTTGAATTTATATTTTCTCTTTAACGGCTCAACCTATTTCAATCAAATTTTTATGCAAAAGCTCTTTTAAAATGTCAATAAAATTACATAATCAAAATTTTGAAAAAATAAATTTCAGATTTTTTAAAAAAATATTAAATTTTTATTTGGAAAATTCAATATTTTGAAAACGGGTTGATGAATTTTTTTTGAAAATAAATTTGTAAATGCATCCTAACATTTTTCTTTTAAATATTACTAAAATTTTATATATAAAAAAACAGTTTTTAAGAAAACCGCTCCAAAGGTTTTTTATTTTTTTCATATCTTTATTTTTTAAGTAATAAAATGGCATACTTGGTTTTGACCGCTAAGCTATTTTCATCATCATCATCGTGTCCTGTAACCCCGGCTGGGGCATAGGGCGTCAACAAAACGTCTCCATCCTTCACGGTCTGCTGCAAGGTACTTTAGCTGTGGCCACGTCTTTCTCTGGGATTCTGCTTCCGCTAAGACAATTGATTTCCATGTTGTTCTTGGTCTTCCAACCCGCCGTGCACCCTGAGGATTCCATTCAAAGGACTGCTTTGCAATTTCATCGTTTGGTTTCCTCAGTGTGTGACCAATCCAACGCCATTTACGCTTTCTTATGTCGACGTCCAGCCGCTCTTGACTTGTCCTGCGCCACAATTCCTCATTTGATATTATTTGTGGCCAGCGAATTTTTAGGATGTGGCGAAGACAGCGATTCACAAAAGCCTGCATTTTCTTCGAAAGCTAAGCTATTTTACTAGTTGTTTATACAATTTGAAGAACGATTTAAATGCTTTTTTACTTGCGATATAGGTACTATAGGGCAAGTTTTGGATTCGTGCAAAAAAAAAATTTCGAGATAACAATCAAACATGACATTACGATGATAACACGAAAAAAGTGGGTGGCACAATTCTGTCTGTCTGTCTGTCTGTCTGTCTGTCTGTCTGTCTGTCTGTCTGTCCGTACCTCAACCTACAGCCTAAACCACTGAAGCGATTTTCTTCAAATTTTGAACTTAAGGTTTTTTTGTAACTCTCCAGAGGGGAAATTAAAATTTTTTTTTTAGCTCAAAAAATAACGGTACTTGCCATACAACCGTTAAGGAAAAGCTTATTTATCTCAAGAACGGCTCCAACGATTTTGATAAAAAAAAATCAGTTTATTACTGTAGACATGGTGTAAGTTTCAGTAAGAAAAACAATCACCAAAAACATTTATTAACGGTACCTGCCATATAACGGTTTTTTTGATTTTTGATTTCCTCATAAACCGCTCATCCGATTTCAATGAAATTTTTTGCACAAAAGCTTTGTTAGAATATAAATAATACTGTATACCAAAATTTTTAAAAAAATTAATTTTGGATTTTTAAAAAAAGATTACAAATTTTTTTTTCAAAATTCAATATTTCAGAAACGGGTTGATGAATTATTTTGAAATTTCAGTTTTAAATGTATATTAATATATACTCAAAATTGGCATACCAATTTTTTTTATGAAAAATGTTACAAAAATTTTATATATAAAAAATTAATTTTTAAGAAAACGGCTCCAACGATTAAAAATTTTTTTTTTGCATATATTCATATTTTTTCAAGTAATCAAATGGCATACTTTTTTTGAGCTCTAAGTTATTTATCAGGCTGTTTATACAATAATTAAAAGAACGATTTAAATGCTTTTTATACTTTTTCTATAATTACTTGAATATTTTTTAAAGTTCTTAAGCCCCACACAACTTGAACATAAGAGCAAGTACGTGCGATCCAGTCGTGCATTTTATTTCTAATTTTTGTAATATATTTTTTCTATAATGACTTATTGCATTTTTTAAAAGTTCCAAGCAACTTGAACTGAGAGCAAGTACGTGCGATCCAGTCGTGCATTTTATTTAATTTCTTTTGAATATTTTTGTCTTTTCTCAGTTTATACTCGGCTTAAAATAGTGAAATTGAGTATCAGAATATTTGAAACAAAACTACAAAGCATTCATAAAAAACTGATTGTTTTAGTGTTTTCGATTGGTAAATCCATTAAAACAAATTTTTTAAGTGTCTGCTTTTGAATCTGAAATCAATTAGAGTTTCATTTTCTCTTCTTTTCATTCTCATACCAATAGAAAAGACAATGGTGGACTATACTCAATTGCAGTTCAATCAAATCAAATTTATGCATATGTCCTCCTTTTGAAAAGTATTTCCTCAAATTACAAACATTGAAATGATAAACTGTTGTTATTTTAAATACGAGCTTGGGCACCTGAAAATTATCTTAGGTCTATTTGGTAACTGAATATTTTCATAACTTTCTAGCAAAACAAACAGGATTTTTTATACAGTTTGTGGAAAGTTGGGAAAACTTTTAAGTTACCAGACATATTTTTTTCATAAAGTGTGAATGCTGTCAATGAACCGAGTTGATAATAGTCCAGTCCCATTTGCATTTCTTCTACTGATAAGTACTTTGTGAAAAGTACTATTAATGAAACTTCAATAGGTTCCAAGTATATGTATGTATGTATATATGTAAATACAAGTATGTATATCAAACATTTTTCCAAAGAACTCCCTTATAATTCAAATCGACCACAAGTCACCCAAACCCCTTTGAATTTGTGTTCCAGCAAACCGAGCATGCGACAGAGATTTGCTCTTATTCTCTCCAAAAGTGTTCGTGTAAAGTTTGTCCTTTCCCCAAAGCAGTAGCAGCAGCAGCAGCCATCTGTGAACCGAAATCTAAAAACCCCAAAACGGGCATCAAATGTTAAAGAGAATGTTAGATAATTACTACCCTTGTAGTCCGGGTTACTGTTGTACAACACATCAGCAAAACCAAGACCAACCCGCATTTGGGCTTCTCCCTGTTTCTCGCTTAAAAATTAATTAAAATAAAATTAAGAAGAATGTCTCATGAAGACTTAAAAATGCACTTAAGGTCCGTATTTAAACGAGCTTATGGTTGGATTAGGATTATAAAGTGTGTTGCACATCAGGCACACAAATACGGACTCACAAGAAGCTTTGAGGTTCCATGATCCGTCAGCCATTTTATATTTGTTTCCAGTTTCAGGTGTATAAATCCTCGTTTGAGGATTTCCGTTTTTCTGGTAAAACGGAGGATATTTTTACTTTTGCCTCGTGTTTCATTTTTTTTTGTTTTTTTTTTTTTTTTCTAGTGTGAACAGAACGTGCCAGTGCCAGTATATTAGTGCACTACTGCTGATGGTGGTGCAGTCCTTATCACAGCTTCTTTCGGGTGACTGGAAACAAAAAAAAAAAGAAAATTTAAAGGAACAGGAAAAAGGATGCTTCATGCTTCTACTGGTGGAACGGATAAAAAAGAGAGAGAGACTTTACTTAATAGTTTAGTACTCTTTTTCCAGCACCTGTGGCAGATTTTCATTGAAGGATAAAAGGACGAAAAGATGGAAAATATGTGCTCATCTTGGAAATATGCTGCTTAATGAGGTGTTATACTTGCATATATGCAATTTTGCTTTATTTTCTTTTTTTTTGTTTTGCATCTGATGTTGCATTTTGCTGAAGTAAGTACAAAAAATAGTGTGTGAAGTAAAAGTTCAAAAATAACTGAGCTATGAGGACTTAAAAGTATCTTTTAGTATATGAGTAGTATGAGATCATGAAGGATATGTAATACAAAAAAGCAATAGCTAGGATTTAGATTAAGTAATTTTGTGGTACCATTTGCTCAAAAATTATTCAACTGATTTTAATTCAAGTTAAATCGCCCTGCATTTTCTAATGCAGGAACCATTAATGTGCCCGTATATAGAATAGAATAAAGTTTTATACATTTAGGCATCATGTCTTTGAGGTAATCTCTATGCTTTACGGGTCAATCCCTAGATAGAGAGGAGATAAAAATGAAATTTCAAAAAAGATCATCAACCCGTTTTAGAATATTTTCTTCGAAATTCAAAACATATATTTTTTTTTTTAAAGGTTGATATCCAATATTATTTGAATTTTCGAGAAGTTTTTATAGGTAGAGAAGATTTAATATAAATTCGTCTAATTCCTTCGTTTAGACGCGAGAAGGAGTTTTCTAAAAAATTGACATAAAACATTATTAAAAACAAGGCAACATTTAAAATTTGATGTCAAGAAATAAGCAAGTATTTTGATCCTTTTTGAAGGAGAATAACCAAAAATGTATTGGTGAAAAGCCCAGAGTCGACTAAAATGAATTATATGTGGACTGAATGGGCATCAATTGTAAATAAAAATATGAAATTTTTTTCTTAAAAAGTTATCCCTGTTATCTATGACAATTTTTTAATTTTTTTTTTATTATAAAGTGTTATTTCATGAAAATAAAGATGGGTGGCGTTACATGTACTCAATTTTATGGATGAATGTACATATCTGTGGTGTTTGGTAGAAACCTGATAACTCCATTTTAAAATTAGCGTCTTTACGCCCACTTTAAATCAAGCTAGAGTGTAAACGAGGCCACAGATTTTCTTCAAATTTGGAATACTTACGAACCTTTGAAAAATTATGTTTCAAATTTGAAGAAAATCGGTTCACCCGTTTAGGTTGTAGGTCGATGTAAAGTGGACGCAAAGACGCAAATTTTAGAATGGAGTTATCATGTTTCTACCAAACACCACAGATATGTATTTATTAGAAAAAAAAGGTGTTTTACGCTTTCATGATCGATTCAGATCAAATCCAGAAAATCATGCGCAAAACTTCCCAACGAGCGACGACCATGAATGTATGAACAGAGGTGGTCTACAATTGAGTTTCTTCCATTACTTTTTGGATTGTATAGAAAAGACGTAAAATATATTCTTGATTTAACGTATCGCGTGTTTATGTGTCACCTGCAACTGTTATGCGTTCCGGATATCGGTAGATTTCTATATTAAAATGCTAACATGTACCGGTTCATATATTTTGTTTCTCTACACATATACGAGTATGAACATGGGTTCATGGGTATGCGAGTAGTCTGCAAGCAAGTTATTTTGATTATTTCCGCAAATGCGTCTGAGTATAAGGGCTGTCTGCGTAGGGTGTTGCTGATATGCATTCCATATTACCATTGTCATTAGCCACGGCTATAATTAGCGCTCTCATTATTCGATTCGGTGTTCGTCGTAAAAAGTAAGTATTCGGCATAGTACACAATTTAAAGTAGATATATTGCGCAGGTTGTGTGAAAAATCAAAGTGTCACACGTAAACACAACAACATAATTGACATTTGACAAGTACACATACCTTTGGATCCGCCATTTTCACCAATTATTTATTAGATGGGCAGAAGTGAATAAAAATTAAAACGCTAATGATACTACCTTTAATATGAGTACTGTGAGAATTCATTACATGAACAATTTACTGGCTCTATTCCGCACTGCCAATAATTTTTGAATTAAAAAAAAACTAGTTACAGCTACGAAAAATTATTTTACTGTTTTGTGCAATCGTTGACAGTTAATTTGTGAAAAACTTATTTCATTTCTGATACCTCATACTTTGTATGGGGAACTATCGGTGTATCGGAACACAGTACATAATATATTAAAGTTAATATCATTAGAGTTTTGATTTATGTTCAATTCTGCGAATATATAAAAATTTGTGTCATCATCATCAAGTCCTGTAACCCCGATTGGGGCATAGGGCGCCAACAAATCGTTTCCATCCTTCACGGTCTGCAGAGAGATATTTTAACTGTGGCCACGTCTTTCTCTGGGAGTCTGCTTCTGCTAGAACTGTTGATTTCCATGTTGTTCTTGGTCTTCCAACCCGCCGTGCACCCTGAGGATTCCATTCAAAGGACTGCTTTGTAATTTCATCGTTTGGCTTCCTCAGTGTGTGACCAATCCATTGCCATTTACGCTTTCTTATGTCAACGTCCAGCCGCTCTTGACTTGTCCTGGGCCACAATTCCTCGTTTGATATAGTTTGTGGCCAGCGAATTTTTAGAATATGGCGTAGACAACGATTCACAATAAGCCTGCAATTTTTTCGAGATGGTAGTCGTGACTTTCCGGGTTTCAGAAGCATATAACAGCACGGATTTGACATTGGATTCGAAGAATCTCAACTTAGTGCGTAAGGAAATTTGACTGGATTTCCAAATTTGGAACAGAGAACCGAAGGCTGCGCGAGCTTTATTTATTCTACTTTGAATGTCCAGATCAGTACCACCATTTGCTGAAACGATACTTGTGTATGGGTTTTTTTGGGCATTCTCCTTTATAATTTATCTATAAAACAGTTAGTCGTCTAACTGTTTTTAGACTATGCGAAATGTAATTTCACCTTAGAGCTCAAAAAATTAAGACTCCCAAAATGATGTCGCTTATGACCTATGATATATTTGGAGGGGTCGTATTGCCTATAGGGGCCATAATACCAACACTTCTTTTACCAAGACATTTTTGAAATATTTTGTTTCCAAAAAAAAAACACTGCCTATAATTGTGCTTGCGAATCGAAAAATTGAAAAAAAAAGTCTTTAGCTAATGGATTTGGTGGTTTTGGATTCCTACTTTTTTATTTTTACTAGTCATTTGAGACATTGTGGGTTTTAAACGCTTACAACACGTTTGCAAGCCTGTACCAGTGAGAAATGCCAAAAAATCATTTTCTCCACTGGTGATTGCTTACTTCACGAGGAAGTATGTACATATGTTAGGTACTGGGCTTAATATTTGATTTGAACTGAGAAATGCACATCATTCAAAAAATTTAAATCTTAAAAATGGCTTAAACTTAAGACCTCTAACAATTTGATTGAGGCGAAACTTACAAAATGTATTTTATAAGAAGAGACAAGTCCATTTAAATGAAAACTATTTATGATTCAAAATAGCTTTTTATGGCTTTTAGTCCTACAAATTGGGGTTTCGTCTGGCTTACTCACTCATCATCTCATCAGTGAAATAGTGAGGGCCTTGTCATACGCATGTCAACTTACAGCTAAATTATTAGGAATTCTAAGGCTCCTGGAAATTACGCCAGAGGAAATTACGCACGCGATTGCGTCATCACGCCCCCCCCCCCCGCGCACCCTTCCCCCGCGTGGTGATTTGATTTATCTCTGAAACTGCTAAAACGTTAAATTAAAAATGTTTCAACAATTTTAGTGTTTTATTTGTAACCATTACAAAAATTAAACAATATTTAACAAAACAATATGACTAATTTTGAATGAACAACAACAACTTGTGTGTGTTACCACCAAGTTTATAGGCTGGAGTTATAGCTATTTCACGAGAGCCACCTCGATCATCAGACTCCTTTAGTGGTGCTTAGTCTGGTTATGCTCGTATTAATTGAAAAACTCTTTTGCCGTCACATGGGAGCGAACCATGAACCTTGCGATTCAGAGGCCCATGCACTACACACCGCGCCACTGAAGCCACATGGTTAGCTCTATCCCAATGCAGGTTTCGTTGTTTATCAAAAACAGCGACAGCAACAGCGACTAGCATTTTTATTAACATTTACACACAAGACCCAACTTAAAAAAAAAAAAAAACAATATGACATTAAATCATGTTACTAAATTTTACCATTTAAAAATTTTAGACTTTTCTGGCTCTGTTTCCAAATAAAACAAAGCTATTTTTTCTGGCATTTTTTCCATTTCTGAAAATGGAAAAAAGCCAGAAATTTTCTTTTGAAAATAGACCTGTATTTTGGAAAGATTGTCGGAAAACTTTGGCTATTTTTCCTAGGAAAAAAAGCCAGAAATTTGTGTGAAGATTTTTTTGGCGTTTTTTCCAAAACAAATTCTGGCGTACTTTCCGGGAGCCGAATTCTAATCTTGTTGGATGTAGTTTACAGTGGTTTTTGTTGAAAAATCAATCTAAGTTCAACTGAACTCAATAAAAATTGTGTAAGACAAGGCCAACACTATGTCACTGTCAATCAATTCAGTAATAAATTGCATTATGAAATTAACTTTTTTTGCTCTTAAAACTGATTCTTTGTTTAATTTTTGGGACTTTCATTTATATTGGTCTGACGCGCTTTTTTCATTACAAAGGTAAGCTTTAGTAAAAAGTTTGGTGGGAAATTTTGTTTGCAAGTAATCAATTGAAATATTGTTTTATTTTTAGAATTAATTAATAGATTGATTGACTTGAGCCCAAAACCACAATCTCAACAAGATCACGATTAAATAGATTTAACGAGAAAATAAACGGAAAAAAGTGGCGAAGACAGCGATTCACAAAAGCCTGCATTTTCTTCGAAATAGTAGACGTGACTTTCCAGTGCCGAGATTCAGCTAATTCGAAGCCGCAGGGAGTGAGTGAGATGAGTCACTTTTCGTCGAAAATCGATTCAGTTAGCAAAAGGGAGTGAGTGAGCGAGTGAAATGAAATGTCAGATTACTCGCCACATATTTCCTCAGTGACTTGGTGTATGTGTTGGTAAGTTTCTAGTTTTGGATAGGTATATGTGCTTTTCTCAAGAATTCCTATTCATGGATAGGAAACGAAATAAAAAGCAACAACGTAGATACAAACAACTACCCTTTTATTGATTCATTAATTTTATTTTATTATCATATGCACATGTATATATTAAATAAATTTATATTCTATTCACTTTCAACACTTTTAAACTTTTAATTTCTCAAGGGTGAAACTCACATTAAACTTTAATTATGACAACAAAAATAATTGAAATAAAAGATACTCCAAACTCCATTATTAAAGATTCCAATGTTTACATTGTTGTATTTGTTGTTTCATTTCGTTTTGCGTAACGAGTGTGACAAGGAGGTAGAATTTAGCTCTTTTATATTTATTCTTTGTCTCATGTTCGAAACTAAATTCGAACTTACTCATTTCACTTAAATAGCTGAATCACTTTTGCGAGTGAAGTGAGATAAGTCGACGAGTAAGGCGAGTCATCTCATCTCACTCGCTGAAATAGCTGAATCTCGGCACAGGTTTCACAAGCATGTAACAGCACGGATTTGACATTGGATTCGAAGAATCTCAACTTAGTGCGTAAGGAGATTTGACTGGATTTCCAAATTGGGGGGGAGAGTACCGAAGGCAGCACGAGCTTTATTCATTCTACTTTGAACGTCCAGATCCGTACCACCGTTTGCAGAAACAATACTGCCAAGGTAGTAGAACTGTTCCACTACTTCAACTGGCGTCTCCTGTAGAATAATACGCTGCTGTGTGGAGCGGCCTGTGAGCATTATTTTTGTCTTTTTGCTGTTTATTCTTAGACCACTCGACTCTCCCTTCACTTGCAGCGTTTGGCACATCCCGTTCAGCCCACTGATGTTATTTGCCAGTAGACATATGTCATCAGCATAGTCTAAATGACTGAGCCTTTCGAACGGTCTCCACTGAATGCCCTGTCGCTCAGCTGTACCAACACTGGCCGTCAATACGTCGTCCATCGCCAGCAGGAAGAGAATTGGCGATAGAACATCCCCTTGTCTCACACCCTGTTGCACTACGAAGGAGTCGGATAGCTGCCCATTGTGCAAAACAAATAAACACCTTGCGTTGTTGTAGGACTCTTTAATAATGGCAACAATTTTTGGTGCAATTCCTCTACCAAGCAACGATCTCCATATACATTCTCGGTTAACTCGATCAAAGGCCTTCTCAAAATTCACGAACATGAGGTAAAGCGGTGATTGAAGGTGATAGAAATAATAAATATATTTATTAAAACTGGTATAGGACCGGGTGCCCTGCCAGTGGTTGCTACATTTTATAATAATAAAATTTTATGCAAACTAACGCTTTTGTGTAACTTTAACTACAAATGAAACCTCAACTTATTTGTTTTAGGACTATACATAGCTCATTACTCTATTGCCAATTGTGCTTGTCCATTTTTCACTAAAAACTAGCTATTCGGCATTTATTAAAATAGTGCACTGTGGCGTATACGTACTATTACTCGAAACTATAAAACATCGCTGCCGATAGAAGAGTAATACCAAATTTGTTTGATAATCAGATTTTGTTTTAAGTTAATCAACAACATATGTACATATATGTACGTACATATATATTATGCAGGGTGTGTCCCCTAATTCATATTCGATATTTTGGGGGATGATTTCTGCGATCATTCTAAGAAAAAATTGTACAACCGGAACATTTTATCTGCTTCCCCTGAGGCAGGGGGGTGTGAGTTTATGAAAAATTGACTTTAAATGTAAAAAAAAATAAAAATCAATGAAAGAGCATACAATATTGTGCTAAAGCTTTTTTGAAGCTAAATATTTCATTCCTTTCTTTATTTTCGTAAATCAAGTTGTTTAAGTGAAACCTCCCTGCTTGGGGAAGAAGATAGAATTTTCCAGCAATATAATTTTTTTCTTAAAATGATTCCAAAAATCATTCCCCAAGAACTAATATGTAATAAATAGTAATGAATAAATATATTATAGTAATAGTACGCATACGCCATAGTGAATCATTTTAATAAAAGCCTAATAACTTTTTTTTTAATTTTAAAAGGGACGGTAGCTCAAATGGCAGCTTAAGTTATAAGCTAAGTAATGGCAATTACAATTTATACAAATTCTATTAAGTCATGGCAAAAGCCGTCAGGTATGTAGATTGACAGTTTTAATGATTATGTAGTTAATATTGATATTATCTATAATAATTTTATAATTTTTCGCCAGATATATTAACAAACGTAACAAAATGCATTTTCGTATCCGTAAAGAGATTATTTGTAGTGCCTGCTGTTTGTGCGTTTTAATGTCGTACAGATGATTTTAGACATAAGATTTTGTAGTAGGTACATACCTTATACCTATCCTTTCCAACGACTAATTAGAACAGAAATAGAGCTTTGACGTTTTTTGACAAAGTGTGCCTTATTATTGCAGGTTATTTCCGTATATATATTTTGAATTGCTTCACCGATTTCGTCAATAGTTTCGCAACCTATTAGTCCAGTCATATTGTTTATGTTTTTACCATGCAAACTGTGGGGTAGTTTAGATTTATGTCCCCTTTATGTTTTCGGGGGTGCTGAATCGGAATATGGGGTTTGCAATTTAAATTTCGAGAAGTTACATGGAAACAAATGCATATTTTGGGCGCTTTTTACTTATGACTCGAAAACTATCAATTATACGGGAGTTACATAAAATTACAATTGAAAGAATAAACAATTTCCAACAAATCTCTCCTGGACTCAAGCGCTAGTTGAAAATTGAAGTATTTTTATTGTTTCCAAAAATCCACTCGAAAACACTAATTTATTGCTTTGCGTGACAAAATTTGAGTTTTTGTCTTTAACATGGTGGTTGGATGTTGTAGGAACTGGGGGCCTCGAGCTGTATCTTTTCCTACACATCAAGTGCTTACAATACCTCCAAGTTGGTAGCCGCCGGATACTGGTCTTGGCTTTATGCTAGGACTTGCTAAACTTGTAAGTGCGAATTTTGATCAAGGAAAGAATTGCAACATTAAACCCATGGCCCTACAGATTGGAGGTTAGTGCGTTGGGCTAACGACCCGACCACAGTAAAAAAACCAATTGTTATGAGAGAGACGCGTGAAGCCTCGGATAACGACCCCCCTCAAATGGCAACCAGACCCGGAACGAAAATGGACTATGATCTACGAGTATGCACCTGGAATGTAAGGACACTCTACACACCAGGTGCTACTCAAAAACTTGAATCTGTCCTCTCGCGGTACAAGGCAGACATTACCGCGATCCAGGAGATACGATGGATAGGATCAGGTATAACGAAAAGAAAAGATTGCGACATTTATTACAGCTGTCACCAAAGACTGCTCATGCTAGGATGCGGATTCGTCGTGGGAAATCGACTCAGATCGAAAGTCATCGATTTTAAGCCGATAAGCGATCGCCTGGCTGTGATCCGCATCAAAGCTACCTTCCAAAACATCAGCCTAATATGTGCACACGCCCCTACCGATGAAGCTGAGGAGTCTAACAAGGAGGAGTTTTACGACCTCCTGGACGGAGCCTACGGAGCCTGTCCGGAGTACGATGTCAAAGTCGTGCTCGGAGACTTCAATGCTAAAGTCGGAAAGGAAAACATCTTTGGCGGATTAGTTGGAAAGCACAGCCTCCACGAAACGACAACAGACAACGGCTTCCGACTAATCGACTTTGCTGCAGCTCGTAATACGGTGATAAGTAGCACTAGGTTCCCCAGGCGAAGGATACACACAGCAACCTGGCGATCTCCAGATGGTCGAACGGCCAACCAAATCGACCACGTGCTAATTGGCGCAAGGTACGCATCGAACATCTTGGACGTGCGAACTTTCCGAGGTGCAAACGTGGACTCTGACCACTTTCTTGTTGTGACAAAGTTCAGAGCCCGACTGTCCAACGAAAAGAAAACGAAGACCGCCCAAAGAAAGAAGTTCAACATCGCATGCCTTAGCACATCTGAGAAAGCCAGAGACTACAGTGAGCAATTGACCGGGAAACTCTCTGCCGTACACCCAGCCACAAGCGTCAACAACCAGTGGAACCAGTATCGCGACATTATTAAAGAGACAGCCGAGACCACCATAGGCTATCAACCACCCAGAAAAAAGAACCCGTGGTATGATGATGAATGCGCGCTATTGAAGCAGGAGACGGAAAATGCACGAATGCAAATGCTGCAACGGAAAACAAGAGCAGCAAGAGAGGAGTACCGTGAAAAGAGAAGGAAAGAGAAAAAGCCCTGCGTAGAAAGAAAAGAGCATCCGCAGCCTCTCAGCTCAAGTATCTCGAAGAGTCCAGCACCGCCACCAACACCCGCCGGTTCTACAAAACAGCCAAGCAACTGGCATCTGGTTATAGGACTGGCACGCAAGCTCTTCGAAACAGCGAAGGGAACCTAGTCACCGAAGCACAGGGAATTGTAGACGTGTTTAAGCAGCATTTCCAGCAGCTGCTTAATGGGCATTATGTAGAGGAGGCAATAGAGGAACAAAGAAGCATTAGACCAGTCAATGAAGATCCAGTCCCAGCACCCAGTACTGAAGAGGTTAAGAAAGCCATCCACAAGCTTAAGAACAACAAATCCGCCGGCTCGGATGGCCTACCAGCGGAACTCTTCAAGTATGGAGGAGATGTTCTGGTAGGGTGCATGCACCAGCTCATCAACCAAGTTTGGGAGGAGGAAAGTATGCCCGACGACTGTTCAAATAGCTCCATATGCCCAATCTACAAAAAAGGCGATCCTATGTCCTGCAAGAACTACAGAGGCATATCCCTGCTTAATGTTGCCTACAAGATCCTATCCAACGTTCTATGTGAGCATCTTAAACCTTTCTGCAACACTATGATCGATACGTGCCAGTGTGGCTTCAGGCCAGGCAGATCAACGATATACCAAATCTTTCCTTAGAGTCAAATCCAGGAAAATACCAACGAATTACAAGTCGAGACCCACCATCTATGCATTGACTTCAAAGCCGCATATGATAGCATAAGTTGCCAAGAGCTTCAATTGGCGATATCAGAACTCGGGATCCCGAAAAAACTGATCCAGCCATTCCGCACGATGTTATAAAATACGCGGTGCAACGTGCAAATGGGTTAAAGCTCATCCGAGTTATTCCAGACGTGTACAGGGTTCAGACAAGGAGATGCGCTATCATGTGATTTCTTCAACCTAGTCCTGGAGCAGATAGTGCGCAAGAGTGGTATTAACATGGAAGGCACTATCTTTAACAGGTCTTCTCAACTGCTTGGTTATGCGGACGACATCGACATCATCGGCCGTTCCAAGAGAGCTGTACTTGAAGCATTCACAGCTATTGATGAACAGGCGAAACGCGTTGGTCTTGAAGTGAATGAGGACAAAACAAAGTATATGCTATCAACAAACAAAGCCTCATCTGTCAATCGCTTAGGACAAAACGTCACTATTGGTAGCAGTAATTTCGAGGTAGTCAAGGAGTTCATCTACCTCGGAACAAACATCAATTCCACGAACGACATCTTAGTGAAAATCCGACGAAGAATTACCCTAGTGAACCACTGCTACTTCGGTTTGGCCAAACAAATGGGTTCAAAACTGCTTTCGCGAAAGACAAAGTGCACGCTATACAAAACGCTAATTTTACCAGTTCTACTCTACGGTGCCGAGTGCTGGACGATAAGTAAAAAAGGGGAATTGATACTGGGCACTTTCGAGAGAAAAATTCTTCGGCGGATATTTGGTCCTATATGCGAAGAGGGCGATTGGAGGAGAAGATTCAATCGTGAACTGTATGAGCTGTACCAAGATGTGGATGTAGTCCAAAGAGCCAAAACACGTCGACTACACTGGCTCGGTCACATCGAGCGAATGGACAACAACGCTCCAGCCAAGAAAATCTTTGAATCCCAGCCCCCAGGTTCGAGACAACCAGGAAGACCAAACCTCCGCTATATAGGGACCAGGCGGTCACAGACGCAAGAGCGCTTGGTCTCGACAACTGATGGGAGCGTGCGAGGGACCGCAACCGATGGAAGACCGCAATATCTCAGGCAGAGACCCTTCATGGATCGGGAGCCGGATAAGTAAGTAAGCTTTAACATGAACCAAGATATACTTTAAAATTAAAACCTGCATTTGTTCTATTGACATGCATATCATCTCGAAAAGTATTGATCCTACGTGAAAAATTGTAGTGCAAAAATTTTCAGCGACAAATTTTTCAACAACTTTTGCCCGAAGCTTTTTTCAAAATATTGAATTATGAATAAAAGGTGTTAGTGTTCGAAAACTAAATTTCGGTTCATGAAATGATTTTTTCGATATTATGATTAAACCATCAATTATTTGTGAGAAAAATTCATGACAATGTAGACCATGTAATTTTTATCATTTTCATAATGACTGTCATTGTCATTGAACGGTTCTGTAGTCCTCTATATGGGGCTGAAATTGCTTTAAGCTTTACCTTTAATATGCTCATGCAACTAATTGTTTTTTTTTTTAAGGCAGGTCCTGACTCCTGAAAGTTATCCGCATTTTCACGATACATGTCTTCGCATTGAAACAGAATGTGGTTTGACTTGCTTAATCATTCAAATTTTATTAAAAAGAAATAAAGATTCAAACTTAAACTTAACTAAACATAAGACATTAACATATACCAAACACCTAGTGCACATTATAGGCTATTGATTATGTCATATACATTTATATCATAATGGTTAATTGGAAATGAGAAAACCCCGGAGTGCTATTTAATAAAAGGGCTAAATTTTCAGAGGGTGGGGGCAATATTTCGATAAAATGCGACAAAAATTTGTTCTATAGAATAAAATTATTATCATCGAATGGCCTATTCAAACAAGTTTTCAATAAATTTTTTGGTATTTAAATTGAAAATAAAATTATTGCAAAAAATGCGGGAAAACATTTTTTTTTGTTTTTTTTTTTCTTATTTATTTGCCTACCAACAACTTTTTTTCAAGCAGAGATGGGTTTTTAGGGTAAAAAAGACGACCTTCTTTGAAATTGTAAGACCTCATAATTTTTGCTTCTTACGTCCCAAATAACGCGTACAGAAAGTTTGAAGCTTGAGAAAATGAGTTAATTTTGTCATTTTTTTGCACCAAATTTTTGATATAGGTAGGTTAAGGGTAGCTACTACGCATACAAAAATAAAATGCACGACTGGGTTGCACGTACTTGCTCTTATGTTCAAGTCACTGCGGGCTTAAGAAAATTGTAGATAAAAACCTGGAAATTATGAGAGAAAAATGAAGAGAAGCATGAAATACGACATTTAAATTGGCTACAACAACTCTTTTCACAGTTTGAGGTGGACAAAAAGAATGCCATCTTAATTCTTGATTGAATATTGTACTGTATGGGAAAAAAAAAATTAAAATCGTTGGAGCGGCTTTTTAAAAATTTTTTTTTTTTATATATACAATTCTTAAAACATTTTAAAGAACAAATTTTGGTATGCAAATCTTAAGTATATATTTATTTTCATATAAAAGCAAAATTTGACAAAAAAATTGTCAACCTATTTTTGAGATATCGAATTTTCCAAAAACTATTTTGAAACTTTTTTTAAAAATCCAGAAACTTTTTTTTGAAAATTTTGATATGCAATATTATTTAATCCTTTGACCGAGTCAACCGTGAATGTATATGGAGATCACTTCTTGGTAGAGGAATTCCCCCAAAAATTGTTGCCATTATAAGAGAGTCCTATAACAACGCAAGATGCTTTGTTTTACACAATGGGCAGCTATCCGACTCTTTCGAAGTGCGGCAGGGTGTGAGACAGGGAGATGTTCTATCGCCAATTCTCTTTTTACTGGCGATTGACGATGTCTTGACGGCCAGCGTTGGAACATCAGAGAGGCAGGGCATTCAATGGAGACCGTTTGAAAGGCTTAGCCACTTAGACTATGCCGATGATATATGTCTCTTGGCAAATAACATCAGCGGGATGAACGGGATGTGTCAAGCTCTGAAGGTAAAAGGAGAGGCGAGTGGTCTGAAAATAAATAGCAAAAAGACAAAAATAATGCTCACAGGCCGCTCCACACATCAGCGTATTTTTATACAGGAGACGCCAGTTGAAGAGGTTGAACAATTTAACTACCTTGGAAGTATTGTTTCAGCAAATGGTGGTACTGATCTGGACGTTCAAAGTAGAATAAATAAAGCTCGCGCAGCCTTCGGTTCTCTCTCCCAAATTTGGAAATCATGTCAAATCTCCTTGCGCACAAAGTTGAGATTCTTCGAATCCAATGTCAAATCCGTGCTGTTATATGCTTGCGAAACCTGGAAAGTCACGACTACCATCTCAAAGAAATTGCAGGCTTTTGTGAACCGTTGTCTACGCCATATTCTAAAAATTCGCTGGCCACAAATTATATCAAACGAGGAATTGTGGCGTAGGACAAGCCAGGAGTGGCTGGACGTTGACATAAGAAAGCGTAAATGGCAATGGATTGGTCACACACTGAGGAAACCAAACGATGAAATTGCAAAGCAGTCATTTGAATGGAATCCTCAGGGTGCACGGCGGGTGGGAAGACCAAGAACAACATGGAAATCAACAGTTCTAGCAGAAGCAGACTCCCAGAAAAAGACGTGGCCACAGTTAAAATATCTATCTGCAGACCGAGAAGGATGGAAACGATTTGTTGGCGCCCTATGCCCCAACCGGGGTTACAGGACTTGATGATGATGATGATTATTTAATCTTATTTTAAATTTGTGTATAAAAGAAATCATCTAAGTCCGTTTAGATAATAACGAGAAAATTCAAAATAAAAAATACGTTCTATAACAGGTACTATTAATAGTTACTAAGTGTAAAATTTTATAATTTTTAGTAGTAGATCGTACTTATTTTAGTATATGGAAAAAGTTTAATCAAAATCGTAGGAGTCGTTTTTAAGCAAACAAATATTTACCTTTGCGGTTTTTTAACTTTTGTATGGAAGGTACCGTTATTTTTTCATAAATGTAAAATTTTTTCTAAAAATATTTTAGAGAGTACCAAAAAACTCTTAAATATAGAGTTTCAAAAAAATCGATCATGTCGTTTTCGAAATATTTGAAAAATTTGAAACTTTTTGTAAAGATCCAAAAAATACTTTTTCAAAAATTTTGGTTCAAAAAACTATTTATATTTTTTACAAGCTTCTGTATAAAAAAATAATTGAAATTGGTCGTATCGTTTTGAAGAAAATCAAAAATTAAAAAAATGGTTCCTTGGGAGGTACCATTAATAACCATTTTTGAAAAATGGTTTGCCACCCAATGGAAGCCTTTACTAAAATAAATTTATTGAAGTTTTTTTAAGAAAAGTTGTCGAGCCGTTTATGAGAAAAGTACGAATATGTAAAATTGATAAAAAAAATAGTATGGCAGGTACCGTTATTTTTGGTTCTAAAAAAAAATGAAAAAACGTGTGGACATAATCTCCAAAAACCACTATGTACCAAATTTGAAGAAAATCGATGGAGCCGTTTAGGCTGTTGACGAACAGACAGAATTGTGCCACCCACTTTTTTGGTGTTCTCTATCATCGTAATATCATATTTTGATTGTTATCTCAATTTTTTTCCACGAATCCAAAACTTGCCTTATAATTACGGTGACCATTTTTTCAGGGGCAAAAAAGAGGACAGCTTTTCAAAAACGTTCTAAATTTAAGAACGAATTATAATTATAAAAGGAAACAGACCGTGGTGACAAAAACTATATTAACAACCCCAAATATGTGCACTTTAATAAATACTCTTTGGTAACATCAGAATTCTTGTTGTTTGTACTAGATTTCCGGTAAGATATAGAGCTTAACGTAGATTAGCAGTTTATATCTTTCATGTTACAAAATTTATACATATTAGTAAAATTCTAATCAAAAGGTAAGTTAGGTAGTTAAGTTTTGATCAGAATTTTAGTTGAGTTGTGAATTAGAAGATATCCGAGCACGTTTTATAAATAGGGCTAAAACAGTGTTCCATTCTTTTCTTTGATATTTTTTTTTTTTCTTAAGACAATTTAAAAATCAGCACAACCAAAGTTGTAATTTGTCGCACTTTGCTATTGACATTTGTCGACTTTAAATTTCGATCTCTCGTGTGTCTAAATACGTTTTGAGTTTGAAAACATTTCAAGTTAGAAATAATATCGACAACTCTACTGGCTAGAATAGATTTTCATATGTTCTTTATAAAATTTTCTTATCTGGTAACCAATTGACCATTTTTTAATTTGTTCTTCATTGACGTAATGTTTGACTAAACCAATGTAGCCAAATAATTCGTCACTATTTATTTCTAGATCTTTTACAAATTCTAGTACATGGAAAATGCGTTTTGATTCAAACTAGTGCTGTCATAAAGTAATATGTTCAATTAGTTAAGTAATGAAAAAAGTAGATACTTGATATGGTTTCATTCAGAAAAATGGTTTGAAAGATAAAAGGAGGACATTTGGAGGACAAATTCAGTAAAAGGAGGACAATTTTCTGTCCTCTTTAATAAAATAAAATATAGAGGACAGGACTCCGAAAAAGAGGACTGTCCTCTAAAAAAGAGGACGGATGGTCACCGTACTTATAATAGTACCTACATATGTATATCGCAAGTAAAAATGAAGCTTGAGAAAATGGGTATCAAATTTCTGTCGTTACCTCCCAGGATATTATTACTTCTTGTTTTTTTCGAAATTAAAAGTAATTTAAAAAAATCTAAAATCGAAAAGTACATATTTACATAAGTACAGCTCATAATTTCATATGTAAATAACCAATACGAAAAAAAAAAGTTAAGTTGGAAACCTAATATACAAGAAAGAGTCAAAAAAGCCACAGTGGCACTTTTCTCATGCAAAAAAGCCGTTGGGAACAAATGGGGCCTTCAACCTCGAATCACTCACTGGCTATATACTTCGGTGATTAGACCGATCCTCACTTACGGAGTGACAGTATGGTGGACTGCTCTGGATAAAGCGTAAAATTGCGACAAATTGAGCAAAGTCCAACGCTCTGCTTGTTTGTGCATAAGTGGAGCACTTCGTACGACACCTTCCGCTGCTCTAGACGTTCTGCTCCATCTGACACCCCTCAATATTTTCAGCAAACAAGTGGCTGCAAATACAGCCATTTGCCTTAAAGCTTCCTCACAATGGACCAACAACAACTTTGGCCATTCCATCATTCTGAATTCATTCGGATCAATCCCAAGTCGCACTGATTACACCATCCCAAAACTTCAGATTGGCAAAAACTTTCAAGTCAGCATTCCTTCTAGAGTTCTCTGGGAGGATACGGCTCTCTTGGAAGATGAATCAATCCATATTTACACCGACGGATCGAAAACTGATGATGGGGTGGGTGGTGGTGTGTACTCAGAAAGACTAAAATTAAGTCTCTCCTTCCGTCTTCCTAATCATTGTAGCGTGTTCCAAGCGGAACTTATGGCGATCAAAGAAGCCTTATCTTGGCTGAAAGAAAACGTGTTATCAACTACAGATATCCGCATCTTCTCGGATAGTCAAGCAGCTATCAAATCTCTGGAATCGGTCTCTACTAACTCTTTAACAGCCCTAAATTGTCGTTCATCTCTGCTGGCGCAGCAGTTTAACATTCACCTATGTTGGGTGCCGGGGCATAGAGACATTCCAGGTAATTGTAAGGCCGACGAACTCGCTAAATATGGAACAACTCTACCTCTTCTACCTAGTAAGGCAGATATTGGTATTCCCATCGCTACATGTAAACTTATGGTGAAGCAAGATGCTTAAGAGAGAACAAACCTTAGGTGGAACAAAATCACCACTGCTTGGCAACAAAACAAATCTGATGGCCAGTAATGGATTTTAAGCGATCTAAATGTTTGATATCTCTAAGCAGATTGCACATTAGCTCCATATGATCGGTGTCATAACCGGACACTGTCTTATAGGCAAGCACGCAACGCGTCTTGGCGTATTCTCTAACGATTTTTGCAGAAGCTGTATGGACGAGGAAGAGGTAGAATCGATTCCTCATCTTCTATGCACTTGTCCTGCTCTATCTCATAGGCGAAGACTCCATCTTGGAGATTTCTACTTCAATGATCCTAGTGATTTAGTAAATGTTGACGTAGGTAGTCTGTTACGCTTCATAAGAAGTTCCAAATGGTTCATCGAGTAGGGACTAAGGCTTCCCAGATTCTTGTGGTATCACAATGGGCCAACTTATGGTCTAAGTGTGTCAGTTTTCATGACTGACAGCCACTTCAACCTAACCTAACCTAACCAATACGAAAATTTAAAGTACTTTTGTGGAATTGAAATTTTTAAGTAAAAGTGGCAAGGAATTTTACTTGTCCCTAAAAAATTTCAAGTACAAGGTAATTGTACTTGTACTTGTACTTAAGTCTTAAGGACAAAAGTCGGCCTTAAAGTTAACAATATCATAGACATTTTTAAACTATTACAATACATCTTAAAAATCTAAACCAAGTTACGAGCAAGTTCGGGCGATCTATTTGTATATTTTTTTTTAAATATATTTTGTATACATATAATATATAAGTATGTATTTGTGAAAATATTTTAACATTATAATCATTACTATTGAATTTCGACCCGATTGAGCTATAAAAGCAAAATGTGACAGAATCGTGTACCTCATATGAAGGGCTCAGAGCTTTTTTTTTTTTGCTGATTTTTGCAACTCAAGTTTTTCATTTTTAAATAAGGGAATTATAATAATAATTTAATTTTGGAGAATAAACTATAGACTTTTTCTACTTATAAAATATTTATTAATTAATGGCAGCAGTTTATTTAATAAACCTCTTATTATCTTTGAATATTCTTTATCTGACTTGGTTCGGTACAGTTGTAAGCCCGCCATATTTAGTAAATTAACTTCTTGCCTTACAAAACCTTTCTAATTTAAAACTATTTACTACACAACAGATATGTACATACATACATCCTTGAAACGTAAAATTTATTTCACCCACAACTTTGTTCAAAATGTTCACTACAAATTTCTTCCTACTTTTTACTATAAAAGTGTTAAATCATGACACACATAAGATTGAATTGTCTCGGTTAACTTACCTAAATTCTCATTCCAACTTTTCCAGTTTTAACTTTTTGAAAAAAAAAGAAGAATAACTGCATGAATTTATATGAATGCTACGTGTATACAGTACATCCATAGTTACCTATTTTGTATAATATTCATTCGCATTATTCCAAAACTTAAATTTCTACAACACTCAATTCAATCATTCTCAAGTGACGGTAACATTACTATAGTACAAACTTTATTCTTTCAACGCCAAGTACATACATACCTATAGTTAGGAAGTTTCTTGATGCCTCAAGGGCGCGTATAGTATATGCTACCACTTCATCTTATAAAATGCGTTGACAATATGTAAAATGTAATATACAAAAAAAAAGTGTCTTTCCCTTTACAAATAAAAAAAAAAGAGTCGAAAAGTTTTTAAGTAGATACAGAGAAATGTATAAGTCAAAACACAAAAAAACAAACGTATTTTTATCTTTTTTACGAGTATGGATAAACTTTGTCCCTGTTTCCATTTCTGTACGAAAAATGTCTGTTGCATTTTATTTCAAAGATGAAAAAAAAACCAAAACACAAAGCATGACTCAAACAGATAAGTTTTTAGTTTAACATTTTTTTTCAGCTATACTAAATTCCTTTATAAATCTCGATTCTTACTTAAGCTGCCAGAAGTGAACTTCTAAGACTGAATACCAGTAGATTATCTCAAAAGGCTGTTTTTTAACTTGAATCATTTGGAAAATAACTTTTGATCAGGTTAATAAGACAAAGAAAGCATTGTTGTTCTTTTAAGGTAAAACGAGGACGTACAGAAGTCAACTTTCAAGTCTTAAAGCACTAGTATTGCCGGATGACCACGCATCGCCTTATCTAGATTTTTTTTGATATAGCGGTGAGGTTCTTGCCGATCTTGATGTCGCAACGCGTGTTCTTCAAAGTCATGGTTAGTTTTATTTGAATTTTGAAACCTCATTTAAATAAAATGCACGACTGGATCATACGTATATTTCCTCTTATGTTCAAGTGGCTTATAGGGTTTGTTTTAAAAAATTTATATATAATGACATGGAAGTTATGAAAAATGTTTTGAACCGTTAAATTCGATACTTAAATTCGCTAAAACAATGCCTTTAATGGTTTGAGGTAAAAAAAGAATGCCATCTGAATTCTTGATGAAATATGAATGTAGGAAAAATAAAATGCATGACTGGTCGCACGAACTTGCTCTTATGTTCAAGACACTGCGGGTTTAAGAAAATTGTATATAAAAACATGGAAGTTATGAGAGAAAAATGTAGAGAAGCATGAACGATATTTAAATTGGCTAAAACAACTCCTGTGACCGTTTGAGGTGAAAAAAAGAGTGCCATCTTAGTTCTTGATTGAATATAATTGATAAAAAAAATTTTAAATCGTTGGAGCGGTGTTTTAAAAATTAATTTTTTATATATACAAATTCTTAAAACATTTTTAAGAACAAATTTTGGTATGCAAATCTAAAGTATGTATTGATGTGTATATAAAAACAAAATTTGAAAAAAAAAATTGTCGATCCGTTTTTGAGATATCGAATTTTCAAAAAAGAAATTTGAAACTTTTTTTAAAAATTTTTTTTTTTGAAAATTTTTAATCTTATCTGAAATTTGTATACAAACAAAATAATCTAAATCCGTTCAGCCGATAACGAGAAAATTCAAAATAAAAAAAATACTTTCTATGACAGGTACTATTAATAGTTGCTAAGTGTAAAATTTTATAATTTTTGGTAGAAGATCGTACTAATTTTAGTATATGAAAAAAGTTTAATCAAAATCGTAGGAGTCGTTTTTAAGCAAAAAAGTATTTTCCTTTGCGGTTTTTTAACTTTTGTATGGAAGGTACCGTTATTTTTTCATAAATGTAAAATTTTTCCTTAAAATATTTTAGAAAGTTCTAGAAAACTCTCAAGTATTGAGTTAAAAAAAAAAATCGATCATATCATTTTCGAAATATTTGATTTTCCAAAAAGAGTTTTGAAACATTTTTTAAAAATCCAAAAAATATTTTTCCAAAAGTTTTGGTACTCCAATTGTTTTTTAGCACGAATAAAAAATTTCCTTATAGCCTAGTTTACAGTTCATGTGCGCAAAAAAAAATCTATACAAATATTCTCGCATGTCAAAAATAATTGAGGTGAAATGTAAAATTAATTGTTTGCATGATTGGTTTACAGTTACATGCAAAAAAAAAACTAATGCTGTCACGGAGTGTCATGCAAAACAATTGGACCGTCAATTGTTTTGCATGCGAAAAAAGTGTGGTGAATAAAATATTTTTTTTTTGGATGGTCGGTTTACACTTCCAAAAAAATAAATATATTCACCTCAAGGAATTATTCGCATGCAAATGGTTTTTGCATCCAAAAATATTTATTTTCCTTTTTAACGCCTTTTGTTTATTAATTAAGGGTAAATTAATGACTCAACCGATGGCCTAGGCCATGCAAACGTTTTTCGCCTTGAATGTTATTCGATTTGATGCACAGAATAGGTGGAAAATCGTTTTGAAAAATTTTGATTTTTTTTTCGCATTGGAACTGTAAACTATGCTTATAACACCTATATCGCAAGTAAAAATGTATATATAATGACATGGAAGTTGTGAAAAATGTTTTAAACCGTTCAATTCGATACTTAAATTCACTAAAACAATGTCTTTAATGGTTTGACGTAAAAAAAAGAATGCTATCCGAATTCTTGATGAAATCTGAATGCAGGAAAAATAAAATTTAAAAATCGTGGGGGCGCGGTGATTTAAAAAAAAATCATAATTAAAATTTTTAAGGAAACAAATTGGTATGCAAATCTTAAGTATTTATTAACGTCCATACAAATTAAAGATTAGAAAAAAGTTGTCAACCCATTTTTGAGATATCGAAGTTTCAAAACAAAAAAAATTGAAACTTTTCTTAAAAATATTTTTTTTTTCAAAATTTTGATAAGCAATATTCTTTCCACTTATTTGAAATTTATATATAAAAAACTACAGTCAAATTCCCCTTAGTCGAGTTCCCTCTTAGTCGAATTTTCCTCTAACTCTATTTTTTTCGCCATATTTTTGCATTCCCCTCAATCTTCTATACAAAAATCATCCTCTAAGTCGAACTCCCTCTAAGTCGAAATTCCCTCTAACTGGAATATATTCTTTCAATTCTTGGCCAATTTTCAATCTCTTCAAGTCGGTGTTTTGAATTTTTCTTTTGTAAACAAAAATAGTTAATAAGAAAAAAATAACCTTCTCGCAGCTTGTATTCTGATGTAAAATCGAGCACATACCTACAACTTATTCATATGTTTATGTTATATATAGTGGGAAATAATACAGTTAACTTAAACTTTTTGTTTAACTTTGTTTGTTTTCCTTTCAGCAAAATTTGGGCAAAATTATAACAAAAAATTTAACTTTTAAAGGACTTTATTGCTAGATTGTTATTTTTGTATTGTGTTTTTGCATTAAATAAATACTTTTTAACAAAAAAAAAATATTTTCTCTAACTCGATTTTTTTCAAAACTCCCTCTTACTCGAACTAATTGTCATATCCTGTGAAAATTCGACTTAGAGGGAACCGACTGGTTTAATTCCATTCAGCCAATGTTGCGAAATTTTAAAATTAAAAAAAAAAATTCTCGGAGAGGTACATTAACACAAAGTTGCTAAATGTAAGCTTTTATTGTGTTAATAATTTAAGTACCTATATCAAAAAATTTTACCAAAGTCGTAGGAAACTTTTTTGAGAAAAATAAAACTTTCCTTTGTTAGTTTTTTTTTTTCATGAAAGTAAAATATATTTTTTAAATATTCTAAAAGTTGTTTAAGCCCAAGTTTCAAAAAAGTCAACCATGTCGTTTTTGAAATATTTAATGAAGCTGAAGATCGCTGCACCGAAAGTAATAATATTTTCAGGAGAGGATCTGGACGTATTGTGAAATTATTTTTCAAAAATTTAAAAAGGATTATGTTGGGCATGAATTTTTCTAGACGTGATGTCTTTTTTTTTTTTTTATTGTGGTGTTTAATATTTTGTTTTTATCAAAAATCGAAAAATGTAGCTCCCTTTTCCTTTTAGGAGAGGATCCCCGCCACAAAAATTGTTTTTTGAAAAAAGTAAAATATGTCATAAGTAGAATGGCTTAAACTACAGACGTGATGTTTTTTATTTTTTATTTTTTTTGTACTGTTAAGGTTTTTTAGTATGATTTCTGAACAAAACTTTAGACCCTTAAAGCTTGGAGCTGAGATATGATAGGAAGAAAACAAGAACATCAATATAACGGCATTTTGGAACTCTAAACGTGATTGATTTTTTTTTCTTTTATTCACGATTAAAGCTCTTTTTTTTCTGTTTTTATTAACAAAACAATGCAATTTACGAAACAAATATTTAAGAAAAATTAAGTTAAAAAGAAAAATTAATCTGTAATGCCAAGCGGGTGTAAGGTTCAGATACGTTGTACGTATAAAAGAAGCAGTGGCGTTCAACCACAACGATCTGAAATTATAATTAAAAACCATTAGAAATTTAAATGTGAGTTGAAAAATTTAAAGTTATGTATTATTATTAAAATTAGAATACAAATATCAAAATTAAATCACTTTTGGATATTTTGAACAATATTTTATTTTTCTTGTGATGGCAGCCATCTTGAACAATTGTCACAGTTGAAAAGGAAATTGTTTTGAATTTCTTCCTCTGACTTTTTCAAGTAGTCAAGGCATCAGAATTCAGCCCACCTTTTGCAAGTGTGACACTGACACCAGGTTTGTTTAACACTATTTGACTCACCACGACCACAATATATGTAGACAAATAGTATTTCATGTTTTAATGTTTCTCGCATAGCTTGTGGATTAATCGGGCAATGTGGGAAACCCTCCCATTCAGAATATTTTCTATATAATGAATGACAAATATCCCACAGTTGAAACTATCATTCTGAGTTGGATAATTGTATTCTTCCGTTTTCCAATTTAATTCAGAGTGGGGGAATACTTTAAAAAATAGTCAGTAAGATCTTTAAGCATTTTTCAAACAATTCTTATTTAAGATCGTTGTGATTGAACTCCACTGCCTTATACTCACTTGACATTACAGATTATGTAATAAATATATAAGCACACTGAAGTTTCCTTAAAAAATCCATTAGCTTCTAACTTAATTTTTCTGAAATATTTGTTACTAAAATTGCATTGTTTTGTTAATAAAAACAAAAAAAAAAGAGCTTTAATCGTGAATAAAAGAAAAAAAAAATCAATCACGTTTAGAGTTCCAAATGCCGTTATATTGATGTTCTTGTTTTCTTCCTATCATATCTCAGCTCCAAGCATTAAGGGTCTAAAGTTTAGTTCAGAAATCATGCTAAAAAACCTAAACTGTACAAAAAAAAATAAAAAATAAAAAACATCACGTCTGTAGTTCAAGTCATTCTACTTATGACATATTTTACTTTTTTCAAAAAACTATTTTTGTGGCGGGGATCCTCTCCTAAAAGGAAAAGGGAGCTACATTTTTCGATTTTTGATAAAAACAAAATATTAAACACCACAATAAAAAAAAAGAAAAGACATCACGTCTAGAAAAATTCATGGCCAACACAATCCTTTTTAAATTTTTGAAAAATAATTTCACAATACGTCCAGATCCTCTCCTAAAAATATTATTACTTTCGGTGCAGCGATCTTCAGCTTCATAATATTTATTAAGTTTTTGAGAACAAAAATTGGAATATTTTTTTTTTTTGAAAACCCAACAAATATTTTTGTATTATTTAAATTGAAATCAGTCAGATTTCAAGAAAAACCATCGACTCAGCCATGTCGCCTTAAAATGTTTTGGCATACAAATTTTAGAAAAAACGTGGATATTACGCCGATATTTTCCTAGAAAGAAAATCCACAACATTGAATGGAGAATTTTGGGCTTTTTTTTTCCATTTTTATTTTTTGGCGTAGTTTCAGGGAGCCTATGATAATTACCAAGGGGGAATTTTTTTGTTTGTAGGTCCAAAAATAACGGTACTTGCCATACAACCATTATCTCAAAATCGAATTTAACGGTTTCGATAAATAAAATAAGTAAAAACAGTGAACTAATTGTTGGCATAATGTTGTTTTCTGTAAACAAAACAGTTCAAAATTCTTATTACTCGTTACGTGCCATACATTGTTCCTTTTTTGATTCGATTTTACCATTAAAGGCTCTACCGATTTCCATAAAACGTTTTATTTTAAAGATCCTTCAAAATCTTTTTGTAGTAGGTACTTCGCGGCATAATCGTTAGTGCGTTGGACTGTCATGCCGAAGGTGTGGGTTCCATTCCCAGCCGCTGCCACCTAAAAACAGAAAGTTTTATCCGAGGTATTGCCTCTTGCGAGGAACTGACAAATAGTCAAGAGTATACTTGTCATGAATAAGTGCTTCTCATCTAACCGTTTGGACTCGGCAAAAAACTGAAGGTCTCCTCCATTCCTGCCACCAACACGCACACAGGAATGGTTGAGAGTTTTAAGTCACTAGGCCCTGGTTCTCCACGAGTTGTTGCGCCACCCAATTTAATTTAATTTAATTCTCTTCAAAATCTTAATAATATTGCATACTTAACAAAATTTTGAAAAAAAAGTTTTGGATTTTCTAAAATTTTTTTTTTTGAAAATTTAATATTTAAAAATGTATTGATGCATTTTTTGAAATTTGATTTTTTAATGTATATTAATTAATACTAAATCATCATCATCATCAAGTCGTGTAACCCCGATTGGGGCATAGGGCGCCAACAAATCGTTTCCATCCTTCACGGTCTGCAGCTAGATATTTTAACTGTGGCCACGTCTTTCTCTGGGAGTTGAATTCCATGTTGTTCTTGGTCTTCTAACCCGCCGTGCACCCTGAGGATTCCATTCAAAGGACTGCTTTGCGATTTCATCGTTTGGTTTCCTCTCAGTGTATGACCAATCCATTGCCATTTACGCTTTCTTATGTCAATGTCCAGCCCCTCTTGATTTGTCCTGTGCCACAATTCTTCGTTTGATATAATTTGTGGCCAGCGAATCTTAAGAATATGGCGTAGACAGCGGTTCACAAAAGCCTGCAATTTCTTCGAGATGGTAGTTGTGACTTTTTAGGTTTCGCAAGCATATAACAAACAGCAAGGATTTGACATTGGATTCGAAGAATCTCAACTTTGTGCGTAAGGAGATTTGACTGGATTTCCAAATTTGGGACAGAGAACCGAAGGCTGTACGAGCTTTAATTATTCCAGATCAGTACCACTATTTGGTGAAACAATACTTGCAAGGTAGTTAAATTGTTCAACCTCCTCAACTGGCGTCTCCTATATAAAAATACGCTGAAGTGTGGAGCGGCCTGTGAGCATTATTTTTGTCTTTTTGCTATTTATTTTAAGACCACTCGACTCTGCTTTTACCTTCAGAGCTTGACACATCCCGTTCAGCCCGCTGATGTTATTTGCCAAGAGACATCATATATCATCGGCATAGTCTAAGTGACTAAGCCTTTCAAACGGTCTCTATTGAATGTCTCTCTGCTGTTCCAACGCTGGCCATCAAAACATCCTCTATCGCCAGTAGAAACAGAATTGGCGATAGAACATCCCACATTCTCACATCCTGCCGCACTTCGAAAGAGTCGGATAGCTGCCCATTTTGTAAAACAAAACATCTAGCGTTGTTATAGGACTCACTTATAATGGCAAAAATTTTTGGGGGAACTCCCCTACCAAGAAGTGATCTCCATATACATTCACGGTTGACTCGGTCAAAGGCCTTCTTAAAATCCACGAACATGAGGTAAAGCGGTGATTGAAACTCCACAGACTGCTCAAGAACGATAGGTTAGGTTTGGTTAGAAGGGGTGATGATGCGGCAAGCCGTATCACCTCACTCGGATCTCAATGGATCCATTGTGCTCCCCAGGATGTGGATAATGCAGGAATAGGTGGGGTAAGGGGAGGGATTTAGTGGAAGTTTTGGGAATGGGGTGCTAAAGAACAAGCTTGATTCCTCTTGAGTGTAGACTCGAAAATTTCCGTCTACCCGACCTAAATGAAGTGCGGTTAGCGATAGCCAAGCTTAAAGCGTACTGGTGCAGATGGCCTTCCTGCTGAGCTTTTCAAAGCAGGCGGAGATGGCTTGGTAGGGAGTATACACCAACTTATCTCCAAAATTTGGTCGGATGAAAGTATGCCCGATGAATGGAACCTCGGTAAAGTGTGCCCCATCCACAAGAAAGGAGTTGCTCTGTCCTGTGCCAACTGTAGATAGACTAAGAGCCCACAGCAAATTTTGGGTGTGATCGATAACAAAAAAAGAAGTATATGCGTCGAAAGCTCCATTAAAAGCTATTCAAAAAATCAAAGTCTTGCAGTCCACAACTGGGGCCTTTGCGAGAAATAGTACATCGAAAAAAATATATAAATGCAACTTCGAGGATAATCGTGTTAGCCGAAATTGGTTTTCACCCCTCCCTAGATAAGCTCCGTGGATTCCATATCACGGAATCTGAGATCATTTGAGTGTTTAATTCGCCCTGCCAGACTGTTTAAAAAAACCGTTTTTCACTTAGAATTTTTTAAACGGTCCGGTAGAGCGAACTATACACTCAAATGGTCTCAGATTCCGTGATATATG
The DNA here is from genome assembly GCA_963921185.1 of Dasysyrphus tricinctus. NCBI lineage: Eukaryota > Metazoa > Arthropoda > Insecta > Diptera > Syrphidae > Dasysyrphus > Dasysyrphus tricinctus. Next base: position 91,439,589 of record OY992532.1, read on the forward strand.
TATCATCCGAGGAGCTTATCTAAGAAGGACTGAAAACCAATTTCGACTAAAACGATTATCTTCGAAGTTGCATTCATATTTTTTTTCGATGCACTGTTTCTCGCAAAGGCCCCAGTTGTGGACTGCAAGACTTTGATTTTTTGAATAGCTTTTAATGGAGCTTTCGACGCATATACTTCTTTTTTTTGCTATCGATCACACCCAAAATCTGCTGCGGGCTCTCGGTCTAAGAGGTACATATACATAAGTCAGCAAGAACACGACCGAACATCGTACTTGAAGCAATTGTACGCAACTCGCAAGTCAACAACAGAGGTACAATTTATCAAAAATCAATTCAACTACTTGCTTATGCAGATGATATTGACATCATTGGTGGAACGAAGCGAGCTGTTACCGGCGCGTTTGCAAGTATTGAATCGGAGGCGGCGAAAATGGGTTTGGCTGCTAATGAGGACAAGACGAAGTATATGCTATCATCGAGAAAGGAATCTCAACATCGTCAACTCGGGCAAAACGTTACGATGGATAGGTATAACTTCGAAGTCGCCAAGGACTTTGTCTACCTAGGCTCCACTATTAAATCGCAAAATGACATCAGTGCAGAGATCAAACGAAGAATTACTCTTGCCAACCACTGTTTCTTCGGTCTAGGGAGGCATTTGAGTAGTAAAGCCTTCTCTCAAAGAACCAAGGAGGCCTTATATATGTATAAGACCCTCATCATCCCGGTTCTGCTAAATGGGGCAGAAGCATGGACCCTGTCAAAAACGGACGAGAATCTACTTGGGTGCTTTGACAGGAAAATTCTTTGGGTGATCTTCGGTTCAGTATGTATCGATGGAGTATGGAGGAGAGGATTTAAAAACGAGCTTTATGAGCTTTTTAGCGACGTCGACCTAGTAAAAAAAATGAAAATACAGCGGCTGAGATGGCTGGGACACGTGGAGCGTATGGACACCGACGCACCAGCCCGACGAGTCTTCGAATCTACCCCTGATGGTCTACGCATCAGCAGAGGAAGACTCCACCGGTGGCACACACAAGTGGAGAACGACCTCAACCAACTTGGAGTGCGTAACTGGAGGCAGCTAGCTAGGGACGGAGCTGGCTGGAGAGGCTTGTTGGTTGAGGCCGTAGTCAACCCTGGACTGTAAGCGCCATCTAAAGTTAAAGTAAGTAAGTAAAAGTAACCATAGGAGCTTCATATATGATTTCCTTGTTTTTGATTCTTTTCATACGACCACTGAAATGCTCCTACGACAATTATAGTTCTACACCTATAATCTAGAACCCATCAATAACAAACAAAAGTGATAAAACATTTTGTCTTAAATTATCTGTCTCGTTTGTTTCTCCGAAAAACCCTATTTTTCCGCCCTCTCTATTAAAATAAGAAGACGTAGGTACTATATAGCCCTGCACTCAACTACAACTTTTGTAACTAAACAACAAAAAAAATAATCCATTCAACTGCCAAATAAAAGCACAGGACGAAAAGGCAAAATCCTCAAATAAAGTTTTAAATTTTTGATTTGATATTCCCATTCGATGCTAAAAGGGAGAACAAAGCTACAGAAGAAAAAAACAGAGAAAAAAGTTAAATAAATAAGAAAATTCAAAAAATAAAAAAAAAGGAAAAACCAAAAAACTTCTAAAATCATAGATAGAGGAGAAAAATGAAAAATTGCAGCTAAAGCAACAGACAGAACAGCAGCCGAGACTTCATCTTCCATCTGAATATGTGAAAACATACTCGTACATAGATCCGGAATGTGGGATAAGAAATTGTGTTATTCCTATGGGTGCGAAAGGATTTCACACCGAATTGAATAAATTTTGTTCGTCTATCTTTTGGCGTGTGTGATGTGTTGAAATATAACCGCAAGTATGTATATTTTATGATTATGGTGAATAAATATCGAAGGGGTGAACCATGCCTTGCGGCTTAGGTATGATAAGGAAGGTGCGTTCGGTTGTGGGTGATGGTTGGAGTGTGGTTTTTCTCTTGAAAGGGATACCAACTTCTTTTTCGAAGAATCTAAGTCTTAGATATAGCAAGAAATGTATCCTGCTTTGTCTCATAGTATGCATATATATGATTATGTAGGTAATATGACTGTTATACGAGAGTAGAAGGCGGTGGTTAATGGAAGGAGAATTCTTTTTTGAAATGTCATGAGTACAATTTGATTTTTGTCTTCTACCATTTCATATGATCCAATAACGCTGGAGTTCATTTTTGCGCTTTTTAACTTCCTCTGGTATGCAAATTTGTTGTCACTCGAAAGATTTAAAGGAATGCGGATCTGAACTTATATATAAGAGTAGATATACTTGAATATATTTTCTTTTTTTCTCGGTGTATGTACAGTAGAGTCTCGCGGTCTATTTATTCTCAATATTCTCTTCTGGTTAGCAAAAGTTGGAAGTTATGTATTTACAAGTTAATTGCTTTTTGATTCAAGAGCTATCAAATATTTTCATTCAAGAGCTATCAAATGGGTTACGTATGAATGACATACACAAAAAAAGTCGACTGGTTAAAATGTCGACTTTTATCGACTTTTTTGTAAGTTAAAATACCGACTTTGTTTTTACCGACTTATTGAAATGTCGACAGTTTGAAATGTCGATTTTACAAAAAGTCGACTGCCCTAATAGAAGTCGAGAAAATTATCGACTTGTCGGTATTTTTCCCATACAGAAAAGTCGATATAAAATGTAAATCGACATTTTAACCAGTCGAAATTTTGACTTGTCGATATTTTGTCTGTCGGTCATTTGAAAGTAACCCAAGGAACAACGCTCTGCCTTTGCACAGAATACCTACATAAACTCAAGAATCATAAATTCTTGTCTGACTTTTTAACAGGAACTTAACAGTGTTTTGATACTGTGGAAAATTTAAGACTATGTTTAAGACACAAGTTCCTATTTGATTGTTTTAGTAATTAACTCATTTAAGTAGTTATAGATTTAATTTAACGTTTTGTTTAGCTTCAAGAAAGTTCAATAAAACGCATTTTTGTTGCCTACCTACATAATTATGTTTCGAACTTTAAACTGCCTCATTTTTTGGATGTATTATTATTGTATTAATATTAAAACACATTACAGACCCAGAATAAGAGGCAATTAAGACGTCGAAATATATGTATAGGCAACACAAATTAAATTACAAAAAATGCGATTTATTGAACTATGACAGTGCGATATTTGATAATAATGATCAAATCATAGTTTAGGGAATGATATTTACAAGCGCGCGCTTGTAAACATAATTCCCTAAACTATGATCTGATCAAAATGTCGACTATCAAAATGTCGACTTTTAAAATGTCGACTGTTGAAATCTCGATTCAGAAAATCATTTTGAGAATCGACATTTTGAAAAATCGACATTTTAAAAAGTCGGTCAAATTTGTGTTTGTATTTTGATCTGTCGGTCTTTTAACCAGTCGAGATTTTTTCTGTCGAAATTTTAAAAGTCGATCTTATGGAGTCGATATTTTAAAAGTCGACATATCGTACCCAATCCCTATCAAATATTTCCCATTATAAATATTCAGGCTTTTCAAAAAACGCTTTAGGTGACCTCAGGGTGAGTTCAGGGCTCCAATTCTGGTTCTGTGAAAAAGTGAATCGAATAAATCATTTTCTCATTCGCTTTCAAGCATTGCTTTCACTTTTTTAATTCACTTGGCACAAAAGCGATTCTGGATCTGTGAATGAAAACTCATCAAAACTGCACGATTCTCTCAATTTTCTTGTGTTTTTGTAGAGAACAGATAGTCTAAGAGCTAGCAACGTTTTCGAGAAGTCATTTTAGTATGTCTGGCTTTTTTATATGTATATGTTTGCTCTAACTCTTAAGATTTGCGTAAGGGCAGTCTGGCTGGTAGGTGATGTGAAAAAGTGTTTTGAAAAATATAAATGCAATTTTCTCAGCTCCTATTCGACTTAGAGTAAAAAATTTTTCTTGATTTTGTAGGTTACAGTATCTTATAAAATCCTTGTTCACTATTATTTTTTACATCTCTTTCCCACGAAAAGTTATTGTCGAAAAACTGTCAAATTTTGTTTGTAAAAAATGGTTTTTAGCCTTTTTCTTGCCTCTTGTTCGTCTGAATGAAAAAATGATTAAATAGTATTTTGAAGAGTACCTAATTTCCTTCATTTTTATATGTTCAGATTTTCTGTGAAACAAAAAGTGTCCTTGATACAGTGTAACAAAGTTGCCAACATACAGCCAATAATTCCTTAGAGGAGTTTACGATTCGTGCGGTGCTGCTAAAAAGTAACGGTTTTCTTGTAGAGGGACACAAAAAAAGTATTTTATTATTTCAGAAGGAGGATCAATCTCTTACTGTTTAGGGAGGAGGGGCACTTTTATAATAAAAGCACTTCAAACGAAAAAAAATTGCTAACAAATAACGGAAAAGCTTACAACAGTGTTTTACAGCTCATTTGAAAGCTAAAAGTATATTCTTTAATTAAAATTTCCATTAGAGTTCTATTCGTCTATAGTTTTTGAAAAAAAAAAAAACACTTTCGGTTTAATTAAAAAATTGTTTTTGTTATTTTTAACTATTTTTTCAAAAATTACAGGCAAATATAACTCGTTTGAAAAATATACTTGACGCACATACTTCTAGCTTTCAATCGAGCTATAAAACATTTTTGTAAGCTTTACCTTTGTTTTTTAACAATTTTTTTTGCATCTTAAGTGCTTTTTTTTTTAAGTGCCAATCCCCTCTAACTGGTAAGAAATTGACCACCCTTCTAAAGTAATAAAATACTTGCCTTGTGTCGCTCTGCAAGTATCCGTTATTTTTTGCAGCACCGTACGAATCGTAAGCTCCCCTAAGGAATTATTTGCTGTATGTTGGAAACTTTGTTTCACTGTATCTAAGACACTTTTTGTTTCACAGAAAATCTGAGTATACGAAAATAAAGGAAATCTGGTATTCTTCTAAAAACTATTCAATCATTTTTTCGTTCAGACGAACAAAAAGCGAGATAAACGCCAAAAACCATTTTTTACGAGAAAAAAGAGAGGAAAAGAGATGTCAAAAATAATTGTTAACAAGGATTTTAAAAGATACTTTAACCTACAGTACACATATTGAAGGTAATATCATTAGCTTGTTCATTTTTGTTCAGTTCTGCGCATCCATCAAAATCAGTGGAAAATGGCGAATCCCGTGACACTTACTAGTTTAACATCAAAATTTGTTGTGTGTTATGTGCTCATTTGTTACTTATTTAATAGCAAATACAATTATTTCAAGCTTTTTAGTGTTTATTAACATTATATTGTCATGCAAACAACATTCGTTCCTGGTTTTTAGTGTTATTTAAATTATGCTTTTGTGTTTGTTTTCTTCGTTGTTGTAGTAATACAGCGGACGGGGTCACGTAAGGCTGCCATCTTGAATTTCTTTGACAGTTCTCATTTCGGACAACATGCGCAAGATAATACCTTAGATATGTGTACTGTGACTTTAACCTACAAAATCATACAAAAACTGTTACTCTATAAGTGCAATAGGAGCTGAGAAAATTTCATTTGTATTTTTCAAAACACTTTTTCAAAATGGCGGACAACGCAACATCAACTACCAGCCAGTCTGCCCTTACGAAAACCTAAGGAGTTAGAGCAAACATATATAAAAAAAACCAGCCATACTAAAATGACTTCTTTTTTGACGTTGCTAGTTCTCGTACTAAGAGAAACGCATGAGATAGGAACACTTTTTTAGTTTTGAACTTGACAGAGAAAGAGATGTGATTGTATTTTACATTGTTTGTTTGTATTCACGCTTTCATTTGCTTCAAAATGACGGCGTGAGAGCAAATTATTGAAATAAATTTTTTGATGTTTGGTTTGGTGTGAAAGCGTGAAAAGTTTTTCGTTTCACTTTTTCACAAAACCAGAATCGGCCAAGGGCTCAACGAACATACCTATTGTGAAAATAAAAAGTGAAGTGGAAGCCGATTTTTCAGAAAAAGTCATCTTCACAGATGGAATGCATTTCCATCTGGATGGCTTCATGAATAAACATAAGGGGTATTCACGATCCGATTTAACTGGTCTTGTATCATTGCAAAAGTGTAAAAGTGTAAAACTTTCTTGCCCTACAACAACAAAATATACCTACTGAATGTCAAATTCTTACACTTTTACACTTTTGCTATACTCCAACCTTATTTTAAAAGAAAAATACACCATAGTAAAGTTTGCGCTTGTGTATTTTTGAATTAGAATAATTTCGAAACAACTCCAAATTATAACAGAAATTCGTATTATGTAAATGATTAAAATTTGTTGGGTTTACTGGTCAAGTTTTCATACATTTAAAATTTGTGATGAAGTAAGTAATTAAGAGAAAACTTGCCAAGTAAATCCACCAAATTTTAATCAACATCATTTAATACGAATTTCTGTTATAATTTGGAGTTTTTCGATATTATTCTGATTTAGATATTTGATATTAGACTTCATGAACTTACAAAACGCACAGGTTTGTACATATAAGAACTTGGCTCTTTTTTAACATTTATATTTTTGTTTCACTCCTTTTGCATAGATTTTATTTTGCCAGGTGAAAATCAAGCTCTACCGCTCTACAAATACGAATAATTCTATGACAACCGAAAGTGCTTCATAAAAATAATAGCAACTCTGAGAAAGTGGGTGGATGCCACACCCCTTGAATGAAAAATCTCAATCTTTATTTTTCTCTTATTATGCTCTTCAAGAATACCATTCTACCAATTTTCATCGTTCTACAACAATGGGAAGTAAAAATAAATAAAATAAATTGGGTGGCGCAACAGCTCGTGGAGAACCAGGGCCTAGTGACTTACAACTCACAACCATTCCTGTGTGCGTGTTTGTTGGCAGGAATGGAGGGGACCTACAGTTTTTTGCCGAGTCCGAACGGCTAAATGAGAAGCACTTTTTCATGACAAGTATACTCTTGGAGGATTTGTCAGTTCCTCGCAAGAGGCAGTACCTCAAATAAAACATTTCTGCTTTTAGGTGGCACGGCTGGGAATCGAACCCACACCTTCGGCATGACAGTCCTACGCACTAACCATCAAGCCACGAGGTACTACAACAATCGGAAGTGCATTATATAATTGATTATAATTTTTAAAGAGTGGGTAGATGCCACGCCCTTTTGGGTGAAAATTATAAATTTCGGACTTTTATCTTTGTATGCACGTCAAAGCCCACCGCTTTACCAATTTTCATCTTTCTACAACAATCGGAAGTGCTCCATATAATTTATAAGATATTTTAAGAAAGTGGGTGGATGCCACGCCCCTGAATGGAAAGTTCCAAATTTTCGTTTTTTTCTTCTAATTATTACTGATCTACCAATTTTAATCATTCCACAACAACCGGAAGTACTCAATACAGCTTATACAAATTTTTAAGAATGTGGGTGGATGCCAAGCCCCTGAATGGAAAATTCCAATTTTTCAATTTTTTTCTTTCTTAGTACTTAGTACTTTAGTACTTTAGCCCTACCGACCTACAAATTTTCATCGTTCTACAACAATCGAAAGTGCTCCATATAATTTATAAGATATTTTAAGAAAGTGGGTGGATGCCACGCCCCCTGAATAGAAAATTGCAGATTTTCGAATTTTTCCTTTGTAGGCACCACTAGGCCTACAGTTGTGTAAAATTTCAAGTTTATAAAATGTCGGGAAGTGCTGCATAATTTTGATGATCTGTCAGTCAGTCAGTGAGTCAGTCAGTTACGGTTTTTTGTGATTTTTGAAGTCTCATATCTCGGGAATTACTAATAACACCTGTGTTTGATCAGCTCAGCAAATATTGCGAATTTGAAGTTTCTAGCTCTATTGGTACTGAAGTTGGAGGGGGGTTGAAAATCGCCTGAGTTTGTTCGTCTAAGAAGGGTGTAGTGCCGCGAACTTGGCTGGGCATTACCGTGCCCTTTGATGAAACCAAAGCAAACAACTGTCTGGTGCGGTTCTCGGTCAGTCGAGATGCTGTGATTAGGGCTCTGGACCTTTGGCACCTCATGTGACAGAAATTTGATAAAAAATATCCCACCTAATTGGTCAGTAATTGGTCAGAAAAGGTCAAGTGGTCCCAGAAATTGGTCAGCCCTATAACTTTTAATCAAGGCTTAAACTTTCTCAAGGTCACTCAAGGTCACGCGTGATTATTGGCACCTCATTTAAGGGAAATTTTCCATATACCATCCGAAAGATTTCTAGATCATGATAAAAGGTCGACTATTTTCAGTAATTGGTCAGCCATAGATTTTTTTCTATGAATTTTTGAAGTTCGTTTCAAGGTCACAAAAAAAACTTTTGGCACCTCATTTGGGTCATTTTTAAACAAAAAGTATGCAATTTGAAAGGCCTCTTCACGGTTGTAAAAGGTCAACTATTTTCAGTAATTGCTCAGCCATAGATTTTTTTTATGAATTTTTAATGAATTTAAAAACAAATTTCCAGGTCAAAACGATTTTTGGCACCTCATTTTAGGGAAATTTGCCAAAAAAGTGTACCATCTGAAAGATCTCTATATCTTTATAAAAGGTCAGCTTGTTTCAGTAATTGGTCAGGTGTAGATTTTTTTTAGTGAATTTTTAAAAATTTCAAGGTCATAGCGATTTTTGGCACCTCATTTATGGGAAATTTGCAAAAATTTAATGCCATCAGAAAGGCCCTGAGAACTGTATAAAAGGTCAGCAAGTTTTAGTTATTGGTCAGCCATAGTTTTTTTTTCATGAATTTTTAAATTAATGTTCAAGGTCACGCGCGATTTTTGGCACCTCATTTATGGGAAATTTACAAAAATTTAATACCACCTGAAAGGCACTAAAATCTGTATAAAAGGTCAGCTAGTTTCAGTAATTGGTCAGTTATAGATACTTTTATACGATTTTTTAAAGTATTTTTTTTTCAAGGTCACGAATCGTTCATGACCTAGAAAAAAAACTTAGAAAAAATCGTATAAAAGAATCTATAACTGATCAATTACTAAAACTAGCTGATTTTCTGGATATTTTATTCCATACTCAATCGGAACATGTCTATTGTTCATTTTTCTTACTTACTTGCTTACTTATCCGGTCCCAATCTATGAAGGGTTCCATCCTTTAAGATCTCGAGCACGCTGCTTCCAGTCATCTAGGCCAAGGTTTTTGGGGACCCCTAATGACTTGGTCTTCAAACCAGTCTTCTTTGTTCTCTGAAACCTGGGCACTGGGATAAAAAGACTCTTTTGGATGGATCATTTTTGTCCATTTCCTCAATGTGGCCGAAGTGTTTTGATTTTCTGGACTTCATTCCCATTTTGCTACAGTTCATAGAGTTCCCGATTGTATCTTCTCCTTCATGCCTTCCTCGGACACAAGACAAAATTTCTGTCTAAGATTTTTTCTTTCAAAAGAGCCCAGTATCAATTCTCCCTTTCAACTTATCGCTAAACTATCTGCGCCATAAGGTAGGACTGGCAGTAGAAGGGTGCACTTTGTCTTTCGTGTCAGTGCTGCCAGGTCATGAAGCACTTATTTAGCCGAATTTTAGATTTTTTGTAGCCCAAAATCGTTGCCCTAAATATAGCCCAAAAATTAAAACAATCTTATGCAAAAAATCTAGAATTGTGTATGTTTTCCATACCTTCTTCTCATTTTTTTTTTTTTTTTTTTTTTTTTTTTTTTTTGAACTTTATTTCTTACAAAAACTTAACAACTAGAATTAAATTACAAATTGATTATATTTTACAATGGCTAGTTTTTGAAAGAAAAAGTTAAGTACTATCTATTGTGCGAAGACAAGTGGCGAAAGTACTTTCTAGTTAAAAAAAAAGTTAAAGTATATATTGTTGATGGGGAAAGCATTCTAAATTACAAATAACTTTATTTTAAACAAATAAATAAATATGTATACAATTTTTTTTTTTTTTTTTCTTTTCAAATTTGAATATAATTTAAAATTTAAACCAATAAATTTTCAATTTGTGAAAGGTTCAAGGATAAAAGCCATTGTTTTAATTTTCTTAAGAAAACAGATTTCTCTCTCTCACACCTAAGGTTAACTGGAAGATGATTAAATAAACGAGGGGCTGTAACGTAATAAAATTTTGAAAAATGTGTTTTATGAATTCTTGGTACATTTGCGAAGTTACTGGTGTTAATACGTAAATCAAAATTATCAATATATCTCGCATCGTAAAAACCGGAATTTTCAAAAAATATTTTCAAAACTTTGTAGCAATACAAATGTCTTAAAGGTAAAAATTCGAGATTTTTGAACAGATCATGACTTGGTGTTAAACGATTTACTTTACAGATTATTCTTATTGCATGTTTTTGTTTTATTAATAACGGTTCAATTTTGTTAAAATATGTGCCACCCCAACAAGAAATTCCATACTGTAGCTTTGATTTGATCAAACCATTATAAACCAGTTTTAATATTGGAAGATTACAATAAAGGCTAAGATGATAAAGTTGTCTTACAATCCTGTTCATATATTGTTTCAGGTAGGAAGTATGCACTGTCCAACTAAAATTTTGATCCAATATAACGCCTAGATATTTGAAATTATGAACACATTCAATTTTAAAGCAATGTTGACTACAGGTTATATGTTCATCAAATAATGTAGAACCACATCCCAAATTAAATTTTGAGCAGCCTGGTGAATGATAATATAAGGGCAAGTCCAGACAGTGGTTATCCTTGAGATTATAGATCATAAACTTAGTTTTATCGCTCATAATTAAGTTGTGTTGATTAAACCAACGCCTAAGTATATCCAAATCAAAATTAACATCCGAAAATAAATCAAGGTAGTTTTTATTCACGTAGGAAAGTGCCGTATCATCAGCAAATGCTGTTATTTTGCCCTTAAAAGGTTGGTCGAATAATGAGTTCACATATATAAGGAACAATATCGGACCCAAGACAGAGCCTTGAGGAACACCTAGATTTATAAAACATTCCGAGCTTAAATCATTGTTAATCTTTACAACTTGCTTGCGATTACTCAAGTAAGAAGCGAACCAGTCATAAAAGAAACCCCTAAAACCAGCTTTGAAAAGTTTATCTAATAATAGATCATGGTCTACCATATCAAAAGCCTTAGTTATGTCAATAAATAATGCAGAAGGTATTTGAGAAGAATTAAGACAGTTATAAATTTCACCTGACAATTTGAGCAAAGCACTTTCAGTTGATCTTCCTGTTCTAAAGCCAAATTGAGAATCGTTAAAAAACTGAGTTCTTTCTAAAAAAGATAGCATTCTGGTTTTAACACCTTTCTCAAAGATCTTTGAAAAAACAGATAGAAGAGAAATGGGGCGATAATTGTTTAACAGCATTGAATCTCCCTTTTTGTGAAGGGGAATTACTACGGCTACTTTCAAAGATGCAGGAAAAACACCTTTCAATACACACAAATTAAAAATAAAGCATAAAACATCAGCTACCTGAAAGGAAATTTGTTTTAACAGGGAACTTGATATGTTATCTAAAGACGAGGAGTTAGATGTTTTAAGAGATTTTATAATTTTATGAATTTCAAGAGATGTGAATAGTTCAAAGAAAAAACTCTCAGATTGAAATTGAGTTTGCTTTAAAACATCATCGAAATATCCAGAAAAAGAAAAAACATTATTTGTGGATCCATGACAGACACCAACATTAGAAAAAAAATTATTGAATAAATTAGCCACTTCCAAAGGCTCAGATACCGTTGAATTATTGTTGTTTATAACAATTTCGGAATTTGATTTATTTCTGTAGAGAATTTCATTAATTACCTGCCATTCCTTTTTAGAGTTACCAACGTTCATAGCTAATTTATTTCTAAAATAATTATTTTTACACAAAGGTATCTCAGTTTTTACTTCCAGACAAATTCGTTCATAATAATTCTTTAACCTAGTGTTGTTGGGATGTTTTTTAACAAGTAGACAAAGCTGCTTTTTCTTTTTAATTTTTTTCAATAGCGATATGGACATCCATTGCTTAAGACATGTCAGTTTGTTATATTTCCCACAATTATTTTGGCTACAATTGGTTATATACAACTGCAATTTATTGAGAAACAAGTCAAAAGCAACCGATGGATCATCTGTATTATACACATCCTCCCAAAATTCAAAATTTAAGTTTGATCTTAAAGCAACATAATCTATTTTTTTAAAGTTTTTATATTCACAGTGTTTATTTCTAAAAACTTTAGAGTCCAGTTGAATACCTGTCAATCTATGGTCAGTTATTTTTAAATCATAGACCCATGTTTTAAACTCTGTAGAATTATTTCTATTTAGCCTAATAAGAATGTGGTCCAGGCAAGAATTAAGCCGAGTGGGTTGATTGACCAGAGATTCAAAACCAAACGAAGAAAGCAACGATAAAAAACTATCGGCGTCAGGTGATTGACTTAAAATATTTATATTAAAATCTCCTAACAAAATTAAATTTTTAAACTTTTGAAGCTCCAAAAATCTCGAAAATTCATTTAAAAAAGTACCAACTGTACACTTATGGAGTCTATACACACAGATAAAACAGTATTGAACACCAGAGAGTTCGCAAGAAACACTTATTATATCTGCACTTTCCAATTTATATTTATTAATTACGCACCCCATTAAATTGTTTCTGTAAAAAACCGCGACACCTCCAGCAGCATAAGACTCATTACAAGTTGCATCAAGCGTAAAGTTAGGAATACAATTAAAATCAGTTATTTCTTCTTCAAAGATCCAAATTTCTGAAAGAAAAATTAAATCTGGAAAATGGTTCAAAGGTGTAAGATGAGAGAGAAATGTATTGAAATTAGATCGCATACTACGAACATTTTGGTGAATAATTGAGAAACCAGAAGATAAATCATTATTTGGATGGTCTATACAAAAACAATTCAAATTATTATAATTATTATTATTACTATACATAATTTAATGAAATAAAAGTTAAAATTAATCTACTTCAAGTTTAGAAAAATCCTCAAATGAATTAATTTTTATGGCTTTGTCGCCTTCTTTTTTTCTGATAAGTACAGATGAGTCCCTAACCCAAACAAATTTATATTTTTTCTTAAGTTTAAGATCATTTGCCATCTTCAATAAAGACCTTGTGTAGCCGGTAAGACAGTCATTGATGTAGATCAAGCTGCTGCTGTTGTTGCTGCTACCATCATTGTTGTTGTTATGTTCAGCTCCAAAAATATTTGCAGACATTTTCTCACGATTTTCTTTCACTTTCAACATCAGTCTTTTCTTAAATGAAAGAGAAGAAAACTTAACACACACAATATTCAAAGAGTGTTTTTTGTGATTTTTATTAGCTTTAACACTCTTAACATAGCACGATTCTATTTCGGAGGGATTGATTTCTCCATCCATGACAGTTGTGAACAACGTGTTCAATTTATCAGACACGTTCGCACTGCTTACATCGGGAATGCCTAATATGTCAACTTCACATTGTCTCTCACGCTGCTCAAATCCATTAAGTTTCATCTCCAATAAGTTAACTCTCTTATTAAGAGAAACATTAAAGTCTTCAAGATTTTTAATTTTAGCTAGCGCTTCGATATTAACTCGCTTAAGTTGAATTATCTCATTGTATAGCATTTGCAGCGTTATTGTTGGTAGGATTGTATTGATGTCACTTCCACCTGTAGTTGGGAGAGGGGAGAGACCTGGGCTATTGATGATTGTAGACGTGCTGGCGCCAGTGATGATGTTGGTAGAATCATTGTATATGCTATGACCGCTATTAATATTTGGATCATTTTTTTTAGAAGAGAAGTTGCTTGCAGAAGAATTCATGGGAGTATTTAACAATGTTGACTCTCTGCGTTTAGTACAATTATTACACTTATAACTTTGTTCTTTTTTCTCAAAAAATCAAATACTCTTTTTTCTAGTTTTTCACACTTAGCATGATAAAAAAAATTGCAAATTATGCACTTAATTTTATTTTCTTTATCAATTCTTAGATGACATAAGCCGCACTTGATTTTGTTACTCATTTTAAACTGATTATTGTTTGTTTATTTTTAGTTTTAATGTTCAGAAACAAATAAACGTTCAGAAATGGAAAAAATTAATTTTAAATACATATATTTTTTTTTTTTGTATATATATATAATTTATGATTTTAAAGAAAGAGCGCAAGACAAATTATTTAGAGAAGCAAGTCAAAATGCGTGTGTCCCCATCAACACTACGATTACGACTGTGATAGAAGTAATATTTCTATTTCTTTCAAATTCTTGTCGGAATTTTAGGAAAAAAATAGTCCAATTTATGATAAATATCCCAATCTGACAACACTGTTTCGTGTGAGGAGTTTTAAACCCATCTATATTGTGCCAAACCAAATTCGCACCAGTTTGCTAGAATAATTCTTCGTCGGATCTCCACTAAGATGACGTACTTAGGATTAATGTCAACTCCGAGGTAGATGAACTCCTATACTACTTCGAAGTTGTTGCTATTAACAGTGACGTTTTGTCCTAGTAGGCTGACAGATTTTTCATTGTTTGTTAATAGCATGTATTTGGTCTTGTCTTCGTTTACTTGAAGACCAACAAGTTTCACCTGTTCTTCAATTGCCGTGAAAGCCTCTATAAAGGCCTCTTGGGAGCGGCCAATGATGTCGATATTGTCGGCATATCCTAGAAGTTGGACAGATCTGTTGAAAATAGTTCCTTCAATGTTAACACCGGACCTGCATTCTATTTGCTCCAATACGAGATTGAAGAAATTACTAGATAGTTCATCTCCATAGTTAGGAGGAAGTTTTTCCTAGTTAGACATTTTGCACATATTATATCACTGATGGATCAGTTTTTCCCGGGATCACAAGCCCAGCCATTGCCGGTGAGTCTCGACTTGAAATTCGTTAGTCTTTTTCAGGATTTACCGGATAGGAATATTTAAGACGCTCACACAATACGTTAGATAATTAGGCAGGGATATGCATCGATAGTTCTTGCAGGACACAAGATCGATTTTTTTGTGGATGGGATATATAGAGCTGATAGACCAGTTATCGGACATGCTTCCTTCCACCCAAACTTGGTTGATAAGTTGATGCATGCACCCTTTCAACACATCCCATCCGCACTTGAAGAGCTCAGACCCGACGGCCTTGTTGTTCTTGAGCTTTTTTATGACCAAGTCTACCTCTTCTATACTGGGTGGTGGTACAAGGTCTTCAGTGACTGGAGTTGGGTTCGATTCTCGTCCTATTTCTCGCTCTATACATGATGCTCATTGGGCAGCTGCTGGAAATGCTGCTTGAATTCACCTACTATTCCCTGTGCTTCGGGGACTAGGTTACCTATTCGCTGTTTCGAAGAGCCGGCGTTCCGGTCTTAAAGCCAGATTGCTTTGCTTTTTTATAAAACTTCTAGGTGTTGATTCGATCACAAGACTCTTCGATCTCCTTGAGGGGAGGCTGCGTACGCCCTCTTATTTCTCAGGGTCTTCTTCTACTCTCTTTCCCTCTCGATACTCTTCTCTCGCTGCTCTTGTTTTCCACTGCAGCCAATTCGGAAGTGCATCTTCTGTTAAAAGTTAAAAATAATAGTGATTGTTGAATTTAAAAAATGGATGTTTATTTATTTCTCTTTTACTCGGATAATTTAATTATTCATATTAGAGAAGTTTTACTGTAAGTACATGTAAATATTATATTAGCAGCAGATCTGAGCGGAAGTACATTATTTGCTTCCTTTTCAATTGAAGCTCCATTTCCCCATTTTTGCTGATGTTGTTGGATTTTTTGTTTTGCTATAAATACTATGACTCTAGTGGACTCCAGAATTTGAATAGCACCACAGAGAGTTGGTGTAGTACTTGCAAGTATCCACAGTGTTTAAAGTTGCTGCAATTTGTTTCGCCGGGAGACCTTGCTGCTACAAAAGTTTTTCTATACTTTATCCCCATCCACTGCATTGAGCGCCGCCACCACGCCCGTTGCCACCCTACCAATTTTCAATTGTATCGGAGTTAAGGATTCTTTTTATACTCTCTTTTTCGTTCTGCCTGTTGTATACTATTCTCAACCCTTTTGCACTCATTTGTATACAGTTTGTTTTAGTTTCAAGAGTTATAAAGTTAATTTGAATGGAAAAATACACCGGGAGGACTTCACTATATACCTACACACTTTGTATAGTATAAGAGGAAACCCTCACTATTCTAGATACGTTTAATTTTGTCTCAAGCTATGTAAATAAATTAATCCTTAAATGCATTTGTATTTTAAAGTTCAGCATTATAGTTTCTACGTATAGAGGAAATACTAAGGATTTGAGCATGAGCAGTCAACTTTGAATAGCTTCCGATAACCAACGAAACTGAGGAGTCAAGTTGAAACCTTTAAAAATTCTATACCTACTGAAATGGAAATTCCAGAACAATGAGTATACTTTGGAAAAGTTACTGGATGTTTGGGCTTTTGCAAGGACCATTGAATGTTTAATTGAAATGAGAACTGTTTTATGAAATTTGAAAATGTAGGTACATAAGTTAACAAATGGAAACAATTTGTTTCTTCTAAAAAAATAAGCAGGTATACATACATATGTACATGTTATACATACGAGTATATATTATTGTATCTACAAATTTCTATGAGCTTTGAGGTTCAAAATCCAACTACCTTTATTGAATTAATTTGTGGGTTCTAACAGCACTTTTTACTAATATACGTCATAAATGTATGTAAATGAAGATATTTTAAAAAGACTTGGTTGGTCTTAAAAGAGTTACAATATAAGCTATTTCAGGTTTGCCAAAAGTAGAACAGTCATTTAGGGCTTTTTGCTTCGGAAAAAATGGCGGAAAGCTGGATTTTGGTACATAGCATTCCCATGGCATTCTTAGGAAGTCCCCATCGATCTGTGTGCTGCTAGCAATTTTACGGGGGGTCTAAGGCCCCCTCAAACGGTTTTTAAGGAATATCTCCCGAACGGTAACTCTTACAGAAAAAATGTCAAAGACTGAGTTTTAGGTTAGAAAATGTTAAGAAGCTTTTCTTCATAAGAGTTACCGTTTTCGAGATAATTCAATCGGTAGAGTTACAGATTTTATGATTCTGTATGAAATGTATTCTTGTTCACCACATTTGAAAGAGTTACCAATTTTATGTTCTCACAAGGTGAGTTTTTCTTGCGTGGTATCCCCCAGGAGAGTTAAAAAACAGTTTTAGAAAATATATACAGGGATTTATTAAAAAGTTTTTGGAAAGTTCCTTATCGATTCGGGCTCCACTACATTAATCACACGGGGTCGAAGGTCACGAAACATGATATTTCGTTTGTAAAGGGTGATTCGTATAAAATGTGACAAAAAGTTAGAGCGTATAGGGTGGTTTGAGAAAAGAAAATATTGGGGGCAATTTTCTAAGAAATTGACTTAAAACAGAAAAAATTTTATTAAAAATACAACGGTAACACTATATCAATGCCATATTACACCTTTTTGTAAAAAAATCTCTTATTTTATTTTAATTTTAAATAAAGTTGTTTGAGTGAATAGTTTTTGAAAAAATTAATTTTCAAACTCAAAATTTTGAAATTTTATTTTGAAAATTGCCCCTCCCAGAGGAAAATAGAACCCCCTTCCTAAACGATTTTTTTTTCTTTTCTCAACCCAGACTACACATGTTGCGAGTCAGGCTTGGCCACGGAGGCATCTTCGGTGCTGGAAAAGGGCAGTGGCACGCTTGCTTTTTGCACGGCTCAGCTCGACGGATTGGGGTGGTTCTTGCCCTTCTCCAAAACACTTCCTACTCAGCAAACAAAAAAAAAGTATCGTGCCTTTGTATAAGGATAGGATAGGAAATGGAAAAGGTTGAAAAATAGGAGCTAGGAATACTAAAAGAAAAGGAATCTTACAACCATAGTTACCTATGCCACCGCATCTGAGAAAGGATGAGGCTTCTACAAACTCATTGGTGAAAAATCAAGTTTGCTTTGCTTCATCGAAGCAAAAATAAACTAAATCTTACCTATCATCTAAGCCCTAATTTCTAAATGTGTATATAAATGCGCATATATATATACTATATACTATACTATATATGCATCTATATAAATTACAAAATTATATATAAGTATAATTATATATACCTAAGAGTTCCTAAATCTAAACCTATAACTAAACCCTATATATAAAAACAACTATCTTCTTCCACCAACGAGTCAATATCTGCCCCACTGTCTCCCAGACACAGTGGTTCATCGAGTCCTCAGAAGGCCTTGCCCGATGTTTTTGGCAAAAGTTTGGCCTGCCCACCCTTGTATCTAACGATACAACCTTCGCCATCTCTTGGCCAGGATCTTAGAGATAGCCCCTTACTGAAACTTCCAGTCACAACATCCGGCTCAGTAATCTTGTTCAGTCATACATGTATGTAGGTTTGTAATTTAGTCTCGTAAATATTTAAAAGTAGGTATATCAAGAGGTAGGTAAGTAGGTTTATGTAATTAAGTATTAAAACAGGTTCAGTACAGGTAGGGTAGTAAGGTAGGTACGTACAGGTAAGTAAATGTAAGGTAAGTATATGTAGGTAAGTATATGTCAGTAAATGTAAGTAGGTAGGTATATGTTAGTAAATGCAAATGTAGGTAGGTATATGTCGGTAAGTATATAGTACTGTGTAGTGTCATTTTGTATTCGAAAAGTATACGTATATAAAAGTAATGTAATGTGTCGTTGTCCAAACGTCGTCTTTAACGTCCTAGTTCACATTGTATTATGTCGTTGTCGTCATTCCCTCCTCCCGATCGCCGGCCCAGCCGATCCTCCACACACCTAATTATTTCTTTAGCACCTCATAGTGGAATTATTTCATTATCTCCAAATGAATTTTAATTCAAAAGCTGTTTTCAATTCACACATTTATAAATTATTTATTGTATCACAAAAAAATATATGTAAAAATTAAATATTGTAAAAAAAAAGAATTCAAAAAGAAGGAAAAAAAATTAATAAAAGAATAAAAATTCTATTCAAAAATGATTGCTTTTCTCTTATTTCTTCTATTTCTTAATTAAAATATAAAAAGATGTTCAAAAATGTCCTTTAAAAAAATTACTAATAAAAGAAAATGGCATAGGTTCAAGGTACCGGAGTGTAAGTGTTCCTTTCCTCTTACTATGCATATATGAATGTATATATATATCTATCAATATATTTCTTTTTCACAAAACTTACTACTTATTGGTCCTTCGATGTCCTGTCGACAGAATTCGTAGGCTCGTTCAGCTAAATTCGCTTCTAATCTGTGTCCAAGTATCACTTAAAGAATACCCATATATGTATCGAGAGTCCAGGGAGATACACACCCTATATCACTTTTCACTATGGCACTTTTCTCTATTATTTCACCTTTTTTTTTTCTCTTGATTTACTTTACGTTAAATATTACTCTTATTAATTTCCTTTTTTCTTGTACAAATTTCAAATTTACGTTAGTAAAACTAAAAAAAAATATTTAAAAACAATCAGCAAAAGAATCAAAAAAAAATTTTTAAAGGGAAAAAAAAATGAAAAATTAATCCAATAAAAAAATATGACACTTGGTCCAGAAGGGACAAAAAAAATCAGCAGCTTTCCACGACCAGTGTAAGGGCCCTTTAAGATACCCTTCAAAAATTAAATATTGTCCACAGCACTGCAGCGAGCCCCCAATCCAACACTTTGAATTTTCGTGGTTGTTTAGTTTTAAGTTTTATTAGTCTGGCAAATGGTGTATTGCATCGCTGTAATATACATTTGCTAGGATAATTATGTATACACATATGTATAATCTGTTGGTTTGACTTGCTGTCCTTTTGGATAGCGAGTATAGAACCTTAATAAAAACAAATAAAAAAAATCTTTCTGTGTTGCATTTGGGTGGATAAACGGAAGGTGAATTTCTGTAGGGTTGTTTTCGTGTGTTTTTTTTTTGATTTATTATCTGCGTTGCTTTTGCTTTGTACATTTTGTGTGTTTGCAAAATGTGTGTTGTTATTTGTGTCATATCATTAAGATATCACTTAACAATTTTTTTTTTTTTTTGATAATAAATGATCGGCCACGCAACAAACACGATTCCAATTTCGGAGTGGTCGTGATGAAATTGGCCTCGAAAAAAACCAGGCGATCATTTATTTTGAGAAGATTCACTCATTATCTTCAAATTTAATAGCCGTTCGCAATGTGTTGTACGTCCACTCCCTGAGTTTACTTTTATAGTAAGGCCGGGCATACTTTTAGGTGTATGTGAAATAATTTTTACTTTTCTTGAGGTTTGGCCATTTCCATTTCATAGTGGGTGTATTATTTGTTGTTCCTTGTTTTTGTTTGAAGGAAGGATTTGCTGTCGGATTTTTACATTTGGTTAGCGTTTGTTACAACAAACACAAAATCAGAATTTTGCAGTTATTCTTAATGCTAATCAGTCTTTTCGTCTCTTGTATATCACATTATTCACAAAAAAAAAAATCAGACTTTATTTCTCAGAAGTTGGGTAAGTGGCTATGATAAAATAGCTTATCTGTGAGATAAGTTACTCCTATATGGATGAATTTTAGTTGTTGAGGTTGTTGGGGTGTGATGTTTTGTTCGATAGAAGGTGAATTACTATTTGGTGTGTATTAACTTGTCAGTTTCACATTGAAACAAAGATTAATTATAATCTAATCAGTCTTTATTTCTCTATTGCTACACCCTATCAGTCTTAGATTCTCGATTCTTACATACTATCAGTCTTTAGTTCTCGTGTAGTAAATAAAATAAATAAATAAATACTACTAACTAATGAATAAATAAATAAATAAATAAATAAATAAAATGCTATGACGAACAAACATAAAGATGAATAAATAATATATGTCAATAAGGCTGTATCGTAAACAAACAAACAAATATATAAATAAAATTAATAAATAAGTTAGTAAATAAATAAACAAATAATTAAATAAATAAATGAAATAAATAAATAAATAATCTACAACATAACACGACATACATATCACAGTTCAGGGGGAAAGCAACAGCAGCCGAGTGCGTCATTAGATGTGAATATCTTTCGCGTGATATACTCCTACTTTTGTGCCTTGTAAGTTTCCCAATTCATACAGTGAATTGCCAATTGTTTTCAAGACTATAGATTTGAGGAACTTCGGTCCTAGTTTCGCGTTATATTTATCTAATAAATTACTTTGTTTGAAGTTTCTTCTGTACACTATCTGTCCTACTTTGTATGATACATTTTTACTTCTCGTATTATAAGTCTTTTTCGATTTTTGATGAGCTAAATTCAAATTTTCAAAGATTTTCTTTCGTAAAAGAGCTTGTTTGTCACTTTTATCTGTGATTTCGATTTCGGAATCTTTTATCATGTCTAGTTTCCTAAGCAGTTCATACGTTTTTCCGTTTTGGATCATTTGTGAACCAAAAACGGCATAGTATGGCTCAAATTTAGTTGCTTCATGCAACACACTACGCAGTGAAAATGCAGTATTGCTTACATGCATGTCCCATAGGCGTTGGTCTCCATCGATGTAAGACCGAATTTTAGTTAGAACTGAACGATTTACTCGCTCCGAGGCATTTGCTTGGGGCGAGTAAAACGCAGTTCTTATGTGTTTTACCCCGTACTTTTGTAAAAAGCTGGAAAACAATTCAGAAACGAATTGTTTTCCGTTGTCAGAATGGATATATTCGGGTACGCCAAACATATGGAATACGCTTTCTTCAAGGTATTTCACTACCTCAGCTGCTGTTGCTTTGCGGATTGGTTTGAGAAAAACATATTTACTGAAGTGGTCTAATACTATAAATATATGTGTATGTCCGTTCTTCGTTCGTGTGTACGGTCCCAAAAAGTCAATGTACAGTCGTTGAAAAGGTCGTTCGGTTATCATCTGTTGTCCCATGGGTGGCCTTGAAATAGTGTTCATTGGCTTATTGCATTTGCATATATCACAGTTTTGTACATATTCATTGACTTCGGTAGTCATATTTGGCCAGAAATACCTCTGGCGAAGTTTTGCCAGAGTTTTGTGCATTCCGCCATGCCCTGCGGCAAAAGAATCATGCGCTGTTGCCAGAAGGCTCCGACGCAACTCATTCGGCACCCAGAGTTTCCAAGCCCTGTCTTCTTGAATAGGGTCTCCGGTTCGTTTGTCAGTCCGTTTGTAAACGAAGCCGTCCGAAATACAGATGTCGGGTAGTTTGTTCAGGTTTTCGTTTATTGTCTTCTTCAACTCAACATACTCTTCTGATGAAAAGTATGGTGAATTGAAGTCAACTTCTTGCATTTCGGTCGCGATCTCATCCATATGTACTCTTGAGAGAGTATCCGGTACTACATTGAGAATTCCCTTTCTGTGCTCTATGGTGAAGTCAAAGCCTTGTAGCTTGAAACTCCACCGAGCCAGCCGACCACTCAAGTCCTTCTGAGTCATCAGCCACTTAAGGCTTGCATGGTCAGTTATGATTGTAAAAGGCAATCCTTCAATGTAAGCCCGGAACTTCTTAACAGACAAAACGGCCGCATAGCATTCAAGTTCAGTTACGCTGTAGTTCCGCTGAGCGGGATTAAGCTTCTGAGACATGAACGCTATGGGTCGCTCTCTGTTCTCTTCGTCCATCTGGAACAGAACACTCCCTACGCCAGTAGATGAGGCGTCGCATTGAATGTAAAAATGTTTTGTGAAGTCAGGGTTTGTCAGTATAGGTGCTGTCACTAGGGTCGTTTTTAGTTGCTCGAAAGCAGTCAAAGCTTCGTTTGTCATGACAAAGTCCTTCCCTTTCTTCAGACAGTCTGTCATTGGGGCTGATATAGACGCAAAATTTGGAATGAAGCGTCTATACCAACCCGTCATCCCTAAGAATCGACGGAGTTGCTTAGGAGTCTTCGGCACAGGAAAGTCCTTCACAGCAGAAACCTTTTCGGGATCCGTTCTTAGACATCCATCACCGACGAAATAGCCTAAGTACTTGATCTCCTTAAAACAAAACTTGCTTTTCTCCACGTTTATAGTCAACCCCGCTTCACGCAAACATCTCGCCACCTCTTTGAGAACGCTCATATGGGTTTCAAAATCCGGAGAGCAAATCAAGAGGTCATCGAGATAGACAAAGACATTCTCTCTCAAACGAGCGGGAATGACTTTGTCCATCAGCTTACTCATTCTCTGGGCGGCGTTGCACAATCCAAACGGCATCACCGTGAACTGATACAACGGTCGTCCAGGGACTGTGAAAGCCGTCTTCTCTCTTGACTTGAGCTCCAGAGGAATCTGCCAAAAGGCGTCCTTCAAATCTATGCTCGAGATGAAGTGCGTGTCGTGAAGTCGACTCAAAATCCCTTCAATATGCGGGAGAGGGTACGCAAATTTCTTCGTGGCTGCGTTCACCTTCCTTGAATCTAAGCAAAGCCTGTTTTTGCCTGGCTTCCTCACAAGCACAACTGGAGAACTGTAAGCGCTATTGCTCTCCTCTATTACGCCTAACTCCAGCATTCGATCGAGCTCAGCGTACATCAACTTCTGAACGACAGGTGAGATCGGGTAATGTCTTTGTTTGATGGGAATTGTGTCGTCTTCCATCTCAATTACATGTTCTTCGACCGTAGTCTTACCCAATCCCAACACTGCGAAAGAAGGGAATGCAAGCTTGACCCGCTCCAGTTCTTCAGCTTGTGTGGGAGAAAGCTTTCACATGGGATCAGACTCTTGCCCTCCCGTCGGCGATGGAAAGTCAAGAGCGCTTATAATATTTGGAGCAACTTTAAAAGTCCTCCAAAAATCTACCCCTAGATAGAGCTGTTGTTGCAGGCTTGGAACAACAAACAACTCTAGCTCATGGGTGTTACCGCCCCATGAGACATCAGTTTTAAACCTGCCGTTAATGTGTTGGTTCTTACCGTCTGCTGTTTTTATGTCAACTGTCATTTTTGTCACTTGTATGTCATGTCTTTTTATAAAGTCTATTGCACCTTTTCCCACACAACTTACTGACGCTCCACTATCTAGTAAGCCTATCATCTCTTCTCCGTTTACTAACACTTTAGCGTAGGGCCTATTGTCGTTTGAGATAGCTAAAACTGTCGCTTCTATCTTGTTTTTCTTATTCCTAAATATTGCACACTTTTCCCTAAGCCTAAGAATTTTTCTAAAATTTCTACTACTTTTTCGCTCTAGCGATTCCACCAATATGATTTCTTCATTAAAGATCCTTTTTCTGGCCTCTTCATATTCTTTTTTGCGTTGGTGTAGAGTTTTGTAATGCACTCGTTTCATTGGGTATGTATCTAATGTTTTTGTCTCTCTTTTTAGAATTTTTACTTCTCCGGGTTCTGTTTTTCCGGGATTGAAGTCTTCGCCGGCAAAGTTGACCCGGGTGCACTGCCGACCTTCAGGTTTCCCTGGCAAGATGCACAATTAAAGGAGAGATTTCCCTGTCCGCAGCTGAAGCAAGTCAGAGCATGGAACGTCGAGGGACACGCCGCTGCCGTCAAGTTGTTATCTTTCGTAAGTTCAGTCCTTTTGTCTCGTTCATTGTTCTTGTAAGTAGTATGTCGTTTGTCTGTTTTAATGTTAGTTTGTGGTTTGTCCGTCCTATTGTATTGGACAGCAGCAACATGCTCCTCCCATTCATCCTCCGACTCTGCTGACTGAGCCCTACTCCGGTATATACTTCTATCTTCAATTTCACTAATTTGTTTTCTATTTTTCCAATCTCTAGTTTCTAGATGTTTCTCAGCACGCCTACACTCTTCCCTGAGATCTCGTATGTCTTTGATATTGCATCCGAAGATCAGTGTAGCAACCTTATCTTTGATATTGTGCCTAACCATTGACACTAGATCCTTTTCGCTTGGTTTGTTCTTCAATTGAAGCGTCAAACCCCTCACTTCTTCGTAAAACTCGTCGAATGTTTCATTTGGCTGTTGTCGCCTATCCATTATGGCTCTTAGGATCTCATGGTCGCCTTTCCTGTTTCTAAACTGCCTTAACAATTCTGCCTTGAGATCATAAAAGTTGAGATATTCATCTCCCTGATTTTCTTCCATATACTGCCAATACCACCGTTCGGCGGCACCTGTAACTAGGTGGTGAAAGTTCGCAAAAATTTGTTCGTTTGAGACCCCGTTCTTTCGTTGTAGAGTCTCTATTCTGAAAATAAAACTTTCCACAGTCATGTTTTTTGATGTGCCGTCAAATTTTATTGCCCACTTGTGGATGTCTATTCGTTTTCCATGGTCATGGCAGGTCCTACTTGTGTGACACGATGGTCGTGACCTATTTGGAGAAAGAGCCCTTGGCGGGCTTACTTCAGGGTCAATTAAAAGGACATCATCTTGCTGCTCCTGTCTGTTATGTGCAGCAAGGGTAGATTTTTCTACTATACGTAGACGATCACTCATCGTCGTCATGTTGCCTGACACCATTTCCACCATCTTTTGCATAATTTTAAGATTTTTTGCTTGTTCTGCAAGAAGTGATATTGTTTTGCTATGGCTCTCGTTAATTGACCGTGAAACGGCACAATCTATAGCCTTCTTGAGATTATCTCCCCCCAAAGTGATCTCATACTCTTCTTTGTCTAGTCCTTCTTTTTCTGTTTCCTTGTCTGATTGTGATATTAAAAATCGTTCTCTGTCTAGTCCTCGCGTTAGTCTGTTCACTGTGTCCCTAGTCTCGTCTTCATCTCCTCCTATCGGAATTAGTACCTGAGGTAAAACTACTTCCCCTTGAGCTGGTGGTTGAGTCACTATCGGTAGTGCTTCAGCCCCTTCTACCTGTTTCCCATTACCTTCACGGTTTTCCCTATCTAAATCGTCAAATGGATTTGGCAATAAGCTGTGGTTGAGCTCATCTTCCGACGGAGTTGGACTGGGTGCTTGCCTAGGGTTTTTTCGTTTAGGCTTTGCACCTCGTTTGGTCGTGGTGCTCTTTTTGACCGCACCAGACGATTGGCCGTCCATTTTTAGGTTTTTTTTTTTTTTTTCTTTTCTTTTTTTTTTTCCTTTTCAAAACAAAATCTAGCTTCTTTTATTCAAAAAAAATTATTTTTTTTTTTTTGGTTTCAAAAAAAAATTTAAACAAAAAGATAAAACTTAAAGATAATCTTGTATCTTTACAGATACCAACAATTTGGTTTCAAAAAAAAAATAAGTTCAAAAATTCAGAAATAAAAAAAAGGTTAAAATTGAAAAGGTTATCTTTGAATCTTTTCAGAGCTTAGAAACTTTGAAACTTTAAGTTTCAAAAGCAAAAAAAAAAATCAAAATTTCAAACTTAGATTAATGACAATTCAATTTTTAATCTGTTGAAATTATAAAAAAAGAAAGATTCAAAAGAATTTAAAAAAAGGTATTATTTACTTTAACGTTCAAAGTAAAAAAAAACTAAAAAATTCAAAAATCTAATCCTACATAATTACAAAAAAAATCAAAATTCAAAAATCTTAAGAGAACTCAAAATTCATATACCAAAAATACCTTGTACCAAAACAAGATATTAAAAAAAATTAAGAGTGTTAACTTTTTGAAACCAAACAAAATTAAGTTGAAATATTTCTCAATTGGGTTTTCTATTATTCATTTAAGGTGTGTGAAGGGTGAACTGAGTATCCAAACGATCTGAGGGGAAAAGTAGTGTCTAATGTAAGAGTTTCGTAAAAAGGTCTTGTTTCGTTAATCTTGGTTCGTTATGTTCTTTTTGGTCGATGTCCAACTTCCTAAGTCAATCACTGTTGTGACTGGTGCCTCTGTGACTCGACGAGTGCTTTGGATTATCTCTGATTGTCCCACCACTTCGTTCTTTCTGATGATAAACCTGAAAGAAGGTTGGCTAGGCAACAGAGACAGCCCTCCACACGAATAGAATTTCGAAACACACCACTTACGCCACTCTAACCGTCTGGCTCAACCTGACTGGTATGGCTAGCTGCAAGTGTTATGCTCCCAAAATCTATTCCGCTCCTTGCTTAATGAAAGAATCTGTTTTACCTCACTAAATCCACTGGTTCTAGACCTGTTGGATTGGACAGCCAAACTTCATCTTCCACTTTGCAAAGAGCTTCTACGGTCTCTATGCTTGTGCTAATAGGATAAGGATAGGGATAAAAAAAAAAATAATAGGATGAAATTGAGTGAGATTATTGTGAGTCCAAGGGGATGACCTTAAAATAAAAATCATCTCCTTGGAGTCCCAATGGATCTCGAAGCCGTTCGTACTCGTTGGGCGCCATTGTTGCGAGTCAGGCTTGGCCACGGAGGCATCTTCGGTGCTGGAAAAGGGCAGTGGCACGCTTGCTTTTTGCACGGCTCAGCTCGACGGATTGGGGTGGTTCTTGCCCTTCTCCAAAACACTTCCTACTCAGCAAACAAAAAAAATGTATCGTGCCTTTGTATAAGGATAGGATAGGAAATGGAAAAGGATGAAAAATAGGAGCTAGGAATACTAAAAGAAAAGGAATCGCACAACCATAGTTACCTATGCCACCGCATCTGAGAAAGGATGAGGCTTCTACAAACTCATTGGTGAAAAATCAAGTTTGCTTTGCTTCATCGAAGCAAAAATAAACTAAATCTTACCTATCATCTAAGCCCTAATTTCTAAATGTGTATATAAATGCGCATATATATATACTATATACTATACTATATATGCATCTATATAAATTACAAAATTATATATAAGTATAATTATATATACCTAAGAGTTCCTAAATCTAAACCTATAACTAAACCCTATATATAAAAACAACTATCTTCTTCCACCAACGAGTCAATATCTGCCCCACTGTCTCCCAGACACAGTGGTTCATCGAGTCCTCAGAAGGCCTTGCCCGATGTTTTTGGCAAAAGTTTGGCCTGCCCACCCTTGTATCTAACGATACAACCTTCGCCATCTCTTGGCCAGGATCTTAGAGATAGCCCCTTACTGAAACTTCCAGTCACAACATCCGGCTCAGTAATCTTGTTCAGTCATACATGTATGTAGGTTTGTAATTTAGTCTCGTAAATATTTAAAAGTAGGTATATCAAGAGGTAGGTAAGTAGGTTTATGTAATTAAGTATTAAAACAGGTTCAGTACAGGTAGGGTAGTAAGGTAGGTACGTACAGGTAAGTAAATGTAAGGTAAGTATATGTAGGTAAGTATATGTCAGTAAATGTAAGTAGGTAGGTATATGTTAGTAAATGCAAATGTAGGTAGGTATATGTCGGTAAGTATATAGTACTGTGTAGTGTCATTTTGTATTCGAAAAGTATACGTATATAAAAGTAATGTAATGTGTCGTTGTCCAAACGTCGTCTTTAACGTCCTAGTTCACATTGTATTATGTCGTTGTCGTCATTCCCTCCTCCCGATCGCCGGCCCAGCCGATCCTCCACACACCTAATTATTTCTTTAGCACCTCATAGTGGAATTATTTCATTATCTCCAAATGAATTTTAATTCAAAAGCTGTTTTCAATTCACACATTTATAAATTATTTATTGTATCACAAAAAAATATATGTAAAAATTAAATATTGTAAAAAAAAAGAATTCAAAAAGAAGGAAAAAAAATTAATAAAAGAATAAAAATTCTATTCAAAAATGATTGCTTTTCTCTTATTTCTTCTATTTCTTAATTAAAATATAAAAAGATGTTCAAAAATGTCCTTTAAAAAAATTACTAATAAAAGAAAATGGCATAGGTTCAAGGTACCGGAGTGTAAGTGTTCCTTTCCTCTTACTATGCATATATGAATGTATATATATATCTATCAATATATTTCTTTTTCACAAAACTTACTACTTATTGGTCCTTCGATGTCCTGTCGACAGAATTCGTAGGCTCGTTCAGCTAAATTCGCTTCTAATCTGTGTCCAAGTATCACTTAAAGAATACCCATATATGTATCGAGAGTCCAGGGAGATACACACCCTATATCACTTTTCACTATGGCACTTTTCTCTATTATTTCACCTTTTTTTTTTTCTTGATTTACTTTACGTTAAATATTACTCTTATTAATTTCCTTTTTTCTTGTACAAATTTCAAATTTACGTTAGTAAAACTAAAAAAAAATATTTAAAAACAATCAGCAAAAGAATCAAAAAAAAATTTTTAAAGGGAAAAAAAAATGAAAAATTAATCCAATAAAAAAATATGACACTTGGTCCAGAAGGGACAAAAAAAATCAGCAGCTTTCCACGACCAGTGTAAGGGCCCTTTAAGATACCCTTCAAAAATTAAATATTGTCCACAGCACTGCAGCGAGCCCCCAATCCAACACTTTGAATTTTCGTGGTTGTTTAGTTTTAAGTTTTATTAGTCTGGCAAATGGTGTATTGCATCGCTGTAATATACATTTGCTAGGATAATTATGTATACACATATGTATAATCTGTTGGTTTGACTTGCTGTCCTTTTGGATAGCGAGTATAGAACCTTAATAAAAACAAATAAAAAAAATCTTTCTGTGTTGCATTTGGGTGGATAAACGGAAGGTGAATTTCTGTAGGGTTGTTTTCGTGTGTTTTTTTTTGGATTTATTATCTGCGTTGCTTTTGCTTTGTACATTTTGTGTGTTTGCAAAATGTGTGTTGTTATTTGTGTCATATCATTAAGATAGCACTTAACAATTTTTTTTTTTTTTTTGATAATAAATGATCGGCCACGCAACACACACTCTAGCTTTTTGTCACATTTTATACGAATCACCCTGACCTTCGACCCCGTATGATTAATGTAGTGGAGCCCGGATCGATGGGGAACTTTCCCAAACCCTTTAAATAAGTTCCTGTATATATTTTCTAGAACTGTTTCTTAACTCTCCTGGAAAATACCACGCAAGAAAAAT
The DNA here is from genome assembly GCA_963921185.1 of Dasysyrphus tricinctus. Classification (NCBI taxonomy): domain Eukaryota; kingdom Metazoa; phylum Arthropoda; class Insecta; order Diptera; family Syrphidae; genus Dasysyrphus; species Dasysyrphus tricinctus. The sequence goes on from OY992532.1 coordinate 91,469,478, forward strand.
TCACCTTGTACTCAACCTCAAAGGTGGTGTAAAAGAGTTCATTTTATACTGAAACATAAAATCGGTAAATCTACCGATTGAATTATCTCGAAAACGGTTACTCTTTTGAAAAAACCTTTTTAACATTTCTTGTAGGAAATTTTCTAAGCTACAACCCAGTCTATAATATTTTTTCTGCAAGAGTAATCGTTCAGGAGATATTCCTTAAAAACCATTTGGGGGGTCTTTGACCCTCTGTAAAATTGTTAGTGGTGCTCATGTCATTGGAGACTTTTTACAGTTTCCTTAGGATGCCATGGAGATGCTTTGTACCTAAATCCAGTTTTCCACCGTAATTTGGCTGATTTTAAGGCTAATATTACTGGATTAAAGGTAGTCCCTAAGCGCCTTCTACAGGCTGTTTATAAATTAGTGATATTAAACAGGTTTTATCAATTTCTCTTCATGCGGATAGCATGATTTAAGTCACTCTCTAACGGTGGCAACATAATTTTCAAGTTTTCACTTACCTAGATGGTGCTGCAGTCGGGAGTGATCCCAGGGCCTCTGCCAGCAAGCTTCTTTCAGCCAACTCGGTCACTGGCTAGCTGAGTTTATTTTCACGCGCCAAGTAAGTTGAGGATTAAGGTACTCTTTCACTTGCGTATGCCATCTTTGTTGCAGTTTTTCTACAGGGGAAGATTTAAAGGCTTTCCTGGTTGAAGAATTAGTGCCTCTAATCTGCCTCTGCCTTTTTTGGCTAAGTCGGCGTTGCTGGGCTTTACAGAAACAGTTCGTTTTTGTATCTTCTCTTTTACTCGCCGCCGTCTATGCAGATGCGACCAAAACAGCAGCCTTAAGTGCTCTCATTTACCTTTGACAAGGTCCATATGCCTCTGCATCATATATTTAAACTGGGTGTTGAAGCAGAAAAACTCATCATCGTTTACGTTTCATCATAAATATTTTTCTTTTAAATATTGTAAATAATTTGTAACTATTTTTGATTTCAATTCAAATTGTATAACTACAAAACTTCAATTTTTAAATTTAAATCTGGCGCTCAAATTATACCAATCGCCATTATTTTTATATTTTTGAATTCGCCTTAAAACTTTAACTGAAAAATATAACGTAATCTCTCTTTCGAAATTATATGAATTTTTGTATAAATACCTGTCGACGAAATAAAACATTCTTCTTTTGTATCACAACCCTTAGGGGAAATTCTGGTCTTTTACTCAAATAAATCTCGTCGTTTTTCGTTGTTTTCGCTAGCTTTTATGGTCTTTGTTCGAAAGCCATTCAAAGTCCTTTTCGCTAATTGTATACTTAAAGTAATCGAAATAAACCAGTAAGGTTTAACTTAAATAAATTCGCTTTTTCGCTACCGTTGATAATCGATCAACGCATCAACCAGGATCTACCTATCCTTTCGATAAAGGAATTAATAGAGATCTCCGGGTTGACGGTCAAAGGTTATTTGATCGTTCATTTTTTGGCGCCCAACGTGGTTGAATTAGTTACCATCGCGAAATTCGTATTTAAAAGGTCGCTTTTGGTACTCAACGTGTTAAAGTGGTTACCCACAATAAAACTCTATAAAAATTGTAAATTCGTTAAAAAACATTTAAACTATACATATATAAACTATTCGTGATTATATATATATATACAATAGTGAAAAACATTGACATTGAACATTCTATCTGTATATATTTCTCGCCGCGTTTCGGTTTCGGTTCGGTTTCGCGAGTGCATGGTGTAGGTGAAGTGCTAAAAACCTCGAGAGGAAGGAGAGACAACAGGAGAGAAACCAGTCAGTGTCCAGAAAATACCATCCACCCATCCAAGAGGAATTCGAAGAAACCTACAGAACACGAGAGAGAAATTTTGGAAGCTAAGTGTATCTCTTACCAAGGTATGTGTGGTCTAAGTTTTACTCAAATGTGCGTTGCAGCCAAGTCAGTTTGAAAAATAAAATAATTAAACTAAATTTAAAATCAATTTAAAACGCACCTTCGATATAAAACAGACCCTATAAATTGATTATATTGCTCATAAATAATATATTTATTACCAAAGAACAACATATTTCGTTTCGCCATTTAAATAATGAACCTAAGTGCTTAAATTAAAATAAATAAAATTTAAATCTACGAATTCAAATCTAAACCATAAATACTGTTCATAGAAATTTGCCTATTCATCGTCGTTATCCGCCTAGAGCATAGTGCTTTCACTGGAAAAAATCATATACAATCCACAAAAGAGTAAACTTACGATCCACCTGTGTGTCCAATAAACACATCCACACATAATAGTTAAAATATTAGAAGCTTTCACTCTGAACTTGTTTTTGCCGCCCCCGCCACCACCACACCACTGCTTATTTCGTCGTTTTTCGCCTCATTTTTCTCGTTTGCTCGTACTCTCGCTCGATTCTTGCATTTGGTTGCAGAATCACCTAAAATCCCAATCAAAATCAATACACACCTGATTTCAGTGCATAGATCCTCATTTCGCCCACAAATCATTCGCTCAAAGCTCATAGGAGTTTCTTTTTTCGTCGTCGTCGTCGCGGGAGATCTTGCTGCATGATCATTGCACTGAAGGAAAGCTTTTTTGGTGATTGGATTTTCGTCGTTGCATATCAAAAACAAATAATTTTGGTTTGAATTCTACATTCACTTATTTAAATAACAAAACTTTATTTAAATAAAATAGCATCGCCTTATAGTCGTATGTAGTTGTTACATCGATAAAATATACTTCTGCTTAATATCCACCCTTACTTAATTCGCCGCTATCCTGGGAAAAAACATAGTTTGTATTTTCAAAATTACATAGTTCGTTTGGAACAGGGCTGCCGAATGCTATTTTAATTTTAATTGGAAACAAAAATTAAAATAAGCTTGTTAGTTAAATAAATCAATTTCTTTTGATTTCATCGTTGCTGCTGAAAACATTTTCGATTTTTTGTGAAAAAAAAAATATTTGCAATGTCAACCAAAACATCTACTCTTGATGAATTAAAACAACAACGGTCGTCTACTAAAGGAAGCATAACCCGTATAAAAAATATAGTGGAATCAACTTCCAATGTATTAACGCCAACTGAACTTGAGTGTCGCCTAGGAATTTTGGAGTCTTACTTCAAACAAATTTTAGTTTACCAAACCCAGATAGAAGTCTTAGCCCCCAATGATACATGTCGAGGTGAAATCGAAGATTTGTACATCACTGCGAAATCAAGAATTGTTTCGCTTTTGGGAACTGGTAGGCGATGCAGTGTTGCTGATATGACGTTAAGTAGTGTCCCAACTTCAACTAGTCGTCTCCCTAAACAACGTTTACCTAGGTTTAGTGGAAAATACTCGGACTATAAAAATTTTATAAATTCATTCAACAATTTAGTCGAAAATGATTCAAGCTTATCTAAAATAGAAAAATTTAATTATTTGCTTTCGTGTTTGACTGATCAGGCACTTGGTACAGTAAAGGCTTTTCAAGTCACGGAAGCCAATTATCCTAAGGCACTTCTTAGTTTGAAGGAGCGCTATGACAATGACTGCCTCATCTTTTTGGAAAATATATCCGAACTAATTGAATTACCTAAGGTTCCTAAATCATCTCCTGCTTCATTAAGGACTTTAGTGGACAATATTTCTGCTTTATTTAGTTCACTACTCTCGATAGGGTCGTTTGAGGATATTTGTAACGCAATAATAATACACATTGCCATGTCGAAGGTCGATCCAGAAACGCAGTCTAAATGGGATGAACAACTGGACTATAGCAAGTTACCTGAATGGAAAGAATGTGCAACCATTCTTAACAAACGGTGTCAATTTCTGGAAGCTAGAGATAGCAAACTTCTACGTTCGGATTTCACTCACAAACCATCCAGCAAACAAAAGCCTACTTTTGCCAATCATCGTCCTCAAACTTCACTTGCTGCTAATCAACATTCTTGTATCTTTTGTCGGGACAATACACATTCGCTTACAAGCTGTAAAGGTTTCACGGAGCTGTCGGTAATGGATCGTTATTTTAAAGCGAAAAAATTAGGGCTTTGCTTGAATTGTTTGGGACAGGGTCACAATGTTTCGAAATGTCCCTCGACTTACAGGTGCAAAAGTTGCAAACAATCACATCATAGTCTTTTGCATAGGCCCCAAGCCACAGACAATTCTTCTAGTGTTGAAATTTCAAAAGGTACATCGTCCCAGAATACATCAGCTGCAGCACATCCCGCATTAGAGAAGGAGCGCGTTCCTGCTCAAGTTATTTTGGCAACCGCCTTAGTTCTTGTCAAGGACTCATCAGGAGGTTTTCAGTTGGGCAGGGTTCTACTTGATTCTGGTTCTCAAGTTAATTTTGTTAATGAGAATTTTGCCAATTCACTTCGTCTTAAAAAACAAAAAAGAAATGTCGATATTGTGGGAATAGGAGATACAGAAACACAAACAAAGTATCTAACTCAATCGACAATTCGCTCAAGATACAACAATTTCGAAATTTCTTTGGAATTTTTAGTCGCACCCTCCATCACAGGGTATCAACCGGAAGCAGCATTAAACATAAGCAATTGGAATCTACCTACGGATTTGGAGCTTGCAGATGAGAATTTCAATCAGCCATCGCAGATAGACATGCTGCTAGGTGCTGAAGCATTCTTCGATTTGCTGGAAACCGGTCAGGTCAAATTAGGTGAAGGACTTCCACTCTTGCAGAAAACTGCTTTAGGTTGGATTGTGTCTGGTAGATACAAAACAAAAATGATTGAAACGAATAAATCTTGCTTCGTCAATACAAAAGAAAGTTCTTTGGACAAATATTTAGAGAAGTTCTGGGAACTTGAAGAGATTCAGGGTCATCAGTCGAAGTGGTCTGAAGAGCAAACCACATGTGAGGAACATTTTAAGGACAACATTGAAGTTCTACCTAGTGGTCGGCTTATGGTTCAATTACCTCTCAAACGAGATCCTAGCTGTCTTGGAGCTTCCTATGATATCGCCTTCAGAAGATTCTTATCTCTTGAGCGTAGGTTGTCTAAAAACTCATCTTTAAAAATGCAGTACGTAGATTTCATGAAACAATATGAATCTTTAGGTCATATGTCTGTCGTTCACAATCCAAATCTCGAAATTGCTCACTTTTATCTACCACATCAGTGTGTAATTAGACCTGATAGCATGTCTACAAAATTACGCGTGGTTTTTGACGCATCTTGCCGAACATCGTCGCAAATATCCTTGAACGGAATACTTATGGTCGGTCCTACGATACAGGACGAACTTGTAATCATGTTGCTTCGCTTTAGAACTTATCGATACGCTTTAACAGCCGATATTGTAAAGATGTATCGACAAGTCTTAGTACATCCATCGCATAGGAGGTTGCAGTTTATCTTATGGAGAGAAGATGCACACACTCCTATACAAACGTACCAGCTTAACACCATAACATATGGTACGTCATCCGCACCGTTTTTGGCAATTCGTTGTCTTCAGTACTTGGCTGAGAAAAACCAAGAGCGTTTGAGTCTAGGTGCATCCGTTCTAAAGACTGACTTTTACGTGGACGATATGTTGACTGGAGCAGACGACTTAGACACTCTCAACCAAAAACGAAACGAAGTCGTATCCATTTTGAATTCAGCTGGATTCGAGCTTTCAAAATGGAATAGCAACCATACTTCTTTAATCGAGGAAGCTAAACAAAAAGAAATAAGATTAACTGAATCCAATCTGACAAGTACGTTAGGGATCGCTTGGAATCCTGTGGCTGACGAATTCAGTTTTTCTTACAAGCCAAATCGGACTTACACAAAATACACTAAGAGAACCATTTTATCTCTTTCTTCGTCGCTTTTCGACCCAATGGGTTTGCTTAGCCCCATCATTATTCGAGCTAAGATCCTGCTTCAACAGCTCTGGATTGAAAAAGTTGACTGGGATGCAGCAATTCCACAAAACATTGACACTGAGTGGCGTCAGTTTATGGTCGACCTTCACTCACTTCAAAATCTCTCGGTACCTCGATTCGTGTTCCTAGTAAATAAAGCAAGCTACCAAATACATGGCTTTGCAGACGCATCTATGAAGGCATATGGTTGCTGCATATATCTGAGAAGCATAGATACTTTTGGGTCAGTAGGAATGAAGCTCTTAGTCGCCAAGTCCAGAGTTGCACCTGCTAAAAAGAAACAACTTCCCCGCTTGGAGCTTTGCGCTGCACATCTTTTGTCCAAACTCTGGGTTAAAATCCAAAAGGTAATTGGCAGTAACTACTCGGAAGCGTTCTTTTGGACTGATTCAGCAATTGTTTTGCACTGGATATCCACACACTCATCGAAGCTCAACACATTTGTCGGAAATAGGGTAGCTGAAATTCAGGACACAACGAAGCAGGTGGTTTGGAAACATGTTCCAACAGACGAAAATCCTGCAGATGTCGTTTCCCGAGGATGCACGGTAGAAGAGCTACAAAACTCGATTTGGTTCAAGGGTCCAGGATTTCTAGTTGAACAGGAGGAAAATTGGCCATCCACAGCAGGAATCTTTCCTTCTCCAGAGGACCTTTCGTTGGAAAAACGGAAAACTGTTATGAGTTGTCAACAACCAGGCAGAAACTATTATTTGGAAACGATAGAGAGAGTGAGTTCTTACACAAAACTCATCAGAATCTTTGCGTTCGTTGCAAGATACCTTAATTTACGTGTGTGGCGAATACCGTTTCCTGGTGAATTTTTGACAGCCGAGGAATTAGAATATTCACTACAAATTATAGTTAACGTGATTCAACTGAATTACTTTGCTAAGGAAATCGAATCTATAAAATCGAACACACCACTTAAAGGATCCCTAAAATCTCTAAGTCCATTCATCGAGGAAAGGAATGGGCTTCTTTTGTTGAAGGTGGGCGGGCGATTGAAGCACGCAAACATGCCAGAGGGAAGTAAGCATCCATTGTTACTACCAAAAGATTGCGTCTTCAGTAAGACACTCGTCGAACATCTTCATTATTCGAACTACCATGCTGGTCCAAAAGCTCTTGTCGCACTGACCAGACAAAGATTTTGGCTGATAAATGTTCGAGAGATAGCACGACGGGTAGTAAGAAAATGTCCCCATTGTGCCAGGTATAGGCCAAAATTATTTCAGCAGGTTATGGGAGATTTGCCTGCTGAAAGATTGACCCCATCACGTCCATTTATATGCTGTGGCGTGGACTTTTGTGGTCCAATATACACCTATTATAAAATTCGAGGCAAAGTTCCGTATAAAACCTATGTGGCAGTTTTTGTCTGCTTCTCGTCGAAGGCAGTTCATTTGGAAGCTGTATCAGACCTTTCAGCCGATGCCTTTATAGGAGCTTTGAAAAGAATGATAGGTCGTAGAGGTCTCCCAAGAGACATCCATTGTGACAATGCGACAAATTTTGTTGGCGCACAATCAAAACTAAAAGAATTACGCGATATGTTGTTTAAAAAATCTAACCAACAAAATATTATTAACTTTTGTTCTAATGCCACCATAAATTTTCATTTTATACCCCCCAGGGCACCCCACTTCGGAGGAATTTGGGAGGCGGTCGTTAAAGTTGCAAAGGGCCATCTCTATCGCAGCCTAGGAGGTGCCAAGCTGTCGTTCGAAGAGCTATCAACTGCGCTGGTGGAGATCGAGGCCATAATGAACTCCAGGCCAATAACCCAGATGTCCACAGATCCCAATGATGTCGAAGCCCTAACGCCAGCTCATCTGCTTATTGGGTCATCGCTAAAAGCAATTCCTGAGCCAATAGAAGACGTATCCGACATCAGCTATCTACAAAGATGGAGGAGAATAAATGCCGTGAAAACTCACTTCTGGAAGCAGTGGTCATCAGAGTACGTCCAGGAACTTCAAGGTCGTGCAAAGTGGGCGTCGTCTAGCCCAAACATCGAACTTGGTAGCCTCGTCATTATTCACGAGGACAACCTACCCCCTCAAAAGTGGCTCTTGGGAAGAGTCACGAAAATCATCGAAGGACCAGATGGTCGAGTCAGAGTCGCCGATGTAAAAACTTCACGAGGAGAATTCAGGCGACCCATTCGCAAGCTCGCAGCGATTCCGTCTTGAAAGGAAGTCCTTTCAAAGGAGGCGGAATGTTGAAGCAGAAAAACTCATCATCGTTTACGTTTCTTCATAAATATTTTTCTTTTAAATATTGTAAATAATTTGTAACTATTTTTGATTTCAATTCAAATTGTATAACTACAAAACTTCAATTTTTAAATTTAAATCTGGCGCTCAAATTATACCAATCGCCATTATTTTTATATTTTTGAATTCGCCTTAAAACTTTAACTGAAAAATATAACGTAATCTCTCTTTCGAAATTATATGAATTTTTGTATAAATACCTGTCGACGAAATAAAACATTCTTCTTTTGTATCACAACCCTTAGGGGAAATTCTGGTCTTTTACTCAAATAAATCTCGTCGTTTTTCGTTGTTTTCGCTAGCTTTGATGGTCTTTGTTCGAAAGCCATTCAAACTCCTTTTCGCTAATTGTATACTTAAAGTAATCGAAATAAACCAGTAAGGTTTAACTTAAATAAATTCGCTTTTTCGCTACCGTTGATAATCGATCAACGCATCAACCAGGATCTACCTATCCTTTCGATAAAGGAATTAATAGAGATCTCCGGGTTGACGGTCGAAGGTTATTTGATCGTTCACTGGGATTATAAGTAGTATCTCATATAGGGGAACTTAAGGTGCTTGTTGGTGTTGGATGACTTCTCTTCTCTTCTCAACACAAAATTGCCATTGGTATAATGCTTTGTTCTTCCGGTGGGCACGCGCCCGTGGTGGTGTTCGTGAGTAATTGGAGGACTTTTGAAAGATTGTGCCTCTAGTGTTTTCGTAAGAATTTTGGATTATTCTAAGAAAGATATTAAAGAAGAGCGCATTTCCAGAAGTATTGGTGAGAGGTCTTTGCTAATTTTGCTGGACTAGCTTGACTCCCTGATTGTCTGCACAAACACACGAGTTTGCTAAATTAGACAGTTTGCTCGTGTTCTGGTAAGCTACTAGACACACTAGGCCTTAAAAACGATGAAAAGTGGTGTTCGTCGATTCTAAGGCTTAGATTTTTTCTAGACCGACTTTTATGTGAATATTTTGGGCTCTGGACTTTTGGCACCTCATATAAGGGAACTTTGATAAAAAAATGCCATCTAATTAGTCAGTAATTGGTCAGAAATAGTTTCAGAAATTGGTGAGCCCTAGATAACTTGTAATGAAGGCTTAAACTTTCTCAAGGTCACCCAAGGTCACGCGCGATTTGGCTCGTTTATGGGAAATTTGCAAAAAATGTATACCATCCAAAAGATTTCAAGATCGAGATAAAAGGTCAACTATTTTCAGTAATTGGTCAGCCGTAGATTTTTTCTATGAATTTTTGAAGTTCGTTTCAAGGTCACAAAAAAAACTTTAGGCATCTCATTTGGGTCATTTAAAAAAAAGTTTGTTTTTTGAAAGGCCTCTTCACGGTTGTAAAAAGTCAGCTATTTTCAGTAATTGGTCAGCCATAGATTTTTTTTTTATGAATATTTATGAATTAAAAAAAAATTCAAGGTCTCGCACGATTTTTGGCAACTCATTTATGGGAAATTTACAAAAATTTAATACCACCTGAAAGGCCCTAAGATCTATATAAAAAGTCAGCTGGTTTCAGTAATTGGTCAGCTATAGATTCTTTTATAAGATCTTTTTTAAGTTTTTTTTCAAGGTCATGAACGATTCGTGACCTTGAAAAAAAACTTTAAGAAATCATAAAAATGAATCTATAGCAGACCAATTACTGAAACTAGCTGACCTTTTATAAAGATCTTAGGGCCTTTCAGGTGGTATTAAATTTTGTAAATTTCCCATAAATGAGGTGGCAAAAATCGCGCGTGACCTTGAGAAAGCTTAAACCTTTATTACAAGTTATCTAGGGCTGACCAATTTCTGGGACCAGTTGACCTTTTCTGACCAATTAGATGGCATTTTTTTTATCAAATTTCCCTCATATGAGGTGCCAAAGGTCCAGAGCCAATATTTTGTCAATATTATAATGGGCTGTTGTTCGCCTACAGTTACACTGATCATATTGTTGATAAATAGCTTCAGGTGTTCACATAGTACGTATTAGTCGATGCTAAGAAGACTGATATCTGTGAAGTGTTTGCAGTCCAGAGGGTCTGTTTTCTTGAGAATCGGTCAAATAATGCTGAAGTTCCATATTCCATTCATCGGACATGCTTTCCTCCAAATTATATTTTATAAATGAGCTGTGTGTACATACTACTAAGAAAGTCGTCATCCAGGCACGGATCAAAGATTTCGTTCAGGGGGGGGGGGGGTCAGTTTTCAATTTTCGTGAAGCCTTGCCAGCTGTACAAAAAGCAATGTGAGTTGATAAGTTTGAAATTTACACTGCCACAGTACTTTGGTATTTCGTGAAATGAAGTAATGCACTTTCTCGCTGTTGTAGCATGGTGTTTTTCTAGCGTTTTTGAATTCCCTCTGGGTCTTTGTAATACCAGCCCGAATTTTGGGGAAACATAATGGCACATCGGTATATTTCTATTCCCACACATGACGTGCGAGTTCGATTGAAAGTTTCAGCCTCTTTGTTAGCTGGGACAAGATAAATTTGACCTTACCACTTAAAAGCCGTTTTCGAAATCGCCTTCTGCGTCAAAAATGCATTCGCAGAATGATCTCAAACGAAAAATAAAAAAGTCTTCTGTCCAAGAAGGCAAATACAAGTTCAAATGCATTAGCATTGTATTCGACAATGCAGTTTTCTAAAGTCACATGTTCGAAAAAATCATCTGCGGACGAAAAAAATATTGAGAAGCGAGATAACGTGTTCGTAAACGTCAAAAGTGCTTGCAAGAATATTGCCCGACGTTGATCAAAAAGATTTTGTGCAAATAGAATGACTGCATGTATTTGACAATAGCAATATTTGTGTCAAAAAATGACGATCATTTGACAATCGAATTGACGTTGACTTGAGGTTTCTGAAAACAATTATCCTTAGGTGTAGAAGTTCCACCCAACTTCTCTTCGGCATTGACTACTGTAATCGTTGCCTGGTTTCTCTCCAATCTTATTCATCGGATCCGTTCTCTTCGCCAGTTTAATAATACGGAAGTTCCTTAAACGAATTCACGAAAGTGACCAAATCCTGCGGATTATTACCATAAGAACCGTAAAACTTAAAGGGCCAACAAAGATGTGCATGACCTCAGTAAGCATCGCATCGAAACACATGTTAAATTAAGTATCCATTTGAGAGTAAAATGACGCGACGACGCCGAGCAGCTCTGAATCAGCTCTCGAGAGTAAAACTCGCAAGTGGGCAAAGTTATGACATAAACTTACCAGAAGGAACAGATATCCAAGAGCCTCTCTGGAGAGTTTTCTATTGAAATTACTCTCAATTGGATACGCACCTTTAAATATATCATAAAAAGGACTCAATCACCCTGTTTGTATGAATTTCTTAGTTTTTTTTGGTATTCCTCAGTAATTTTAGAACAAACATTTACATTGTTAATTATTCAAGCTTTATTTGAATATCTTATGCTATGTTTCCACCTAAGGTTTATCTCAGTTTAGATTAAATAAATCTTTTTGGTGTTTCCACCGCACAAAAAGATTTAAAAAAGATTAAATCTGACAACACTTTCAAAAATGCAAATGGCGCTTCAATTTTTCTTATGGAGTGCGAAAGAGACAGAACGTTTTATTCGTGTCAAACAATGAAGAACTGAATCGAGTCTCGAATGAATCGTTCAGCACCATGTTAAAATAGGTTAGTTCGATTTGTAAAACTATTTGTCCTAGGAAGATTTAATAAGATTAATTTCTAATCTCCAAGATTAACGAAATATATTTGTATGGTAAATCTTCAAGATTTAAAGAAGATTTGAGGTAAATCTTATTAAATCTCAGATTAGCGTTAGGTGGAAATGTAGCATTATGCTATGTTTCCACCAAAGGTTTATCTCAGATTAGATTTAATAAATCTTTTTGGTGTTTCTACCGCACAAAAAGATTTAAAAAAGATTAAATTTGACAGCACCTTCAAGAATGCAAATGGCGTTCCAATTTTTCTTATGAAGTGCGAATGAGACAGAATGTTTGATTCGTGTGAAACAATGAAGAACTGAATGCGAGTCTCGAATGAATCGTTCAGCACCATGTAAAAATAGGTTAGTTCGATTTGTAAAACTATTTGTCCTAGGAAGATTTAACAAGATTAATTTCTAATCTTCAAGATTTACGAAATAAATTTGTATGGTAAATCTACGAGATTTAAAGGAGATTTAAGGTTAATCTCATTAAATCTCAGATTAGCGCTAGGTGGAAATGTAGCATTATGGCCAGTTTCAAAGTCTCGTTTAAACCTTGATCTGAGTTCAATTGTACTGCTGAACTTAAGTTTAAACCAAAAATGGAGTTGAAACTTTCAATGTGAAACTGGGGGTTAATCTTAATCTAATTCCATCCACCCCCCTGTCTCCGTACCTGCCATCATCTGCGACTTTGAACAGATCGGTGGCAAGGATATCGGGGGAAGTACATTTATTGGACTTAACCCCCTAAATCTTCTTATTGGCTTTGCGTGAAGACACTTTCAAAGAAGGATAGAGGAAGAAGGAGGTGGAAGTTTATTCAAATCAAATGTTCATTTTTGGAAAGTATTAGCATGGTTTTAGAGTAATTTTTAAAGCTGAATAAGTTAAAAATATGTTAAAAAAGTAACAATACTTTTTATGAATTGACTGTTTTTAAAGTACAACAAGATTATTTATACAAACATTTTGAGAACTATTTCCACATTTCAGGGGGGGATATCAGACCCCTGTGATCCCCCATGGCTACGACCTTGCCCTTAGAATTTAGTATACAATTCAAAGAATGGGGCTATTAAGCAATCAATGTGGCAAGATAGACAAAGAATGACAGAAGAAAAACCTGCGAAAAGTCTATACATGGTTCCAATTAGATGATTAAAATCTGAAGTCCAAATTTCAAATCTTCAAGGATAAAGTCCTCAAAGCCAGGAGAATGAACAGTTATTTTATGTTTGCCTATCCAGTGATGGTATATTATGATGTACGTACAAAGAAACCCACCTGTTTTTTTTAACACAGTTTAGCTAAACTCTGAACGCATCACCCCAAAATTTGTATATATCCTCATTCTTCTGAAAAATGAAAACAAATAGAAAAACAAACAATTTTATGTAAAATTAAAAATAGCAGGATTATTTTTTGGAAATTGAGGAAGAAAAAAATATGGTGATGTTTCAATATGACCAGACAGGAAGTTAACTACGTTCAGCAAGCCAGACATCGACATGGGAAGTAAAAACAGGAACAGCGAAAACGAACAGTGACAATGCTCACCACCATTGTAGCATTTTGTATAGGTACAAGTATGGTGGGGAAATTGTTAGTTATGGAGTTAAGTGCTGCAAAAAGGTCGACCCTCGACCGTTAATTCAGGTTCACTGGAATGTTGTGTTCTATTATGTGAAAATATGTCCGCGTTGCCGCAAGGTTCTCTTTATGAATACTGAGCCCAGGATTAACAAACAGGATGTAACCACACTAGCACGGACGAATGTGTTTATACTTTTAAATATAAACAAACTCATGATCGCATGCGATGGTCGCAAACAGTGGATTGTGTTTGTGTACGCATTTCCGTTTTAACAAATTTTACTCCTGTTTTACCTGGCCGGACATCCTTTGGTTGATGTTTATATTTTTCATATGATGCACGTACATATGTAGGTACACTTGCACATACACTATTTTTTGTAAATACATATGTATTAAGTTAGGTATGTTACTTATATATTTTTTTTTATTTTTTAAGTGCTGGTGTGTGTATCACCCTTTTGCCAGTTGGTTCACAGAATAAACATTAAAATTTAGTGTTGGAATATACCGCAAGGATTATCGCTTGCACACCCATGGCGCGAATGTATCTGGGACATATTGTATACGATATGACCCCATTGTGTGTGTGTCCGGGATAATTGTCGGATTTTTTGCGGTCTTTCTCGGTTGGTTACTCGTATAGTGAGCATTATTTGATTTAAGCCCTCAATTAACTGCGAAAAATGTGGATTAGTTTCAATACTTTGTTTATTTTTCTTTTTACTGTAGATATAATGCTTTTATGTACACAGTTGTTTTTTGGTTTTTAATATTTTTATGGTTAATAAATATTTTTTATACTAAGTAGTGGGATATTGTTTTGCATTAAAAAAAAGTGTATTATAAATCTTTGTAATAAAAACAAATGCTGAGTATAAGGACTTACAAGTCAACAAATTATTTAACAACCAAATACAAAATATGTACCTACATATGTATGCTATGAAAAATGTACTGTATGTACCTAGCGCATTTATTCAGAAATCTAGGTCCCTCCTTGGTGTTCGCATGTACCGAAAATGTTTGAAAAAACTCGTTTTTTTAAAATAGAATATTGTATGATTATTTTAATAGAATTTTACTTTACGACCGTCCGTCAGCCTGTTTGTGGTGCATCTAAGTGTACCTACTTTGAGCTAGAGTCTTAACGTATGAAAGGGTTTTCTTCCAATCTTGTGCAGAGCATTTTGTGTGATTCTCAAGAGAAAAACTTCGAATTTTTGTTTTAGGCCATCTTTGTACCTATATAATATGTATTTCTTAAAAATATCTTTTAAAGATTTTGATTAAAATTTGTAACATAATGGCAACAAACCGAGTTTGAAACTGATTTTAAAAATTATTGTGTAGCCAGAGATGTTTTCAATAGAGAGTCTAGACTGTGATGTGCTTTTTGCTTTCCAGTCGAGGTTATGCTCGCCGATCACGTGTTAGATGATACGCTCAAACTGAGTGTTAGATTTATTCTTGACCAGTTAAGTTAAAACGGGCAGCGTCAGCGTCTCTTTGGATGTGGATTCGTCGTTAAAGGCAGACCTAGGCAAGAAGTCTTGAGTTTCAACTATGTGAACGAGCGCCTCACGACAATTCATCAAGGCTAAGTTCGCCAACATCAGCCTCATATGCGCGCATGCCTCCACAGGGGAGAAACATGACGACACCAAGGACGAGTACTACGAGCTCCTGGACGCAAGACATATGAGCAATGCCCTGGCTATGACATTAAAATTATCTTGGGTGATTTGAATGCCAAACTAGGAAGAGAAGACGTCTTTGGTGGGACAATCGGAAGATACAGCCTGCCGACACCACCTCCGATAACGGACTCAGGCTAATCGACATTGCTGCGGAGCAAAACTTTGCGGTAGCTGGTACGCAGTTCCCGCATCTCGATATACATAAGGGGACATAGCGAATTCCTGATCAATCAACCGTTAACCAGACTTCCCACATTGCGATCGACGCAAGGCACTCCTCCAGTATCAAGGATGGCCGAACGTTCCGAGGAGCCAACGTTGACTCGGACCACTTCCTCGTTGTAGCCAAGGTAATGCTACGGATATCTAGACCAAAGCCAATGCAGGGAAATACTGTGAGAAAGTTTGACGTCAGACGGCTACAGTCGCAAGAAATCGCCAGGTCCTTTTCCGATCGAGTCTCTCGCACCCTCTTAAATAGTCCTATGCCACCAACTGCAAGTATTGAGAACCAGTGGAAGAATTGCCAGGAAGCCATCAGAGATGCCACCTCTGACGTGCTGGGCTTTGCACCACCACCACAGCGAAACCCCTGGTTCGACGAAGAATGCCGACAAGTACATGCAGCCAAGCAACAGTCATACAAAGCGGCGCTGCATAAAAGGACCAGAGTTGTTCGCGAGCTCTACCAGCAGAAGAGGAGAGAGGAACACAAGCTTCTAAAAAGGAAAAAGAAAGAGCATGAGAAGCGTGCGATCGAGGAAATTGAGGGAGGCCATTGCAGGAATGAAGTTCGGAAGTTCGGAATTCCGCTACCATGCAGATTGTACCATTCAACTTGGACGACGTAGGCCAACAATTCCGTCCACCCGATCTTGACGAAGTGAGGATAGCCATATCTAAACTTAAGTCTAATAAAGCTGCTGGAGCTGATGGACTTGCGGCTAAGTTATTCAAAGCGGCTGGCGATGAATTGGTTAAGAGTATATGCACCAGCTCATCTGTAAAATATGGTCGGAAGAAAGCATGCCCGATGAATGGAACCTCAGCATTTGTTTCCCGATCCTCAAGAAAGGCGATCCTCTGGACTGCACCAACTACAGAGGCATCAGTCTTCTTAATAAAGTCCATATCAGTGTGGTTTTAGGCCAGGGAAGTTTACCATCGACCAAATATTCGTACTACGGCAGATCTTGGAGAAAACCCAGGAGTTTCACCTTTCACCTTTTCTTCGATTTCAAGGTCGCGTATGACAGGATATATAGAGACGAGCTATATAGAGCAATGTCTAGTTTTGGCATCCCTGCCAAACTTGACCGTTTGTGCAGAATGACGATGGAGAATGCACGCTGCTCCATCAAGGTCGGCAAAGACCTCACCGACACCTTTGATGTCAAAAAAGGTTTTAGGCAAGGCGACGCGCTGTCATGCGACTTCTTCAACATTGTTCATGAAAGAATAGTGCAAAACTCTAACGTCAACACTAGAGGCACAATCTTTCAAAAGTCCGTCCAATTACTCGCTTACGCTGACGAAATTGACATAATCGGACGAACAAAGCGTGATATCATTGGTGCTTTTGTGAGTATTGAGAAGGAAGCCAAGAAGATGGGTTTAACGGTGAATGAGAGCAAAACGAAATATATGCTGTCAACAAGAAAGGACACCCAACACCGACGTCTAGGACAGAACGTCACTATAGACAGCTATAATTTTGAGGTGGTCAGAGACTTTGTCTACCTAGGATCCGCTATCAACTCAGCGAACGATACCAGTTCTGAGATCAAACGAAGAATTACTCTTGCCAATCGCTGTTTCTTTGGGCTAAGAAGGCAATTGAAAAGCAAAGCTCTCTCTCGAGCAACTAAACTGTCCCTGTATAAGACGCTTATCATCCCGGTCCTGATGTATGGTGCAGAGGCATGGACACTGCTAACGGTGGATGAGAACGTGTTAAGCTGTTTTAAGTGAAAAATTCTCCGGGTGATATTTGATCCCGGGCTGTACAGCGACACCGACCTAGCCACAAAAGTGATAAGCCAACGACTGAGATGGCTGGGTCACCTAAAGCGAATGGACACCAATTTTCCGGCCCAGAAAGTTTGAATTCAACCCCGTGGGACAACGCAGTAGAGGTGGACAGCGTAAAAGGTGGCGCACGCAAGTGGAAGAGGACCTCAACCAACTTGGCGTGCGAAACTGGAGACAGCTAGCTAGAAACCGAGCTGGCTGGAAGAAGCTTGTTGGTTGAGGCCCTGGTCCACCCCGGACTGTAGCGCCACATTAAGTAAGTAAGCAAGTAAGTATTATTTTTTTTAATATTATATTAATTATAAAGGGTGTGTTTTTTAGACGTGTGGTTTTCAATTTGGCAGTATGTACCTACTTTTTTCGGAGTTGGTCTTTTTGACAGCTGTCACTTGATTTATGCTCATATTGGTTTGCCACTTCATAATGAAAAGACTTATCCCTGAACAACGCTTGCAAATCGTGCAAATTTACTACCAAAATAATGGTTCGGTTCGCGCATCGCGCGTTGCGTCCAATATTCGGTCGACATAATCGCCCAGCAGAGTCGGTAATTAGAGCAATCATGGATCGGTATCGCACCACGTTTACTCTAGTAGATAATGTGTATCCTCAGAGATGCCGCGCCGCCGTACAGTGTGCACTGAAGACGCTATTGCAGCTGTGGTGTAGGGTATCGAAGAAGGCCCGAGTGAGTCCATCCGCCATCACGTCAAAAATTGGTGGTAGAAAATTCGTGGTCAAAAATTGGGCCTCTCGGCTGGAGTTTATTCGAGCCAGCCGCGGCGGCCACTTGCCCGAATCATTTTTACAACATAATGGCAGATCCTTATCTTTATAATAAAGCTAAATTCTTGGACATAACATTAAATTATATGCGTTTTATTTCTTCTTGAAAAGCAGATGTCTAAAAAAAACACCCTTTGTCATAACGATCTATTCTACTGGTCTCTTTCCAAGTGGATGAAAAACAGCATTTGTCTACCCTGCCCCTAAAAAGAGCAAATCTTCTTCTCTCTCTAACTATACCATCCAATTAAACTCACGTGCCTTCTGCCCAATGTCATGTAAAGGGTGATTAATCGTCAGCTCAAGAAATATCTTCAAGAACGGAAGTTTCTTAATGACCTGCAGTACGGTTTTCGTCCATTGGTGATCTGATGGTATATCTCACCGAGCAGCGGAACAAATCTTTACGTAGTTTTAGGGAAAGTAAGATTATTGCACTTGATATTTTAAAGAGCGCTTGATAGAGTTTGGCATTAAGCTCTCTTAATGAAAATGCGTGCATTTTGTATTGATGAATCTCGTCTTCTTTGGATTAGAAATTTCCTTTCGGACCGATCAATACAAGTTGTGTTGGACCCTCTTCCGAATTTTTATACATGATATTTCATATTCGTTTCAATATTTTCTTCCTTGTTCTTTGTTTATACATGATATTTCATATTCGTTTCAATATTTACTTCCTTGTTCTTTGGAATAAAAAACCGTGTAGAAGTTAATGCTTCGAAAACTCAATGCTGCCTTCTGTCGTTAAAGTGAAATCCACAACCAATGTCACTATCCATGAGTGGCACTTGCATCGAGAAAACCAAACAGCTTTCAGTTCTGGGTATGTGCATCAAAGAACATATTTTGGGAAATGATCATATGTATATTCAACGTGCTCTAAAAATACTGCGAAATTTGTGGTTTTCTTCGAAGATGCAACAAATTTGTCTCTCCTTCTAGCTGTAATCTAAAAAGCCTTCATTTGTCCAAAGCTTGATTGCAATTCCCATATTTGGGGTAGGTGCTCCTAGCTTCTGGCTCCTAGCTCCTAGCTCCTAGCTCCTAGCTCCTAGCTCCTAGCTCCTAGCTCCTAGCTCCTAGCTCCTAGCTGCTAGCTGCTAGCTGCTAGCTGCTAGCTGCTAGCTCCTAGCTCCTAGCTCCTAGCTCCTAGCTCCTAGCTCCT
Source organism: Dasysyrphus tricinctus (assembly GCA_963921185.1). Lineage (NCBI taxonomy): Eukaryota > Metazoa > Arthropoda > Insecta > Diptera > Syrphidae > Dasysyrphus > Dasysyrphus tricinctus. The sequence goes on from OY992532.1 coordinate 91,488,640, forward strand.
AGCTCCTAGCTCCTAGCTCCTAGCTCCTAGCTCCTAGCTCCTAGCTCCTAGCTCCTAGCTCCTAGCTCCTAGCTCCTAGCTCCTATCTACTACCTCCTACCTCCTAGCTCCTACCTCCTAGCTCCTAGCTCCTAGCTCCTAGCTCCTAGCTCCTACCTCTGTGGCGATACCCACAACATTTCTTTTATCATTTATCACTAATTAATTGCATTTCCTACTTGTTCATTTATTACCTGTTTCGTTATTTACTTTTGATAATCACATTATAGAATTATTTGTTTTGTTATTTTATTATTTTCTATCTTTCTAATTTTCAGTTGGATAGTGTGGCGATAGCCACAACATTTCTTTTATCATTTATCACTAATTAATTGTATTTCCTACTCGTTCATTTATTACCTGTTTCGTTATTTACTTTTGATAATCATATCATAGAATTATTTGTTTTGTTATTTTATTATTTTCTATCTTTCTAATTTTCAGTTCTGTATAAGTATCTAATAAAACAACATCTTTATAAAATATATTTGGAGTAAGCATTACCACACCTCCTAGCTCCTACCTCCTAGCTCCTAGCTCCTAGCTCCTAGCTCCTAGCTCCTAGCTCCTAGCTCCTAGCTCCTAGCTCCTAGCTCCTAGCTCCTTGCTCCTTGCTTCTAGCTCCTAGCTCCTAGCTCCTAGCTCCTAGCTCCTAGCTCCTAGCTCCTAGCTCCTAGCTCCTAGCTCCTAGCTCCTAGCTCCTAGCTCCTATCTCCTACCTCCTACCTCCTACCTCCTACCTCCTACCTCCTACCTCCTAGCTCCTACCACCTAGCTCCTACCTCCTTGCTCCTACCTAAACCCATTTCAGTCTCTTGGATATAATTCAAAATAGAGCTGCCAAATTGCATTTTTTGGAATGTTTTTACTTATGGCTCGAGAATTTAAGTTACATCAAGAACAATTGAAAGTATAAATAATTTCCAACAAATCTCTATTTTAGGTTTTTTCTGTGACAATCCATTTCGACTCAAGCGCTAGTTGAAAATTGACGTATTTTTACTGTTTCCGAAAATCCACTCAAAAACACTAATTTACTACTTTGCGTGATAAAATTTGAATTTTTGTGTTTAACATGAACCAAAATATGTATACTTTTCTGGTGGTCATCAATGCGCTGAGTTCGAATCTGGCCTAGACATTGTTCTAGCACGTCATGTTTTAGAGATACTCAAATCTTAAAATTAAAAAAAAAAATGGGGTTTTGATGCAAATTTGGGGTTATATTATTTCTCGAAGTAATTTTTTTCGAATTTATTTTTATAGTCATTCTGAAGTATAAACATTTTACCTCAAAATAATTTTTTGAATCTCCAAATACCTTCAATCATCTTTTAAGATGAATGAAGGTATTTGGAAGATTCAAAAAAAATTTGGAAGTAAAATGTTCAAACTTTAGAATGACCAAAAGCATTAGGTCGACAAAAAAAAAACTACCTCAAGAAATAATATAACCCCAAATTTGCATCAAAAACCCATTTTGTCAAGTACATTTAAGACGGTCTCCATTTCGGAGTTGGTATGACTTTGCAGTAGCTGATTGTTTGATACAGCGTGTTTTTTAACCACTTCTGTAACCATTTCAATTTGAAGGTCACGATGTAGATCACTATTTATTATATATCTTATTTCTTATATACCAAGGGGCATTAATAATACCTCGAAGGACCTTGCTTTGGAGTTTTGGGATGGGTTCAGTATTTGTTTTCTTTGTACAGCCCCATAGTTGGACACCATATGTCCAAACGGGCTTCAGTACTTGCGTATATAATATTAGTTTGTTCTGGAGATATAAATGAGAGTTCTTTCCTAGTAACCAGTACATTCTTCTGTACTTCAGTTTAGTTCTTCTCTTTAAGAATATAGCCGAGCATACTTGTTTTTCTTCAAGTGCCTTTTCCCAACATCCATAATTCTATGCACTTGGTCTATCGTGGAATATTTATTTCTAAATCCAAACAGATGGCTCGGAATTAGTCTTCTTTCTTCAATTATTTTGCTAAGCCTTTTCAGTAGCAGTTTTTCAAAAACTTTTACCATGATTGGTATAAGCGATATTGGTCTGTTAAGATGTTACTTTTATTGGTGGCTTACCTTGTTTAGGTATAACAATGACTTCTGCAATTTTCCAATGATGTGACACATATATCTTAGTTTAATGCATGCATTTATTATAAATAGGAGCTTTTTGAAGGCTACTGAAGGTATTTCTTTCTAAACCTGATTAGTTATTAGATCGTACCCTGGTGATTTTTCGTTAGATAACTTATGTTGACACATGCTTATTACTTCTTTGAGCGTGACAAAAGGAATTTCACATTTTCACAAACTGTAAGGGATCTGTAGCTGTATTTGCTGGCAAAGGCTTAAAAACATTCGCGAGGTATACAGCGAAGAGGTCAGCCTTTTGTTTTGGGTTTTCGATTCATTTACCATCTTGCGATTTTACTTGTGGGTTTTGTGTCTGTGGTCTTTTTAGAGACTTAGCTGTTTTCCATTAGGAGTATTCGGTAGAAGCATCCGCCGTCAGACTATTCAGGAATCTACTAAGTGAATCATTTTTAAACTCACAGATTCTTTTCTTTAGTTCGTTGTTAAGACGGCTGCTGAAAAATGGACACTAAAATTCGTTTGCATCTTGTTTTAGTAGGGTTTGAAAATTAGAACTCAATGACGTGTGTTTTACACGAATAAAGGAACATTAACAATATTCTTACAGAACTTTCAAAGTATGAACTTAACTCAAACATAACAATGTCTAAAGGCAGGGTGGCACACCTTTCCTACCTTGTAATATTGAATTCGTTATTTTCTTATTTCAAATACATAAACAGTCCAAGACGCTGACAACTTCTTTAGTTAAACTTATATTTACCATATTATTAAACTCTAACATCAAATGAGCTGTCTGACCGTTCACCGATCAATCATTCTGTTAAACGTACATAGAGGAAAACTAAGCCAAACATACTTTCTCCTACATAAGAAGAAATTGGGAAAAACTTAAATTATATTCTTTGGAATGGTGAATCACGCTAAGGTTAAGTTCCACACATTTTCTATATAATTTAGCTTTATTAACTTTCCAAATTCATCCATCATCATATGACAAGTGCAAGCAGTGGCACTAAAATTTAATACATATAATTCCTACCTAAACATTCGTCCTTCGCCCCTACATCCATAACTAACATGTAAGACTGCTTGATGGACAAAATGGCGCCATTTGAATTTATGTGTTCCATTTATGTATCTGTAAAATTTGATAGCACACTATTTAACATTACTATACTAATGTTGAAATTCAAAGATTGCAATTAAAGCTTTAAATTCATCTTATATGATGGTCAAAGGTCATAAAGTTGCGTTTGCAAGGTACTACTTAATATTTATCAAAGTACACAAATTCACTTACCAAAAGTGCCACCAACATATTCCGAATACTGCAGCATAATATGATATCCTGTCGTTAAAGTCAATATATAATGGACTACAACGTGTATAAAGCTTTAAAAGTCATGACTAAGCAAATATATTGAACTTTAGAGTTTGAAGTTTGTTTTTTGTTTCTTCCTGGTCAAAGGGACGAAAAAATTGGTATCCTTTGATCAATTTGAGACATTTGCCACATATGTATAAATTTATGTATATCATCCTATAGCTTTACTGATGTATAGTCATAGCATAGGTGCTATACTGCTACTGCTCCTGATAGTGATGTACTTCAGATCAGAGCGTTCCGTTTTTGTGTATACTGTGTTGTTTCATACAGTTTAGTTTCAACAGCATGCAAGTGTTTAGGAACCGGAAACAATCTTCTCTATCCCCGAGTCCTTCTGTCGCTGGGCTCAAGAATACATAAACACATACATATGTGTGTATGGGTTTTTCTATTATACACGTTGACTTGACGTTGAATGCGAAATAATAGTGTAACACAGAAAAGGACGACGAGAAGGATTTTCCTCAGCATAAGGCGGATATGAGATTCATGTGCGTTGTGTCGTGTATTGTAAAGGGTACGCTGAAAACTCCAACTCCCACAACGACAACAACGACGATGCCAACGACGACGATGCTAGGAAAAAGGATATCGCAACAACGTGTTCCACACGTCACGTCTCTATTAAGTTTCATCAGGCTATAAAGTATCACATTATTGTGGGACAATTGCCTTCGTTCATTCGTTATAGGACTATATTCTAAGGAAGATATGGAAGGAGGCTGAAACTATAGGAACAAGCGGGACAGACTTTAGAAAAAAGATTGTGTTGCAGGGTCACAGTGCCTTCATTTTTTTTTTATCAAACCAGCAACCCCAATCCAAGAGAGGCAAATAGTTTATGACCCGGCAGCATATGATATCAATGGATATGTGTAGCTAAAGGATTTTCATCGCACAATCTTGACTATTTTTTATGAAAAAATATTTTTATTGTTGTTTCCTGCTCAGGGGCGGCTCGGCTGGTCTTTGGCTGCTTGTCGGTCCGATAAGTAACCTGACATAAACCTTCCAATACCACGGCATCTTTTAAGAGATAGCCAAAATCAAAACCCCAATGGGGTAGGAACCACCCCTAAGAAAGGACCCGAAGTATGATAGACTGAATTAACCGGAAAAAGGTGGCAGAAGTCACACAGAGGAAAATGGAAACAAGATCAACGAGGAAATAGTATCAAAACAGTAGAACAAAGGAGAACGAGATCCTGCAAAGAAAAAAGAGGACAGGTGTAGCCCCAGAAAGAGATAGAAGGGTCTCCCGATCGAAATAACTCCTTTTTCTTTGTGAACTGTCTGTCCAAAGGTGGCAAGAAGATGGCGATTGATCCTTTCACCATCAGTAAAGATTGTTAGTTAAGGTCCCAAAAATGCTTGCATCTCATCAAATCGGGAAACTTTGGTAATCAAATCAGTACCCAAGGAACGAAAATCGCTCCCGAAGGTTTAAAGGGTCACGTTTTCAAGGTCTCTCCTTTGCCAATTTGCAAAAGGATGGTGAGGCCAAACGTTCTTTCTGTAAATTTAGGTTGATCGCCACCGAGTATATCCACGAGCATATAGCTCTCACCAATTTCCATAGCATATAGATCTGACTATAGTCAAATTCAGGTCAGTTTTCAGGAAATGGCAAACTTTTATATCGAATCCTATATGTCGTATTCTGTTTTGGATTCCAAGGATCAATCCCAAGGTGGTAGGAGTATAAGTCAAAACTATTTTAGAGTCAAATGGTGTACAGTCAATTCCGCTTAACTGAAAACCTCGCTTATCTGAAACAAGAAATTTATAACGGAGCCTTTTTGAGCAATTTTCATACAAACTACTTCGCATAACTGAACTTCGGTTATATGAAAACTTCGCATAATTGAAACAAATATTTTCGTATCAAATGCTAATTTTGCACTTATTCAACTTCGCATTAGTGAAACTACCATTGAACGCTGCCACTAAATCCTAAATTGAGCACACCCCTTGGATTTGGAATGTCAAAAACTCATTTCTTGTCCGTCCCTGGAGGGTACGTAACCTTAAAAAATATTGACCAATGTTGTGGAAAATAACCCAAAATACATGTAATATATTTTTTGTTGGATGAAATTTAGTATATTTTGACGGAATTCCGCTTATTTGAAACAAGTTTCAGTCATCCGAAGTTCGGTTAATTGAAAACTCCGCTTAACTGATACAAATATTCTGCAATTATCGTGTTCCAGTTAAGCGGAGTCGACTGTACTTATCTCATTTTGACCAAATTTTTACTCCTTCTACCGCCCACCTTAGAATTGTCCCAGCGTAAGACTTGCTACTCCCAGCAATCTCAAGTGAGGACGATTAGGTTAAGTTAAAAGAGGTGATAATAGGAGAAGGGCGCATCACCTCACTTGGATCTCAATGGATCCATTATGCTCCCCAGGGTGTAGGCAAGGTGGGAAAAAGGAGGGGTAAGGAAACGGATTAGTGGAAGCTTGGGTATGAAGGGGCCTTTTTGAACCTACCTGAATTTTGAGTGAATTTAAGGATGTTTCTAATTGGCAAAAACGAGATGTCGTCGCCCAATTCGTTGAAAAAGTATTCTCCGAGGGCTGCCTTAGTGCCTTTTATTTCTGGCTAGCATTCACAAAGGAAGTGAAATAATGAGCCCTCCTCTGCCTCTTCATCCTGACACCCTCTACACAAGTCAGATGAGCCAATGCCCATTCTGCTTAGATGCGGTTCCCATTGTGTTGTGATCTGTTAGGATTCCAACCAAGAGGTACAGTTGAGGCCGGCTTAGCTTGAGTAAATATTCAGTTTTTTTCTTAGATATATCCGACCATAAGTTCAAAAACGACAGGTATCAATTGCTGACTATCTGTCGTTTGAAATTTTGAGGATACTCTGGCTAATTCTTTTTTTTTCCTTCCCTAGTGATGGCATAAGAACCGAGCAGTTGGTTTAGATCGGATCAAGAGATAACCCATTTTTGACACAATTCATCTGCCATTTTGTTTCCGTAGTTGCAGTGCAATACCCGCGGTAATAACGCCCGATCAGCTTATTTTGATACAGGAGACGCCAGTTGAAGAGGTTGAACAATTAAACTACATTGCAAGTATTGTTTCAGCAAATGGTGGTACTGATCTGGACGTTCAAAGTAGAATAAATAAAACTCACCCAGTCTTCAGTTCTCTGAGCGGCTGGACGTTGACATAAGAAAGCGTAAATGGCGTTGGATTGGTCACACACTGAGGAAACCAAACGATGAAATTGAAAAGCAGTCATTTGAATGGAATCCTCAGGGTTGGAAGACCAAGAACTACATGCAAATCAACCGTTCTAGCAGAAGCACACTCCCAGAGAAAGACGTGGCCACAGTTAAATGTCTAGCTGCAGACCGTGAAGGATGGAAACGATTTATTGGTGCCATATGCCCCAATCGGGGTTACATGACTTGATGAATGAATGAATATGTCATGATGTCCAGGGAGGGACCCATCGAAGGGTAACTGTATTTGATGCGCTGAGTAGTCTTAGCTCATTGCGACAACGGACAACCAGTTTTGACTTTGTAACGATTATTTAAATGGATTTTATTGCCGCCTGGCTATTAATAGCCAATATTAATATTGACTAATTCACATGTGGAAAGGCTCTTTGAAGCTCCACAAGCTGCGAGCACTTCCGCTTGAAAGAAACTGCAGAAATCTGGCAGCTTTATTAATCTATCTTATGGTGGGTTAACTGAAAAGATGGGAATATCTGCTAGGGCTACTGGATTAAAATCAATGTGCGGCAATCTATAGTCTGTCTGAATGTTTTGTCGGCCCTTTTTCTAATTAATGCATCGTTGAAGTCGCAAAGCACTTTTGGCCACCCGCGCGCCGTGCCATCTCTTTCATAAAAAGATCGAGTGGGACTAGTGAGAGAAATGCTTCCACGGCTGCAGTTGGTGTAGTTCTAAATGTACTGGTTGTACCGATACATACTAGTCTTTGATTTTTTGTCATGGTTTTAAGATTGGTTGCCTTAACCAATAATGGCCACCAAACCAAACATTCGCATGGCAGTATTTTCCTTGTTATGACTGTGAACATACAATGAATGGTATTAGGGCTTGGATCCCATCTTTTACCAAAGATTCTTCTGTAAGTGTCTCTTTCCTAAATGTTTTCTTTCCAGTTGAGCTTACGATATCAATAATCAGAGGAATATAGTTATTTTTCCGTAATCCAATGACATTGAAAAGATTAACAATTACAAACATTTAAGATCGTGGTACACAGATTTCAGAATGTTGCACATGCGGGTAAAAGGTTCATGCATTCCATAATTCGTACGGTGTTGAGATATATGCATTAGTTCTAGACTATGAGGGTTGTGATCTCCCCCACAGAAGTTAAGGCAAAAGATAATAAATCTGGTGCATCAATAATTTCCTTTTAAAGTTGATGAATAAATACAATATCATTATTACCTCCAAAGTTTTAATCTGAAGAAGCTTAATCCGGTGTGCGTAAGGAGGAAGATTATAAGGATCGGACCACGGTAGTCCTTTCAAGGCGAAACGTATAAAATTACGCTGCATAGCCTCTAGTCTATTCTTATGGACATCGTAAAAAGGAGTCCATACCTGTGATGCGTATTCAAGATGAGGGCGAACAAGACTGTTGTAGAGAGCGAGGGTAACATAAGGATCCTGAAATTCCTTAGACCATCGTTTAACAAACCCTAACATAGAGTTTACCTTGTTGACGATTAAGTTGATATGCTTCGTAAAATCAAGATTAAAAGTAAAATGAACCCCTAGGTCTTTAAAACTATCCACACGACGCAATGTCTGCTGCGATATTTCATAATTAAATGAACTAGGAACTCTTTTTTTAGAAAAAATCATCGCCTGACATTTAATTGGGCTGAGATTTAAACCATTTTATTACACAAATAACAAAACTGTATATATCTTCTTGCAAAAGTAAACGATCATTCACAAATTTGTCGCTTTTGAAAATTGTCATATCATCCGCAAAAATTAGAATTTCACTTTAACGTATACAGAGGGATACGCCGTTAATAGCTAAGATAAAAAGAAGTGGACCTAATTGACTACCCTGGGGAACTCCAGATTTGGCAAAGAAAGAGTTGGAGACAGAGCTCCTAAATCTAATCTGATAGGATCTATTATGGAGATATGAAGAAACCCAAGTGATGAGTTTAGGAGGAAACCCAAACATCTTCAACTTAAACGTGATGATGTCATGAGAAAGTTGATCAAAAGCCTTAGACAAATCTGTATAGATGCAGTTGAGTTCTTGACCATGTTCCAACGCAGTTGAGCACGTATGCAAGAATGCAAGTAAATTGGTTATCGTCGAGTGCTTTTGAATCCATGTTGTTGATTGCATATTATATTCTTACAGTTGAATGTCAAACTATCGCACATTACTTGCTCAAAAAGCTTTGGAATGCAAGAATTTTTAGAATTTAGTCCACATCTTTTGGACCAGTGATTGAGCTTGTTAAGGGATGTTTGTAGGAGCTCGCACAGTGTGATACAAATTTCCCTGGAGGCCATAATTACAATACTATTAGCATATGCCATGACTTTGACACTGCTGAGACTAAGATTAACCATCAGGACCTCCTTATGAAGTGCCTCTACGCTTCCTTACTTTAGGCTTGCTATGACCCATTTGAGCATTTACAAGTCTCGTCTGAAGCATGGAGTCAATCTAATTTGAAAGCCTTGGGTCGATACCCATCGAGTCTAGGGCTTGTCGAACTGCAATGTTTTCAACATTGTTGAATGCCCCTTCTATATCAAAGAATTCTCCCAATGTAAATTCCTTGAATTCTATTGATTTCTCAATTGTGCTGACCACCTCATGATGTGCTGTCTCAATAGATTTGCCTTCATTATGTATATTGGGCCTGCGAGAGCACACTATTATTTAGCTTTAAGCGTATGTGAGTTTCTATAAGACTTTCTAAGGTTTTAAGAAGAAAGAGGACAGGCTTAGTGGCTCAGCGTGGGTAAGCTTTGTCGGCTTTGGGAATAAATATGACACTAACTTCTCTCCACTTAGAGGGATTGTAGGTATAATGTTTAGACAAACCCTAAATATTTCCACTAGAATCGGAATAATTATGTCTTAAAAACTTTGGATCATATAGCATAACTGGAAGAATTCCTCATGTGATGAAGATCCGCAACAAGATGGTGGCGATGATCCAGTGTGATGTCGGTGGGATGACTTAAAGGGTGTTGTTAGCAAAACTGATCCCCAATTCCATTGCCAAGCACATTGAGAAGTTGTGCCAGGTGATCTACCTACCCTCTGCAGGACGTGAGCATGTTCATCCGCAAATTCAAGGTATTGAAGAAGTCCTGTTTCGACTGGTCGCGACTCGCGACTCTTTGATTTGCAAGAGACGGAGGTAGCAAGGGCATCGAAGGTGTTGTGTCTAAAGGTTACGAGCCAGCAGTTCAAAAATCTATTAAATTTAATAGACAATTATTTTGCACAAAAATAAATAATGTGATACATGAATATCTGATGTGCGTGAAGTTAGCACCACCATTTTAGATTTTCAAAAAAAAAAGGTTGTGCTGTAATGTGCCCAACTTGTGCTGCAATGTGCCGTATTAAAAAAAAAAATCGTACTAAGGGTTTGGTTTTTAGAGGGTAACCATTTTTTTAGCGTGAAGTTAGCACCACCAAAAGAAAATAACAAAAATTCGCATAATTGCATCTATTATGGCCAAAACTAAACTTTGCGAGGGGCTGCGGCGTGAAGTTAGCACCGCCATATCCGATTTTCAAAAAAAAAAGTTGTGCTGCTTTGTGCTCAGCTTGTGCTGCCTTGGCCGTAAATATTTTTAGAAAATTTGCAAATTTGCAAATTTTACGGATGAACATTTATCAAATTTTGCAATTTCGTAAAAAATTAAAGTTGTGCTGTTTTGCTTTTGAATATGCACCAGCACATGGGAACGCAAATTGGGCACAAAACAAAACCGCAAATGGCGGTGCTAGCTTCACGCTTCGCAAAACTGTTTTTTGGCCGTTAAAAAATAGCGCAAAAAACATCACAACTTTAACTTCTTACAAAATTACAAAATTTGAAAAATGTTCATCCGTAAAATTTGCAAATGTGCAAATTTTTTAAAAATATTTACGGCACAAGGCAGCACAAAACAGCACAACTTTTTTTTGTTTTGAAAATCGTAAATGGCGGTGCTAACTTCAGGCTAAAGCCCTTCGCAGTTTAGTTGTGGCATAAATGCAATCATGTGAGCTTTTGTTTTTTCTTTTTGGTTCTTAGTAGCATTTTTTGAGCACAAAATAATGGCGGTGCTTACTTCACGATACAGCCCTTCGCAAAGTTTAGTTTTGGCCATAATAGATGCAATTATGCGAATTTTTGTTTCTTTCTTTTTGGTTCTTAGTATCAGTTTTTGAGCACAATGCAGCCAACTTTTTTATTTAAGAAATTTTGAAATTTCGCAAAAACTTCATTCGTAAAATTTGCAAATTTGCGAATTTTTCAAACACAATTTTTTTTTCAAAAATCGCAAATGGCGGTGCTAACTTCACGCTTCGCAAAACTGTTTTTTGGCCGTAAAAGCTACAAACATGCGATTTTTTTATCTCTTTGGAATATGGCTTCACAAATTGAGCACAAAACAGCACAACTTTAATTTTTTAGTAATAACGAGATTTCGCAAAAATTTCATTCGTAAAATTTGCAAATTTCCGATTTTTTTAAAAATATTCACGGCATAAGGCAGCACAAGTTGAGCACAATACAGCACAACTCTTGTTTTTTGAAAATCGGAAATGGCGGTGCTAACTTCACGCTACAGCCTTTCACAAAGTTTAGTTTTGGCCATAATAGATGCAATTATGTGAATTTTTGTTTTTTTTTTTGGTTCTTAGTATAATTTTTTGAGAACAATGCAGCACAACTTTTTTATTTAAGAAATTTTGAAATTTCGCAAAAATTTTATTCGTAAAATTTGCAAATATGCGAATTTTTCAAAAATATTTACGGCACATGTCAGCACAAGTTGAGCACAGTTCAGTACAACGTTTTCTTCAAAAATCAAAAATGGCGGAGCTAACTTTACGCTAAAAAAATGGGTACCCTTTAAAAACCAAACCCTTAGTACGATTTTTTTTAAAATTACGGCACATAACAGCACAAGTTGGGCACATTACAGCACAACTTTTTTTTTTTGAAAATCAAAATTGGCGGTGCTAACTTCACGCACATGAATACCTGTTGCTTTCGGTCAAACTGAGACAAGATTACCAAATAAATAACCGGAAAAAAGGGGACGAAAACTGTAATGATTTTGGAGAATTTGATGCAAAAAGTTAATAACGTAATATTTCTCTACTCACCTCTTAAATTGTAGGAAACAGTTTATTAAAAAAAATGATGAATTATTTTCATATTTTCCCTGGGCGCCATTTAATAGAAAGCCTGCCCTTTACTTTGCTCATCCTTCTTTATTTCTCAGCAAATATTTTGTTTTTGTAAGAGAAAAGTATTCATGTATAGGTGGGGGTGTATCTACATATATATGAATTCTAAACCAAATTACTATTCACTATCTTTGTCATCGGAGTCACAGTTGTATAGTGAAATTTTAAAGGTTAGATAAGCACATATAATGGTATTGTGAAACGTCAAGTTGGCCAACGAAAATGGTTGAAAATTGGAAAACAAAAAATATAAAATAAACTATCATATTGCCATAGTTTGTTTCCAATATCGTATAGGAAAATACATATTTAAAGCTCCAACAAAAGAGAAAACTTTTAAATTATATGAAAGTGATAATAGCCAGCACGTGTTGTTTTTATATTTATACATCTGGACAAAAAAAAAACATTTTATGATAAAACTGAAAAAGTTGGCCTTGGCTTTTTTGGTAATTTTGATTTTACATCTATAAAATTTGAAACCTAGGGTTCTTTCTTTTCTCTGAGTCTTTTAACTAGTTCTCAATCAATTATTATTAAGGGAAAACTTACATCTCTCAAATAGAGCTTTTAAGATTAAGGTAAAAAAATGTCTGTTTTATAGTAGACATGATTTGTTTTTTGTTTCGAACTTAATTTTAAAATGAGCTCAAAATAAAACAGAAAACCACTTCAAGGAGAAATTAGGTGGCATAATCCTGCAAAAAAAAGCGCAATATTTGAAACAGTAGTGCGATTTTCTTAAGTGCTCCTGGTTAGCTAACGTTTGCAACAATTTTGTTCCTAAAAACATCATCCTTTAGTCTAGTCAAATGGTGTTCAAAAGGGACTTGAAGTGGAAAGTTCTGGTGTAATTATTTTTAGTGGCTCCCTTTATGTTTTGGGGTCGCTGAGCACGAATCTGAAGTTGTCCAACAAAATTTTTCACGGCAAATATGAAAATTCGTCAAAAAACGTCAAAAATTTCGACATTCTTTGTCTTTTTTCCTTATTGCTCAAAAATTATTTTTCTTTTGCAAAAAGCGCTTATGCAAAAATAAAGACAATAAGATTACCTACAATCTACGTTTATATCATTTTTTTTGTACGACTTATGGTTTCTGCGGAAACAGTCGTTGAAAAACAGCCAAAAATCCGTCATTTTTAAAAAATTCCATAAACGATTTTTTTTTGTATTGTTTTCTTCATTACATGAAAAGTAGGCCATGAGTTATTATGTTATTTGCATTTTCTAATTGTAGTTGTCTAAAAGTATTATATAAACAGTAAAAATGTCCATTCAAAAGTGTTTTATTTGTGACAAAGATTGGAGTATGGTGCAGTGAAGATGATCTTATGGTCGTATACTGCAGTGGTAAGGCCGATTCAAACATATGGTTCGATTGTCTGGTGGCCCGCACTTAACAAGGCATATAACATCGACAAACTCAAAAAGGTTCAAAGAACAGCTAGTTTTAGTACCACATGTCTTGCCCATCGGATGCCTTAAGCGTTTTCTGCACCTCCTACCACTTGGTCTCCACATTAAATATCTAGTATCCTGCAGTGCCTTAAGACTTAAAGAATCAAATTCTTGAGTTGCTAAACCTTATGGTCACATCAATATCACAAATTTGATTCCCACTGATATATTTTCGACTCCCACTGACTACTGTGCTCCTACAATGAGCCTCAGTAAAGATTTTAAAGTCTTATTCCCATCCAGAGGGGACTGGGATGATGACGCCGTGATGAGAGACTTAGACACAATTATCTATACTGATGGCTCAAAGATGGAGTGCGGTGTTGGTTCAGGAGTCTTCTCTGAGTCTTACAACATCCCTAAGTCATTTCAGCTACCGAATTTTGCTAATGTATTTCATGCTGAAATACTGACAATTATAGGGAGGCATGCAAGATACCAAACCAAAATAGTAATACAACCATCCTTACAGACAGTCAGGCGTCTGTGAAAGCCATTGATTCGACTACTGATGAGCTCGCAAGTCTAAATATTAACCTCAAGGTCACTCTTATCTGGTTTCCTGGTCAAAGTGGCATTGAGGGAAATGAACGGGCAGATGAACTAGCCAGGCAATGATCAGCCCTTCACATCTCACTTTCGGAAAGAGTCAACATTCCCCTTGGAGTTGTGAAGGGCAATACATTGTCAATTTTCCTTAGGGAATCCAATCTTAGATGGAGCAGTTTAACCAACTGCTAAATATCCAGAACAACCTGGCCCGCCTTTAATAAATCCCGAACAAATATCTCATGTGTAGACCCAAGCGGGACATAGCCAGGGTCGTAGCAACCTGCACTGGACACTGGTCAATTGGAAAACATGCGGCGAGGCTGGGTATTCCTTACAATAATCACAGCTGTGGAGACCAGCAAGAAAAGGAAACAGTCCTTCATTTTCTTTGTAAATGTTCAGGTCTAGCCAGAATGAGAGGCACAATCGTTTGGAATGGCTTTTTTTGAGGACCTAAACGAACTTTACGAAATGAAGATCAAAGACTCTTTTCTAAACACCACGAAATGGATCTGAGACGAAAATCGGTTGCGTTCTGCATCATGTTCCCCCCCAGATCCAAAGACCGTGAGTAATAGGAACCCGGGTTTCTGCGGGGCTTCATGATGCTCAATGGCAATGATGATCACACGGTCGGATCGATCGCGCTTCGTTGCTATTTTACAACCTACCGAGCTCGGCATAATGTTGCAAGCTCGGGCGAGATGCGATCCAATTGAGTGAGTGTCCTATGACCCAACTCCTGTCTTTTGTACTGACTCACAAGATACCTCAACCATACTTCACAGCCGTCCTATTTCAAAGCAAGGAACGCTTTTCTGGTTTCTTGGGGAAGATGATCTCCAACCCGCACTGCAGGATATCTCACATCCAACCCAGGAACGGGACACCTGAGCCCCTCAGAGAATAAACCCGCAAATCCTCACTTTAGACTGCTTTCATACACAGGTCAAACGAGATATGGTATCAAAACGGCGCAATCCAGTGCTGATTGGGCAAAGAGCGAGTGTTACGCTCTTGTCACCATTTCTACCTTCCATTTACCATCTATATAGCTTTTTTGGCAGGTTGTATGCACTTTCACTGATTTCTTACCTGCCGAAGAAGCTCCCTTTCCGTCTTTTCTCTTCTTGCTGGCTTTTTCAATCACCACTTTCACTGCACCATACTCCAATCTTTTTCACAAATAAAAAACTTTGGAATGGACATTTTGACTGTTTGGAAAACTGAAACTTAGACAGTAAATCACTGCAATATAATACTTTTAGACAACTTCAATTAGAAAATGCAAATAACATAATAACTCAAGGCCTACTTTTCATGTAATGAAGAAAACAATAAAAAAAAAAATCGTTTATGGAATTTTTTAAAAATGACGAATTTTTGGCTGTTTTTCAACGACTGTTTCCGCAGAAACCATAAGTCGTACAAAAAAAATGATATAAACGTAGATTGTAGGTAATCTTATTGTCTTTATTTTTGCATAAGCGCTTTTTGCAAAAGAAAAATAATTTTTGAGCAATAAGGAAAAAAGACAAAAAATGTCGAAATTTTCGACGTTTTTTGACGAATTTTCATATTTGCCGTGAAAAATTTTGTTGGACAACTTCAGATTCGTGTTCAGCGACCCCAAAAACATAAAGGGAGCCACTAAAAATTATTAGACCAGAACTTTCCACTTCAAACTACCATTTGACCTGACTACTTGCTGAATTCCGTCAAACACCCACTTGTATTTACACAAAGAAGAACTACAAACGCATGTAGAGTTTACTTTCAGTGTTCAGTGGATGAAATTAGGCTCCATTTTTGCTATGTTCACGATTTGGTTCAATGAGCTCGGGAAATAACGGACATCAAAGGCCATTAGGTCAATGTAAATTCATATACATACACCGATAGACAATATTTATGTTTCCTATTGCTCTTGAGGATCAAAAACCCACACTTAAACTCTGCATCTAATAAATCAATGTATATATACGTTAGGCACTCGTATTCTATACAATACATGTACGTGTGCATGCGTACATACACATTAAATCCTTAACAAAAATGCTATCCCCAAAGACAATTAAAATATTATGCAATTTAAAATTAAAACCCAATTTAATTCCATACCTTCTGTGTACGGAGATGAGCTAACTTATTCACAAAATGCAATTAGTGTGACAGTTTGCATTTTACAAAGCCACAATTATTTGTTCAGCGAACTTGTTGTTTTTGTCTATACTCACTTTCCGCTCCAGCTCTTGTATGCATTTGAACATGATAATGGTTAGCTGATGCAGAGTTTGCCCATACGGAAAAGGCACAGGAACCCAGGTGCAATGTTATGCGGTTGGATATCTGTTTAAATTTTACCAAATCAATGTGCGAATTTAACCGATTTGCGTATTGAAAATAAATGTTGTGGCTAACAGCAAAAGTGGTCAAAGAGAGGGAATATAGAGGAAGAAGAGTCAACATGCAAGGATCTAAAATAGAGTCTAAGTCCATA
The DNA here is from genome assembly GCA_963921185.1 of Dasysyrphus tricinctus. Taxonomy (NCBI): domain Eukaryota; kingdom Metazoa; phylum Arthropoda; class Insecta; order Diptera; family Syrphidae; genus Dasysyrphus; species Dasysyrphus tricinctus. The sequence goes on from OY992532.1 coordinate 91,505,163, forward strand.
TAGCTGCCAGTGTTGTATAGTGGCAAATGTATAGTAGTGGCGGTGAGGGGGTTTGTTTGCGTTTAAATAAACTTGATTATAATGACTACCTATACAGTGCTACAATATGCATATTGGCCTTTGGTGAGCTTTCACGCAAATGTTTGTTTGTTGTAAGAATAACCTGGAACCTGCATCACCTGTGGGCTAAAATTGGCTGACTTTATAGAAAAGTATGTATAGGTGTAGGTTTTATTTAATGCCTCATCTCTCATGATCATGATTTGAATATATTGTTCTTTTTACGTATAAATATTATGTTAGGTAGATTTGGTTTTATGAAAACTTTAATTCCCACCTGGGGTTGAATTACATGATATTTTTGGTAGATACAATAATTGTGTTAAAAATATGTATTATGAAAAATGTTGATTATTTACGTTGGCCTTCTTATCACCCTGTCAACGCAGTAAGGAGTTAAGATACGTAGACAGACTGCTCGCGCTGCGTTCTTTCTTCCCCAGTAAAGTATTGACCGTCCCGCTGGCCCACGCTCTGTTTGACCAGGCCTTAAAGACGCCTTTTAATCCCTTACCCGGAGGCCACACGAGCGAGTACTCGTTACCCCGAGGCCACACGTGCATGTACTTGCAAGCAAGTTGCAATACATACACATTTGTTTACTAACACAAACAAACCCAAGCAACCTGTTTATCAACTGGCAAGCAAGTTTTGAAGCCAGTAGTGAAGTAAGTTGAGAAGCAAGTTGGGAGACAAGTAAGTGTGGAAAGCAAGTAGGAGGCAAGTGGAATGCAAATTACGAATTTGACAGGCTTTGTATGTAGCCAACTTGCTTGCAAGTACTTGCTCGTGTGGCCTCAGGGATAGCGAGTTGGGTAAATACACTTATTGTCAAATCACTCGCCGCTCTTCTCGGTTCTCAACTGGCTTCGAAAAAGCCAAGCGAGTTGACTAGCGAGAAGGAAAAGTTTAATGAAACACTTCACTTCAAAATTTTGACCTAGCCCAAACTAACAATTTCACTCCTATATTCATCCATAGATGCTTTTCGTTTTCACTCATCCCACTTATAAAAGCGTTTAATAAGACTCCAAAGAGTGAAAAAGCGACTTTTTTCACTCCTATTGCAATGGAGTTAATTATACGGGCTTAAGAGAGGTTCACTTAAAAAAAAAAATGTATGTAGGAGGTCAGCGAATAGAGCCCGAGGCTCTTTGCATCAATAGTCTTGCTCGCTAACTGCTCGGCCAACATTTACACTATATTGGATTAAATCGGAATTAGTTAAATCTTAAATTTTCTCCTATATAAGACAAAAAACTAGAGCGTGCATTAATAATACAAAACTTGTTCAAGAATAATATAAAATAATTGGTATGGCTTTAATAAACCCTTATTTTGTTAAATAAATCACAACAAAAACATAAATGTTAAAAAAAGAGCCAAGTTCTCATAAGAACAAGAAACCTGTGCGTAAAAAGTCAACCAAAAAAAGAAATGAGATCTAAAATATATGCCAAGTTTTAAGTTCAGGATATTTAATATCAAATATCTGAACTAGAGTGATATCGAAACAACTCCTAATTAGGACAGAAATTTGGTATTTAATGATGACTGATTAAAATTTGGTGGGTTCACTGGTCAAGTTTTCATTCATTTTCAATTTGTGATTAAGTAAGTAATTAAGAGAAAACTTGCCAAGTAAATCCACCAAATTTTAATCAGTCATCATTAAATACCAAATTTCTGTCCTAATTAGGAGTTGTTTCGATATTACTCTAGTTCAGATATTTGATATTAAATATCCTGAACTTAAAACTTGGCATTTATTTTAGATCTCATTTCTTTTTTTGGTTGACTTTTTACGCACAGGTTTCTTGTTCTTATAAGAACTTGGCTCTTTTTTTAACATTTATGTTTTTGTTCTGATTTCACTCCTTTTTGCAAAGATTTATTTTGCCAGGTGAAAATCAAGCCCTACCGCTCTACAAAGTTTAATAATTCTACGACAACCGAAATGCTCCATATAATTAACAGCAATCCTTAGAAAGTGGGTGGATGCCACGCCCCCTAAATGGAAAATCTTAATTTTTTTGTTTTTAACTTTGTATGTTCTTTAAGTCATACCGTTCTACCAATTTTCATCGTTCTACAACAATCAAAAGTGCTCCATAAAATTTATAAGAATTTTTAAGAATGTGGGTGGATGCCACGCCCCCTGTATGGAAAATTCCAATTTTTAAATTTTTTCTTTCTAAGTACCTCAAACCCTACAAACTTACCAATTTTCATTGTTCTACAACATTCGGAAAGGCTCCATATAATTTATAGATTATTTAAGAAAGTGGGTGGATGCCACGCCCCCTGAATAGAAAATTGCAGATTTTCGATTTTTTCCTTTGTATGTACTACAAGGCCTACCGTTGTGCGAGATTTCAAGTTTCTACGATGTCAGGAAGTGCTCCATAATTTTGATGATCTGTCAGTAAGTCAGTCAGTGAGTCAGTGAGTCAGTCAGTTACGGTTTTTGCGATTTTTGAAGTCCTATATCTTGGGAACTACTAATGTTGAAGGGTTGAAATTTGGTGAGCCACCTGTGTTTGATTAGTTCAGCAAATACTGCGAATTTGAAGTTTCTGACTTTATTGGTACTAAAGTTAGAGGGGGGTTGAAAATTGAAGTCAATCTTTGGAAATTTTTAAATTGAGGACTTCAAATTTTGAACATAGCCTATCGTTGAAATGTGAAGTTAGCAGGTCAGTATGAAATTTTTTTCAAAAAAAGGACTTCAAAATTCTGACCTAGCCTATCGTTGAAATGCAAAAAAAACTGCCAATTTGGAGCCTTACTACAAGTTTCTAGAACGCTTGGTTCCTGAGATACACCATGTGACCTACTTGCTTCATATTGAAGTCAAATTTGGGAAATTTTTAAATTGAGGACTTTAAATTTTGAACATAGCCTATCGTTGAAATGCAAAAAAACTGCAAATTTGTAGCCTTATTGCAAGTTCCTAGCATGCTTTGTTCCTGAGATACACCATGTGACCTGCTAACTTCACTGTGAAGTTAGCAAGCAGGTCAGTATGAAATTTTTTTTTCAAATTGAGGACTTCAAATTTTGAACATAGCCTATCGTTGAAATGCAAAAAACTGCAAATTTGGAGCCTTACTACAAGTTCCTAGCACGCTTGGTTCCTGAGATACGCTATGTGACCTGCTAACTTCACTGTGAAGTTAGCAGGTCAGTATGAAATTTTTTTTCAAAAAAAGGACTTCAAAATTCTGACCTAGCCTATCGTTGAAATGCAAGAAAACTGCAAATTTGGAGCCTTACTACAAGTTTCTAGAACGCTTGGTTCCTGAGATACACCATGTGACCTACTTGCTTCATATTGCTGTCAAATTTGGGAAATTTTTAAATTGAGAACTTCAAATTTTGAACATAGCCTATCGTTGAAATGCAAAAAAACTGCAAATTTGGAGCCTTATTGCAAGTTCCTAGCATGCTTGGTTCCTGAGATACACCATGTGACCTGCTAACTTCACTGTGAAGTTTGCAAGCAGGTCAGTATGAAATTTTTTTTTCAAATTGAGGACTTCAAATTTTGAACATAGCCTATCGTTGAAATGCAAAAAAACTGCAAATTTGGAGCCTTACTACAAGTTCCTAGCACGCTTGGTTCCTGAGATACGCCATGTGACCTGCTAACTTCACTGTGAAGTTAGCAGGTCACTAAATTACACCGTTATTTGGCGAACTGCAAAATCGGGAATAGAAATGCAAAAAAAAAATGCAAAAAAACTGCAAATTCCTGCTAACTTCACAGACGTTATAAATTGAGTATCTTTGTGAGAAAAATATTAAGGTTAAATGTTTTGACAAAAATTAAAAAAAAAAGAATACTTATAATTCATTGAATCTGTTCATGGTATAAGAATAACAAGGTATGCTTGACAGTTCAGACAACTGATTCGTGACGTCATTGCGAGTGAATGATCTTAATTGTTTGTGATGTATGGCAAAGAAAGTAAACAATAAATTTGTATGTTTTGAAGCTATTTGCTATTAAAACTCAAAGTAAAGCAACAGATTATTTATGTTTTGAAATTATGTTTTGTTAAGCTTCAAGTAAAACATTAAATTATTTATTTTTTAAAGCTATGTGTTGGTGAACACTCGCTATGACGTCACACAAAACAAAATATGGCGACCCTTCATCTCATATACAACATACCTTGTATTTTTATACCATGGAATCTGTTGTCGTTCTGCAGTATCAAACGATGCTTCGAAACATTTTTTGCAGAAACAATTTTCTGTTGTACACTAAAAACTACCAAAACACAACAACGACGATAGCTAAATTGGTATCGTGCATTCGCTATCGACAAAACGATAGTAAATGACAGTTTTTTTACTTACGTGAAGTTAAAAACAAATCGTCAAGTCGATATCGTTTAGACGATAGAAGTTTTTTATGTTTATGTGAAGCATAGCTATCGGTGTCGATATCGAAAACGATATCGTTACCCTTACGTGATGAGGGCCCAGGAGTTTCAAATCGATACCCACCACCTTTTCATCGATTTCAAGGCCACGTATGACAGCATCTATAGAGACGAGCTATGTATATAGAGCAATATCTAGTTTTGGCACCCCTGCCAAGCTCGTCCGTTTGTGCAGGATGACAATGAAGAATGCACGCTGCTCCATCAAGGTCGGCAAAGACCTCACCGACACCTTTGATGTCAGAAAAGGTTTTAGGCAAGGCGACGCGCTGTCATGGGACTTCTTCATCATCGTTCTTGAAGGAATAGTGCAAAACTCTCACGTCAACACTGGAGGCACAATCTTTCAAAAGTCCGTCCAATCACTCGCTTACACTGACGACTTCAGGCGCGGATCCAGGATTTCGTTCAGGGGGGGGCAATTTTCGTGAGTTTCCAAAATCTTGATGAGGTCTACAGAAAATTTGAGTACTCTTCATACCGCTCTACACGCCTGGTCACACAAAGCAATGTGAGTTAATGAGTTTGAAATTTGAAGAAAGCAATTGAATCTTTCATAACTGCCACATTTCTCAAACAGCGGGTACTTTGAACTTTGTGAAATGAAGTTGTGCAGCTTGTAGCTATAGCATGGTGTCTTTTACAGCGGTTTTGAGTTCCCTCTGGATCTGCGTAACTCTACAATTATTATACTCGGAATACATAATGGTACAGTGGTATGTTCCTATTCAGACACATGACGTTCGAGTTCGAGTGAAATTTCCAGCCTCTTCTTTAGCTGGCAACCTAACCTAACCTTGTTAGTTAAAGGCCGTTTTCGAAATGCGTTTTACAGAATGTTCTCAAACTCAAACTGCAAAAACCTTCTGTTAGAATAGACAAATTCAAGTTTTACTGCATAAGCAATTTGTTCGATAATGCAGTTTGGAGTTTGCTAAAAATATTGAGAAGCTGTAGAACATGTTCATAAACATCAAATGAGTTTGCAAGAAAATTGAAGGACGTTGATAAAAAATATTTTGTGAAAATAGTTGTATTTTAGCTTAACTTAGATTATAGATCAAAACCGAGATGAACCGTATCGTTTGCTTTCATCGATACAAAACCAAACTTTCCGACATAGAAATAAAACACAATATGGGTATTCAAGCAACAGCGTAAAGTCGTCGTAAGCGATGTAAAGTTTAAAACTTAGTAATTCTGTCACAATTTGTGGAGAATTTGACAGATTTACGATGTTTAAAACTTTACTACGATTACGACGAATTTACGCTGTTGCATGAATACCTTAAATGATTATAGTGGAAAATCAAAAACAAAATAACACCACTCTTTATTAAACTTTTCCATCCGACCTTCTCGATTGTAACTAATTTTCGTTATACATTTCATTTAAAATATACTTAGCCTTCGTTAAGCTCAAAACATTGACTACAGAGTTGTCAGACTCATGCAACTCGATACAATAGTAATATTCTCGTCAAAAAATGGCAGTCATTTGACAATCGAATTGATGAAACAACTTTCCTTTCCTTAGGTATAAAAGTTCCATCCAACTTCTCTTTAGCAGTAACTTCTAAAGTCGTTTCCTGGTTTCTCCACAATCTTCTTCGTTCGATTTGTTCTCTTCGCCAGTTTAATAATATGGAACACGAAAGTTCCTAAAACATATCAACGATAGCGACAAAATCCTCACATCAAAAACGCATCTTATGGCTAAATTAGATGTGCTCCGAGCTCGAGCACATGTGCATGTGCATACTTTTAAGGTGCGTATCAATTTCAGAGTAAAAAGGCGGTGAGCAGCTCTGAAGAAGTTCTCGAGAATTAAACTCCAAAGTGGACACAGGCACGGTCATGAAATAAGCTCACCATAGGGGAAGACAGATACATATCCGAGAGTCACTCTCGAGAGTTTTCTAGTGAAAGTACTTCCTCAATGAAAACGCACATTTAAATATTTATCACAAAAAGAACTCTATCACCCATTTAGTATATGTATAAAATTTTCTGATATTTATCAATAACTTTTATACAAAAATGTAGTTTATTATTTTAACTTTAATTTAGATATCTTCATCCTGTAGATCCGAGCATTTAAAGCAAAATTAGAAATTTTTGAAGCTAATTACTCGTAAATTGACGTATTTTAAAGATTTAATTTTCTTTAAAATTAAAATCAACTTCAAGGTTGAAAATTTAGATAAGTGCCCCTGTCACCTCTCCCGTTACATTTAAGTATAAAAAACCACTAACAAATTTGTAGAGTAGGGTTAGAGGTGAAGCAATAACTTTTTAAAACATCATTTTTCAAATTGTGAAATTTTTCATTCAAAGCATATGTATTTTAAATTGAAAATGAAATCGATTAGGGATTCAACCTGCTGTATGAAATAAAGTGGCTTTTCTCACAAAATGTTATACAGTAAGGTAGCCTGACATTTATCTTTTCATTAAAGACCTTTACTTTGAAGATTGAGATCTAAAACCGAAGTTAAAAGCTTTCCACTCAGTCGATTTGAAGGCGCTATCTGTGCAAAGCGGAACTTTTCTTAACTGAACCTGATCAGCCAGCGGAAAACGAACAACCACTCATTACTGCAACGCTGCGCTGCCAAGAAAAAATTTTATAAACGTATAACGAAATAACCTTTTTTTGATTACATTTTATTAAATTTATATTTTATGCTTCGTTCGATCTTGCCCAGGGGGGGGCAATTGCACCCATTGCCCCCCCCCCCCTGTATCCGCGCCTGGACGACTTTGACATAATCGGTCGAACAAAGCGTGATGTTAGTGGTGCTTTTGTGAGTATTGAGAAGGAAGCCAAGAAGATGGGTTTAACGGTGAGTGAAAGCAAAACGAAATATATGCTGTCAACAAGAAAGGACACCCAACATCGACGTCTCGGGCAGAACGTCGCTATAGACAGCTATAATTTTGAGGTGGTCAGAGACTTTGTCTACCTAGGATCCGCTATAAACTCAGCGAACGATACCAGTGCTGAGATCAAACGAAGAATTACTCTTGCCAATCGCTGTATCTTCGGGCTAAGAATTCAATTGAGAAGCAAAGCCCTTTCTCGAGCACTAAACTGTCCCTGTATAAGACGCTTATCATCCCGGTCCTGATGTATAGTGCAGAGGCTTAAACACTGTTAACGGTGGATGAGAATGCGTTAGGCTGTTTTGAGAGGAAAATGATTTTTGGTCCCGTCTGCATAGATGGGGAATGGAGAAGAAGATACAACAAGGAACTGTATGGGCTGTACAGCGACACTGACCTAGCTACAAAAGTGAAAAGCCAACGACTGAGATGGCTGGGTCACCTAAAACGAATGGACACCAATGCTCCGGGCCGGAAAGTCTTTGAATCCAACCTCGCGGGACAGTGCAGTAGAGGTGGACAGCGTAAAAGGTGGCGCACGCAAGTAGAAGAGGACGTCAGCCAACTTGGCGTGCGAAACTGGAGACAGCTAGCTAGAAATCGAACCGGCTGGAAGAAGCTTGTTGGTTGAGGCCCTGGTCCACTCCGGACTGTAGCACCACCTTAAGTAAATAAGTGTAGGTATCCGCATAGCACCGGCATGGTATCAAGACGATATACGCATGGTATCTGCACAGTATCAACATGGTATCCGCATCGTTTCCACATCGTTTCCTTATGGTATCCGCATGTTATCCACAGGGATGTATCCGCATGGTATCCGGATGGTATCGAAATGGTATCCGCATGGTATCCGCATAATATCCGAATGGTATCCACATGGAATCCGCACGGAATCCGCATGTTTTTTCACTTTAAATGAAGCGTGATTGCTTGCCTTCTACAATGAGAGCAAATTTTACCAAAAAGTGCATTATTAGTTCCATTTCTTAACAATTTTTTTTGGCAGTGATGCGGTATGTTTTCACTTACGAACTCGAGGTATATCCATGTTTGTTCAGTATGTATTTTAGGTCTGTCAAGTCAAACTCCACAGTTCAGAAGTACTTGCTTGTACATTTTTGTTTCTATCATAAGGTCCAGGACGGCAGACAGATATAACTATATATTTTGACAAAATGTATAACTCCCACTTTTAATTGTTTTTTTTTTTTTGTAAACTTAAGTTTCATACTATGTCACTTATAGGCAAGGTCCACACCTATCGTGCGATTTTTTAATCGCAAAAGATACAACATACAGCTTTTAATTGTGAATGCACGCACAGTCGCACATACATATTATGTCAAAACAATCGCAACTATTTACAATACATATCTTGTTGACAATTAACCTTGAAACGATCACATGGTGATTAAAAAATAGCTATTTCATGCACTCACAAAAAAATACAACGTTTTGCAAATGCGTGCGCTTATTTAATTTCATTTGATCTTTTCAAATTTGCTATAGAAAAAACGACTAAAGAAAATAATAGAACTGGTTTCATGGTTTTAATCGCTGCGATTTTAGAATCGCATATGTGTGCATGCAAATTTGAAACCTAGTTTCTCATTTCTAGCGGCTAAATAATCGTGCGGTTGAAAATCACAAGTGCATGCATGACTTTTTCTAGTTTCGAATATGATTTTTAAGTCACATAGTTTTAAATTGGAAGTGCGAGCACAAACATGAAAATACGTTTGATTCATTTTAACTTTCGACAATCGCATCGCCAGAAAAATTAAATACTTTTTAGATTTTTAGTCGTTGCGATCATATGTTAAATTTTTCGCGAATTATTAGTAACGTGATCAAAATCGCTAAGGATTTTCTGTCGCACGATAGCACATATAAGTTCAAATGTGAATTAACAGCAAAAACTTCTTCTAAGTTGCGATTAACTTTTTGTTTAGGTGTGTTCCAAGCCTAAGTCCTATTTGCTGAAACGAAACCTTAATTTTAAAGTTCTACATAAGAGCTTATGTGGCAGTTTACGATGGCAAAAGTGAAGAACATAAGCGTTTAAGTTAAACATAAATATTTATGTAAGTGCCATCACAGTTTTCATAATGGAGCTTTAATTATTGTTTGACCTAACTGTTCTTATGATATTATAACATCACAACACATAGCCTTCGAATGAAAATTGCTGTTTAACTATTCTACGATGACCTTCTTTTATGTATCGAAATGCTACAATCTCATCTCTCACCCTATAACTATCATTATGCTCACGGAACTATAAAAATTGTTCATGCTTTCCTATTTCATACATAAAAATTTGAGAAGTTAAAAAAAAAAAAACTTCGCTACGTGAAAGAAATTTTCAGGAAATAACACAATTTTTCATCCTACGGGCGTGCTTAATTATGCAGGCTGTATCTGCCTTCCGAAATGTACTTCAGCCCAATTTCCAGAAATTCCGTGTTTTTTTTTGTTGTTCGTATTTATTTTCCTGAAGCTTCCAAAAAGATGGCCGACAAGAAAAACCTAGAGAAAAATAATTACAGCATTCAGATCGGCGAAAATTCCATAAAATTGGTATTTGCCTTCGGCTGCAGTATTTCATAACTTGTTATGTTTTTTTTTTTGTATAAATATTTTTTTCCTCTATCCATGATTTTCTTTTAATTCGAAGGCTATGCAAGAAAACTTTTAGATTTTTTTCTAGCTGCAGAAAAATGCAAATAAAAAGATGTACAATAGCTGGGTATACATAGGTTCCGAATGTATGATGTTTAAGCATTCCTGTCACATAATAATAATTTAAATTCGCAACTTGCTGAATAATGGAGAAACAATAAGTCAGCGATGGCTAAGAATAGTGTTTTGTGTCGTGAAATAACTTTTTCAATCTTCGAATGGGATTAGACACGATGAAAAATAAGCATAGTTTAGTGGCTGGTTTAGTCAATAAATGACGCTTAAATCACCTTTAAAACCTCTAACTTCAAAAGTTATGAAAATTGCTCCAATTTTTATAATTCCATGGTGGAAGGATATATCCAAATACATAAACTATGACAACAAATGGAAATGAGTCTCCAAGAGGTAACCATTTTATGGAGAATCCTTCTGTAGCTTCGGCTGCTGTAAGCCACACATCGGATTTGGGGGTGCGGCATCTTTCATGTACAAGCGTCAATCAAGACGCCACAATAATAACTGAATCGTTGACAAATAGAAGAAGTCTTTCAAGAAGCGCTAATGCTACATGGATCGTTCGATCCTGGTACAGCGAAGGTAGATACGAGCAGGTTGAGCGTGAAATGCTTCGCCTAAAGATCAGTACCCTGTGGGCATAAGCGAAACTAAGTGGAGAGGAAAAGCTGAATACAGACGAGAATGCTGTATTCCGAGGAAGATGAAAGAGAGGTTGGCCAAAGACTGCAAGCTGTCGGGATTATGTTGAACGAAGAAGCAATACGTAGTTTGGTCTCCTGAGCGCCCATTTCTGCGAGATTGATGCAGCAAGGTTTCGTTCAAAAAATCGTAACGTCACAGTTATTCAGTGCTACGCCCCAACAAATGAAGCAACCGATGAAGACAAAACCGCGTTCTACACTCATCTTAACTCGGATTACAGCTGTGTTCCGAGAGCTGACATCATAGTCGTTATGGGAGATCTTAATGCCCAAGTCGGTTCAGACAATTACGGACTGAAACGCGTGATGGGAAGAAATGGCTTGGGGTCAAGGAATGAAAATGGTGACTTGCTTGTCGATTTTTGTAAGGCAAATCGTCTTGTGATAGGTGGAACTGTATTTAAGCATAAGACGTGCAGCAAAATAACCTGGGTGCATCCGGATGGTTAAACCGAAAGCCAAATTGATCATATCATGATTCAGCAGCGCATGGAGGAAGTCAATGTGTGATGTCCGGAGTATAAGAAATGCCGATGTGGGAAGCGACCACCATTTGGTTCTGATGAGTCTCAAACTACGAACCACTGCCGTACAAAAACCAGCGCAGGATGCAGCAAGGAGCTCAAAATTCATTTACTAATGCCTTTAAATGACCCCAACATATGTCCAAACTATGTCACCACCCTTAACGACAGAGCCTCGTCATTAAACGGAAGCCAGCATTCAACAATTGATGTGATGTGGGGGGAAATTAAAAAGTGTTTTTATGGAGGCTGGACCCGGAACTGTATCCAAGCGAACGAGACGTAGAGACTCTTGGATATCCTAAGACACCTGGGATAAGATCGAACTTCGCAAATCGTTGAAAATCTAAATAAATGCCGAAGCAGATGTTCAAGGAAAGGCTGAATTGCGAAGCGAGTACCGCATTGCACATAAGATGGTCTATCATTGTGTGAGACGTGACAAAAGGGTTAGGTTAGATGGACTCGCAGATAATGCGGAAAACGCTGCCAGAAGAGGGGATATCCGGGAATTGTACCAAAGAGCCAAAGATGCGTTATTGGGAAAAAAAGCAACACCAATCATACTGTAATGGATGTGGATGGCACATTTTTGGTATCAATTGAGGATCAGCTACGCAGATGGAAGGACCATTTTTGTGCCCTGCTAAATGAGGATTCCATTGAGCAGAGTACTGAAGTGCCCCACTAAAAGAGATGCGCAGGACACATAGGGGTATTGACATCGAACCCCCGTCAGAATCGGAAATCCAGACATCAATAAATCTTCTCAAAAACAACAAGGCAGCTGGACTGGAAGGAATACCAGCTGAATTCCTGAAAGCCGATCCCGTAAGAGCGGCTAGTATTTTACATCCGTTGATACAAAGCATTTGGGAAAACGAAAGCTTACCCAAGGACTGGAAGGACTGTGTGATTGTTAAGCTGCCAAAGAAAGGTGACCTTAAAAATTGCAACAATTGGCGTGGTATCACCGTTTTGTGCGTTTTCCCAAAACTAATGGCAACCATCATTCTCGAGCGAATAAAGGATAGAATCGAGTCTACACTCAAGAGGCATCAAGCTGGCTTCCGCAGTGGTCGATCGTGTGTCGACCATATCAACACCCTGCGTATCATCCTCGAGCAGTCAATGGAATTTCAATCACCGCCTTACCTCATGCTCGTGGATTTTCAGAAGGCCTTTGATCGAGTTAACCGAGTGTGTATTTGGAGGTCGTAGCTTGGTAGAGGAATTCCGCCAAAAATTGTTGCCATTATTAAAGAGTCCTAAAACAACGCAAGGTGTTTTGCTTTACACAATGGGCAGCTATCCGACTCCTTCGTAAAGCAACAGGGTGTGAGACAAGGGGATGTTCTATCGCCAATTCTCTTCCTACTGGCGGGCGATGGACGACGTATTGACGGCCAGTGTTGGCACAGCTGAGCGACAGGGCATTCAATGGAGACCGTTCGAAAGGCTCAGTCATTTAGATTATGCCGATGACATATGTCTACTGGAAAATAACATCAGTGGGCTAAACGGGATGTGCTAAGCACTGCAAGTGAAGGGAGAGTCGAGTGGTCTAAGAATAAATAGCAAAAAAGAAAAAACACAGCAGCGTATTGTTCTACAGGAGACGCCAGTTGAAGAAGTGGAACAGTTTAACTACCTTGGCAGTATTGTTTCTGCAAGCGGTGGTACGGATCTGGACGTTAAAAGTAGAATATATAAAGCTCGTGCTGCCTTCGGTTCTATGTCCCCAATTTGGAAATCCAGTCAAATCTCCTTACGCTCTAAGTTGAGATTCTTCGAATCCAATGTCAAATTCGTGCTGTTATATGCTTGGGAAACCTGAAAAATCACGTCTACCATTTAGAGAAAATTGCAGGCTTTTGTGAATTGCTGTCTTCGCCACATCCTTAAGATTCGCTGGCCACAAATAATATCAAATGAGGAATTGCGGCACAGGACAAGTCAAGAGCGGCTGGAAGTCGACATAAGAAAGCGTAAACGACAATGGATTGGTCACACACTGAGGAAACCAAACGATGAAATTGCAAAGCAGTCCTTCGAATGGAATCCTCAGGGTGAACGGCGAAATAGAAGACAGAGAACAACATGGAAATCAACTGTCTAAGCGGAAGCAGAATCCCAGAGAAAGACGTGGCCACAGTTAAAGTACCATGCAGCAGACCATGAAGGATGAAGATGTTTTGTTGACGCCCTATGCCCCAGCCGGAGTTACAGGACACGATGATGATGAAAAACTATTTACCATTTATGCTTTTTTTCTAGAGAGTTAAATAGCAACAGGCATCGCATATTCTTTATTTAATATTTTTAGGGATGGGATAAAATAAACAAATATCCGTTTTCGTATACAACAATCAATTGCAATGCAATATCAATCATTTGATTTGATTAAATAAGAAGCATAACAAACAAAATATATTATTTTTCCAAATGTAAATGTTTGTTCAGGAAAAAATTCAGAATATTAATCTATTTTTTTTATATATGTAAAAGTACATACATACATTATATAACACAGGTAACTACTGGTGTACCATGTAGGTTCGAATAGTAAAATTAAAAATAATACTCGTAAATATTTTTTTTTAGGTGGGTATGGAGTATAGACACTACCAATATCTTAATTGAATACATATTTCAATATTGGTTTTATTTTTAACTTGCTCTTTGGCAATAAGTTTTGTATTCGGATCAAAATAAATTTGGTCGTTTTACTAAATATACAAAGTGTATTTGAACGAAATTTGGAGTGATATAAAACACATTTAACTAATCGTTCTCCAATTCTTAGTCTATATGGTAGGTATGTGGAATGCCGCAAAGGAAGTGTTCTCGGACTGACATCTTTGGTTTTCTTTTTGCAAACTATAAACGTATCTACATTTTTAGTCTTTCATAGTTAAGAAAACAAAATGAATACCAAGTGAAAATTGGCTCACAGCTCAAAAACTCCTTTCAAATGCAAATATACGAGATACCATATCAATTTCACTGCAGTTGAGCACACAAATAATAATTATAAAAATAACTATAATTGACAACTTGACAGAAATTCAAACACTTTATAATTTTTTTGTATAAACAAAATTTTTTTTTAAACTAGTAAAAATATCCATGCACTTAAGAACTAGGTATTTGGTGCCGGCTTATAAAATTATTTATTAGGTATTTGAAAAAGGATGCAGAAAAATCAAATCAATCAAGCAATGTGGAGTGTGGATAAATAAATGAATTCAAGCATGCAAATATGTGGCAAATCAATTATTGTAAAAAAAAAATCCATAATCCCATCAACTAGGTACTATATACACCTAAATGGGCCTAGTTTAAAACCTAAACTGATTAAAGCAAGTTTTAAACTAGTGGCTCGAAAACTACGAATTATTCGAAAATTACATCAAAGTATCATTGAAAGTATACTAACTTACTTTACTTTAGATGGCGCTTACAGTCCAGGGTGGACTACGGCCTCAACCAACAAGCCTCTCCAGCCAGCTCGGTCCCTAGCTAGCTGCCTCCAGTTACGCACTCCAAGTTGGTTGAGGTCGTTCTCCACTTGTGTGTGCCACCTAAGGTGCGGTCTTCCTCTGCTGCGTAGGCCATCAGGGGTAGATTCGAAGACTCGTGGGGCTGATGGGTCGGTGTCCAACGCTCCACGTGTCCCAGCCATCTCAGCTGCTGTATTTTCAGTTTTTTGACTAGGTCGACGTCGCGTCGTTGAAAAGCCCATAAAGCTCGTTGTTAAATCTTCTCCTCCATACTCCATCGATACATACTGCACCGAAGATGACCCGAAGAATTTTCCTTTCAAAGCACCCAAGCAGATTCTCATTCGTTTTTGACAGGGTCCATGCTTCTGCCCCATATAGCAGAACCGGGATGATGAGGTTCTTATATAAGGTCTCCTTGGTTCTTTGAGAGAGGGCTTTACTACTCAAATGCCTTCTTAGCCCAAAGAAACAGCGGTTGGCAAGAGTAATTCTTCGTTTGATCTCTGCACTGATGTCATTTTGCGATGTAATAGTGGAGGGGTTGATTTCTTAACATGTTGGGGGTTTCCGACCCGCTATAAAATCTACAATCCCAGAGCTCGGGTCTAAGATTAACCTTATGACAGTAGGCCAGATAATTAGATGCCAGTACCCCACAACAGGTATAATATGAGTGCTGCCATTAGCCCGTAAAAGGTTCATCCACCACCATCTCTTTTTCAACACCCTAGCAAGACCAAGAACTGTAAATCCTTACTGACCTGGAACTCATCCAATTTTGTTAAATAAAATTTCCAACAAATGACATTGATTTTAGTAACAAGACATCAGTTGCAGTTTAAAAAAAAAATATTTGGACTTTAAATATTATTTCAAGTTATTATTATAATTTCTCAGTTTAATTATTGCTCAAACACAAATCAATTATCCGAATTCAACAAAAAACTTATAATCAAGCCAAAAACAATTTGTTGAATAGAAAGAAACAAATAAAATATTTAGGTACTTTGCCAAGAAAAATTAAGTAATCCTTCATCAGAAATTTACCCACGTATCAAATGTTCTCAAAAAAAAAAAAACAAATAAAAACTCAGGCATAATATAAAAAACTCAACCACATGTACACATATCCATACATATCGTATCGTATATTTTTGCATACACATAGCATTTTGTCCAATGAAACGTATTTGTATATTAACATAATTTTGTATACAATAAAAATTGGGTTCAGCATAACTGATGCCACAAAATTCCCAAAAACAAAATGCCCTGGCAGCAATTTTGAAAAAATAAAAAAAAATAAAAGTAAGGGAGCAAGGAATTCCAAGTGAAACACACTATTGACTTGTCGACACAACCGGGTTCCTAATCTCGATTGCTAGGCTATGATTACAAATAGAGTCGGCTTCCACACACTGCAGCAGCAAAGCTGGGAACAGCCGGAACCGGAAAACATATGTAAATGTTTATGGATATCGAATTTGAAATGACTATATGTAGATGTTGAGCCTTTCCGCCCGCCACCACCCGCTGCCTGAATTTATCCCCAGTTTGGTACCTACGTGACTGAAACATCAAATCAAAAACATACCATATTCCTGGCCTTGATGGCTGTGGGATTGTCCGAGTCGAAACGGGAAGCATAGTCTCAAATTGATCTGAATCTGATGAAGGCATTTGCATCATGATTGTGAATGAAAGTGACTATCTTTATGATACACCCTCTGGCAGGGAAAATTGGAAGCAGTGTAGTTGTAGGTTGAAGGCATTACTATGCCATTTAGTATCCCACTTTTGAATTTGGTACTTTTTTATAGGTGATGGGGAGGGAATGCCGCTACCCACCGCCGCCGCGCCATATGACTTCTTTATTGATGGCGAGGAAAGTTGCCCACGAGAGCAGATTCCATAAGTGAATTAAGTTAAATTTTATTTATGAAATTGTTTATGACAATTACGGAGCACGAAATTAATTGCTGCACATTCGTGCAATGCCAGCAAAAGCCAGCAGGAGGTGCAACGGGGACCATAAAATGTTTAATGGCTATATGACTCTATGTGGAAGCGGCTGAAACGAATTGCTGTGCGTGGCACATGGCGCGTATATATGATGAATTTTTACTTTTTTTAACTTGGTTTTTTGCATTTTCAAAGCTCCATTTGTGCAGGAAACTATTTTTTTTTGTGTACGAGTTTATAGGTATATTTTTCGAATCGTTGACGTGCAGCTCCGCCCTCCACTCTGAAGGCGAAGGGAACAAAATTTATAAAGAGATGCTGGCCTGGATATAAATTCATGCAATTAACATTGCACTTTGGACATGGTATGCACTTTCAGTCACGAAGGGATGTTTTATTTTCAATTTTTTTTGTAGTTGCTTGAAATTCAAAAGCAGTTGCACATCATAAGGCTTTGCTAACTGTAATTGATAGTTCAATATAAACATATGTATGTGTAGGTAAGGCTCATGGCCGGAAGCAGAACAGGTGAATTACAAAACGACGGTACCTTTAAACTTTGAATCGCACTAATGGATGCGTAATTAAACTTGTACAGTAGGTACACGCTTCGGATACAATTTTTTTTCTCGTAAACATGAACTTAAGGTTGGGTTCACATCACGCTTAAATGGGATATTGAAGTCTAAAATATGCAATGCAGCATGGAAGTAATTAAAAGATAGGTTTTTGTTTATGACATAAAAACGTAACTACATTTTATTAAAATTTTGCAGCAGGTATGCAACTTTTTTCAAATACAGCATTCTACACTGTCGTTAGAAATATTGTATTTGTAAGTTTTGTTGTCTAGAAGTTAGCACCTCCCTTACCTATGAATCTAATTTTGTTCAAAATAACAAGGCACAATCAAACTTATATGTGTGAAAGTCTGCATGAAAGCTTCGCATTCCCTATTAGAAATTTCGCAATACCCACTCCACACTTCGCACTACACTCTTCGCAATGAAGATTTGCAAAATGTGGATAGAGTGCGAAGCGTGGAGTGTATAGTGTGAAGAAGGACTGTGAAATGGGTTGTAAAAAATTCAGAGTGCAAAGTGTGGAGTTCATACAGTGTGGAGTGCGCAGTATAAAAGGAAGAGTTTGAAATATAGAGTGTGAGGTGCGAAGTGTCAAAAGTGTGAAGTGTAGAGTGCATACTCGTAGTTCAAGGTGTGAAGTGCGTAGAGTAAATTATGAAGTATGGATTGCAAAATTTGGAGTGTATAGTGCGAAGTGAGGAATGTGAAGTGTGGAGTGCAAAGTGTGAATAGTGAATTGCGGATTGTGAAGTGTGGAGCCTCATACTCCGCACTTCACAATCCGCACTTCACTTTGCTGCGTGCAAAGTGCGGAGTGCGAAGTGTGGAGTTTGGAGCGTGAACTGTGAAGTGTGGAGTGCGGAGTGTGAAGTGTGGAGTGTGGAGTGGAAAGTGCAGAATGCGTGAAGTGTGGAGTATGGAGTGTGGAGTGCGAAGTATGGAATGCGAAGTGTGGAGTGCAAAGTGCGAAATGTAAAGTGAGAAGTGTGAAGTGCAAAGTGTAAAGTGTAAAGTGCAGGGTGTGAAGTTCAGTGAGTATATGTACGGTTTAAAAAGTGTGTAGTGCAGAGTACTATATTTGTTAAAACTCTAAAGGATTTGCCAATAACTGCGATTTGATGTAATGAAATGGATTATAACAAGCTGTGTGAAAAGAAATTAAATTTTCATTTGAGAGTCCCATGTATGCCATTTTCTATCGGATATCACCTTTTTCAAATGTCCGCTGCGGTTTCACACAATAGCACAGAAACAAGATGTCCAATTTTTAATGACTCTGTCACATGGATCAGGCTGGAATTGAGCGTTGATCTGGGTTATGTTGGCTTTGAAAGAACCGGTCAATGTCGGAACAGTAACATGGACCAATAACTTAAGAAAACTGCACAATATAAGATCTAAATGGGTCAAATCGCACGATAATGGTGGCCGATTTTGATAACCTCCTTAAGATATAACCGTACTCTCAAATCGTTCATACGGAATATCATATGTCGTTCAAATCCCAATCATCGAATTTGGACCAGAAGAAATTATTGTTAATCATCGATTGATAGAAATCTCCGTTGAATGAAATGACGAAATTGACAGAATTGACTGTGCTTGGTTCATCTGCCCACTCTCATGAGCAGCCGCGATGTTTTTGGTAGATCTGTCAAAAGTTTGGAGGAGCAACGTCTACAGTATGAAGTATAAGCTGCGACTGATGCGTTCCGCTCAAACGTAGAGTTCGTACTGTATGGATAACCACTACCTATCTGTTAAAGCTGCAAGCTTTTATAAATATAGAAGTCTTCGAACCAGCTTTAGGATTTTTTGGCCGCCCACCATCTGCAACCAAGAACCCCATCGGGGAACTGGTCAGAATCCCATCGACATCGTAATCCGTAGAAGGAAAACTGTTAGTAGTATCTTTATGCATACATATTAAAATGGTCTGCATTTAAGTTATGTATATAGATCATTTTATTTCCTTAATTTAATCCAAATTTTTGTGTGGCTGAAGGTTAGTATGAGAGTTTTAACAAACCTTGAACTGCACAAAAGCGTACCCCAGGGCTCAGTTCTCGAACCCTTGTTGTTTAAAAATTTATACTAACACTTTTTCAGCTGAAACTTAATGATTCCCCATTTTTAAATTTCCACGACATGCGTCGTTTTTTAACTGATTTAGAAGAATAGAATTATTAAAGGTATCAGGTGACTTTTTATCAATTTTTCTGCATACTTTGAAAAGGAAAACTCCTCTTAAAGATTACAAAATTGAATTGTGCTCGTTTAAAAGAAAAATGCTTTTCTTCAAGGTTTTTTTTCTGTGTGAAAATTAGTAAAAATAAGGGTATGCTGATAAAGATTGGTCGATGTTGAAATGGATAAAACAAGCTGTGTATGAGGTATTAACGAAGTTCTTTTTATTTGAAAGGCCCACACAATGCAATGACCCTGCAGCATAACTACGTCTGAATTTGAAATGCTATCGTTCAAATTTCCTACGTGGTCTCAAACGGTGACACGGATCCAAAAGTTTTAATTTGCAATGACTCTGCAGCATAGTATAGCACTGTCTGAATTTGAGCGATAGCCTGGGTTAAGTTGATTTTGAGGTCGTCGGGCGGTCCATTGCAGTTTATTGGTATTATCCTATGTTTCCACCAAAGGTTTATCTCTAGACAGATATCACTGAAATGATGGGTCGTAATGGGAGACCTCAATGCCCAAGTCGGTTCAAACAATAACTGGCTCGAACGCGTGATAGGAAGAAATGGCTGCCGCTGCCGTACAAAAACCAGCGCAGGATGCAGCAAGGAGCTCAAAATTCATTACTAATGCTTTAAATGACCCCAACATATGTCGGAACTATGTCACCACCCTTAACGACAGAGCCTCGTCATTAAACGGAATCCAGCATTCAACAATTGATGAGATGTGTGGTGAAATTAAAAGTGTTTTATGGTGGCTGGATCCGAAACTGTAACCAAGCGAATGAGATGTAGAGACTCTTGAATATCCCAAGACACCTGGGATAAGATCGAACTTCGCAAATCGTTGAAAATCCAAATAAATGCCGAAGCAGATGTTCAACGAAAGGCTGAATTGCGAAGCAAGTATCGCATTACACATAAGATGGTCTATCGCTGTGTGAGACGTAACAAGAGGGTGAGGCTAGATGGACCCGCAGATAATGTGGATATCGCTGCCAGAAGAGGAGATATCCGGGAATTGTACCAAATAGCCAAATATGTTATCGGGGAAAAAAGCAACACCAATCATCCTGATGGCACACTTTTGGTATCAATCGAGGATCAGCTACGCAGATGGAAGGACCAATTTTGTGCCCTGCTAAATGAGGATTCAGTTGAGCAGAGTGCTGAAGTGCCCCAACTAAACGAGATGCGCAGGTCCTATAGGGGTATTGACATCGAACCCCCGTCAGAATCGGAAATCCATACATTAATAAATCTCCTCAAAAACAACAAGGCAGCTGGACTGGACGGAATACCAGCTGAATTCTTGAAAGCCGATCCCGTAACAGTGGCTAGCATTTTACAACCGTTGATACAAAGCATTTGGGAAAATGAAAGCTATCCCAAGAACTGGAAGGATGGTGTGATTGTTAAGTTGCCAAAGAAAGGTGACCTTAAGAATTCCAACAATTGGCGTGGTGTCACCGTTTTGTCGGTGTTACCAAAACTAATGGCAACCATCATTCTCGAGCGAACAAAGGATAGAATCGAGTCTACACTCAAGAGGCATCAAACTGGCTTTCGCAGTGGTCGATCGTATGTCGACCATATCAACACCCTGCGTTTCGCCCTTGAGCAGTTGATGGAATTCCGCCAAAAACTGTTGCCATTATTAAAGAGTGCTTCAACAATGCAAGCTGTTTTATTTTACACAATGAGCGGCTATCCGACTCTTTCGTAGTTCAACAGGGTGTGAGACAAGGGGATGTTCTATCGCCAATTCTCTTCCTGCTGGCGATGGACGACGTATTGACGGCCAGTGTTGGTACAGCTGAGCGACGGGGCATTCAATGGAGACCGTTCGAAAGGCTCAGTCATTTAGATTATGCCGATGACATATGTCTACTGGCAAATAACATCATCAGTGGGCTGAACGGGATGTGCCAAACACTGCAAGTGAAGGGAGAGTCGAGAGGTCTAAGAATAAATAGCAAAAAAGAAAAAACACAGCAGCGTTTTATTCTACAGAAGACGCCAGTTGAAGAAGTGCAACAGTTATACTACCTTGGCAGTATTGTTTCTACAAACGATGGTTCGGATCTGGACGTTAAAAGTAGAATAAATAAAGCTCGTGCTGCCTTCGGTACTCTGTCCCCAATTTGGAAATCCAGTCAAATCTCCTTACGTACTAAGTTGAGATTCTTCGAATCCAATGTCAAATCCGTGCTGTTATATGCTTGTGAAACCTGGAAAGTCACGTCTACCATTTCGAAGAAATTGCAGGCTTTTGTGAATCGCTGTCTTCGCCACATCCCAAAGATTCGCTCGCCATAAATAATATCAAATGAGGAATTGTGGCGCAGGACAAGTCAAGAGCGGCTGGACGTCGACATAAGAAAGCGTAAATGGCTTTGAGTTGGGCACACATTGAGGAAACCAAACGATGAAATTGCAAAGCAGTCCTTTGAATGGAATCCTCAGGGTGCACGGCGGGTTGGAAGACCAAGAACAACATGGAAATCAACTGTCTTAGCGGGAGCAGAATCCCAGAGTAAGGCGTGGCCACAGCTAATGTACCTTGCAGCAGACCGTGAAGGATGGATACTAGGGTGGTCCTTATATTGATTTTTTTTGAAATTCCAACTTGGATAGGCATCAAATGACTCTAAATAGAGAACAAAAATTTTCCAAGTTTTTCAAGATTTTTATTTCACCCCCTGGTCTCCCTTTTTTCACTTCAAGTCACAAATAATGGAGTTAGGGTGATTCTTATAACACGCGAAAAAAATCAGAACTTATAGATTAGATTCATACGAAAAAAAATCGTATCGGAGGGGGTTCTATTTCCCCCCGTTCAGGCGGGAGGGGTTATTTTCTAATTCTAAAATTTGACCCAATATAGACAAAAATTATTAAAAAACAACGGGACCACTTACAATGGCATGCTAAAGCTTTTTGTAAAGTCATGAATCCAGTCTCTTATATGTTTCTTAAATCAAGTTTTTATTGATAATAGTTTCTGAAAAAATAATTTTCAAACGTAGAAAATTATTATTTTTGTTTTATTTTTATGTTTTGTAAATTATTTTTTTTTAAAACTATTAAAAATAAAAACTTGATTTAAAAAGCATATTAGAGACTAGATTCATGGCTTTACAAAAAGCTATAGCATGCCATTGTAAGTGGTCTCGCCTGAATCTAATCTATAAGTTCTGATTTTTTTCACGTGTTATAAGAATCAACCTAACCCCATTATTTGTGCCTTGAAGTGAAAAAAGGGAAACCAGGGGGGTGAAATAAAAATCTGAAAAAATTTGTTTATGTCAAATGAATGGTGGTTGCAAATTTAAATTTGAATTCTCGAAGAAAAGTCAATGAATGCAATCTTTCAATAATTGAAGAAATTAAAGATTTCATTCATAATAGATTGCATTCTTTTACAACTTTACTTATGGGGCTGTATAAAGCCTTTGGTATACATATGTATGAAGTATGTTTTATGCTGATAAGCCGATGATAAACTATTCAAATTTTCGAAGCCAATAGCTATTCAGCACGTTGCTAATTGCCTTTCATCAAATGTCAAATTGTTGAGGAATGTCATGAGCCCTTCTTTATAATGAATAATGATTTTTGATTCAAACTCAATTTTTGTTTTAATTATTCAAATAAAAGGTTATATATCTGTGGTGTTTGGTAGAAACATGATAACTCCATTTTAAAATTTGCGTCTTTGTGTCCACTTTACATCGACCTACAACCTAAACGGGTGAACCGATTTTCTTCAAATTTGAAACATAATTTTTCAAAGGTTATGTTCATAAGTATTTCAAATTTGAAGAAAATCTGTGGCCTCGTTTACACTCTAGCTTGATTTAAAGTGGGCGTAAAGACGCTAATTTTAAAATGGAGTTATCAGGTTTCTACCAAACACCACAGATATGTAAATTTATGTAACTACTTACATTTGTAGCTATGAAAATTAAACAATACTAGTACGTCCAGCCCTCGAAACTCGAGTGCTATGTGCTAATAACACAATCGCCTAGTTGGCAAAATTATTATTTTAATCAATCGGTCCAATTTGATCCAAATTTAAAAACAATAAAATTTGGATTGGTTAAAAAAGCTAAAGAAACATGAAATTTTCAGTTTTTACTGCTCTGGAAAAAGGTTATTTAATGTCAATTGGTTGACATTTGGATCGTAATATACTTTTTATGTGAAAATATAGTTCGACACCTATCCATCAAGACATCAACTGTCAAATTTCATTGACGATGGCAATGGATTAAAAAACCTCTGAAAAATCACAAATTTTTGATGAATTTTTACTGCTTCAAAAACAGGTAATTTTAAGGCATTTCGGTGACATTTGTATCAAAATATACTATTTCTGTCAAAATATAGTTTGCCCCCTACATTTCACCCAAAAACTGTCAAATTCCATTGAAGAATGGCTACGATGTCAATGGATTAAAAAGCCTCTAAGAAATCTGAAATTTTTGATGAATTTTTAATACTCCAGAAAAAGGTGATTTTAAGGCAATTGGGTGACATTTGTATGGAAATCCTATTAAAAAATCTGAAACGTCAAAAGTGACGTTTGCATAAAACTGGGGCAAAGCTGAACCAAGAAAAGTGACATTTGCATGCGATTTATCGATTACAAAGTCATTCCCGCAGGTAGAGGACAACCTCTTCGAGCTAATTTAAGCGAAGAGAATTATCAGTGCTTAACTTAAATGCAGAGAAAAACTGTGTTACCGATGTGAATAATACAATAAACGTTTTAGTTATAAGCGCATTGACAACCTATAGATTTTTTGCAAGCATGGATGAAATCGGTTAAAAAAAACGACACCGTGGATTACCGACGCCATCACAGAAAAAACACGGAGCTTCCATTAAAACTATAGATAACATGTATGTAATACATTCCGGTAAGACAGTTTTTCTCCGTGTTTAAGTTAAGCACCAAAAATTCTCCGTAGATTGATGAGCACCGACATCGGTTCTTTCGTCCAATTTCTTTCGGGCTTGCAAAAAAACAGAGCTATGACAATTTATAACAAACATTTAGGCCTATTCGGCGTGTTCTTTTATTCTGCTATGAATCTCCATACAAAAGTTTAAGCTGTCAAAATATCTTTTATGAATTTTGGTATTCGGCATGCTAAATCTGTTATTAAATCTGCTAAGAAATCTGTTATGAACTGCCAAACTTTCGAACTCATAACAGAATCTTTTACAAATCGCATTTTTGGTATTCAGCATGTCAAAATCTGTTATCAAATCTGCTATAAATCATAAAAGAATAAAAGACAAACTTCTTTGACTTTTATCATAAAAGATTTCAATGAGAACACAGTTGTATCAAGTAAAAATGGAAATTTCGTCAACGAAATGTTCTTAAAAGGAGACAAATGTAGGGAAACATATTAAAAAAATAGTTTTATAAACAAATAAGCAAATTAAAATAAAACTATCTTTGTAGAAGAAAGCGCAGGACACAGAAAAGCTCGCTGCATTAGATCAACAAGCTCCATCGACTAAGAGGAGTCTGTTGAATGTCCCTAACAGCCCCAGTATGTTTAGCTATTACACGGAAACGCCGCCGTTCAAATCACCTTACAGAAAGAATAGAGTGCTTGCGACTATTCGCAGAAGATCAGTATGAGAAAGTGGAAGCGCCAAGAAACGACGATCGATCAAAAACAACTTAATTAAATATATTTCTATTTTATTTATTTGAGCTACAACAAAGCACTGAATAAAACACTATAAAACTCAGAATTATTCTTGTAAGATCACTTCTGGCCTTCTGGGAGTTGTATTCCATTGACGAACATCAACAACATCATCCAACCTTATCTCCTGGCCTGTTAGTGGTTTCTCCTAATCTTGAGATTCCTACGGTGTTAAGGATAAGACTCTTTTTAGCTGCAACACAGAAAAAATAAATGAAAATACAATTTGCCCATTTTCATTTTCAACGATATTCATAACAGAACAGCTGATTATGACAACAGATTTTAGGTCTGTTCGTTAGCTGATTTCGTTTTCGAAGTTTCATAACAGAGTTTTATAAAAGTTCGAACACCTGAATAGGAATCATAAAAGATCTTTTATGCGGAAAATCTTTTATGATTCATAACAGAAAATTCATAGCAGAATAACAGATGTGGCAGAATAGGCCTAATTGACATTTGCATAAAATTTTTCGATAGCAAAATTAGCCAGGGTATTTGCATACGATTTTTGGATGTACTCCAGCATTAAGTAAAAATCGGAAGAATAATTGCATCGTTTAAAAGCAGCCTTCAGCGTCAAGAAGAACTGAAGTACTTTTCTGCAGCACTGGATGCTGCCATTGGACACTCGAATAATCTTTCCAGTCACCTGGAAAATTGGTTGGTTGGTGGGTGGACAAAATCAAAACGTCACCTATTTGATTTTGTCTAAATAAGAACACAAATGAACGATACTAATAAAACAAAACAAATTAAACCAAGGGATAAAACAAAAAAAAAGTGGAGGTGTAAAGTGTGTCATCATATACATATAATAATATCATATAGTAAAAGGGCAACCACGAATCATATAAAGTGTTGTGAATTTTAAAGTGAAAATATAAAATTAAGTGTCGTCGGTACTCGGTCTCGCTCTGGCTCTCGCTCGCACTTATTGTGCAAATTTTCTTTTATTGTATATTAGTTATGTGGTGCAATTTGTTAATAAATTTTTGCATTCTGCACTTCTGTGCAAAAATACCTTTTCAACGATATATAATTTATATGCCTTCAGCTTTTGTAGACCGCGTAAATTGTACCACAAAACTCGTGTTTGCCGTTTTATAATATGATTTTTAAACATTTTTTATATTTTCCATTTAGATTTGCTCATTTAAAGTATTTAAACTTTGTACCTACAGCTCCAGCTAACGAAAATTGATTGACACTATTCATGTCCTCAATAATTGGTTATTTTGATTAACTATATGAGTTCCATTTAAAAGCACTTTAAATCCACTCATGGCTTGTGGTATGAAACCATTCATAAATTATATGCATATATAGTTTACTTCTTATGCATGCAACCCGTTATTTTATCAAAAGCTCAACAGAGCCTTATTTATACCTACATATTGTTTTCCTATACCTACATTTATAACAATTGATAACAATTACTGAAATTTCATTTCACTCTCTCATCGATGGGCCATTTCCGGCTTTAATTCTACTGAGAGCTTCCATTAGTTATGAAAATTATCTCTGTCATGGCATTTATGGCCATTATCTGTCAATGTTTCCCCATATAAATGTATAACTAGATGTAGGTAGGTACACAACTGTAATGTCTGATGTGTGTACTTATAAGGGATGGAAGCTTCAATAAAAAAGGTTCAATAAGTCATAATAACTTCCTTTTTTGAAAATTGCTAAATGACACACGGTGGGAAAAGTCACTTATTTTGTGGAACTCATGACGTCAAAGCAATCTCACATGGAAAAGTTAATTATTTTGATGAAATTGAAAAAAAAAAATAATAATTCATCTGAACTTTCAAATCACAAATAGACGGGTCACACCAAGAATTGTGGAGCTATTTTTTTTTTTCATTTTTTCTATAACACCATCAAAAATATTAAATTCAATTCATAAATTTCCCTTTACATAACTCACATACGAGTATATATTTATAGATATCGGTGATCGGGTGATGATACTAACGTTTGGGAAATTTCATGGAAAAAATCATTATGGGAATTGTGAAAGAAAAATAATTTTGCCCCAAGAGTTATATGGAAGCACTTTCATGCACCATGGCTCCAAGCTCCAAGAACTACTCCTGCATTCCTTCATTGTGTGTTTTTCTTATCATTTTAATAGATATTGTGCGGTGTGTGCCTAGAGAGGCGTTGCACAGTGGATCGACTCCATACATTTAGACGTGAAAAATTGCCAGGTTCACCGATTTAGACAAACTTAAATGCTGCCAGATGCTACAGTGACATATTCATTTAATTCAATTTATGTATATGCTCATATGTATTAATATTTTCCAAAAAATCTTTGTATGTCAATTGTTCCGCTCGTTAATTTTAATATAAAAAAGTATGAAAGTTAACTCCTCAAAAACAACAAGGCAGCTGGACTGGACGGAATACCAGCTGAATTCCTGAAAGCCGATCCCGTAGCAGCGGCTAGTATTTTACATCCGCTGATACAAAACATTTGGGAAAACGAAAGCTATCCCAGGGACTGGAAGGATGGTGTGATTGTTAAGTTGCCAAAGAAAGGTGACTTAAAGAATTGCAACAATTGGCGTGGTATCACCGTTTTGTCCGTTTTCCCAAAACTAATGGCAACAATCATACTCGAGCGAATAAAGGATAGAATCGAGTCTACACTCAAGAGGCATCAAGCTGGCTTCCGCAGTGGTCGATCGTGTGTCCACCATATCAACACCCTGCGTATCGTCCTCGAGCAGTCGATGGAATATCAATCACCGCTTTACCTCATGTTCGTGGATTTTGAAAAGGCCTTTGATCGAGTTAACCGAGAATGTATATGGAGATCGTTGCTTGGTAGAGGAATTCCACCAAAAATTGTTGCCATTATTAAAGAGTCCTACAACAACGCGAGGTGTTTTGTTTTGCACAATGGGCAGCTATCCGACTCCTTCGTAGTGCAACAGGGTGTGAGACAAGGGGATGTTCTATCGCCAATTCTCTTCCTGCTGGCGATGGACGACGTATTGACGGCCAGTGTTGGTACAGCTGAGCGACAGGGCATTCAATGGAGACCGTTCGAAAGGCTCAGTCATTTAGACTATGCCGATGACATATGTCTACTGGCAAATAACATCAGTGGGCTGAACGGGATGTGCCAAGCACTGCAAGTGAAGGGAGAGTCGAGTGGTCTAAGAATTAACAGCAAAAAGACAAAAATAATGCTCGCAGGCCGCTCCACACAGCAGCGTATTATTTTACAGGAGACGCCAGTTGAAGTAGTGGAACAATTTAACTACCTTGGCAGTATTGTTTCTGCAAACGGTGGTACGGATCTGGACGTTAAAAGTAGAATAAATAAAGCTCGTGCTGCCTTCGGTACTCTGTCCCCAATTTGGAAATCCAGTCAAATCTCCTTACGCACTAAGTTGAGATTCTTCGAATCCAATGTCAAATCCGTGCTGTTATATGCTTGTGAAACCTGGAAAGTCACGTCTACCATTTCGAAGAAATTGCAGGCTTTTGTGAATCGCTGTCTTCGCCACATCCTAAAGATTCGCTGGCCACAAATAATATCAAATGAGGAATTGTGGCGCAGATGAAATTGCAAAGCAGTCCTTTGAATGGAATCCTCCGGGTGCACGGCGGGTTGGAAGACCAAGAACAACATGGAAATCAACTGTCTTAGCGGAAGCAGAATCCCAGAGAAAGACGTGGCCACAGCTTAAGTACCTTGCAGCAGACCGTGAAGGATGGAGACGTTTTGTTGACGCCCTATAATAACCAGATCAAAAAAAGACTTTTCACCTTCACTTTTGGAGATCATTTATTCTATACTAAATTGGTTTAAACAAGAAAAAAAATTGTTTTCAGACTTAACAGTTATCCGTTATAGATAAGAGATTGAATTTTTTGCAATTTATGTCGTTGATTTTTTTACGTCTAATTATATGTAGGCGATCCACTGTGCGTTGTTGGCGAGGTTGGGGTGGCCATAAGAGACTTTGTGCAAATGGAAATGTTTCGTTGTGATATGTGATGAAAGCGTAATGCGACATGACAGTTAATTTTCGTGGACATATTCATGCCCTATCCCTCGCTACCGAAAATTAAATAAGCTTTTGGCATTAGACTCTTAGAAACGTATAGACATACAGTCGAAAATATTTACCTATGTGTCTGTGTTAATGGAGTGCAATGCTGTTACTATACATACAAACATTGAGTTTCTAATATGCATAGGTATACATATTGAAAGATATAAGAAAAAGGATAATTTATTGTATCCTGGTTAAATGGCTCAAAATTACCATTTACACACAAGATCGATCTAATAAAGTATTTTCTTATTAAAATTGACATGGCTCGATAGAAACAAAAGCAGCTGCTTAAAATTTTCCAATAAGCATAATGACAATCAGTAGTGATAGATAGTAGTACCTTGTGGCATAATGGTTAATGCGTTGGACTGTCATGTCCTCTCATGTAAATCCGAAGGATTTCAGACCTATCAGCCTATCATCATTCCTTCTCAAAACTTTAGAACGACTGATTGATATCCATCTGCGTAGTGTCATAGAACCTAATCTTTTTTCTCTGGCACAACACGCTTACCGCAAAGGGAAATCGGTAGAAACGGCCCTGCACAATTTGGTACGTACTATTGAATATTCCCTTCATTATAGAGAATATACCCTGGTTGCTTTCTTAGACAATGAAGGTGCTTTCAACAACGTCAGCAATAGTGCAATTTTAACCGCGCTTGAGAACTTGAACGTTGATAGCTCACTTAGGGAGTTAATCAGCCTCATGTTGAGAAGTAGAATAATCAACTCAACATTAGGTGACTTCTCTGTTAGAAGATCTGTCAACAGAGGCACACCGCAAGGTGGAGTCCTATCCCCACTCTTATGGAACATCGTCATCAACGAACTATTAGTTAATTTAGAAGCGGATGGTTTCAAAGTAATTGCGTATGCTGATGACGCAGCCATTGCAATATCGGGAAAGCATCTTCAAATCATTATAGAATTAATGCAAACCGCTCTCAACAAAATTCTTAAATGGACAGACAAATGTGGACTAGGTGTAAATCCCCACAAAACTGAACTTGTCCTCTTTACAAGGAAATATAAAATTCCGAATATAGACCCTCCATCAATAAATGGTATCCTACTCAACTTTTCAGATGAAGCTAAATATCTAGGTCTGATTTTAGACAAAAAGTTGAGCTGGCAACCAAATATACAAGAAAGAGTCCGAAAAGCTGCAGTGGCGCTTTTCTCCTGTAAAAAAGCTATTGGAACCAAATGGGGCTTGTCCCCACATATCACCCACTGGCTTTACACAGCGGTCATCAGACCGATACTCACCTATGGGGTGGCAGTTTGGTGGACTGCTTTAGATAAGGTAACTTATCGAGATAAGCTAAGCAAAGTGCAGAGATCAGCTTGCATGTGCATCAGCGGAGCTCTCCGTTCGACACCTTCAACAAGTGGCAGCGAGCACAACTATTCGTCTCAGAGCCATCTCTCAATGGTCCAATAACTCTATTGGCCATACCATTATTTTGAAAAAATTCGAATCAATCCCTAAACACTCCGACTACACCATCCCTCAGCCGGTTTTTGGCCAAAATTTCCAAGTCACAATTCCAACAAGATCCACTTGGGATGATGAGGAATTTCTGAGAGATGAAGCAATTCATTTCTACACGGATGGCTCACGGATGGGGTGGGTGGTGGCGTGTACTCAGAACGACTAAACATTAGTCTCTCCTTCCGTCTCCCTGATCATTGTAGCGTGTTCCAAGCTGAAATCCTGGCGATAAAAGAAGTTCTAGCTTGGCTCAAAGAAAACGTAATATCTACATTTAATATCCGTATCTTCTCAGATAGCCAAGCTGCCCTTAAATCACTAGGCTCTGTTTCTACAAACTCCGTAACTGCCCGAAATTGTCAATCGTCTCTAATGGAGATAGCGGAACAGTTCAACATTCACCTTTTCTGGGTGCCGGGACACAGAGATATTCCAGGAAACTGCAAAGCCGATGAACTCGCCAGGCTGGGAACTATTACACCAATACTACCTAACAAGGTGAATATTGGAATACCAATTGCTACTTGTAAACTTATGCTTAAGCATGATTCCATGATGATAACAAACAGCAGATGGTAAGGTATCACTACTTGCCTGGCGACGAAACAGATCTGGCCAACACTGGATCCGAAGCGTTCGAAATGTTTGTTATCTCTAAGTAGATTGCATATTAGCTCCACAATTGGTGTCATTACTGGACACTGCCTCATAGGCAAAAACGCCAATAGACTAGGCGTTTTCCCAAATGATTTCTGCAGAAGCTGCATGGACGAAGAGGAGGAAGAAACTATCCCTCACCTTCTTTGCTCATGTCCTGCTCTTTCTCAAAGACGTAAAATACACTTAGGAAGTTTTTTCTTTGACGATCCAAGTGATTTAAATAAAATCGACATTCAGTCTCCATCGCTTCATTAAAAGCTCCAATTGGTTTAATTAGTGAGGATCACCTCGCAGTCTTTATGTGGTATCACACTGGTCCTATTCTGGCCTAAGTGTGTCAGCAGTTTTTCCTGGCAGCCACCTTAACCTAACCTAACCTGGATTGTCATGTCGAAGGTATGGGTTCAATTCCCAGCCGCTGCCACCTAAAAACAGAAATGTTTTTTTCCGAGGTACTTGCTCTCGCGAGGAGTTGACAAATCCTCCAGGAGTATACTTGTCATGAAAAAGTGCTTCTCATCTAGCCGTCCGGACTCGGTAAAAAAATGTAGGTCCCCTCCATTCCTGCCAACAACACGCACACAGGAATGGTTGAGAGTTGTAAGTCACAAGGCCCTGGTTCTTCACGAGCTATTGCGCCACCAAATTTTGTTTATAATGATACCCACTCCAATTATTAACAAGTTGTGAAAAGTAATGTGGAAAATTTATTTAAATCTACGGAAATTTTGTGTACCTTTTTTGTGCCGAACTGTCCAAAACCTGCATGCTTCTGGAAATAGGGCTGTGATGAGATAGGTACACATATGACTGACAGCTTAGGGATTTCGTAGAGTCTGTACAGACAGAGTTCGAAAATTTTATAGCAGCTTGGTTTTCTCTGAGAAAAAGTGGTTGATGGGTGATTTCACGGTTTATTTAACGCAAGGCAATATTTCGTTTATGACTAGGAAGACGGAAAGACAGACTTAAGCTAAGACTGTCTCTCTAAAAGTTCTGGAGAGTGCTCGGACGTCACATGGCTCTAGGCTCTATGAAAGGAAAATCCTTATGCACACCTCCGCGTGGTAGAGAGCGGGTAGCGTAACGTGCAGGGGAACCGAATGGATGCCGGAATAAGCAGACAACCCAGCGATGCTGCTCAGGGCACAAACTTGTCCTTGGGATGGTTAAAAGTCCCCTTAAGGCGGAAGAACTGCAGATCGATGACATGATAGTCTGGTGGCCGAGGAGCCTTTTTTGTTAAAAGGCCAACGGCAGCAGCAGGTAGCGTCTGTAATCCATATTGGGTGGCTACAAAAGGCGTCTGTTTTCCCATAGTGGGCGGCCTCGAGCAGTTATGTGTTGGACCATACAAAAGGCGGGTGTGCCTGTCAAATCTGGGCTTATGTATCTTATTAATCGTATCTCGGAAAATACCATGGTGGAAGGATATATGCAAATACATGAACTATGAATACAAATGGAAATGAGTCCCCAAGAGGTAATAGTTTTATGGAAAATCCTTCTGCAGCTTCGGTTGCAGTAAACCGCACATCGGATTTGGGGGTGCGGCATCTTTGATGTACGAGCATCAATCAAGACGCCGTAGTAATAAATGAATCGTTGACAAATAGAAGAAGTCTTTCAAGAAGCGCAAATGTTACTTTTGAACGTTCGGAGCATGGAACGTTCGATCCTTGTACAGCGATGGTAGATACGAGCAGGTTGAGCGTGAAATGCTTCGCCTAAAGATCAGTATCCTGGGCATAAGCGAAACTAAGTGGAGAGGAAGAGCTGCATACAGACCAGACACTGGACCAGCAAGGAGCCCAAAATTCATAACTAATGCTTTAAATGACCCCAACATATGTCGAAACTATGTCACCACCCTTAACGACAGAGCCTCGTCATTAAATGGAATCCAGAATTCAACAATTGATGAGATGTGGGGTGAAATTAAAAGTGTTTTTATGGAGGCTGGATCCGAAACTGTACCCAAGCGAACGAGACGTAGAGACTCTTGGATATCCCAAGACACCTGGGATAAGATCGAACTTCGCAAATCGTTGAAAATCCAAATAAATGCCGAAGCTGATGTTCAACGAAAGGCTGACTTGCGAAGAGAGTACCGCATTGCACATAAGATGGTCTACCGCTGTGTGAGACGTGACAAGAGGGTGAAGTTGGATGGACTCGCAGATAATGCGGAAAGCGCTGCCAGAAGAGGAGATATCCGGGAATTGTACCAAATAGCCAAAGATGTTATCGGGAAAAAAAGCAACACCAATCATCCTGTAATGGATGTGGATGGCACACTTTTGGTATCAATTGAGGATCAGCTTCGTAGATGGAAGGACCATTTTTGTGCCCTGCTAAATGAGGATTCAGTTGAGCAGAGTGCTGAAGTGCCCCAACTAAACGAGATGCGCAGGTCCTATAGGGGTATTGACATCGAACCCCCGTCAGAATCGGAAATTCGTACAACAATAAATCTCCTCAAAAACAACAAGGCAGCTGGACTGGACGGAATACCAGCTGAACTCCTGAAAGCCGATCCCGTAGCAGCGGCTAGTATTTTACTTCCGCTGATACAAAACATTTGGGAAAACGAAAGCTATCCCAGGGACTGGAAGGATGGGGTGATTGTTAAGTTGCCAAAGAAAGGTGACTTAAAGAATTGCAACAATTGGCGTGGTATCACCGTTTTGTCCGTTTTCCCAAAACTAATGGCAACAATCATACTCGAGCGAATAAAGGTAGAACTAGAATAGGCGGAAGCTGTCGGAAGCTTATGTCAAAACCGACCGAAAAGTAGCTTTCCGAAACGTCAATTTCACAAGTGGCCCATAATGCACTTAAGTGGTTGGAAGTGAAAAAAAAAAATAAATAATTGTTCATTCAATGTTTATTTTCTCATACTTATTCACAGCGCAGAGTGATAGCTTTTAATTATTTATTTTGCAAAACCACTAAAATGCTATGTGATATAAATTAATTAAAAGAAAATTGTTTTGACTTCACTCATTCATTCATCAAACAGAAAAAAAAAGTTGAAAACTTTGCACCAAGCGCCAAGTTCTTGTTAGTTTGCTTCCACCATTTTGATTTTGCATTCGCCCACTTACGAAAGAGCGGTCGTTGAGCGCTCTCACTTCCAACGGCAAAAGTTAACGAAAACTAAACGAAAAGTTCCACTTCGCAATTATGTGCGCGTCATATCAATTTCTTGTTTTCGCTCGGTTTCGTACGACCACTTAAGTTGGCTTCCGACTATTCTAGTTCTACCTTAAAGGATAGAATCGAGTCTACACTCAAGAGGCATCAAGCTGGCTTCCGCAGTGGTCGATCGTGTGTCGACCATATCAACACCCTGCGTATCGTCCTCGAGCAGTCGATAGAATTTCAATCACCGCTTTACCTCATGTTCGTGGATTTTGAGAAGGCCTTTGTTCGAGTTAACCGAGAATGTATATGGAGATCGTTGCTTGGTAGAGGAATTCCGCCAAAAATTGTTGCCATCACTATAGAGTCCTACAACAACGCAAGGTGTTTTGTTTTACACAATGGGCAGCTATCCGACTCCTTCGAAGTGCAACAGGGTGTGAGACAAGGGGATGTTCTATCGCCAATTCTCATTCTGCTGGCGATGGACGACGTATTGAAGGCCAGTGTTGGTACAGCTGAGCGACAGGGCATTCAATGGAGACCGTTGAAAAGGCTCAGTCATTTAGCCTATGCCGATGACATATGTCTACTGGCAAATAACATCAGTGGGCTGAACGGGATGTGCCAAACACTGAAAGTGAAGGGAGAGTCGAGTGGTCTAAGAATAAACAGCAAAAAGACAAAAATAATGCTCACAGGCCGTTCCACACAGCAGCGTATTTTTCTACAAGAGACGCCAGTTAAAGAAGTGGAACAGTTTTACTACCTTGGCAGTATTGTTTCTACAAACGGTCGGTGGTGATGCGTATCTGGACGTTAAAAGAAGAATAAATAAAGCTCGTGCTGCCTTCGGTACTCTGTCCCCAATTTGGAAATCCAGTCAAATTTCCATACGCACTAAGTTGAGATTCTTCGAATCCAATGTCAAATCCGTGCTGTTATATGCTTTTGAAACCTGGAAACTTACTCCAAATGGTTCACCGAGTAAGGAAAAGGTATTCCTAGATTCAAGTGCAGTCACAATGGACCAACTTATGGTCCAAGTGTGTCAATCTTCACGACTGACAGCCACTTCAACCTAACCTAACCTTCATTCTTTCAATAGATACGCTCGACTTTCAAAAGAGACATTAATAATTTTATCAATTTTAGGTGGAATAAATTTTGTCGGGTCAGTTCGTAGCTTTATAAAATTGAAAATATTCTTCAAGTCTTAAATTATTGCTCTAAGTTTCTTAAGATCAGAAGAGTATGGCGTATACTTTACTTAATTTTACTTTCACTTAAATAACAGAAGCTGCCCACATTAACACAATTATTAAAAATACTATTAAGAAGCATGCAAACGTTGGTGTTCTGTGTGTGCATGTATGCACGTATATATACCGTTCATATAATCAAAAGCTGAACTTATTATGCCACTACTCGTTTTATCAGCTCTTTGACATGATTTTGAGAAACAACGATAACAATGTGGCCCACATGAAATTAACACATTGCCAGGCAGGTCAATTGCATTGGCAAAAGCTTGGTCAAGTAACCCCTACGCACACGCATGACTTGCACATTGCATATTTCCTGAACTGATTATTATTGAATAATTGTATCCACAGGCACACATACATATATCCATCTAAATGATTCCCATTAAAATGCCGAAACCAGATAATTAGCAGAGCTCTCATCCTAAACACGAACACGTTACCCTGTCCT
Organism: Dasysyrphus tricinctus; assembly: GCA_963921185.1. Lineage (NCBI taxonomy): Eukaryota > Metazoa > Arthropoda > Insecta > Diptera > Syrphidae > Dasysyrphus > Dasysyrphus tricinctus. The sequence goes on from OY992532.1 coordinate 91,541,579, forward strand.
GTCATCCTCGTCGAACAAGATATCAAGCTGGCTATCTATAGTGCTCTATAGTATTGCTCTAGCTCCTGTTTCTGCTGCTGATTCTGATACTAGTGCTATATTGCTGGTCCTGGTCCTGGTATATAGGCAGTGGCAATGGCAGTGGCGGTGGCTACACATCAAGCTACCCAAAATGAATTCAAGTGGTATCTTCAATGGGATTCACAATGTCCCAGATATGGTGGTTTTGTGTCCTCGTGATGTGCGTCAGGCTCGCATAATTGAATGTGAACGAACCAACGAACCGATGAGCTCTCAGTGCGTTACGTTGTCGTTGTCGTCGTCGACATTGTCATCCTTGTCAATGTCTCTCCCCCAGACCACATTGCTGCTACTGCTGCTGTTGCTGCTGCTGCTGCTGCTGCTACTGCCCTGCCTGTGTGTGGCTCAACGATAGCAGCAGATGGGCCAATTGTTATTGCCGTCTCGACTGGAATGCAATAGATAAAGTATAAATTGTATTTCCCACCACATGCACTGCACACTCACATACTACTTGAACAATATCCTGCTACTGCAAATGTCAGCGATCACCATTGCCCCTCTACTACCATGGCTCGCCATCATCCCAAAAAGCAACATTGTCTAATTTACTTTGGATCCGATAGTGACGGACGGACAATCCATACACTGTCATTTGTGATAATGTTATCCCCTTGAAATTAACATTATAAGTTGAAGTTGTGCATCAGGACCTCTTCTTGCATGGCAACGTTCTATATGAACAAACACCAAACTAAAATTACTTTGTGGCAAGAGAATAATTGCAAAAGTGTTAAAGTGACCAAAGTCAATGGGCTAGCAAAATGCAGAGATGCGAGTACTTGAGAAATATCAACAAAAATAAATGTTAAGGAACTATCACTATCCTTCTATTTTAAGCACGTGCTAATAATATTTGTGCTTTCAGAAAACTATATGGAACGTGCAATAAAAGTTTTTGATTCCTAATAAGACCATGTTTACTTCAAAGTTGACATTGACACGCTAGGTTCGTCTCTGTGTGTACTTAGCGTATGGAACAGTTGCAATGAACGTGAAGGTGAATTTTAAAATTGCCAGAAAAAAGGATTTTAGTAGGATTTTACCCAGAGGGTATTACTGTTTTAGCATAGTTGGAGTGATAGAACTTTCTACTGACGTATGTACTTTGAGCACTTACTAATAAGTTAATGCTTCATTCAAAGCAACTCCCAATTATTGATCAATTAACTTTTTGTTAATTTAAAAATTAAAGTTTTGTGTTTTGTATTCAGATACTTTGCTTCGTTGGCTTTATGATATTTTATCCCGAATAATATGGTTCATTCATTGAGATGGTGCGAGGGTAGTCGAATCATTTGTTAAAAGGGCTTCTGGAGCTTATTCCTGTTCAGGTATTGCGCAAATATAAAGAACAAACAAGAGCGGACCAAGTACTTATTTTATTTTATTTAATTTTATTTTATTTTATTTTATTTTATTTTATTTTATTTTATTTTATTTTATTTTATTTTATTTTTTATTGTTATGTATTGTTTTAAAAATTCTAAAAGGGTCTACAAATATTTAGATACCCTGGAAACCCCCTTTTAGAATAACTTTTACTGACACTGAATTTACACATAGGGGGCTCAAGGTGACTTCTATGAAGAAACCAAGAGCAATGCGATCGTGAAACTCGTTGCTGTAGAAAGGTCACCCATGATCGACAGGCTTAATGAAGTAGGATGTCCTAATAACTGCCCTACGCTGAAATAAGACGATGGTAGATGAAATCCTTTCGCAAACGTCAAATTATAGGCAATTTTCGTAAATGTCAATTCAAAGTCAGTTTGATCGTCAAATGATTGTCATTTTTTGACGCAGATACTGCAATCATCAAATATTCAAACGTCTCACTTGCACAAAATTGGTTTGATCAAGGTCAGTCAATTTACTTGAAAGCCCAATTAACGTTTACGAATACGCTTCCAAGCTTTTCAATATTTTGTTCGTACATTCGATTTTTTACTGAACACAGCTGCATCGCAGATTATGTTTTCTATGAGACTTTAGCAAGCAACATTATTAAAAACAATGATAATGCAGTTAAATTTGTATTTGCGAATAGAAGACTTTTGCAGTTTGCGTTTAACAATATTCTGAAAATGCATTTTGACACCACAATCAACGGTGGTGTCTGTAGTTCGATCCAGCAAAGCCTAGCTACTTTTGGTAAACATCTTAGTGAGCTACTTAGAGCTGAAGTAAGTAAACATTTTAAGTCCGAGCCAGGGTTCTAAAAAAGAGATTGGTATCCGGCATCGGAATATCTTGCCTGCTATCTTAGTGTTAGGCAAAGCAGTGGCCTCCTGGATTTGGGGGTTATGTCCTTGAGTTAATTCCCCAAAACTTAAACAAGTTTATATGTTATTAAAGCAACATAAGGAGCCTCAGATATCGATTATGGCATAATTAGCTTTCCAAATAACGGATAGGTAGAGAAGTCGCATTCCCGTTGTAAATAGAATTAAATTAATAAATGAAATATGGCTAATAATTGGCTGCTTTTGAAAAGAACGTACAAAAATTAAGTCTGAAAAAACTTTTGAATCAATGTTGCTTTAGTGTGATTTTTGACTTCAGCGAGCTGAAATAGGTATTTATTACGAAAGATGTAGTGATGGCACCTCTTGTCTATACATTTCCTTTGCCATAATTTGTGTAATCAACCTTATGAAAAATAATAAGTGTATTCATGCAACCAGCGTAAAGTCGTCGTAAACGTAGTAAAGTTGTAAACTTCATAAACCCTTCGAATTTTCCATACAAAATGTGAAAGAATTACGAAGTTTAAAAGTTTACAACGCTTACGACGGCTTTACGATGTTGTATGAATACCGTACGCGATATACTAAGGTTTTTTAAAGTTTCAAACACATCTATAACTTAATATGATAGACTATACAACCTATACGACATAAAAGGAAAATTAAATTTATATTGTCAAAATACATTATACTTTTTACTATCATTTTTTATGTCATAACATCAAAAATTTGGTGTTTTTAAATGAAGATAAACCCCAAATAATTTTTTTCGCGAACTTTAAACACTCAATAAAACAAAGAAAACGTCAACTTAATGACTATAATTATCTCATAGTAAAAGATATAAGGCAACAAAACATTACCAAATTACCCATAAAAAAAAAGAATTACTAGTAGCTGTATGTTCCATGATTAACCCCTAAAGTTAAGCAGACACTTCTGCACAGTCACACATTTATGAAGTTGTGAGGGGAAAAATAGTGTAACCTCTATATTTACACCTCTTTGTTGAGCCCCAAATAATTTTTGTTTTTACAACTTGTTTCCGATAGTAATTTTTCCATCAAAACATGGCTAACATTATTTATCGTTTTTATCTTGTCGTTTTTATTTGCGATTTATGTAGGTGAAGGAACTATAGGCTAGTTTTGGTCTAGTTCACAAAAAAGATTTCAAGATTTTAATCAGACTTAACATTTCGATGATAGACACCACAAGTGGGTCCCACAATTTCATCTTTCTGTCTGAACAAATTACACTGGTCTGCAACGAAAATCACCTTTAAACCAAAATATACTTTTCTAAAGGATTTTGGCATGCTGAATCCGAATCTGAAGTCAAAATTACTCTAGCACGTCACGTTTTTTGAGATATTCCAATTCAAAAATGTCAAAAGCCCGTTTTTTTGGGTACATTTGACGTTGAATTTCTTCACCGATAAAAACTTTTCGTTTAAAAACTAATAATAGGACCTGAAAGAACTATATTTCGACTTTCTAAATCATTTTAAATCTTTTAAAAATTCAGGTTTCTCCCAAAGATATTGTAAATTCAAGGAAATCATCCAAGAACTACTTAGCTCTTATAAGAACTTAATTGCAATATGTCGCTGAAAACTCATTTTTTGGACTCCCACTTAGATTTTTTCCTGGTTAACCTTGGTGCAGTTTCAGATGAACATGGTGAAAGGTTTTATCATGACATGATGCACATATGTAGAACGAAGATATAACGAGAAATGGTCAAAAACAATGCTGGACGATTTTTGCGTCAATTTTTCGTCAGGCACCAATGGAAAATATGAAAAGAAAAAAAGCTACAAAATAATATGTTTAAAGAAAAAAAGTTATAGTAAATTGTTTATTTGGATTTTGAGTTTATTTTATTTTTAAAACTACTTTTTTAAGGTGTAGTTTGGTAGAATCGGTGTGTTTTCTTATATTATAAAATATTTTACCTGTTTTTTATACAGAGCACTCAGTGAAATATACTAATGGGAAAAAAGTGTTTGGGATTTTAAAAACCTTAGTTGTTTCATTTTTTAAAGTCTTTGATTAAAATTTATTTAATATACTTGAGTTTATGAATATCAAATATAAGGAAATTCAATTATTTCCCAAAGAAATATGTTTTTAACAGCGTAAATGATGAAAACTACGAAATTTAAAATATGGGTGAACAATGATGGTTAATTAGTTGGCCCCTTAAATTTGTTTAATTTCCTTTATAGGTGAAAATAAAATTGGGCAATGGCAATTAAATTTTCTGAGATCAATCGTGCCCGTCACAAAAGGCGCTAATAATAGTAGGTAACTATTATGTAGTTTACTTACAGCCATATTATTCAGTCAATTAATCCGGTTTTAAATTTACACCTTGGTTCAAAGTGAGTTAAGTCTCAAAAGTTCAACCCAAGCGCATAATATTCACTATTAAAACCTGATAATAAACTCTATTTATTAAACTTTGTCGCGTTTAAACCGACTCCATTTTAACTGCCCTCCAGGGAGCTGTTAAAGTAGTTTAACCCGGGTGTAAACTAGATTTTAAGTACATTCACTCATTTAAGCGAAGCAAAGTCATATTTGAAGCTTTTACGCACATATGTACATTATTAAAGATAAAATAAAAAAGCAACAAAATAAAATGGATTTTATAAACGAAATGGTGATGTCTTCGTCGGCAAAAGATGAATTTCTGGACTAGATGGGGAATCAACGTCGTCTCGTCGAGTGTACCGGATGTACAAGCGGGCTTGCGTCGATGATTATGATGATGTGGATTTCAGGAAATATTTTCGATTTGGGAAAAACGTTTTTCTCTTTTTTGTGTTATTGCTTCCATAACCATCACCTTTTATTTTGCGATTCGACATTTTCTTGTATCAATTTATTATACATACATAGTACATAAATTGAGATAAATTAATAGACAATAATTTCACTATTTTGATTTTTTTTTTCAAACGCCAACTCAATTTTTTAAATTTTGAAATATAAAATTTGAAACACAACAACAAGAAACGAAGAAACAGGAAACACGTACTGACAAATGTCAAATTATTGACATTCCGTATGTTTAAAATCGGTGTATAGTCAAGTTTAAACAATTTTAAATCCGGTTGTAATGTATTTTAAATCCACCGAGTTTAATGCGCGTTCTGAGTGAATATTATGAACAAAAGTTTAAATTGAAAAGTTTAAAAAATGCGAGTTAATAGAACAGGTTTAAAATTCACTTAAACCTTACTTACACCTGGGCCCTATTTCATAAAACTACAACACTAATAATTATTTGTGAATTCACGTGTAGTTTGTAAATTATTAGAAAATTTCTGTTTCATAAAGAAATCAAACAGACTAATAACTACAAGTATTCCAGACTTGTAGCTACAAGTAAATTTACAACTGCGGCGAATTTTTCTGTTTCATAAAAATATTTGCGCAAAAATGTATTTGTGACGGACTTGTAGCTACAATTGAAATTCTTATTAGTCTAGCAAGACTTATAAAATTAATTTTGTGTGCAGAATATGAATGTGTAGGTAACTATATTTCGAGTTTTTTTTAACAGCGAATGAAATACAAATTAAAATGGAAGTAATAGATAAATTATACAATCATGCTTCCTCAGGCAAACAGCAGCTTTTTGAAACAATGCACTAAGTAGGTAACGGTACATACTAAATACCATGCTGTTGCTAATATGCAAGGAGTTTTAAAGCCCTTCACGGTGTGTAGTGTCGTGCAATTTTCTGAGAACGCAATCTTAAATAAATTAAATTAAGATTTCAGAAGAGAGAATGCAATCTTGGCATTCTTTTCCATTCCTTTTATGGTATTCTTTGACGTTTGCATACAATTGAAGCGTTCATGTCAAGGAGAGGGTAAGTGACATGTTTTCGGTTTTTCACCACAATAGTATTTGAAAACTTAAATTTCAGTGTCTTTCTATGATCTCTAGTTTCCAACTTAGCTCTTAAAAAAATGGTTGGTATAAGGGAAGTAAATGCATCACAAGACTTTAAGATATTAGTGGAATAAGGAGTTAAGATCTCTTAACACTTACAAAATACAAGTTTACAATATTTTGTTTACATAAGGGAGTTAACGTAGTTACTCCATTTTATGAAGGAAGTAAAAAAGGTAATGATCCAATCAAAAAACTTTTAGCTCTTGCATCTCAAAACTATACCTACAATGTCACCTACACTCATCTTCATCTGAACGCTTGAATAGCATTTTTCGAATAATAGCTGTGTTTTTTTCCTTGCCCGAATGGGCTTGGACGAAAAAAACGATGTCGGGGCTAAGCAATTAACATTTTAAAAGCAACAACAACTAAGCCCCTTCGGGCTTAGCTAAGCGCAGAGAATTTTCGGGGCTTAACTTAAGCCCAGAGAAAAACTGTGTTACCGGCATGAATTTCATACATGTTATCGATAGTTTGTATGGAAACTCCATTTTTTTCTGCAATGGCGTCGTTTAGCCCCGATGTCGTTTTTTTCATCCGATTCCCCCGGGCTTACAAAAAAAACACACCTAATGTTAGCTGGCATGGGTAGAAAATGCTACGGAAGAGCCCAGATAAATTAACATTTTTGTTGTAGGTTTAGGTAAGTAATGTAGGTCGAATTTTGGTGGATGCATTGATGAAACCCGAACACATACATATTACGAAAATACATTTTTTATTTAAAGGTCTGTCTCTATCGGTCCTCCTTTTCCATTATACATATTAAATTAAACTCTGACTGTTTGCCTCAAGTACAAAAAAAAAAAAACTATTAATGTGCATTTATTCTTGTTTTTTACAATTAATAATACAAACAAAAATATTGCACAAAATATTGCACGTTTATTCTTTTTCTTCCCTTAAATAATATTGTTCATATATTAAACTCTCAATATTTTTTCAAAGAAAGCTTACCTTGTCTTTTTCCTGTATGGAAAGATGTTTACCTTGAAGATTCGAGCATTAGCAATCAAGCTAAAGGCTTTTAAGTGGAGCCCCATCGATTTCTTTTCCATAGAAATAAAATATAATATTGAACTCTCGCTGCTGCTCCAACAAAATCAAATATTTATTTATTTTCGTATCATAGTTACGGACTTGTAGTTTTGTAGAAGCGTAATCAATTCTCAATAGTTTGAATTTGCCCAACTACAAGTGTAGAAAAATCTTTATGAAACACAAATTTACAACTCCATACTTTCCTATGCTTGTAGCTACAAATCTACAACTACAAGACTAACAGCCCTATTATTGACACGATTCAAAACTAGTTTTAATGTAAAACTAGTTCTATAGGGATTTCGAGTGGTAGGTTTTGAACATATTGGTATTATTCAAACAAAAATTGACATCTAAAACTCTGATTTTGAGTTTTAGATGTCAATTTTTGTTTGAATAATACCAATATGTTTAAAACCTACCACTCGAAATCCCTATAGAACTAGTTTTACACTAAAACTAGTTTTGAATCGTGTCAATAATAGGGCTGTAATAGTTTTATGAAATAGGCCCCTGGACTGAATAATATAGCTATTAATGTAAGTGAGATTAAACTTTTTAAACTTACGTTCGGAGTATATAAGAACTAAAATCATTACCAATCGCCTATAAATGTCCTCCTTCTTTTTTAATGTAGTTCGCCACGTGATTAGAAAAGTAGAAAATAATATTAGAAAGACTGCTCGGAATAAAAGTTTAGCCCAGAAAGGAAGTCTAACCTTGTTCGATGAACCACGAGGCTAGTTGGAATTATATTTTCGAATATTCGAGAATCCGAAAAGAAACGAGGTTCGAAATCGAACAAATGACGCTGAATTTAGGCTGAGTTTCATTCGCTATATGTTCCGACTTCCCACAGTTAAGGCTTCAACACAATGAATATAAATTTATCGGTGGCTCGCTCGTGTATTGTCATATTGTTATTTGCATACAAAATGTTTTATAATAATAAGAAAAGGCCCTACATCTTGAACCTATTAAGGCCTAAAGTTTAGCAGTAGGTATAGTACGTATCTTTTGATTTGTGTTTATAGAAATAGTGTTAGTGAGATCTGTACTACACTTATTTGTTCTGGTATATTTGTATATGATAAATTGGAACATTCGGAATCTTGTACCTGTTCGTTAAGGCGTTAGAGACACCCTCACACTAACGAGTTTCTTACAGTTATTAGACTCGATAAATCCACCAACAGCAACATTCTTGTTTTTTAGTTTTAAGCTGCTTTTACACTATCATTGAAAAAACGAATTTCATGCCTCGTAACAATGCAAAGCCAAATTCGGTTGGTTTTTGTTAACTTTTCGTGCTAAAGTTTGTTTGAAAACAAAAAAAATTAACCATCCATTTCGAAACGAAATTTAGTTTTGAACAGATAGCATTTTTTAACAAAAAAAATTTTAATATAGCATTCGCAAATTAAATTAACCAAATCGCAAATAGGTTTAACCTAAACGCAAATAAGTTCCACCCAAGCGCAAATAGATTTAACCCAAACGCAAATAGATTTAAAAAACTATTAACAAATCATTTTAACCAAAACGCAAATTGAATTAACCCGGGCTCAACTAGTTATTCCAGCAGTGTGCTGAAAAAATGGAAGGCTTATAACAGTAGGAAAAGTTCACCATAAGATTTTGACAAAAGCCAAATTGGTAATTCAACTAGTTTTGCGCATTTTTCCAAGAACTTACCGAAAAAATAAAAGGCCAATCTCTTAGTAATGGCTTTTAACAATTATGGATAGTACCAAAATCCATTAAACCCAAAAAGTACAGCTGGAACAATAAATCAGGCTAAGGTTAATTCAATTTGCGTTTTGGTTAAAATAATTTGTTAATAGTTTAACTCTTGAAAATGTATTTGCGCTTGGGTGAAACTTATTTGCGTTTAGGTTAAACCTATTTGCGATTTGGTTAATTTAATGTGCGAATGCTATAACATAAAATTTCATATTTTTATTAACACACTATTGCAGACAATTTTTAATTTCGTACCAAATAAAAATTTTAATAACACAAAATAAAAATGCTTTTAAATTTTGAAAAGAACGCATTTTTGACAGTCAAATTTTTATTCCTAACGGTATTTTTTTGACAATTTTTTTAATGGATATAAATTCGTTTTATTATTCACGATTTTCATTGATTATGTAATCATTATTGCATCATTTGATATTGAAATGTTTAATTCTTAAAAGGCAATTTTTGACAGAAAATTTTTGTAAATTTGGAAGCTAAAATCAGTTACTTTTACAAAATGTTTTTTTTTTTTAGTACAATAATACGCCTACAAATCTCCAATTAGTAAAAATATAAAGCTTATAAACAAAGTATCTGATGAAAGTGAAAAAATCGGTGTTATACATATTCCGAGGAGTTCCCGTTTCTAACACTTTTCTAACAAAATATTTGATTTTTTGTCATAATAAGAGCGATTTTCACAATTTTGGTAAACGATCTTGATATACATATGTATGCTGGCATTTTTTTTGCTTTCTACTTAAGATATTTGATATTAAACTTCATGAACTTAAAACTTGGCATATATTTTAGATCTCATTACTTTTTTTGGCTGATTTTTTACGCACAGATATCTTGTACATATAAAACTTGGCTCTTTTTTTAACATTTATGTTTTTATGTTTTTTCGTTCTACATTTATAAAATTTATTCTTGGCAGCCAAAAGAGGACTACCGATTTCCATTCTCCTGATTTTTCATTTTACGAAATTATGATTTCACTCCTTTTTGCAAAGATTTATTTTGCCACGTGAAAATCAAGCCCTACCGCTCTACAAAGTTTCATAATTCTACGACAACCGAAAGTGCTTCATATAAATAATAGCAATTCTAATAAAGAGGGTGGATGGCACGCCCCCTGAATGGAAAATTTCAAATTTACGATTTTTTTCTTTCAAAGTACTTAATTAAAGCCCTACTGATCTAGTAATTTTCATCGTTCTACAACAATCGAAAGTGCTCCATGTAATTTATTAGAATTTTTGAAAATGTGGGTGGGATGCCACGCCCCTGAATGGAAAATTCCAATTTTTCAATTTTTTCTTTCTAAATACATCAAGTACTACTGACCTACCTTATATATAAGAATTTTCAAGAATGTGGGTGGATGCCACGCCCCTGAATGGAGAATTCCAATTTTTCAATTTTTTTCTTTCTAAATACGTCAAACCCTACTGATCTACCTAATTTATAAGAATTTTTAAGAATGTGGGTGGATTCCACGCCCCCTGAATGGAGAATTGAAATTTTTCAATTTTTTTTTCTTTTTAAGTACTTTAATCCCTACCGACCTACCAATTTTCATCATTCTACAACAATCGGAAGTGCTCCATATAATTTATTAGAATCTTTAAGGATGTGGGTGGATGCCACGCCCCCTGAATGGAAAATTCCCATTTTTCAATTTTTTTATTTCGAAATACTTGAAGCCCTATCGACCTTCCAATTTTCATCGTTATAAAACAATCGGAAGTGCTCCATATAATTTATAAGAATATTCAAGAAAGTGGGTGGATGCCACGTCCCCTGAACAGATCTTTTCGATCTTTTCCTTTGTATGCACCACAAGGCCTGCCGTTGTTATGCGAAATTTCAAGTTTCTACGATGTCGGGAAGTGCTCCATAATTTTGATGATCTGTCAGTGAGTCAGTGAGTTACGGTTTTTACGATTTTTGAAGTCCTGTATCTCGGAAATTACTAATGCTAGAGAGTTGAAATTCGGTGAGCCACCTGTGTTTGATCAGTTCAGCAAATACTGCGAATTTGAAGTTTCTGACTCTATTGGTACTGAAGTTAGAGGGGGGTTAAAAATCGCCTGAGTTTGTTCCTGTAAAAAGGGTGTAGGCCGCGAACTTGGCTGGGCACTACCGTGCTCTTTGATAATGTTCCAAGCAATTACATAATTGTGTGCGCGGAAAACAAGTGTTGACTTGGATTCAAAAATCTATTACGATTTTCCATTTTCATGACATTTTATTATGTAACTTATACTTCAGAACAAAAACTCAACGAAATTTATCGTTTATGATATGTAGTTCTTTTCTAGGGAAATTTTCGTTTCTTTTTTCAAGTGCTTTAATTTCAACCAGTTCATCTTTTGAAACACAATAACGGTGAAAGTGTTAAAGGAAAATCTTTCCAAGGTGTCCATCTTTCCATCGTCATTTTTTCTGTCGATCAATCCTTCTCAATCCGATTTTCCAAACATTTATAAAGAGTTCAACCATATCTGTTTCTGCAGTGCCTATAGCTAGATCGATATCTCTTTGATTGACTGCCACAGCACATCCGTTGAGGCAGGTTTCTGCTGTTGTTGACCTCACTAGCCGAACTGTTTCAACAGTCTCAGAATAGAAAAACAGCGTTCTGGTTCTGGGCTATAATAAATCAAATCGAAGCAAGGTTTTTTTCTGTTTTCCAAATGGATTTGAATATACAATCAACCATTAAACAAGTCGAGAAAATGAAGACTATATATTATAGTTTGTATATGTAGTTGATGAACACTCTATATTGTTTTTACTACCATCTTTAAACTTGAATTGTACCAGAAGTTGTATATGAGTAGTTATCTTTATTAAAAGAATGACCCTTCCGCGGATGTCACTGTCACAGTGTCACCGGTAGAGATAGCACACAAAATAATTCAAGGGCTTTTCTTTTATTTAGGAACAACTCCGCGTTACAAAACCGGTAGTAACATAATATTTATATACATTAACAAAAAATATGTATTTATAAGAAATATACGAGTATACAATTAAAACTGCTTTAGTGTATAGCAAACTGTTATAAAAATGTTACTAAAAAGCGAAGAAAGAATTTTCTTGGAGTTTGATAATAGGTGAGTTCAGGAAAATGAGATCTCAGAGCCCTCAGCAATCTCAGTCTCGTGAACAGGATTCCTCAGAATTTTCGCTGTCAAATAACTGAGGAAAGAAAATATTGGATTCGTTTGCTCAGTTTTTGACACTGAGCCGTCGGAGATCTCATTTTCCTGAACACGCCTAATGAAATTGCCTGCGTTTAGGTTGACAATCGGATAGGCTAAATGCCAACATATTCAGTTACCTTGATACCTTGAGTTTTTGTTACATCGGCTATCATTAGTTTTTTTTCACAAGGGATTACCAAAACGCAAACTTTTCCGGATCGGTTAGCAGCTTTGAATCTTTGATGGATAGTTGCGGTACCCGAACGAGCTCATTGTGCCTCATTGAACTTATTTACTGATTAGGCTTTAAGCAGAGAGGTAGTACTGTTGAGTCGGTAGAGTTGTTATTAATTTAAATCATTCGAAATACAATCACTCGAAGTCCTGAAGTCAGAACTCAGAGAAGGAAATTCCACCCATTTACTTTGAATTTGATGATATATTCAGCCCTATTATGAGTTTCACGTGAACAATAATCCGCCCAGAAAATTGAAATTTCGCTTTTCGCCTAATGTGAGTTTTACCCGAAAAATGAAAATTCACCTTTTTTGTGAGTACTCATTCGGGTGAAATGTATCGTAATTGAGATCTTAAATTAACGCTTCTTTTTTGAAGGCGAACCAAAGATAAGCAGGTGGTAAAATATAAAAAATATTTATTCTTTCTCTTTTTTTTCTGGATTTTAAAAACAATAAAAGGAAAAGAAAGTGTTTATAAAAGCAAATAAAATATTTCAGAGTATTTAAACGTATATACCATTGACACAATTTCTGATTTCATTCATGAGTATACAAATTCCCCTATTAACATATGCATGTACATTTATACGTATGTATGTATATATATTCTTTTAAGTTATACTTCCTTTCGTGCTTTAAGGGAACAAGTTTTAATATGGAATATGTCAGTGAAATTATTCTTCCGCAACACCGCGACAGGTTCATAAATAAATACACTGGTAATTCCCGTAGTTCACAAGCTTTAAATTAGCTTTGTTTTTTTAGTGCATTTTTATCTTCATTTAGAATAAAATCCAAGTTTGTTGTTGTATAAAAAACTTGGGATTTTTTTTAAGTTGAGATAAAAATGCACTAAAAAAATTTGTCATTTTAAATATGTGTTGTTTATTATAATGGTGAATTATCTCCATAAATAATTGTTTATAATTAGCTTTTACGTCAGCAAGTAATGAAAAGAGTCTATTTGTTGTACCAATATATTATTCCCTTTATACTTCTATCAATACGACTTGAATTAAATGAACTACGAAAAATCCAAAGCTGATCTTCATTCTATTAAAATAAATCACAACAAAAACATGAATGTTAAAAAAAGAGCCAAGTTCTTATATGTACATGAAACCCGTGTGAAAAAAGTCAGCCAAAAGAAGTAATGAGATCTAAAATATATGCCAAGTTTTAAGTTCATGAAGTTTAATATCAAATATCTTAAGTAGAGTAATATCGAAACAATTCCAAATCATGACAGAAATTTGGTATTTACCTAATGATTACTGCATTTTCGAGAGAAAAATTCTTCGGCGGATATTTGGTCCTATATGCGAAGAGGACGATTGGAGGAGAAGATTCAATCGTGAATTGTACGAGCTGTACCAAGATGTGGATGTAGTCCAAAGAGCCAAAACACGTTGACTACACTGGCTCGGCCACATCAAGCGAATTGACAACAACGCTCCAGCCAAGAAAATCTTCGAATCTTAGCCCCCAGATTCGAGACGACCAGGAAGACCGAACCTCCGCTATAGGGACCAGGTGGTCATAGCCGCAAGAGCTCTTGGTCTCGACGACTGGAGGGAGCGTGCGAGGGACCGCAATCGATGGAATACCGCAATATCTCAGGCAGAGACCCTTCATGGATCGGGAACCGGATAGATAAGTAAGTAAGTAATGTAGTACCGATAAATTTGCTTCCGTCCGTGCTGTGAAAAATGATAAGAAATAGTAAAGTTTGAATGGTTCTAATAGTTTTGAATCATAATGCCTTTTTGAATATGTCATATTAAAGCCTTGAGCCTCTTCTTTATAATGTTAAGGAATTTATCTTTGAAAAAATAAAAAGTCTTTAAGGGTATTCAATTCATACAACAGCATAAAGCCATCGTAAACGTAGTAAAGTTTTTAATTTCGTAAACCTGTCATAATTTGTATAGAAAATTAGACAGATTTAGGCAGTTTACAACTTTATTACGTTTACTCTGTTGCATGAATTCAATTGTTTGTTTGATAGGAAATTTAATTTTGTACAAAAGTTTTAAATGTCAAATACTACTAAAAAAAACATATTGAGGAGTGGCCAGTGTGACCGTTCTCTCAGAGACGCAAAAGTGATTTGAGTAGCATTTCCAGTTTTAAGCCAGCTTACAAAAATATTGAGTAATGGTAGGTAGGTAGAAATGGTGGCAAGAGCGTAACACTCGCTCTTTGCCCAATCAGCACCGGATTGCGCGTTCCTTGCTTTGAAATAGGATGGCTGTGAAATATGGTTGAGGTACCTTTTGAGTCAGTACAAAAAACAGGAGTTGGGTCGTAGGACACTCACTCGATTGGATCACATCTCGCCCGAGCTTGCCACATTATGCCGAGCTTGGCAGGTTGTAGAATAGCAACGAAGCGCGATCGATCCGACCGTGTGATCATCATTGCCATTGAGCATCATCATGAAGCCCCGCAGAAACCCGGGTTCCGATTACTCGCCGTCTTTGGATCATGATGCAAAACGCAACCGATTTTCGTCTCAGATCCATTTCGTGGCGTTAAGAAAAGAGATAAAGTCTTTGATCTTCATTTCGGAAAGTTCGTTTACGTCGCCAAAAAAAGCCATTCCAAACGATTGTGCTCTCATTCTGGCTAGAGCTGGACATTTACAGAGAAAATGAAGGACTGTTTCCTTTTCTTGCTGGTCTCCACAGCTGCGACAGTGAGTATTGTAAGGAATATCCAGCCTCGCCACATGTTCGCCAATTGACCAGTGTCCAGTGCAGGTTGCTACGACCCTGGCTATGTCCCGCCTGGGTCTACATATGAGATCAATTTTTCGGGATTTATTAAAGGCGGGCCAGCGGTTCTGGATATTTTCAGTTGGTTAAACTGCTCCACCTACGATTGGATTCTCTAAGGAAAATTGACAATATATTGCCCTTCACATCTCCAATGCGAATGTTATTGACTCTTTCCGCAAGTGAGATGTGAAGGGCTGATCCTTGCCTGGCTAGTTCATCTGCCCGTTCATTTCCCTCAATGCCACTGTGACCAGGAACCCATATAAGAGTGACCTTGAGGTTAATGTTTAGACTTGCGAGCTCATATCCGCATTGTAGGACCAATTTAGAGGATGATGTAGCCGAATCAATGTCTTTAACAGCCTGACTGTCTGTAAGGATGGCTGTATTACGATTTTGGTTTGGATCTGTTTTAAGTATCTTGCATGCCTCCCTGATTGCCAGTATTTCAGCTTGAAATACAATAGCAAAATTCGGTAGCCGAAATGACTTAGAGATGTTGAGAGACTCAGAGAAGACTCCTCAGCCATCACCGCACTCCATCTTTGAGCCATCAGTATAGATAGTTGTGTCGAAGTCTCTCGTGATGGCGTCATCATCCCAGTCGCCTCTGGTTTGGAATGGAATAAGACTTTAAAATCTTTACTGAGGCTCATTGTAGGAGCGCGGTAGTCAGTGGGAGTCGAAAATATATCAGTTGGAATCAAATTTGTGATATTGGGGTTGGCTACGAAATCTCGCAAATCAAAATCTCGCATTCGAAATCTCGCATAACGAAATCTCGCAATTACAAAATCTCGCTTTTCATAATCCCGCAATTAAAAAATCCCGCTTTTCATAATCTCGCAATAGCGTAATCCCGCAAACTAAAATCACGCATATCAAAATCTCGCAAAATTGAATTGCATTGCAACAAATACATTTTTTTAATCAAAATCTCGCAAATTAAGATCTCGCGCGAGATTTTGATTAAAAAAATGTATTTGTTGCAATGCAATTCAATTTTGCGAGATATCCTACCTACTGCAAAATATATAATCCAGTGTCTAGGTACTTTAAGACCACACTGTTATTTATTAATTTAAGCTTTTGATTTTTCAATTTTATTGTTATAAAAAGAACAAGAAGGAGATAGAACATAGAGATGGTATATCCAGTTGTAAAGTGTTATGTGCAAATCGCATTACTCGTATTTGGCCTTGAACTAGAAAATACTTTAAGTTCCATTGAACGCCTAAAAGACAACCAAAAACAATAACAGTAATAAAGGATGTACAAATTTTGTATTGACGGGTATAGTTATTAGTTGGAAAGAAAAATTATCCAAAGTGCTCTTAGGTAGGTATATTCTCAAAAAAAAAAGACAAATTTTTCTAAAAGCCGTGTGCGATTCGTTACTGTGAAATTTGAAGTTGCGAGATTTTGATTTGCGAGATTTTAAATTGCGAGATTTTGGTTGAAATTTGCGAGATTTTTAGGTTCAAGATGTAAATGCGAGATTGTAAAAAGCGAGATTTTGTAATTGCGAGATTATGAAAAACAAGATTTTTAATTTGCGAGATTTCGTTATTCGAGATTTTTAAAAAAATGCGGGATTTCGTTATTCGAGATTTTGGTTTGCGGGATATCGTAGCGCTCCCGTGATATTGCTGTGACCATAAGGTTTAGCAACCCAAGAATTTGATTCTTTAAGTCTTAAGGCACTGCAAGATACTAGATATTTTATGTGTAGATCAAGTGGTAGAAGGTGCAGAAAAACGCTAAAGGCATCCGTTGGGCCCCTGAGCCCCTGTGGCATCAAAACTAGCTGTTCTTTGAACCATTTTGAGTTTGTCGATGTTAGGTTAGGTTAGGTAAATGGGCTGACTGTTGGTTTTGTTACCGTCACACTAAGATCAATGTAGATCCATTGTGGTACCCTAGGGGTTGTGAACCCTATGAAAAAGAAACCTATGATACATCCCATGTTAATTCAAGCCCGTTAAGGGTATTGAAGAGTTTCAGCAGGCTATAGCCTGAAAAGTCGGTGAGTATTTCTTGGTCGTTGGAGGAGTGTCCGTTGGTACATAACCACCAGGCTGAGGAGAGGAAAACGCCTTTCAAAAGCGTGATCCTTCCTTTGCCCCCATTAGAGAAATCATCCCTCCATCAGGCCCGTAGGAGCAGTGGCTCCATCATGCAACGTCTGGTAGAAGGATATGATAGGTCAGTGGTTGGTATATACATCCGTTCGTTGAAGAAATGTCTGTCGTTATATAATCACCTGGCTGAGAAGAAAAACGCTTTTCAAAGGCTAAGAAGAAAACACCATTAAGAGGTGTGATCCTTCCTTTGCCCCCATTTGAGAAATCATCCCTCCATCAGGCCCGTAGGAGCAGTGGCTCCATGCAACGTCTGGCAGATGGGTATGATAGGTCAGTGGTTGGTATAATGTCTGTCGTTATATAACCACCTGGCTAAGAAGAAAAACGCCTTTCAAAGGCGTGATCCTTCCTTTGCCCCCACTTGAGGAATCATCCCTCTATCAGGCCCGTAGGAGCAGTGGCTCCATGCAACGTCTGGTAGATGGGTATGATAGGTCAGTGGTTGGTTTATGTGTCAGTTCGATGGATGTCTGTCGTTTTATAATCACCTGGCTGAAAAGAAAAACGCCTTTAAAAGGCGTGATCCTTTCTTTGCCCCCACTTGAGAACTCATCCCTCTATCAGGCCCGTAGGAGCAGTGGCTCCATTCATCGTCTGGTAGATGGGCATGATAGGTCAGTGGTTGGTTTATAAACGTTCGATGAAGAAATGTCTGTCGTCACATAATCACCTGGCTGAGAAGAAAACACCCTTTCATGGTGTGATCCTTCCTTTGCCCCCACTTGAGGAATCATCCCTCTATCAGGCCCGTAGGAGCAGTGGCTCCATGCAACGTCTGGTAGATGGGTATGATAGGTCAGTGGTTGGTTTATGCATCCGTTCGTTGAAGAAATGTCTGTCGTTTTATAATCACCTGGCTTAGAAGAAAAACGCCTTTAAAAGGCGTGATCCTTCCTTTGCCCCCACTTGAGGAATCATCCCTCTATCAGGCCCGTAGGAGCAGTGGCTCCATGCAACGTCTGGTAGATGGGTATGATAGGTCAGTGGTTGGTTTATGTGTCAGTTCGATGGATGTCTGTCGTTTTATAATCACCTGGCTGAAAAGAAAAACGCCTTTAAAAGGCGTGATCCTTTCTTTGCCCCCACTTGAGAACTCATCCCTCTATCAGGCCCGTAGGAGCAGTGGCTCCATTCATCGTCTGGTAGATGGGCATGATAGGTCAGTGGTTGGTTTATAAACGTTCGATGAAGAAATGTCTGTCGTCACATAATCACCTGGCTGAGAAGAAAACACCCTTTCATGGTGTGATCCTTCCTTTGCCCCCACTTGAGGAATCATCCTTCTATCAGGCCCGTAGGAGCAGTGGCTCCATGCAACGTCTGATAAATGGGTATGATAGGTCGGTGGTTGGTTTACGTTATCGTTCGTTGAAGAAATGTTTTGTACGCCTATTGACTGTGGTTGGATTAGTTACCAATCTCATGGTCGTGTGGTTGATAGAGCGTACGGATTTTCATTTTCAAGCCATTGGGTATCATTAATAAATTTCAATATGTTTTTGCTTGGAATGTCCGAGAGTTCTTCCAAGTCATTGAAGAAGTATTTCCCTAGGTGCTTGTTTCTGAGATGATAAAGCGCAGGGCAGTGACACAGGTAGTGAGGAGTATCCTCATGAATCTCTATGTCACCACATCCCCTGTCGATGTTATATGCTTTGTTTAGTGCGGGCCACCAGACAATCAAACCATATGTTAGAATCGGCCGTACCACTGCAGTCTACGTCCATAAGATCATCTTTGATTGAAGGCCCCAGTTTTTACCAAAGGTTTTACTACAGGCGTGCATTCCTTCCTGACCCGTTCTTTGATGTTTATTTTCCAGTTTAACGTAGGGTATATTTTGCACTGGTTGATAGTGAGAGTATTTGGCCGTTAAGTCGGGGTGGAGTGAAGGGTTGTTTCTTAGTTTTGGTAGTAAAAAGCATCAGTTCAGTTTTGCTCTGGTTGACTCCTAGACCACAACTCGTAGCCCAGTTGCTAACTTTTCTCAAAGCCATCTCTGTGATATCACAGGAGTAAACTTCCCTGACACTAATAATACCAAGTCTTCCGCATACGCAACCGCCTTCACACCACATCTCCCCAGTTTAACGAGGATTTTGTTCATGACTAAAAGCCATAGAAGTGGTGACAGACCACCGCCCTGGGGTGTTCCTCTACTGATGTGTTTTGTCGAGTTTTTATTGAGTAATAAAAACCGTTTAACTAAATTGTTCCTTACTAAAAGGTATATTCACTAGCCTATAAATAAACTTAGTTGATTAATCCTTAGAGCTAAATATGCGAACAGTTAACATTTAATTTCAGATGGCAACCATGTTTAAACTATATTTTCGACTGATCAAATTTAATGGCTTCACACTTCGTGCATATCTTGGATGCTGTTAGACGTGTTCACATTTGAAAAAATTGACAAGCCTCTTGATTTTTTTAAAGAATTATTTGACTTGAATGATTATTTGCATCTTTGAGCTTCTTATTCTTTTAACGTTGGTCTTTTTTGTTGCGAGTTAATAATTCGGACTTAAAACCCACATACATAATAGTCCAAATAAAAAACACAATTAATTGTTATGAAACCGAAATAAAGCTGTTTATGTTATTAGCATAAGCAGAATCTTCTTAAATTTATGCAAACTGCAAATTATTATCAGTGAGTCAAAATTTACTTTTATAATTATTATCTAAAAACTTGTTTATAAAACTTTAATAATTTAAATTAATTTCTAATAACTACTTTAGCTGGTTTTTGGATAAAAGACAGATTAGAATGTTTCCCCGCATAAATTAATATAAAGATTCTTTGGACAAAAAAAACACCTTCCTTGTTAAGTAATTCGTTTTCGGTTATTATAGAAAAACCCTTAAAGCAAAATTTGAAACCTAAGCAAACCAGACTATCTGCCTATAATAATTTGTTTTTGTTTTGTTTTGAATTTGCCATTGCCTTAGCTTGATTATGTTTGCCCATAACACTCATATTAGATTATGTATTTTAAATACACTTTCAATTTTCATCAATGTTCTTCACACAAAGATGGGACCAAACAGCTGATTTGTTATGAGAGGTAGGGATATGATAATAGTTTGATTATAGTGATCATGCTTATGGGCCACTCTATTGGTCTTTCTACGTATATGATGGTGCTTAACCTTCAGAATACTTATTCCGGTGGATTCTATATGGCAACATTAAAAACAGAAATTAAGTTATCGTGTAGATCTTCTCATCTTAATTCTATAAACACCTAGAAGAAGCTATAAAAGCTTTGATCAACGTTCACTGAGAGCTTATTTGAATCTAAGTCCGGTTTTGGTTTAGTTGTGTCTCATAATTGTCAGAGTAATATAATTATTAAAAATAAAATTATGTCGAAATTCGTAGTATTCTCTGTTCTCATTGTTCTGATGTCGATGTACCAGCCAATTCACTCATATGGAGTAGGAGTCCAGCAAGGTTTGTTCCCCATTAGCGTCAGTTGTGATAATTTTAGTTTTAACACTATTTTTGTTCCTAGATCCCGCAATTTACAATGCAATTGGCACTGCAATTAGTTCAAAAATCCAAAGCATAAACAGCATCATAAGCAGTCTCCTCACGCTTAAGTCCTCATACAAAACTGTGAATATTAATTCTTATGGCACTAGCAGTGGCAGCAGCAGCACCAGTAGCTCGAGCAGCAGTGGTGGCAGCACTTCAAATAACGTTGTGTATAGCACCCTTCCAATATACAAGAAGGTAGTAAATGTCAACTATGCATCTTCTGCTCCAGTTGCTAATACAATCGAAGACTCAAGCAATGATGTTGCATCAACATCTGATAGCCCCTCATCAGTAGGTACAGTTGGTCAGACTATCTTTGTTGCAACTAAAGTTATTGGAGGTGTCCCAGCGGCAGCTCCAGCTACAACTTCAGCTACAACTTCAGCTCCAGCTGCAGTTGACTCATCAGACTCAGATTCAACCTCATCGTCGAGTTCGGACTCTGATTCAGTGGCGTCGCCAAACACTGTTACTGGCTACTCATATACAAAGATCGTAGGTTAAATTTTAAGTTATATAATTAGCATGTTTGATGAATAAATAAACTTTGAGTAAAGTTCTTTAGCGATAGAAACTATTTGTAGATATTTGAATATAAATTTTTGTTTGTCTTTTATTTTACCTACATAATACGAATAAGAATAGTTTTAATACCAATGTTTGGTGTACTATGTGATGTTTGAGAGATTCAAGCTCAATGCTAAGTTTGTGGATGTTGATTGATGGTTTCTAACCCTGAAGCTGAAAAGTAAACTGCATAAATTAATACTAATTATCATGTTGATATTTGAAGATAGCCAAGTTTGTTCTTGAAAACAAAGAGTTCAATACAAGTGGAAACATAAACGAACAAAAAAATGCTACCTAGATAGAATAGACGATTGAGTCACACCAACTTGCACTTTTCTCTTTAATATGTTAAAAGAGTTTTGAATTGCCGAAACTGAATTCATTTGAATATTAACCAATTCCGTGCACACGTGCTTCTAATGAAATTTGTTTCAACTTTTAGCACAATTCAATTTGTTAGAGGTCAAGTAGATACCTAGATTCTATTAATGTATTTGTTTTGTGTGAAAAAAGAAGAAGAATTAATATTTGATGTGCTAGAAAAATATATAAAATAGTTTCAATATTTTTTTTTCTATTATAAGTTAAAGTTGTTGCCACTCCCTTTAAAGGAGTGGAGATCAGCATACTTGTTATTCATATTTTTATATCTTATTCGAGTCTCCTTCTCTGTTGACAATACATATCGTCCCCTGATTGAAAGAACTGGGTAGCTCAATTTTATACATTTTGGTGATAGCAACGTTCATAGATGCCTATAACTACAAGAGAACGAGGGAAAGTTTAATTTGTATGTTTCTTTCACCTCAAAAATATTATATTTCAGATATTTAAAAAATTGAAAATTGAGTTACCTAGTTCTTTCAATCAGGGGACGATATATTATGTATTTATTTATATACATTTTTGGCGGATGATATAGCTACTTAACAGGAACCACCTCCTTAGTGCTAGTGTTGTACGCATAGGCGTAGGAAGGGGGGAGCGGAGGTGGGCAGTGCCCACCTTAAAAAATGAACTGTCCACCTTAGAAAAATCGACATTTAAACTTTTCTGGTTCTACAACCCACCCAAGAAGACAGATTGAAAAACTGTGAATGAAATTTCAGACACGAAAATTAAAATTTTGCCTACAGTTACAGTTGGTCGTCACATAAAAGCAATTCTTGTCCACCTTAATTTTGTTTTTGTTTACACATTGCATCATTGTCCGGGAAGCCTCAGCACGCACAAACCTAGTTGAACCGGTTTAAATTAGTTTCAAACCGAGTTAGGTTGAACCTTGAAGATGAGTAGGTTTTGAGGTTTAAAAAGCGGAATCATCAAATGTAAGATATTTGGAGTGCGTTCAGATTTAGTACTACGTTGGCTTCATCTAGAAAAATATTAAATTATAAAACGAGTTTAAGTAAAAACTTGGAAAAAATATATAAAGATTTGAATTCAAAAAATTAAAATCACGAAAAGCTAAAAATATTGCCTGTTTTGTGTGCGTCGCCAAATCGATTTTCATGCCGCCAAATGAAATTTCAAATCTTCTGTTTGTAGATAAATCGCTACATCTGACAAATTTGGTTAATGAACCGAAACGTAATTCGATTTGATTTGTTTAAAATTTAAGCTTACGGTTCTGTTTCGGTATGTATCAACTCGTTTGTCATCGACTCAGACTTAACGTAGTATTTGCTCTATAACAAATCAAACCGAATAATTGGAATTTTATAAGAAAATCTAAACCGAGGTGCTTCTACTTATTGCCTGCGGAACAGTAAAATGTGGATGAATTAAAAAACCTCAAGAAAATCAGAATTTTTTAGCTTTTTTTACTGTTCCGGAAAAAGATGATTTTAGGTCAATTGGGTTACATTTGGTTGGATCAAAATACACTTTTTCTGTGCCAGTACCTACACTCTACAGACAGTACATAGTCTAGTCAAATGGTGTTCAAAAGGGACTTGAAGTGGAAAGTTCTGGTGTAATGATTTTTAGTGGCTCCCTTTATGTTTTTGGGGTTGCTGAACACGAATCTGAAGTTGTCCAACAAAATTTTTCATGGCAAATATGAGAATTCGTCCAAAAACGTCAAAAATTTCGACAATTTTTGTCTTTTTTCCTTATTACTCAAACATTATTTTTGTTAAAAAAAAACGCTTATGCAGAAATAAATACAATGAGATTACCTACAATCTTTGCTCATATTATTTTTTTGTACGACTTATGGTTTCTGCGGAAACAGTCGTTGAAAAGCAGCCCAAAATACGTCATTTAAAAAAAGTTGCATAAAATTGTTTTTGTTTGTATTGTTTTCTTTATTACATGAAAAGTAGATACATATATTATAACGTTATTGTATTATATTGCAGTGGTTAAGTGGCTGAGTTTCAGTATTCCAAACAGTCAAAATTTCCATTGAAAAGTGTTTTATTTGTGACAAAGATTTGAGTATTGATGCAGTAAAAGTGCAATTAAAACGCTCCTTCAAGCCAGCAAGAAGAGAAAAGACGGAAAGGGAGCTTCAGTGACATAGTGAGGGCCTTGTCATACGCAATTTGTATATCATACGCTTAATGATTAGGAATTCTAATCTTGGAAAATTTTTCCAGCTTAATGATTAAGAGTTCTAATCTATGTATAGTTTACAGTGGTTTTTTGCAAAAAACTCCATGTCTGTTAAACTGAACTTAATACAAATTGATTTCAAGGCCATCACTATTTCACTGATGAGTCCAAGTGAGTAAGCCGGACGAAACGCCAATTTGTTAGACTAAAGGCCATAAAAAGCTATTTTGAATCAAAACTGTATCTTTCATTTCAATTTTTGTCACCTGATGAACCAAATTACGTTCAGCTGGAAATAAACGTTGTTACGACCTCGAGTAATCATCAAGAATACGTATACTCCACAGACAATTTAGGAGGGGAGTGCTTGATGGTTTATCAGCTTTCTTCAAGTGAGCCGATATCATTCTATCATTTATGTAGCTTTTTTGGCACCTTGTATGCACTTCCACTGATTTCTTACCTGCCAAAGAAGCTCCCTTTCTGTTTTTTCTCTTCTTGCTGGCTTGAAGGAGCGTTTTAATTGCTTTTTCTTTCACCACTTTTACTGCACCATTACTCAAATTCTTGTCACAAATAAAACACTTTTCAGTTGACATTTTGACTCTTTGGAATACTGAAACTTAAACACTTAAACACTGCAATATAATACTTTTAAACAACTGCAATTAGAAAATGAGAATATTATATAATATGTCTACTTTTCATGTAATGAAGAAAACAATACAAACAAAAATCGTTCATGCAATTTTTTTAAAATGCCGTATTTTGGGCTGTTTTTCAACGACTGTTTCCGCAGAAACCATAAGTCGTACAAAAAAACAATTTTTGAGCAATAAGGAAAAAAGACAAAAAATGTCGAAATTTTCGTAAAAAATTTTGTTGGACAACTTCAGATTCGTGTTCAGCAACCCCAAAAACATAATGAGAGCGACTAAAAATAATTACACCAAAACTTTCCACTTCAAACTACCACGTGACCTGACTAACAGTCCATACTTTTGAAACATTAAGGAATGATTTTAAAGTTTGGTTTTACTTTCATTATATGTAGCTGTTTTGTTTGGCCTTCAATTTACTTTCCAGCAACAGTTGTGACGAAAGCAATACACTTGAATTGGAATCCCATATCGAAACCGAAAATTGTTGGAAAATAAATATTATAATTTGTACCCAGGTAGATTTTTTAATCAAGTTCTTTTTTTTATTTTTTTAATGCAGCTTTGATTTGTTTTTAATGGTCCAGTATTTAATTTCATATTTTGAAGTTTCTTTTCAAAATGCGATCAAAGTTTTAGTGGAAAATGTATTTTTCTTTTCAATAAATGACTCAAAAGACAAGCTCTGTTTTAAAGAAAAATCAAATTGAATAATGTTTATACTCTGAATTTAAATTTGTTAGACGGTTAGTTGGAAATATGCTTTGTTTAATTAAATAAAATGCAAAGTTCGTCAATTATTAGAAAACCGATGCCGTTGTCCAAGTAAGATAACTTTAGGACAACGGTGAACAAAGTTTTTAAAGAACTTTTTGGAGTAGGACAGCTAAATACGACCGTGTAACTCTTTTTTCGACTAAGGTGATGGATAGATATAGATTGATTAGATTTTATTTCTTTAAATTATAGTACAACATATACATTTTACAATAATAAAGCATGGCTATTTGCCGTCTGCCTGATTGACAAATTTTACAAAATTTTTCATTTTACAATTCTTATTTTAAAAATTTCCATCTATAATTCTGTTTCTATAAGCTAATACTATTTTACAATATTTGTACAGTTTAGGAACTTCCATTTCATTAAGAAGACGTATCGTAAGCTCTTCTGATAGAAAATCGCATCCAAAAATATATCTTCTTGTTTCTCGCAGAACCGGACACTTACCCATAAAGTGAAAAATGTTCTCTCTTTCGCCCATATTACACAATTCACACTGCAAAGGCAACTCTTCACGATGCGGAATGAAGTTGAGATTGAGGAGTTCGCCTCTTAATCTAAATATCATTGATATTTGATCAGTCGTGTAGTCATCACGGAAGTAATTTCGATGGTTTAGGTTGTAGTTCAGCTTGCTATATGACATTCTGTAGATGGATTCTTTTGCTTCAGCTGCGAATCCTAATCCTAATCGATATCATCTGATATATAGACAGGGTTTCCACATTAAATATTCATCTGGTGTAAGATCGATATTAGCTTCTTCATCTAGCTCTATCCAATCTTTAAACCTACTCGACCTACTATTTATTGCCTGTAATGCTGCTTTTTTAGGGAGGAGCTCATCAGACATCTTAAAGACATTACATATGTAGTCAACTTGCAATTTAAGGGTTTTAATAAACAGAGAAGAGATACCGGTTTCTAGCATCAGCATGTAGTTCGGAGCGTTTGGTGGTAGTCGAAATATCCTTTTTATATAAAATCGTAGGAGTTTTTCAGCGGTATCATATTTCTTACTACCCCACATTTGGGCTGCATACATACATCAATGTTGACTCAGCTACAAGGTATACAGAATACATGGTATGCTATTCCGAGTTGATTTTCTTTTTCGTTTTGCGCATCTACGTCACTTGTGGACAAAAACGTGTAGAAAATACAACAACACATCAAAAACAAAAAACAGAAACAAAATCAAATGCAAAGAGAATTGCGTCACTTGTTGACAAAATGCGTGAGAGAGATAGGATAACGACATGCGCAATATCATACTATGTATTCTATATACATACCTTGACTCAGCTACCGATTCAAATACTTTGTATTTGCTGCTATGGGCAATATGCCTATTGTTAAATATGTTTTCCAAGCAATATTTACTGTAGTATTGTAGATGCATCGTAAGACTTTGTTGCAGAGAGCAGAGTTGAGTTTGGTAGCACTTCTAATGACTGTTAATTTGCTTTACTGTTGACGTCGTTGTCGGCTTCATATATTAGATCTCTTTTGAACAAATTCGGGAATTAATAAAATGGTCAGGGGCAAATATATACATACTTATTGGGAAATCATTTGCACCGAACATTTTTCTAATGATTAGGTTTGGTTTGGACTGGTTGCCCACCTTAGAAAAAATTCCTTCCTACGCCAATGGTTGTATGTTAATTTATAGCTAAGTAAGTTAAGGTATATTTGTAGTTGAACCTAGTACCAAGTGCATTAAAGGCCGAAATCCTATAAATATCACCTTTCGAAGAACTACGTGATTAGCTTTATTCCAATTTAAAATGTAGGTCTTATGTTTTACTGCATTGAATCAACTTGCATTTTTACTAGCCCATACAAGTTTGATGTTGTCCACTCGGCTTATATCTTTTTGAAGGACATCAAGCTGTAGTACGATTTGAAGAAACCGAAATTCTAAATGGCACCTAAGTCATTTTAGATTGGCTTTTATATCTTGACAAAGAACAACGCACTAAATGTATGAAAAAAGTGTCCCGGTCGACTATTTTGCTTTTATTTTAACAGGTATTAACTGAGTTTAATTTATTTTAAAAGCTTATAATGAAGTAGCATACGTAACTTATTCATTGTTATTATTTTAACGCAATTTTAAAAAAATGAGCTCATTTTGAAATTGTTTATAGTACGGTTTGCTAATAAGTTTTAGCTAACCACTTTTTTAGATGGATTAGTTCTGAATTCATTATTTTAGACATATCACCGTCGGCGTTAGAATGACCCAATGTACACCGCGTGGAGGTCACACGAACGGATTTCGTACATCTTGAATTTGGCCCTAAAAAGGGCCGATTTTAAGAGGGGAATAAAAACATAAATCGTTTATAGATTTTGTCTAGAACGATTTCTTGCGGCAATTATGGTTTCGTTGAGTTTATTGGAAGAGTAGTGAACATCGTCTTCATGAAGAGCATACCCTAAAAACCAGAGGATACTTGTAACATGAGCACAAGTTCCAATTGTTCGGGCCCCTGATTGACAAGTGCAGTAATAACCGAGTATAGGTTCTTCAGGTTCTTCTTCTTCTTGTTGTTGTTGTTCTTCTTCAATGTTTGGGTTTCCTCCTCAACTCATCACTTGGGTTTCTTCATATCTCCATAATAGATCCTATCAGGTTAAATTTAGGAGCTCTGTCTCCAACCCTTTCTTTGCCAAATCTGGAGTTCCCCAGGGTAGTCATTTAGGCCTACTTCTTTTTATCTTAGCTATCAACGACGTATCCCTCTGTATACGTTATAGTGAAATTCTAATTTTTGCTGATGATATGAAAATTTTCAAAAGCGTCAAATCTATGAGTGATCGTTTACTCTTGCAAGAAGATATAAACAATTTTGTTATTTGGTGTAATAAAAACGGTTTAAATCTCAACCCTATTAAATGTCAGGCGATGATTTTTTCTAAAAAAAAAGTTCCTAGTTCATTTGATTATGAAATATCGCAGCACACAATGCGTCGTGTTGATAGTTTCAAAGACCTAGGGGTTCATTTTACTTTTAATCTTGATTTTAGGAAGCATATCAATTTAATCGTCAACAAGGCAAACTCTATGTTAGGGTTTGTTAAACGATGGTCTAAAGAAATTCAGGATCCTTATGTTGACCTCGCTCTCTACAACAGTCTTGTTCGCCCTCATCTTGAATATGCATCACAGGTACACAGGTATGGACTCTTTTTTACGATGTCCATAAGAATAGACTAGAAGCAGTACAGCGTAATTTTATACGTTTCGCCCTGAAAGGACTACCGTGGTCCGATCCTTATAATCTTCCTTCTTATACGAACACCGGATTAAGCTTCTTCAGATTCAAACTTTGGCACAAAGGAGAATTAATAATGATATTGTATTTATTTATTTATTTATTTATTTATTTATTGAATTCGTTATTCATCAGCTTTTAACGGGCGTTATTGATGCACCTGATTTATTATCTTGTACTAGCCTTAACTACCGTGGGGGAGGTCACAACACTCGTAGTCTAGAACTAATGCATATATCTCAACACCGTACCAATTATGGAATGCATGAGCCTTTTACCCGCATGTGTAACATTCTGAATTTGAACTCAAATTTTTTTGATTTTAATAAAGGGTGATTTTTTAAGAGGTTTAGAACTTTAAAAAAAAAAAAAACACAAAAAATTCGAAAAAATGAATGAAATATTTATTTGAATCGATAGTTTGAACCTTGCAATTCAATGTTTAAAGATAATTTCATGCAAATGTTGACCGCGGCTGCGTCTCAGGTAGCCCATCCGCTGAGTCCAATTTTGGCATACTCTTTCACACATATCGGCCGGTATCTCACGAATGAATGCATGGATGTTGGCTTCCAGTGCGTCAATCGAAGCGGGCTTGTCCCTATAGACATTAGCCTTGACATACCCCCACAAAAAATAATCTAATGGTGTCAAATCGCACGATCTAGGCGGCCAATTGACCGGCCCGAAACGTGAAATTAACTGTTCACCAAACTCGCCTCGCAATTGCGCCATTGTTTCGCGTGCTGTGTGGCATGTGGCACCGTCTTGTTGAAACCACATATCATGCAAGTCAAGAACTTCCATTTCGGGCCCAAATCCTTCCGCAAAATTTTCCACGTAGTGCTGTAACAAAGGCCTAACTGCTGGGAACGGCGCCGAATCGACATTTCGCGGTCTTCTGTCACACTAGCTGATACGGCCGCAATATTTTCTTCACTACGCACAGTACGTAAACGTGTTGGTGGTTTAATGTCCAACAAAGTAAATTTGGTGCGAAATTTGGTCACAATCTTCCGAATAGACTGCTCAGAAGGTCGAGAATGCCGACCATAAAATGGAAGCAGCGCGCGATGAACATTTCGAACCGAGCACGAATTTTGATAGTAAAATTCAATAATTTGCAAGCGTTGTTCATTTGTAAGACGATCCATGGTTAAATTGCAAACCAAACTGAAGCTGTTTGACAGTGACACAAGGTACTAAACACACGTCAGCTGTCAAAACCAGTGTTGCCAAAACCAAACCAGCTAAAAAATCACCCGTTATAAGTAAGAATAGACGCAAAGCTTCATTGAAGACCAGTGTACCACGCTGCTAAATGCTTGTAATTGTTGATTTTTTCAATGTCATTGTATGTTATTTTATAATTATTGTTTTTATTTTATTTCGTAAAGTGTATGTCTTAAGTAGTTTGTTGCTTTCTAACTACTAACACTACACTAAGTGATGAGCCTGATAAGCACTTAATTTGTGTTTGGCAATTCTTTGGTCGAAAGGTGTCGCTTGTACTAAGCTCTCTTCGGCAAAGATCTGATAGTGTAATAAAATTTCATCGTTTGGTTTGTAAGCTATCCAAAGCTGATGTTTGGTAGCGTTTCTAAATCGGGAATGAATTCTTACTTTCATTAAGCCAAGCTTAGGAATATTGTTTGTGGCTCTTAGCATCTCAATCTGAGACTCATCTTGTGGTTCCCTTTGCAATGCGTCTTGGACATATGATGGCGCAAGTCGAACTTGAAACACTCCAATAGTCAGGTCTTTCAAATATTCTATTGTTAGCCGAGGAAAGTCTGTTGTCTGTCAGATTATAGGATCCATCCGCACCCACCTTCCAACATTCCTAGAATCAAGATTTTCAACTTCAACTAGGGCTTGTACAACATTCGGATCTCTCATCTTTTCAATTAATCGTCGTGCCATGGCAGCATCAGCTCCTTCCAATAGTGGGACGATATTTATTGATTATAGCACCAGCAATTCGATAGAAATCCCCTATTTTTGGAACATGATGCACCTGTATGGTTTGTTGGAGAAACTTAAAAATTGTCTTAATATGCCCATTCCTTACTTCAACAATCCATCTGGATTTGGTAACTATTCGGGAATCGTTAGCATCCACTTAACTTAACACTACCTCGTTGAAGTAGTGCTGGCATTTTATATGTTATTCCTAAACGGCTTAACAATTCCGTGCTATCTCGGTATGCTCTATCAACGATGACAATATCATTTTCTTGA
This sequence comes from Dasysyrphus tricinctus, assembly GCA_963921185.1. NCBI lineage: Eukaryota > Metazoa > Arthropoda > Insecta > Diptera > Syrphidae > Dasysyrphus > Dasysyrphus tricinctus. Next base: position 91,572,683 of record OY992532.1, read on the forward strand.
AACCATCTTCTCATTATTTGACCATCACTTCGGCTTCTAGTACAACAGCATCATTGTTATAATTATCCGAGAAATACGGACCTTGAATGTCCAATATGTAACCATCAGGAGCAACAATTAGCACAGGTTTAATTAAATGTCGATGTTTGTGAATTGAAACTGATCGAAGAGCTTGGAAGTTAGTAATTTTATGAATATAGCTGTATGTACCATCAATGCAAACAATAGCTCTAGGAATTTCAGGCTCTGAATTATTTTAATAAAAGTTTCCCTCTCAATCGCATTGAATCCAATGTTTGAAGGGACGAACCGTCGCATTAAAGATTCCCTAACAGTACTGACGGCTTAGCTTGTTTGCCGTCGGCTTATTGGAACATAGCGCAAAGAAAATCATCTGAAACATATCTATATCCACTTTCTTGTGGTACTTTATCACAAAAAGAGAAAAGATCTTGAAACTGCTGTTTTGTTATAGGACAAAAACTTTGGAAATCTTCATCACTTAAACTATTTTCGTCATCAATTATTGTCATGCTTCTAGCAACATTTCTAAGCCCCTGAAAGAATAACTGGAGATCTGAACCTTTAATCACATATGGTCTATTAATAGACTGAAGTCCAATGCAGAGAGGTGGCAATATAAATCCTCTCTTATATCTAAGTGATGTCTACATGATCTTACTTTGTCAGGAATGTTAACATTTTTTTATATAAAAATATTTGCTCTACATTCGGTTGTTAAAACAAGTAAATCATTTTCTGCATTGCAAATGAGGCAAGTGTTGCTTCTGGTCTGAGTTAAAACATTTAATCTTAAACATGTCGGATCTTGTTCCACTGCAACAATTTCATTGTTAATTGATTGGTTGCAATTAATGCACAATCGTGTAACCATACTAATTGCCAAAGGAGATCCATTTATTTGGTTACCCCTTTGAATTGCGATTTCTTGCCTTATGATCAGTGGCGTAGCTAGGATATTTGTCACCCGGGGCAAAACACTTATTTTCCGCCCCTTCGGTCTAACAATACTTAATAAAAACATTTTGTGATCTTCATATCATCGGTCTTAAAGTTGCAGACAAAATTTTGATTAAAATATTTTTTTTATAAATGCAGGGAATAACATTCTGCGAAATATTGATACAGGCCACTCTGCCGCAATAACTGCTGAATGAGTTTGTTTTTTGTTTCTGACCTACTGAGATTTAACTTTAAACCGACTGTATATAATATAGGCACATGAGATTTGAGATTTTTGTAATAATTGCTTTCGTCCAAAAATAAATGAAGTTCATAACTGTTCATTAGGCGTGTCTTACCAAATAAAATCTCTGAGAGATCAGAGATCAGAAAACTATGAAAGGGTCAAAGCCGGCTAAGTTACTACTGAGTGTCTGACTACAGAGTTGTTACTTTATTGAAATTGCAGTAGATTGTTGATCTAATGCCTTTTTTCTCAAAATAAATCTGCTGCAAAATCTACATACTGCACTTCATTTTACGAAAAAAAATTAATCTTCAAGCATTCGCAAATAAACTCACATTTTTTTTTTCATTCTATGTGTTGAATGCAGCCATATGTATAATTTAGAGCTTTTTTGATTGCTTTTTGATTGTATGTTAAATAAAACTAATGTAATGTTTTATTTATTTTTATTCATTTATTTCTTATTTCTGAAAAAAACAAAAGCATATCATCTGCGAAATTATTCAATCTACAGCATTTTTTTTTCAACCCTAACGCGAAAAATTTTCAGAGAAAGGTCAACCCCTCTGAACTCTAAATTGCGAGAATTAAGAAATACATATATGTAAAGCTACAAAAGCGAATGGTCATTAAGAAAGCCATTATTTTGTTTCAAAATTTGAAAGAATTGTTAATTTAAAAAAATAAGCTTGTGTTTATTACCAGTTTCTATAATGAGAAACGGTCATGATTCTGCCGCCCCTAGTGATTTGAACACAATGAAAAATTGTACATTCTTACACCTTTAAACTTGATAGAATTTGTATCTCAAAAAATAATACTTTTATGTTTATTTCTAACTTCTGTAATAAACAACGATGATGATTTTGCGCCCCTATATTGATTTCAATTTAATGGAAATTGATTGAACTATTTATTAAACAAAAACTAAACTTGTGTTTATTTCCAACTTCTCTTGAACAAGGACATACAAATACATACATACAAATTTGAATACTATAAAAATAACATACAATTTTTATTGTATTCAAATAAAAATAACATACATACAATTTTTATTGTATTCAAATTTGTAGGGGCGGCAAAATCTAATAAATATTCAATAAAATTTTCACTTAAAAAACTAATTGGTTTAACATCCCATGAACAACGAAGATAATTTTTCCATTTGCCGAACCTAACTCCTGGCGCCCGGGTTGACCGCCCCCTTCGCCCCCCCCCCTAGCTACGCTACTGCTTATGATGTTGTCTTCACCATCAATACGGGACATTGATCTGGAAGGAAACCTGTTCATACAAATGAAGCAACGCAAATAGTTTCGACTTGACATATTGAATTCATAAAAAAGAATGAAAAACGTGCGCACCAGCGAACTATCTTTTACAAATAACTCAAACAACACACAAGAACGACGCGACGGATGCCTACAGTTAAAATAAAACAAACCAAATTCTAAAAAAATTTTAGCAAAAATGGACTTCAGGATGAAGTTATACAAATCGATTTGTTTTATTATTTTTGCTATTTTTAACGGTGTATTGCGTCAAAATAAAAAGAGAACAAAATTAATGAGTTACGTGCTACTTTATTATAAGCTTTAAAAATTAATTAAATCCAGTTAATACCTGTTAAAATAAAAGCGAAATATTCGACATAAACAAAAACTAAAAAAAAATCGATATTTAATTTTTTTTTTTTAATTTTTCAATGTAACTTGGAATCCGTTGAAGTAAGAAACTCGGCTTATATACTTTTTTAATCAGCATAATGTTATATATGTATATTATACCAAAATTTCATCGAATTTAGTGCGTGGTTCCTTGCCAAACACACTACCATTAAAAATATTTTTTTTTTAAACACTTATTAATTTTGACAAGCTATTTGATGAAAAAACTTCACAATAAGCGTGTTTTGTTGAGCTCCTTAATGTGAACATTAGGGCAATTCCATGGGAGCTCACGTTACATTTGGGAGAAACTTATGAGCTTTTTTATTAAAATTTTCATACTTATATAAAAATAAACCAAACAAAATATAAGCTCCTTACATGGCTATGATTTCGACTGCTGGAAAAATATTCGGAAAAATTAATTCTTTCTCAGTAAAAAATACTAAAACATGTTGGTAACTTACGTTACTAATATCGGTAATTAAAATTAAACAAACCAATAAAGCTTATCTTGTTTATTGAATTAGGTAAAAATAAGTCAGCCTGTTTATAACTATACAGAATTTTTAAATTACTGAACAAATTTTATTCAAATTTAATAAAATAGATGGTAACTCACGTTACAAAAAGACGGTAACTCACGTTATTTTACGTTTTCAATTAAAAAATTTAGGGCTAAGGCTTTTTTAATTTCATTTTATTTTCAGGCATATGTTTGTTGCTTGAAAGATATTTTGCAATTCTAATTTTAAAACTAGCGAACAATAGAAAAAAAAAAACTATATTCATTAGGTTAGGGTGGGTCAAATTTAACGAACTTGCTTTGATTTTGTTGATGCCATGAAAAGTAGGTAGCTTCGAACTCAACAAAATTTCTCTAAAAAAAATGGGCTCTGGACCTTTGGCACCTCATATGAGGAAAATTTGATAAACAAAAATGCCATCTAATTGGTCAGAAAATGGTCAACTGGTCCCAGAAATTGGTCAGTCCTAGATAACTTTTAATAAGGATTAAACTTTCTCAAGGTCGCTCAAGGTCACGCGCAATTTTTGGCACCTCATTTAAGGGAAATTTGCAAAAATGTATACTGTCTGAAAGATTTCTAGATCGTGATAAAAGGTCAACTATTTTCTGTAATTGGTCAGCCATAGATTTTTTCTATGAAGTTTTGAAGTTCGTTTCAAGGTCACAAAAAAAAAAACGTTTGGCACCTCATTTGGGTCATTAAATAATCATAAAGAAATCTATGGCTGATCAATTACTGAAAATAGTTTAGCTTTTATCACGATCTAGAGATCTTTCTGATGGTATAAATTTTTTGCAAATTTCCCATAAATGAGGTGCCAAAAATCGCGCGGACCTTGAGTGACCTTGAGAAAGTTTAAGCCTTTATAACAAGTTATCTAGGGCTGACCAATTTCTGGGACCACTTGACCTTTTCTGACCAATTAGATGGCATCTTTTTTTTATCATTATTTCCCTCATATGATGAGCCAAGGGTCCAGAGCCTTGCCTTAGGTAGGTGCAGGGAATTAACTTCGCGGGAACTACCTTCACATGGGAATTAACTTCACCACTAATGGGAATTAATTTTACTTTTTTGAAGTGAAATTACTTCCCACTGAAAGGGAGTAATAATTTCACTTTTTTGTGGGAACTTATTTCACTTTAATGTGCGTTTCTTTAAGTCCAGATTCATTAAATGCAAAAGAAACTTTGCATACACCCAGCCTCGTGCAAGCCCCAAATCCTATAATGGGCCCAAGCAGCGGGGTTGCAGGGGGGTTGCAGGGGGCAGCATGCCCCACCATACATATCTCAATGTTTATACGCCGTAATGCTTGCTGCTAGCACTGTATTTATGCTAGCAGCAAGCATTACGGCGAATAAACAGTGAGGTATGTTTGGGGGGGCATGCTGCCCCCCTGCAACAACTGCCTCGTTTTTGTATTTCAATGCCTTAATATGTGGGCAAACTGAATTCATATGAAGATCCAATAGCAACGCATTGGTTAACATTAGATATACTGCCATGTTAAGAAGAAAAAACGTATGTGAACGGGCCGGTTTTGGCATCTTTGATATGTTTACTATTTTTTTCTTTAAAAACTAAACATCTAACTTGCTTTTATGATCAAACAAATTGACGCAGTACCACTTTTTTAAGGAAAAAAAGTGACTACAATACAAGCATTTGTAGGTTGGATAAATAATCTAAGAAAAAAGACTTGTAGATACGAATACTGTAGAAAAAATTTAGCAACAAAACAAAATAGAAAGAGATAAAAACAGAAAAACGCATTTATCTCAAAATGCCAAAAATACAGATACGTTTTTTTTCTTAATTTTTGGTATTAGCAGTCTTAAGCGCTTTTTAAGGTGGTGCTTTGCTAACTTGATATGAAGCTAACGAAGAATTATAAAAAACATAGAAAACATTGCACGATTGAACTCAATTTTTCACAACTAGTTAAGGACTAGTTAACGGCAAATTACTAAGCCATACAACATTAAGTATAAGAAGTTTTTGACGCTTTTCGAGTTGTGTTAAGTTAGCAAAGCAACCAAAAAAACATAGAAAATATGGAACGACAAACTCGAAATTGACACAATTAATTAATGGCAAATTTTCCATCTACCCATTTCTCAATTAGTGAAAGTTGATTTGGTAACTTGACACTCATAGAAAACAAATCACCCAAAAACACATAGAAAACATCGAATGAAGAAAATGAATTTTTCACAACTAATTAACGGCAAATTTTTAAGGAATAAAATATTTAGTTTTGGAAGTTTTTACCACTTTTTGAAAAAAAAACATAGAAAACATAGAACGACAAATTCGAAATTGTCACAAATAATTAACGACTAATTAACGGCAAATTATCCACCTACTCATTTTTCGATTCGTCAAAGTTGATTTGCTAACTTGACACTCATCAATATTACATTTCACATGGAAGGGTGTATTTTTTTGAACGGGAGAAGGGGTAGTTGGGGGGGAGTTGTAGTGTAACAAACAGAAAAATTAACCTTGGCATAAGACACATAATTTTAAGGAATAATTGACTCCCTGAAGTTATTGTCATTTTTATTTAAGGATGACTATATTTTCAGGATGAAATTTAAATATTTCCAAAAACTAATTGAAAATAGTGGTCCACTGATGAAACTTGGCATCAATCATTAATCTGCCCTGATTCTTAACTCTGGTAGTTCATAGCACATTTCTACCAAGTTTCATGCGTGCACTATATTTTTCGCTGGTTTTATGGTATTAATCCAACCATAACCTCAACCTCAAACAAAGAAAAAAACAACCATTCATCACAGATATTTTTTATGGATTCTTCTGATAATTGCTTTCAATTAGAAGAGAATGCAGTTTATGGTATTTTCTCAGTTAAAGGTTTCGCAAATGTGAAATTTTAGGTAGTAACGAACCGTATCACTCTATTTGTTTGTTTGGTATCACTTTATCTCAAACGCTACTTAAATTAAATGTTTATACAGTCAGACATGCCTTAAATTGTCTTCTTTATGCAACTGCAGTCCTCGGTTTTTTTTTTGTTAAAACTGCTATGTTGGATCTATCAATCAGTGTCAAAAGATAGTGACATGCGGGCAAAAAGAAAGAAAAGACAAAACAAGGCCAACAAACACAAACCGACTATACGACATCGACACAAGCACCACCACCCACCGCTACACCATGCCACACGCAACCATCCGGGTATCCCGCGAAGTTGGATTGATTGCAGTTTGATTTCAGTTTAATTCAACCGTTTACCTTTGGACATGGCAGAATGGTTGAATCAGGATCAATTGTTCCATGCACTCGTAGTTTGAATTAGAATTAACAATCTAACTGACTGACAATATTGATGTGTGCTACCCAGGACTATATAGAAAGAAGTTTACAGCAAAAGAATGTCAGGACGGCAGGGAACACCAGAAGGTGGTGGAGTAACGGGACAAGGAAAGTTAAGAGTGTGCGGATGAGAGTTTTGGTGTGTTAGTGAGAAAAATAACATTAAAATGTGATGCACTTACTGAGTTGCACGTATTTGCTCAGTATTGCTTAAATTAATAAAAAAAAATATATATTTTTTTTAAATTCATCAAATCTAGAATCTAAGAATCTAATAAGCCGCATTAAAATGCTCTTTAATAAATTCAAAGGAAATCTAGCTATCGGTTCAGGCTCTAGCCACACTGGACGTATACACGCACAGATTGACGGCTGGTAAGTAATGTCAGGCGGTCAGCTGCTAGGATCCTCAAGGCCTTCGGTAATAAACCGCAGGTCGAATGGAAGCCGGAGTAGATAAAATGGGCCCAGAGCATTTTAGCGAATGCGCAGACCAGCGACGACTCCACGTCGAAGCGTAATAGGTCTCTGTAGGAGACTTGCTTTCTTAGATACAGAAGGCGCTTTTAACAATGTCGACACATCTGCAATCGCATCTGCACTGACATCCCTGAAGGTAGATGGTTCGCTTCGTGAATTGATTAACCAAATGCTGACTAGCAAGGTCATCAACTCAAAACTGGGCGGCTTTTCTGCTAGAAGGTCTGTCATGTAGAGGTACGCCACAAGGCGGTGTCCTACCTCCTCTTCTCCTGAACTTGGTGGTAAATGAGCTGCTAACATGACTGGAAGCGGAGGGTTACAGAGTGATTACCTATGCGGACGACGTTGCAATTGCCGTATCAGGAAAGCATCCTAACACCTTAAAAGAACTCCTACAAAACGCTTTGAAAAGGCTAACCAATTGGGCGGACCGGTGTGGTCAGGGTGTCAACCCTCATAATACAGAACTTGTTCTATTCTCTAAGAAATATATAATCCCTTATGTAGACCTTCCTTCTATAAAAGGTATTCCATTAAATCTTACTGATCCAGCAAAGTATTTGGGAAATTGCGACAGACTAAGCAAAAAACAGAGCTCGGCTTGTTTATGTATAAGTGGTGCGCTTCGTACGACACCCTCTGCCGATCTAGATGGTTTGCTATATCTGACGCCCCTCGATATTTTTACTAAACAGGTGGCTGCAAATACGGCCACACGCCTACAAGCACTATGGACCAACAATAGTATTGGCCATTCCACCAGTCACATTGACTACACCATCCTAAAACCACAATTCGGTTCAAACTTTCAAGTCACCATTCCTTCTAGAACCCTCTGGGAGGATATGGCGTTCTTGGATGATGAATCGGTCCATATCTACACAGACGGATCAAAACCTGATGAGGGGGTGGGTGGCGGTGTGTACTTAGATGAACTCGTTAAAAGTGGAACAACTCTACCTCTCCTACCTACCAAGGCCGATATAGGTATACCCATCGCTACTTGTAAACTTTTGCTGAAGCAAGATGCATTAGAGAGAACAAACCTTAGGTGAAACGATATCACCACTTGTTTGGCCAAAATACAAATCTGGCCAGTAATGGATTTAAAGCAATCTAAGTGTTTGATATCTCTAAATATATTGTACATTAGCTCCATGATTGGTGTTATAACCAGACACTGTCTTATAGGAAAGCACGCAACACGTCTTGGCGTGTTCTCCAATGATTTTTGCAGAAGCTGTATGGATGAGGAAGAGATAGAAACAATCCCTCAACTTCTGCTCTATCTAATAGACGAAAACTCCACCTTGGTGATTTTTACTCCAATGATCTCAGTGATCTAACAAACTTAGACATAGGCAGTCTACTACACTTCATAAGCTCCAATTGGTTCACCGAGTGAGGAAAAGGGTCTCCTAGATTCATGTAGTATCACAAATCACAATGGATCAAATCTTGGCCTAAGTGTGCCAGTCTTCACGACTGGTAGCCACTTCAACTTAACCTAATGTCCACTTTTCTGAAGATATGGGAAAATCATTTCTGCGAATTGTATAGCGGCGATGACGAACCGAATTCTTCTACCATGCAGATTGCACCATTCAACCTTGACGACGCAGGCCAACAATTCCGTCCACCCGATCTTGACGAAGTGAGGATAGCCATATCTAAACTTAAGTCCAATAAAGCTGCTGGAGCTGATGGCCTTGCGGCTGAACTATTCAAAGCGGCTGGCGATGAATTGGTTAGAAGTATGCCCCAGCTCATCTGTAAAATATGGTCGGAGGAAAGCATGCCCGATGAATGGAACCTCAGCATTGTTTGCCGGTCCTCAAGAAAGGCGATCCTCTGGACTGCACCAACTACAGAGGCATCAGTCTTCTTAATATCGCCTACAAGATCTTCTCTGCCGTACTTTGTGAACGCCTGAAGCCATTCGTCAACAACCTGATAGGTCCATATCAGTGTGGCCTTAGGCCAGGGAAGTCCACCATCGACCAAATATTCGCACTACGGCAGATCTTGGAGAAAACCCAAGAGTTTCAAATCGATACCCACCACGAGACCGCGTATGACAGCATCTATAGAGACGAGCTATATGTCTAGTTTTAACATCCCTGCCAAACTCGTCCGTTTGTGCAGGATGACGATGGAGAATGCACGCTGCTCCATCAAGGTCGGCAAAGACGTCACCGACACCTTTGATGTCAAAAAAGGTTTAAAGCAAGGCGACGACGCGCTGTCATGCGACTTCTTCAACATCGTTCTTGAAAGAATAGTGCAAAACTCTCACGTCAACACTAGAGGCACAATCTTTCAAAAGTCCGTCCAATTACTCGCTTACGCTGATGACATTGACATAATAGGATGAACAAAGCGTGATGTCAGTGGTGCTTTTGTGAGCATTGAGAAGGAAGCCAAGAAGATGGGTTTAACGGTGAATGAAAGCAAAACGAAGTATATGCTGTCAACAAGAAAGGACACCCAACACCGACGACGTCTCGAACAGAACGTCACTATAGACAGCTATAATTTTTAGGTGGTCAGAGACTTTGTCTACCTAGGATCCGCTATAAAATCAGCGAACGACACCAGCGCTGAGATCAAACGAAGAATTACTCTTGCCAATCGCTATTTCTTTGGGCTAAGAAAGCAATTGAGAAGCAAAGCCCTCTCTCGAGCAACTAAACTGTCCCTGTATAAGACGCTCATCATCCCAGTCCTGATGTATGGTGCAGAGGCATGGACACTGTTAACGGTGGATGAGAACGCGTTAGGCTGTTTTGAGAGGAAAATTTTACAGGTGATTTTTGGTCCCGTCTGCATAGATGGGGAATCGAGAAGAAGATACAACAACGAACTGTATGGGCTGTACAGCGACACCGACCTAGCCACAAAAGTGAAAAGCCAACGACTGAGACGGCTGGGTCATCTAGAGCGAATGGACACCAATGCTCCGGCCCGGAAAGTTTTGAATCCAACCCCGTGGGACAACGCAGTAGAGGTGGACAGCGTTAAAGGTGGCGCACGCAAGTGGAAGAGGACTTCAACCAACTTTACGTGCGAAACTGGAGACAGCTAGCTAGAAACCGAGCCGGCTGGAAGAAGCTTGTTGGTTGAGGCCCTGGTCCACCCCGGACTGTAGCGCCACCTTAAGTAAGTAAGTAAGTCGTAAATTTTCTAATATTTCTGATCAAAGTAATAATTGTCAGTTATCAAAAAGTTTATGGCTTTAGGAAACAGCTGTACACGCCGGGCGTATACATACTTTTTCGTTTTTTTTTCAACCTCATTTTTTTTTCTGGATGGAATTTAATTAATTACTATTTTGTTCTTCATATTCAATGGAATTATCAATTTTTAGTGAAACATTTAAATGTTAAATGGTAAAATGTCTTCTGGCATTAAGAAAGTTGAAAATTATAAAATTTTCTAAAACTACTATCAGTTTAAATAAAATCTCTTACACAATTTTTGTATGAATCTGTAACTCACCTTATACTATCTACCTATATACAAATATACCCATGTATATCACAACTACATAAATATAATATTTTAAAGAAGGGTCATCCCTAGAGCATGTTCGCACTCTCAGTTGAATTCCAATATAAAAGTGTAATCGGTTAATTTAGATTGAAAGTCAAAGCAAAGCAGTGATTTCTATACAGTCGTGCGAAATTGAACAACTAATGGACTTGTGTGGATCAGAGGATTTATCGAGCAGTGACTTTTATTGTGCTGCCAATAGCCTTTATGTGCTCACTTAATCGCTTCCAAAGCAATAATTCTCTCAATAAGTGCATAGGAATGCATGAAACCAAAGATGTCAATAGTCAATGGCTAGAAAGAAAACTATTCTTCAAAAGCTATGCTTAAAAATCTCAACAAAAAAAAAAAAAAAAAAGTTGTAGAGAGTTTCATATTTTCAGCAAATATGTATGTGATGGTAATAGAAACCAGAAAAAAGTGATGAAAATGATTTTTGGAAACACATAAACTTGATTTTAAATTGTGAACAAAAATAATATTATAATTTGAAAATTCAACTTGGGAAGGTTTGGAAGTTCTTTAAATGTTCAAAACATTCTTTGCCAACATTGAAGGGGGCCATGAAATTTGAATATTGTTTCAATTGAGATATATGCAAACATGAATGTTTGTAAGAACATTAAGGCCATATTGTTGGGCTTTGTAAAAAGTTGACGTTAAAATTGCAATCAAACCTAAAATTGTAGATAGTTCAAGTATCCGCTATGGCTTCAAACGGTAACATAAATCCGATGGGTTAGGTTTTGATTGTGTCTTTGGGTTAAGTATGGGTTGAAGCTCGAAGTTCCTTGTATAGATCAATAAAGTTAATGGGCTCCTAGAGAGAAATTGAGGCCCAACTTAATGATTTAATAGAGGAACTAGAAACTCTAAAAAAAAGAGAAAAAGAACAATGGTGACAACTTAAAAAACTTAACGAAGTATTCCCTTCAGATCATAAGGATATTTTAAATGCTGAAGTTTTTAGCTTGGTCATGTCTCAGCTTAGATCTCGGTGGGGTCAATTTCATATTGAAACAACAGACGTGATTCTGACGGAATATTACGGAATATAAGAAATAGACACACTAAAAATCTAGTCAAGCAGCTTGAAAAAAGCGATAAAATTTGTTAAGGAGGCTGAAAAGCAACTTCAGCAAGTAGCAGACGAAGCTGACGAACAACTTGACCAACTGAGAAGTGAATTGGATAAAAGCTTGTCAGGCCAAGAAAGGAGTTGCAAAGAAAAAATTCAAAATCAGCTTCATCTGATTTTTCAAAAAATCTATTGCCACTGTACTTTAAATTGTCTCCAAATACCCCTGTCTCTTAAAATCTTGTAAATAAGGGTGTTCAGAATCCTGTCACAGTTTTAAAAAAAACCCATATTAATTTAGGACAAGAATTAGTGGAGTTATCTCAAAATCCCCATATAATAACTTAAAACAAGAATTGGTGAAGGTACAATTAGCAGTCAAATATACGACATGTCATACAAAAAGGTGACAAAGATTGTTTCCCGTGTCATAACCATATTTTTGGGGCAAAGGACACCGAACTTGTCAACAAGCAAAGTGTACGGGACATCCTCTCAAATCAACTTGAATATCGTAAGAAAGGCCAACAGGTTGATTTTACACTGAATATGAGGTTATTAAAATAATGTTAATGTCTGTGACTCTATATGGGATAGTGCATCTTGTTAATTTAACATGGCCTTTGTTAATTATTTACCTGGCTCTGAGTGTTCTAGACATTTAAAATAAATTTTGAGTATTCAAAAATCTAATGGGCACAAAAAAAAAAATCAAAAAAAAGTACTGTAACCTGTAACTACCCAAAAATTGTAAAGGGAAAGTGGCATTACGACTTGTTTAGGAGCTGCTCCAAAATGCACCCGATTAATTATGTATTTTTGTTCGGTTCGTGACCCCAAAGGAAATATGACAAATTTTAGGATAAAAAGACTTGTAAATTTAATAATAATTTTATGCCAATTGACCACAAAAATTAACAAGAAAAAACTCAATGACTTCAATTACCATCCAGCATCCAGTAGTTTGGAAATTAAATATTTTTCCTAAGAAAATTTCAGTCATCTTAAATGAAAATGAATTACTATAAACTTTAAATATTAATACAATTCCATGTGCAGTGCATGTATTTCTTTTTGTACATATATACATTCAAAATCGAGCTTCGAAAATCGTTGAAAATGCAAATAAATGCCGAAGCAGATGTTCAACGAAAGGCTAAATTGCGAAACGAGTATCGCATTGCACATATGATGGTCTATCATTGTGTGAGACTTGATAAAAAGGTGAGGTTAGATGGACTCGCAGATAATGCAGAAAATGCTGCAAGAAGAGGAGATATCCGGGAATTGTACCAAATAGACAAAGATGTTATTGTGAAAAAAGCAACACCAACCATCCTGTAATAGATGTGGATGGTATACTTTTGGTATCAATTGCGGATTAGCTACGTTGATGGAAGGACCGTTTTTGTGCCCTGCTAAATAAGGATTCAGTTGAGCAGAATGCTGAAGTGACCCAACTAAACGAGATGCGCCAGGTTCTATAGAGGTATTGACATATGACATCGAACCCCCGCCGTCAGAATCGAAAATGCATTCATCAATAAATCTCCTCAAAAACAACAAGGCAGCTGGACTGGACGGAATACCAGCTGAATTCCTGAAAGCCGATCCCGTAACAGCGGCTAGTATTTTACATCCGTTATTACAAAGCATTTGGGAAAACGAATGCTATCCCAGGGATTGGAAGGATGGTGTGATTGTTAAGTTGCCAAAGAAAGGTGACCTTAAGAATTGCAACAATAGGCGTGGTATCACCGTTTTGTGCGTTTTCCCAAAACTAATGGCAACCATCATTCTTGAGCGAATAAAGGATAGAATCGAGTCTACACTCAAGAGGCATCAAGCTGGCTTCCGCAGTGGTCAATCATGTGTCGACCATATCAACACCCTGCGTATCGTCCTCGAGCAGTCGATGGAATTTCAATCACCGCTTTACCTCATGTTCGTGGAGTTTGGGAAGGCCTTTGATCAAGTTAGCCGAGAATGTATATGGAGATCGTTGCTTGGTAGAGGAATTTCGCCAAAAATTGTTGTCATTATTAAAGAGTCCTACAACAATGCAAGGTGTTTTTATTTTACATAATGGGCAGCTATCCAACTCCTTCGTAGTGCAACAGGGTGTGAGACAAGGGGATGTTCTATCACCAATTCTCTTCCTGCTGGTGATGGACGACATATTGATGGCCCGTGTTGGTACAGCTGAGCGACAGGGCATTCAATGGAGACCGTTCGAAAGGCTCAGTCATTTAGACTATGCCGATTACATGTATCTACTGGAAAATAACAGCAGTGGGCTGAACGGGATGTGCCAAACACTGCAATTGAAGGAAGAGTCGAGTGGTCTAAGAATAAACAGCAAAAAACAAAAATAATGCTCACAGGCCACTCCACATAGCAGCGTATTATTCTACAGGAGACGCCAATGGAAGTAGTGGAACAATTTAACTACCTTGGCAGTATTGTTTCTGCAAACTGTGGTACGGATCTGGACGCAAAAATTAGAATAAATAAAGCTCGTGCTGCCTTCGGTACTCTGTACCCAATTTGGATATCCATTAAAATCTCCTTACGCACTAAGTTGAGATTCTTCGAATCCAATGTCAAATCCGTGCTGTTATATGCTTGTGAGACCTGGAAAGTCACGTCTACCATTTCGAAGAAATTGCAGGCTTTTGTGAATCGCTGTCTTCACCACATCCTAAAGATTCGCTGGCCACAAATAATATCAAATGAGGAATTGTGGTGCAGGATAAGTCAAGAGCGACTGGACGTCAAAATAAGAAAGCGTAAATGGCGTTGGATTGGTCACACACTGAGGAAACCAAACGATGAAATTGCAAAGCAGTTGTTTGAATGAAATCTTCAGGGTGCACGTGGAATACTAAGAACAACATGGAAATCAACTGTCTTAGCGGAAACAGAATCCCCGAGAAAGACGTGGCCACAGCTAAAGTACCTTGCAGCAGACCGTGGAGGATGGAGACGTTTTGTTGACGCTCTATGTCCCAGCCGGGATTACAGGACACGATGATGATGACATTTGGCATTCAAATCAAAAATTGAATAAATTATGAATTAAGAAATATGATAACAAAATTATACTACTTTGTGCTACTTATGTAGTTTAATATTTTTATTTGCGATGTAGGTACTATAGGGCAAGTTTTGGATTCGTGCAAAAAAATTTTTTCAGATAACAATCAAACATGACATTACGATGATCTCTACAGCCAAAACCAATGATGCGAATTTCTTCAAATTTTGAACTTAAGGTTTTTTTTGTAACTCTCCAGAGGGGAAATTGAATTTTTTTAGCTCTAAAAATAACGGTACTTGCCATACAACCGTTAAGGAAAAGCTAATTTATCTCAAAAACGGCTCAAACGATTTTGATTTTAAAAAAATCAGTGTCATATGGTAAGAAAAAAAAAAAAATACCAAAAACATTTATAGACGTTACAGCCTATTGAATAGACTATTTAAAAAGGAACAAATACGTGCAAGTGTTTTTATTATTGAATATGTTTGCTCGGCCCATAAGTATGCTTACAACCGAAAATGATACTAAATTCACCCATGCGTTTCTGAGAGAATGGTCACACTGACAACTTTTCAGTATTTTTGGTATAACTCGAAAACTAAGCAGAATTTGACAATTTTACATTTGATGCTTTTTGTTCAAAATTAAATTTTCTATTGAAATGGATCGTTGGGAAAATTTCTTGAAAAAATTTAAGCAGGAAAAATTAACAAAAACCAAAAAATCGAAAATCAAAGATTTTAAAATTTTTTTTTAAATTGCGCATAACTTTTTTTGGAGCAAAGATACGCTCAAAACATCCATGAACAAAGTAAACTAGAGTCTTAAGGCCTTAATATGACATGTTAAAAAAGCCATATTATTTTAAAATTGACAGAGATATAGCCATTCAAATTTTACCATTTCTTATCATTTTTCGCAGTTTTTGCTTGAATGCCTAGTTTTTGGTACTTTATGACAAATTTGACGTTCCTAGCACCTAGTACCAAATCTTATCTTAATTGGACCAGCCATTCCGTCTGTAGGTCTGAAAGCATTTAAAAACAGCCAAAAAACGAAATTGCGAACTAACATACTTTTTAAAAATTCTCTATAGTTGTAATGTCATATTATATCAAAACTTTGATTTCGAACACTTTACGAAAGTGAAATTTACCACATTGTACCGAAAAAGGGACTTTCGGGCCAAAACTGCGAAAAATTATAAAAAATAATAAGGTTTGAATGGGAATATATCTGTCAAATTTTGAACAAATATTAATTTTTGAACATGCCATATTAAAGCCTGTAGTCTCATCTTTATTTTGTCTATGCATGTCTTGACCCTATCTTTGCTTAAAAAAAAGTTATGCACAATTTATTAAAAAATTTAGATATCCTTGATCTTTTGATTTTTTTTAAGTTGGTTTTTGTTGAATTTTCCTGCTTAAATTTTTTGTAGAATTTTGCGAACTATCCACTCCAATAGAACATTTAATTTTGAACAAAAAGTTTTAAATGAAAAATGGTCAAATTCGGCTTAGTTTTCGATTTACACCAAAAATATTGAAAAGCGGCCATTGTGACCATTCTCTCAGAAACGCATGGGTGAATTAAGTAGCATTTTCGGTTTTAAGCATGCTTATGGGCCAAGTAAACATATTCAATAATAAAAACCCTTGCACGTAATTGTCCCTTCCTTTATTTTCCGGTCTATTCAATAGGCTTTTACTCATTAACCACTCATTCGATTTCAATAAACATTTTTGCACAAAAGCTTTCTTAGAATATAAATACTACGGCATAAGTAGGTACCAACATTTTGGAAAAAAAAAATTTTGGATTTTTAAAAAACGATTCAAATTTTTTTTTTGGAAATTCAATATTTCAAAAACGTTTCAAGAAACAATTGATGTATTATGTTTAAATTTCAGTTTTAAATGAATATTAATATATACTCACAATTGGCATACCGAATTTTTTTTTGAAAAATATCACAAAAATTTTATATAGGTATAAAAAAAAAAAAATATTTTTAAGAAAACGGCTCCGATTTTAATTTTTTTTTTGCAGATATCTATTCATATTTTTTCAAATAACAAAACGGCATATTTTTTTGAGCTCTAAGCTATTTATCAGGCTGCTTATGCCTACAATTAAAAGAAATATTTAAATACTTTTTATACTTTTTCTATACTTACTTGAATATTTTGTTAAGTTCTTAAGTTCCACACATCTTCAACATAAGAGCAAGTACGTGCGATCCAGTCGTGCATTTTACTTTATTCATATTCATTTTATTATTGTTATTCATATTTGTATGATAAAATGCGAAATAAGAAATTTCAAGGTTTTTATGTAAAAAGTGAGTAAACAAATAATATCACAGAGAGTTGAATGAACCATCAATTCACATACTCTCAATATTCATGACATACTGATGTTGGATCGAGTAACAGCGCACTATTATAAAAAAAACCTACGGTTGAATGAATGATTTACATACTTTGTAAACTTTGGTATTCAAATT
The DNA here is from genome assembly GCA_963921185.1 of Dasysyrphus tricinctus. Classification (NCBI taxonomy): domain Eukaryota; kingdom Metazoa; phylum Arthropoda; class Insecta; order Diptera; family Syrphidae; genus Dasysyrphus; species Dasysyrphus tricinctus. Next base: position 91,590,103 of record OY992532.1, read on the forward strand.
AAGTGTTTGTAGCATGTTTAATTAATTCATATTTGAATCTTTATTTTCTTATAAATAAAATTTTTTATGAGCATTGCCCTAGTTAACTCACTCGATTCCAGATTTGATTAAATTGTTCATTATTATTATGAAAAAGAAATCTCCTTGAACTTTGTGACGTCGGATTATAGCAAACAGTTATTATTGGATTCTAATACCTACATACATTTGTAGGTTGGTCAGTAACGAGGTATCTAATGAATATTTATTATGTCTATCTTCAAAATGAATACCATTTTAGAAGAATGTATTTGCATTTTTAAGTGCATTATTCATTTTCGACGAGGAACTACTTACGCGCTGAAGCCTTCTTCTTGGCTACTTGGAGACAAACACATGGCATGACCAAATTTCTAACCAATTAATAAAATATGTGGATTAACTAAAACAAGAAGGAAGCTCATTGTTTTATAACTCAGTCAGGTCATATAGCTACCGCTATTACATTTTTCTTCAGATCCGAACAACCCTGGTGAAACCTCAGCTGGAAATCAAAAATCACATCAAAATGCAGATAAAAACACCCAAATCAGAAGAGACATTTGGATACGCCCTCAAGTTAGATACTCTTTCACATTTCATCACATAACATCTCATATATTTATGCACTTTAGATCTTAATTTCTTTTTAATTTAGTATCATTTTATGCATTGTATAATTTTAATACACACCACCACCTTCACAAACCTGTCCGTCTATTATTTAATGCGAATATTAAACTAACTATCTATCTGCCACCTTGTCAGAATAGTGACAATCTTGTGTCAATAGTCTCTTCAAGGTCCACACACCACATTCAGCATCCACTTAGTAAATAAAATAAATGCCAGGGAGTTCATAAAATCAAATTAACTTTAGTAATGGCCCATTTGCGTTTGATATCCTTTCTGCTGCCTTTTGGGGGCCCAAGTGAATTACTGCAGATTGACTGTATATGTCCCAATGGCATGGCATGACCTTTATCCTCTTTGCCCCCCCAGCTCCATCTCACCCTTTCAATGTGGTTGTGCGTTAAGTTATTTTACATGTAGCGTAGTAAAATTCATTTTTATTTCTCATTCTCTCTCTCAGAAGAGCACTCAGGCCGGTGCTTAAGATGATGACGAGGACGACATGGAACCAGTCGAAGAAGACCAAGATAAACCAAGTCGGCAAGAAGGAGCAAAGACGACACCATATCACACTGCCTATATATGCACGATTTGGTGTGGTGGCGTGTGAGGTCTTGACACAATACATGAACGCACATAAAAACGTCAACTTAAGTCATTCTAGGTGATTAATGCCATACGTCGGAGAAGACGCACAATTTCAGGACGACAATCGACACACATTTTCTCGCATGTTTATAGCTTTCTCTAGCCGACCTACGCGGCGCGGTGGGCGCAACGCACTTTTATATGTTAAAAACTTTTTTTTTTTTGTTCGTGGAGGAAAGTTATCCAAGTGATAAAGGACTTCACATTATTTCCATTGAAGCATTTGCTAATGTATAGAGAAGTTAAGACTCTGCTTGGTATATACGTATTCAATTTCATGTCGGATTTATGTTTATTTTTTTGTTGGCGTTTCTGTGCGGTTGCTGTGATGCCATCTTAATGGAACTTGAAGTTGCGCCTATTATGCTGAGATTAGAATTTGAGCCATTTTAGTGTGTATATGGCATAAATGTTTGTTAAATTAAATAGAAACATTTGTTACGACTATAAAGCTAACCTGAAGCTATATCATTCAAATGCTAAATGGTTAATGGGTGCTGGTCAATTGATTTTTAATGAAGTGCAAAACAACCCCGATTTTATTCGTCCCTATATAATCAGAATCTACAAGAAAATAGGCAGTGAAAGAATATTATATTGCGCAATATCGAGATGAAATTTAGGTGAACAAAAGAATGCGTATTTATAAAATCTTTACAGCTTTAGTCCACATTGACCTTTTTTTGAGGGTATAGGGCAAAATCTTGCATTGTCCATTTTTTCATCAAAAGAAAGAAGAATGTTTTTATAAAATTTAAGTAAAAAGAACCGAAGGTTCGGTCTTCTTCGTTCTCTTGAGCCAGGGGCTTGGGATTCAAAGACTCTCTTAGCTGGAAAATTATAATCCATTCACTCGATGTGACCGAGCCAATGTAGGCGACGTGTTTTGCTCCACGTCTTAATACAGCTCATAGAGTTCACGGTTGTATCTTCTCCTCCATTTGCCCTTCTCGCACACAGGAATATCCGTCGAATAATTTCTCTTTCGAGAGAGCCCAGTATTTGTTCTTCCTTCTTGCTTGTCGCCCAACACTCGGCGCCATAAAGCAGGAATAGTAGTCTAACCCCCAGTTTCACAGTGAAAGTTTAAACTCTACTTTTGGTTTAAACTTTAGTTCAACAATTGAACTCAGTTCAAGGATTAAACGAGACTGTGAAACTGACCATAAGGGTTTTATAGAGCGTACACTTCACCTTTCCTGTGACGAGCTTTGAACCGGCACCGGTTTGCTAGGGCAATTCCTCGTCGGATCTCCCCGAAGATGCCGTTTGTGCAATTAATGTTTACTCCAAGGTTGATGAACTCCACAAGCTATCAACTGTGATGTTTTGTCCTAGCTGATTGACAGATCTTTCATTGCTTGTTGATAGCATGTATTTGGTTTTGTTCTCTTTTACTTGAAGAACCACAAGTTTTGCCTGTTCTTCAATTGCCTTGAAAGCTTCAATAACGGCCTGTTGGGAGTGGCCGATGATGACAATATCGTCGGCATACTCTAGAAGTGAGACAGATCAGTTGAAAATAGTGCCATCGGTGCTAACGCCTGGCCCTGCACTCTATTTGCTCCAGAACGAGATAGAAGAAATCACATGATAATGCATCTCCTTGCCAAAACCCTGTGCATCCATACTTGTTGAAACCATCAGCTCTGGCAGCTTTGTTGTTCTTGAGATTTTTATAGCTTAGTCTAGCTCTTCTATACTGGATGGTAGAATTAGTTCTTCATTGACTGGAGTTGGGTTTGCTTCTCGGCCTATTTCTCACTCTGACTGATAACCATTCTGCAGCTGCTAGAAATGCTGCTTGAATACATTTATTTTTTCCTGTGCTTCGGTGACTAGGTTACTTTCACTGTTTCGAAAAAAATGCGTTACGGGTTTAAAGCCAGTAGGAAGTTGCTTTGCTCTTTTATAAAACTATTTGCTTATACATATTTGCTTATGTGCGAATAAGTCAATGATGGCTCATGGAGGTAATTTTGCAAGCATAAGCGAATTTTCGTTGGCTTTTTGACACTAGCTTATGCTTGCTTATGCCTATTATGGTTGGGCCTATAGCCAGGCGATCACTTATCGGTTTTATATCGAAAAATTTGCTTCTTAACCGACGAATCCGCATCCTAACATGTTAAGTCTTTCTTCACAGCTGAAATAAATATCGCAACCTTTTCTTTTCATCATCCCTGATCCTATTCATCGCATCTTCGGATTACGGTAATGTCTGCCTTATACCGAGTGAGGATAGACTCAAGTTTTTGAGTTGCACCTGGGGTGTAAAGGGTTCTCACGTTCCAAGTACACTAAGGAAGTGTTACACTAGATTCTATTACATACACACTTGTAAGCAACAACAACAGTGCACCGAACTCCGTGGAGTCAATATTATACGATTTTTGCATTCGTCCTCCTTACAGTTCACATTGTCTTGTGGCTGAAAATCATAATGAGAAGGTACGAAATTCCGAAAAAGTGGAAGCTTATTGACTCGTGTCAATTCTGATTTTCATTTGGTCCGAATTATAGCAAGCATAAAGGTTCCAGCTAATCTCGATTTGTAGAAACTTTGATAAGCTCAGGTTACTTTTTAAGGTGCACTCGTGTAGCATTTCAAGATAATCTTTTCGACTTTCACCGTTAAAAATAAAGCAATTATCCCTTGGGTTAGCCTTGGGCTGGAAACACATTCCTACCATAAACAATTATACCTTGGGTTAGCCTTGGGCTGGAATCACATTCCTACCATAAAATCCCATCTCGCTACTTCTGAGTGAGAAATTAGGAAACAAAGAGTTTCTCCCTTGGGTTAGCCCTGGAGTGGAAACAGATTTCTACCGTAAACTCTCATCTCGCTCCTTCTAAGTGAGAGATTGGGCCACAAAGTAATTCTCCCTTGGGTAAACCATGGGTTGGAATCACTTTCCTATCGTATTGTCCCTCGTTCACCTCTTCAAAGTGAATAGTGTGAGCCGAGTCTACTCCTGTTGCTCTTCCGAACCAAGTATAACTGTATATGAAATACCATGTTATTTATAATAAGTTTATCAAATATTGTAAGATTGTTAACGCCGCTTTTTATAGTTATAAATAAAAAGTAAGCCCCCGAGTTCTTTAACCATCTTAACCCGAGTTTTACTTGCTTTCTTCGGGAATACCTTGGACAACGACGAGCTTACCTCAGCCTCGATAAAAAAGCATCGTAGTACATACTCTCGATTGGTCATCCTTTGACCTGCCAGGTCTTGTTAGCATATGAGGGCTATTATTATCCAAGGCTAGTCGTGTCTCTCACACACCCGACAACACAACCCCAAAACCAGAGGACCAGGCCTTTGTTAAGCCTAAAGACAGCAGGCCGATGCCAGTAGCCCACTACAGAGATATGAGCGTTGCCGTTGGCTCTTTAATAGTTCATCCGCCACTGTTTCTTTCACAGCACCCGGGTTAGTACTGCAAAATCTTACTGAGCTCATCTCTAAGTATGTTAGAGAAGCTGATGTATAAGGTCTTTGTCTTCCACACTGTTTATGACACCATTGATTCTCTATGATTCATTCGCCGCACACCATCTTTCTGATAAGCTCGTCCAATATTTCAGCCAAATTATACATGCGGTATTTCCAACTGAAAATTATAGCATTGCTTTTTTGCCTTTTAATCAAAACTCGCGCTTATTAGTTTAGCAAGTCAAGTCTGAACGGATGAGACTATCAGTTCAGTATCCGATGTGTACCACGTGGAAGAAAAATAAACACAATTGACGTGCAGTGTTCGTTGCATCACTGCAACATCCACTGTGTTGACGCCAATCAGTGACAATTCGCTTTGGGCTTTGTAATGCCCAGCCATCCATTCGGATAGGTTTATGAGTTATTCGCAAGTTTACGCAAGTCTACGCATGTTGACGTAACTTTATGCATGGGCAAGCTTACGCAGTTTTACGCATGTTGGCGCTTATTTACGCTGGTTTACAAAAGTTAACGCAGGTTTTCGCATGTTCTCGTGTGTTAACAAATGTTTATTGAGTTCAGTGAAAATTTTCGCAAGTTTATGCATATTTTCGCAAGTTAACGCATGGGCAAAATTACGTAGATTTAAGTTAGTTAACGCAAGTCTATGCATGTTTACGGAAGTTAACTCAGATTTTGACAAATTTACCCAAGTTTACGCTTGCGCAGGTCTAAGCAATTAAACGCAAGTTAACGTATATTTACGCATGTTTATACTCAGGTTTTCGAAGGCTTACGCAAGTTGACGCCCACTTAAGCAAGTTTACTCATAAGGGTCTTTTTAATGCAAAAAATAAAAAATAAATTATTGTTACCAATTTTAAAACAAGATTTTTTCAGATAGATTTTTCGGTCTCTAACTATCATCCAAACAACTCAACTAGTTATAAAAAAGAGAAGAGATATGAGATTGTATGTTTCTAGTTTAACTGGAACTGATAGTCGCTAGAAATGTGTTGACATGACAGTTATAACTTATAAGGTGCTGATTACTAACGATAGTGACATCTCCTTCTCCAAAGTACGTTTATTGAATCACATGCAGGGATGCAGAATTAGAGCTTTTTCTTGAAACTAACATAATGTGTTCCCAACTTTAGAGAGCTCGAAAATTCAAACTTAAAATATTAAATTGTTCATTGCTTTTACCGAAAATGTTCATCAACAGTCAGCAGTCCACCTCAGGAAGCTCTCGACGCCAAAATGCTCAGAGGTTTTCCCTTCAGCAAATAAATCTTCCATATCGTTTGTGTGTTTGAACCCAACCACCATTTTTTGTTCTTATTGGTGATGATTATATTTGCAGCTTTGAATCCTCTTAAGTGCTTTTCATTGCTTTCCATCGGGAGAAATTCTTACTCTTCCTTATCGCAGTCAGATATTCGAGATATGAGTAGAGTCCTGAGATTGCATTTGCATTAAAGAAAACAAGAAACTTATCTCTTACGATTAGTGTAATGGTTATAGCAAAAAGTTCAATTTTAATAAATTTTATTTTACCACGCCACAATGATGCAAACCAATTTAAAACGAATGCACAAATCACCATTTTGTTCCAAAAATTTAGTTAGCTGGAGAATACCATGAGCATCAGGTCCATCATAAATTGTAATTCATAAAACGGAAATTGCATAAAAGCGTATATTTTGTTTTGTCTAGTAATTCCGTGTGCCGACATACATAGTGTAATCTTTTTAAATGTGATTCTCCAAACGTGCTTTCCAACCTATAAAACATAACAAATTATAATAAAAACAAATTATTCATAATTTTAAATGAATGGCAACGTGCTGCGTTCTGTCCCATGTTGGGGCTTAAATCATGCTCTTTTGCCACGCCACGCAGCAAGACACTTTAGTTAACGACCTATAAACCATATACTTACATATATATAGCCTACTACTGTGCATAAGAGGAGTGTCGTGAAAAAAAAACCTGCAATTATTATTATTATTATCATTTCTTCTTCCACTCTGACACTGAACTTGAACCAGCAACATAATTTTGCGTGAAAAACGCCCAAAGGGGATTCTATGCTGAAGCTTTGGTATTATTAGTCTAAAGCACAACCTTACCTATGTTTTTTTTTTTTGGAGCTACATTTTCATAACCATGTGTTTTAACGTGCCATCACTCAAGGGGGAACTCTTACAATACAATTCTGACCTTGAAATTAAAACATGCCCTTTGTAAGTGTGTATATAATGTGTGAATGTGAATTTGGTTAGAAGATGCCACAGGCTTTCAGAAGGTATTCTTCTTCATCAGCTTTAATAGTACATATGTATGAAGAAAAGAAAAACAAGTTGCGAGACGCTTATGGATTGTTAAGCTTCCATAAATTTGCATTTTAAATTAACATCTTTTTTATGTTTGTTATTTTTGTTTGGGAAAATATGGCTTTGCGACATCATCGAAGAAGCCTCAGGGCTCAGGGGTCATGTAAGACTTTATTTAAATCCGAATTCTGGAGATTGCTTGGTATTTTAATACTAAAAACTAAATAAGCTGTATTTTGCTATCGATCCAATTAATTTGATTTGCTTTTAAGCTGTTCTCTATTCAACGCGTTGTGTTGCTTTGTTTTTTTTTGTTTTCCCTTTTTTACTTGCGATATATGTGTGCAAAGGTACGTACATATGTACCTATAGGTAATATATTGCATGTTATCGAACTCGAATATAACTCGAATGTTATCGAATAGGGAAGTCGTAAAAAGTGGGCCTCGCAATTCTCCCTGTCTGTCGGTCTATTCGGCTAAAACCTAAAGGGTTAGACCGAGTTTTAAACTTGGTTCATACCGTTTTTGGACGTTCGTCTCACAAGATTCTTTATTTATTTTTCAAAATCAAAAATAACGGTAGGTACCACACAATTTGTGTTCGCTATATAAAGGGTCCGCCAAATAACTTTTTTTTTTTGAAAATGCTACTACTACATGGAGTGTAGCTTCGGCTGTGTGGCACGTAGCGCCGTCCTGTTGAAACCAAATGTTGCCAATATCCTCCTCTTTAATTTTTGTGAACGAAAATTCGTTCAAACTGGCCCGATAACGATCGCCATTGACTGTAACGGCCACTCGAAGAAAAATGGCCCAATTATGCCTCTGGACCAAAATCCGCACCAAACGCAGTGACTCGTTGTTTTGGGTGTATCGGCTTTTCAATGGCGTGCGGGTTTTCTGTGCCCCAAATGCGACAATTTTGCTTGTTTACATACCCGCCAAGATCAAAATGAGCTTCATCTGAAAAGATAATTTTTTTTTGTCAAAACCGGCATCTTCTCTAAGTCGATTGCAGGCCCACTTAGCGAAGCAGCCATTTGAATGAAATTATTTTCCATTATTAACCGTAAGGATTGTACTTTCAAATAAAAAAAGAAATTTGAGAAAATATTCAGTAGTTTTTTTTTTTTTATAGCATTTTCAAAAAAAAAAGTTATTTGGCGGACCCTCTATTTAACTAAATCTTATTTTATTTTAATTTCAATTTCGAATATTTTTAACTAAAAATTAACTCTCTTGGTGCAAAAATAACGGTGACTACCACTGTACTTTAAAAGCTTTTTACTTCGGAAAAAAAATGTCGGAAAGTTGAATTTTGGTATATTTCAATCGATAGAGTAACGGATTTTATGTTGAGTTGAGGTGAGTTTGTCTTGTGTGGTATCCCCAGGAAAATTAAAAAACAATTCTAAGAAGTACATACACAGATTTATTTCAAGGTTTTGATGTATATAAAGTTAGCAGGACACTTTTGGAAATTCATGTTAAAAACTATCCTATCATTAGTTGCTACTTAATTGCGAATTAGTTACGCAAAAAAAAAAATTAATTGCTTTTTTGGTTTAGGAAAAAATGGGTGTCCTGCTATCTTCATATGAACTTAGCAGGACAACTTTCTCAAAAATAAAGATAATCGAGCTGAAAAAAAGTTTATTATTGAGAACTAATTAATTGCGAATTAGTTACGCAAACAAAAATTTTATTGCATTTTTGGTTTGCGAAAAAATGGGTGTCCTGCTAACTTCAAATGAACTTAGCAGGACAACTTTCTCAAAAATAAAGATAATCGTGCCAAAAAAAAGTTTATCATTGAGAACTAATTAATTGCGAATTAGTTACGCAAAAACAAATTTTATTGCATTTTTGGTTTAAGAAAAAATGGGTGTCCTGCTAAGTTCATATGAAGTTGGCAGGACACCCATTTTCTCGCAAACCAAAAAAGCAATTAATTTTTTTTTGCGTAACTAATTCGCAATTAAGTAGTAACTAATGATAGGATAGTTTTTAACATGAATTTCCAAAAGTGTCCTGCTAACTTTATATACATAAGGTTTTGGGAAGTTCCACATCGATTCGTTTCTAATGTCACGAAACATGGTATTTCGTTTTTGCATACTAGGAAATTCGCTTAAAATCTGCCAAAAAATTCAGAGCATGTAGGTGGGAATTAGACAAGAAAAAATCCTACGGGAGAGGACTAATATTTCCCTCCCGCTTGGATGGGGGAGGCAATTTAATAAAATAGAAAAAAATTAATACAAAAACAACTACTGTAATTGCAGTAAGCCAAAAGTCCATTGTTACGGCTTGCTTCAAGTTAAGTTTATTTGATGAATAGTTTTGGCAAAAAATTGTCTCAAACTCAACATTTTGAAGACAAAATATTTTATTTTTTCAAAATTTTAAGTTTGCAAATAGTTTTGGCTGAAATTATTTACACAAAGAATTTTATTTGAAAATAAAATATGAAATGGACTTTCAAAAAGCTGCAAGACATAACTGTAGTTAAATGTTGCCGTTGTTTTATAATTAATTTTGTTCTATATTATGCAATTATTTTATAAAATTGCTCATCCTGTCCAAGCCGGGGGAGTTATTACCCCTCTTCTAGGATTTTTACTTGCGATATAGGTACTATAGGGCAAGTTTTGGATTCGTGCAAAAAAAAAAATTCGAGATAACAATCAAACATGACATTACGATGATAGAGAACACGAAAAAAGTGGGTGGCACAATTCTGTCTGTCTGTCTGTCTGTCTGTCTGTCTGTCTGTCTGTCTGTATGTACCTCAACCTACAGCCTAAACTACTGAAGCGATTTTCTTCAAATTTTGAACTTAAGGTTTTTTTGTAACTCTCCAGAGGGGAAATTGAAATTTTTTTTTTAGCTCAAAAAATAACGGTACTTGCCATACAACCGTTAAGGAAAAGCTTAATTATCTCAAAAACGGCTCCAACGATTTTGATAAAAAAAAATCAGTCTATTATTGTAGATATGGTGTACCTTTTAGTAAGAAAAAAAATCAGCAAAAACATTTATTAACGGTACCTGCCATATAACGGTTTTTTTGATTTTTGGTTTTCTCATTAACCACTCATACGATTTCAATAAAATTTTTTTCACAAAAGCTTTGTTAGAATATTAATAATACTGCATACCAAAATTTTTGAAAAAATAAATTTTGGATTTTTAAAAAAAGATTCAAAATTTTTTTTTGAAAATTCAATATTTCAAAAACCGGTTGATGAATTATTTTGAAATTTCAGTTTTAAATGTATATTAATATATACTAAAAATTGGCATACCAAATTTTTTTTTGAAAAATGTTAAAAAATTTTATATATAAAAAATTAATTTTTAAGAAAACGGCTCCAACGATTTTAAATTTTTTTTTTGCATATATTCATATTTTTTCAAGTAATCAAATGGCATACTTTTTTTTGAGCTCTAAGTTATTTATCAGACTGTTTATACAATTAAAAGAACGATTTATATGCTTTTTATACTTTTTCTATAATTACTTAAATATTTTTTAAAGTTCTTAAGCCCCACACAACTTGAACATAAGAGCAAGTACGTGCGATCCAGTCGTGCATTTTATTTCTAGTCTACTTTGCCCCTACATGCTCTGAATTTTTTGACAGATTTTACGCGAAATTCTTAGTATGCAAAAAAGAGAGACATTTAATGTACATAGGTACTCCTGTACTGCGACTAAAAAATCTGAAAAAATAAACGATTTGTTTGTCTTTATTTAGATCCGATTTAGGCCCATTCAAATATTACAACTCAAAAATACCCTTATAACGACCATCCTATTGTAAAATTATAGGCGTAACATTTTGACATAGAATGGGAAAAATTGTTAAAAATCAAAGAATTGTCCTTTTTAAAAAGCTATATATTCTGTTCTTGAATCTTATGTTTAAGTTGATAAAGACCCGTTTGTTGTTTTACTAAATCGCCTTTTGAATAGACCGGAAAATGAGGGGTATAAAGGAACAATTACGTGCAAGGGTTTTTATTATTGAATATGTTTGTTTGGCCCATAAGCATGCTTAAAACCGAAAAAGCTACTAAATTCACCCATGCATTTCTGAGAGAATGGTCACACTGGTCACTTTTCAATATTTTTGGTATAACTCGAAAACTAAGCCGAATTTGACAATTTTACATTTAAAACTTTTTGTTCAAAACTAAATTTTCTATTGAAATGGATAGTTCATAAGACTTTATAAAAAAATTTAAGCAGGAAAAGTAAACACAACCCAACCTAAAAAAATAAAAAAATCAAGGATTTCTAAATTTTTTAATAAATTGTGCATAACTTTTTTTGAAGCAAAGATAAGGTCAAGACATGCAATAACAAAAAAAAGAAGAAACTAAGGGCTTTAATATGGCGTGTTTAAAAAGTAATATTTGTTCAAATTTGACAGAGATAAGCCCATTCAAACTTAACCATTTCTTATAATTTTTCGCAGTTTTGCCCCTTTTTCAGTACAATATGGCAAATTTCACATTCGTTAAAATATTCGAAAATAATATTTTGATACAATACCCGTGTTTTTTTGGAAAAGCTATCCGTAGTACAGTAAGATTTTACGCGAATTACAAAAACAATATCGGCAGTAGGAACACTGCCGATAAAAGCTAAAGTAGAATCCTACTGCCGATAAAATTTTGACGTTTGTTCGAGTATCGAACTGGACTGAATTGATTTTTTGTGTTTCGTTATTGGTACGATTGATAAATTTTTGTATCTCGAATTCCCGAAGGCTATGTTCGTAGAGTAGAGTTATGTTGAGTGATTTGGCCCTATTTAGATTGTTACTTTTGGCTTCGTCATGACGATGATTTTATAGTTGAAATCAGTGAGGATAAAATCTTACCCATAAACTCATCCGCATGGGGCGTAGTAAGCAATCACCAGTCTAAACAGGGTCTATCATAGGGGCATGGTTGTTAAATTGGTGCAAATTTTAAAATTTTGCATTTTTATGCTACATATATAGGTGACCATCAAGATATATTCTGCGAACTGTCAAACGTAAATTCGCAACCCACAATTCAGCAAGGTTGAATGATTTTCTGTGTTCACATTCTATTCACACCAAAAGCAAGTGTGAATAAAGTTGACTGATTGTGCATGCGTTATGTCATAAACTTAAAACTCACTCTTGCTGAATCGCAAAATTCGATGTGTACACGAATTTTTGTGTACAAAACTCACTCTTACGGAATTGGGCCCAGGACGCATTCCACAAGGCAGCGAATGAAAACTTCGCTCGAACTTAACTTCAAATTTGTTTAGTACCCATTTTACTGGGTTTATATTTTATGACAATTCGCATCTTTTGGCAATCAAACAAATTACTCAAGCAATTCGCAGTTCGCATTGAACATTTATGTATATATGCATGTATAAGCATACACACATGCATAAGGTAAATGGTTTGCATTGAAACTGCATTTTGGTGAGTATAGAAGTTATAAAAAGTTGAGTTTTAAATACAAGAAATGTTAAAATTATGTTCTGTGTATCCTGTTTCCTGATAGTTTCTATATTTTGGAAAAAGACGAAAAGCATGGGGCTCAAGAAATATTCGGTTTTCAACACTGACAAAAAAAAAATGCAACTCAGCATTTGAATACTACCTTACTATACTCAACATCAATGTGTCGTACATTGCTGAAAAGGTTATTGCATATGTAAGTATGTACAGAGTTTTGTTATCTTAATAGCTATTGAGCTGTAGACCATGGGGTTCGAGAGATATTCGGGACCGAAAATGGCCAATTTTTAACATCGCAAACCCAATAGTTAAGAGCCTTAAAGCCATGCAATGAAATAAAGTACATATACTCAATGATATTTGACACATTGGTGTTGACTAGGCAGATCATCAGCGCCCATCAATGCAGAATCTCATTACTGTTCTATTTGCCGTTTTTGATGCCGAATATCTCTCGAGTTCCACTTATTATCTATGATGAAGTATACAGGTGGTATTAACCTTTTCAAAGATATATGTAAATACATATGATCACAGCCAAGGTCTGACAAGGTGACATTTCTACAAGGTTTTCGCTCATAACTCGACAAACAGCTATGCAAAGCTTGACATTTTTCATATGCGTATGGTAAGGCTTCCCGTATGCCTCACATTCACATTCACATTCTGTACACACAATATTTTTTTATATCTTTTATAGTTTTCGAATAATGGCCATTCAAAGTGGCTGATAAAGTTACATTTCACTTCCGAAATTATGTAACGTTATCAGCCACTTTGAAAGGCCGTATTTCTTGCAGGGCCCTACCACAGGCATATGAAAAAAGTTTGGCTTTGCAAAGTTATGTTTCGAATTATAGGCAAACATCATGTAGAAATGTAACGATATCAGTCCGAGGCCTTGACCATATGTATGACCAAGGGCGTAAGGAAGGAAGGGCAGCTAGGGGCACTTGCTTCCTCTAATCTGAATATATTTCGGTCATTAGGCAATTCGTCTTTTTTCGAAAGCGTTTTAAAGCATAATTTCTGTACCAAAACAATTTTTTGAATGAGTTTGCTCCCCCCTAATCGAGATCCTGCATACGCCCTTGTGTATGACCCATTCGTGTTGCGTAAAAGGACAATTTTGCCAATTCTCCTATAAAAAAAATTCACAAATAAGCGAAAAACCTTAAAAAACGTCATTTCATCTCCACCATCTATAAGGCATAGGTGACCTTTGATCCGCTGTAACTTTGAGATTAATAAACATACAGAGCTGTTAAATGGCTCATTTTTTAGATAATTTAATCGTCTTAAATCTGTTCTTTGGTAATTATTTTGAAAAACGCAATTTCAACGAGTTATTAAACAAAAACAAAATCAACCTTGTTTTCAATATGGCGGCCGTTCCCTTTCCCCTACCACCCCAAAAACTTGATTTTACAATAAGGAGTTGTATACTTAAACATAAATCACAAAACAAAATTTGCCCAGCGATAAGCAAAAATTTTATAAATTTTTTGGACTAAACTCACTGCACCATGAAGTTCTTGAACGTTTTTCTCTGAAACTATTGGTTCTACGAAAAAAAGTATGTTAACATTTTTTGTGTAGAATAACATCAGCTTTAATTTTTATCGTCACATTTTTTCAATAAAACCGATAGTTTAGGAGCAATTCCCAAAAAACTGAGCTTCAACCCCTTTCACCCCCCTCTAAAAAATTTAGCCCCGGGCCAAATTTAGGGTATTTTTCAGGAAATGCTTACGACGTCATAATAAGCCACTCCACCTAAAATCAGCTTTGTCGCAATTCTTTCGAAGTGAAAGTCTAATTTTACTGGGCTAAAAGTTTCTTTGCGCGTTTTTCTTAAAAGTCCAGTCAGATCCGTTAGTTCTTATTTTTGTTGAGTTGTTTTTGTTTATGACATTGGCCTAGTATGTATGTAGTTAATCCAAGTTTTCGGGATTAATGTTTATTCCTCGGTAGACTAACGCTCAAACTCCTTAGACGTTGTTGCTTCCTAAAGTGACGTTTTGTCCTTGTCAATTGACAAATTTTTTAATTAATTAAATAATTAATTGTTTGTTAATAAAAATAAAATGCACGACTGGATCGCACGTACTTGCTCTTATGTTCAAGTACAAAGCATTTAAATCATTCTTTAAATTGTATAAACAACTAGTAAAATAGCTTAGCGCTCAAAAGAAAGCATGCTATTTTATTGCAAAAAAAAAAAAAAATAAAAATCGTTGGAGTGGTTTTCTCATAAACTAATTTTGTATACAGGGTGTCCCGGACACGAGTGCAAGTATTTAAGGGTGTGGTTCTTGGGGTTATTCTAAAATTGTATTGGGGGGAGTTGTATCTCCCTCCCCTGAGGCAGGGGGGGGGGGGCAGTTTAAATATTGACTTTGAATGCCAAAAAAAAAATATTAATCTAATCATCTAATAATTTACTATATTTTGTTTGAAAGCTAATACTCCATTCTTGCAAGTCAAGCGAACAACTTTTGAGAATTTAAATTTCGAAGTTAAATTTTTTTTAAATATTGTGATTTTTTTTCTTAAGTCGATATTTTTCAAAATTTTACGTAATTAAGTGCCGTTTTTGTGTTCAATGCCCTCATTGTTTTTTAGTCATTTACCGAAAACCAAATGTAAAAATCTTTCTTAGTTTTTGAGAAATTAAGAAAAAACACAAAAGGTACTTTTACCAAAAAAGCCCGAAAAAAGGGTTAAATTATGGATAATTCATGAAAACATTCATTCATTCTTCTGAAAAAATTAGCTTCATATCCAAAGTTAGAGGTTTGAACTGCATTTCTCATCGTGCAGAGTTACCAATATTGTGCCCAATACTAAAGGAATTCAGAAAGCGCTTGTTTGGAGTATAGAAATCCTTTATTTTGATAAAATAATCATTATTCTGAATGGAGAACAAAGTTGGGAGCTTTTATATTACTACTAGACTAAGAGCCCACAGCAGATTTTGGGTGTGAACGATAGCAAAAAAAGAAGTATAGGCGTCGAAAGCTCCATTAAAGACTATTAAAAAAATCAAAGTCTTGCAGTCTACAACTGGGGCCTTTGCGAAAATATGAATGCAACTTCGACGATAATCGTGTTAGCCAAAATTGGTTTTCACTCATCCCTTGAGAAGCTCCTTGGATCACATATCATGGAATCTGAGACCATTTGAGTGTATAGTTCGCTCTACCGGACCGTTTAAAAAATTCAAAATTCTAAGTGAAAAACGGTTTTTTTAAACAGTCTGGCAGGGCGAACTAAACACTCGAATGATCTCAAATTCCGTGATATGGGATCCGCGGAGCTTATCTAGGGAAGGGTGAAAACCAATTTCGGCTAACACGATTTTCCTCGAAGTTGCATTCATATTTTTTTCGATGCACTGTTTCTCGCAAAGGCCCCAGTTGTGGACTGCAAGACTTTGATTTTTTTAATAGTCTTTAATGGAGCTTTCGACGCCTATACTTCTTTTTTTGCTATCGTTCACACCCAAAATCTGCTGTGGGCTCTCGGTCTATACACCTTAAATTCTTGCAGATACAGAGCCCGAATAGTTGAAGGGAGTTTTTTTTAAATCAATTTTCATTGCGTTGCTTAGAAATTAACATAATTGAAGAATTTTCAAAAAATAATGCTTGCACTTATTTAGACCTTTTCGGCGGAAAAAATGGAGAACATTTATAACATAACATAAATAAAAACATATGGGCTTGAAAGCATATGGGCTTGAACCTTTGTATACTACAAATTTAATGGATAGGGATATTTGACCACATAATCAGTTGAAATGTTATCATTCATCTTATTTCGTTAAGTTAAGCTCTATATAAACCAAAACCACAGTCAAATTGAAGCAAGCTAAAACGGCTTTGTTCAGGTTAATTATAATTACAATGCCAGCCAAAGTTGATTGTAGATATAGGTAAATGCATTTATATGATTAGTATTAATTCATTTCAATTAAGTCAAAGGATGTACAATGATAAATACACACAAACGTGCTTAGTAAAATATTTTAGCTGATTAGATAACAATCGGATTAGGGGAAATCGATAAAATGTAAATATTACAACGAATAATTGATGTGACAATATTAACATCGATTGATTGACTATCAATTAATTAAGATTTATTAATATTGATTAGCAAATTTTAAATTGATATTATATTTGTTTGTTTTGAAAAGCTATTCAAACATAAAGTTTCACACCACATTTATTAATCGTGAATAAGTTATTAAAATATGGGTGAAGCCTTTAAGGACATTACTAGTTAAAATTGTGTTTATCAAAGCAGTTTCTTGCCAAATTCTCAGAGTATGCCAAATTTGTGGTTAGCTCTAGTTTCACGTAGTTGGTGAATAAAGTAGAAAAAAAGCTTTCACTACTGATCTCGGAGTTCTATGATATATCTGCTCTCCTAGCAACAAACCGAAATTGTTAAGAATCCAGTTTTTTTTTTGTTTAGGCACTCCTCTCCCCAGATAAATTTGTTCTAAACTACAAACAAACCAGATTTTTAATCTAAAAGTAAACTTTTTTTTATTACTTCTAGGTATAACACTAACCTCAAACATATTAAAATTACCATACCACAATAAAATAAAAAAACCAGGAAGTTATTTTCTTATTTGTTTATAACAATTTATTTCACCTTGGCATTTCATTAAAAACCAAATCAAAATCATGTGGGCTACTTAATGTTAGTCATTTCCGAATATTTTAGTCACTTATCCATATTTTAAGAAATTTGCTGTCTCAGTCTTTAATTTTTGTTTTTTTTTTGTTTTTATATTTTTCTTCTAAATTTTATGGCAGTTAATTGGAATACTCGCAATACCACTACTAGTAGTTGGAATAGAATGTTATTCTTGGTCGTTCATTGATTTCCCTTTTTGTTTCAGGTTTGTAAATTCTCTCGACCCGATCACCATTACTCTTTGTACCAATTACAGATACGGATTCAAAAGGTCTGGCTTTTGGGGATACTTCGTTAAACTGAATATCATCGAATGATACTTCTGGACGGACGTATACGTACGATGAAATAGGTTTGCTGGAATCAACATAGCCTCCAGTATTAATTAAGTCCACTGGTGTTTCTTTCCAAGGGGCATTTGTAGTGGTAGTTGTAGTTGTTGTTTTTGTAGGAACATAAAGGGGTCTATAGGTCGTTGGTTTAATGTTAGCTTCTTCTTTGTTATCTGAGCCTGAGGGCAGGTAGTCGGTATTTGGTTGATCAACTTCCGATGAAGTTGATGAGCTAGAACCGTCCGCGGTTGCAAATCCAATCTCACTTATACTCGATTCAGCATCATCTGTTGATGTTGTGGAAGTTTCACTTCCCTTATAAGGTAGTTCTGTTGATGTTGTTGAAGTTTTGTCTTCGGTGAAAGATTCATAAGCTTCAGTTGTCGTTGTTGTTGTTGGAACATAGCTGTCGGTTATCTCAGAAGGTAGTTCTGTCATTGTTGTTGTTGTTGTGGTATCTGTTGCCTTGCTTTCAGTGAAAGGCTCAAGAGCACCAGGTGATGAATCATCACCCTCACTTGAATCGTCAGTTTCCTCCAAAGGCAATTCTGTTGTCGTTGTTGTAGTTTTGCTTTCATTATATGACTCAGGAGTTGAATTACCATCTGTCAAAGGCTCAGTTTCCTCCAAAGGTAGTTCTGTTGATGTTGTTGAAGTTTTGCTTTCAGTGAAAGGTTCATAAGCTTCGGTTGTTGTTGTTGTTGTTGTTGTTGTTGAAGAATCATAGCTATCGATTATCTCAGATGGAATTTCTGTTGTTGTTGTTGTTGTTGTAGAATCATAGCTATCGATTATCTCCAATGGTATTTCTGTTGTTGTTGTAGTTGTTGTATCTGTTGTCTTGCTTTCAGTGAAAGGCTCAAGAGAAGCAGGTGTTGAAACCTTACTCTCACTTGAATCATCAGTTTCCTCCACAGACAATTCTGACTCAGAAGTTGAACTACCACCTGTCAAAGGCTCAGTTTCCTCAAAAGGTAACTCTGTTGTTGTTGTTGTGGTCTTGCTTTCGGTAAATGGTTCAATTTCTTCAAAAGGCACTTCAGTTGTTGTTGTTGTTGTAGTGGTTGTTGTTGTCGTTGATGATTGTTCTTCAACCACTTCAACTTCACCACTTTCACTTGAACCTGATGATTCATTTGAATTGTCGATAAGTTCTGCAGGTGCTTTTGTTGTTGATGTCGTTGCATCTTCTTTTTCAATTTCACTTGGCACAAAAACTGTAGTTACTTCAATTACTGGTCGCTGTGATGCATGAGGTCTCCTTGTACCAATTTGTTTATTAATTATAATACCAGGGAACCATTTTGAAAATATACCTCCCCATCCGAAATTTGTACCTTGGTTGTATACTGCAGGTTGTCTTTCTGAGAGGACAAAACAAAAATAATGATGAAGTTACAATATATGTATTTTTTTTTTGAATTATGAAAAAATTAATCCTTACGTATTTGAACAGTTTGCGGTATGATTGATTTGAAGAAGAACGGACTTGCTTCGGTCCAAATAATACAACTGGCACTTAAACAACAAAATACAAATAAAAGCTTCATCTTTGCGGAAGCAAACTCACTAGCGAACGAATAAACCAGAAGTGGCTACAATCGGAGACTTTTATAGATTTTTACCAATCGAGTTTCCCGGTTAAATGTTTTTTGGTGAAATATTTGAATAATGCTGTTTTATGGACCACGAATACAGTGGAATGTTTTATATTTCTCCGTGAAGAAAAATAAAAAAATTCAAGTTGTGTAGAAATTCAAATTGAAATATAAAAAAATCATGTTAATTGCTTTCTGAATAGCTTAAATAGATGAACATTTTCTGGTGTTCATTTTCGATTTTAGTGTTGCCATTCCCTGAATCAAAAAGTCGTCAGAAAAAAATAGTAGAAGGAAATGCAAAAAATTCCACTGGTATACAATTTTTTTTTCTATGTCACAAGAACCAGAATGCATGGGCGCCCGCAGAGGGGGCATTTGCCACCCCCTAGAATGTCAAGCTTTTACTTTCGTTCTGTACATTAATTTTATTTTAAAGTCCAGGACTACGATGTGGTTCAATTTTTAGAATCGGAAAATGATATGGAAAATATGTATGTAGGTATCCTACCAACCTACCTCTAATGCAATTCAATTTTTGTCACTCAATAATCGAATATTCAACACAAAAATGTTTTTCTGCCTCTCATGAAATTATTATAGTCTGTCCAGCAAAAATTGTCAGTGCAGGGCTTATGGGCGAGCTTTTATCAAAACAGTGGTGCCTGTGTATACCATCACAATACTAAAATAACAAATCTGTCACTGAAGAAGATACTAAACCACTGATTAACATACAGGAATTGTTTCTGTAATTCCTTGAAATATTTCGTATGATCCAACATGACCGTCGTCTTTCAATGCCAAAACTTTTGGCTTTTATTTGGCCCAAAAGCATTCTGATCGTTTACTCGCTTTTGCTTCTACCTTTGCTGTTTGAAATAAAACAAACAATTCACATTCCAGCAGAGTTGCAAGTCACAACAATACAATAAAGCTTTTTCAGTGGTTTTTATGACAGAACTTTCGGTTTTGAAGCTTTTGAGAACAAAATTTATAGAGGTGAGAGCCAAAACTGTTGTCGTGTTGATTGTCCTCTTATTATTTGTTTGAATTTCTGAATTAACCTATAAAATGCAGTTAAAATTTGTTCTATTTTAATCTTTAAGAAGAAAAAAATTATTTGCGCTGAGTTTTGAAACATTCACAAAGCGTTAAGTGATCAAATTCATTTGAAAAGATGTGGTGTGGTAAAAAAAGATAAATGGATCTTTTTTTAATACGTTAGAAATGGTATCCATGGTAATCATATGTACATACATTATGTTCTTCGATATGTGGCAATTTATAATTCAAAGTATGGAAACCCTGCGAGAGCTTTAACTTGAGACAGATGTATGCAAGCCAATGCAACCAGGCTGAGAAGCAAACGTCCTATCTTTCCTGAACTGACAATTTTTTTTGGATAGAGTATAGCAAAAGTTGACCTAGGTAATGTTTAACTACCTTAGCACATGCGCATGTTTCAGAAATCATAAAGAAATAATCTTCCGCATAAAGTTTGTTCTCTTTTATATTTCCTTCTACTCGATAAACATATATCCTTAACAAAACCACAAAATCGTAGATTGCCACAACGAACTGCTCCGAAGGCTCAGGGCATCAACCTGACTTTGAATCTAACCTCAGAAGCAAAGTGGCTTATCTCAAAATTTGGCAATTTTTGGGTTTTCCCATATAAAACTTCTTTCGTCTTGGAGCCGGGTAAAATAATGAGCTAGACTCTTACAGCCAAATTAAAAAAACGCGGAATATTAAAAGGTTAGCCTTATTCCATGTATTAAGTGCAAAATGTTACTAATAAAACAAAATTTCTGCTATGTGACGTTTACTATGCTAAACCACCGAAGCCGATGGTTTAGCGAAGGAATAAGCAGCAGACTCTTTTTTTATTGGTGTTGGTATCAAAAGACTTACCTTTTCAATAACATTTTTGTTCTATGCACAATGACTTCACTATGTTCTGAAGAAGGTTTTTTACAAATGGTTTGGTATATTTCTTAAGCTTAATTTGTCTTTGGTCCTCCAACTCTCGCTTCTTTTTCTTTTTTAATTAAATTTACCAAAATACCTACTAATAATTTAGATAGACATAAACAAGAAAATGTTTAGGTGTGTTTATTTACTTGAAATTTTAAGATGTCAAAACCCATACGGAAAAAACCCAAGCTTCCGAAACTTGGTACAAATTTCAAGATACTTAACCGGCCTTGTACGGTAAACGTCACTTTACTATTCCACGAATATAAATTTTTTTAATGAACCACTTATTCCGTGGTTTAGTAAAATCGTAGAATAAATGTAGAATAAGCGTTTTTTATTAATAGCGCTGTTAGTATTTTATTTATTTATTTGGAAGAAATTAGGGGGGCGCACCAACTTAAATTAAACGATGACCTTTATAAGGACCACCATAATTGTCTAAGAGCTGAGAGCAATTTTTAGGGGTGAAGATATAACTAAAATTCACGAGAGTTTATGTTGAGCTACTAGAGTCTTGATTTCGAATCTAATCGTTTGGCAGAATGGGCTGGAGAAGGTAAGCTGAAAACGGTGAATTTACGGATTTTTGGGTAGGCGAACCACACTTTTAAATAAGTTAAAACTATAGAGCATCACGCTTTGGTTATGAATTTTGGAGTTCCAGACGTTTTAAGTGTCGCCACACCCAGCCAGACTTACACAAAAGTGTCAAAAAGACAATTTTTGCGGTCAGGGGTACCTACCTATAACTAAATAAATGCATAATATGTCAAAAAGTCATGAAAAATCTCCACATCACAAAAATCTGCATGTCAGACGTTTCAAGTGTCGCCAAAACCAGCTAGACGACCCAACTGATCAAAAGGTGCGAAAATTAGTTTTAAGTCGTGGGTACCTATAATCGAAAATTTGGTATGTCAAAAAATCATGAAAAGCCTGCTCAAAAAATTCTACGTGCACAAAAGTTATAATACGAACTTTTTACTGTAATGAAATTTGTTCATCATCTTGCTTGGGTAAAATAGGTAATTACGACGTTTATGCATATTTTTCTCAAAAACTGTTGCTCCTAAGAAAATAAAGTCTCATAGTCTTTTTTGTGTAGAATTTTATGAGCAATAATTTAAATTCATTAAGTTTTTGAAAAAAATTACATTAGTTGGGATATTTACAAAAAACTATTATTTTTCCCTTTTACAGTACAAAATCAAAAGAGTAACTTTGACACGCTATAACTTCAAGACTAATAGTCAAGACATAGTGGCCTAACTGCAATTTTATCGAAATTGAGTTTTTAACGAAAATTGAATCTGTATTTATTAAACAATATTCCTGCATTTAAATTTTTTAAATTGCCGGCTCCATGCCATAGTTATAGGACTTTTTTCACTAAGGGGCCAACCATAAAAAAATTAAAAGGTTGAGTGCATCACCTGACTTGAGTAATCACCTTACTGAAAACAGTAACCCTTATGATTGTTCATATAGTTTTGACTTCAGAAAAGCAAACTTTCAGTTGCTCTCAGATGAAATTGATAAGTCTGGTATTGAGAATATATCATTGTCTGGCGATATTGACGAAGCAGTTTTTGAATTCTATTCTATCCTTAACAACTGCATTAACAATACTATCCCTTTAAAAGTAACAAAAAAAAGAAACTTTTGCCATTCATGGTATACGAAAGAGCTAAGAGCACTCCGAAATAAAAGAAACAAAGCATGGAAAGTATATTTAAAAACTCTCTCGCCAGTAGACCACAACTCATACATTACCCTTTTTGAAGAATTTAAAACTCTTTCAAAAAATCTATACACTCACCATGTTAACGAAATGGGTAGTTCTCTAAAAGATGACCCAAAGACATTTAGGAGGTTTGTTAATTCGAAAAAAAACTCAGATGGTTATCCGGCTAATTTCATTTATGAAAATTGTTCGCTGAAGGATACCGTTGATATTTGTAACGCTTTTGCGAATAATTTTGAAACTCTTTTATTGACAAGCCTTTAGATGTTGATGAACATTATTTTAGAAATTTACATACATATGCCCAAACTAGCTGTAATAATATCCCAGTACCCCCGAGTACTGTTTTAGACCTTCTCTCATCATTAAATGATGATTACTCATCTGGTCCAGATGGAATTCCGCCTATAGTATTGAAAAAGTGTAAACATATACTACATAGTTCAACCCCTTCAATTTTTGTTTGAATTTTCTTTAAGGACAGGCAGTTTTCCCTATATATGGAAGAAATCGTTTCTTACACCAATCTTTAAAAAGGGCGAAAAAACTGACATCAAAAATTATAGGCCAATAGCAAAGCTCTCTTGCATTCCAAAACTATTCGAACAAGTTGTTTGCGACAGCTAAGCATTTCATACTAAAAATATAATATGTGATCAACAGCATGGTTTTGTGAGAAAAAAATCAACGGTTACAAATCTTCTTACGTTTTTGCATACATGTTCGCTTGCATTAGAAAACGGGAATGAAGTTGATTGTATATACACTGATTTTTCTAAAGCATTCGACCAGCTTAGTCACAACATTATTATATTCAAACTCAAAGCTTTTGGTTTTCCGATTTTTTTTATAGCATGGATAAAATCATACCTTGAGAATAGATCTTACCAGGTAAAATTTAGAAACATCCTTTCAAACTCATTCAATGCTCACTTGGGTGTCCCCCAAGGAAGCCATCTGGGGCCGTTACTTTTCATTCTTGCTATAAATGATGTTGCTTCATGTATACACTTTAGCGATATTCTTATTTATGCTGATGATATGTAAATTCTTTAAACAATACATTCTAGTCCTGACCACATTCTCTTGCAGGCTGATTTTGACAATTTTAATGTTTGGTGTGGGAAAAACGGTCTTTCTCTTAACCCAGTTAAATGTCAAACTATAACCTTCTCTAAAAAACGAGTAGTGAGTGCTTTTGATTATTCCATTTCACAACACACACTCTGTCGTGTTTTTAGATTCAAAGATCTGGGTGTTCACTTTAGTTCTGATCTATGTTTCATAGAACATATTAATTATATTGTAAATAAGGCAAGTTCCATGCTTGGATTTATAAAACGCTGGGCAAAAGAATTTAACGATCCGTATGTTACCCTTTCCTTATACAATTGTTATGTACGACCCCATCTTGAGTACGCCTCTCAAGTATGGGCACCCTTCTACGAAATTCATAAAAGTCGTATTGAAGCAATACAACATAGATTCATTCGGTTTGCCTTGAAAGGTCTACCCTGGGCTGATCCGTATAACCTTCCACCCTATGAACACAGAATTCAGCTTCTGCAACTTCAAACTTTATATCAAAGGCGTGTCGATAATGATTTGGTATTTTTTCATCAACTTATCAATGGTGAAACTGATGCGCCTGACTTGCTAGCCCATGTAGGAATTAATTACCGAGGAGGATCCCACCACCTGCGAAGATTTGAACTTTTTCACGTTCCTTTTCACAGAACAAACTATGGCACACACGAGCCACTCAATCGCATGTGCAAACTTTATAACTTGAACGCCTCATCTGTTGATTTTAACATGATAGACCAGGAAAAATAGCACAAATCGTATGGGGAACCTTGAAAAAATTAATTCATGAAATATTAAAATTGGAATCGACGCAGAACTGCAACCTCTATAACATATCCAAAGTCCCCCAAAATCCCCGCATTGGCTTTTTGTGTAGATGCATTTGAAGAGGTGCAGGCGGGGAGAATTTGGAGGTCTATCAAACTAAAATATTTGTTTGGGTAAAACCTGATCATATGATACATGTTTTAAGGGTAGTTTTTAACGTTGAATCTAATGAAACCAAATTCAAAATGATACAACCACCCAAAAAGAAGTTATAGTCCTTTTTATGTAATGATGACTTTTTTTTCAGGTCCAACAGGTAAAATATTACCGAAAACCCTTTGAAAATAACGGTATGTTAATGAAATTTGGAATGAATGTTTCATTTGTCATAGGAACTAAGAATCAAGAGAGTCCCTAAAAATATCCATGGTGAAAGGGTGTTTTTTTTAAGGGGGAGGGGCAACAAAGAATGTTAACCGTAACACCCACGCAAAAACTCTTACACTCATGAAACTCGCCAAAAATATTAACCTCTTCATGGCAACCAAGAATCAAAATAGTCCATACAAATATCTTTGTTGTAATAGTGTTTTTGGTGACCGTTAACTTTTGACTTGATCTACGGAAAATACGATTTCAAAAATTTATTTTTGCTTGAAAAGGCCCATAACTTTGTTAATGGTGCTTGTATCATTTTAGTTTTGCTTTTATTAGATTCAGCGTTAAAAAATACCCTTAAATCATATACCATACTTTGTGTATATACCTCAATTACACCAAATCGGAATTTTGGCTCAAATCTTCCAACTTCTTCCCAGATTACACTCCCCTTAATAAAAAAAAACCCCAGAACAAATATATTTATGAGGACTATTTTGATTCTTGGTTGCCATGACAAATTATATATTTTTGGCAAATTTCATGAGTGTAAGAGTTTTTTCGTGGGTGCTATGGTTAACATTCTACACTTACCCCTCCCCCTTAAAAAAAACACCCTTTCAGCATGAACATTTTTAGGGACTCTCTTGATTCTAAGTTCCTACGACAAATGGAACATTTA
Organism: Dasysyrphus tricinctus; assembly: GCA_963921185.1. NCBI lineage: Eukaryota > Metazoa > Arthropoda > Insecta > Diptera > Syrphidae > Dasysyrphus > Dasysyrphus tricinctus. Next base: position 91,615,989 of record OY992532.1, read on the forward strand.
TTCCAAGTTTCATTAATATACCGTTATTTTCAAAGGGTTTTCGGTAATATTTTACCTGTTGTACCTGAAAAAAAGTCATCATTACATAAAAAGGACTATAACTTCTTTTTGGGTGGTTGTATCATTTTGAATTTGGTTTCATTAAATTCAGTGTTAAAAACTACCCTTAAAACATGTATCATATGATCAGGTTTTACCCAAACAAATATTTTAGTTTGATAGACCTTCAAATTCTCCCCGCCTGCACCTCTTCAAATGCATCTACACAAAAAGCCAATGCGGGGATTTTGGGGGACTTTGGATATGTTATAGAAGTTGCGATTCTGCGTCGATTCCAATTTTAATATTTCATGAATTAATTTTTTCAACCTCGGAACCCATTTTTCCTGGCCTATGAGTAAAATAGGATTAAAAACATTATTTCGAACCAGTGCTCCACTCTCGTTAATGTTTTAATTGTTTTAACTTTGTATGTTTAGTTTAAATGTTTTTGTTATATTATATCTAATTTTGTAGTTATACATGTGCTTGTGTTAGTTTGCTTAATTTTACTAACCACTAACACATGCACTCATGATGAGCCTCTGATTGTAGAATGCAGCTTGCTCTAAGCTCACTACAACAAAGAATCTGAAGTGTAAAAAAAAAGGAGTGGCCTAGCCTATCTGATCAGTTATAACGGTATTTTGAAAAATCATTAATACAAAATCAAAAACCATTTATTTTTTGATCATATTGCAAAAAAAATCAAAGCTATGTTTCTTTATTTTAAAATGGCATGTATTTGAAATTTTTTCAAACTACAATTGTTTCAAAATAATTTTTTCCTTATATTTGCTCTCCTGAAAATAATGAAAAATGCAGTTAGGCCACTATGGCTCTCACGGCCTCAATTAACCTAGAGCTTGTTAATGGCTTATTTTTTAGATAATAATTTATTGTCTTAACGTAATTCTCTCATGGTTTTGTTGTAAAAGGAAATTCAAGAATGGTGGCACCCCAAAAACTTGGTTTTTTAATATTACCTTGTGGCAAAGGTGTGGATTCGATTCCCAGCCGTGCCCCCTAAGAACAGAAATGTTTTATCCGCGGAACTGACAAATCCTCCAAGATTATATTTGTCATGAAAAAGTGCTTCTCATTTAGCCATTCGAACTCGGCAAAAAACTGTAGGTCCCCTCAGTTCCTGCGAACAACACGCACACAGGAATGATTGAGAGTTGTAAGTCACTAGGCCCTGGTTCTGCACCAGCTGTTGCGCCACACAATTTAAATTTAAATTTAAGTTTTTATTTCAGAAATTTAACAGGGTTTCCAACCTCCAAAACCCCCTGCGTCCGCACCTGGTTTTCGATATAAATATGTCAAACATGTTTTACCATGAGCTTAAATCTTCAACTGGGTTAACGAAAGAAACAATTAATTAACTTCGCCTGGCCACGGGTATAACAACATAACTTTAACCAAAGTTCCTTAGACATGCATATAATGCTCAGTGAGTTCTTTCACTGAGTGTTATATGCACTTGTCGGTAACCATCGACAAAAACATTGCGTCTTAGATTGGGTATGGTGGCATCTAACTGATGAGCCCACTACCATGCCTGGGCGAAACGCATTCTTTGGAGTAAAGGCTACAATAACCTTTATTATTGAATTTTATTCATGAAACTCCACAAAAAGAATTTATTTTGGAATAATTATTGATGGTTTTAACTATTAAAATTTTTTTCTTTATGTTTTCTTTTAAACAATTAATGAAAGAAATAAAAGTAATTTTTACTTAATTAGATTAGTTTATTAGACTAGGGCTCTTGAACCGAGTAGTACCCAGTTTCTCAAATACCCTGAAAATGCCCAGGTATTACTCGAGTAATTGGCTACCGGGGTATCTGGGTAATTAGTATTCAGGTACCTGGGTACACGTGTGTCTATCCCGTACCCATGTGGCCCTGGTTCCTATGCAGAAATCTGGTAACCATCAAATTTTTAAGTAGTTGGGTATTGGGGGAGTTATAAAGATACCCGTGTATTTCGGGTACTTGAGTTTGGGTACCTAGGTGTTTCAAGATTTGGGTATACATATAACCAGGCGTGTATTCGGGTTCCTGCGTTTCAAGAGCTCTAGCTCAAACAACCTGTTCTGGGGTCTACTTGAAGAGAGCCTATTAGATAAACAAAATTTATAAATATGAGTTAGCATTGAAGATACAAAGTATACGTACTTTTTTATATGAAAAAGTTTTACAAACATGATTGTTTTCTTTACTCTTTTGTTTTTAGGAATATTAGAATGCAAATTTTAACTAGCCAGGTGTGCAAAGGGCCAATGAATTTTTTCTTGACCAATAAAGAAATATGTATTATGAAAATAACCAAAAAATAAAACAATTTTCAAAAAAATAACATAAAAATTCTATCCCCGTTATGTACATTCTTCCCCGAAAACCTAAAATACAGTTTCGTCACAATTGCTTAGGACATCATAGTGTAGAAAGTCAAATCAAAATTTTTAAAGTTGTTTTTGAGAAAAGTTGAAAAAAGCAATCAAGATGAGCTAAAACAAGAATTATGATTTTGAAGAAAATTAAAAATAATATTCTTCTGTTTTAGTGGAGCAAATGAATTAAGTTCAAATAAAGAAGCTTAAGTGAGCATTACTAAATCTAGATTTTCTATTTTAGAGAATCATAAAACAAATCGGTTACCTGCACACAATAAATGTGGTTTTAGCTTGTAGCAAAAGTTAAATTTTGTTCAATTGAAAATTGAAATTGAAATTGTAGCATTGTAGAAAGGTATGCTATTTTTGATCCTTTCCTATTGACTTTGAAAGTGCTAGGAGCCACAGCTACAAATACAAAATTGTGTTTGACCAGTAAAGCTTGATGGACATAAGATGCACAGACAGACGCATAGAACGAAGGACGGTATGAAGAAAGCCTCTTTGTTTTGTGTGTAAAGTTGAGGGGGTCAGACTTTTAATTCTATTCGATAGTGATATACACTCCGCTCCAACTGATTAGACACACAAATTTTCAAAGGAACTTTGTCCATTTTTTCCAAACATGGTGCATTAATGTTTCATTTGATGATGCTTATTGTTTGTTTGTAATGTTGGGAACATAAATCAGAAAGAATAATTCAAAAAGCACCGCTATTTTTTTCCGGTTCTCTTGCAAAGTTTTTCACATCGAAAAATGCAGTTTTTTTTTGCGTCTACTGAATAGACACACGTATTGAAATTGGTTAAAAAGCTAATGGACGGAAGTAAAACAAGTTTTTTTTTGGAAAAATAGTTTATTGGGCAATGTGTGTGGATGGGAGGATTTTTCGTGCTTAAAAGTCCCATTCGTGGGTTCAAAAATATCCAAAAATTAAGGAAAACCTCTTTCCAATATTTTGTATGAGTTATTACAGTCATTTTTGAGCTTCGAAACTCAAAGCCAAAAGTGCTAAAAGTAGCTAATTTCTCCCCATCACTCTTTCTACAATGATTCATTACAATTGGAAAAAATGGGGGTCTTTCGGATGAAAAATAAATAAATTTTGAAAGCCCTAATGGGATAAAAAACCTTTTTAGCACGTCACCATATTCGAGAAGGCGATGTTTTGGTATGGGGAGAAACTAGCTACTTTGGCACTTTTGAGTTTGAGTTTCCAAGCTCAAAACTGAGTGCAATAACTAGTAAAAAATACTGGAAAGAGGTTTTCTTTAATTTTTATATATTTTTGAACCCATAAATGGGACTTTTTAGCAGAACATCCACACGGCGTGCATAATTAAAGACGTGAAAGAGGGGCAAAATATCGATTTGCTTCGATGAAAACCATACTCACCGTATCAAAGCCTTGTTGAAAACTTTCGGGGATATTTAGTACAAGTAGTTAACGAGCCTGGCTATTAGTTTATGGCCAGAAAACCCCAAATCCCAGCGATGGAATTCGCCCAGATAGAAATTTAGCTAAATTACATAGTGAAACCTTACGATGCCATGATGGATCAAATTTATGAAACTTTAATGAACAAAAGTGACACTACCCACTACTAGAATTGCCCAATAAGCTACTTTTCCAAAAAAAAACTTGTTTTACTTCCTTCCATTAGCTTTTAAACCAAATTCAATACGTGTGTCTATTCAGTTGACGCAAAAAAAAACTGCATTTTTCGATGTGAAAAATTTTGCAAGAGAGCCGGAGAAAAAATAGCGGTGCTTTTTTAATTATTCTTTCGGGTTTATGTTCCCAGCATTACAAACAAACAATAAGCGACATCAAATGAAACATTAATGCACCATGTTTGGAAAAAATGGACAAAGTTCCTTTGAAAATTTGTGTGTCTATTCAGTTGGAGCGGAGTGTATGTATAAGAAAATTTTTCGCTGGTTTATATGGCAGGACCACAATTCAAAAATTCATCAATTTGAACTACACCATTTTACGAAGCAATGCATATCAGATTGTATCTCTATGTACTTTTAAGACCGACACTATAGTTATAATTTTTTAACTGAAGTATAATATCCTTAATAATTCCAAAGTATTTACCTTTTGCGTTTCTTCTTTGGATGTAGTATAAATAAATCCAACTAAAGGATTTAGATTAAGTGAAAACCAAATTATATTAAGTTCCCGCAGTAGTGATGAAATGCTAAATTTAACACACACAGCGGGGGTACACTGTCCGCTTTAGAATTGAATTAAGGTGTGAGTCATTTATAACCGCGAAATCACTATATACAGTGGCTTGCAGTGAAAATTAAATGGCCCACCCATAACCGAAATCTTGTTCTTTGAAAAACTGTAGTAATTCGAATAAAATAAATAAAATGCACGACTGGGTCGCACGTACTTGCTTAGAAAAGCATGAAATACGGCATTTAAATTGCCTAAAACAACTCTTTTGACAGTTTGAGGTAAAAACAAAGAATGCCATCTTAATTCTTGATTGAGTATGATTGTATGGGAAAAAAAACAATTTAAAATCGTTGGAGCGATTTTTTAAAAAAGTAATTTTTTATATATGTATAAAATTCTTAAAACATTTTTAAGAACAAATTTTGGTATGCAAATCTTAAGTATATATTTATGAGTATTAAAAAACAAAATTTGAAAAAAAAAATTGTCAACCCGTTTTTGAGATACCTATTGAATTTTCAAAAATAAAAATTTTAAACTTTTTTAAAAATCCAAAAAGGTTTTTTTTTTATATTTTGATATGCGATATTATTTAGTCTTATCTGAAATTTGAATACAAAAAAATCATCTAAATCCGTTTAGCCAATAACGAGAAAATTCAAAATAAAAATACGTTCTATGACAGTTACTATTAATAGTTGCTAAGTGTAAAATTTTATAAATTTTGGTAGTAGGTCGCACTAATCTTAGTATATAGAAAAAGTTAAGTCAAAACCGTAGAAGTCGTTTTTGAGAAAAGAAAATATTTTCCCTTGCGGTCTTTTAACTTTTGTATGGAAGGTACCGTTATTTGTTCATAATTGTAAAAAATTTTATAAAAATATTTAAGAGAGTACTAAAAACTCTTAAGTATCGAGTTTCAAAAAAATCGATAATGTCGTTTTCGAAATATTTGATTTTCCAAAAAAAATTTTGAAACATTTTTTAAAAATCCAAAAAATATTTTTTTCAAAAATTTTGGTACACAAAACTATTTATATATTTTGGAAGCTTCTACATATATACAAAAATAATCGAAATCAGTCGTACCGTTTTGAAGAAAATCAAAAATTAAAAAAATGGTTCTTTAGGAGGTACCATTTATAACCGTTTTTGAAAAATGGTTTTCCATGCAAAAGAAGCCTTTACTAAAATAAATTTTTGATTTTTTTAAGAAAAGTTGTCAAGCCGTTTTTGAGCAAAATACGATTATGTAAAATTGCTAAGAAATTTGTATGGCAGGTACCGTTATTTTTGGTTCTAAACAAAAAATGAAAAAACATGTGGGCGTAATCACCAAAAACCACTATGTACCAAGTTTGATGAAAATCGATCGAGCCGTTTAGGCTGTAGACAAACAAACAGACAGACAGAATTGTGCCACCCACTTTTTGGTGTTCTCTATCATCGTGTTTGATTATCTCAATTTTTTTTTCGCACGAAACTTGCCTTAAAGTATCTATGTATATCGCAAGTAAAAAAGAGAAATAAATTTTCAATAAAGAATTGTATTTCGTTTCAAAAACATCAAAATCTTAAAAAAAAAAATTGTAAAATAAATAGACCAAGAGCCGACAGCAAATTTTGGGAGTGGAGGTATAACCAAAATCGGAGTATGAGATATTATATGCACAAGTTTCGTTATGTGGAATATGAAAGTCTGGCAGGTTTTTTTCTCAGCCTTTGGTGGGGGTGGGGGTTTAAAACCCGCTTGGTTTCCTATTTATATGGTAGGGTCATTAACACTTCAATTTACTTTTAAAAAATAGGATATGATACTCTGTCATTTTCCCTAAGTCTCAAGTCTTTTATCTTGGTGTTCCGATGAACAGGACCCGTGATTTAACCTTTTTAAGCAAACCTTACTGGCGTTTTTGTGGAGACTTTATCTGTTGATTTTTTGTTTTGTCGAAAATCTCCAAAGAAGGGATGATAAGGTTCACGTCAAATGGTTATTTCATGAGTTCTATTAATAGGATCGTCAAGAATGTGTGGTTATGCTTAGAAAAAATGACAGGGAATCATACCCAATTTTTAAAAATGAATTTAAGAGGTTAAATTCCGAAAATAAATCAGGGGATCTAGCACTTTTAAACCCCCACCCCTCCCAAAGGCTGAAAACAAGATCTGCCAGACTTTGGTATTTGATATCACGATACATGTACCCATGATCCCTCATACTCCGATTTTGGTTATAACTCCACTCCCAAAATTTGCTGTCGGCTCCTAGACTAAAACGAAAAACAGAAAATAACAAAACAAATTGAATATTTGCATATTTAATTGTAAAAAGGTTTATAAACGCGATTTGAAATGTTGTTTAGTATTTTGTAGGGAGTTCTTTTTGTCTTATAACTGATTTAAGAATATTTGGAACTGATTCAACAAGTTTTTTGGTGTAATTGGGGCTTATTTTATTCCATTCCTGCAGTATAACTCTTTTGAAGTCACTTTCTCTGAAAATGTAATGTTTCTGAATTCCAAAATCCATTTTTATTTCAATTGTCTTTAGATATTGTCATTATGGTGGGACCCTGTTCACCGTTGGACAATCATACCCAGTGTTGCCGCTGAGGAATTTGAAAAGGTCGCATAAAAAAGGGTCACGAGGAAAAAAAAAAGTCGCACTAAGAAATTTTTTCATAAATAACAAAAAAAAAAATCTGATAACTGACCATAACAAAAAATCAGTTCTTATATTTAATCAAATTCCATTCAACTTCACAAACAAATTTAAATCTGTAGTTTTCGTATAAATATTAAGTCTAAAAATTAATTTGCTTCTTCACATCCACGGTTCACTTTACATAGAGTTAGAGCCTAAAACCGTTAACAAATTTTCTTCAATCCTTATGTATATTTTTTTTTAGAGCATATTCATAAATATTTTAATTTTGAAGAAAATCTGTTAGCTCGTTTCGGCTCTAGCTTGATGCAAAATGGACGTGAGTTTTCCGTATCATATTTGTACCAAACACCTTGCACCTATGTTCAAGCTGCTTGGAACTTAAGAACTTTGGAAAACGGCAAAGTAATTACAGAAAAAACTATAGAAAAGAAAAACTTTGAAATATTCGTATTGAATATTCCAGAAAAATAATAGTTTTTAGCAAATCCAAAATTTCTTTTTTTTCAAAATTTTGACATACAATATTATTAACATCTTAAATGTTCTTTAAAAAAAAAATGATTAAAATCGTTGGAGCCGTTAATGAGAAAATCAAAGACATTTGTGCCCCCCTTCCACATTTTCAGTTTTGGGGGACGAAATAGTTTTTCAGATAACAAATTGGACAGTCGCTCCAAAAGGGGGACGTATGGTAACCCTACGTTAGAGCCGTTTTTGAGATATACAAGTTTTTCCTTAACGATTGTATGGCAAGTACCGTTATTTTAAATCGAAACCTCTAGGGTTTAGGGAATCACCAACAATTCATAATTTCAAAATTTGAAGAAATCGTTTCAGTGGTTTGGGCTCAGGTTGAGGTACAAATACACAGACAGAATTGTGCCATACACTTTTATGGGGTTCTCTATAATCGTAATGACATATTTTATTATTACATACCTCAATTTTTTCCTCTGAACACTCGTGCCATACAGGCAAATATGAAAAAATGTGCGGATTATTTCAAAACTTAATTACTGGACAGTTACTGTACGTTTATATGCAGAGCATAGAAAAATCGAGTTGGATTCTCAAAATGTAGAGGTAGCAAGATTTGATTCAATTCCACTGACCGTCTGCTATCCCGATGAACCAAGCCGATTTCAAATGATATCATATAACTATATGTGTATTCTTCATATATTTAAATGGAGATCGGAAAAGGTTTTTTTAAGAATAAACCAAGAACTTAACCTTTTCCATACAATTTTCTAGACATGGGGTCAGAAAAGTCGCAAGATTTCTAAAAAAGGGTAAAAAGAGCTAGTTTTTTAAAAAGTCGTCTCATGGTCGCATGAGGAAATAAAAGGGGTCAAAGTGCGACTAAAGTCGCACAGCGGCAACCGTGATCATACCCATTCCCTTAATATTTCAGTCGAGTGCTTCGGATCATTGCCTTTATAGAAATACAAAATGTTTCAATTCCAACCATTTCATCACTTTTTTATAATTGATGTTTAAACTTGGTTAAGGGTTGGCCATTTTCACTGTGAGTCACTGTATCTAACTTAAATATGACGCAGCATTATCAATCATCCCCTTTAACTGGAATATTAAAGCGTTCATCAGGAAAATTATTGTTACTAGAAGTTGGGTTCACTGATTGGAAAAAAACTGCATGCAATTCGAGGATTAAAGAATATTGTTTGAAGCTCCGTTAATCTTGAATCATGACCACTAGATTTGTAGGAAATCTGATAGATTTTATCTTTCGATTAACAAACGACTAGATCAAAGTATTGTATCACGCTTAATTTTACAAACTTTCCTATTATTCTTTACATAGCCCTTGTATGGTGAGGAAACTTATTTAGAGTAAAACTATTTGTGGTTTCTATTTAACAAAATCGAGAAGTACTCGTAACGACTTAAAAATCATATTAATCATGGAAAATCCAAACAAAATTATTATAAAATTTTCTTTCCACTTTGTAATTTTTTAGATCCACTGTTGGCCATTGACACCTATTTATTGAGTTATTGAATTATAGCGCGCGCCATATGAACTTTGGTGTGGCATAAAATTACGAAACTGAAATTTTTGTTGGCACAAACTTGTCATCAACAATTAATAGAGAATTTGGTATTTAAATTTGTATATCCATACATCGAAATATACAAATCATTGCTAATTTGTATGGGAAAGAAGAGATTGATTGACGATTGTAAAGTAAAGTGGCTTAAGCCTTTTGTTACTTTAATAGGTTTTATTATTTCTTAATTAAATATTTATTATAATTGAATGAGTTATTGGAATAACATGAGAAGTCATACCTTTTTATTCTCCAACTTAACCAACATGTTCTGTTTTATAAACTCTTCAGTGTGCATATATTATAAAAATAAATACTTTTAAGCAAAAGGGGCCAGTTTTTTTGTATTATTATTACTAATTATTATCAATAAAATATCCTTTTAAAAGAAATGTAAATAGAAGACAAAAGAAAGTATACAAAATTTTCATATTCAGTGCATCTATTATCATCAAAAAAGTATATGTATCGTGGTTCATGCTAGAAACAAAAATTCAATTTTTTTCACGCAAAAAATTTAACTATTCAGTGTTTTCGAGTTGATTTTCGGAAACAGTTAAAATACGCAAAAAAAATAAAATACAAAGCAAATGGGTTATCGCAGAAAAAAAAGCCTTAAACAAAGCTTTGTTGGAAATATTTAGTGTGTACTTTCATCATAATTGTACTTTAATGATATTTTTCAGCCACAGGGAAACAACTCTCAAAAAATGCATTTTTGAATCTTTTTGCATTTTTTTCCATGTGGCGTCAACAAAATGAGGGTTGATTTTGACTTCAATTCAGTCGAGATCTGACATTGCGCTTGCGTTTGCTCTTATGGAATAGCGGCTACATTGTTGTAAGGTAGTTGGACGGCTCATTAAGCGTTGAAATAAGCATTTTTGGACATATCCTAAGAAATAAATTCTTTAGAAGGGGAGGTGTATTTCCCCCCTCCTTTCTATAAGAGGGGACAAATTCCCTAAACATTGACTGAAAATAGAAAAATAGCTATGTAAAAACAACGGAAATACTTACATAACTGTGCTACATCTTTTTCAAAAGCTTAAAACAGATTCTTTTATAATAATAGTCGAATCAAGTTAACAATTTTTGAAAAATTCGTTCGAAAACTAAATAATAATAAAAAAAAAATTAAAAATGTTTTTAAATGATTTTTCATTTTTTATTTTACATTATAAAGTGGTAAATTGTCTTTTATCATTTAATCTTGCCGTTAGCCTTTAGTCGAATGCTGAAACCCAGACGGTTGTAGGATTTCTAGTTTTTGAGAAAACTGAAAATTATGAAAACTACTTTTTTTTTTATTAATTTTGAGTTTTCGAACGAATTTTTCAAAAATTGTTAACTTGATTTGACTATTATAATAAAAGAATCTGTTTTAAGCTTTTAAAAGAGATGTAGCACAATTATGTAAGAATTTCCGTTGTTTTTACATAGCTATTTTTCTATTTTCAGGGAATTTGTCCCCCCTTATAGAAAGGAGGGGGAAAATACACCTCCCCTTCTAAAGAATTTATTTCTTAGGATATGTCCAAAAATGCTTTCATAACGTGTTGGCCTGTAACTAAGAATTCTTCCGTGTACTTATTACCTTTGAAGAAACAGTGTTTCTCATATAAAAGTAAACACTTTATCAAAAAAAAAAATAAATAAGGACATTCTAAACACAACCAGCTTCTGTGCACTTCAAGTTGCTCTCATGATGTTATTGAAATGACCATGAATGAATATACATATACGTACTTTTCGGGTTAATTCTGGGTTAATTGATCAAAAACCATTGATGTTGTAAGACGATAACATTGTTTTTCAATTTTTGAATTTTCTACTCCCCGTATCTTTCTTAACCTTGCTCCTACCAAAAATATAAACAAAACCTTTTTTGTTGGAAATTTATTATTCTTTCATTTTGTAGTGTACACTTTTCCGCTCAAACGCTTAGTTTTCAAAATATTCCCGAAATATTACAAAAGGGGACCTTTAACCCCCCCTCCTGGCTATAGCTAGCGGCCCTGGGCTGGGGACTTTTAGTATGTTATTCTTGGGGGTCACCCCTACCACATTAAATAATAACCCAGAGAGCATGATTTATTGCAATTATTTTATAATTTTTAGTCTTCGTTGACTATTAATGTTGGATTGTTTTTTGAACAAAAGTAGACAAGCTGATGCCTTTGAGCTACTTGAGTTGGTTGTTCATGGTATAAGACAAGTTTAGGCTTGCGAGCTGAACCTCCGAGCTTATTATTTGATTTTGGATTGTTTTCGAATGTTGTCTACTCATTTTGCCTTCAACTTGATTACATCTGAGTTTATATGATTTGAGTTGTAGGTGGTATAAGAATGATGGAATACAAGTTAATGCTTGACATCTAAGCATTTTAGCAATGGAAATTTAAAGAATGAAACAGGCTCAGGATTGAATCTTAGCTGTGTTTAACAATTATTTTAAAAGTATGTTCTAAAAACGAAAAAGACGATAAATACAAGATTTCATCGAGAATGATGAAAACTGCAGGATGGCCGTGTTAGAGATGAAAACTACTTTGTTGACACCTTGATAATATCGTTGTTCATGAGATCGGGGATCTTTGAATTATATTTCTGTGAGAATGTCATATCTGAAGACTATAAAAGGGAGTCTCTGTTCTTCTGGAGTTCATTCAAGTTTGGACTGAATCTAAGTCTTCTAACATGTATGTACTAGCAAATAATTTTTTTCTAAGGTAATTTGCCAGTGCTAGTATGGTGGAAACACCTTTTTTTCTTACGCATTTTTAACTTAATATTTTGTCTAAATAAAATAATAGGTAAATAATTTGTCAAAACTGGCCTGACTTCAAGCAGCCAAAAATGTAGATATACATTTTTTCTTCTTAGCACTGCGGTATTAGAACAGAAATCCAGTTTTAAGGTGCCAAATTAAGCATTTTAGTTTCTTAGAAAAAAAAAAATTGCTGCGAATCCAGTTTCTTATAGGTATGTAGATATTTTGCTGAGAAAAAGACTGATACAATAAAAGTTCAACATCTCGAATAATTTTCTGGTGTTAAGGGTTTGTTATTCATCAGCAAAAAAATAAGTGAAAGATATTTTGATTTGTCAGGGGGGGGGGGGGCAAGTGCCCCCCTGCCCCCATCCGTACGCCCTTGAGTTGATGCTGAAGTTGGTTTGATTTCGTGTTGAAGGAACAAGCGACATTAGCCTCGAAGAATAAGAGTGTCAAAGATTTGAATTTCAATTGATCGTGTTACAAGGGATGCAGATGCAACAAAATATCCAATTGAATTTTCGAATTAGTTGGTGTTGCACCAACCTTCTTGAATCGAAATAAAAAATCTATTATGGTCACTTAAAAAAATATAATAATTTGTTTTTTATTTGTAATTACATAAGTAACTTTATATAAACATCAAACCAATAACATCAACTAAAACAACATCAAAGTTTTGTTTGAACTTACCTGCACATAGAATGAAAAAGGAGAGCGTTCACAGGTTTTATTACTGATGTACTTACTAGCATTAGGCCAGGTTTTACCTCAAGAGAATTAAACGTAAATATTCAAACATAAAAATTCTTATAGTTATTTTCAATTTTCTCCGTAACTAGAAAGGATAAAAGTGTTTGGTTTTCAGTGTTTGGTACATAATAAATAGAGGCAGTGTATTGACAAGCCAACTTAGAACTTTATATCACAATAGTGAAACAATTACTAGACTTAATTATATTTGTTTAACATTTTTTTTCCATTGTTTTTGGTTTAAAAGTATTTTTTTGAAAACTATTGGTAGAAAATACTTGATTTAAAAACTAGATACTAGAACAGACTCCTGACTTTCAAAAAAGGTAAAAATAATTTTTGTAAGTGTTGCCATTTTTTTGTAATATTTTTTTCAATTTTTAAAGTACTTTTTTCATAAAATAGACCACAACACCACTTTTGCGCTCGATTTCGACTTGGCTGTCATATAATGAAATAAAGTACTCCTCATGACCTTTCAAATGACATAAGTTTCATCACTGTTGAGCAATGTTGAAAATAGGACCAAAGTCCATACAAAAGTGCCCATGGTCCTTTGTAGTAAATTCAATTCTCTTCAATTTATGTTAACACACTTTTTACCCTAAAGTTATAAATAAAAAGGTTATAATCAAATTTTAAAAATTGAAATAAATTCATATGTTTTTGATTATAATTTTCTAATTTACAGCTTTAGGATATAAAAAAATATTAAAAATTGTTCATCCATGGTCGTAGCGTTCACGTTTTTGAGGAAAGTAGGACTTGTTAACAACTTTTGGAAAAAACATCATAACAAAGTTACCACTGGGAAAATATTTTTTTTATATTTTTTCTCGAAAGGTCATAAGGCCTGCTATAACCAATTGCAAGGTCATCCATTATTTACAGGCCACCCTGTATATCGTATTCACGAGAGGTTTCTCAGTTTCGAAAGAAATGGACTTGGGAGTTTTGATAGAACGACGACGATTATATAACACAGGCTTACAAGTTACAAATATCGGTTAACTTTTCGACACGTGACAGTAAGAGTCGTTCTTAGCCTTTATAGTGCAGGCTTATTAACATATTTTTACTCGAAAAAAAGAAAAACTGTTAACAGCAGTTTAACTATTGAAAATGGTGAAGGGGGTTATACTGAATGTAAACAACATCTATTTCCCAACAGCAGAGTTGGAGGGGGGATTTGGGAAGAGAAAAAAAGTAATTTTTTAATAATGGCTGATAAATTGTAAACATTTTTTGGAAAATGCAAAAACTAATCACACTATAAAGTAATATTTATTTAATTTTTTTTAAGAAAAGTTGTGAAGCCGTTTTTGGGAAAACTTAGATTATGTAAAATTGCTAAAAAAATTGTATGCCAGATACCGTTATTTTTGGTTCTAAACAAAATAAAAGAAACGTGTGGGTAATGATGAAAAAACGCTATGTACCAAGTTTGAAGAAAATTGACCCAGCCGTTTAGGCTATAGATCAACGGATAACGGATACATAGACTGAAAGACAGACAGAATTGCGAGATCAACTTCTTTCGTCTTCTCTATCATCGTAATAACATGTTTGATAAAAATCTCGAGTTTGATTTATTTTACGAATGCATAACTTCCCATATACATTGTACCTAACCTACATACATATAAATTGAATTTTTCGCAATTAAAAAAAATTAACATTATATTTTTCTATACATGAGTCTCCTGAACGGTAACTCTTAACGATAAAACGTCAAGGACTTGGTTGTAGCTTCAAAAATTTCCTACGAAAAATGTTCAATAACTCTTTTTCATAAGAGTAACAGTTTTCGAGATAATTCAATCGGTAGAGTTACGGATTTTATATTTATGAATAAAATTTACTTTTTTACACCACCTTTGGGGTTGAGTAAAGGGTGAGTTTTTCTTGCATCGTATCCCCCAGGAAAATAAAAAAACAGTTCTAAGAAATATTCAGGGTGTCCCGGTCTCCCGGACCTGAGTGGGTGTGGTTCCTGGGGTTATTCTAAGAAAAAAATTGTATGGGGGAAGTTGTATCTTTATGAAACATTGATTTTAAATGCCAAAAAAAAAAATTTAAATCAACGAAAACACATCTTATAATGTGCTATAGTTTTTTTGAAAGCTAATACTCCATTCTTGCATTTGGTTTTAAATCAAGTTGTTTAACGGCCAATTTCTTAGTCCTAAAGTTAGTACTCAAACCAGTACTCATACACACAAGTATGAATAAATGAGAGATATTGATTTGAGTATCAACATTTGGACTAGGACCGGTACTAACGTTAGTACTCTGTGAAGAAATCGGCTGTAAGCGAATAGTTTTTGAGAAATTAAATTTCAAAGTCAAAATTAAAAAAAAATTGTGATTTTTTTTTCTTAAGTCGATATTTTTCAAAATTGTACGTAATTAAATGCTTTTTTTGCGTTCAATATTCAATGCCCTCATTTTTTAGTCCAAATTAAGAAAAAAACAAAAGGTACTTTTACCAAATAAGCACGAAAAAATGAATTTATCCATGAATTATCCATAATTTAACCTTTTTTCGGGCTTTGACCAATTGAATTTTGAAAACAAAATTATATACAATTTTGAGAAAAATTAGTTTCTCTAATTCAAGCAAGGAATTACTTATTTATTTATTTTTTTCCAAATTCTAAATTCAAGTGTTTTCAATTTTTATTTAAAGCTGTACCGATATATCAGCACTTGCATTTAAACTTAACTTTCCCAATCATTTAAATATTTTTTTTTTTTAAGAAACCTGATATAATAAAAATGTCAACTCTATTTTTAAATGTTTCAGTCAATTTTTTTTTTATATTTATAAATCTCCCTTTCCATTCACTTTCGCTTTTTCAATTCTTGACCCAACTTTTAATTTGTTTTCTTAATAGAACTAGAACTTTATCTACTAGATTTTAATTTTTTTGAATAAATTCAAAACAAAAAAAATAAGAGCATGAAAGCCGTAAAAAGTCAATACATTTTATAGTTGATCCATAAAAAAAATATATAATAATTCAGGTTTACTGATTTTCGAGGAATTTTATGTTTAGGTGATTCAGAATACAAAAAGTAGTTAAAAACTATTATGTTTTGTGGTGTTCCAACTTTTTAAACTCATTTGAAACAACAATTTGACCACAGTTAATTACTACATATTTACGAAGAAGTGTTTTTGTTTTTGCTTTGAATATTCGTTAATGCTATGACATCAATACATTATTTCTAGGTATATAGCTAGATTAATGGTACTTTAAATAGGTAGCCATCATAACGCCAAAAAATGTTGGTTAAAACAAACACTAATGCCAGAAGGCCTCTCAAATGACTCATTAAGATATAGTTTTTTTTTTTTGGGAACTTCTCATTCATGATGAGTATTTGGGTAATTTACGCCGGTCGTTGAAGTTGTGCTAAGACAAAAAACAAACAAACACATAGTAGTATGGACTTAATGAAGTGAATCTTAAGAATGGAGTGCGGAAATCATTTTCGACATCGACCCGTAAGTTATTCTCAAAATCAAAATATTCGCTGGCAATGTGGTTTGATGGATAAATGCGCAGCGGATTCTTATGCACCTTCAGTTTTTATAACCTTGTTTTGCATTAATATCCAAGTTAACTGACTGACATTTCGCCTCGCTAAGAGAGCAATTTGAAATCTCAAGACTCAAGATAATTGAATTATTTCAATTCCGGAAAGTCAAAAGTTCAAGGTCATAGTTAATCATAGATAAAATCGAATGCCATTAGTTACTTGTTTTTTCAGTTTATATAGGTATCTTTTATTACTTATAATATTATAATTAAGTCAGTATAGTGAAATTAAGTGCATGCCAAAGATTGTATATACAGGTATAGTTAAGCAGCAGTTATTAATAAAAAACTCGTAGGTTTCCACTCCCTAAGACACGTGTTAACTGGCACACGGATAGACAACTTATCCGTTTGATAACTTTTCTTATTAAAAATGATATGATATCTTTCCAGTGTTTATTTTGGCAAATTCAGCCACTTCATCAAATTGTAGTTAATTTTTAAAACATACACATGCACGCACTGCTATAGGAAATGTATACTCGTAGTAGTAAACGGTCCTATCACACGTGTGTGTGTATTTGAAAAGAATTTATCCGTTCATTACACGCGGAATTTGGCGAGTTAAGGATATCCGTATGTTAACACACGTCACAGAATTTTATACATTTGTTAATGAAAATTACAAGTTAACAAATGTATAAATGCTAGCACGTTGCTATCCACCGTTTATTAATATGGGGGAAGGAGTTTAAAAAATTCAAATCCTTAAAAAACTTCAATTAAGAAAAAAAGGCACTTGTGAAAATTTGAGCTCTTAATATTGATGCCAATACTTGCATCATCCGAGGTTTCGAATTTCTATACGATTTGTGTAGGAAAATTTTGTATTTTGTAAGTTAACATTGACAAGTTTCACACTATGAAATTTAACAATTCGTAAACAAAAATTGTACTAAAAATTGTATTTTGATAGACTTGTCATTACGATGATAGACGAAAAAAGTGGGTTTCACAATTTTGTCTGTCTGCCTAAACGCCTGGATCGATTTTCTTAGAACTTGGTACTAGTGGGTTTTGGTGATTCTCCCCGTACGTTTTTTCATTTTTACTTGCGATTATAGGTACTATAAGGCAAGTTTTGGATTCGTGTATTTTGAGATAACAATCAAACATGATATTACGATGATAGAGAACACCAAAAAAGTGGGTGGCACAATTCTGTCTGACTGTCTGTTCGTCTACAGCTTAAACGGCTCGAACGATTTTCTTCAAACTTGGTACCTACTGGTTTTTGGTGTCATGCCCATACGTTTTTTTCATTTTTTTTTAGAACCAAAAATAACGGTACCTGCCATACGACAACTTTTCTTTAAAAAAAATTCAATAAATTTATTTTAGTAAAGGCTTTCTTTGGGTGGAAAACCATTTTTCAAAAATGGTTATTAATGGTACCTCCCAAAGAACTATTTTTCTAATTTTTGATTTTCTTAAAAATGGTACGACCGATTTCAATTTTTTTTTTATACAGAAGCTTCCAAGAAATATAAATCACAACAAAAACATAAATGTTAAAAAAGGAGCCAAGTTCTTATGTGTACAAGAAACCTGTGCATAAAAAGTCTGCCAAAAAAAGGAATGAGATCTAAAATATATGCCAAGTTTTAAGTTCATGAAGTTTAATATCAAATATCTTAAGTAGAGTAATATCGAAACAATTCCAAATCATGACAGAAATTTGGTAATTAATGATCACTGATTAAAGTTTGGTGGGTTCACTGTTCAAGTTTTCACACATTTTAAATTTGTGATTAAGTAAGTATTTAAGAGAAAACTTGCCAAGTAAATCCACCAAACTTTAATCAGTAATCATTAATTACCAAATTTCTGTCATGATTTTGAATTGTTTCGATATTACTCTACTTAAGATATTTGATATTAAACTTCATGAACTTAAAACTTGGCATATATTTTAGATCTCGTTCCTTTTTTTGGCAGACTTTTTATGCACAGGTTTCTTGTACACATAAGAACTTGGCTCCTTTTTTAACATTTATGTTTTTATTGTGATTTCACTCCTTTTTGCAAAGATTTATTTTGCCAGGTGAAAGTCAAACCCTACCGCTCTACAAAGTTTCATAATTCTACGACAACCAAAAGTGCTCCATACAAATAATAGCAATTCTGATAAAGTGGGTGGATGGAACCCCCCCCCTGAATGGACAATTCCAAATTTTCGATTTTTTTCCTTTCTAAGTACTTCAAGTCCTACCGACCTACCAATTTTCATCGTTCTACAACAATCAAAAGTGCTCCATATAATTATAAGAATTTTTAAGAATGTGGGTGGATGCCACGCCCCCTGAATGCAAAATTCCAATTTTTCAATTTTTTCTTTCTAAGTACTTTAATTCCTACCGACCTACCAATTTTCATCGTTCTACAACAATCCGAAGTGCTTCATATAGTTTATAAGAATTTTTAAGAATGTAGGTCGATGCCACGCCCCCTGAACTGAAACTCCCAATTTTTCGATTTTTTTTCTTCTAAGTACTTCAAGGCATACCGACCTACCAATTTTCATCGTTCTACAACCATCGGAAGTGCTTCAAATAATTTATAAGAATTTTTGAGAATAAGGGTGGATGCCACGGCCCCTGAACTGAAACTTGCAATTTTTCGATTTTTTTCTTCTAAGTACTTCAAGACCTACCGACCTATCAATTTTCATCGTTCTACAACAATCGGAAGTGCTCCATATAGTTTATAAGAATTTTAAAGAATGTGGGTGGATACCACGCCCCTTGAATGCAAAATTCCAATTTTTTAATTTTTTTCTTTCTAAGTACCTTAAGCCCTACCGACCTACCAATTTTCATTGTTCTACAACAATCGGAAAGGCTCCATATAATTTATAGAATATTTAGGAAAGTGGGTGGATGCCACGCCCCCTGAATAGAAAATTGCAGATTTTCGATTTTTTCCTTTGTATGTATCACAAGGCCTACCGTTGTGCGAAATTTCAAGTTTCTGCGATGTCGGGAAGTGCTCCATAATTTTGATGATCTGTCAGTGAGTCAGTCAGTCAGTGAGTCAGTGAGTCAGTGAGTCAGTGAGTCAGTCAGTTACGGTTTTTGCGATTTTTGAAGTCCTATATCTTGGAAACTACTAATGCTAAAGAGTTGAAATTTGGTGAGCCACCTGTGTTTGATCAGTTCAGCAGATACTCCGAATTTGAAGTTTCTGACTTTATTGGTACTGAAGTTAGAGGGGGGTTAAAAATCGCCTGAGTTTGTTCCTGTAAAAAGGGTGTAGTGCCGCGAACTTGGCTGGGCACTACCGTGCCCTTTGATAGTTTTGTATACCTACCAACATTTTTGACAAATATTTTTGGATTTTTAAAAAATGGTTCAAATTTTTTTTTCGAAAATTAAATTTTTCAAAAACGACACGATCGATTTTTTTGAAACTCGATATTTGAGACTTTTTTCCTACTCTCTAAAATATTTTTATAAAAAATACAAAAGTTATAAGACCGTAAAGGAAAATATTTTTTTGCTTTAAAACGACTTCTACGATTTTCATTAAACTTTTTCATATTCTAAAATTAGTACGATCTACTACCAAAAATTATAAAATTTTACACTTAGAAACTATTAATAGTACCTGTCATAGAACGTATTTTCTCATTTTGAATTTTCTCGTTATAGACTAAACGGATTTAGATGAATTTTTTATATACACATTTCAGATGAAACTTAATAATATTACATGTCAAAATTTTCCAAAACAAAATTTTTGGATTTTTAAAAAAAGTTTAAATTTTTTTTTTGAAAATTCGATATCTCAAAAACGGGTTGACAATTTTTTTTTCAAATTTTATTTTAATATACACATAAATAAATACTTTAGATTTGCATACCAAAATTTGTTCTTAAAAATGTTTTAAGAATTTTATATATACAAAATTATTTTTTTAAGAAACCGCTCCAACGCACATAGGGGTATTTCATCGATTTAGACGGACAAAATAAGAAAAATCCAACTTGTCGTATCGTAAAAAACTAAACTCCATACTATGATTTGATAACTTGCTTCACCTCGTGTAATGATATTTAGCTTGATGCTCTTCGCTGGTGATCTATTGTACGGATCTAAAGTTTACGGATCTAAGCCAAAAAATGTTACTCCATTCGTTGTTATTTCTTATCGCGTGTTAAAGTAAGTTATTTTTTTAGTGTTGTGATTACAAATAAAATTGGTATGCAATATCAAAATAGATAGATGTAAGTAACGAATAGATAAATGTTTTATTTCGAAATTATTTTAGTAATATCAAGAACTATCAATACATTAAGAATGGTTATAAATTGTATTAAAAAATAAATAAATTTGTGATTCGTAAAGAGAAAAGTTATATAACGACGTAATATTAAGAATTCGTAAAAAAACGTGCAACAAAGTGCAACTTCGTGTCGTTTTTTCTGTTCAAAGGTGTTAGTTTAAAAAATATTATTTTCTTGTTTTTGTAAAATACTTATGTATTTTTATTGGTTTCAGGCTCACCTAGCTGTTGAAAAATAGAGTAGTGAACAGAAAATGGTTGTACGACAAAAATAAATACCTATAATATCTACTTTGTTAGTAGTAAAGTAGCAGTTGTTTTTTTTTTTAATTTTCTCAAAACACTACAAAACATTTTTACATTTAAAATATTGGTGTTTTATTAAAAATTAAGAAGAATTTTGATTTAAAAATAAATTGTAGTTATAATTAATTTTTGTTTTAAATTTTTAAGTTTGAAAATAAATTGGCTCAAAAATCGTTTTTCAAAAAAAAAAAATTATTGTAAAAGAATATTAGAGAATAAATTCTTGGCTTTTTAAAAAGCTATAGCGTGCGATATTGAAAGTATTGCCATTGCTTTTTAATATTTTTTAATTTTTAATCAACTTTTTAGAAAAATACGCCTCCCACCTGACCGGGGAAAAAAGCCTATGGGACAACCTACACACTCTAGCTCTTTGGCACACTTTATGCAAAACACCCTGTATATCTAAGGGTAACTGTTGTCATTTTTGTATTGAAATTATAACATTAAATATAAAATTCGACTATTATTTACCAGTCGTTGACTAAAAGACTAATAAAAACTAGAGAAATAATTTTGTCCGCCTAAATCGATGAAATACCCCTATGTGCAACGATTTAATTTTTTTTTTCATGCAGTCATATTCAACCAAGAATTAAGATGAAATTCTTTTTTTTTTCACCTCAAACTGTCAAAAGAGTTGCTTTAGCCAATTTAAATGTCTTTATGCTTCCTATACATTTTTCTCTTATAATTTCCATGTTCTTATATAGTACAGGTAAAATAGAATAAATAAAACAAAAAAATTAGTACCATCATGAAACTTGGTGAAAACGTTTCATGTACTATAAGAATGAAAAATCAAAAGAGTCTATAAAAATATTTCACATGGAAGGGTGTTTTTTTGAGGGGGAGAGGGGGGAAAGTTGTGGTCTATCAAACAGAAAAATTAACTCTGGTGCAAAATTATTGTATGACACATGTTCTTAAGGTAGTTTTAAATGCTGAATCCAAACACCAAAACCAAGTCGATACGGCCTCCGTGGAAAAAGTTATTGTCATTTTTATGTAAGGATGACTATATTTTTAGTATAAAAGTAAAATATTACCGGAAACCAGTTGAAAATAATGGTCCGTCGATGAAACTTGGCATCAATGGTTCATTTATCATGAAAAGCAATAATAAGAAGAGTCTATAAAAATATCTGTGCTTAAAGGGTGTTTTTTTGAGGGTTTGGGTGAGCTTTGGGGTTATGGTGGGATTATTACCATAGAACCTGTTACAAAAATGGTACCCTCATAAAACTTTATTAAAATGTGGTATGAACTACCAGAATGAAGAATCAAAAGAGTCTATAAAAATATGTATATGGCAGAAGGATGTTTTCTATGGTTGAAGGAATGTATACAACTTTTTCGAAAGACTAAAATTGTTTCCAAAAACAAATAACACCCTTTACCCAAGCTCACAAAAACACCATTTTTTCCTTGATATTTTTGTAAACTCCGTAAATTCTTCATTCTCGTAGTAAATGAAACACTTTTACCAAGTTTCTTGAGGGTTACCATCCTTTTCCATTTTTTTGAAAAATAACCGCATACTTCCCCTATCTTCAAAAAACACACCCTTCCATGCAAAATATTTCCATAGACTCTTTTAATTCTTCATTCTGTAAGTTAATAGCACATTTTTCTAAAATCTCATGGGGGTACCATTTTTGTCACAGGTCTTATGGTATTACTCCCACCACAACCCCAACTCACCAAAAAAACACCCTTTAACCACAAATATTTTTATAGACTCTTCTTATTATTGATTTTCCTTACAAATGAACCACTGATGCCAAGTTTCATCGATGGACCATTATTTTCAACTAGTTTTCGGTAATATTTTACTTTTATACTGAGCATATAGTCATCTAACCATAAAAATGACAATAACTTTTTTCACAGAGGTCATATCGACTTGGTTTTGGTGTCATTTGATTCAGCATTAAAAATTACTTTGAAAACGTGTGTCATATGCTTATGTTGTACCAAGGTAATTTTTTCCGTTTGATACACCACAATTTCCCCTCCTCTCCCTCTCAAAAAAACACCCTTCCATTTGAAATATTTTTATAGACTCTTTTGATCCTTCATTCTCATGGTACATGAAATGTTTTCACCAAGTTTCATGGTGGTACCAATTTTTTTTATTCGAAAGACTTTTCGCACTATTTTACCTGTACCTACTAATATACAATTTTCTTAAACCCGCAGTGTCTAGAACATACGAGCAAGTACGTGCGACCCAGTCGTGCATTTTATTTTAAGAACCAAAAATAACAGTACGTGCCCTGCCATACATTAAGCAATTTTACAAAATCTTATATTTATCAAAAACGGCTTCATAACTTTTCTTTAAAAAAAAACAGTAAATTTATATTAGTGAAAGCTATCTTTTGGATAGGAAACCATTTTCAAATACTTGCGATATATGTAGGTACTATAGGGCAAGTTTTGGATTCGTGCAAAAAAAAAATTGAGATAACAATCAAACATGACATTACGATGATAGAAAACACGAACAAAATGGGTGGCGAAATTCTGTATGTCTGTCTGGGGCTGGGGTCAGAATCAAGAAAACCGAAATCCTGAAGACCCAAAATCCCGAAAACCCAAAATCCCGAAAATCCACAATCCCGAAAACCCAGAATCCCGAAAACCCAAAATCCCGAAAACCCAGAATCCCGAAAACCCAAAATCCCGAAACACCAAAATCCCGAAAACCCAAAATCTCGAAAACCCAGAATCCCGAAATCCCGAAATTGAAATCCCGAAATATTATATAAAATGAAAAATTTGCGCAAATTTGGGTTGGGTACGGGAGCCCGTTTTTGAGAATCCTGTTTTTAAAATCCTGCCTTTAAAATCCCGTTTTTCTTTATACCGTTTTTTAAAATCCCGCTTTTTTAAAAACCTGCTTTTAAAATCCCGATTTTCAAAATACCGTTTTTTAAAATTCCCGTTTTTATAATCCCACTTTTCGAATCAACACAAGGTGTTTTATTTTAAAAATCGCGCGACCTTCAATCTTCGATGCCATGCTTCAGCATTATTTAGAGTTCGTGGGAACTGTTGAATTGCACTGTCTGAAACAGACCAAAAGTCAGGAGAGTATTGAATAACTCTACTCCCATTTCGAATGTAGCTTATTTTGAACCACTCAGCAAATGTTTAATGCATCTTCGTCATCAATTGCAATGCTTCGAAATGGGAAGTGACCTCTTCGGGTGGTACAAACGCTTATAAAACCAGTTTTTGCAACAAAAAACAAAATGCAACAAGAAAAACAGTTATCCGTTATCTAATGAGAGATCTATCCAAGCTTCTCTTCATTATGTATAAATTGATAAAAACAATGTTTAGACAAACCACAAAGAACTTTATTGTTCAGCCCAACTTTTCACATTGGGGAACTGCTAGGTTATAAATAATCATATAGGACTACAATACCTAGTGAGTTATACAAATGTATTTATTTAATAACGAAACGGGCTAAGCGGGATTAAACGGGATTTAAAAAAGCGGGCTTTGCAGAGACGGGATTTTATTAAAGCGGGATTATTAAAAGCGGGATTTTAAAAAACAGTATTTTCGAAACGGGATTTTAAACATTTTTTTGTCGGGATTTTAAGAAACGGGATTTTGAAATACGGGCTTCAGTTACGCTCCCCGCAAATTTTTCATTTTATATAATTTTTCGGGATTTCAATTTCAGGAAATGTATTTCTAGATTTTTGATGTACATAATTTCTGTTCTATCTTACCTGTATGGGAAAGGCAAAAACTGTGTTAAAATTTTCATCTGAAAAATAATTAGCTTCGAAGAACTAAGTAAAACATAACGAGATAACGAAGAAAACGAAAATAAATCAGAACTTTAATGACTTTTCCTAAATATGTTCATAGATTTTCCACATACCAATAAATGTTTGTTAAATGAAGATGGCATGCACTTACTTCGAAATTAAGTACTTCTTTACTTTGTTTGTTTAATAAAACCATTTTAATGATATGATCAATTAAAACCAATCTTTTATAAAAAAAGTTAGTGAACGAAAGTTTTAGGAATGTGCCTAAGTCAGAAAACAAGCAAAACACGATAAAAGTTAAAAAGAATTTTTTAAATTCAGAATATTAAATACAAATATTCGGTTTTCTCATTAATCGCTCATCCGATTTCAATAATTTTTTTTTAATTCAGAATATTAAAGAGAAGAGGGTTTAAAAACGATTTAAATATCGGAATTCAGTTAAAATTCAGATTTGTAACTGTTTTTAATTTGTCAAAACTATTTGATTTAGATTCAATAAGGCCAGATCCACACTATTTTGCCGATACCGATACGCTATCGCTACAACTAAATATTTTTACATAAGAAAAACTGAAAGAAGCGAAAGCGTATCAGGTGTTGATGATGTGAATGTGTAGGTACTCATTGTGTCCTGTCTCCTGTTTTAAAATACTTTATTATGTATCGCTATCGATATCAGAACTTTAATGTGAATTTTGCCTAAGACTTTGTCAATAAAGTAACAGTAATGGCTGCAACCTTTTTTTTTCTAGTATAGTTTCGGGATTTTGGCCTTTCTGGATTTGGGGTTTTCGGGATTTTAGGTTTTCGGGATTTTGGGTTATCGGGATTCTGGGTTTTCGGGATTCTGGGTTTTCGGTATTCTGGGTTTTCGGGTTTCTGGGTTTTCGGGATTTTGGGTTTTCAGGATTCTGGGTTTTCGGGATTTTGGATTTTCGGGATTTTGGGTTTTCTGGATTCAGAATTTCGGGATTGTGTCCGTCTCCCGTCTGTCTGTCCGTACCTCAACCTACAGCCTAAACCACTGAAGCGATTTTCTTAAAATTTTGAACTTAAGGTTTTTTGGAACTCTCCAGAGGGAAAATTGAAATTTTTCTTAGCTCAAAAAATAATGGTAGGTACAGTATTTAACGCTTATAAGAAACACGCTTATAAGAAAACCTCGCTTAAGAGAAACCTGAATAGAAGCACCGTGTTCTCTCCCATATATTTTAATGTTGAATTGTGTGTTTATAAGAAACACGTTTACAAGAAAAACACTGATAAAAGGAACATTTCTCAAACCACGAACTTTCTATTTTCCATGTAAAGTTGGTTTGATTTAAGAAACTTTAAAAAAACTCACGAAACTCATAAATTATGACCAGACCCTCAAGAAAAATTCAAAGCAAATTATGCAAATGTTATTTATAACGCAATTTGATATTTGAAGGAAAGTTCAGCTCAGTTTTCATTCTGCCATTGAATTTTTTATTTGTTGTGTTTGTGTTCGTTTTTGTGTCTTTTTTGTTTCTTATATCCGTATAAGAAATTTGTTTCTTTTATCCTTCTAAGGATATAAGAAAAACTCGGTTATAAGGAACAAAAATTGTGCAATTTTTGAGTTTGTTATAAGCGTTATGTACTGTACCTACTTTACTTACCATACAACCGTTAAGGAAAAGCTTATTTATAAATAAAACGGCTAAGCGGTTTTGATAAAAAGAAATCAGTGGATTGATGTAGATATGGTGTACTTCCTGGTAAGAAAAAAAATAAAAAAAAAACATTTATTAACGGTTTTTTTGGTTTTCGGTTTTCTCATTAACCGCTCATCCGATTTCAATAATTTTTTTTTTGTGCAAAAGCTTTGTTAGAATATAAATAATACTGCTTACCAAAATTTTGGAAAAAATAACTTTTGGATTTTTAAAAAAAGTTTCAATTTTTTTTTTTTTATTCAATATTTCAAAAACGAGTTAATGAATTATTTTGAAATTTCAGTTTTAAATGTATATTAATATACACTCAGAACTAGCACACAAATTTTTTTTTTTAAATGTTACAAAAATTTTAGATTAAAGAATTAATTTTAAAGGAAACGGCTCCAACGATTTAAAATTTTTGTGTGCATATATTCATATTTTTTTAAGTAATCAAATGGCATACTTTTTTGTTAGCTCTAAGTTATTAATCAGACTGTTTATACAATTAAAAGAACGATTTAAATGCTTTTTATACTTATTCTATAGTTACTTGAATATTTTTTAAAGTTCTTAAGTCCCACACAACTTGAACATAAGAGCAAGTACGTGCGATCCAGTCGTGCATTTTATTTGTTTATTCATAAAATATTTTGTACCAAGGTTTTATATGCATTGTATTTAAAATTTTCCAAATGGTATAAGCTTTAAAAATATTTCAAATGACGCTTAATAAGATTATTAATTGATAAATAAATAATAAACATTTTAAATGATGTAAAATTGAATTATAAACATAATTATTTAATAATATTTCTATAAAGATCCATTGAATATTTAAATAATTTCTGTAGTTTTACTAAAATTTTTACCAGCTTTAAGACACTGTTTGAAAAAATGTGTATTGAATAGCCTTCAAGTTTTTGTGCAAAAAGAATTCAATTTTTCGTTAAATAAACAAAAAAATCATATAAACTTATATTAAATGCACGGACCAATTCTGGTCTAAGTGTGTCAGTACTTAGTACTGACAGCCACTTCTACTTCTATATTAAATGCAATTCTGCGTTGTTTTTCATTTTCTAAAATTAACCGTTATGTTTTTTCTTATTAATAGAGTAAAATTTGTTTTCACGATTTTGCTTTAAAAATTCTTTCTTGCGATATATAGGCTTTGGATAGGTTTTGGATTCGTGCAAACAAAAATTTTTGAGGTAACAATCAAACTAAGCCTAAGCCAATGATGCTATTTTTTTTTTTCAAATAATTTTGAGCTTAAGGTTTTCATGTTTCAACTCTGGAGAGGGGAAATTGAAATTTTTTTTTAGCTCTAAAAATAACGGTACCTACTGGCTCTGGACCTTTGGCACCTCATGTGAGGAAAATTTGATAAAAAAAGATGCCATCTAATTGGTGAGTAATTGGTCAGAAAAGGTCAAGTGGTCCCAGAAATTGGTCAGCCCTAGATAACTTATAATAAAGGCTTAAACTTTCTCAAGGTCGCTCAAGGTCCGCGCGATTTTTGGCACCTAATTTATGGGAAATTTACAAATATTTAATACCACCTGAAAGGTCCTAAGATCTATATAAAAGGTCAGCTAGTTTCAATAATTGGTCAGCTATAGATTCATTTTTACAAATATTTAAAGTATTTTTTTCAATGTCACGAATCGTTCATGACCTTGAAAAAAAAACTCGTATAAAAGAATCTATAGCTGACCAATTACTGAAACTAGCTGACCTTTTATTTAAATCTTAGGGCCTTTCAGGTGGTATTAAATTTTTGTAAAATTCCCATAAATGAGGTGCCAAAAATCGCTATGACCTTGAAATTTTTAAAAATTCGTTTAAAAAAATCTGATCCTGACCAATTACTGAAACTAGCTGACCTTTTATAAAGATCAAGAGATCTTTCAGATGGTACATATTTTTTGCAAATGTCCCTAAAATGAAGTGCCAAAAATCGTTTTGACCTTGAAACAGAGTATTGTTTTAGACTTTCTCTCATCGTTAAATGATGATTTTTCATCTGGACCAGATGAAATTCCCCCAATATTATTGAAAAAGTGTAGACATATACTGGCTGAGCCTCTTCAATTATTATTTGAGTTTTCTATTTAATCAGGGAAATTTCTCCGTTTATGGAAAACTTCATTTCTAACTCCAGTTTTTAAAAAAGGTGATAAAACTGATTTTTCGAGTTATAGACCTATATCCAAACTATCATGTATTCCAAAGCTCTTTGAACAAGTTGTGTGCAAGACTTTAGCATTCTATACCAAGAATATAATATGTGAACAACAGCATGGGTTTGTGGGAAGAAAATCAACAGTAACAATCCTCCTTACAGTCTTGCATAAATGTTCTTACGCGTTGGAAAATGGAAGTGAAATGGATTGTATACACATTGATTTCTCTAAAGCGTTCAACCAACATTTTTATTTACCAACTAAAATCTTTAGGGTTTCCAACATAAAATCATACCTTGAAAATAGATCCTACCAGGTCAAATTTAGAAACTGTTTTTCACACTCATTCAAGGCTCACTCCGGTGTGCCTCAGGGAATTCACCTAGGCCCATTTCTATTTATTCTTGCTCTAAATGATGTTGTCTCATGTATACGTTCAAGTGATATTCTTATATTTGCTGATGGTATGAAGATTTTTAAGTCAATAAAAGCTAACCACGACCACTTTCTTTTGCAAGCCGATATTGACAGTTTCGTTCTTTGGTGTGATAAAAACGGTATTTATCTTAACCCTGCCAAATATCTAACAATTACTTTCTCAAGAAAGCGACTTGCAAATGCTTTTAATTATTCTATTTCACAACACAAGCTCTCTCGAGTCTTTAGTTTCATGGACTTTTAGGTGTTAACTTTAGCTCAAATTTAGAATTCACTGAACACATTAACTACATTGTTAATAAAGCAAGCTCAATGCTTGGGTTTATAAAACGTTGGGCAAAGGAATTTGACGATCCGTACGTTACTCTTTCCTTATACAATTGTTATGTACGACCTCACCTAGAATACGCCTCTCAAGTATGGTCTCCATTTTATGAAATTCATAAAAATCGTATTGAAGCAATATACAACATAAATTCATTCGTTTTGTTCTGAAAGGTCTTCCTTGGGCTGATCCATTCAACCTTCCACCTTATGAACATAGGAGCCGTACCTGCTTGCCATCAAAATAACAACAACTTGAATATTTTTTTAAGTTCTTAAGTTTCACACAACTTGAGCATAGGAGCAAGTACGTGCGATCCAGTCATGCATTTTATTTTTACTCGGATTCCTCAACAGCAAGAAGCGGGGATTGTTCGTCAAATACTCCTTTTAACTAGCTCTACAGCCCCACAAAATTTCAATCCTACCAATTACCAAAATTTAGGACTTTTTCACAAAATTCCTGGGCTCTGGACGAATTAAAGGACACTTTGTAAAAGGAGAACTTTCAATTTGATATTCATTATGTACCTACACAGAAAATAACTCTAACCATTTTAAAAAAAATTTATTCGTTTATTAAAGAAATCAGATATCGGATCTATTTCGTGTTCAGGTCACAAATATTCTAGAAGCTCATTATAAGTTCTTTTGTCTCTAAATTATTATTATGAGTTAATATTTCTTTATCATACATGAGTAACCACCTTAAACCTGCTATAAAATATACATAAATAATAAATAAACTTTATAAATCAAATGAAATACAGGAGCAAATACGAATGACCTGCACGATATTACATTTCATCTCCCTTTTTCATACTGTCGCGTCATCGTCCTTTCCTTTTGACTGGATACACAATACATAGCACAGGTACATGTATCCATTTTTTTTTTCAATATATGAACGTATTTGCTCAGGTTTAACTTTTCCCTTAATACTTGAATTTGATGGGGAAAAAGGACGAATATAAATCATTTGTTACATAAACCCATAATAAAACTCACATAAGAATTCAATTTCCTCTAAGGAAATATTTATTCTTGGCCTTGTAATGAATTTAACATTATATAATGTTATGTATAGCTGCGAGCTGTTATTATATCCTTTCTTCTTTTTTTTTATATAAATATATTTTTTTTTGTCACAGAAGAAGGACCCAACAGATCAGATTGAAAAGGTTGACTTTCAGTTAGAAGAGATTGGAGCCTTAAGTGCTGCTATTTATTAGTCATGGAAGATAAATGTCAACTTTTTGTGGGCAATCCTTTTGAAATTTGGTGACAGTAAGAGCATACATAGAGGGAACAGGATTTAACAATTTTCCCATTCGACACCTTTTACTACTTTGTTGAGTCCGTTGCATGGCAAAAGCGCTTATGCCAGTGTGCGCATTACAAAAAAAAAACTGGAACATAAAAATGATTTGTTGAACTGTTGAATTTCTTTTTCTCCTTTTCTTATTAATACTACTTTTACCAATTTGAAAATTTACTATGGAAAAAAAAAAATGCAGAAGAAAACGACAATGGCAAGGTTCTCTTGGGAAAATAATAGCTTTTGTTACTTAAAATAGTATATTTGGCTCTGGACCTTAGGCACCTCATATGAGGGAAATTTTATAAAAAAACATGCCATCTAATTGGTCAGAATAGGTCAACTTTGTCCAGAAATTGGTCAGCCCTAGATAACTTGTAATAAAGGCTTAAGCTTTCTCAAGGTCGCTCAAGGTCACGCGAAATTTTTGGCACCTCATTTATCGGAAATTTGCAAAAATTGTGTACCATCTGATACATCCCTTCATCTATATAAAAGGTCAGCAAGTTTCAGTAATTGGTCAGGTATTGATTTTTTTTAATGAATTGTTCAAGGTCATGCGTGAATTTTGGCACCTCATTTATGGGAAATTTGAAAAAACCAAAAGACCCTAAGATCCTTCTAAAAGGTCAGCTAGTTTTAGTAATTGTTCAGCACAAATTCATTTTTACGATTTAAAAAAAAAAAAAAATTTTTCAAGGTCACGAATCGTTCATGACCTTAAATTTTTATTTTTTTAAATCGTATAAAAGAATCCTACTAACTTAAGGTGGCGCTAAAGTCCGGGGTGGACCACAGGGCCTCAAACAACAAGCTTCTTCCAGCCGGCTCGGTTTCTAGCTAGCTGTCTCCAGTTTCGCACGCCAAGTTGGTTGAGGTCCTCTTCCAGTTGTGTGCGCCACCTTTTACGCTGTTCACCTCTGCTGCGCTGTCCCACGGGGTTGGTTTCAAAGACTTTCCGGGCTTGAGCATTGGTGTCCATTCAGTCGTTGGCTTTTCACTTTTGTGGCTAGGTCGGTGTCGCTGTACAGTCCGTACAGTTCGTTGTTGTATCTTCTTCTCCGTACCCCATCTATACAGACGGGACCAAAAATCACCCGGATAATTTTCCTCTCAAAACAGCCTAACGCGTTCTCATCCGCAGTTAACAGTGTCCATGCCTCTGCAACATACATCAGGACCGGGATGATAAGCGTCTTATGCAGGGACAGTTTAGTTGCTCGAGAGAGGGCTTTGCTTTTCAATTGGCTTCTTAGCCCAAAGAAACAGCAATTGGCAGGAGCAATCCTTCGTTTTGTCTCAGCACTGGTATTGTTCGCTGAGCTTATACCAGATCCTAACTAGACAAAGTCTCTGACCACTTCAAAATTATAGCTGTCTATAGTGACGTTCTGTCCGAGACGTCGGTGTTGGCTGTCCTTTCTTGTTGACAGCATATATTTCATTTTGCTTTCATTCACCGTTAAACCCATCTGCTTGGCTTCCTTCTCAATACTCAAAAAAGCATCACTGACATCACGCTTTGTTCGTCCGATTATGTCAATGTCTTCCACGTAAGCGAGTAACTGGGCGGAATTTTGAAAGATTGTGACTCTAGTGTTGACGTGAGAGTTTTGTACTATTCTTTTAAGAACGCATGTAGAAGAAGTCGCAAGACAGCGCGTCGCCTTGCCTAAAACCTTTTTTGACATCAAAGGTGTCGGTGAGGTCTTCGCCGACCTTGATGGAGCAGCGTGCATTCTCCAACGTCATCCTGCACAAACGGACGAGTTTAGCAGGGATGCCAAAACTTGACATTGCTCTATATAGCTCGTCTCTGTAGACGCTGTCATACGCGGCCTTAAAATCGATGAAAAGGTGGTGGGTATCGATTTGAAACTCCTGGGTTTTCTCCAAGATCAGCCGTAGTGCGAATATTTAGTCGATGGTGGACTTCCCTGGCCTAAGGCCACACTGATATGGACCTATCAGATTGTTGAAGAATGGCTTCAGGAATTCACAAAGTATTGCAGAGAAGATCTTGTAGGCGATATTAAGAAGACTGATGCCTCTGCAGTTGGTGCAGTCCAGAGGATCGCTTTTCTTGAGGATCGAGCAAACTGAGGTTCCATTCATCGGGCATGCTTTCCTCTGAGATTCCATTCATCGGGCATGCTCTCCTCCAACCATGTTTTGTAGATGAGCTGGTGCATACTCCTAAGTCCTAAACCAATTCATCGCCAGCCAATTTGAATAGCTCAGCAGTAAGGCCATCAGCTCCAGCAGCTTTAATGGACTTAAGTTTAGATATAGCTATCTTCACT
This sequence comes from Dasysyrphus tricinctus, assembly GCA_963921185.1. Classification (NCBI taxonomy): domain Eukaryota; kingdom Metazoa; phylum Arthropoda; class Insecta; order Diptera; family Syrphidae; genus Dasysyrphus; species Dasysyrphus tricinctus. The sequence continues at coordinate 91,649,145 of OY992532.1, forward strand.
CCGTTGAGATCGGGTGGACGGAATTGTTAGCGTACGGCGGCGTCGTCCAGGAATTCGGAATTCGGTTCGTCATCGCCGTTATACAATTTGCAGAAATGATTTTTCCATATCCTCAGCACTGACTGTGATTCTACCACGACACGATGTACCCCTGATCATCCTTGCAGGCTTCGGTTCAGGTCTTGTAACCCAGGGAGGTTACTTTTATTTTTTGGTAAAACTTCCTAATTTCATTCCTGCAACGGCATCTCTCCATTTCCTCGATTGCACGCTTCTCATGCTCTTTCTTTTTCCTTCTTAGAAGCTTGTGTTCCTCTATCCTCTTTTGCTCGTAGAGTTCGCGAGCAGCTCTGGTCCTTCTATGCAGCGTCGCTTTGTATGCCTGTTGTTTGTCTGCATGTACTTGCCGGCATTATTCGTCCAACCAGGGGTTTCGCTGTGGTGGACGTGCGAGGCCCAACACGTCAGAGGCAGCTCTGATCGTTTTTTGGCAATTCTTCCACTGGTCCTAGATACTTGCAGTTGACGGCATAGGACTATTTAAGAGGGCGCGAAAGATTCGATCGGAAAAGGATCTGGCGATTTCTTGCGACTGTAGCCGTCCGACGTCAAACTTACTCACAGTATTTCCCTGTTTTGGCTTTGGTCTGGATATCCGTAGCATTACCTTGGCTACATCGAGGTAGTGGTCCGAGTCAGCGTTGGCTCCTCAGAACGTCCGGACATCCTTGATACTGGAGGAATGCTTTGCGTCGATCGTAATGTGGTCAATCTGGTTGGCGGTTGATTGACCAAGAATTCGTCATGTTCCCTTGTGTATATCGAGATGCGGGAACTGCGTACTAGCTACCGCAACGTTTCGCCCAGCAGCAAAGTCGATTAGCATGAGTCCGTTATCTGAAGTGGTGTCGTGCAAGCTATATATTCCGATTGTGCCACCAAAGATGCCTTCTTTTCCTAGCTTGGCATTCAAATCATCCAAGATAATTTTAGTGTCATAGCTAGGGTATTGCTCATATGTCGTTTCCAGGAGCTCGTAGAACTCATTCTTGGTTTCATCATCCTTCTCCTCTGTGGGGGCATGCGCGCATATGAGGCTAATGTTGGCGAATTTAACCTTGATGCGAATTTTCGCGAGTTGCTCAATCACATAGTTGAAACTCAAGACTTCTCGCCTAAGTCTGCCTCTAACGACGAATCCACATCCCTGGTGGTCGGTTACAGTCACCGTAGTAGATGTCGCAGTCTTTCAGTTTTCTTTCTCCCTGGCGAATCCCATCGCACTTCTTGGATGGCGGTGATGTCTAGAGCTACTGCTAAAGGTTCAGCTGCACGTGGTCTATAGAGAGACAGAACATTCCACGTGGAGATCAGAAGTTCGTTGTCCTTATTTCGTTTGCTTGGTTCGTCAACAGTAAATCCGTCCGTATCCGAGACTTGTTGTTGCTTCGGAAATAAATGGTTTTACGTGGCCGGGAAGTCACGCCGACAGCACAACCCCCAACCTGGAGGACCAGACCCTTACAATATAACTCCAAGGGTGGAGAGCCGGATTAACCGCTCCTTATAGGCCTGAGCTCCGAATTTGTCGTAGTAGCCCGTATAAGGTGTTTACTAAGTAGTTTAACCTAACTGGAACTGTAGACGCTACCGTTCATTCCATCTGGAGAATTCTTCCGCTGCCACCTGGATAGAGGAGAAGTGCCTAAGTAGGAACACTCCTCCCCCCATCTCTCGTTTGCTGCTCCTTAAAACCATCCGCAGGGATTGGAATCCCATCTTCAGTTAAAGGTCCTAGGCACCCAATGTTTACCATGGGAAAGTGAGAATAGGAGTTGATAGGCAGAGGTTCGCTTTCGCTTTCCATTAAAAAGTAGAGTATGAATATTTAAAGTTGTACCTGTACCTGTACAACTTCTTATGCAAATAGTGAGCCATTTTCTTGTTTTGAGATTGAATTCATTTTTCTTCCAAGCAATCACCATAAAGCGAGCTTGAAACAAATCGCTTCTGTGGCTTAGGCTGGAGATCATATAGAGACAGAATTAAGAGGGCCATGTAATGTGTTCTTAATCATTATTTTTCGATATTCTTACGAATGCAAAACATAGCCCATAAGTACCTATGCTACCTACCTAACCCACACAATCGGAAGTACCAAGAAATTGAGGAGATACTTTTTCCTTTCCTCTGGATTAGTATGTTTCCTTCCTTTAAGATCAATTTTCAAAAACAAATACGAGTACATTACCTATCTATAGAAATTGTGTACTGCTTCTTACGTCCGAGAACCGAGATGGACTTAAAAAAAAAGAAAAAAAGATAAACGCTTCTAATGTCTCTATGTTGAACTTGTTGTATGCAAAACGTTACATAACGAACTGTAAAGTTGCAAGAAAATCGTTCTCGTTTTCGTTCTTATTCAAGTTACAAAATATGCAAAAAGAAAGTACCTACACATAATAATGTGAGTTAATATTTTGCCTGAAACTAGAACATAGAAACAGAATTGTATGCAAAGCAGACCACCATCATCTAAAGTTGCTGGATAAATGTTTAAAAGTGTATAGATATACCAGAGAGGGCTATTGTCACTAATATTCTTTTAAAACTTAACCAACCACGCCACCTAGACGTGCAAGCTACAGCTTACTGCAGGAAACGACCTTGGTCCTTGATTGTGGCTCTGGCTGTCATATTAAATAGTAACTACTCTATACCCCGTTCGCGAAAAGCATCATTTAGTAAGTAAATGGGAAACTTAACTGCAACAAGGACACCTCGTCCAAATACTTTTTTATAGTTTTGAAGCATCTTCTTGCTGTTGTGTAGGAATAGGGTTTTCTATAGATACAGCTCTTATGCGGAAGTTTATATTCTTTTGTTGGGAAGTTGATATTTTGTTTGGGTAACGAAGTGAGTAGGTATAGGGATGGGTATAGCGGTGGATATATGATTTGAATAAATATTCTCAGAGGCTGGAAGGACACTGTGTTTGTAGTGAAAATAATTTCACGAAAGTAAATTGAAACTAGGTAGGTACCACAAAATAATGCAAATTGCATGCATAATTGTTTTTGTAATGCGACACAAGTCTTCGAAGATTACTTATGTGCATACAGGGTAAGTGTTTTGTTCTGGGTACCTACCATGACGTATTGTGGATTTAACTGAGTAGGTAACATCTGATTGTTAATAATTTTGATGGAAAATTAAGGGCCATTATTTAAAATAAGATGAAATGCATTTTTTAATCCAAAACGTCTCATTTTGCAAGGTTTTTTTTGTTTCACGAACGATAAAAATTTTACGATCTATGATCAATTAGAATTCTCTAAGGAAGAAACTAGATAATTTTTGTCTGTATCTCTCGTTCAAGAGAGATCAGAAAAATAAAATTCAGGTAGAATATGGCTCTCTCACGATATCCGAAAGGAAGTTGTCAAGTGATTAATTTTTTGGAATAATTTTTCTTGAAATGGGGAAAATAAAGACATTTAATTTTTTTCTTATGATGAAGAATTTGGTGAATCGTCAAAATATAGTTCTTCTTCCATCTGGCAAGCCATTTATTGTCAAATTTTAGGGAAGGATGGCTACGATGTCGATGGAGTGAAGATACTAAAAATAATTTTCGGCTCCGGAATAAGGTGATTCTATAACAATGTTCGTTGACATTTGAATCGAAGTTCACGTTTTCCTTCAAAATGTAGTTCACTGTTTAAATATCAACTGTCAAATTATAAGGATGTGGATGGATTGAAAAACCTCTAAAAATCAGAAATTTTATATTTTTTTTGACTAATTTCCTAATTAATCAAAAAAAAAACTATAAAATAGTAAATTTGGGACGGGGCTAAATTTTTAAGGGGGTTAAAAGGGGGTAAAATTCAGTTTTTTCTTAATTTCTAAAACTATTAGTTTTTTTTGAAAAATGTCAAGATACAAATTGTAGCTTATGTAATTCTATACAAAAAATATTAATATACATACTTTTTTCATACAGTCAATAGATTCAGAAAATCGTGCAAGAACTTCATGGTGGAGCAAATTTTGTCAAAAAATTTATTAAAATTTGGCTATTCGATGAGCAAAATTTTTTGTATGATTTGTGTTAGGCAACATCTACTCATTATAAAACCAATCTTTTGGTGTGGCCGGGTTAAGGCGAAGGCCGCCATCTTGAAAAGGAAAGTGATTTGGTTTTTATTCAACAACATGATAGAATTTCATTTAACAACAAAATCATGAGGGAATAACATTCAGTCAATATGCAATAATGCTTGTTCTATAAAAAAAAACTGTTATCATTTCTTGGCGCCTAAGTTATCGTACTCTCCCCAAGAATTTTGAGGTAAAATGTTTATACTTCAGAACGATTATAAAACTTCATTAGAAAAAAATTACCTCGAGAAATAATATAACCCCAAATATGCATCGAAAACGCATTTTTTTTTTAAATTTCTAAATTCGAGTATCTCAAAAACGTAACATGCTAGAGCAATTTCAAGGTCAGATTCAAAATGAACGCTTCAAAAACCACCAGAAAAGTATATATTGGTTCATTTTCTTTTTCAAATTCAAATTTTTTCACGCAAAGTAGTAAATTAGTGTTTCCAAGTGGATTTTCGGAAATAGTAAAAACAAGTCAATTTTCAACTAGCGCTTGAGTCCAAATGGGTTGTCGTAGAAAAAAAACTAAAGCAGAGATTTGTTGGAAATTGTTTAAACTTTCAATTGTGCTTTAATGTATTTTACGAATAAGTGAAATTTTTCGAGCCATAAGTAAAAAAACTCCTAGAAAATGCATTTTTGTATAATTTTTTGCATTTTTGTCCATGTTGTTCGCAAACATCAGATTCGGATTCAGCACCCCCGAAAACATAAAAGAGGGAACAAATCAAAACTACCCCACAATTTGCATGGCAAAAATACAATATGACTGGGCTAATAGTTAAGGTATATTTTCTTTTTTTTTTCTAACGAAAGAAGTTATTAGTTAGGTACCTACATTTTCTTAATTGTTAAAAATTATTTTCAACAGTTAAAGTTGATAATTTTTTTTTATTTTCCAGTTTTTATTAGCAGGATTTTTATTTTCCAGTGCAAAACCCAGAGCAATACGTTGCTGTGAGATTCGAATTTGCGAGATTTTGATTTGCAAGATTTTAAACTTCGAGATTTTGGATGAAATTTGCAAGATTTTTCGGTTCGATATGTGAATACGAGATTGTTAAAAGCGAGATTTTTTTAATTGCAAGATTATGAAAAACAAGGTTTTTAAATTTCCGAGATTTCGTTATTTGAGATTTAAAAACACGCGAGATTTCGATATTCGAGGTTTTGGTTTGAGGGGATCGTACCACTCCCGCCACACACACTGCTCCGTTAGTTGAATTTTGGCAACGAAAATCATTTCCCACGCCAATTTTCGATAATTTTTAATAATGGAATTTGGTATATCTAATGATTTAGGGCGGTGTTATTCCTATTTTTTCTCTTTCAAACAGGAGCTACACAACTTAGGTTAGAATATGGTCCCAAAATTTCAAAATTTAAAACAGAGCATAGTCCAAGGCAGGAACTTGTTTTTTTTTTCATATAAAAGTGAATCATAAACATATTTGTTAAAAATTTAGAAAAATTAGTCCCAAATTTAGAGAATGTAGTACTATTTTTTGATTTCTTTTGTATTGATAATTATTTTCAGATCAACGTTTCAATCCAATTTTGAGATATCGAATTTTCAAAAAAAAACATTTTTTTTTTATTCAAAAAATTATATTTGAAAAATTTTGATTTACAATGTTATTTTAACTTTTAGAAGATTTTCTTATCATAATGGGCATAATGAGAAATTTAAAATCAGAGCGTATGAATCTTGACACACAGACGCGTATTATGAATTGCTCCTACGGTACAGTGCACACGTCACGCTGTCGTCGAGGAGGGTTTTTTGTAGGAAAATACCCAAATTTACACATAAACACTCCTTGATTTATGCGCTGAAACGGAGGATGTTTTCAGTTGCCTTATTACTTTATTAGATCTAGAATCCCTATTATGATTCAACACAAAATGAAGCAGATGGGCTAGTTGTTTGCTTTTTTTTTAATTAGCATTTTGTTGTTTCGCTTTTTTTATTTTGAAATTTATTTTAAAGCTTTTTTTTATTTGGCATTCAATTGTTTTTGACTTCCATTAAATAATTATAGGTATGCCTTAATATTTCGCGTGAAAAAATTTAATGGAAGTCAAAAACTCACAAACCAATTGAGTGCCAAATAAAAAAAAAGCTTAGCACTAAAATGCCAAAAATCATAAACACACTACTAGGCCCTACTCCGCTGCAACGCAGGTTGTGTACTGAAATATAGTATGGATTTATTTACACATATTAGATAAACGCCATGAAAGTCTTACTCGTTTCTTGCGTTGTGTTGAATGAGGATTTAAGGTTGAAAAATCGAAAAAGCACTACTAAAACGTGTACGTTGCATCATAGGAGCAATTCATAATACGTCACACGGACCATATTTTATGAAAATCGTAGGAATCGTTTTCGAGAAAAAAAAATAGGATTTTCTTAACACTTTCATAACCTTTGTATAAGAGATTCCGTTATTTTTGCATAAGATAAAATATTTTTCTTAAGTTTTAGGAACCAAGTTTCAAAAAAATATAAAGGGTTGTTTTCGAAAAATTAAGTTTTTTTTTAAATAACACAGGTTGTATAAGAATGCACGAAGGACCAGCTTATGAAGCACAAATAAAAGTTCTCGAAATCCAAATTTCTTTTCAAACTATATTTTATTTACAAAGGTTGATGTTTCTTAATGAAGCGATTAAAATTGAATGACGAAAAAATAATAACAAATTACAAAAATAATTTAATTAAATTGAAATTGAGTAAGTGATGAAAATAAAAAACATTAAGTTTTTATTAGCTAAGTTATTTTCAAACACAGGCTTACAAAAATTGGTTATCTTTTCGATACGTGAAAGTAAGAGTCGTTCTTAGGGTAACTTTTTACGCTGAATTCAAATCCGTTATCCGTTGTTCGCTTTCAACTCTGGTTTTCGAGATATTACCGTTAGGAAGTGCATGAAAACCCATTTTTAGCCATTTTTGGGGCTATACACTCCTCGTCAACTGAATACGCACAAACATTTTTGAATATATTTTATCCATTTTTCCCAAACAGTGATGGTTATTATGCCATCTGTTGATGGTAAAAATTTTCGTAACATATAAATAACAGAATTTCAAAGTTTAATCCAAAAACAACCGTGAGTTTTTCCTTCAACCACTTCCAAAGTGTAACTTATGCAAAGTAGAAGTTTTTTTTTTAGTCAACTGAATAGGTACAAAAATTAAAATTGGTATTGGAATGGAATGAAACAAGTTTTTGTTTAAGTTTAGTAGTGGGTACTTCCACCTTTATTTTTAATTACTTCGTAAATTCGATCCGGCATGGAATCGTATAGCTTTTTAATGTAATTTAACGAAATTTCGCTCCACGCTAATTTGATTGCAGAAATTAAGGTTTCTTTGTCTTCGAACTGACGACCACCCTCATAAACTTTGCGTACTAACCATCCCCAGACATTTTCTATGATGTTTAGATCAGGTGAGTACGGCGGCGGCCATTGAAGCAACTGCACTTGTTGCTCCCCTATCCATGTTTTTATTATGCGCGCTGAGTGAATAGGCGCATTATCATGTTGGTAGGTCCAGTTTATGGGTCCAAAGATGTTAGAAAATTTAGGAAAATTTCTTTCCAAAATTACTTTATACCCAGCTGCTGTCATTCTTGAGCAACCTCGAGCTCAACTGTTCCATAATAACTGACTGCTCCCCATATCATGACACCTCCTTCACGACTATGATGGCGCTTTAAAAATCTTTTTTCTTTTCTTAAGTCGTGAAAATAGAAGTCGAGTTGAACCCATCAGGGCCATCGAAATTAAACTTTTTTTCATCTGAAAAAACCACGTGATACCATCCTTTTTTCCAACTCATGTGAAGTCTTGAAAAATCTAATCGCAACATTTTCCGTCTCTCGTCAAGTGGTGGTTTTTTCTTAAGTTTCATTCGTTTAAGATGGCTTGAGTTGTTGATTACTCTTAATACTGTTGAGCAACTTGCGTTTACGCCGACTTTTTGTTTTATTTTTGCCACAGAATCAGAAGAATTTGATGCATATCTTAAAATTCTTCGTCTCTCAGCTGCTGTTGTTGCTGTTTTCTTACCTCCCTTCATGTTTTTGCCGTATGCATCTTTATTTTTCAAGTAAGAATAAACTACATTAAAACTTCGGCCAACTTTATCAGCTATTGCACGTCCAGTTAGGCCTTGGTATCTAAGTAAATCGATTTTAGCTTTTTCAACACTGTTAAGACACGTAGATCTACCCATTTTTCTTAAAATTTGAAATCAAGAATTAAATTTTACTGAAAACACTAAAATCGTTAATTTAAACTGTCAAGCACTCCAAAAAACTTATAAACAACGAAGAAAATGGCGTTGTACCTATTCAGTTGACTAAAAAAAAAACTCCTACTTTGCATATAAAACACTTTGCAAGTGGTTGAAGAAAAACTCACGGTTGTTTTTGGATAATTCTTTCGGAATTATCTGCTTAACATCTTAAGGGAATAGTTAGCATCAACAGATGGCATAATAACCATCACTGTTTGGAAGAAATGGATAAAGTATATTAAAAAATGTTTGTGCGTATTCAGTTGACGAGGAGTGTATATATAACTATGCGAATTGATTTTTTTTTTTAAGTATATATATTTCTGATAGAACTAATCTTTCCAATATCCCTTTAACTTTTTGAGGGATATTAAATTAGTTATAAGTCCTTCATCTGACAGCATATAATTTTAAAAATGCTTTCTTTTTGGCTTACGTCGTTTTTGACAGGAGCAGGTAAAATATGTTTTAAAAAGAGTTTTTAGTGTAGATTTCAAATCTGAAATCCATTTTTGGCTATCAGCCCAACCTTTAGCAATAAATTAAAATATCACCCGTTTTCAACGATAGTTTTTTTAATTTGAAATAACTCTTACAAACTAAAACAAAGTGTAATGGAAGCACGGTTTATATAAATTTAAGTCTATTTCACGTACAAGAGACCAACAATAATACCATCATCCCAAAAACCTTTTTAACTTTTTTCCATTCTTTCTATATCTTGGTGAAGTCAGTCTACTTGCTCATCACAATATATTGAAAAATGCAACTAAGGATTTCTCAAAAAGTAAAAGAGATATTGGGACGATTAAAGCTGAATTTTGAAGATAAAGGTTAGTAGGTACTTTCAGAAATCTGTACAATTAAAAAATAAAATGCACGACTGGGTCGCACGTACTTGCTCTTATGTTCAAGACACTGTGGGTTTAAGAAAATTGTATATAAAAACATGGAAATTATGAGAGAAAAATGTAGAGAAGCATGAAATACGACATTTAAATTGGCTTAAACAACTCTTTTGACAGTTTGAGGTGAAAAAAAGAGTTCCATCTTATTTCTTGATTGATTATGATTGTTGGGAAAAAAAATTAAAATCGTTGGAGCGGTTTCTTAAAAATTTAATTTATTATATATAAAATTCTTAAAACATTTTTAAGAACAAATTTTGGTATGCAAATCTAAAGTATATATTTATGTGTATGTAAAAACAAAATTTGAAAACAAATTGTCAACCCGTTTTTGAGATATCGAATTTTCAAAAAAAAAATTGAAACTGAAAATCCAAAAAGTTTTTTTTTGAAAATTTTGATATGCAGTATTATTTAATCTTATCTGAAATTTCTATACAAGAAAATTGATCTAAATTCGTTAAGCCGATAACGAGAAAATTCAAAATAAAAAAATACGTTCTATGACAGGTACTATTAATAGTTGCTAAGTGTAAAATTTTAGTAGATCGCACTTATTTTAGTATATGAAAAAGTTTTAATTTTGTATGGAAGGCACCGTTATTTTTTATAAATGTAAATTTTCTTATGAAAATATTTTAGAAAATACTAAAAACTCTTAAATATCGAGTTTAAAAAAATCGAAAAACTTTGAAACATTTTTTAAAAATCCAAGAAATATTTTCTTAAAAATTTTGGTCCACAAAACTATTTATATTTTTTGGAAGCTTCTGTATAAAAAAAATAATTGAAATCGGTCGTACCGTTTTGAAGAAAATCAAAAATTTTTAAAATGGTTCTTTGGGTGGTACCATTAATAACCATTTTTGAAAAATGGTATTCCACTCAAAGAAAGCCCTTACTAAAATAAATTTATTGAATTTTTTTTTAAGAAAAGTTGTCGAGCCGTTTTTGAGAAAAATACGATTATGTAAAATTGCTAAAAATAATTGTATGAAAGGTACCGTTATTTTTGGTTCTAAGAAAATATGAAAAAAACCACTTTGTACCAAGTTTGAAGAAAATCGATCGAGCCGTTTAGGCTGTAGACGAACAGACAGACAGACAGACAGACAGAATTGATCCACCCACTTTTTTGGTGTTGTCTATCATCGTAATATCATGTTTGATTGGTATCTAAAAATTTTTTTTTGCACGAATCCAAAACTTGCCTTATAGTTACGGTGACCATCCGTTCATTATAATAATGAACTGTTCTGTATTTAAAGATGTTGATCATTATTAATTATTCTGTACACGAAAACATATAAATGTTCTGTATTTTATTAGTTGTTCATTATTTGGTCTGTATTTCTTTAATTTTGTTCAAAAACAATAACGCACACATTGGAAACGTAAAAATTTAATGAAAGAAACTGATGATACTAACGAGCACTTAGTTAGTGAACGAAGAAATGATAAATCTAGTACAAATTTATTTTTCCTTGCCACCCTCTATCGCTTTTGGCATCATCTGTCATGTTCAAGTTAAAAACTATAAGCTGTCTGTGAACTGTTTGTTGTCTGCGTCTGCGCTGAAGAATTGAGATTTGTAAGTTTTATTTGAAATTATTTATAAAACAGCATTTCAATATTGAAAATTATTTTAGCTTACCCTGATGCCACTCAGGAGGAAGTGTGTATTTAATAAAGAATTGAAAAACTAGTTCAAATTCTTGACCTAAGTTTTTTTTATTTCTAAGTTTGTATGTAAAGCCTAATACGATGCTGATGCGAAACGAAATTAATTAGTTGTTCTCCAACAAGACAACGAAATGCTTACGAAAACGAAGTGGAAAAATATTCATTGACAGTTGCACAAATTCAAAAAATTAAAACAAATGCAAATGCAAAAAAATTACAAGCAGCCATGCTGTAATGAAAGAAACACCAAAAATAAACACAAATTTCATTTTTTCGCTCACAATTATGGTCTGGGTAATTAATTGTGTGCGAAAAAAGAGTGTAGACTTCCCCAAATAATCTGCTACAACTATCAATTTCGCTCATCGAACGATGTACTGCAGAACGAAAAGTAGAAATAAATTTATAGTTTATGATTTCGTTGTCATTTTGTATGGGATTTTTCGTTTCGCGCATCGCCTACTAAGCTTAAAGCAAAGACTGATTTGATTAGAGTTAATTCTATTTTAAATTGAGCCATTTTTCCTCAGAGAATATATATTTGTTATTAAATGGAATAAATGATTGAAGATTGAGTTGAATTTTGTTTCTTTTCTTCATTATTCAGCTTTCTAAAATATGGTCACCGTACTTATAGTACCTATATCGCAAGTAAAAATGAAAATCAATTCGCATAGTTACATAACCCCAAAAATGGCTAAAAAGGTTTTTTTTTGCACTTTCTAACGGTAATATCTCGAAAGCCAGAGCTGATAGCGAAAAAAGGATAACGGATTTGAGTTCATCGCGAAAAATTTCCTTTAGATCAACTTTTACTTAGTCGTGTCGAAAACCTTGTAAACCTGTGTAATCAATACTGTGTGAAAGATTTTGATCAAAATATGTTAACCAGTTCCCAAGAAAATCGAAAGTAAAAATAATGGTTAATTGGGAGTAGCGCTGCCAGACGTCCTGTTTTACCCGAAACATTCCGAATTCAGGCATAAATTTAACTGTCCCGTGCGTCGTCGGGACAACTGCGTCAACTGCATAGACACACGTATTGAAATTGGTTATTAAACTAAATGGAAGTAAAATAATTTTTTTTTTTGAAAAAGTATTTTATTGAGCAATTCTAGTAGTGGGTAGTGCAAGTTTTTTAAATTAAAACTTCATAAATTTGAAACGGCATGGCTCATAAAGTTTCTCTATGTAATCCAGCTAAATTTCTATCCAGGCATATTTCATGGCTGAAATTTGGGATTTTCTGGCCTTAAACTGTTAGCCAGGCTCATCAACTATTTGTAGGTACTAAACATCCCCAAAAGTTTTCAATTAGGTTTTGAGTACAGCTTTTATTGAAGAAATTTGATATTTTGCTCCTCTTTCAAGTATTTCACTATGCATGCCGTGCAAATGGGGTGGTTTGTCCTGCTGAAAAGTCCCGTTTATGGGTCCAAAAATATCCAAAAAGTAAGGAAAACCTCTTTCCAATATTTTTTATGAGTAATTGCAGTAATTTTTGAGCTTTTAAACTTAAACTCAAAAGTGCCAATACGCTTTTAGCGTTGGAAAATATTTGTTTCAAAAAATATTTACAAAAGAACATTTTGTTAGAAAGAAAATTAGGGAATGAATTTTCAGAATTAAAAATAGGGGAGGAATAAACTCCTTACAATACGATTTCGTTCTTGTCTCGGTTCGACCTAGACTTTTTTCCCGCTGTTCCGGGTAAAATTTTTAAATCCCGAGATTTTCCTTAATTGTTGCCATTTGTATCGTCGAGCTCCGAGAACAATCTGGCAGCCCTAATTGGGAGGTACCACACCACCAACAACCATTTATCGAAAATCGGTTTCTCACTACTCTTAGTACCTACTTACTGAAAGTAATTTATTAACCACCAGTTTCACAGTTAAAGCTTTAGTTCACCAGAACAATTGATCTCAGTTCGAGGTTCAAACGAGACTGTGAAACTGGGGCTAAGGGTTTTTTTTTTTTTTGAAAAATCAGTGAACGTAGAGTTTTTTTTGAGAAAAATACGATGTAAAATTGCTCAAAAATATTTGTACGCCCAGATATTAAGACTTTCACTTCGAAAAAATTGCGAAAGAGTTGAATTGAGGTTGAGAACTTTATTTTGACGTCTTAAGCATTTATTGAAAAGTACCATTAATTTGGCCCAAACAAACATTTTAAAGAGGGGAGCAGTTTAAAAGGGGTAAAAATAAGCTTTTGGCTTGTTTCTCGAAAACTGTCAATTTTTGTTTATATAAGATGTGTAACTGTTGGTTAAGTTCATTATTTAGAGTCAACTTAAATAATTTAAATGGTCTCTTAGTTTGGTTAACGGTAAGATCCAAATAGTTTATATTATTACTATTTCTATCTACTTTGCAGATACAAAGAAATATTAGGTAGACCGAAGAGCAAGACCACTTTATTCTTTATTTCCAATTTAAGATAAAATGGTATTATTTTAAAAATTGTTTTCTCACGGAGATCATCCTTACGATTATTTGTTTTCCTTTCCCTGTTTGTGTTGCTAGGTAGGCAGGTAAGATATGGTTGATGATAACAGTTCCATTGAAAAAATGTATTCGTTTATCGAACCTATAAGCTGTAGCTGGTGTTGATGGTTTTTCGTAGGCACCTTTAATACAAATCCCCTTAATTGATAGAATGAAAATGAGTTTTATTGAAATCACTTTCACCGCAGTCTGACCTTTAAATTTGTACTGTACGGAGAAATTAATGCGATCCACTGATGGGCATTTTAATTCGTTCTTCTTTTTTTGCTGACCTCATTTAATTTTTTTTTTTTTGCTAAATTCGTTAACAATTTCCATCCCTGTGGTATCTGAAGCGTATAATCAGGTTTTCTTGTCGTCTCATTTTGTAAATATCCACAGTTCGAAATAAGCAAAAAAAAAAGACAAAAAAAGTACAAAAATACACACATTCACCCAAAAACCCCCTATAAAATCACAGTCCTCTTAATCTCCAGTTGGAACAATGAAAAGCAATGAATTTTCTCCCCAGGTTAACTGCTTAGTCCATGCCATCCATACCATCGCATCGCTCGGTTGAATTGTCGGACGGTCAGACGGTGGTGAGTGGTGACCCAATTGAAAGAGCGGGTAGCTCAAGGCCTCAGAACGGGCGACAAGTCGTTTAATTTCCAACCGGATAATCTCTCAGTTTTAACGCATATCTATTTTGTTTTTCTTTTTTTTTTTGTATGCGTTTGGCCGCGAAACAGGTGGAGCGCTCAGCGGACAACATCCGAAGTACCAATAACAACGTTTAATTGAGCGCAGGACAAGAAAACAAATTGAATCCTTTTTCGAATCTCGAATTTACTTTCATGTCGTATTCCAATTTGCATGATCAGGGATCTGATTTTTAATTTATTTTATTTTCCTAGGAGAAGGGGTTTGGTAGGTTTTTTATTTTATTTTTTGTAAGGTAGCTATGTCCCTCCAAAAAAAAAAAAATCAAAATAGGGGAGTTGGTTTTGGTGTATTGTTGGGGATGTGTATGGATGATTGTTTGCTTCGAAAAGGTAAACATAGCAAATTAGTCCTTTTAAAGGATAACTCTGAAGTTTATCGGAAGGATAAATTGTATTAGTTTAGGTGAATTTGGTTGGCTGTATGTATAATGTACCTAAAGTGTATATAGTTGGTACAGAACGTTATGGACATCTTTAGGGTTCATTTAACTTAAGAACAGGAGGTGTATCGTCGTCGTGTATTATAAATAATATGGGGGTTGTATTGTTGTTGATGTTTGTTTTCATCCCCATTATAAGAATAGCCAGGGATTTGCTCGGTTGGATGGGGTGACATTGCAAAGACAAAAGGCACTTACTTAACAAGATGTGAGCCAAACCCTCCAAAAGTAAAACAAAAGAAAATAAATAAATGAAATAAGCCCTCATTAGTTTGCTTTTTTCTCTCTTTATATTGTCATGACAATAGGAGCTGGCGTTGGTCATGAGAAAGTCTAGTTTAATAAGTCATGGATCATTTGATTTTTGCACAGGAAAAGGAAGTGATCTTTAATATCAATAATACGCAAGGAGTTTTTTGTTTTGTTGTTTTCTTTGAAAGTGTAGCTTTTTTCTTTAAGCATTTTAGTCTTTGGCTTTTTCTTGTTTTTTTTTTGAAGAAACATCCATTTTCACAAACACAAACATTCCTACTAAGATTAAATCTTAAAGGTAAATAATTCTAATTGACTTTTCATTTTATTTCATGATGTTTGAGCTCTTTGGGGCTGTTGAGTTTCCTTTATGTGAATAACATAGTGCAAGTGTGTAAGAAGGCTTTAAAAGGATTTGATGTAAAGAATATTAAAAAGGAAGGGACAAATAAAGCCTACTTTAAAGCTTTCCACGTCCATGTGTTATGTGGTTTAGGAAAGAATTTCTGATGCGTTTGAAAGGACGTCAGACGTGAGGAAAATGTATTTAATATGTTTTTTCCTAATCTTGCCATTTTTCGTTTAAATTTTCTTGGCTATACCTACTGATGCCCATAGGCGTCCCGCAGGATTTTGTCCACGGGGGGGGCAGACACCACACCAATTTTGAGATATCGAATTTTCGAAAAAAATGGGTATTCAAAATTTTAATATGCAATATAATTTGAGCTTTTTGGGAGTTTTTTATAAATAATTTCATTTAAATGTTTCAGTCAATAATAAACTGTTAATAGTTATCCAGCGTAAAATTATTTTATAATTAATAGAAGACCGTACTTATTTAACCACACAGATATTTTTGTTTGAAGTTTTTGTATAAAAAGCAAGGTTCATATAAATAAACTATCATTCGCTCACTCGTGAAAAAATCAAAAGGGAATGTTATTTTTGATTCGATTAAAACAAAATTCATTTTCACGATCGAACCAAAAATGCTAGGATGTGGATCTATAAAATATCGTTCGTTCCGAATTTATTATGGGAGAACTATTGAAGATCCATTCACGAGCCTTTGAAGTAAGAAATAAAAATGTAATTTTACAAAAGGAAAAAGGACAGTTTCGAAATCTTTTGACATTGATGAAATCGAATTAAGTGATTTCAATGAAATTGCCACAGAGGTCATGGTGATGATGGTGCCATTTTTTGAAACACCGTTTTGAAAATATTCGTTTCTGTTATAATTCTGTCTTAGCTATCCTGTAAATTTTATTGAAATCACTCAAGGAACAACGAAGTTGAAATTTTTTTTAAGGCACCCTGTTTTGAAAATATTGAGTTGTTTATTTTGAAAGTGGTCTAAGTCCATTTTCCAAAAAAATTGAGATAATTGATTGAGTCATCTGAAAACAACCTAATCTTTTATTTTAATAAGAAAAAACTACTTGTTTTTATTTGAAGTCACTTAAACCCGTTTTCTGATACGATACTTAAGCATTTATCATGTTCTACTTAAAAGCTTATGTTCTACTTTTTCTTCTGCGTAAACTGTCACATAAGCGCTTATGTTCTACTTAAATTATTTATGTTTCGTATCAGCAAATGAGCCTTAGATTTTATGAGTAAAAAAATGCTCAGTTAATAAAACGACAAAAAAATTCTTTTGAAAATGGTTTAAGTCCCATTTTAAAACTTTAAAATTGATTTAATGTTAAAAAGCGAACAAGTTCAACCCATTCCTATAATAAAATATAAAGATAAAATGGAGTAACTAAATTAGGTATGTACCATAATCACCATTGCAATTCTTATTCTATTCTATTCTGTTCTTCCTGGTTTTCTTCCGATTTTTCTGATAAAAGTGTTGCTGGAATATTGCTTATGGTAAAATAGTTTTTAGTTTAAGTAAGAATTCTAGACTCAAGTGAAGTTCACATAGCTTTTAGCATGTTTTTGATGAAAAATAAAAATTCGTACCGTAAATTGGCGTTGACGCTTAATGTATTATTTTCTTAAACGTGAAGCGAGAAAGAGCAAAATGGTCTGGCGTGGCACATGTTTTGCAACCCGCGTGGAGTTACTTTTGGTTGAAAATTGGTCTTTGACAGTAGAACGGTAGGTATGTTAGGGATATATTAAAACCAATTGTTGTACAATTTTCCCAAAGAATCAGCAAAAATTTCATCTTAATGCACGATAACTCTCGTCCCAAACTGCGAACAGGGTTTCGGAGTATCTTCAAATGGCCCACCTGAACACACTAGACTGGCCCAGCATGTTCTCTTGTTCTAGCTTCCATTGAACATGTCTAAGACATGCTTGGTAGACAATTGAACAAGAAAACTCCAAGTACATGGACTTTGTGGAGCTGAAAAGTGCATTGCTTGAAGCATGGGTCCAAATAACCCAGGAAAATACCAAAGAGACTTATTTTTGTCCTTAGAGCAAGAAGAGATGCAATACCAAGTACTTAACCATCCTCATTTCTTCTGAGCTTTAAAGGAATACTTGAAATTTTTTAAATCCATTTTCTCAGCAAAATACACCTTATCCAGATTTGTGTGTTTTTTAAGGAAAACTAGGATCAGAATAATTGTAACCATTTCAAACGATTCTTAATTCATCAAGACATAAAATTAAAGCAATAAAGATCAAATGAAAATAAACCAACCAACTCGTTTAATATATACAATTTCTGTTTATTATCTACATATAACACTCAAAGCTTTCGCTTTTTAGTTTTTTTCAATTTTTCAATTTTATAGAGGACTTGATATAATTTGAATAAATCAAAAAACGATTTCATTAATTTTGATAATGGTTTAAGTTCATTTACAATTGCAAAACAAAATGGTTTTTGTTCAACAATATTTTTTTTTTCTTATTGGGTGCCTAAGTAAATTAAATATATTAAGATGAACAAAAATACTTCACTTTTATTTTAGCTCTTTCCCATATTTTTTAATTAAGTCAAACGTAAACCTTTAAATATCTCGAATTAGAAATAAGTGGACTTAGACCACTTTCAAAATAGACGGCTCATATTTGTTTTCTTTTTTAATTCTGTGTATGCCTTCACCTGTGTCAATTTCATTGCAATCTTTCAAGGAACAAAGAAGTTGCAAAATGTTGACATGTTTTTAAAACACCCTGTTTTGAAAATATCCAAATGTCAACGAATTTCCCTAATAGCCTTTTCGATTGGCAATCCGGAAGACCGATTCGATACGTGTGAACGATTCTGAAATCAAATCCGAAACAATTTTATCTCCTTTTCAGATCAAGAACTTTAATTCTATCCCCATTCGAAAAGACTGGGCACGGTGCCCAGCCAAGTTCGCGGCACTACACCCTTCTTACAGGAACAAACTCAGGCGATTTTCAACCCCCCTCTAACTTCACTGCCAATAAAGTCAGAAACTTCAAATTCACAGTATTTGCTAAGCTGAGCAAACACAGATGGCTCACCAAATTTCAACTCTTTAGCATTAGTAATTTCCGAGATATAGGACTTAAAAATCGCAAAAACCGTAACTGACTGACTGATTCACTGACTCACTGACAGATCATCAAAATTATGGAGCACTTCCCGACATCGTAGAAACTTGAAATTTCGCACAACGGTAGGCCTTGTGGTGCATACAAAGGAAAAAATCGAAAATCTGCAATTTTCTATTCAGGGGGCGTGGAATCCACCCACTTTCTTAAAAATTCTTATAAATTATATGGAGCACTTCCAATTGTTGTAGAACGATGAAAATAGGTAGATCGGTAGGACTTGAAGTACTTAGAAAGAGAAAAATTGAAAAATTGGGATTTTCCATTCAGGGGGCGTGGCATCCACCCACATTCTTCAAAATTCTAAAAAATTATATGGAGCACTTTCGATTGTTGTAGAACGATAAAAATTGGTATGTCGTTAGGGCTTGAAATATTTTGATCCATCCACCTACTTTCTCAAAAGTTCTTGTAAACTATATGAAGCCCTTCTGATTGTTGTAGAATTATGAAACTTTGTAGAGCGGTAGGGCTTCATTATCACCTGGCAAAATAAATCTTTGCAAAAAGGAGTGAAATCACAACAAAAACATAAATGTTAAAAAAAGAGCCAAGTTCATATATGTACAAGAAACCTGTGCGTAAAAAGTCTGCCAAAAAAAGTAATGAGATCTAAAATACATGCCAAGTTTTAAGTTCATGAAGTTTAATATCAAATATCTTAAGTAGAGTAATATCGAAAACACTCCAAACTATGACAGAAATTTGGTATTTAATGTTTACTGATTAAAATTTGGTGGGTTCACGGGTCAAGTTTTCATACATTTAAGTTTGTGATTAAGTACATATGTAATTAAGGGAAAACTTGCCAAGTAAATCCACCAAATTTTAATCGGTAATCATTAAATACCAAATTTCTGTCATAGTTTGGAGTGTTTTCGATATTACTCTACTTAAGATATTTGATATTAAACTTCATGAACTTAAAACTTGGCATGTATTTTAGATCTCATTACTTTTTTTGGCAGACTTTTTACGCACAGGTTTCTTGTACATATAAGAACTTGGCTCTTTTTTTAACATTTATGTTTTTGTTGTGATCTACATTAAACGAAATATGTCACTGTCATAGTATGTTAGATGCATCTCAATGAACATTTTCTTATACACGCTGAGTACTTTATATCTCGGTTGCTCCTATATCTCGGGGGCCACGTATCATTGATACGGTTGATACCGCGGTAGCTGCGCTGTTGCTCGTAGATCATAGGTGTAGGTGTATTGTATTTTAATTTAAATTCATTGATCGGCAAGTCAGCCAAGGCTCAAGTTTTTTCTGACTCGGTTATTGCAACAAACTCAACTAGCGCAACTGCCCGAATTTTCACTAATTTCTCAAGGGCGTGCTGTATTTTTTCATAATACTTTTTTTTTTTTTTTTTTTATTAATACATTTTTTTTTTATACAAAAATCACTTGCCTTATTCGTGTTATTATTTCCAAAATTTTGAATTTCCGCTATTCCGATATTTTTTTAAAATTTGGGTTCAATCAAATCTCTGCCATTTTGTTTCTGAACTTTTCAAATACGCAGTGCCGTTACTCTCGACGTCAGGGCTCCCCCGTCTATCACATGCAACTTTGACATGAAAAATAATCTAGTTAATAGTTTCGTTTCTTGATTTCTTCCGTTACAGTTAAGGTGTTAACTTTTAGGTACAGCAGTATTCTCCTTTCTTAAAGAAGCATATAAATACCGCTGTCTTAGGCATTGAACATTCATATACTACATATATGTATAGAACCTATACGTCTGATTTTTCAGGTGAAATAAGTAAGTAGATACGTACAGAGCCTGTAGTTTGAAAAGTTCATGTGCTCGCATCGTTGAACATCAACGCTATTAGCAAAAATAGCAAAACTCCACTTTGTGTGCTTGCAGCAAAACGTGCTTTTCTTCTTTTTTTTGTTCTTCCTCTGGGTGCAAGGATGGTGGCAAAACTTTACCATCAAACAAAAGTGAAATAGAGATAAAGTGCAATAAGTTTCATAATGCCTGTCCGCTTCAATGCGTCAGGTTATCAGCCAGCGCAGTATTATATACATACGTACGTACCTATAGTTACTTTCTTTGAAAAAGTCTCTTTTCAGCTTCTTTCTTGAGGGAGTTTAGCAGGAATTTTTGCTGGTACCTAGTTTACCTTAAATATTCAACCTTTCAATATAATGTGGTGATTGTTTATACAAAAAATTTAAGTTTAGTCAAAAGTTTATTACATTGTTGACACAACCTGCTCCTATGGATTTAAATAACCTAAGGGAGAATTAGAAGAGCCAGCATTATAACTGTTAACTCAAAGATGATTTTAATTTCAATAAAGTTTGTATTTTGTATTTCTAAGCCATCAATTTTAGGGATAATAACGGCTAGTTCATAATATCCTACTCACTAAAATATGTAGTGTCAGAAATAAAAAGAAACAGATATTAAAACAAAGAAGAGTGTCATCATGATTTTTAGTTTTAGTTGTCTCCTCCAATAGGCCATTATTACTAAGACTTACTGTGGCGGAATAGAAATGAATAAAATTCATAGAGATAAGTTGTTACTCGTAACTTTACGTTGATTTAACGAATTATTTCATTTCTGGGCCAAAATTATTTTTTCGCAGCACACTTCTTGATTCTTGTCTAAAAATGTATTTTAAAAAGCCGGAAAATAATAAAAATTGTGTATTGGTAGGTGAACTGATTATTATTTTTAAAGGCTTAGTTGACGTTACAAAACGTTTCCTTAGTGTAATTTTTCTTATCTTTGAACAAGGTATTGTTCGTAATTATTTATTTTTTTTTTGTTATTTGTTTATAGCTAAAATTTAAAAATGTATCACACATTAAAATTAGTGGTTTGTGGGATATCTTATATATTAGGATTTTTTTTTGTATGAAACCTCAATTCACCTTAATAAGAATACTTAAGAGTCTAATGGAAGGATGAAATTTCAGTACAGGTTAAGTCTTAACAATAACTTGTTTCTATAAGAATTAAAGAAGTTCAGTTTAACCAGATGATGAGAGTGCGGTATAAAGTGTTTTTTGATTTAACCCAAGTAAGATTGAAGGTATTTGCCCAAGGAGGGTGTGTTTTTGTTAAAGTATTTTATTTAAAAAAAGAAAACTTTGTGTTTTGTGTGTAAAATGAAATTCACAATCTTGTGGAGTTTCAAAAGAAAATATACACAACACAAATTTAATTTTTCGAACTTATTTTGAAGTTTTGTTTTTAATCTTTGTATACTCAAATTGGACAGTTCAAAATAAATTTAAATTTAGAAGGAATGCCAACAATTTGTCTATTGTTTATTCATCTATACATGGCTATACAGTATATATATACATAATATTTAAAAACTGACAAAATACATATCGTCGCCGTTCAGTGAAAACTCCCTAAGTCCATTTTGTTTTATTTTGAGATGTCTGTACTTTTCATGGATTTTGACTTACCAGAATTTAAAAATTTTTGATTTAAGGGATTTTTTCCTTTAGAAATAGACCAACGTAATATTTAGAGACCTTTTACAGAACTAAAATGTTTATATTTTATTAAATATAGGCTATTTACGAGAGGCTTCTCGGTTTAGAATAAAATGGACTTAGGGAGTTTTAATAGAACGACGACGATATGAGAAGTTTTCTTACTTTGTTGCGTTTGAACTTTTGTTAATAGGTATTTTGAAGTGACGTGACGTATGAGGTGTCATGGTAGTAAACACCTACGCTTTATAATATTAAAATCTCCTTGTAGCTTAGTTTTTACTTGCATTTTACTAAGGTGTACTGTTGTCTGGAGTCGTACACTCATCGAACTACGTAGCCTCATACGTTTTCCATAGTTTTTAAGGGTCCGGGGTGTACAGCCGCCATAGGAGCTAGTTTACATTTTGCTGAGATATACAGCTTTAATGATCCTTGTGTTGTAGATTGGCGCATAATTTGATTTAAGGAAATTTTCTTGTATATTTTTTACTTGCAAGTTTTGGATTCGTGCAAAAAAAAATTTTTAGATGAGAATCAAACATGACATAACGATGATAGAGAACACGAAAAAAGTGGGTGGCACAATTCTGTCTGTCTGTCTGTCTGTCTGTCTGTACCTCAACCTACAGCCTAAACCACTGACGCGATTTTCTTCAAATTTTGAGCTTAAGGCTTTTTTGTAACTCTCTAGAGGGGAAATTGAAATTTTTTTTTTAGCTCAAAAAATAACGGTACTTGCCATACAACCGTTAGGAAAAAGCTTATTTATTTCAAAAACGGCTCCAACGATTTTGATAAAAAAAAATCAGTGTATTATTGTAGATATGATGTACCTTTTAGTTAGAAAAAAATCACCAAAAACATTTATTAACGGTACCTGTCATATAACGGTTTTTTTGATTTTTGGTTTTCTCATTAACCGCTCATCCGTTTTCATTCAATTTTTTTGTACGAGAGCTTTGTTAGAATATAAATAATAAGAAAAGATTTAAAATTTTTTTTTGAAAAATCAATATTTCAAAAACGGGTTGATGAATTATTTTTAAATTTCAGTTTTAAATGTATATTAATATATACTCAAAGTTGGCATACCAAATTTTTTTTGAAAAATGTTACAAAAATTTTATATATAAAAAATTAATTTTTAAGAAAACGGCTCCAACGACTTAAATTTTTTTTTTGCATATATTCATATTTTTTCAAGTAATCAAATGTCATTTTTTTTTTAGCTCTAAGTTATTTATCAGTAATTATTTATAATTAATTAGTTAATTATAGGTACGGTGACCATATTTTAGAAAGCTGAATAATGAACAAAAGAAAAAAGAAACAAAATTCAACTCAATCTTCAATCATTTATTCCATTTAATAATAAATATATCCTCTGAGGAAAAATGGCTCAACTTAAAATAGAATAAACATATTATAAAGCTCTAATCAATTCAGTCTTTGCTTTAAGCTTAGTACGCTGCTGATGCGAAACGAAAAATCCCATACAAAAATGACAACGAAATCATAAACTATAAATTTAGTTCTACTTTTCGTTCTGCAGTACGCTGTTCGATGACCGAAATTGATAGTTGTAGCAGATTATTTGGAGAAGTCTGCACTCTTTTTTCGCACACAATTAATTACCCAGACCATATGTAATTGTGTGCGAAAAAAATGAAATTTGTGTTTTTTCGTGTTTATTTTTGTTGTTTCTTTCATTACAGCAGCGGTTCCCAAAGTGTGTTCCGCGGAACCCTGGGGTTCCGCGGGAGAGTTTTCAGGGTTCCACAAATTTCTTAAGGTATAAACAGTAAAATACAAACAATAAAAAATAATAAAAATAATTATGTAAAAATTTGCACAAACATTTTTTTTGTCAAATTTTTAACATTTTTTTTTTTTTTTTTAACTTTATATTTTTTAATCGAAGTGTGAACTTCAAGGTCATAAACTGGTTCATGAGTAAACACATCACTAATTGGGGAAAATGTATTGATATATGCAAGGGCGGAGCCGCAGCAATGGTGGGAAAGGTTAAAGGGGTTGTTTCAAATATTAAAAACTTTGCTCCTAGAAGTACCAGCAGTCATTGTATTTTCCATCGTTATGCACTTGTTATGAACTGATTTAAAAAAAAGTTCTCGGTGAAGCTGTGAAAATAGTTAATTTTGTAAAGAGTCGTCCTCTCCAATCGAGATTGTTTAAATAAGTGTGTAAAGATATGGGCAGTCAGTACGAATCACTCCTTTTTCATACTTAAATCCGATAGCTTTTCAGAGGGAAAGCTTTATCCAGGTTATTTCAACTTCGTGATGAGTTGAATGTGCTCAAACTGGAAAAAAATATGTCTTCAACTGCAAACCTCTTTGATGTATTGCATGATGAGCAATGGATTACGAAATCAGCTTATCTTGCAGACATTTTCGAGAAGATCAACGAAACTGCTACAGTTCTGCAGGAAAAATCAATTACAGTATTTTTTTCGAGAGACAAACTGGCAGCCTTGAAAAAAAAATTAATTTCTGGCTCTTAGTCCAGTTAATTTGTGCTTAAGGCTTTTGCAAGCAAATTGTGACGTAGTTTTGATTTTTTCCTTCCTATATGTTTTCGGGGTGCTGAACCGAATCTGAGGTTTACCAACAAAATGGATTTGATGGATGGATGGATTTGAATATCTTAAAAACGTGACGTGATAGAGCCATTCTAATGCCAGATTCGAGCTCAGCGCATCAAAGACCATCAGAAAAGTATATCTTGGTCCATATTACAGACAAAAATTCAAATTTTGTCACACAAAATAATTTCTTAGAGCTGTCGAGTGGATTTTCGAAAACAGTAAAAATACATCAATCTTCGACTAGCGCTTGAGTCCAAATGGGTTGTCGCAGAAAAAAACCTTAAATAGGGATTTATTGGAAATTGTATATGCTTTCAATGGTAGCTTGATGTAATTTTCGAATAGTTAGTAGTTTTTGACCCATTGGTGAAAAACTCTCAGAAAATGCATTTTTACATCATTTTTTGCATTTTTTTCCATGTTGCGTCACGAAATTTTGTAGGCAAACCTCAGATTCAGATTCAGCACCCTCGAAAACATAAAGGAGCGAACAAATCAAAGCTACCCCACAATTTGCATGGTAAAAATACAATATGACTGTACTATCTCATGTGTACAAAAGAATAGTTTTGAGTGTTTTCTATTTTTACATGAATTCTTGCAAGAAATCATGCTTGAACTCAGAGCAGATATTAGCAATGTTATTGCTCTCCATTTGGTTAGTCTCGAAAGATCCATGCTGAGTACTTTCCAGATACAAATCCACTCGATGGGTACAAAATCCATTTCTAATGAAAACCATCAAGCCTATGACCCTGAGTATACAGGAATACGAATCCCTGATAGATCTGCAGAGCTCCTCTTCGTCAAAATTTGTATTTGATTCTGTATCATTAAACGAATTTTGGATTGGTATTAAGAATGAATTCCCTGAGCTTGCAAAGAAAGCTTTATAAAATTTGCTACCTTTTGTAACAACGTACCGCTGTGAAGTAGGCTTTTCAGCGTATACTTACACAAAAACTAAACACAGATCGAGGCTAGACGCTGCCCCAGATTTACTAATTCAACTTTCGGACATAGAAATTAGTTTAAAAACAATTATAAATCAAACAATGAAACAGATTCATTCTTCACACTAAATAAAAAATTGATTTTAAAATGTGTTGTTTTTCATTTTTTGCTATTGTCAGGATGGGGTTCCAAAATATATTTGGGCATTGTTTAGGGTTCCACAGCTTAAAAAGTTTGGGAACCGCTGCATTACAGCATGGCTACTTGTAACTTTATTTGCATTTGTTTTAATTTTTTGAATTTGTGCAACTGCCAATGAATATTTTTCCGCTTCGTTTTCGTCTTGTTGGAGAACAACTAATAATTTCGCTTTGCATCAGCATCATATTAGGCTTTACATACAAACTTAGAAATAAAAAAAACTTAGGTCAAGAATTTTTACTGGTTTTTCAGTTCTTTATAAATACACACTTCCTCCTGAGTGGCATCAGGGTAAGCTAAAATAATTTTCAATATTGAATTGCTTTTTTAAAATAATTTCAAATAAAACTTACAAATGACAGATGATGCCAAAAGCGGTAGAGGGCGGCAAGGAAAAATTAATTTGTACTAGATTTATTAGGCGTTTTCCTTTGGAGGTGGGGAAGTACTTGCAAGTACTTTGCCAGCTTTTTTCAATGGAACACATCAAACTGCTTTCCCATGTAAAATGTATCTACTCGCGCATGAGAGCATGTGCAGTTGGTAGTACTAGATTAGGGTTTTCATCTGCTCGTAAGTACTTTGCCACCTCCAAAGGAAAACAGCTAATATTTCTTCGTTCACTAGCTAAGGGCACGTTAGCATCATCAGTTTCTTTTATTAAATTTTTACGTTCCCAATGTGTGCGTTATTGTTTTTGAACAAAATTAAAGAAATACAGAACAAATAATGAACAACTAATAAAATACAGAACATTTATATGTTTTCGTGTACAAAATAATTAATAATGAACAACATCTTCAAATACAGAACAGTTCATTATTATAATGAACGGATGGTCACCGTAATTATAGGTAATTAGTTTCCTGGAAATCGCACCTGAGACCATTAAACCACCTTCCCAGCTATGGTGACACTAGCAGAATCGTGTTTTTTCTTAATATCATGAACATAATAATTGTATTTATCCGGACCATCCAAATGAAAAATGTTTTCGTCTGAAAAAATCTCAGCTCCATATTTTCTTATCATGTCATATGCCTCCTGGTTTTTTTTTTTCAATTTTTGACTTCCAAATGATGAGCAATTTTAAAAACACGTCTTATAGTTTTAACACTGGCTTTAAGTCCACTCTTTGCCTGATTTTAAAAGCTAAGTTATAAATTGGAAGTCAATAAAATAATCTTTATTCGGTCTGCATTTGATGTATGGCTCTTTCTAGCTACATTTCATGTTTTTTCCATTCCTTTTATTTGCAGGAACGAACACGCAATTTCAACACTTTTTCCAATTTTGTTTGCAATTTTGGTCAGGGGTATGGAAGGGGGGAGAAAAATTAAAAAATCCGAGAAAATTCAATATAAAGAAAAACGTTCTATGAGATGTACTAGGTAGTTGCTTAGTGTACATTTTTTTATTTTCTGGAGATCGTACTAGCTTAAGCATACAGAAAAAGTTTTATAAAAACCGTAGTGCCATTTTTAAGAAAAAAAATATTTTCCTTAACAGTTTTTTTTTAATTTGTATGGAAGGTACCTTTATTTTTTTGTAAAAGGAATTTTTTTCTCAAATATTCTAGAAAGTGTAAAAACCCCTTAAATACCGATTTTCAAAAAAAAAAAAAATCCACCATGTAGTTTTCAAAATATTTAATTTTCAAAACAATAATTGAACATTTTTTGAGAGTTCAAAAAATTATTTTCTTTAAAATTTTGGTATACAAAAGTATTTATATTTCTTGGAAGCTTCTGTACAAAAAAATTATTGAAATCATAAATATTGTTTTTAGTAGGGGCGTTAGTGCACGATATGAAAAACACCCTTTAACTATAAATATTTTTGTAGACTCTTTTGATTCTTGTTGCTTATGCTTATGACAAATGAAATATGTGGACCAAGTTTCGTGTCAATGCTGTTGGAATTTGGTAATTTTTATATTTTACTTGTTTCACTAAAAATGCAGTCATCATCGAGTATCGAGTTTTTCTGATCTAGTAAGATTGGGCATTAAGAAATACCCTTAAAACATGTGTTAAATGCTTATAAATATTATACCAAGATAAATATTAAAGCTTATTAATCTTTCATATCCCCCCTCCCCAGCACTTTGAAAAAGGCTTTTTAAAAAAACTAGGGTAGGTTTTCAATCAACTGTGGGTATCATGTAGTAGATTGTGAAATTCTGCGTCGACACCATACTTAAATTTTATCAATAAAAATATTTTTCTAACTTTTCTTGGCTTTTCAAATTTTCTTTCCCAAAAAAACTTTTTTCCACCCTCTTGGCGCAAGGGGAGGGAGAAAATCAATATTGTAGTCCTGTGATTTCAAGGGTGCTGAAGCCAACGGGAGTTCTCGGGTCATCGTCCGACCCTTGGTTTTGATTTAAAAGCAACATTTCAGGATTTCAACTGGCAAGTGGCAACCCTTCATTTGTCCTTCTGACAGTGTTGTCACCTTTTCAACTCTTCTTAAAAGTAAAGTTAGGACATGAACCATTAGTGTACTAAAGCTCAACCCATCAGGTCAAAATGAAAGGTTGGTCTCACTAACAGCCCCACTATTTGGGGAAAATCGAAATTAAAAAATGGTTCTTTGGGACCATTGGTACCATTAATAACCAGTTTTTGAAAAATGGTTACCTATCCAGGTAGTCTTTTTTAAAAGACATTTCTTATAAGTTTTTATAAGAAGAGTTTTGGAGCTGTTTTTGAGAAAAAAACAATATTTTGTATAATTTCTAACAAAACAAAAATTGTATGGCAGGTACCGTTATTTTTGGTTCTAGGAGGCAGAGAGACAGAATTGTGAGACCTACTCATCGTTATGACAAGTCTTATCAAAATCTCAAGCTCACTTTTTTTACGAATGCCTAACTTTGCCATATAGTAGTCTTCTTTCATCTCAATACGACCCTCTACAGATGCGGATCAAGGATTTCGTTCAGGGGGGATGGGCAGTTTTTGGATAACTGTCACAGTTTCTCGAACAGCGGGTATACTTTATAACTTCGTGAAATAAAGTAATGTAGCTTGTGGCTGTGGCATAGTGTCTCTACTCTACAGCGTTTTTGAATTCCCTCTGGATCTGCGTAACACCACCTCGAATTTCGGAAACCATAATGGCACATCGGTATGTTCCTATTACCACACATGACATTCGAGCTCGAGGGGAAGTCTTAAGCCAGATTCACACTATTAAGCCGATACCGATACAATCTCGCTACAATAAAATATTTGTACATAAGAATCAATGAGAGAATCAAAATCGTATCAGGAATCGATGATGCGAATATACTCAGTGTTTATAGTGTTATAATATTTTATCGTATCGAAACTTTATCGATATCAGAATTATTATGTGAATTTGGCTTCAGCCTCTTCTTAAGCAGGGATAAGATAATTTGGCGAATGTCATTGCCAGTTAAAAGCTGTTTTCGAAAACGTCGTCTACGTCCAAACACAAATTGCAAAATACTTCTGTTCGAAAACGCGAATACAAGTTTTACTGCAAAACCCTTGTGTTCGATAATGCAGTTTGCTAAAGTCATATGTTCGAATTCGCGATGCAATTCTTCAGTAAAAAAATCAAGTTGACGATAAAAATATTGAGAAGCCAGAGAGAGAACGTGTTCGTAAACGTCAAATGTTTCCAAGAAAATTGAATAATGTTGCTAAAACAAATTTTATCAAACAAAACGAATGGACATAGCAATATTTGCCTCAAAAAATGAAAATCATTTGACAATTGGAATTGACGTTGCCTTGACGTTTTCAAAAATGGCCAGATACACCTATCCTTAGGTGAAGAAGTTCCATTCAACTTCTCTTCGGCAGTGACTGCCGTTTCCAGGTTTCTCTCCAATCTTCTTTATCGGATTCATACTCTTCGCCAGTTTAATATACATTATGAAATACGGAAGTTCCTAAAACGCATCCAAGAAAGTGACAAAATCCTTACGAATACTACCATCAGAAACGTATCTTATGGCTAAAACAGATGTGCAGCATGTCTGCACGCATAGCTGCGTACAGCGATACGTTCGTATCCATTTGTGAGAATAAAAAGACGGTGCGTGGTGAGCAGCTCTGAAGAAGCTCTCAAGTGGTAGTGGACACAGTCATAAAATTAGCTGACCAGAGGGGGAGACATAATATCCTAGAGAGTCTCTCTGAAAAGTTTTCTAGTGAAAGTATCTACTCTTTCAATAGGCTTTTGATTACCAAAAAAATAGGGCATAATAAGGAACTAAGACGTTCATGTGTTTTTGTTGTAAAAATTATTAAATGAGTCACTGATGATGAGAAAACAGTGGAGTGCTATTAAATTAGAGGGTGCATATAGCTACATATGCAAAAAAATTTAAATTAAAAAAAATCATTGCAAAAATTGTGAAAAATCACATTTTCTTTTTTATTTTTTACTCATTTGCCTATAGCTTCTTAACCAGCAGAAAAAGGTATATCTAGGAATTAATGCATATAAAAGAAAGATTGCTAAATTTCCGTTTAAATAAATTAAGCTAGAACTATAATGCTCGGAGGGGCACTTAAGTGGTCGGAAGAAAACATGCGAATACAAGGAAAGCATATGACGCGGCTATAATTCCGAAGTGGAACGTTTCGTCAAGTTTCGTTCAACTTTGGTTACGGAAGTGAGGTTCGCTTTCGAGCGCACGTCACTTAAGTAGAACTGACATTTGGTGAAATAAGAAGGCCAAAAAGAGTAAGATGATAGTTACATTATGGGTGTGTTCTCCTTTTCTCGGTACGGAAAGCTACATTTCGTTGGTTTTTGACATTATAGCTTCAGAGCCCATCCGACTATTATAGTTCTACCTTTATTCCTAAACCGATTTGGATAAAAATCGACCGACGAAAAGTCGTTCAAACTAAATCTATAACATCCCAAATCAACACACTTGCTTTCTTAAAGTGAAAATTAAATCAATTTAGGACTCAATCTGATCTCTAGTACGAAATAATTTCATTATTCTCAAAAAATAAAGAAGAAAAACACAAACAATTGTTTTTGTGGACTTTATTGAAATTAAATTCATATTTAAAGTTTTTATGACCTTTAGTCCCATTGCGTTTCGCCCAGGCAAGACAGTTAGGCTCATCAGTTAGATGCTGTCTCAAAAAATGTTATACAGTAATGTGGCCTGATATTTATCTTCAAATTAAAGACCTCAACTTTGAATATCGGACATTACAAATCGAAGTTAGGTATAAGCTTTCCAATCGGTAGAATTGAAGCCTTTTTGTGTATAGCGGAACTTTTCTTCACTGAACCAGGTCAGCGGCCGAAGAACAAGCCGTCATTGTTGCAACTCTGTACAGCAAATTAAGAAATATAGACATCGTGATGCGGCTCATTGATAATGCTTATTGTCAGAGCCATTTCCCACATAGCCGGCAACCGGGTATCCGGTACCGGGTAACCGGTCGTTGGGTTAAGGATCTTATGGGAGCTTTCACACATGCCGGAACTGCTTCATTTGTTGAGAAACCGGGTAACCGATGCCGGCTAACCGGCTGCCGGGTGTGAAATGGGCCTCAGTGTGTTTTTCGGTAAGAATTTGACACATTGACACATATCCCAATACTTTTCTTTAGGTAATTTTTCATTAAAGTAAAGGCAATTAAGGACATCTTACATACATATATCAAACTTCAGATCAAAAAATTTACATATACAGTTTATAAAGATTTAACAAACACATCTGACTTACTCTTCTACAACTAAAAATTTCATCTACTTAAAACCCTTTTTCATTATATACTATTAATAGAAAAGGGATTTTTCTCTCCTCATAATAGGAAGGATACAATATGAAGGAGTTTTCGTTGAGAAAGGAAAATGTTTATAATAAATTTCCTTGAACATTCTAAATGAAAAGGTAAACCATTACTGAAAGCTCTACTGACTAATTAGCTACTTAAGCCTCTCGATCTTTAAAACTTATTAACCACATTCTTAAATGGTACCTTGTGTTCCCAAAATGCCAAAATTTGAATCATTTTAACCTTTTATATTATAGACAGTAAAGATTTTCGTTCATAGACTTCCTGAAGAACTTATACCAACTGTTAACACATCTTTTCTTCAAAACCCTTTCCTTCGCATATTCAAAAATGAATTGTATTTAAAACTCTTAGATAAAGGAACATTCCTTTATAATATGTTACATATACATACATATATGTAAATGGCCTTAAGTCCAAATGTCCTTTTTGGTTTAAGCAAGTTTTCTATCTTGTATCTTTTCTTATTATGAGGTATATTTTGGGCATTATACATACATAGTTGTTCCATCTTAACATGTGTACTATTTTGTAAGCAAGCAAACAAGAATTTTTGGGCAAAATGTGTGCCATACAGTGTTGGAGGTGTGTGTGTGTGTGTTTATCTATATTGTATACGTATTTTTGGGCTGACAGGAGGACCTTATGTTTTTATGCATGGACGACGATTGTGGAAAAGTTTTGAATGAAGATACCTTTTTGGTTCTTAAGTATTGTTAGGGACATATGTTTTTATTGAAGTATACAAATTGGAGTCTTTGTGTAAAATGTACTTACTGCAAACAAGCGGACAAGTGAGAAAAGATTATCTTGGTCAGTTGAATTTCATTTGAACAGTTTTAGTACATTATGGTTAAAGTGCCAATGTTTTTATGTTAAATAAAATGAAGAGAATATTTTCAAAAGTAGAGTAATAAATACTAATTGCTGTGAGAAGGTAGTAAATTGAGGATAGTTTCGAAAAACAATTCAACCGAATGTTCAATATGAATGCTATAACTCGATTGGTAGTTGTGTGTTAGCTTTAAACATATCGTTACTCGTTGATATCCATATTATTGGGCTTAAACCACAAGAATTTACGTGTGTGAAGTTGGCGTAACATATTTGAGCTAGACCAATGGGACCATGGCAGGAATTTGCAGTTTTTTTTTGTATTTTGTATGCATTTCTATTCCGGATTTTGCAGTTCACCAAATAGTGGATGTAACCGACTGTACTGCTAACTTCACTGTGAAGTTAGCAGTGCCTATGCTTTTCTCAGCAACCGGGCTCGCTAGGAATCTGAAATAAGGCTCTGAATTTGCAGTTCCAGAAAAGGAAAAAACCAAATTTCTAAATCCTTACATAAAAAAAATTTCATACTGTACTGCTAACTTCACTATGAAGTTAGCATAAAAGTCCTTTTCTCGGCAACGGTGATACTTAGAAATTTGCAGTTAGGCTCTAAATTTGCAGTTTAATTTGCAGTTAAAGAAAAATAAATGTCCAAATTTTTAAGTCCAAATTTGAAAAAAAAATCGAATAAATTCATTTTTCACTGTTAACGTCACTGTGAAACAGTACATACCCTTTTCTCAGCAACTGAGCCACCTAGAAAATTGCAGTTTAGGTCCAAATTTGCAGTTTTTCATGCACTTCAAGAAGAAACTAAGTTCAAATTTTTACAAAAACTGAAATTTGACAAAAAAAATCAAAAAATTTACTTTGCACTGTTAACATCACTGTATGGGTATGTACTGCTAACTTCACACTGACGTTAACAGTGCAAAGTGAATTTTTCGATTTTAATGCCAAATTTTGACTTAAAAATTTGAACTGCATTTTTTCGTGAAGTAAATGAAAAACTGCAAATTTGGACCCTAACTGCAATTTTCTACCTAGCACAGTTGCTGAGAAAAGGGTATGTACTGCTAACTTCACACTGTTGTTAACAGTGCAAAGTAAAATTTTCGATTTGTTTGTCAAATTTGGACGTACAATTTTGAACTTAGTTTTTTCTTGAAGTGCATGAAAAACTGCAAATTTGGACCTAAACTGCAATTTTCTAGGTGGCTCAGTTGCTGAGAAAAGGGTATGTACTGCTTCACAGTGACGTTAACAGTGAAAAATGAATTTATTCGATTTTTTTTCAAATTTGGACTTAAAAATTTGGACATTAATTTTTCTTGAACTGCAAATTAAACTGCAAATTTGGAGCCTAACTGCAAATATACCGTTGCCGAGAAAAGGACTTTTATGCTAACTTCACAGTGAAGTTAGCAGTACAGTATGAAATTTTTTTTATGTAAGGATTTAGAAATTTGGTTTTTTCCTTTCCTGGAACTGCAAATTAAACTGCAAATTCAGAGCCTTATTTCAGATTCCTAGCTAGCCCAGTTGCTGAGAAAAGCATAGGCACTGCTAACTTCACAGTGAAGTTAGCAGTACAGTCGGTTACACCCACTATTTGGTGAACTGCATAATCCGGAATAGAAATGCATAAGAAATGCAAAAAAACAGCAAATTCCTGCCATGGTCCCATTGGCCTAGCTCAAAAATGTTATGCTAACTTCACACACGTCAAGAATTTGCCTACCATCGATAACACTAATTTATAAAATTTTGGGTCATGGTAGGGTTTTTAGAAAAAATATATTTTCTAGACTAATTTTGGGTCACTGAACACGAAAATCAAAAAAAAAATTTTTTCTAGGAAGCGTTTTCGAGATATGAGCAAAAATCATTTTCTCAGCTATTTTTTCAGATATTCCCATAAATCCCGCTAACGGCGTAGGTAGTTTACATAAAATGTATATTTTCTGAATGATGTGATCTGTCTCCTTCCGACGATGTACTGCTTATATAAGTCGGACTGAAATTTTACAAGTTACAGGCATTCAAAGTTTGAAAAACCAATATTTTTGAAAAATTTCTAGTTATTGGTTGCTCCATATGGATGGAAAAAGTGAATAACTTTTTTCACATAGAGATTTGAAATTAGCTCCTTTAGTAACTATTGTAGTTTATAAAAATACTTTTTCAACGATATGTATCACGTCATTATTGGTCTTGTAGCTTGGTGTGTCCAATTCTCCTTTGTATGGAAAAGTGAATGGCCTAAGAGGCACCGATTTATCACCTTACACAAAAATGTTTTGGTCAAAAACTTTATTTTAGGTAGGACATAGAATTTGGATTTTAGGCGTTTCTGATTTAAGAAAATGATTTTGGGAAATAACAGACACCCTAATATACATTTATAAGACTTTTGTTGAACAAAATTTAATTGCCTTCTGTCACTTATTATTTAATAACTTCTACATTTATCGTCCGATTTTAAAAAACTTTGGCTCAAACTTTGTTAAAAAGATTGTTTTTTACTTGAGTTCTTAAAATTATTTTAAATACTTTTTTCTATCCATATGGAGCAACCAAAAACTAGAAATTTTTCAAAAATACACGTTTTTCAAACTTTGAATGCATGTAACTTATAAAATTTCAGTCCGAATTATACGAGCTGTACATCGTCAGAATAAGACAGATCAGATCATTCAGAAAATATACATTTTATGTTAATTAGCTAAGCCGTTAGCGAGATTTATGGGAATATCTAAAAAAATATATGAGAAAATGATTTTTGCGCTTGTCTCGAAAAAAAATTAATTTTGATTTTCGTGTTCAGTGACCCAAAATTAGTCTAGAAAATATATTTTTTCTAAGGACTCTACCAAGACCCAAAATTTATGTAAACTAGTGTAATTGAAGTGCTTAACGTTGATGGTTTTGGCAATATCAGTTTCGTTTCAGGAATGAGAACGAACCGCAAAAATCCATACCAAATAGTGACTTTCTAGGAATGTATTTGGTACTGGCGTGTGGTCTTATGTGGTTTTAATTGGTATCGTCCCAAATCCGACAAATTTGCAACTTTTGGAATGAAAATCACGTGATCTGCTGAATGTTTGTCAAACAGATAATTTTTTTGAAAATTAGATTCGATGATGAGCACACAGCAAACTATATTCAACGCTATAACCTCTTATGGGATTAGAAATACACTTTAATAAATCGGTTTATGGTCGATCTGCCTGGCTGGAATTCACACTGGTATTTGCTGATTATAAATTGTTGAAGAACGGTTTAAGACGCTCACACATTACGTTGGATAGGATGTTTTATGTGACGCTTAGCAGATATATGCCTTGATAGTTCTTGCATGACATAAGATTGCCTTTTTTGTATATGGGACGTATGCAGCTGATATAACAGTCATGCTTCCTTCCGCCCTCGTACCTCATGGCATAAAGGTTACTGCGTTGGACTGTTATGCCGAAGGTCTGAGTTTGAATTTGTGCCGCTGCCATCTAAAAACAGAAATGTTTCTCCAAAGTACTGCCCCTCGCAAGGAACTGACAAATCCTCCAATACTTGTTATGTATAAGTGCCTCTCATATAGCCGTTCGGACCCGGCAAACAATTGTAAGTCCCCTCCGTTCCTCCACGAGCTAATGTTGCGCCACCTTTATTTATTTTATTTCCTTCTACCCAGACTTACTTGATGGACCCGCCTTTCAAAACATTCCCTCCGTATTTGAGGATGTAAGCCATTTGCCAGCTTTGAGCCTTGTTGTACTTAAGCAATCTTATAGCCAAGTCTATCTCTTCTAATACTGGGTGGTTGAACTGGGTCTTCTTTCTTACTCCTTCTACTTCACGCCCAGCCTTGCTTTGGTGGCTAGGTAACCTTCATTGTTTCAAAGACCCTGGTGTTCCGATATTAAAACCAGCAGCAAGTTGCTTGGATTTTTTATAAAACTTCCATTTTTGGTTTCGGTGAGATCTCTTCTTGCCCTATTACTCCTTCAACCTGATGCCCATTTAGCAGCTTGAATAGATACTGGTACTTTGGTGACTAGGTAACCATAATTTTTTCAAACACCCTGCGTTCCGGTCTTAAAACCAGCAGCCAGTTTCTTGGATTTTTTTATAAAACTTTCAGGTTTTGTATAATTTGTGATACTCTTCGATTTCTTTGAGCTGGGGTCTTCTTCTCCTTACTTGTACTTGCGCGGTACTCCCCTCTCAATGCTCTTGTTTTGCACTGCAGCCAGTGTTGCCAGATGAAAAAAAGTTAAACCCCCAGAAAAATTAAGAAACCCCCAGTTTACCACTTTTTGACAAAAAAGGCCACTAGATTTTTGTTTTCCAACTTTTAACTTTGTTTTGCCTTCAATACTCATAAGTTCATTACATATTTCAGATGAAATTAAAAACAAAATTGTAAAAAATATGAAAACATGCATCCACCTATGTACATTAAAATATACTTTATTTAAAAAATCAAGAATAATACGATTGTCATCTTCATTTTTGTAGTCGCTTTTACTAGCGACATTTTCGTAAGGAAAATTTCACTCATCGAGATCGAGTAAAAGTGAAAAATTTGCTAAAAAAAAGGTGGATTACACCACTTTTGCACTCACGGCCTCAAATAATATCTGCTGTTGCAATTCCCATACGATGTAATTTTGAGAATGGACAAAATTAAGCAGTCATAGAATTTTAAAATTTTTTAACTTTAAAAATAATGCCCCCAGATTTCCCCCCAGTAATTTCTTCACCCCAGATTTCCCCCTTATGATCAAAAAAACCCTAAATCTGGGGGGAAGCCCCCTAAGCAGGCAACCCTGACTGCAGCACATGTGCAATTTCTTCAGCTGCACGCATTCATTATAACACCATGGGTTTTTTTTTGAGGGTGGTTGGTAGCCTATTGTAGTTTCTGCTGCCCCTTTCTGAAGATATCGAGATTGGGACCACTTATTGTTGGAGTCTGTGACAGGTTAATACACAACTTAGAGTTCTCGCTCAGGTGCTCCCTGTAGGCACTTGTGACTCCAGGTATGCTTATGCTCTTAACCTCCTTGATGCAATAAGAAAATCATGCCTTAAATGTTACAAACTTCTCTTGCGTCGATAAGCGCATGATCGACTTGGCTGGCGTATCGACAATTTTGGGAGCAGTGCCAGGTTGCTTTGTGAACTCTTAGCCATGGAAGTCCAGTGCTACTTACCACCATATTACTTACTTACTTACTTACTAAAGGTGGCGCTACAGTCCGGGGTGGACCAGGGTCCTAACCAACAAGCTTCTTCCAGCCGGCTCAGTTTCTAGCTAGCTGTCTCCAGTTTCGCACGCCAAGTTGGTTGAGTTCCTCTTCCACTTGCGTGCGCCACCTTTTACGCTGTCCACCTCTACTGCGTTGTCCCACGGGGTTGGATTCAAAGACTTTCCGGGCCGGAGCATTGGTGTCCATTCGCTCTAGGTAACCCAGCCACCTTAGTAGTTGGCTTTTCACTTTTGTGGCTAGGTTGGTGTCGCTGTACAGCCCATACAGTTCGTTGTTGTATATCTTCTTCTCGATTCCCCATCTATGCAGACGGGACCAAAAATCACCTGGAGAATTTTCTTCTCGAAACAGCCTAACGCGTTTTCATCCACCGTTAGCAGTGTCCATGCCTCTGCACCATACATCAGAACCGGGATGATAAGCGTCTTATACAGGGACAGTTTAGTTGAAAAGAAACAGCGATTGGCAAGAGTAATTCTTCGTTTGATCTTAATACTGGTGTCGGTCGCTGAGTTTATAGCGGATCCTAGGTAGACAAAGTCTCTGACCACCTCAAAATTATAGCTGTCTATAGTGACGTTCTGTCCGAGACGTCGGTGTTGGGTGTCCTTTCTTGTTGACAGCATATATTTCGTTTTGCTTTCATTCACCGTTAAACCCATCTTCTTGGCTTCCTTCTCAATACTCATAAAAGCACCACTTACATCACGCTTTGTTCGTCCGATTATGTCAATGTCGTTAGCGTAAGCGAGTAACTGGGCGGAATTTTGAAAGATTGTGTCTCTAGTGTTGACGTGAGAGTTTTGCACTATTCTTTCAAGAACGCATGTTGAAGAAGTCGCATGACAGCGCGTCGCCTTGCCTAAAACCTTTTTTTGACATCAAAGGTGTTAGTGAGGTATTTGCCGACCTTAATGGAGCAGCGTGCATTCTCCATCGTCATCCTGCACAATCGGACAAGTTTGGGAGGGATGCCAAAACTAGACATTGCTCTATATAGCTCCTCTCTATAGATGCTGTCATACGCGGCCTTGAAATCGATGAAAAGGTGGTGGGTATCGATTTGAAACTCCTGGGTTTTCTCCAAGATCTGCCGTAGTGCGAATATTTGGTCGATGGTGGACTTCCCTGGCCTAAAGCCACACTGATATGGACCTATCAGATTGTTGACGAATGACTTCAGGCGTGCACAAAGTACGGCAGAGAAGATCTTGTAGGTGATATTAAGAAGACTGATGCCACTGTAGTTGGTGCAGTCCAGAGGATCTCCTTTCTTGAGGATCGAGCAAACCGAGGTTCCATTCATCGGGCATGCTTTCCTCTGAGATTCCATTCATCGGGCATGCTTTCCTCCGACCATATTTTGTAGTTGAGCTGGTGCATACTCCAAACCAATTCATCGCCAGCCACTTTGAATAGCTCTGCAGTAAGGCCATCAGCTCCAACAGCTTTAATGGACTTAAGTTTGGATATAGCTATCTTCACTTCGTCGATATCGGGTGGACGGAATCGTTGGCCTACGTGTCGTCCAAGTTGAATGGTGCAATTTGTTTTGTAGCGGAATTTGGTTCGTCATCGCCGTTATACAATTTGCGAAATGATTTTTCCATAGCCTCAGCACCAACTGCGATTCTACCACGACACGATGTTCCCCTGATCATCCTTGCAGGCTTCTGTTTGGGCCTTGTACTTGTAACCCTGGGGGGTTCCTTTTACTTTTTCGTAAGACTTCCAAATTTCATTCATGCAATGGCATCCCTATATTTCCTCGATCGCACGCTTCTCATACTCTTGATTTTTCTTTCTTAGAAGCTTGTGTTCCTCTCTCCTCTTCTGCTCGTAAAGCTCGCGAGCAGCTCCTCCTGTCCTTTTTTTCAGCGCCGCTTTGTAAACCTGTTGTTTGGTTGCACGTACTTGCCGGCATTCTTCATCGAACCAGGGGTTTCGCTGTGGGAATCGTGCGAGGCGGCATCTCTGATGGCTTCCTGGCAATTTGTCTACTGGTTCTCGATACTTGCAGTTGGCGGCATAGGACTATGTAAGAGGACGCGAGAGCCTCGATCGGAAAAGTATCTGGCGATTTCTTGCGATTGTAGCCGTCCGATGTCAAACTTTCTCACAGTATTTCCCTGTTTTGGCTTTGGTCTGGATATCCGTTGCATTACCTTGGCTACAACGTGGTAGTGATCCGAGTCAACGTTGGCTCCTCGGTACTTCCGGACATCCTTGATACTGGAGGAGTGCCTTGCGTCGATCGCAATGTGGTCAATCTGGTTAGCGGTTGATTAACCAGGAATTCGCCATGTTCCCTTGTGTATATCGATATGCGGGAACTGCGTACTAGCTAGATACCACAACATTTCGTCCCGCAGCAAAGTCGATTAGCTTGAGTCCGTTATCGGAGTTGGTGTCGTGCAGGCTATATCTTCCGATTGTGCCACCAAAGACGTCTTCTATTCCTAGCTTGGCATTAAAATCACTCAAGACAATTTTACTGTCATAACTAGGGTATTGCTCATATGTCTTGTCCAGGAGCTCGTAGAACTCATCTTTGTTGTCGTCATCTTTCTCCTATGTGGGGGCATGCGCGCATATGAGGCTAATGTTGGCGAATTTAACCTTGATGCGAATGGTCGTGAGGCGCTCGTTCACATAGTTGAAACTCAAGACTTCTTGCCTAAGTCTGCCTTTAACAACAAATCCACATCCAAAGAGACGCTGCCCTTGTGGTGGGTAACAGTCACCGTAGTAGATATCGCAGTCTTTCAGTGTTCTTTTGCCCGGCCCATCCCATCTCACTTCTTGGATGGTGGTGATTCTGCTTTGTTGCAGTCTAGGGCCTCCGCTAAATGTTCGGCTGCACGTGGTCTATAGAGAGACAGAACATTCCACGTGCAGATCCGAAGTTCGTTGTCCTTATTTCGTTTGCTAGGCTCTTCAACAGTAAATCCGTCCGTATCCGAGGCTTTTTGTTGCTTTGCAACTAAAATAGCTTTACGTGCCTGGGAAGTCACCCCGACGGCACGACCCCCAACCTCTAGGACCAGACCCTTACAATATAACTTCAAGGGCGGGGAGCCGGATTAACAGCTCCTTATAGGCCTGAGCTCAGAATATGTCGTAGTTATTAGCCCGTATAAGGTGTTCACTATGTAGTTCAACCTAACTGAAACTGTAGACGCCACCGTTGATTCTATCTGAAGAATTCTTCCGCTGCCGCCTGGATAAAGGAGAAGTGCCTTAGTAGGAACACTCCTTATCACCATATTATGAGCATCTGAAAAATTTATTAATCGGATGCTGAATTCATTTGTCTCTTTATTTTAAGATAAAGATTAAGATTAATTAATGATGTTTTTTATTAAGTCTAACAAATTTCAAAAGCCATCTGCCAGTTGACAATTATTAAAACTTTAAAGTCTCTTCGTGGAGGCTGTGCTTATTTTATATAATAGGACAGATGATATAATGTTTAGTGTTTATTTAATTCTTTTTATGTTGAATAATAATATTAAATTATATATAATGATGCTTGTCACTTAGAAAATTATAGTTTTCCTCTATAAATTGTATGACTGCAAATTATTATGTTAGTTTCATTATAAAATGTATCTAAAATTATATTCAGTCATCATATTTTGATTAATTTAATTACTCATATGACACTACCTATCAATCTGTCACACTTCATTATATTGTATGCTGACTATAAATGCATTGTGGCAGAATGCCAAACATGTAGGCGGGTATTTCATTGAAATTTTGTATTTTATGAAATGAAACATTTCATTGCTATAGGTATTTCAATTTATATTAAAATGATGAAATTCCAATAGGTTTCAAATACGTATATACTATTTTCAAGCTATTGATGTGTATGTGTGTCAATTGAATCATGACCGAAGGCGAAAGCCCATCACTGTCAAATCGAATCGGTTTGATTGAATGAAAATTAACACACAACTTTGTGACACAGAAATTGTCTGCAATATTCATTCACCACCCCAAATTCTTCCATTATTAAGGAGAGTAAGGGTAGACAGACACACAAACACCCACACATACTTGTATAATTATATTTATATGTCATCAAAAAACACACACATTTCATTCACACAGACAAGACTATAATATTACATGTGGATATATAGATACCAGCTTCAAATATCTCCACACACAACTTGACACGAAACCAATTTGTCTCCTGAATCAGAACCTCTCTCTCTCTCGCTTTGTCTCTTTCTCTCGGTTGGAGTCCAATTCCCCAAAAGCGATTCTAGTAAATCAAATAAAACGATAATCGAATTCCATGTAACAAATCAAATTATTATATTACGGCGAATAGAAATCGGTTAGGAAATAAATTTACTATTCAACATCCATGACTAACCATTCCTTAAATATGATGACCGCACCAGTTACCAGTAAAAGCCGCACCAATAATACTGGCCGCAGCCAGCAGAAGCACTAGGAGCTTCAACCAGCAGCAAGCCGCAATACCTCCCGCCCCCGTCCCGTTGCCCTAAGTGCTATTTATGTGGTTCGTTATAAAAGTATTTGGAATTTCAATGGTTTTAGATTTCTACATTCCCATTGATGCCCTTGGTAAGGTCATTACTATCTTCTTCTTGAGAGGGCCAAAGAGGACAGTCCTAGAAAAATAAAACATCATTCCAACCTTCGTCAATTATGTTGATTGCCTTTTGAATAAGAAAATCGTTGAAGAATTCTCTGAGACTATGCTTTGTTTTATTCAAACTTCATTTTGTCCTCTCGCTCTAAAAAAAAAGTCTTAAGATCTTCTTCATCGATATTATTGACCACACTCTATAAAACAGGACAAATAAAAATCCTTAACAATCGAAACAGATTTACAGTAGAGATAATGGAATCCTATTGACAATTAAAATTCCCTTAATTCATTCCATTCAGTCATCAATTCTCTACGTCCCGTCCCTGTCCTTGTCCGAGTCCCGTCCGGCATGTAGATATTGTCCTACCATCAGCCAGCATCCAGCCCAACCCAAATAGCAAAGCAATCAGTGCTGTGCAGCCGATTTTCGATTTGTGTGCCATGCTTAAGGGTACTGTATATAGAAAGGACTAGCGCTGATGCTGGTTTGGGCCAATTTGCATAATGGATTTGACTAAATTGCAAAGGCTATATCTCGGTTTGGATCAACGGTGGTGGCGTGATAGGGCGTGTGGGTGGTGTGGCCTGCAGGAGCAAATTCCTAGACTTAAATCCCAGCGGAAAAAAATGCGAATAACCAAAATAGAATTCGAGAACATTAATTGTTTTGATAGGAAACTCCCAACTGACAGAGTTCAGTTATATACTGGACTGAAGCTTGATGATTTTGTATTATAATTTTTTTTTCTTTTTTTGTGAGAAATTTTAGTCGATAAAACGACATAAGTTTTCATTTTTATCAACTTTAAGAAGGAATATAAATGTATTGTGTTTTTGTTTCATCAAGGACTTTGTTGGCATTCAGGTCATGAAGACTTTTGTGCTTTTGTTAAAAAAAACGTAATAATTGTTGTTGATTGAGAAAAAACAAGAACCAACCAAAATGTCCTTAAATAAATGTCTTTGTAGGGAAAAGTTAACAAAATTAGCATTTCGTTTGCGGTATAGATCCATTTAAGCTGACGACAAGTCAGAGTTTTAAGAGAGGGGATGAAATTTTTTCAGACAAATTTTTTCAGAGATCCATAAAATTGTCTAAGAATAAATATTTGAAAAAAAAAAATATTGCCCACCTTTTAGAAATTTAAAACGTTCATACCTTCAAGGAATACACGCTAGGGCTACAAATATTGGTGCTGAAAACGCTACAAATATTTATAAACATAAAAACCAAATTTATAGGCTGGGCCCAGATCACGTAACACAATTCGATTGAACGATCGTCGTTTCGACTATTTATCTCTCTATATTTTCCTGTAGATTTGAATAGAGACAGAAACAATCGAAACGACGATCGTTCAATCGAATCGTGTTACGTGATCTGGGCCCTGGATTTATAGCCAACCAACTATTAGGCTCCTTCAAGTATGTGCAGTTTAATTGATAAATCTATACATCGTTTGTGATTCTAGTTGGCACCCGTGAAATACATTAAGACTATATCACAAACTGTTGTTGTTTCATTCAATCTCCATAGAAACTTTATTTATTTTCTATACTGGACTGGATCATCAACTTTCAATTAAAAGTTAATCAAGGACGGACTTAACTGGGAATGCATAGTCGTTCAAACATATATGAAGATGGTTTTGGTTCATCAAGCAACAGAGTTTTCGCTGATTCAATGCAATTGAAGGGTCCAGGGGAAAAGCGACTCAAGTCCACTTTAACAAAAAAAAAACTAAACTATGATGACATCTTGAAGATATTTATGAGTAGCTCTCTCCACGAGGAACTTAAGAACTCGCAAAACGGCATACTTTCTAGAAAACTTTTTTTCAAAACTTTTTTTTGCTCCAAAAATTGAACAAAACGGTATTTAAGAAAGAAAAAAGTTGTGAATAGACGTAGTGTAGTGACATGCCAGCTAAGCAATTAAATAAAAATTATCCAATAATACTTTCGGTCGAGGTACTCTCAAAACAAATTGAATTTCAAAAACGGTCCAATTTCCCGCTTGTAAAAAATTATTTTGCTTTCAAACTATATTTTGAAAATCTGGAGATGCCTGAATAAGAAGAAAAAAACCGTTTCCATTTATCATATCCGGTTCTTTCAAAAGAAAATTTTAAATAAAATATTTGTAATTTTTGTTTCAACGTCGAAGGTTATTTTAACGAATGCCTATCTTACTTACTTACTTATCCGGCTCCCGATCCATG
This sequence comes from Dasysyrphus tricinctus, assembly GCA_963921185.1. NCBI lineage: Eukaryota > Metazoa > Arthropoda > Insecta > Diptera > Syrphidae > Dasysyrphus > Dasysyrphus tricinctus. Next base: position 91,693,700 of record OY992532.1, read on the forward strand.
AAGGGTCTCTGCCTGAGATATTGCGGTCTTCCATCGGTTGCGGTCCCTCGCACGCTCCCTCCAGTCGTCGAGACCAAGCGCTCTTGCGTCTGTGACCGGCTGGTCCCTATAGCGGAGGTTCGGTCTTCCTGGTCGTCTCGAACCTGGGGGCTGGGATTCGAAGATTTTCTTAGCTGGAGCGTTGTTGTCCATTCGCTGGATGTGGCCGAGCCAGTGTAGTCGACGTGTTTTGGCTCTTTGGACTATATCCACATCTTGGTACAGCTCGTACAGTTCACGATTGAATCTTCTCCTCCAATCGCCCTCTTCGCATATAGGACCAAATATACGCCGAAGAATTTTTCTTTCGAAAGTGCCCAGTATCAATTCCCCTCTTTTACTTATCGTCCAGCACTCGGCGCCATAGAGAAGAACTGGTAAAATAAACGTTTTGTATAGCGTGCACTTTGTCTTTCGAGAAAGGAGTTTTGAACCCATTTGTTTGGCCAAACCGAAGTAGCAGCGGTTCGCTAGGGTAGTTCTTCGTCGGATTTCCACTAAGGTGTCGTTCGTGGAATTGATGTTTGTTCCGAGGTAGGTGAACTCCTTGATTACCTCGAAATTACTGCTACCATCAGTGACGTTTTGTCCTAGTCGATGGACAGATGAGGCTTTGTTTGTTGATAGCATTTACTTTGTTTAGTCCCCATTCACTTCAAGACCAACGCGTTTCGCCTGTTCATCAATAGCTGTGAATGATTCAAGTACAGCTCTCTTGGAGCGGTCGATGATGTCGATGACGTCCGCATAGCCAAGCAGTTGAGAAGACCTGTTGAAGATAGTGCCTTCCATGTTAACACAACTCTTGCGCACTATCTGCTCCAGGACTAAGTTGAAGAAATCTTAATGTGAAGATTTGGTCTATCGTTGATCTGCCTGGCCTGAAGCCACACTGGTACGTGCCGATCATAGTGTTGCAGAAAGGTTTTAGACGCTCACATAGTACGTTGGATAGGATCTTGTAGGCAACATTAAGCAGGGATATGCCTCTGTAGTTCTTGCAGGACATAGGATCGCCTTTTTTGTAGATTGGGCATATGGAGCTATTTGACCAGTCGTCGGGCATATTTTCCTCCTCTCACACTTGGTTGATGAGCTGGTGCATGCACCCTACCAGGACATCTCCTCCATACTTGAAGAGTTCCGCAGGTAGGCCATCCGAGCCGGCGGATTTGTTGTTCTTAAGCTTGTCGATGGCTTTCTTAACCTCTTCAGTACTGTGCGCTGGGACTGGATATTCATTGACGGTCTCATGCTTCTTTGTTCCCCTGTCGCCTCCTCTACATAATGCCCATTAAGCAGCTGCTGGAAATGCTGCTTTAACACGTCTACAATTCCCTGTATGCTTCGGTGACTAGGTTACCTTCGCTGTTTCGAAGAGCTTGCGTGCCAGTCCTATAACCAGATGCCAGTTGCTTGGCTGTTTTGTAGAACCGGCGGGTGTTGGTAGCGGTGCTAGACTCTTCGAGATACTTGAGCTGAGAGGCTGCGAATGCTCTTGTCTTCCTACGCAGGGTTTTTTTCTCTTTCCTTCTCTTTTCACGGTACTCCTCTCTTGCTGCTCTTGTTTTCCGTTGCAGCATTTGCATTCGTGCATTTTCCGTCTCCTGCTTCAATACCGCGCATTCATCGTCATACCATGGGTTCTTTTTTTTGGGTGGTTGATAGCCTATGGTGGTCTCGGCTGTCTCCTTAATGATGTCGCGATATTGGTTCCACTGGTTGTTGACGCTTTTGGCTGGGCTTACGACAGAGAGTTTCCCGGTCAATTGCTCACTGTAGTCTCTGGCTTTCTCAGATGTGCTAAGGCATGCAATGTTGAATTTCTTCCTTTGGGTGGTCTTCGTTTTCTTTTCGTTGGACAGTCGGGCTCTGAACTTTGTCACAACAAGAAACTGGTCAGAGTCCACGTTTGCACCTCGGAAAGTTAGCGCGTCCAAGATGTTCGATGCATACCTTGCGCCAAATAGCACGTGGTCGATTTGGTTGGCGGTTCGACCATCTGGGGATCGCCAGGTTGCTGTGTGTATCCTTCGTCTGGGGAACCTAGTGCTACTTATCACCATATTACGAGCTGCAGCAAAGTCTATTAGTCGGAAGCCGTTATCTGTTGTCGTTTCGTGGAGGCTGTGCTTTCCAACTAATCCGCCAAAGATGTTTTCCTTTCCGACTTTAGCATTGAAGTCTCCGAGCACAACTTTGACATCGTACTCCAGACAGGCTCCGTCCAGGAGGTCGTAAAACTCCTCCTTGTTAGACTCCTCAGCTTCATCGGTAGGGGCGTGTGCACATATTAGGCTGATGTTTTGGAAGGTAGCTTTGATGCGGATCACAGCCTGGCGATCGCTAATCGGCTTAAAATCGATGACTTTTGATCTGATTCGATTTCCCACGACGAATCCGCATCCTAACATGTGCAGTCTTTGGTGGCTGTAATAAATGTCGCAATCTTTTCTTTTCGTTATACCGATTGGACAGATTCAAGTTTTTGAGTAGCACCTGGTGTATAGAGTGTCCTTACATTCCAGGTGCATACTCGTAGATCATAGTCCATTTTCGTTCCGGGTCTGGTTGCCATTTAAGGAGGGTCGTTATCCGAGGCTTCTTGCGTCTCTCTCATAACATTTGGCTTTTTTACTGTGGTCGGGTCGTTAGCCCAACGCACTAACCTCCAATCTTCGAATCAAGTTTTCAAAGTTTTGCTTTCAAAATTCACCTTGTCAAAACTCTGTTTTCAAAATTCTGCTTTTCAAAATTCTGTTTTTCAAATTAAATTTTGTTAAGCAATTTTCTCATATTTGGTTTCAATTCGGGTTACTTTTTTTATTTTGAAAAAACCCAAACCCAAAAATAAGACAAATAGTTTAAAGACTAGTAGTGAAGAAATCAATTAGTGATTTTCATACTTTTGAAAAGCGGTTAGGCCAAAACAAAAAACAGCTTAAGAAATAGTGCAGCATTCGATTGTCTAACAATAAAGTTCAAAAATTACTTTATTTGTTTGTTTAATTTTTTATTTGAAATAAAAACATAATAGGCAGAATTTTATTGTTAAATATTAGGCATTTCACGTGAAGCGGACGACGAAAAAAGTGGTGGGTCTTGAAATTTGTTTATCTTTGGGTTATTTATACTTGATTAGATACTGAACAAACATATTGAAGGATTTTAAATTTTGAGGCCTGGTGCTGAAGTTATGGGCTTGTAAGTTTTGGTAAGCTATGGCTTAAGGTTCTTAAGAAAAATGTTTATTAATTCAATGAAGAAACAGAAAAACTATTTTTAAATTGAGATGTATGGTAAATTAAATGTTCTTTTTGGTAGTGAAATCTTAACCGGAAATCGACTTTTTCTTAGGATATAAGACCAGAAGTTAACAAAGAAACATAGTCCATTTTTATATATTTTTTTTAATATATTAAAAAGCGCATTAGCGGAAAAGTGTACATCACAAAATGAAAGAATATTAAATTTCCTACAAAAAAAGTGCTGCTCATATTTTCGGTAGGAGCAAGGTTAAGAAAGTAACGGGGAGTAGAAATTTCAAACATTTGAAAAACAATGTTATTGTCTTATAAAATCAATGTTTTTTTGATCAATTTACCCAGAAATAACAAAAAAAGGAAGTACATATTGATTCATGGTTATTCTAGTGATGTCATGAGAGCAAGTTGGGATGTGAGGATGGCGGTTCTGTTTAAAATGTCTTTATTTAATTTGCTTGATACAGTGTTTATTTTCATATTAGAAACCTGTTTCTTCAAAAGGTAAGAAGTACACAGGATGTTTTCAAGTTATTGGCAAATACTTTATGAAATAATTTAAGGACATATCCTAAGAATAAAATTATATTGGAAGGGGCTGTATTCCTCTCTCATTTTTTTACGGGAGGGATAAGTTCCCAATACATTAACTTACAATAGATAAAAAGCTACATATTTAAAAACAATGGAAATATTTACAATACTATGCTATAGCTTTATAAAAAGCTTAAAATGAATTGTTTTATTATACACTACTCAACAATATTAAAGGAACAAATTTTTTTTCAATTTTTGTTAGCGTTTTTTGAAGAGCTGTATCTTTGTGACGAGTGGTCGTATTGAGTTGAAATAAAAAGCATTTTACAGCTTTATGTTTTTTGTTTCGAGATTTGTTTGCAAACAAATTTTTTTGAAGTACCGTTATTGCGTTATTGCAAAAAATGAGACGAGACAACTAAATTATTTTTTTTTTTATTTTTTTTGAAGGTCCCCATTTCTATGGATAATTTTTTTTGAGTCAATTAAATGTCATGATCAGATACCTTGTTTATTCAGCTTCAATTCAGTTTTTTTGTTATTGTCTTGATTGTATTGATTTTTTTTGACATGGTTTATCTGACTTTGAATGAAAAAAGATACTTTTAGCCTTGATTACGAATATCTCAGCAAGTAATGACGTTATAAAAATTTCAAAGACAGTTTTGGAAATTTGAAAAAGCGTTTTACAAGATTTTTTTATGATTTTGTAGAAATTATTTTTTTTTACCGTTCACCGTTAGTTTAAAAAAAGTACTAAAAACCGACGTTTTGTGGTCTTTTCGTAAATCTTTTTTTTTCGTTGCAAATATTGATTGCATGGCTTGCGATGGTATGCAAATTTATAGACTTTTAAATCATCAATATTCTTGTAAATTTTCAAATTGATTCATCGAACCGTTTTTCCTCACCAAAACTTCAAAGTCTTACAAGCCAGGTAAAGGAACAAATTGTGGTGTTCCTAAACAATGCGAAGTTGTCATCAAAATGACAAGAAAACCGCAATTCCAGTGGATTTCTTTTCACAGTTTTGCATTAGTTAGATACTTTTTTGAATTGAAATGAAATAAAAAGTACATTAAACAAAAAAATAAAAAAAATTAATTTAAAAAAATTTTCAAACAAAAAAACTTGATTTTAAAAATTTTTTTTTTTTTGAAAAATGTATTTTTTTTTTCATTTCCATTCAAAAAAATATCTAACTAATGCAAAACTGTGAAAAAAATCCACTGGAATTACAGTTTTCTTGTCATTTTGATGACGACTACGCACTGTTTAGGAATAACACAATTTGTTCCTTTACCTGGTTTGTAAGACTTTGAAGTTTTGGTGAGGAAAAACTGTTCGATGAATCAATTTGAAAATTTACAAGAATATTGATGATTTAAAAGTCTATAAATTTGCATACCAACGCAAGCCATGCAATCAATATTTGCAACGAAAAAAAAAGATTTACGAAAAGACCACAAAACGTCAGTTTTTAGTACTTTTTTAAACTAACGGTGAACGGTAAAAAAAAAAATTTCTACAAAATCATAAAAAAATCTTGTAAAACGCTTTTTCAAATTTCCAAAACTGTCTTTGAAATTTTTATAACGTCATTATTTGCTGAGATATTGGTAATCAAGGCTAAAAGTATCTTTTTTCATTCAAAGTCAGATAAACCATGTCCAAAAAAATCGTACGACAACAACAAAAAAACTGAATTGAAGCTGAATAAACAAGGTATCTGATCATGACATTTAATTGACTCAAAAAAAATTATCCATAGAAATGAGGACCTTCAAAAAAAAAAAAAAAAAAAATAATTTAGTTGTCTCGTCACATTTTTTGCAATAATGCAATAATGGTACTTCAAAAAAATTTGTTTGCAAACAAATCTCGAAACAAAAAACATAAAGCTGTAAAATGCTTTTTATTTCAACTCAATACGACCACTCGTCACAAAGATACAGCTCTTCAAAAAACGCTAACAAAAATTGACAAAAAAATTTGTTCCTTTAATATTGTTGACTAGTGTATAATAAATTATACGTTGACAATATTTGAAAAATTTGCTTGAAAACTCAAAATTATTAAAAAAAAAAAAAAATTGAAAAATTTTGTTGAGTGATTTTATTTTTTTATTTTACGTTATAAAGTACTAAATTGTCTTGGGGTTGTTGTTGTTGTTCATTCAAAATTATTCAATATAAATTGATGTATAATTTGCAGCATACACTGCACTTGTGTGTTTTCATTTACACACAAGCCCCACTTAATTTGTAAATTAATTCTTGACCGGTGTCAACTCTTTCAACTCATCCCCCCCTTGTATGACCAACGAATTATGTTGGCTTACGAATCGGTGCACGGGGAAAAAGAAAGAAACCGACTGAACAATAGCAAGCTTGTGTGTGTTTATAAAAATGCTTGTCGCTGTTGCAATTGATAAACAACGAAACCTGCATTGGGATTGAGCAGAACATGTGGCTTCAGTGGTGCGGTGTGTAGTGCATCGGCCTCTAAATTGCAAGGTTCATGATTCGCTCCCAGATGACGGCAATGAGTTTTTCAATTAATACGAGCATAACCAGACTCAGCATCACTAAAGGAGTCTGATGACCGAGGTGGTTCTCTCGAAATAGCTATAGCTCCAGCCTAGGTATATACTCGGTGGTAACACACACAAGTTGTTGTTGTTCATTCAAAAGTATTCAAAAACCTGAAAATCAGGTATAATTGACCTGCTATTTTCTCTGAGTGATATACAAAAGAAATAGAAACAGCTGTAAAAAAGTTTAAAAATAAGGTGACTGGATCTGATCGTTTACCAGTGGAGCTCTTCAAATGCGAAAGTAATGTGCTGAAAGAATGCATGCATCAAGTCATCAACCAAGTTTTTGGTGGAATAAAACATGTCCAATGACAATGAGCAAATAATGTGCAGGGTGGGTAGTCATTAGCCCAGATGGCACTATCAAAAATAAATCTGTCTTTCTTTTAAGGTATGTCGATGAAATCGACATCATCTATAGCTGAGCCTTTAAAGAACAGGAGAAACTTGTTGGTCTATTAGTAAAAGAGGACAAGACCAAGTATAATACTTACCTACATACATACTTTCCACAAAAAATCAATTATCTGTAAATCGGCTGGAACAAAACGTGACTATTGATAGCAACAACGTCGATGTGGTCTATGAGTTCATCTACATCGGATTAAACATTTATCCCACGAGCAACACCTTAGAGGAGATCCAACGAAAAATTATCCTAGGCAACCGAAGATACTTAAATTTGTGCAAAGAGTGCATGCTCTACAAAACCTTTATACTGCCAGCCCTGCTTATGGTGCCACGGGTTGGCCAATAAGTAGAAAAGGAGTGCTGATCCTGAGATCTTTTGAAAACAAAATTCCTTAACGGATATTTGGTCATATGTGCGAGGAGGGCAAATAGAGGAAACGATACAACCACAAACTTCTTGAGCTATATCCAGAATTGAACAGAGTCCAGAAACTCAAAATACATTGGCTCAGGCACATCGAATGAATCGATAATAATGCTCTAGTCAAGACAATCTTCCTAGGTTCGTCGGAACGAAGAAGACCAAATTTCCGCTCCGGCTTAAAAACAAAGCCTTTGCGTGAAGGGTGCTCGTGATCTTAAGGGTAGATGCCCACCATTTCTTAGACGGTGACCCATGAAGGACGGAGACTGACAAGTCAATAAGTAAGGGGACTTCAGCTAGTTTTAAAAAATCGGTCCAGGTTATGACCACTTTGTTAAGCTATTGGGTCTGCATATCGGCATTTAAACTCGCTGGCTTTTCTTTGATTTATTATTATTATTATTCAAGGTATAGAATGTCACTAGTCTGCTATTCCCACCTTCTAGATATTTCCTTTTTCCAGTTGTTCATTTTGTATGATTTTTGCTCGAAATTATATTTGAATTTTAAAACCCAGTGCAGTGCACCAGCAACAGCAACACAATACAAAAAAAATCGTCTACAATAGACTTTCAATTTCCATGCAATAATCCTTTGGACTTCAACAATAAAAATAGTAAATGTTTTTAAAAAAGTATATCAATTCTATTAATTAGTCAAATATGCCACCTAGGTAGAAAACAAATGAAACTCATTCATCAAATTGCCATAAAAAACTTTTCAACTAATATATCCGACTATTAAACCTCTTACCTATTTTTTTTCCATCGACGTATAAACTGGCTACTCGTACTTTCACAACCGTTTTTATAACACAAAAGAAATACATATATTTAAAACCACTTGTCCCAATTAAAAAACAATTCTAAACCAAAACCAAAGTCCAATAATTAAGGAAGTTTATATAACATTTTCTTGATCAAACAATCGCCCCGATTCGCCACCTCTTTTAAACTTCATACAATAGCATCCTAAAGTGCTTTATATCCATATACACTTCCAAAAAAACTTTAATTAAGTGACAATTACGGCAGAAAGCATAGCACCACAAAAAAAAAATAGAACAAAAAATCCCCAAAAAAAAAACCCTCTGGCCAGTCCCAAAAATACCATAAATTCAAAGGATTTCTGATAACAAAAATGTCATTTAAAAAGTTATTTTCCGGTTCTGTTTGTTCTAACATTTCTTCGAAAAATAAAATAAAAAAAAAAAACTTTTCTATTTGCCCTCCCACAATGTGCCAGGGGATGAAAATGAAAAATAATTTTGTGGCAAAAGCAAAGACAAAAAAACAGAAAAATGATTCTCTGAAGAAACATTCCAAAACCAATTCTTCCACTTTTACGTCGCTCCACTTGTGCTTGGTTATACGCATTCATTTATCAAATAATCTTAAAACCCTCGTTCATTAACAACAAAGATATCACATGTCGGAGTTTTGAAACTCTGAATTCACCAGAAAAAGGTTAAGATTGCCATGATAAAGAGATGTAGGTGTGACAATTTAGAAAATGTGATCAGATTAAGGAATTTCTGTTTAATAGAACTGAATGGGTTAAGAATTATAATAAAAACTGTGTTCAGGGGGGTTTCTAATATTGAGATTGGTGTGCAGCAGTGCTGTCGTTTTTTTAAGTTTATTCGTGTTTGTCTTTGAAAAGATGGAATTATAATGTGAATGAGTACCTTCTTTCAAACATTTTTTTAAGAGCTTTGGAAAAGAAATTGTTAAAACAAAAAAAGGGGGAATTTTTGTGCGGATTGATTTCATAAAACCGACATAAAACTGACGAACTCCTTATAGACCGAGAGCCCACAGCAGATTTTGGGTGTGATCGATAGCAAAAAATAAGTATAGGCGTCGAAAGCTTCATTAAAGGCTATTCAAAAAATCAAGGTCTTGCAGTCCACAACTGGGGCCTTTGCGAGAAACAGTGCATCGAAAAAAAAAATTGAATGCAACTTCGAGCATAATCGTTTTAGCCGAAATTGGTTTTCACTCCTCCCTAGATAAGCTCCTCGGATCACATATCACGGAATCTGAGACCTTTTGAGTGTATAGTTCGCTCTACCGGACCATTTAAAAAATTCAAAATTCTAAGTGAAAAACGTTTTTTTAAACAGTCTGGCAGGGCGAATTTAATGGGTGAAACAAAAAAGCTGATCTGGATTGAATATAAAAGAAACTATAATTCAAGAGTATTATATCACCTTCCTTGATATGGAATAACTTGGGGTTTTGATAGGTACCTTCTTAGTTAACTTACATATGTACGTGCTATATTTATTTATAAGCTTCACAGTCAAAATCAAGAAAGTCAATCGAGAAATCCGAACAAAATTGAATCGATGAAAATCTTAGAATTTATAAATATTTTGTTTCTCGTGTATGTCACATAACTATAGTGCGTCCAACCCTCGAAACACGAGTGCTAAAAATCACTATCGTCTAGTTGGCAAAAATACTAGAAAATCGTTCAAGAGTCGATCACCAAAATTATTCAATCATTTCAATCAATCGATCTTTCGATCATTTTCATTTCACTGAATTTATTTCCGATTCAATTTTATTCATTTGGATTTCGCTGGAATTAAATTTCTCCGATTTTAACGAATTCAATTCAATACTTCAAACAAATAAAGGAATTTATTGGTGACCTCTTCGTAAAATTACACTTAGTAAAACTACACTTAGTTTTGTGAAAAAAGTAATATATACATTTTTAAAAACCTGTTTCGTTAGTTAAAATTCTAATAATTTTAATAATTATATAATTATATATTTTTATAGTTTTTCTCTATACCTAATCTCCTTTCTCAAAAATGTGTAAATCCTGTGATACATTAGTTTATTAAATTATGCTGTAAGTTTTATTGACATTTGTATAAGAATTTTATACATGAAATTTATATTGTTATATTTTTTCAATAATAAAGGCCTGATGAAGAGTGTATTCATGCTCGAAACGTCGCTTATTAAGTAACACCGTTTTTTATTGACCTGGAGCCTACTAAAGAACTTCTATTTGTACAAATTTAAAAACAATAAAATTTGGATTGATTAAAAAAGCCTAAAAAAACGACATTTTCATTTTTTTTACTGAAAGTTGATTTTATGTCAATTGGTAGACATTTGGATCGTAATACACTTTTTATGTGAAAATGTAGTTCGGCCCTTATCCGAGGCTACGATGCCAATGGCTTAAAAAACATCTAAGAAATCCCAAATTTTTGATGAATTTTTACAGCTGAAACTTGTATCGAAATAAAATTTCTTATCAAAATATAGTTCGTTCACTATCTTTCAAGCCATCACCTGTCAAGTTCCATTGACGGTGTTCATACCAGCTTCACGTGAGATGACTAAATTTGACGTCTCTTATTTTTAACTCTCTCTCATCTTAAGGAATGAAAGAGATAGCCAAATGAGACAGAAGTTTTTAATTTATTGAAAATTTTCGCCTCACATCGCCGTCTCTTTCTTTCAAGTGAATATGAATGAGATAAAAAGAGAGGCGTCAAAATGAGTCACCTCGCGTTAAGCTGGTATAAGCACCGTCGATGGATTAAAATATCTCTAAGCAATCTGAAATTTTTGATGAATTTTTAGTGCTCCAGAAAAATATGATTTTAAGGCAATTGGGTGACGCTTTGAGCCAGCGCGCGGTGGCGTGTTGAGCTAAACGCATAGAATTATCGGCATATAACTTAAAAGCGGATACAAACTGTGTTATCGACGTGTAGTAGACACTAAAAGTTTACTTGTCAACGTGTTGACAGCTCGTGGCAAAAGTGACGTTTGCATAACATTGGGGCTTAACTGAACAAAGAGAAGTGGCCAGTTGAAGAGTTTGAGAAACTGCAGAGATTTTTCTTTAAGCGCTTGTTTCGACTCCCTAGTACAACCCCAACGTACGCTATATATGTAGAGTCCGGACTGCGAAACGTCTTTTTGCGAAATTTAAAAGCCAATGCAGACTTCATTGTAAGGACAGTACAAAAGAGCAACAATAACCTGCAGAAACTTATAATGTTATCACTGTTTAGATCTAAAAAGGGGATCTTTGAAGATTGGTTTAGATTAGCACAAGACCATAATCACTCGCTGAACTTATCGAGTAACTTTGAAGAATGGCAAGGAGTTTTCTATGACCTGATTGCAGTTGTTGATGATAGGATCTATCTGGATAATGTGCATCGAGCATCTTCATCCATGTCCCGTCTAACATACAAAGAGCTTAATCATCAATTATGTTGTGGTAGTTATTTTACGGATGATTTAAGCATCGAAAATATAAGTTTTATTATACGTGCTAGAACTGAAATACTTAATCTAAACTTTATTCCTTACAGGGAAGATCTACCAGGATCCTGTAGTCTCTGCAATCTCAACGATCGTGAGGATATAATTCACTTTCTTGGTGTATGCCCAATCCTCCAAGAGATAAGGAGACTTTATTTTGGACAGAGCAGTCTGACTAGGCACGAATGTTTGGGAGTTCTAAATGCCGATAAGACTTGGAAAACTATATCTAATTATTGTAGACACGGGTTTGCATATCGAAATAGTTTCTTTTAAATATTCTATTCCTTAAAAATATAAAAATGATTCAAAGAATACTGGAGAACATGAGAAGCGCCAACAACGAGCGACTAGGGGCGCTCGGAGTGAATATAACCCCCATCTTTGAGTGGATTAAGACCCACTTATGCTTCGAATGCAATCCATCGAGATATTTGTTCGCTATTTCTTTCATTGCCCCTTTTGATTTTATATTTTTTATATGCTTACAGATGCACATATACTTAAATATTAATTTTATAATGTTCACTCTGGCAGACGGAAATACATCCATGCCATATTTATTAAATCAATGTATGTATATTGTCAAAATATTTAAACAGTTAATAAAATAATAATAAAATAATAATAATAAGTGGCATTTGCATACGATTTATCGATTACAACTTCATTCACGGAGGTAGAGCAACCCCTTCGGGCTAAGCTAACACCCCAAAATTTGTATGAAGTTGGGAAGTTCTTTCAAATGAAAGAAGACCCAAAAAATTGGGGATTTATTTCATCAATTTTTGGGGACTTCATTCATCTTCAAGTTGGGGTGAGATTTCACAATGAAATAAATACACAAAAGTATGCAATAAAACAAGTCCCCAATCGAGAGAATCGTGCAAACAGGCGTTATTTTTAATGGATGGAACTTTTAAAGTTGTGCCACAAGGTTGCTTTAGGCAGCTTTTAATAATTTACGTTGAATATTTTGGCCAGGCGCGCCACTCCACACCACCGCGTGACGCCACGACGCTGACGCCCCCTCCCCCCCGGCGGCGGTGCGCAGTAATTTTTAATTCACTTCCTACAAAAAAAGCTTTAACCTTGCCAAAATATTCAACGTAAATTATTAAAAGCTGCCTAAAGCAACCTTGTGGCAAAACTTTAAAAGCTCCAAGAACCAATTTCTTTTACTGAACAACTTTACTACGTTTAATAAAAAAATCTCTACAAATCTTTGGGGACTTATTTCATTTTTGGTTTGGGGACTTGATTCATTCGTTTTTGGGGATTTATTTCATCTTCGAATTTGGGGAGTTATTTTTTTTTTGGAGTTATTTCATTGGGGAGCCGGAGTTTCCATTCAAACTATCGAAAACATATTTGGAATTCATGCCGGTAACACAATCTTTCTCCATGCTTAAGTTAAGCACCGGAAATCCTCCGTGCTTAACCAAGCCCGAACACTTAGGCTGATGTGCATCGACATCGTTTCATTCATCGAATTCTTTCGGGCTTGCAAAAAAACAGGGCTATTATCGATCATGTATGACAGTCTGCTTATAACAAAAATTGACGTTTGCATAAAATTGTTGCTATAGCAAAGTGAGTCAGGGTATTTGCATACGATTTTCGAATGTACTCCAAACATTAAGTAAAAAATCGCAAGAATAATTTCATCGTGTTAAAGCAGTCTTGATCGTGTAGAAGAACTGAGCTACTTTTCATTATTTTCTGCAGCGCTGAACGCTGCCATCGGACATACCCATATAATCGTTCCAGTCAGTGCTGGTAAATTAGTTAGTTGATGGGTGACAAAATCAAAACTAATAAAACAAAAAAGAATGTTAAGAAATATATCATCATATCGATTGCAAGAACTAGGTAGCTCAATTTCATAAATTTTGGAGATAGCTGCCTTTATAGAAACATAGCTTCTGTAGAACGATGGAAAGTTTAATTTTTATGCTCCTCAAACTTCACAAATATCCCATATTTGTCTGTGATAGAAAAAGATTAGACAAAAAGCCTTTAAAACTACAAAATAATACCGTTTTTGCCGATATTTATTTTTAAAATATAAAATTGAGTTACCTAGTTCTTGCAATCAGGGCACGATATTATAAAACGGCAAAGATGAATTTTGTATATAGAAAACAATAGTGTCGTGAATTTTAAAGTAAAAATGTCAAGATATAAAAAAATCAAGTGTTGTGAACAAATACTCGGTCTCGCTCTGGCTCTCGCTTGCACTTATTGTGCAATTTTCTCTTATTGTTTTTTAGTTTTTGTGGTGCAATTATTTAATAACTGTTTGCATTGTGCACTTCTATGAAAAAATCCAATCGATGAAAATTTTAGAATCTATCAGTAGTATTTATAAACTTTGTCTAACTTTAGACTACCGTCCAACTCAAAAAAAGTTACTAATAAACTTTGTTTACTGCTGTCCTAAAGTTGTCTTACTTGGACAACGTCATTGATTTTCTAAGATTTGTCTAAGTAGATATTTTATTTAATTAAATAAAACATATTTCCAACTATTCGGACTTCTAAAAAATTGCCTAACTAGTCAACCGTCTGACAGGCTGTATAGGTTTTGTATGCTGTATTTCAAATAATGAGCTACTAAAATCCCAAAGCCCCATAAAATTGAAAAATTAATACTTTAATAGTACTTTCGGCAGCAGAGGTGAGTTAAAGCATTAGAGTAAAATAGCCTAAATACGAGCAGAACTTTGGCCAGACAAATACTATGAAAACTAAATTTAAATCAAATAAAAATATTTGAGAAATTTATGTTTTTCGTAAGAAAAATTTCATGAATTTGTAAAGGATAGATTTGTGAGACCAGAAATGTAGTTTTCAAAGCTTTTTTGATTCGGAAAGTTTCAATCAGTCCACTTCTTGAAATTTTTGAAATGTTTTATAAATAATTCATCTGTATGAAAGAATCATTCTAGGTAGATGTACATAAGTATGTATAAAAGTAAATAAAACAGCTGAAACCAATAAAGTGCGACTATAAATTAAGCAGTAATAATAATACATAGGTACATACAATTAATAAATAAAATGCACGACTGGGTCGCACGTACTTGCTCTTATGTTCCAGACACTGCGGATTTAAGAAAATTGTATATAAAAACATTGAAATTATGAGGGAAAAATGTATAGAGAAGCATAAAATACGACATTTAAATTGGCTAAACCAGCTCTTTTGACAGTTTGATGTGAAAAAAAAAGAATGCCATCTTAATTCTTGATTGAATATGATTGTATGGGGAAAAAATATTTAAAATCGTTGGAGCGGTTTTTTAAAAAATTAATTTTTTATATATAAAATTCTTACAACATTTTTAAGAACAAATTTTGGTATGCAAATCTGAAGTATATATTTATGTGTATATAAAAACAAAATTTGAAAAAAAATTGTCAACCCGTTTTCGAGATATCGAATTTTCAAAAAAAAAAAATTGAAACTTTTTTTAAAAATCCAAAAGCTTTTTTTTTGAAAATTTTGATATGCAATATTATTAAATCTTATCTGAAATTTGTATATAAAAAAAATTATCTAAATCCGTTGAGCACATAACGAGAAAACTCAAAATAAAAAAATACGTTCTATGACAGGTACTATTAATAGTTGCAAAGTGTACAATTTTATAATTTTTGGTAGTAGATCGTACTAATTTTAGTATATGAAAAAAGTTTAATCAAAATCGTAGGAGTCGTTTTTGAAAAAAAAAATATTTTCCTTTGCGGTTTTTTTACTTTTGTATGGCAGGTACCGTTATTTTTTCATAAATGTAAAATTTTTTCTAAAAATATTTAAGAAAGTACTAAAAAACTCATAAGTATCGAGTTTCAAAAAAATCGATCATGTCGTTTTCGAAATATTTGATTTTCCAAAAAAAATTTTGAAACATTTTTTAAAAATCCAAAAAATATTTTTCAAAAATTTTGGTACACAAAACTATTTAGATTTTTTGGAAGCTTCTGTATAAAAAAAATAATTGAAATAGGTCGAACCGTTTTGAAGAAAATCAAAAATTAAAAAAAAGGTTCCTTGGGAGGTACCATTAATAACAATTTTTGAAAAATGGTTTTTCACCCAAAGGAAGCTTTTACTAAAATAAATTTATTGAATTTTTTTTAAGAAAAGTTGTCGAGCCGTTTTTGAGAAAAATACGATTATGTAAAATTGATAAAAAAAATTGTATGGCAGGTAAAAAAAATGAAAAAAACGTGTCGGCAGAATCACCAAAAACCACTATGTACCAAGTTTGAAGAAAATCGATCAAGCCGTTTAGGCTGTAGTCGAACAGACAGACAGACAGACAGACAGACAGACAGACAGAATTGTGCCACCCACTTTTTTCGTGTCCTCTATCATCGTAATATCATGTTTGATTGTTATCTAAATTTTTTTTTTTGCACGAATCCAAAACTTGCCTTATAGTACCTATAATCGCAAGTAAAAAATACATATTAACTTTTATAGATGCAACCTAGGTACGCCCACTGATCTCTATAATTCACTGGATAAGGTATCGATAAAAAATATTGCTTCCATTTGAAGAATTGTTATATTATGAAGCTGACCACTTTTTTGTATACCAGTATAACTGTATAACATGTAATACAAAGATAATCCATTAAGAAGACATCAAATCTTCGTTCGTTTAACCCCCCGAGATCTGTTTGCTAACATTTGTTGTGTTCGTAATTTCATTTCATTCACTAATTGTTAAATTTTTTTTTTTTATTATCCGATGGAAATCTTCAAAAGACACTCGGTAAGAATCGGTATTGTTATAATTGTTAAATGAAACGGAATTAAAAACGTAAAGAGTGCGACAAGGAGGAAAAATCATTAAAAAAAACGCAGAATATGCAATCGCATCCTCCTCATCATAATTATTCATTAGCTGTTTTGCTCAAGTTGTTCGCACACTGCAATGATTTATTTCTTTCCACTTGGTAATTATACTAAAAAAACACACCAAATGCACACAGTGAATAACTTAAAGATACAAAATAATAAAACAAACTTCCACAAAAGTTTATATTTTCATATCATGGGGGGCATTCAAAGTTTCAGATATCAGGCTTCTGATTGGTCAACTGTCAAAAAATATCTGAAAATTCAGATGACTTTTGGTTACGTTTGCTTACGTTTTATTCTGAATTTTCAGATGAACTTTCATCTGAAAATTCAGATGAAAGAGATGGAAGATGCGTTCTGTCAAAAAAAGCGCAAACATATTCAAATGAGAATTGAACTTTATAGCCCGATTCTCCCCCTGTGAGGAATCACAAGTCACAAGCTCTTGTGACTACTCCTTGTTAGGATTGTTGTGATTCGATAACATTTTGGTATTCTCCCCCTAATAGTCACAATAAAACTCACAGAAAAACTCACCACAGCATTTTGTTGGTAGCTACTTGACTGATGAGCGTACACATCAACAACTCTACAAGTAATCAGAACGAACTAAACCAACACACCCACAATATGCATTCATGTTTTTCTGTCTCATAAATACAAAGCAAAAGAATTTCGCTCCTTTGTTCTATTCTTTAGCTAAAGAAATGAAAGAATACATACATTTTGTTCTCTTTCGCACAGAGAACATAATGCAAGAATATAATTCAATGATTTGTAGAAACTCAAGTGAATTTTGAGTTGTGAGTGTGACCTGCTCTGGAGGAGATCACAGTTTTGGTTGTATTTATGACTCTCACAAGTTGTGACTTTAGGGGGAGAATACGAAAAAGTCACAAAATCAGTTTCACCACTTCTTGTGACTTGTGAGGTATCAGTAATGATGGGGAGAATAGGGCTGTTACTGTTTGTTGAATAATGGAAGTGGACACATACTGCGAAAAGTGAAATTTATTACTGAAAAGCTGTTCAAACTTAAATTGTAAGTGTTATATCGTCCCTCTTCTCACGAACTGACGTATCTGCTTTTTCAATATTTTTCAGGAGAGCAGTTTTTAGTTTTGTGTCATCCTTCTATAAGCGTTATTTCTGTGTTTTATAACGGTTATGGTATTTTTTTTTTTTGTAAAATAACAAGAATATGTTAAAGTTTTAAATGATATGAGATTCAATGAAAATGCAATACTTAAAACAGTTACAAATAATCGATCAACCAGATACGTCAGTTCGTGAGAAATTTTAGTGACAAAGTTTAGTGTCGTGGCAGTATACACAGACACCACTGTTTTGAAAAAAGCTTATGAGTGAGGAATTTAAGTGTTGTGACAGTATGCACAGGTATTACTGTTTTGAAAAAAGCTCGCCCATAAGCCTTGTATTGACAATTTTTGTTTGACAGAGTATTGTAAACAGGAAGAACCGAATGCAATTTAAATTTAATTTAGTGATAGGTCAGTAGCAACATCTTAGCATAAACTTAAAGCGTTTTTATTTCTACTCACCGATAAATGCACCTAGTACCTGAAACCACTTTATTTACACAATAATTTGCAATAAAACGGGAAACTGCTACCCACATAATTGCAGTTACGTCTGTTCGTGAGAAACTTTTTACCTAAAATTGCAGTTATGCCAACTATGTCATAACGCATTGAACCATGTTCCAGACATTTTTCAGGGAATCTAATGTTGTAGAAATATGCAATCAAGTTAACCAAGCACATATATGCCCAAATCTGAAAAACGACAATTTGCTAGTTACGTCACTTCGTGAGATGAGGGACGATATGTGTTTCGCTGGAAGATTCGAACTAATCAACAAAATATTTTATGTGAAGAGTGCTACTTTGGGAAGAATATTTCTCAACATTTACTGTTGAAGTTACGTTTTACTTGTTTAAGTTACTGATAACTTCACTCATCCTGAATTTTTAATTTTCGAATAAAATAAAAGTTCTAATTCAACTCTTTCCAATGTAAATCAAAAGTAAATGCAATATTTTGACAAAACTAAAACAGCTGACTTTCGACTGAAAATTCAGACTTTTTTGCTTTCAACGTAATAAAATTTCTGGATTTTCATATCTGAATTTTCAGATCTTGAGGTGAATGCGCCCATGGTCTTTTTCCCTTTCTTCAGATTGACATCTGGAAATAGGGATGAGCGATTTTTATCGATATTTGCAAATTGTAGATAATAAAGATTTCGATGTTTTGCAACATCGATATTAACATCCAAAACATTGGCCTAAAAACAAACAAAAAGTTAGTACGAAATTGATTGATTCTGCTTGTAAGATCTAGATGGAGTGACTTTTATAGTTTTTAGGGCATCTGTAACATTTGGAATTTTTTAAAAAGGAAAATATCAAAGGTTCTCCCAAACCAAACTGAAAAATTCAGAACCACAACGAAACTTTCGACGTACAAAAAGGCACATATATAAGTTTAATGTTATTGATCATTTTATCAGTTGTTGTATAGATACTTGGGCTTAATGATTTTTATTAAAATAATTCAATTAATTAAAAAACCAATACATTCTTTCCCATTCCCAACGTTTCTCCGGAAAGTAACAGGATCATTAAGCCCAAATATCTATACAAGCACATATATAAGTTCATATATGAAGTGCCTATCAATTTTGCTTCCATCAAATTTGTTTTGTGTTCATTTGTGCAAAAGAAATATTTTTACATCGATATTCAAGCATTAATGTCATCGATGCTCAGCAAGACGCCTTTTAAACCATTCAAGTTTTAGTACACACTTTTGTAAGCAAAAATATCTTGCAATATCGATAGATAACAGTTTACACATGAAATACTTGCAATATTGCTTCTATCAAATCTGTGGACGATAAATTTTGCAAAATACAAATTTTAGCATCGATTTTCACGCATTTAAATAATAGATGCTCAGAAAGACGCAATTTACACCATCATGCACGTTCTTGCGCACACCTTCCTGTGAAACAAGATTTTGAAATATCGGATTTCAAAAAGGGCACACATAACTGCTTAACACATGAATTGCCTTGCAATATTGATTTTGTTAAGTTTGTTGATATTCAGTTGTGCAAAATACATAATTTAACATCAATTTTCACCAATTAAAATCATTGATACCTAGAAAGACACCATTTACACGCGGTTTTAGCCCACAAGCTTCTGTGCATCATTTTTTTGCCATATCGATATTTTAAGTTGAAATAGTATTGTATAAGAACTTAAATCGATTTTTAAAAAACTTAACAAAAAATAGCCGGCACCAGAAATTTTGAAAGCAAATAAACATTAGAGTATAGCATGACGCATTTTTTGCTTTGGTCGAACAAAAAACTTAAACAAAAATACCTGAAAAAAAAACATCGATGTTAAGTAGCATCGATGTTTTCGGTTAGATATTTATTGTCATCGATGTTTGGTCTCCGATGTTGACATCGATGTTCACATGGTCAATATCGCTCATCCCTTTCTGGAAAATACTTTTTTTTTGTGTAATTCAGACGACAAATTATGAAGCCGACCACCTAACTGTCATCTTCAAATGGAAGCAAAGAAACTGTTATACATTATAAGGAATACACTATCCAGTGTATTATAGAGATCAGTGGGTACGCCATCTCATCGGGTAAAAAAAAAATAATTATGAATTTATGAAGACACAGTTTGCTTACTGTAAATTAAAAAAAAAATTAAGTTCATATAAATGCTTGTGAATTTTCTTTAACATTATGTTCACTTTGTATCGTTTGGTTTCGTATTACAAAGTTATATAGAGGCTATTTAAATCAAATACTAGCTGGCCCATCCCGCCTTCGTTTTGGTAGACAACATTGTAGAAAAAAAATTAACAAAACAAAATTATAAATAAATTCAACATAAGGTACTTTGTACGTATTATGCCTTAAGTGGGCAACATGTGTTTTTTGTATACGAATTTCTTCTCAGTTAGATGTTGTTGTACCCTTCTAAGACGCATAATTTTTTAGTCGATGTATACCGACGTGTATTAAATAAACAGCACAAAAGCACTGTAAATTATAATAAGTTCTTGTGGAATTTGGTTAAATTCAGACGATAGAAATAGTCACAAAAACTTTAAAAATTGAATTTATATTCAAGAAGTCCACAAAAACAAAAACAAAAATAGCTTTTTATGGCCTTTAGTCCTATAAATTGGCGTTTCGTTCGGCTTACTCACTTGAACTCATCAGTGACATAGTGAGGGCTTTGTCATACGCAATTTATATTAAGTTCAGTTCAACTTACATGAATTTTTCAACGAAAATCCACTGTAAACTATATCCAACAAGATAAGAATTCCTAATCATTAAGCTGGAAGTTTTTTTTGCCCTGGGCCAGGCATAGTTTCTATATAAGAAGGTTTTATAATACAAATTCTATATACTACTGAAATAAATCAGCCAAGTAGAAGACTTAGCATTAAGGATCGGACTTGTTGAATTATTGATTCAAAATAGCTTTTTATGGCCTTTAGTCCTATAAATTGGCGTTTCGTTCGGCTTACTCACTTGAACTCATCAGTGACATAGTGAGGGCTTTGTCATACGCAATTTATATTAAGTTCAGTTCAACTAACATGAATTTTTCAACGAAAATCCACTGTAAACTATATCCAACAAGATTAGAATTCCTAATCATTAAGCTGGAAGTCCTTAATCCTAAGTCTTCTACTTGGCTGATTTATTTCAGTAGTATATAGAATTTGTATTATAAAACCTTCTTATATAGAAACTATGCCTGGCCCAGGGCAAAAAAAACTTCCAGCTTAATGATTAGGAATTCTAATCTTGTTGGATATAGTTTACAGTGGATTTTCGTTGAAAAATTCATGTAAGTTGAACTGAACTTAATATAAATTGCGTATGACAAAGCCCTCACTATGTCACTGATGAGTTCAAGTGAGTAAGCCGAACGAAACGCCAATTTATAGGACTAAAGGCCATAAAAAGCTATTTTGAATCAATAATTCAACAAGTCCGATCCTTAATGCTAAGTCTTCTACTTGGCTGATTTATTTCAGTAGTATATAGAATTTGTATTATAAAACCTTCTTATATAGAAACTATGCCTGGCCCA
Source organism: Dasysyrphus tricinctus (assembly GCA_963921185.1). Lineage (NCBI taxonomy): Eukaryota > Metazoa > Arthropoda > Insecta > Diptera > Syrphidae > Dasysyrphus > Dasysyrphus tricinctus. The sequence goes on from OY992532.1 coordinate 91,715,315, forward strand.
GGGCAAAAAAAACTTCCAGCTTAATGATTAGGAATTCTAATCTTGTTGGATATAGTTTACAGTGGATTTTCGTTGAAAAATTCATGTAAGTTGAACTGAACTTAATATAAATTGCGTATGACAAAGCCCTCACTATGTCACTGATGAGTTCAAGTGAGTAAGCCGAACGAAACGCCAATTTATAGGACTAAAGGCCATAAAAAGCTATTTTGAATCAATAATTCAACAAGTCCGATCCTTAATGCTAAGTCTTCTACTTGGCTGATTTATTTCAGTAGTATATAGAATTTGTATTATAAAACCTTCTTATATAAAAACAAAAATAATTAATTTTCAATTATTTACGTTTTTATTCTTATTCTTACGAATTTCTTCGTTTAAAATAAAAATAAAGACAAAAAACACGGCAGACGGCTTTGCCATGCTTAAATGTATAAGTTCTATAAATAATTATGTATATTTTTAAATTGTTTAATAAAGTACGATAAACTAACTAACCAACTAAGACAAAAAACTCCATCCTATTTAAATAGTTCATATTTCAAATTTTATTCTTGTATCCACTTAGTTCATGAGCAACTCGTTTAATATTTATCACCGTTAAAACAAACAGAATTCGTGTTCATCTTTAAAATAATTGAGAACACAGTTTATATCAGCAACTCAAGTCGAAATTTCATTTAATGGCTGCTACCCACCCATTTCTATATGCCAACGGAACCACTATGCATTTTAAAAAGTATGAAATCTATAATTAACTTGTCTACCTATTTGAAATTGATTGAAACACAACTTATTAGAAACGAAACAATATTTAAAAATTGGATACAATTTTTTTTTTCATCCCATTTCTCCCTTAAAGTTAAATTTTGAAAATATCTAGGCTCCAGCCAGGAGGTCTAAATAGGATCACATATTTTTGTTACCCCATTTCACCCTATAAACATCTTAGCTATTATAAGTAATGAACCCTTAAGCTATCCTTTAATTATAATATCCTTCCAATACTAAAATTATTTAAAATAAAGGGTGCTTTTTTAGACGTGTGGTTTTCAAGAAGAAATTAAACGCATACACTGAAAAAATTATTGTACGTAAAATCTATAAACGGCGTTTATAAACCGATTATTCGTTGAATCAATGTACGATTCATGTATTCAATGTACAAATAATAAAAAATAAAAGCGGGAATTAATAAACGTTGGTTATTCTCGTTTATTAAAATCCAAATTCACGTTTTTATTAACGATTCATTGATTCTATTAATTTATACATTGTCCCAATGAACTTTGTTAATAGAAAATTGATAACCGTTTATAAAAATCAATAAACGTTCATTATTTTTTATGAACAGCCGTTCATATTTTTTTTTTTTTCATTTTTAATTAACGATTCACTGATTCTATTAATGTTCATTAAAAAACGATGAAAACCATTTATAAAAATTAATAAACGTTAATAAATTTTTTATGAACATCGTTAATAAAAATCTAGTTTTATTTTTTTATTAATCTGTTCATTGTTTTAATGTCGTGTTCATTAAAAAACAATGAAAACCATTTATAAAAATCAATAAACGTTAGTAAATTTTTTATAAACATCGTTAATAAAAATCTGCTTTTATTATTAATTAATCTGTTCATTGTTTTAATGACTTGTTCATTAAAAAACAATGAAAACCATTTATAAAAATCAATAAACGTTAGTAAATTTTTTATAAACATCGTTAATAAAAATCTACTTTTATTTTTAATTAATCTGTTCATTGTTTTAATGACGTGTTCATTAAAAAACAATGAAAACCATTAATAAAAATCAATAAACGTTAATAAATTTTTTATAAACATCGTTAATAAAAATCTACTTTTATTTTTAATTAATCTGTTCATTGTTTTAATGACGTGTTCATTAAAAAACAATGAAAACCATTTATAAAAATCAATAAACGTTAATAAATTTTTTATAAACATCGTTAATAAAAATCTGCTTTTATTTTTAATTAATCTGTTCATTGTTTTAATGACGTGTTCATTAAAAAACAATGAAAACCATTTATAAAAATCAATAAACGTTAATAAATTTTTTATAAACATCGTTAATAAAAATCTGCTTTTATTTTTAATTAATCTGTTCATTGTTTTAATGACGTGTTCATTAAAAAACAATGAAAACCATTAATAAAAATCAATAAACGTTAATAAATTTTTTATAAACATCGTTAATAAAAATCTGCTTTTATTTTTAATTAATCTGTTCATTGTTTTAATGACGTGTTCATTAAAAAACAATGAAAACCATTAATAAAAATCAATAAACGTTAATAAATTTTTTATGAACATCCTTAATAAAAATCTACTTTTATTTTTAATTAATCCGTACATTGTTTTAATGACGTGTTCATTAAAAAACAATGAAAACCATTTATAAAAATCAATAAACGTTAATAAATTTTTTATAAACATCGTTAATAAAAATCTGCTTTTATTTTTAATTAATCTGTACATTGTTTTAATGACGTGTTCATTAAAAAACAATGAAAACCATTTATAAAAATCAATAAACGTTAATAAATTTTTTATAAACATCGTTAATAAAAATCTGCTTTTATTATTAATTAATCTGTTCATTGTTTTAATGACTTGTTCATTAAAAAACAATGAAAACCATTTATAAAAATCAATAAACGTTAATAAATTTTTTATAAACATCGTTAATAAAAATCTACTTTTATTTTTAATTAATCTGTTCATTGTTTTAATGACGTGTTCATTAAAAAACAATGAAAACCATTAATAAAAATCAATAAACGTTAATAAATTTTTTATAAACATCGTTAATAAAAATCTGCTTTTATTTTTAATTAATCTGTTCATTGTTTTAATGACGTGTTCATTAAAAAACAATGAAAACCATTAATAAAAATCAATAAACGTTAATAAATTTTTTATAAACATCGTTAATAAAAATCTACTTTTATTTTTAATTAATCTGTTCATTGTTTTAATGACGTGTTCATTAAAAAACAATGAAAACCATTTATAAAAATCAATAAACGTTAATAAATTTTTTATAAACATCGTTAATAAAAATCTGCTTTTATTTTTAATTAATCTGTTCATTTTTTTAATGACGTGTTCATTAAAAAACAATGAAAACCATTTATAAAAATCAATAAACGTTAATAAATTTTTTATAAACATCGTTAATAAAAATCTGCTTTTATTTTTAATTAATCTGTGCATTGTTTTAATGACGTGTTCATTAAAAAACAATGAAAACCATTTATAAAAATCAATAAACGTTAATAAATTTTTTATAAACATCGTTAATAAAAATCTGCTTTTATTTTTAATTAATCTGTTCATTGTTTTAATGACGTGTTCATTAAAAAACAATGAAAACCATTTATAAAAATCAATAAACGTTAATAAATTTTTTATGAACATCCTTAATAAAAATCTGAAATTCGCATTTCAGACATGATTAGTTATTTGTTTCTATAGCACTCCAATAACCCCTCTGACGGGAAGTTAATAAAAAATAAGCATTACCGAATCCTTAAATATTTCCTGGTATAAATAATATCAACGGGATAGTTGCGATATGTTTTAATCTCTGGGTTACAGCACTTTTGCACTCACGGCCTCGTTTATTAGTTTGTGGTACTTTGTTTCTATATTGCTTGTATAAGTGAATATGGTGACGCTTAAGGCGATAATAGGCCATTTGGCATCAGAACATATTTCTTATGATTGTTAGTTAATGTTTTATGCTCGTATTTATTAATTAATCTAATATATTATTATCTCTTTTATACTCTCATAATTAAATCCATAAAGGTACAATAGGAGTGAAAAAGTCGCCTTTTATACTCTATGCAATATGCTTTAATGCGTAGGATGAATGAAAACGAAAAGCATTTCTATGAGCAAACATGTCGAATTGTTTACACTTTCCGACCACATATTATCAATTATTTACTTTTCAACTGAATTCAAGTGGCAAACATGCCAAATACATAAAGAGTTAAGCTATGTGCAGATAATTAAGTGGATTGTCGGTGTGCTATCGACACTTTATATATAAATGTCAAATGTTTGTCGGTAAGATTTTAATACAAAATGGAATTGATTTAACAATATATTACATTCATATTGAAAAAAGTACACACCAAACAATTTCAATTTTAGGTTCCAACATTATATTTTTCCTAAATTACACCTTTAAGCTTCCGTAATGGATACAATATTGTGAATTTCTCGCATTTGTCTCTTTTTTCTACTCTTTATGTAAGTAGTTCTTCTTATTTTTCAAATCAGATTTTGATCAGGCAAATGAAATACTTACTTATTGATATTATTCCTTTTCTCATACCTATTGTGGGGTGTATCCCTGTTGGTAATTAAATGGCATTTCCTCGAAAATAATTTCAATTTAGTTATTTCCTTACATCACACAGGTAAATGATGTAAAAACCTTGTTCAATTTAGTACTTTAATTTTTTTTTAAAGTGTGATCACTGCAACGCGCAAGTTGTAACTAAAAAATGGAGCAAAGTTAACCCTTCGTTAAATTTTTATTAACCATACATTAAAATAATAAACTGGTTATTAAAAATTATGAATGGTTCATTAAATTAATGAATGGTTTATTAAATTTATGAACAGCATTAATAGAAATGCTCTTTCGTCAAGCTTTATCGTTAATTAATAAGTTAACATATATATTTTAATTAATGGCTATTCATTATCCCAATTAACGTTGATTGATTTTAATAAATGTAATTAATTGTCCTAACGTACAGGTTCATTGAAACAATGAACAGATATTAAATAAAAATATAATTCTCCGTTATCACTACCTGCGTTTTTTTGCATGTCCATATGGAGTTTGGCGAAAGACCGAAATCGGGACATTTCAACATTTATATACCTTTTGCCTTGGACTGCCATGAACAATATCAAATGTAACGAGTATACCTTAATTAAGTTTGGAAAAAAAGCAGAGAGGTCGTAAAACGTGTAAATTTCGTAAAAAAAGTTGAAATAATACATTCACATTAGGGTCGGTCGTTCAAATATATGCTATCGTCTACATTTTGCAGTCGAATAAAAAAAAAACAACGTGATAAATATTTGAAACAAATAATCGATGAAAAAAATGTTCTATTAGGCTGGTGCTTAAACATTTTTCTGCACTTTTCAACAGAAATTCCATCATAAGATACCTTAATAAAATAAAATTTGTTTGAAAAAAGCAAACAAAAAAATTGTGAGCCACCCTAATTGAATTTTTTTTTTCATCGATTATTTGCTTCAAATATTTACCACTTTGCTTTTTTTTTAATTCCACTGGAAAATGTAGAAGACATAATATTTATGAACCACCCTGTAGTGAAAGTACTCATTTTAGCATTTTTTATGAAATGTAAACGTTTTACAAACTTTCTGTGTAGTAAAAACTCAATTTTGTGTTCGAATTTATGAACCACCCTATTGTGAAAGTACTCATTTTAGCATTTTTAATGGAATATACACGTTTTACAAACCTTCTGTGTAGTTAAAACTCAATTTTTTTCGAATTTATGAACCACCCTATTGTGAAAGTACTCATTTTAGCATTTTTTTATGAAATATACACGTTTTACAAACTTTCTGTGTAATTAAAACTCATTTTTTCGAATTTATGAACCACCCTACTGTGAAAGTATTCATTTTAGCATTTTTTTTATGAAATATACACGTTTTACAAACTTTCTGTGTAATTAAAACTCAATTTTTTTTCGAATTTATGAACCACCCTACTGTGAAAGTACTCATTTTAGCATTTTTTTATGAAATATACACGTTTTACAAACTTTCTGTGTAATTAAAACTCAATTTTTTTTTCGAATTTATGAACCACCCTATTGTGAAAGTACTCATTTTAGCATTTTTTTATGAAATATACACGTTTTACAAACTTTCTGTGTAGTTAAAAATCAACTTTTTTTTCGAATTTATGAATCACCCTATTGTGAAAGTACTCATTTTAGCATTTTTTTTATGAAATATACACGTTTTACAAACTTTCTGTGTAATTAAAACTCATTTTTTTTCGAATTTATGAACCACCCTACTGTGAAAGTACTCATTTTAGCATTTTTTTATGAAATATACACGTTTTACAAACTTTCTGTGTAATTAAAACTCATTTTTTTTCGAATTTATGAACCACCCTACTGTGAAAGTACTCATTTTAGCATTTTTTTATGAAATATACACGTTTTACAAACTTTCTGTGTAATTAAAACTCATTTTTTTCGAATTTATGAACCACCCTACTGTGAAAGTATTCATTTTAGCATTTTTTTTATGAAATATACACGTTTTACAAACTTTCTGTGTAATTAAAACTCAATTTTTTTTCGAATTTATGAACCACCCTATTGTGAAAGTACTCATTTTAGCATTTTTTTATGAAATATACACGTTTTACAAACTTTCTGTGTAATTAAAACTCATTTTTTTTCGAATTTATGAACCACCCTACTGTGAAAGTACTCATTTTAGCATTTTTTTATGAAATATACACGTTTTACAAACTTTCTGTGTAATTAAAACTCAATTTTTTTTTCGAATTTATGAACCACCCTATTGTGAAAGTACTCATTTTAGCATTTTTTTATGAAATATACACGTTTTACAAACTTTCTGTGTAGTTAAAAATCAACTTTTTTTTCGAATTTATGAATCACCCTATTGTGAAAGTACTCATTTTAGCATTTTTTTATGAAATATACACGTTTTACAAACTTTCTGTGTAATTAAAACTCATTTTTTTTTCGAATTTATGAACCACCCTACTGTGAAAGTACTCATTTTAGCATTTTTTTATGAAATATACACGTTTTACAAACTTTCTGTGTAGTTAAAAGTCAACTTTTTTTCGAATTTATGAATCACCCTATTGTGAAAGTACTCATTTTAGCATTTTTTTATGAAATATACACGTTTTACAAACTTTCTGTGTAATTAAAACTCATTTTTTTTCGAATTTATGAACCACCCTACTGTGAAAGTACTCATTTTAGCATTTTTTTATGAAATATACACGTTTTACAAACTTTCTGTGTAATTAAAACTCAATTTTTTCGAATTTATGAACCACCCTATTATGAAAGTACCTACTCATTTTAGCATTTTTAATGAAATATACACTTTTTACAAACTTTATGTAATTTTTTTCTACACTATTAAGGGTATTCACTTTCTGGTGCAACAAGCCTAGTAAAATTGTAAAATTTTATTTTTTTACAATCGATCGTGAACGCACTTCTTTTATCTATAGTTACACTATAGCAAACTCACAAAATTTCACAAACAAATATCAGCTTACAAAAAAACTGACATTTGGCAAGTTATCAAATACACAAGCGCTAACTTTACTATGGTGTATTTTTTTTTTACAATAGGGTTGGAGTATAGCAAAAGTGTAAGAATTTGACATTCAGTTTATTTTATTGTTGTAGTGCAAGAAAGTGTTACACTTTTACACTTTTGCAATGATACAAGACCAGTTACATCGGATCGTGAATACCCCTATTGTTAGATAGCGATTGTCAGATCGTCAGCGATAGTGATTGTCAGATTTCTAACAATTAGCTAATTGTCAGACAAATTTTCTGACAATTATTTAATTGTAAGTATGTTTTTCACTGCAGATCTAACAATATTTTAAGATCTACAAATCGTGAACACTTAGCTTAAACAATTTTGCCGAAACTTGATTAGCGCCACCTATAACAGTGGGAGCACTTTAGTTGCTTGATTGAACGAAAGAATTTCTTTCGTTGAATGATGTAGCCGGCAAAAGGACGCCAAGCATTAAGCCATTCAAAGTTAAAGTGTGAAAGTGTGAAGAAGTGGAAGATACCTGACCCGAACCTACAACTGCAGAAATAATGTAAGTAGAAATAAAAAGCAAGTTTTAAATTCGATTTGAAATTATTAAAAAAAGAGTATTTAATTGATAATAATTTTGTTTTTACTGCAGCCTACGTTATTAATTAATGTATAAAGGCATACGTGTTCGTTTGCCTCAACGCCGCCGCCACCGCCGCCACAGCCGCCATCACGTGCCGTTGCTTTGTCTCCAGAACTTTATGTGAGTACCCCTAATGCATTTATTAACGTTTTAAACATTTTAAAATTATTAATAATAAGAGTATTCTTGCAAGACGTAAAAGTAGTAAATTTTCGGCACAAATTTTGATAGATTCACGCAGTTTACAAATGTTACAACGTTGTCGCCTTTGCATGAATACCCTTATCTAATAGTATTAAACGTTTAGAGAATCTTTCATTTTGTTAAAAAAAAAAACATATTATACCTACATGCAGTGCCACCACCTTATTGGTGCCACCACTATCGTCGCCACAAAAATTAAAGAATGTCTGCCATCACCTTCTTATATGGTGGCATTAAGAAGATTTCTTCGTTTGCCTCAATACATCGCCGCCACAGCCGCCATTACGTAATTGCTAGTTCCCAGAACTAAAGCCATTTTTTGCGTTTTCAATCGTGCCGCCGGCCCACGCCGACATCACGATAGACGTTGGCTGCTCCAAAATATTATGTCAGTACTTCCAAAATTTATTTAGTTGAAAATCTTTCATTTTGTTTTGTTTCTAAAACAAAACATTTTCTACGTCATATATGTACTCATAGTAGAAAATCTCTCATTTTGCTTTGTTTCTAAAATAAAACTTTTTATACATTATGTAGTGCTCTTTCAACACGTTGCTGCTGCTCCACTGTCATCGCCACCGTCACCAAATAATTAAAAGGCGCTGCCACTTTCTGTTCCTGAGTTGACTATACCTTCTTGCTGCCATCAATCACGTTCCTGCCACCATCACTTGGCTGTTTCCAAAACAAGGTATGTACTTTCTTTTAACTAGAATCACTGTCTTGAATCATTTTCATTGACATTTTGAAAACTTTTTTCATTAACCCTCTACCGCACCCAAAGTCAAGTAAAAATTACATTTGAACCAGTGTCCCCAGACTTTCATAACCTTTTTCCCCTGTATTTATCAGCAAACCCAATTTTGTTTCCCTAATCTCCAAAAAAATTCCCCTTTTTTTCCCCTAAATAAAATTTTCATGAATATGCATAGAAACAAAAATAAAAATTATATATTTCTTAAAAGTTTTAATTTTAGTAATAACCTTAAAGTAACATAGACACATTAGTTATATTTGTACATTTTGTACAAGGAAAACCTTCAGAAACTCAAAACTTGTAAATGGGACATTAGATGGGTTAACTTGCGAGATTAAATTTAAAAGAGAATATTTAGATTGAACTTTTTCTTTTTGAATGAAGTTTGAAAATATTTTATAATGAGAATACGTTTGAATATTTAATTTTTATGAAAAATGTATTTAAAATGCTTCATTTAATAAGTTTGTCCTTTATGAATTTTTCCCCTTTTTTAAGCTTGTCCCTCGATTTCCCCTTTTTCATTATAAAATCAGCAAAACTGGTGCTTTTCCCCTCAATCTGGGAACCCTGATTTGAACACATTAACTTTTTGAGACTTATTCATAATTTATCTTGAAACAACCCAAAATAAATATTTTAAGTTTTTTAAATTTCATTTTGTCCTTCGACTACCGGTAGAGGGTTACCAAAAATTGAATATGATCTAGATTTTTGTTTTTTTTTTTTTAATTATTGAGAGTTTCATACACCGAAGAATGAAACTAAGATCACCCTCTGGAATCATATTCATACAAATTTTGCTTTTTATCATTAATTGCGATTAAATGAAACTGGGATCACATACTAGAATCATTTTCATTAACATTTTGAAACTTTTTGCTTCTTTTACATTAACCCTCTACCGCAACTGAAGTCAAGTAAGAATTTCATTTGAAAAAATTAACTTTTAAAGACTTTTTTTTTAATAATCTATCTTAAAACAAACCAAAATATCTATTTTAAGATTTTTTTAAATTTTCTTTTTCTCATTTGACTACATCATTGCCGGTAGAGGGTTACAAAAATTTGAACAGGATCTAGATTTTTGTTGTTTTTTACTATTGAGAGTCTCATATACCAAAGAATGAAACTAAAGTCACTATCTCGAATCATATTGATAAACATTTTAATTTTTTGACATTAATTGCGAATAAATGAAACTGGGATCACATACTAGAATCAATTTCATTAACATTTTGAAACTTTTTGCTTCTTTTACATTAACCCTCTACCGCAACTGAAGTCAAGTAAGAATTTCATTTGAAAAAATTAACTTTTAAAGACTTTTTTTTTAATAATCTATCTTAAAACAAACCAAAATATCTATTTTAAGATTTTTTTAAATTTTCTTTTTCTCATTTGACTACATCATTGCCGGTAGAGGGTTACAAAAATTTGAACAGGATCTAGATTTTTGTTGTTTTCTTATTATTGAGAGTCTCATATACCAAAGAATGAAACTAGAGTCACTATCTCGAATCATATTGATAAACATTTTGATTTTTTGACATTAATTGCGAATAAATGAAACTGGGATCACATACTAGAATCATTTTCATTAACATTTTGAAACTTTTTGCTTCTTTTACATTAACCCGCTACCGCAACCGAAGTCAAGTAAGAATTTAATTTGAAAAAATTAACTTTTAAAGACTTTTTTTTCATAATCTATCTTAAAACAAACCAAAATAACTATTTTAAGACTTTTTTAAATTTCTTTTTCTCATTTGACTACATCATTTCCGGTAGAGGGTTACAAAAATTTGAACAGGATCTAGATTTTTGTTGTTTTTTTATTATTGAGAGTCTCATATACCAAAGAATGAAACTAGAGTCACTATCTCGAATCATATTGATAAACATTTTGATTTTTTGACATTAATTGCGAATAAATGAAACTGGGATCACATACTAGAATCATTTTCATTAACATTTTGAAACTTTTTGCTTCTTTTACATTAACCCGCTACCGCAACCGAAGTCAAGTAAGAATTTAATTTGAAAAAATTAAATTTTAAAGACTTTTTTTTTAATAATCTATCTTAAAACAAACCAAAATATCTATTTTAAGATTTTTTTAAATTTCTTTTTCTCATTTGACTACATCATTGCCGGTAGAGGGTTACAAAAATTTGAACAGGATCTAGATTTTTGTTGTTTTTTATTATTGAAAATTTCATATACCAAAGAATGAAACTAGAGTCACTATCTCGAATCATATTGATAAACATTTTGATTTTTTGACATTAATTGCGAATAAATGAAACTGGGATCACATACTAGAATCATTTTCATTAACATTTTGAAACTTTTTGCTTCTTTTACATTAACCCGCTACCGCAACCGAAGTCAAGTAAGAATTTAATTTGAAAAAATTAACTTTTAAAGACTTTTTTTAATAATCTATCTTAAAACAAACCAAAATATCTATTTTAAGATTTTTTTAAATTTCTTTTTCTCATTTGACTACATCATTTCCGGTAGAGGGTTACAAAAATTTGAACAGGATCTAGATTTTTGTTGTTTTTTATTATTGAGAATTTCATACACTAGTTGAAAATCTTTCATTTTGTTTTGTTCCTAAAACAAAACATTTTATATATTATATATGTATAGTAGAAAATCTTTTATTTTGCTTTGTTTCTAAAATAAAAATTTGTATGCATTATGTAGTGCTCTTCCAACACATTACTGCTGCTCCACTGTCGTCGCCACCGTCGCCAAATAATTAAAAGGCGCTGCCACTTTCTGTTCCTGAGTTGGCTATACCTTCTTGCTGCCATCAATCACGTTCCTGCCACCATCACTTGGCTGTTTCCAAAACAAGGTATGTACTTTCTTTTAACTAGAATCACTGTCTTGAATCATTTTCATTGACATTTTGAAAACTTTTTTCATTAACCCTCTACCGCACCCAAAGTCAAGTAAAAATTACATTTGAACAAATTAACTTTTTAAGACTTATCCATAATTTATCTTGAAACAATCCAAAATAACTATTTTAAATTTTTTAAATTTCTTTTTCTCCTTCGACTACCGGTAGAGGGTTACCATAAAATTGAATAGGATCTCGATTTTTGTTTTTTTTTTTTAATTATTGAGAGTTTCCTACACCGAAGAATGAAACTAAGATCACCCTCTGGAATCATATTCACACAAATTTTGCTTTTTATCATTAATTGCGAATAAATGATACTAGGGTAACTATCTACAATCAATTTCATTAACATTTTGAAACTTTTTGCTTTTTTTACATTAACCCTCTACCGCAACCGAAGTCAAGTAAGGATTTCATTTGAAAAAATTAACTTTTAAAGACTTTTTTTTTCATAATCTATCTTAAAACAAACCAAAATATCTATTTTAAGATTTTTTTAAATTTCTTTTTCTCATTTGACTACATCATTTCCGGTAGAGGGTTACCAACATTTGAATAGGATCTTGATTTTTGTTATTTTTTTTAATTATTGAGAGTTTCATACAGCGAAGAATGAAACTAGGATCACTGTCTAAGAAAGAATTTCTTTCGCTGCATGATGTAGCTAGCAAAAGCTCTCCAAGCCAATCAAAGTTAAAGTGTGAAAGTGTGAAAGAAGTGGAAGCTACCTGACCTGAACCTACAACTGTAGAAATATGTACATACATAAGTAGGAATAAAAAGCTAGTTTTAAATTCGATTTGAATCTATTAAAAAAAGAGTATTTAATTGATAATAATTTTGTTTTTACTGCAGTATACGTTATTAATTAATGAATGGTGGCATACTTGTCTATTATCCCTCTACCGCAACCGAAGTCATGGAAGAATTTCATTTGAACACATTAACTTTTAAAGACTTTTTTTTCATAATCTATCTTAAAACAAACCAAAGTAACTATTTTAAGATTTTTTTTTAATTTCTTTTTCTCTTTTGACTACATAATTTCCGGTAGAGGGCTACCAACATTTGAATAGGATCTAGATTTTTTTTTTTTTTTTAGTATTATTGAGAGTCTTATATACCGAAGAATGAAACTAGAATCACTCTCTCGAATCATATTGGTAAACATTTTGATTTTTGTCATTAATTGCGAATAAATGAATCTAGGATCACATTCTAGAATCATTTTCATTAACATTTTGAAAACTTTTTGCTTTTTTTACATTAACCCTCTACCGCAACCGAAGTCAAGTAAGGATTTCATTTGAAAAAATTAACTTTTAAAGACTTTTTTTTTCATAATCTATCTTAAAACAAACCAAAATTTCTATTTTAAGATTTTTTATATTACTTTTTCTCTTTTGACTACATCATTTCCGGTAGAGGGTTACCAACATTTGAATAGGATCTAGATTTTTGTTGTTGTTTTTTTAATTATTGAGAGTTTCATACAGCGAAGAATGAAACTATGATCACTGTCTAAGAAAGAATTTCTTTCGCTGCATGATGTAGCTAGCAAAAGCTCTCCAAGCCAATCAAAGTTAAAGTGTGAAAGTGTGAAAGAAGTGGAAGATACCTGACCTGAACTTACAACTGTAGAAATATGTACATACATAAGTAGGAATAAAAAGCTAGTTTTAAATTCGATTTGAATCTATTAAAAAACGAGTACCTATTTAATTGATGATAATTTTGTTTTTACTGCAGTATACGTTATTAATTAGTGAATGGTGGCATACTTGTCCATTAACCCTCTACCGCAACTGAAGTCATGCAAGAATTTCATTTGAACACATTAACTTTTAAAGACTTTTTTTTCATAATCTATCTTAAAACAAACCAAAGTAACTATTTTAAGATTTTTTTTAATTTCTTTTTCTCTTTTGACTACATAATTTCCGGTAGAGGGCTACCAACATTTGAATAGGATCTAGATTTTTTTTTTTTTTTTAGTATAATTGAGAGTTTCATACACCGAAGGATCAAACTTAAATCACTGTCTAGAACCATTTTCATAATCAGTTTGAAAACTTTTAGCCTTTTTTCCATTCACCCTCTACCGCAACTGAAGTAGAGTCAGAATTACATTTGAACAAATAATATTTTTGAACTTTTTTCATAATCTATCATAAAACAATCCAAAATAACTATTTAAAGTTTGCGGTACCGGGCTAACAAAATTTGAATAGGATCATTCTTTAAAAACTTTTGGGTTTATTTTTTTAGTTTTATTTTGGGTTTATTAAGAGTTTCATATATCTAATTCCGAAACAAGCAAGTATGACAAACACTTTTATTGTCAAAAGGTAGCTTCGCTTTTTATGAATTTTTTTGAAAAAATATTGAAATTTTATTATTGAAAGCAGTAATGCTTCAATTAATTAGTTTGTGGTTTTTTTTTTTTATTTTTAGGACTTTGTTCTCATCCGCTACTTTGTCTACTCCGTCAGCAGGTTCACAAGTTGTTATTTAAAAGTTATCAGAAGTAGAGTTAGTAAGAAAATGATTTGTTTCATCTGTAAAGAAAAGATAATGTCTATGAACGCGTTTATAGAACATTTAAAAAAAATCCATGATTTAAGTACATATAGCACTTTTAGATGTATGGAAAACAGTTGTACGCAAGCTTTTCAAAATTTAGGAAGTTTTAAAAAACATTTAAATAGAAAACATGTTCAGACCTTATAGCACAACCCATAAATGTGACTAGTTCTAGCTCTCATCAAGAAAATACAAATCAGAATATGTTTTTTGAAAGGGGTGTGACATTTGATAGTTTTCAAAACGGCTCGCTAGCATGCGAAAGTAAGATTCCAGAAGTAAAGAAATTCAATGTTGAAGACAGCCTTAATGAACTATTTACATCTGCGACTGGGTTTGTTTTAAAATTACATGATAACAATAGTTTTTCAAGAAAAATTATTGTAGAAATTCAAGAGGACATAAAAAAATGTATTTTGAATCCTATTGTTGAATTGTTTAAATCATTTTCAAATGAACACCTGGCAAACAAAAGCATAGAAGTCCATAACGAATTTCTGAGTCTTATATCAAAGTGTCGTAACCCTTTCAATTACTGCAATACTGAATACAAACTTTTTAACTGGCTACAAAAAAAAAACTTTTTAGGAAGCTTACAGGAATTTACAGTAAATAATGAAATCGATGCAGTTTTTCGAAACGGTAACCTAACGTATGACGAAAAAAACATTAAGGGTGTTTTAATGCCATTGAAGTTTCAATTCCAAAAATTTTTTGAGAGCGGTGACATTTTCCAAAAAACTATTCTTCATATGCAAAATTTAAGTGAAGAAAACAAAATTTCAAGTTTTATTCAAGCTGACCTTTGGAAACAAAAGAGTAATTTGTACCCGGGAAAAATAATTATCCCACATTTTCTATACACTGATGATTTTGAAATCAATAATCCATTAAGTTCTCATGCAGGAGTGCATTCAATATGTAATATTTATTATACTTTTCCCTGCCTCCCGTGGAAAGAATCAAAGTTAGATAATGTTTTTTTAGCAGGAATCATAAAATCAAAGGATTTAAAGTCGTTTGGAAATGAAAAATGTTTTCAAACTTTGATACAAGAGCTTAAAAGTCTTGAAGTTGATGGGATTGATATTAAAATTAAGGGTCAAGATAAAAAAAAAGTTTATTTTGTTTTGGGGATTGTGTTAGGAGATAATTTGGGTTTGAATACAATTTTAGATTTCAATAGATCATTTTCAGCTAATTCTTATTGTAGGTTTTGTAAAGTCAATAAATCTGAAGCGCAGACGTTATCACTTGAACGAGGCGATTTATTAAGAAACCGTTTTAACTATGAAAATGATGTTCTTCTAAACAATTCTTCTGAAACTGGTATACAAAAATATTCCCAATTAAATGAAATACCATCGTTTCATGTTGTAGAAAATTATTGCGTGGATCTCATGCACGACTTATTTGAAGGTGTTTGTCATTACGACGTCTGCCATATCATAAAATATTTTATCTATACAGCTTCTTATTTTACTTTGGAAACCTTTAATTTAAGAAAACAAACTTTTCAATACGGTCCAGTAGAGATTGATAATATATCAGGTGAAATAAAAGCTCATCATTTAAAAAACAAACATTTAAAAATGACAGCAAGAGAAATGATGACTTTCATATCATTTATTCAGATAATGGTTGGAGATTTAGTTCCACATGATGATGAGGTATGGAAATTTCTTCTCAACTTAATTGAAAAACTTGATATGCTGCTTTCTTTTGAAATTTGCGATGACAGCATATCAATGTTGAGAATGAAAATTGAAATTCACAACATGGATTATGTTCGTCTTTTTAATGACACGCTGAAACCAAAACATCATAATTTGACTCATTATCCTACTGTTCTGAAACAATCAGGACCCATTCGGAACTTTTGGTGTTTTAAATTTGAAGCAAAGCACAAAGAATTTAAGCTTTATTCTCATGCGATTACGTCTCGTAAAAATATTTGTTTGACCTTAGCAAAAAAATATCAGCTAAAAACCGCATTTAAGTTATTTGATACCATAGATCACCTTCACAACTATTTTTTCTTCTATGAAACAAATAAAAAAGAAAGTAATTTTAGAAGTCTTGTATCAGAAATTTTAAAAGCACCTAACGTGGACATGGAGTTTTACTCTAAAGCTGAAATCCAAGGTTACAAATACCAAATAAAATTTTATATAGCCCAGTTCAAATCAGATGTGGAATTGTATGTTATAGTAGACATTATTCTTTTAAGAAAAAAAAACAGTTTTATTGTTTTGCCAAAAGGTTAACAAAATCCAATACAATCCGCATTTATTATCTTTTGAAATCGACGAAAACCAGTTAGGGGGATTTTCAGTTATATCTTTAAAAGATCTTATTGGACCACCAATAACTTTAATAAAAACTGCTCAAGGTAAAACTGTTCTACGTGTGAAGGAATATTTTGTTTCAAACTATCAGATTTGAACATTTAGCTTGCATCGATGAGTCATTATTTTCTTTCCATTAATGAAATTGTTATTAGTTACAATCATGAGATAGTTATAGACTTACAAAGACTTAAAATAACTTGCAAAATAAAGCAATGACATTACAGATGATTCAAAAATTTACATATTAACTCAACTTTCAATGATACAAACCAAATATAACAATTAGGGAAAACTTTACACTTAAAAAATTTCGTTAAACAATGCAGTAGTTTCAATCTTCGCAAATGGCATCACCGCCACCGCAGCTCGATAGAACTGACGAGGAAGATTCCGATGAGGATGTTGTTGAGGATTGTATTACAAAATCATTAGAAGTGCAAGTATTATCAGAGATGGAATTGGACTCCATTTTAACAAACTACCAGACAGTAAATGTAGTAGACTTTAATCCGGATGATGAGCTAACAAATTTATTATAAAATTGGGGCCACTTAGATTTGTTGGATCATTTTAAAAGTAAGTTAAGACATGGTATGCTAACTAATTTTGCCGAAAAATTTACCTTAAATATTTTATCTCCATTTTATTTAATAATATACTAGTTATGATTTAATCAAATATAATAATTTTTTGATGGATAAACTTGACCTAAATTAGCTATCGTTTTTAAGAGTATTCCGGAGTGAACAAAACCAGTCATTTACTACCTTTTTTTTGCATGTACATATGTTTAAGACCGGTTTTTTCACTTTCATCAGATACTTTGATTTATAAAACTTTGTATTTTCACTAATTGGTCATTTCTAGTACCTTACTGATTTTAAGTTATGTCAAAAGTGCCTTTAAAGTTAAAAATTTTAATATCAAATGATACAATAATGATTAAATTACAATTAATACAAATCGTGAATAATAAATTGAATTTATATCAACTAAAAAAAAATTGTCAAAAAAATACTGTTAGGTATAAAAATTGACTGTCAAAATTGCTGTTTTTTTTAATTTACAAGCATTTTTATTTTGTATTATTTAAATTTTTATTAGGTACAAAATTAAAAATGTTCTTCAATAGTTTTTAAACAAAAATATAAAATTTTAAAGGTGCTTTTTTTAAGTAAACTAAAAGACAAATGAAAATTCTTATCTTAAAGATTTTTCACTTGATTATATCCCATCGCAAAGCGAAGCTATTGCAATTGAACTAATATATTAGACTATATATAAATTTCTCCCATATTTTCATGCCAACTTTGCTAAAGATCAAGATATTTAATTTAACTCTTTCAGAGGAACAGATAAATGTTGAGGTTTTGAAAAATATTGAGTGTCACCACCTAACACAAATTATGAAACCATTTTCGTATGGAAAACTGATTTTGTTTGAGGCAAAATTAAGAGAGTGGCGAAACACACTTGAAAAGCCCCTTTTAATGTATGTCAATGCAAGATTGAATCCACTTCCTAACTCCCAATGTTCATCTGATGCATCCTCCTCTTACGTATCGACACAAAATTGTATAAGTTCTCCAAGTACGCCAAAATCATCTAAATCAGAAAATTCATCAAACTCAACATCTTTGGCAGAAATTTTAAACAATAACCCCAAAGCTTTGGCAATAGCTGAAAGCTATGAAAAGTCGAAAAAATTCAGAGAACACGAAAGGAAACAACTGATTAATGCAATAGCCCTTTATTTCGACCAGAATAAAATCCATTTGGATTTACATTCAAGTTACAAAATTGAAAAGGAGATTATAGAAAGATTCCCGACTGAAAAACTGGTAAACATTATACTTATATATACCTGTGTGCAAAATGATAGCAGTGCTTTAGCTTTTAACTGATAACCTTAACATTAAAATTAAAGATGGCATTTGGTTTTTTAAATTATTAACTGGGCTTAAATTATTCTTTAGTTAGTACAAATAAGAAAACTTAAAAAAAACATGATTCCAAAAACTAATCTTCAATAAATATTCAAAACTTTAAGACAAAAACTTAAAAAATTGATTTTCGTCTTAAATTTAAATGAAATATTCATAAGAATACTTTGTTTTCATCGTGTGACCTTTCTTGACAAGGAAAGCAGCAAACCCTGACATAGAATCAACAATAAGCTACGCATGCATCTTTCTTGCGGATTGTTTTTATATATTTTTCACACTGCGCTCCCCAATCCAACTAAACTTGTCAGTTTTTCCTTTAACGTGCTAGCTTTAATTATCGGCCCAAAAGTTTTCGATATCATTACGGTTCGAAGATCTAACAGGAACTGTTATTTTGGTTAGTCTCAAACCAATTTTTTACTAGTCTGCTTGCATTTTTAGTGTCATTATCCTTTTGAAACGTCCAATTAAGTGGTATATTCCATTTAGCATAAAAAAGCATGACAGTCTGTTGATGTCAATGTAAATGTTTTCATTGATTTTATCTTAGTCTTAAATAAAAGATCTGTTCCGTAGTATGAAAAACAACTCCAAACATTGATTTTGTCTCCTCCATGTTAAACGCTTCTTGTAATAAAGCGTGAGTTGCATTCAGCGTTTTAGTATACTATCTTCTATCAATTGGATTGAAGAGAACAACCTTCAATTCAGCTGACCACAAAATTCTTCACCATTCCATTTCTGACAGTTTCTTTGTTTGTTTTAGGAAACAGTGCTATTTTTTGCACACAGGTGTACAATCAGAATACAGATAATTTATATTAAATTTCTAAACTTTTGTAGGAATATTATCGAACATGCAAAAGGGGTAAAATTTACAACAAGTTTTGCAATATTAAATCCTCTTTAAAACCAAATTCAAGTACTTCTCAATTCCCTTCGATGAACGTAGACGACGCAGAGCAAAATGAAGAAGAAACTCCGAGTTCAGAAAGAGGTACTTTATTTTTATAAAGACATTGAATTTACTCAGAAGATAAATCTAGGAACACTGATTTCCATAGGTAGGTTCAGAAACTTTCAGTTACGAAAAAACGAAGATAGTTTTCTAAAATTATCACAGTAAAAATTTGCCTTAATTGATTTTGTTCCACTCCAAACTTGTTTGTTTCCGAAAATTAAATTTTGCTTATGTTGTATGCTGCTTGTGTAAGTGCCTTCGGCTTAAACTTAACTGTCAAGTTTTTTTCAATACTATTCTATTCAAAGTGGGTCGGAAACATGTTACCAGATATACGATCAAGGACTCGCAGAACGCTTTTATTTGGATAGCGAGTACAATTCAGTCCATTGAGGACCACATCGATTTCCTCAACAAAATGGGTGAGAATGTCAAAACATTCATCATTGCTCACGGTGATTCAATCCTGAACTTTACTGAAATTGTTCTCTATTTTGAAGGAATTAAATTAACGTTTAACAGTTTCATCCAAGCAGTGGATATCTGCTTGAAATGTTTGTATTTATATTAATCTCGAGTACCCAACCTCTTGTTCCTCGTTTTGGGGTTTTAAAGAAACGCAATTTCTACAAAGTAATACAAGTTACTGCTCAGAATCATGATTTAAGATCAGTCCGATTCTAAATGAACGGGGAATGAAAAATGGGAGAAAGGCTTTCAAACAAGAAATACGCAAATTTCAATTCCTAAACGTTTTTCAAAAAAAGCAGAAAACGTATATATTTCTAGATAATAAATAAACCTTTCTTTCATTTTAAATTCCACGGGAATTAACATTTAGAAACGGAGTGAATAAGTGAAAACATTTATTCTTGCTTACAAGTCCTGCATAGGTACCAAACTTAAATTTAGTATTTACTTACGGGAAGCTTTAAGGACCAAGTTGTAGCAAACCTTAAAATTTTTGTTTTCCAATTAGAGTTCGGTTTTTAAAAAAATATTATTCAATACGATGAAAAATGATAATTTTCATTTCTATGAATCAGTAAAAATAAAAATGTTGTTACAAAATAATTCAAGTTTAAAGTTCAGTCACTCCACTTAAACAGAAGAATATTCTTTTAAAATTTTCTTCATATTCTATTGTTACCAAATAATTCTAACTCAAAATGCACTACTTCTTTTTGGAAATAATAGTCGAAATAAGGTTTCTTCGTATTGCATAATATATTTAAAAAAACTAAGAACTCTGATGTGTTAAATTGGTAAGCAAAAATGCTAATGATGGATTACAAAGATAGTTATTACTGGCCCCTTACTTCTTCTTCATTGCACAAACTTTTTTTCTATTAATTCATGAAATAAAAATTGAAATTTAGGCCAAAAGTTTGTATTTTTAGTTCCAGAAGAAAATGCAGAAAGTATCTATCGGGCATTAAAATATGATAATTTGTCATGTGAGGAATTTGACCGTTGCTGGAGAGCATGTACAAACCATAGACTCTTGGAAATAAAAAACTCTTCTTCCACCTCTGAAATTTTCACTAAATGGCCTCATTATAAGCTCCCAACTGGCCATCGCTTGGTAAGCTAAAAGAATTCCTCCTATTCAGAAATAATAAAAACTTTTAATTCCTAAGGTTGATATGGACTACAGTCATTTGTATCCAAACTCCGGTTCACTTTTGAACAACTGGGAAAAAATTAAGGAAAATCTTTTTAAATTTCTTTCTACTGATAACCATGTCAAAGAAAAAAATATAAAAGATATTTTAAACAAAATCTCTTCAAGAGAACTATCTGAAAGTTTGTTCCTTGTTTAAATGTTAATAATAAACACATTAATCTAGTTATAATTATTTTAACTTTTCCAATTAATTGGTTAACATTAACATAAATGTACTTAAAATAATAATGTTTTATAATAATAACTATTAATATATAATTATTTAAATACATATAAAGTTGTTTTTAAAATTTCACATTTAAAGCTTACTAATTTGGTAATTTTTTGTTGTGCTTGGCTTTTTTTCAGATTGTAAAGATGCGGCATTGCTTTGGGCTCTTCATGGATATTTTGTACCTTTCCAAAAAGCATTCAAAAGGGACAAAGAGGGTCGGAAACATGTTACCAGGTATACGATCAAGGACTCGCAGAACGCTTTTATTTGGATAGCGAGTACAATTCAGTCCATTGAGGACCACATCGATTTCCTCAACAAAATGGGTGAGAATGTCCAACCATTCATCATTGTTCACGGTGACTCAATCCTTAAATTTACTAATATTTTCCTGTATTTTGATGGAGTTAAATTTAAATTTAACAGTTTTATCCGAGCAGTGGATATCTGCTTTAAAATTTTTTATTTGTTTAATCTCGAGTATCCAACTGCATGTTCCTCATTTTGGGGTTTCATTGAAACGCAATTTTTTCAAAGTAATAGAAAGAAAGTTTGTACACGGACTCATGTTTTGCTGAATGAGATCCTATAATTTCACTTTTTGTAATATATTTCACTCAACTTTAACACTGTAACTATGTATATTTTTCCTGCCATTCACTTGGCTTATCTGAACAAATAAAGAGTAAATAAATGTAAACATCTGTTTCATTTAACCCTTTAAGATTTCAGAAAAGAGAAGATAAGAGAAGATAAGAGATGAAAGAACGGAGCTTTTGTTATCGGGTTTGTATGAAATGAAAAAGAAGATTCACACTAATTTTTCCTTCTTTTGTATTTTGACAGAGTTCGAGCAACATGACCTAATAAATTTAGATGGCTAAATTTCCTTGTCTTCTTGTTTTTGTTAAATGATTTTTTAATTTCTTGATAGGAAATTAAAAATTCGTTGACAAAGGAATAAGACTGTAAGAAATTTAGCTTTTTTAATTTATTGAAAACAGCATTTATTAATTTAATGAACGCGTTTATTAATTTTAATAAACGTATTCATAAAATTAATAAGTGCTGGTCATTTTTCTACTAACCCGTTTATTATTTTTAATAAACGAGTTCATTGAATCAATGAACGCGTTTATTAAAAAATTGATTCAATTGATTCAATGAACGTGTTTATTAAAAAATAATGAACGCGTTCATTGAATCAATGAATGCGTTTATTATTTTTTAATAAACGCATTCATTGGTTTAATGAACACGTTTATTAAAAATTAATAAACGGTTTATTAAAAATTAATAAACAGTTTATTAAAAATTAATGAACGGTTTATTAAAAATTAATGATTGGTTTATTAAAAATTAATAAACGGTTTATTAAAAATTAATAAACGGTTTATTAAAAATTAATAAACGGTTTATTAAAAATTAATAAACGGTTTATTAAAAATTAATAAACGATTTATTAAAAATTAATAAAAGGTTTATTAAAAATTAATCAACGGTTTATTAAAAATTAATAAACGGTTTATTAAAAATTAATCAACGGTTTATTAAAAATTAATAAACGGTTTATTAAAAATTAATAAACGGTTTATTAAAAATTAATAAACGGTTTATTAAAAATTAATAAACGGTTTATTAAAAATTAATAAATGGTTTATTAAAAATTAATTAACAGTTCATTAAAAATTAATAAACGGTTTATTAAAAATTAATAAACGGTTTATTAAAAATTAATAAACGGTTTATTAAAAATTAATAAACGGTTCATTAAAAATTAATAAATGGTTTATTAAAAATTAATTAACAGTTCATTAAAAATTAATAAACGGTTTATTAAAAATTAATAAACGGTTTATTAAAAATTAATAAACGGTTTATTAAAAATTAATTAACGGTTTATTAAAAATTAATAAACGGTTTATTAAAAATTAATAAACGGTTTATTAAAAATTAATAAACGGTTCATTAAAAATTAATAAATGGTTTATTAAAAATTAATTAACAGTTCATTAAAAATTAATTAACAGTTCATTAAAAATTAATAAACGGTTTATTAAAAATTAATAAACGGTTTATTAAAAATTAATAAACGGTTTATTAAAAATTAATAAACAGTTTATTAAAAATTAATGAACGGTTTATTAAAAATTAATGATTGGTTTATTAAAAATTAATAAACGGTTTATTAAAAATTAATAAACGGTTTATTAAAAATTAATAAACGGTTTATTAAAAATTAATAAACGGTTTATTAAAAATTAATAAAAGGTTTATTAAAAATTAATCAACGGTTTATTAAAAATTAATAAACGGTTTATTAAAAATTAATAAACGGTTTATTAAAAATTAATAAACGGTTTATTAAAAATTAATAAACGGTTTATTAAAAATTAATAAACGGTTTATTAAAAATTAATAAACGGTTCATTAAAAATTAATAAATGGTTTATTAAAAATTAATTAACAGTTCATTAAAAATTAATAAACGGTTTATTAAAAATTAATAAACGGTTTATTAAAAATTAATAAACGGTTTATTAAAAATTAATAAACGGTTTATTAAAAATTAATTAACAGTTCATTAAAAATTAATAAACGGTTTATTAAAAATTAATAAACGGTTTATTAAAAACTAATAAATGGTCCATTAAAAATTAATAAACAGTTTATTAAAAATTAATAAACGGTTTATTAAAAATTAATAAACGGTTTATTAAAAATTAATAAACAGTTCATTAAAAATTAATAAACGGTTTATTAAAAATTATTAAACGGTTTATTAAAAATTAATAAACGGTTTATTAAAAATTAACTAACAGTTCATTAAAAATTAATAAACGGATTATTAAAAATTAATAAACGGTTTATTAAAAATTAATAAACGGTTTATTAAAAATTAATTAACAGTTCATTAAAAATTAATAAATGGTTTATTAAAAATTAATTAACAGTTCATTAAAAATTAATAAACGGTTTATTAAAAATTAATAAACGGTTTATTAAAAATTAATTTACAGTTCATTAAAAATTAATAAACGGTTTATTAAAAATTAATAAACGGTTTATTAAAAATTAATAAACGGTTTATTAAAAATTAATAAACGGTTTATTAAAAATTAATAAACGGTTTATTAAAAATTAATAAACGGTTTATTAAAAATTAATTAACAGTTCATTAAAAATTAATAAATGGTTTATTAAAAATTAATTAACAGTTCATTAAAAATTAATAAACGGTTTATTAAAAATCAATAAACGGTTTATTAAAAATTAATAAACGGTTTATTAAAAATTAATTTACAGTTCATTAAAAATTAATAAACGGTTTATTAAAAATTAATAAACGGTTTATTAAAAATTAATAAATGGTTCATTAAAAATTAATAAACGGTTTATTAAAAATTAATAAACGCTTTATTAAAAATTAATAAACGGTTTATTAAAAATTAATTAACAGTTCATTAAAAATTAATTAACGGTTTATTAAAAATTAATAAACGGTTTATTAAAAATTAATAAACGGTTTATTAAAAATTAATAAACGGTTTATTAAAAGTTAATAAACGGTTTATTAAAAATTAATAAACGGTTTATTAAAAATTAATAAACGGTTTATTAAAAATTAATAAACGGTTTATTAAAAATTAATAAACGGTTTATTAAAAATTAATAAACGGTTTATTAAAAATTAATAAACGGTTTATTAAAAATTAATAAACGGTTTATTAAAAATTAATTAACAGTTCATTAAAAATTAATAAATGGTTTATTAAAAATTAATTAACAGTTCATTAAAAATTAATAAACGGTTTATTAAAAATCAATAAACGGTTTATTAAAAATTAATAAACGGTTTATTAAAAATTAATTTACAGTTCATTAAAAATTAATAAACGGTTTATTAAAAATTAATAAACGGTTTATTAAAAATTAATAAATGGTTCATTAAAAATTAATAAACGGTTTATTAAAAATTAATAAACGGTTTATTAAAAATTAATAAACGTTTATTATTTTTTAATAAACTGTTCATAAATATCATTCGGAAATAACTCCGATTTTGTTGGTTTTTAATAAATGCGTTCATTGATTCAATGAACGCGTTCATTATTTTTTAATTAACAGGTTCGTTGTTTTAGTGAACACATTCGTTGTTTTAATGAATCGTTCATAAAAATCCTTCGGAGATAATTCGGAAAGATTTTTACGAACAAATTAATGTACGTTCATTGAATCAATGAACGTTGTTTGATTTTAATAAACGGCCATTCATTATCGTTATTATCGTGTTCATTGGACAAATAATAATGTATGGTACATTGTCCCAATGAATAGATTGTTTGATTCCACGTACCTTTTTGGTTCAGTGTATTATTTAATGTTATGGCCAAGAATTTAGCTTTGTTATAAAAATAAGGGTTTGCCATTATGTTTTAAAAATAATTTCTGGCAAGTGGCCACCGCGGCTGGCTCGAATAAATTCCAGCCGAGAGGCCCAATTTTCGACCACGAATTCTCGACGCGATGGCGGATGAACTCATTCGGGTCTTCTTCGAAACTCTGCTCCACAGCAGCAATAGAGTCTTCGGTGCGCACTGTACGGTGTCTCTGAGGATGCGAATTATCCACTAGAGTAAACGTGGTGCAAAACCGATTCATGGTTGCTCGAATTACTGACTCTGCTGGGCGATTATGTCGACCGAATACTGGACGCAGCGCGTGATTCTCGAACCGAATCATTATTTTGGTAATAAAGGAGAATAGGACAAAACGAAAACGGTCTACAAGACCAATAACGACGAGACATATGTCGTTGGAAAGGTATTTTTATGTACTACAATAGTTACTATAGGGGCTTACTTCAAATCACTGTGTGAAAAAAGTTATTCGCTAAATAGCATTGTGTTCTGGTGCATTCTAGTCTAGTATGAATAAAACATTTTTAGTGTGGGGAAAATGTATTAAAATTGGTCTAACCAATAACGACAATATATATGTCATTGGAAATGGAAAGGTATTTCCATTACCTACAGTATCTTTCATATTAGTTCAGTTCAAGTCACTGTGTGATAAAAGTTATTCTCTAATTGTTACCCATGCTCCATACATTTTATCTGTGCCAAAATTCCTTAAAACAGGGTATAATTTTTTCCACACAGTGATTTTTGGTAAGTTGTTATGGTAACTATTATTGTTCATAAAAATACCTTTTCAACGACAAACATCTTATTAGAACTGGTAAAACCCGTTTGTATAAATTTTATCCACATTAAAATGTACCAAAACAAAACCTGGGTTAACGAATAACTTTTTTCACGCAGTGATTTGAAATAAGCCGCCATAGTGACTATTGTAGCGCATACAAATACCTTTCCAACGACATACGTCTCGTTGTTATTGGTTCCTAGACCACCTTCCATACATTTTTGCCGATTGTCCTTTGCACGATTTGCAAACGTTGTTCATCAGGAGTAATCTATTAATTATAAATTGGAAAACCTAAATCAAGTGACAGCTGTCAAAAAGACCAACTCCGAAAAAAGTATTGCCAGATTGAAAACCCAACGTCTAAAAAAAACACCCTTTATATAAAATAAAAATATTATTGAAATGGGAACAAATGCTTTATCTTTATAATATAGTAAACTTAGATAAAGAAGTAGAGATATATGTTTGGAGATTAGGGTGTTCGTTAAAAAGGTCATCGCTGATGGAAAATAAAAATCTGAAAAAAAAATTAGAAAATTTTTGTTTCTTCATTTTAAGCCGATTTATGCTCATCCAAATATACGAACTCAAAAAAATCCATATAACGCCCACTCAAATGTTGATATAGAAGATATAAATGTAGATAGGAGAAAAATACAATCATTCTGCTTTTTAAGAATGTCCTGAAATGTGAAATATTTTAATTAAAATTAGTTCAAAATTATATATCTATCCACATTTACAAAATCAAGAATTCGATTTGGAATTTGTTTATTTGAATAAGAATAATGTGTAAGCTTCAAATTGGTTTCAACCCGATTTCAACATAGTTTCAACCTGGTTTCTACTCAGATTCAACCTAGTTTCAACCCAGTTTCGACCCTGTTTTAAGTTGTTTTCAACTTCAACCCGATTTCAGTACAGTTTTGATCCACTTTCAACCCATTATACAGAATATCAAAATTAAAATTTATCCATCAATTAGCTACATATCATCGTCTCCTCGTTTGTCCTTGAATGATATTTTAATCTATTTCAGGTCAACAAAAATTACTGGATTCAAATATTAATGTCCCTTAGCTGTGTCATAGTCCCTAATGACCTTATCAACTAGTTTTAAAACCTGTCATGACTAAGGAACTCCATTTTAGTACCTTCAAAAACGGGTTTTTGTGTCTTCTAAGCAATTTTTCAAATTTGTCTTACGGCGCTATGACAGAAAGCTGACGATATTACAAAAGTGGCCACTTTCTTAGCTATTTGGTATGATTCTACTCAGTCTTCCCTTATGTAAAACTCAATTTTGAATAAAGACTGGGCTATTGGGGCTGGGCTTACATTTTTCTAGATATTTTTATGGAAGAAATAAGAGGTATGCTTTAGTCAAAGTCAAACAATGATCTTTATAAGGATCACCCTAGTGTTCATTTCCTCATGTAAATAAATGAAAATAAGCCTCCGATATGTCTTAGATCTGTTTTGGATCGTCTTCGATGTGTATGTCTGGTCACATCACTCTAAACTGTCCTTGATCCTTCTTAGTCATCAATGCAACTATGATCTCTCTTCGGTCTGTTTTCGATCAATCTGCAATCCGTCTTCGATCCATTTTGAATCCGTTTCCGATCTGCTTTTAATCCGTTTTCAATCCATGTTCAATCCATTTTCGATCCGTTTTCAACTTCCTAAAATCACTATCGTAAATTTTGTAAGAGCAATCTTAAAATATATCAAATGTTTTATTTAATAAGATGAGGGTTATGATTAATAAAAACAGATCTGTTCTCAATCTGTTCTCAATACATTTTCGATCCGTTTTCAATCCATTTCCAATCCGTTTTCGATCTGTTTTCACTTAATTTCCAATTTAATATCAATTTGATCATTTTCGACCACCTGATTGCAATTTGAAAAAAATTATCGGTCAAACCACATACTAATAAGGCAGTGTTCATAAAAAATGCCAGAGCCAGAATTTTTCGCAAAATTGGCGTTATAATAACATGGTATGTTATTAATCTTACGATTTTTTAAGTGATGAGAATGACGAAAACCTTCATTTCATTCGACTTTCATCCAAGGTTGTCTGTGTGCAATTTATATTAACAACCCAGACAACAACAAAAAAAATACTTTGTGTCTTCATCTTTTCTGTTCAGAGTCACTCTTAATGAATTCCATCAATTAAAAGGACACCGAATGCAGAATAAAAGAAAATTTAAATTGAAACAAATGTGGTGTGAATGTCAGAGGATATCAGCCGAAGAATACCACCGACCGCCTCCATTACTATAGATACCTACAACTTACTATCTCTTTCAGTCTCATAAGTAAATTAATTTCCGCTCAATAAAACACTGTGGCAGAAATCACTGCGATTTAAGACAGTTTACTGTTTACCTGACACAACAAATAAACGATTTCATTTTCCTATAAAGCAGAATCAGAAAAAAAAAGTGATTAGAAAAAGGCAGAAGATAGAAAATTATATTAGCTAGGGCTACCCGCCTGCAAGTAATTTATTTATTCTTGGACGACTAATTTCCTGGCCGGCTGATTAACTTACTGAAATAATCTTACGCACACATGTATGGATGGTGATAGTCCTTGAATTGGTGTTGGGTGATGATCAGGGCTGTCGAAGTACTGCAATTGAAGTATTTGTACTGCTTTTTGAAACTCCGTACTGCCGTACTGCTACAACGACCAAAGTACTGCTTTTTTGAAAATTTCACTCAACATTTGCAAATCATAATCCTATCCAAAAATTATTAGTCCTTTTTATCTAATGTTGACTTTTATATATTAAACAAATAAAATTGTATAGAATACGCTCACAATATATGTTGAAGATGTATTGAAAAAAATCTCGAACTCCATTTTTTTACGACTGCATAGTTTGCCGCATATAGGCATTGCCTGTATATCGCAAGTAAAAAATTCTAATTTCTGGAAGTTTATGGACTTTTTCATGCCATTTGGAACAAATTATTCCAAACACGTCAAAATGTATTTTTTCACCCATCTGTCAAGCAATGTTAAATTATATTAATGGATCTCTAGCCTAGGAAATTAAGACTTTTACGTACTTTGACTGAAGAACGAATTTTTGGAGGAGTAAAAGGGTGAAAAATTAGTTTTTTTGCTAATTTCACTAAAACTATCATTTTTTTGAAATGAAATGTAAAGCAAAATTGTTGCTTATTCAATTCTATACAAACAAAATTATCATGTTTTTTTTTTCATACAACCAATAGATTAAGAGTAAATCATGCAGGAACTTTATAGAGTAGGAAATTCAGTAAAAAAATTTACTAAAATTGCATTAATCAATCAGCAATATTTTTTGTACTATATGCGTTAGGCTACAACGTGCACAAACGTCGCGAGAGCTTTTTATGTAATAAAATCTTTTCAATACCACCATTGAAGTGCGCTAGAGCTAAATAGGTGATGGGTGCGAATATGATAATTTTTAATGAACAATAATGACATACACCCCCCTCCCATAGTAAAAAATGCATGTACATATTTGACCCTTCTACAAAAATCCGTTTTCAATTTTTGGCGCTCAAGTTATTATACTCTCCCCCAGTGATTAAAAATCAATCCTAAATAAACATTTTTCTTCTTTTAAAATCGCCAGATTAAGGAAAACCCTACATATAACTGTCAGATTAAGGTTCAGCACATGTAGGTCATCAACTTGAACCATATATATCAAAATCTGACGCGCTCGAGTATCTCAAAATGGCAATTTTTTTTTGCATTTTCAAGGAGCTGCCGCAAGCTTGCGTTACATCCGAATCGTCAGTCTTTTGAATGTGAGCATCCTTGGGAGTCACTTAACATCCCCTCTTAAAATCTGACGCGCTCGAGTAAATCCATTTGTTTTCCAATTCTTTTTTACAATATTGACTTAAGTTAACTTTTTGACTCAGGGGAAGATGTTCTAAGTCTGTAATAAGGGCTAATGTGCTCCAACCGATTGCCGTTGGTTATAGAAAGCTTAATTTTCAAAAGTAATAAGCATTTTGAGAAATAATAAATCTTGATTTTCGATTTTCCAAAAATTATCGAATTGACATTGACCCTTTTAGAACCAACGTACCTACATATTTTAATGTCGTACTGCTGTGTACTGCTATTTTTTTCCTCGAAGTACTGCTTTCTGAAAAAGTGAAACGACAGCCCTGGTGATGATGCAGCATATTATAATATAATAGTACAGACTGGTTTTTATAACTGAAGTTTGGTCATTTCACCTATAGCCTATATGGGATATGATTTTCAGTATAGCCTTTTTGTTTTGTTTGGTAAAGCTAAGTATACAGTTCTTTTGAGTAAAAAAATTCTTCAAGGTGAGAAAAAAAAATATTTTCCACAAAGAAAAAATGTCCGTGGTGTAAATTTGTTTTTTATTCGCCGTCAGTTTACACTTTCGAAAAAAAATCTCAATGAGACTGATCCATGGAAAAACAAACACAAATGCCAAACGCATTTTTTTTTCGGAAAAAGAATGTCAGTGACATTGTTTTGCACGAAAAAAAATCGTGGTGAATATAAAATTTGTTTTCTTTGGGTAGTTCACACAGTTCGATAAAAAAAATTTAAACGTCAAAAAAAATTTTTCTCGCAAAAAGCGCTCCCATAAGAAATACATGTAGTTTTTTTTTCGTCAAGGAACTGTATACTTAGCTTAAAAGAAATAAGAGAGGATCTGTTATGGTGGTATTGATAGTTTATGAGAATGAGTTGCAAGTAAGGTGTCATTTTGGAATACATATTAATATTATTCAAATATTTTTAGGCTAGAGCTATAATGTGAACTTGAGTGTGTATTGTGTAAATAAAAACCTTTAAGCTTCGTGAATAACTTTAAGGCCAGTTTTTCAGCTCAGGGTTAGTTCTGAATTAAATCAGAGTTAGCTAATCCTGAAAATAAATTAACCCCGAGTTAACTCAGGAACAGTTTTTCGGTAGAAGATTAACTTTATCTTTCAGTTTTCAAAAATCTAGGGCCAACGATGCTATGGATATCACCCTTCTACGTTTTTTACGCATCGGAATAGAGATGGCGCCTCAACGAAATTGCACTGACAATAACTTTCCTTATTGAATTCAAGATGGCGCCACAACTGAAAAGGCCCTCAATTTGGTCCCTGAGTTAACTCACCAAATTAGACGAGTTAGCTCGGAGTTAACTTAGGATTTGAACTGACTGAAAAACACGTTTATGGAATTAACACAGGTTTAATCCCGAGACTAGGATGAACTCGCACTAAAAATCTGACCCTAAGAGTAATAATGTCTGACATTTTATGCCTTAATTTAAAGACCTTTTAACTTTGACCATTAAAACCTATGCTTTCAGATTTTTAGAGATGCTTTGTATGTAGGGATTGTTTTCGGAGATCTACATAAAATAACAGGACTCTTCCATCAATTGCTTTGATGATAGTTGGCAAGCGACCAAGCAGCCAATTCAAAATATTTTCTTTATATTTATTGAGTGGAGTGCATCAGATTAAGATGCTTGTATATTAAAAGTACTCGTAGTGTCATTCCATACAAAAACGCAAAGTGTAGCATTCGAAACGAGTCATTTTCTATTAATATCTCTCTCTGCTAGTTTAATTAAAAACGCAAAATTTTAAACGATTTAGTACGATGCTAAAGCACTTTTAGCATGATACAATGTTAAAACAGCTGTTCATTTGACAGTCAAATTGCAATTTATCGGTGATGTGCAAATACAAAATTGATCCAAAAATACAAAATAAAGGTTGAAAGTTGATAAAAAGGAAAGTTAATTGAAATTAGTATTATTTTTCATTAATTTCATAAATTTTTGTGCTTTAACATTTAAACATTTTAAGCAAAGTTGAAATTTAGTTTCCATAAAAACGTACCTACAATAATTGAACGGAGAATCTTGTCCCACCAAAACATTTCGCCTCCGTCAACTTGTCATTTAGCGCTCAGTGAGATTTTGTTGTTTCATTAGTACTCGACAGCAAAACTGAGAAATTACATCCTGTTCATATTTCTCAGATGTAGATCTAATGAACATGAACATGAAACATGAACGGGTCAGCGGCTGGATCTCTGAGTGTCTTACTACAGAGTTGCCACTTCACTAAAATTGCAGTAGATTGTAGATCTAATGCATTTTTTCTCAAAATAAATCCGCTGCCTCGAGCGCCAGTTATAGCGACCAGAAAAAAAATTATTGAAGTTTTTATTACTTTTCAATTTGATTTGATAGCCAAATGATGTATCAATCGACGAGTTTTTATTTGTTGTTAGGATGAAATTTCATTTTTCGTATCAACTGATTGCGTTTTGACTGAAAAAGGAACCAATCATTCCACTGATTTGGGTCCCAAATTGTTTCTGTTCCACTAAAAGTATTCCATCCGAAAATGTTTTTCTGACATTTCAATCAGAAAAAATCTTGGCGGCTATTTGTTTGTTTTTGTTTTCTGGGCTTGGAATAAAATATCAACCTGATGAAATCTTCGTTTTTGTCTTTGTTGAGCTATAAGAATAATTGCAATTATTAAATCTGTAGAGTTTTTCCTTACACGCGACATTATAGTTTATTTTTAGTTATGTAGATATTTCAAAAGAATAAACAACACAATTTAACTTTGATTGCTATAAAATAAATCGAAAACAAAATCAGGAATGTCAATCGCAAATGATAAATGTCAAATTTTTTCTGACACATTTTTTCTAATTGCTATAAACAACCATCCGATAAAAAATCAATTTCATACTGTTTCAGGTTTTTCGGATGGGTTTTTCTGATCGCTATTACTGGCGCCTTAAAATAATATTTACTGCACTTCATTTTACGAAAAAAAATTAGCTTTCACAAAAAAAAACGCACAAGTTTATTTTTGATTCTGGTGTTGAAAGTTGAATGCCATATGAATAATTTATAGCATTTGTGTATGCTGTTTTTATGTTTTTGAAAAAATATTTCATTTAGTTTTATTTATTTATCAGTTTTGTTCAAATAATATTTTTTTTAAGCATAAGACGTTCAACAAAATTACCTGGGTGCATCCGGATGGTCAAACCGAAAACCACATTGATCATATCATGATTCAGCAGCGATGGAGGAAGTCTATGTGTGATGTCCGGAGTATAAGAAATGCCGATGTGGGAAGCGACCACCATTTGGTTGTGATGAGTCTCAAACTACATACGAACCGCTGTCGTACAAAAACCAGCGCAGGATGCAGCAAGGAGCTCAAAATTCATTACTAATGCTTTAAATGACCCCAACATATGTCGAAACTATGTCACCACCCTTAACGACAGAGCCTCGTCATTAAACGGAATCCAGCATTCGACAATTGATGAGATGTGGGGTGGAATTAAAAGTGTTTTTATGCAGGCTGGATCCGAAACTGTACCCAAGCGAACGAGACGTATAGACTCTTGGATATCCCAAGACACCTGGGATAAGATCGAACTTCGCAAATCGTTGAAAATCCAAATAAATGCCGAAGCAGATGTTCAACGAAAGGCTGACTTGCGAAGAGAGTACCGCATTGCACATATGTATAAGATGGTCTATCGCTGTGTGAGACGTGACAAGAGGGTGAGGGTAGATGGACTCGCAGATAATGCGGAAATCGCTGCCAGAAGAGGAGATATCCGGGAATTGTACCAAATAGCCAAAGATGTTATCGGGAAAAAAAGCAACACCAATCATCCTGTAATGGATGTGGATGGCATCAATTGAGGATCAGCTTCGTAGATGGAAGGACCATTTTTGTGCCCTGCTAAATGAGGATTCAGTTGAGCAAAGTGCTGAAGTGCCCCAACTAAACGAAATGCGCAGGTCCTATAGGGGTATTGACATCGAACCCCCGTCAGAATCGGAAATCCTTACATCAATAAACCTCCTCAAAAACCACAAGGCAGCTGGACTGGACGGAATACCAGCTGAATTCCTGAAAGCCGATCCTGTAACAGCGTCTAGTATTTTACATCCGTTGATACAAAGCATTTGGGAAAACGAATGCTATCCCAGGGATTGGAAGGATGGTGTGATTGTTAAGTTGCCAAAGAAAGGTGACTTAAAGAATTGCAACAATTGGCGTGGTATCACCGTTTTGTCCGTTTTCCCAAAACTAATGGCAACCATCATTCTCGAGCGAATAAAGGATAGAATCGAGTCTACACTCAAGAGGCATCAAGCTGGCTTCCGCAGTGGTCGATCGTGTGTCGACCATATCAACACCCTGCGTATCGTCTTCGAGCAGTCGATGGAATTTCAATCACCTCTTTACTTCATGTTCGTGGATTTTGAAAAGGCCTTTGATCGAGTTAGCCGAGAATGTATATGGAGATCGTTGCTTGGTAGAGGAATTCCACAAAAAAAAGCTGCCATTATTAAAGAGTTCTACAACAACGCAAGGTGTTTTGTTTTGCACAATGGGCAGCTATCCGACTCCTTCGTAGTGCAACAGGGTGTGAGACAAGGGAATGTTCTATCGCCAATTCTTTTCCTGCTGGTGATGGACGACATATTGACGGCCAGTGTTGGTACAGCTGAGCGACGGGGCATTCAATGGAGACCGTTCGAAAGGCTCAGTCTCTTAGACTATGCCGATGACATATGTCTACTGGCAAATAACTTCAGTGGGCTGAACGGGATGTGCCAAACACTGCAAGTGAAGGGAGAGTCGAGTGGTCTAATAATAAATAAATAGCAAGAAGACAAAAATAATGCTCACAGGTCACAGGCCGCTTCACACAGCATTATTCTACAGGAGACGCCAGTTGAAGTAGTGGAACAGTTTAACTACCTTGGTAGTATTGTTTCTGCAAACGGTGGTACGGATCTGGACGTGAAAAGAAGAATAAATGAAGCTCGTGCTGCCTTCGGTACTCTGTCCCCAATTTGGTAATCTAGTCAAATCTGCTTACGCACTAAGTAGATATTCTTCGAATACAATGTCAAATCCGTGCTGTTATATGCTTGTGAAACCTGGAAAGTCACGTCTACCATTTCGAAGAAATTGCAGGCTTTTGTGAATCGCTGTCTTCGCCACACCCTAAAGATTTGCTGGCCACAAATAATATCAAATGAGGAATTGTGGCGCAGAACAAGTCAAGAGCGGCTTCACGTCAACATAAGAAAGCGTAAATGGCGTTGGATTGGTCACACACTGAGGAAACCAAACGATGAAATTGCAAAGCAGTCCTTTGAATGGAATCCTTAGGGTGCACGGCGGGTTGGAAGACCAAGAAGAACAGAGAAAGACGTGGCCACAGCTAAAGTACCTTGCAGCAGACCGTGAAGGATGGAGACGTTTTGTTGATGCCCTATGCCCCAGCCGGGGTTACAGGACACGATGATGATGATGAATATTTTTTTTTGAAAGAACAAAAAACAAATCTTCTGCGAAAATGTTAAATCTACTGCTTTTTCTTACAAATCTACCGGGAACAATTTTCTGAGAAGTATCAACCCCTCTGAACTCTAAATTGTGTTTATTACCAACATGATAGCAACAATGATGATTTTGCCGCTCCTAATGATTTGAACAATGATTAGATTCCAACTTCTGTAATAAAATAATAACGATGATGATTTTGCACTCCTATTGATTTCAATATAATACAAAATTAATAGAATTATTGATTAAACAAAAATTAAAATTTTGTATTTATTTCCAAATTCTCATGAACAGCCACTATAATTTTGCCGCCCCCAAAAATTTGAATACTATCAAGATTGTATGTGCATTTATTTTCTAATAAAAATTTAATAAAATTTTCCTTAACAAAAAACAGGTAAGATAATTTTTCCTATTGCCGCCCCTTACTTCCGGCGCCCGGGGCAACAGCCCCTCCCCCCCTAGCTACGCCACTGGTGAGATGGAGAAGGGTCTGACGGAGAAGATTCTGGAGCTGGGTCTGGAACAGGGATAAAGGAACACATTTTGTGTTTAAAAATAATTTTTTTGTTGATTTCTTTTGGATGTGGGTGCTGTATAGGGTCTGAAAGAAAAGGTGGTTCTGGAACTGGGAAAAAGAACAATTTTTTTTTAAATAATTTTTTCATGGATTTATGTTGGTAATGTATCTGAAGGAGTATGGGTCTGACGGAGGAGAATCTGGAGATTGGTCTAGAACTGGGACAAAGGAAGAATTTTTTTAGAAATAACATTTTCGTATGCGTCTTTTGCAAGTGGGTCTGATGGAGTAGGGTGTGACGGTCTGGAAACAAGATAAAGGAACTAGATACACCTCCAGAACCTTTTCCGTCAGACCCTACTCAATCAGACCAACCAGCCAAAATAAACTATCAAAACGTGCATTGAATATATGGCACATGATTTCAAGGTAATCAGTACTGGATGCTGGTAGTACCTCTCAAAGTATAATGGTTTGTGTTTGGAACTGCCACGCTAGAGTTCTGGCAGCGAACACCAACAAACAAAAATATTTTTGCATGGGGACTGCCTCTTGTGAGGAAGTGACAAATCATCAAAGTGTAACTTTTGTTATAAAAAGTTCTTCGTATATATTCAAACTTGGCATACAATTTGAAGCCTCCTCCATTAATGGAACAAGACTGGTTAACAGTTGTCACTTGTAAGTTACTATCTCCTGGTTCTACACTTTTAAATTTTTTTTGAAAACTTAATATTTTCGACATTTCGTGTCGCAAAATCTTGAAAGATCAGATTGTTTCTTCTTATGTGGATACCACGCTATTTTTTTTCTGCGTTCTTATAATCTTAGAATGTTTTTTTTTCAGCATCAATGTCTTCATTTTGTTGTTTTTATTTTCCAATGTCTTCTGTATTGTTTTCTTCTTTTCCGCAACGTTAATATTACAGAGTAGGTATAGGTACTAAATATTAACCAAACTCAAAGAAATTGTGTAAATAGCCGTAGTTAATATAAATAAACGAGTATCTATGCCTATAATTATAAATAATCAAACATAATAATTGTTAACTTTGTAGATGCACATCTTCTCAAAAATTCTCACTTTTCAGATTTGCTGTCATAGGAAGTAGGTATACGGCCTTTTAATATGGAATTAGGTACATTTTTCCAATATTTTAGCTTACAAAATCTTCTCTGAATAACCCCTTTTGACATAAGCTTCAACATAATGAACTTTGAATTCCCATACCCTAAGACTGACTAATCATTCATGCAAAATTGAACTCCCTTAATCTTATAATGTAATCCAACTTGATTAACATATCAAGACCTAATGCTTAATCCCGGTAAGAAAGCGTGCCACAATTTTCAATTCTATCTAGATGTAATATCCTTAACCTTTTCAATATATAATCCGTCAGGACACCCACTCAACTCCACCTGCCATTGCAACTCATCATCAACTGCCAGGTCAGACAGGGTAAAAAGGAGAAGGAGTAGTAGTCTAGTTTGTATTCAGCAAGTTATGGCAGCTAATTGATTTTCGTAGTTATGACAAATAAAATTACAAAAGGCATGAAGACGCCAGCAACCAACTGGCTATATACCTAAGTCCCTCCTCCTACACCACACCGGCTCTACCTTCCTACAAGGATATTGGAGAGCAGCTTATAAAGGCATCATAGTAGCTAATATTAATAGCACACGTAGGTTGACACAGAAACAGAACCAGACAGAAAGAGAAAGAAGACTAGATGTCTTCTTAGAGGCCAATTTGCACTTGATAGTTTTGTTAAATTGGGATTTGATAATGCTCATCAACGCCTTCATCATCATCGTGTCAAATCGTCATCATCATCAGCAATGTAGATACAATGAAACTTTCCTTCAACAATGCAGTTGGAGTCCTTCGTGTTCTCAAATATCCCAAAGCAAGTTGGCTCTAATCATTTTAACAGGTTCATTAATTAACCTTGAAGTCACGTGCACAATTGAATTCGTGATACAAATTAATGAGGTTAACTTCAGAATGCCAACACCATAAGCGGCTTCGAAAATGTCCACGTCCACCCGAACTGAGCCCCGCACAAAAACGGAAGCCATACGACCGACAGCGTCATTCTTTCT
The DNA here is from genome assembly GCA_963921185.1 of Dasysyrphus tricinctus. Classification (NCBI taxonomy): domain Eukaryota; kingdom Metazoa; phylum Arthropoda; class Insecta; order Diptera; family Syrphidae; genus Dasysyrphus; species Dasysyrphus tricinctus. The sequence continues at coordinate 91,754,225 of OY992532.1, forward strand.
CTATAAGGATTGTGTTTCTTGGGCCAAATTTAATTTGAGTTTTCCGTAATATTTTCATTCACTTTAGTGATCCTTTTTTTTGCCTTGGGTATATTCTTGAAGTTTGGGCGGAACTGAAAGGGAAAAAAAACAACATCAGAACTAATTACTGTATACAACTCTCATTAGGATCATTAATCAGGCGAGAGTGTCGACGTTGCCTCCGCTGCTGTCACGCCACCCGCCGCCACCGGACGTCTTCGTTCTGGCTCGCACGTTTCTGGACAGGAAAACTTTATGTTGCAGTCAATAGTTAAGTTTTTTTTTTATCAACATCTTAATTTATTTAACATCGTAATTTTGCTATTTTGCATTTGCATGATGCAGAAAGGTGAAACATTCATTGTTGCACATTTGCATTTAAATTAAAATTTATAAACTGAGATTTAATGAGCAAAGGAAAACGTAGTTCTTTAATTAATTTATTAATTATAAAAAGTTTAAGAGGAAATCTTTTAAGGGAAATTTAAATACATACCTTATATGTCTATGTCAACATCCACATCTACATATTTACTAATTTCAGTTTTATTTTTGTTTTACGGAGAGGAGCTCACACTACTCTTATGAATGTTATAGTATTTTAAAATAAGGTATTAAACTTGTTAGCTTTGTAAAAGTTTCCTGCGATTTTTTTATATTGGGGTGATTCCATAGAAAACGACCCTTTACGAAAAATCACAAAATATGAATTCGAATTGAAAAAAAAGTACCGTAAGACGATTTAAAAGATTGCATGTTTCATTTTAAAAGTGAAATTATCAATAATTGTTTTTATCGCCGCTTATTTCACAGCTCGAACCACTTAGCAGAATAGGGTCCAAAGGTCACTTTTTGTTATCAGAAGCTCAAACCCCTATTTTCAATAATTAATTGTTTCACAATTTGAGAACCGGTGGTTATTTGACCTTATCAGAACCCAAAGCACGTTTTCGTTTCATTTAATTATTCAATAGTAAATACAATTTTAGTTTTTAGGCAGTTAATTCATAAAGTGGTTAGTGTCACACCCGTAACAAATAAAACTACACTCAGAGAAAAACGTCAGGTAAATAATTAATCTGGGCCTTGTTGATTTCACGAGGTGCAAAATCCCATACAAAGTTACCTGAGTTTAGTAACCTTTTATTCAGTGTAAAATCAACCTGGTGGACTTTCTTGCCATATTCAGGTTGATTAAAGAAGATGACCAGTTATTTTAATACTAAATTCTTGTAAATAAGAAATTTTATGTATATAAAGTTAGCAGGACACTTTTGGAAATTCATGTTAAAAACTATCCTATCATTAGTTGCTAATTAATTGCGAATTAGTTACGCAAAAAAAAAAATTAATTGCTTTTTTGGTTTAGGAAAAAATGGGTGTCCTGCTAACTTCATATGAACTTAGCAGGACAACTTTCTCAAAAATAGAGATAATCGAGGTGAAAAAAGTTTATTATAGAGGACTAATTAATTGCGAATTAGTTACGCAAAAAAAAATTTAATTGCATTTTTGGTTTGCGAAAAAATGGGTGTCCTGCTAACTTCATATGAACTTAGCAGGACAACTTTCTCAAAAATAAAGATAATCGAGCTGAAAAAAAGTTTATTATTGAGAACTAATTAATTGCGAATTAGTTACGCAAAAAAAATTTGTATTGCATTTTTGGTTTGCGAAAAAATGGGTGTCCTGCTAACTTCATATGAACTTAGCAGGACAACTTTCTCAAAAATAAAGATAATCGAGCCAAAAGAAAGTTTATCATTGAGAACTAATTAATTGCGAATTAGTTACGCAAAAAAAAAATTTATTGCATTTTTGGTTTGCGAAAAAATGGGTGTCCTGCTAACTTCATATGAACTTAGCAGGACAACTTTCTCAAAAATAAAGATAGTTGAGCTGAAAAAAGCTTATTACTGAGAACTTATTAATTGCGAATTAGTTACGCAAACAAAAATTTAATTGCATTTTTGGTTTGCGAAAAAATGGGTGTCCTGCTAAGTTCATAGGAAGTTAACAGGACACCCATTTTTTCGCAAACCAAAAATGCAATAAATTTTTTTTTTGCGTAACTAATTCGCAATTAATTAGCTCTCAATAATCTAATTTTTTTAGCTCGATTATCTTTATTTTTGAGAAAGTTGTCCTGCTAAGTTCATATGAAGTTAGCAGGACATCCATTTTTTCGCAAACCAAAAATGCAATAAAATTTTTTTTTGCGTAACTAATTCGCAATTAATTAGTTCTCAATGAAAAACTTTTTTTTGGCTCGATTATCTTTATTTTTGAGAAAGTTGTCCTGCTAAGTTCATATGAAGTTAGCAGGACACCCATTTTTTCGCAAACCAAAAATGCAATTAAATTTTTTCTTGCGTAACTAATTCGCAATTAATTAGTTCTCAAAAACAAACTTTCTTCAAATCATTAATCTTCATTTTTGGGAAAGTTGTCCTGCTAAGTTCACGTGAAGTTCGCAATACGCCTATTTTTCACAAACGAACAAAAAATTAATTTTTTTTACGTAACTAATTCGCAATTAATTAGCTGTCAATAATCAAATTTTCTCAGCTCAATTATCTTTATTTTTGAGAAAGTTGTCCTGCTAAGTTCATATGAAGTTAGCAGGACACTCATTTTTTCGCAAACCAAAAATGCTATAATTTTTTTTTTTGCGTAACTAATTCGCAATTAATTAGTTCTCAAAATCATTTTTTTTTTAATCGTTTATACACATTTTTGAGAAAGTTGTCCTGCTAAGTTCATATGAAGTTGGCAGGACACCCATTTTCTCGCAAACCAAAAAAGCAATTAATTTTTTTTTTGCGTAACTAATTCGCAATTAAGTAGCAACTAATGATAGGATAGTTTTTAACATGAATTTCCAAAAGTGTCCTGCTAACTTTATATATAGGTACATAGAAATTTTAACAAGAATATAGTGTTAATTTTGTAACGAAGTGTTACACTTTCCATTCCCCACACTGACTGACCTGCGATTAAACACCGACCCATCTCGTATTAGTATAATAAAACACACCACCCACCATCCACATCAGCTATCAGCACCCTACATCTCCATTGAATCACCATAGACCAGTCATTAACCCACATCATCACCCTGCACAGCCGAACCACTAGGTTAGGTTGAAGTGGCTGCCAGTCGTGGAGACTGACACACTTAGACCATGAGTTGGTCCATTGTGATACCACATGAATCTAGGAAACCCTTTTCCTTACTCGGTGAACTATTTGGAGCTTCTTATGAAGCGTAATAGACTGCCAATGTCTTAGTTTATCAGATCACTAGGATCATTGAAGTAGAACTCACCAAGGTGAAGTCTTCGTCTATGAGATAGAGCAGGGCACGTGCATAGAAGGTGAGGGATCGATTCTATCTCTTCCTCATCCATACAGCTTCTGCAAAAATCGTTAGCGAATACGCCAAGACGCGTTGCGTGCTTGCCTATGAGACAGTGTCCGGTTATAACACCAATCATGGAGCTGATGTGCAATCTGCTTAGAGATATCAAACACTTAGATCGCTTTAAATCCATTACTGGCCAGATTTGTTTTGTTGCCAAACAAGTGGTTATGTTGTTCCACCTAAGATTTGTTCTCTCTAAGGCATCATGCTTCAGCAAAAGTTTACATGTAGCGATGGGTATACCTATTTCTGCCTTACTAGGTAGAAGAGGTAAAGTTGTACCATTTTTAGCGAGTTCATCGGTCTTACAATTACCTGGGATGTCCCTATGCCCCGGCACCCAGCACAGGTGAATATTAAACTGCTGTGCCGATTCCAGGGATTTGATTGCTGCTTGACTATCCGAGAAGATGCGGATATCTGTAGTTGATATCACGTTTTCCTTCAGCCAAGATAAGGCTTCTTTAATCGCCATAAGTTCCGCCTGGAACACGCTACAATGATTAGGAAAACGGAATGAGAGACTTAATTTTAGTCTTTCTGAGTACACACCGCCACCCACCCCTTCAACAGTTTTCGATCCATCCGTGTAGATGAACCGATTCATCATCCAAGAAAGCCATATCCTCCCAGAGGGTTCTAGAAGGAATGGTGACTTGAAAGTTTAAACCGAATTGTGGTTTTGGGATGGTGTAGTCAATGTGACTAGGTAGTGACCTGAATGAATTCAGAATGATGGAATGGCCAATATTATTGTTGTACCATTGTGAGGAAGTTTGAGTAGGCGTATGGCTGTATTTGCAGCCACCTGTTTGCTAAAGATATCGAGGGGAGTCAGATATAGCAGAACGTCTAGAGTAGCAGAGGGTGTCGTGCGAAGCGCACCACTTATGCATAAACAAGCCGAGCGTTGTACTTTGCTTAGTCTGTCGCAGTTTACCGCTTTATCTAGAGCAGCCCACCATACTGCAACTCCATATGTGAGAATCGGTCTAATCACCGATGTGTATAGCCAATGAGTAATACGAGGTTGAAGGCCCCATTTGTTCCCAACGGCTTTTTTGCATGAGAAGAGTGCCACTGTGGCCTTCTTGACTCTTTCTTGTATATTAGGTTTCCAACTTAACTTTTTGTCTAAAATAAGACCCAAATATTTTGCCTGATCAGTGAATGTTAATGGAACACCTTTAATAGAGGGAGGATCTACATGAGGGATTTTATATTTCCTTGAGAATAGAACAAGTTCTGTTTTATGAGGGTTGACGCCCAGACCGCACCGGTCTGCCCAATTGGTTAGCCTATTTAAAGCGTTTTGTAAGAGTTCTTTTAAGGTGGTAGGATGCTTTCCTGATACGGCAATAGCAACATCGTCCGCATAGGCAATCACTCTGTAACCCTCCTCTTCCAGGCATATTAGCGGCTCATTTACCACCAAGTTCCAAAGAAGGGGAGAAAGGACACCGCCTTGAGGCGTACCTCTACTAACAGACCTTCTAGCAGAATAGCTACCTAGTTTTGAGTTGATAACCCTGCTCGTCAGCATTTGGTTAATCAATTCTCCAAGCGAACCATCTACCTTCAGAGATGTCAGCGCAGGTGCGATTGCAGATGCGTCGACATTGTTAAAAGCGCCTTCTATATCTAAGAGATCAACCATGGTGTACTCTTTTTGATGGAGGGAATATTCAATAGTTCTTACTAAACTATGTAAGGCAGTTTCTACAGATTTCCCTTTGCAGTAAGCATATTGACTCGTAGACAAAAGTCGCGTGTCAATGCATGATCGTATGTGGATATCAATCAATCGTTCAAATGTTTTTAGAAGGAATGATGATAGACTAATAGGTCTGAGATCCTTTGGGTTTACTTGGGAGCACTTTCCAGCTTTGGGTATGAACACAACCTTAACCTCTCTCCAAGACAAGGGGATGTAGACGAGTGCTAAGCAGCTAGTAAAGATAGACTCCAGAATTGGCAGAATTAAAACTTTATTCATCTGGAGTTCGGCTAGTATTATGCCATCTGGTCCCGCAGACTTGTAAGGCTGAAAGCTGTTGAGCGCCCATTGCAGTTTTTCCCTTGTAATCAGACCTTGTGGATAGCTTGGATACATATCAACCCTATTACGGTCGAAGCTACTAATGTTTTGGGAGCTACCAGGGAAGTGAGTATCCAATAGCAAGTTAAGCGATTCTTCGCAGGAATTTGTCCATTTTTTTTGCAGCTTGGCATTACTGGATTTCAGCTGAACCACTACCCAGCGGGAAATATCGTCCTCAATGAAATTTATTGCTGAAATAATCAATGAATTCACTTGCTAATTCATTAGAGAAACGACATGCAATGATTTAGTAGGTGAAGAGTAATGCAAAGTTTCCCCAGTTCGTAGCTTTGTTTCTACTTTCTGCTTTGTGTTTATGAAACGACCCTTTATTTCGGTGAATTTAAAAGGGAAAAGTATGTGATGAAAAATTTGTGGAAAAGTAATGTACAAGATCATCAGTTCATTGTTTGAATCCACTCATCTGCTTTGTAAAGTGTTCATGGCGAGAACAAAAAAAAAAAAAACAAATGCGAGTGAAACTCATGGTGAATTGTAATCGATGATTCCAACGATGAATAGTAATGCACAAAGTAGTTTATTATTTTTTGGCAACTATAAATTCTCATTTTGTTGGATACAGTTCACAGTGACTTTCTGTAAAAAAAGTCCATGTAACACGAACTGAAGTCAATAGAAATTGCGTTTGCCAAAACAAAACGCCAAAAACTTTTGATTTGAAATGGAAACAGCTTTTTGGTTTGTTTTCATTTAAAAATAAAGGGTGCATTACCGATGGGATTTAGTAAACAATATACAAATGAGAGGATTTAATTGATGAAAAAGAAACTACCACTAACCTGGTGATTTCATAACTGAATTTTCATTGGATTTTTCATCGAAATTATTGAACTGATGAATAAGCTAAATCCCGTATGTAGTGAATTCACAGATTATGCAATCACCATGTATTTCATCACCTGGGTCGGTGAATAAACAACTTCCATTGAAGTAGTGAATTCTTTAGTGAATTTTCATCGAGAAAGTGGCATGTGCTTCCCGCCAATGACACGCCAATGTTAAATTCATCAAAGGAATAAGCTGAAAAGTGGCAGGTACAGCTTCCATTCCTCAAGGAAAAAGCAGGTTTTTCCTCAATGAATTTTTTAATTTTTCCCGCGGGGTCATGCGACTTTTGCATTCGCCTCATATTAGTTCACATTGTCTTGTGACTGGAAAATCATTATGAGGAGGTAGAAAATCACAAAAAAGTTGAAGCTCATTGACTCGTGTTAATTCCGATTTCCGATCAATCCGAATTAAAAGAGACATAGAGGTTCCAGCTAATCTCAGTTTATAGCAACTCATGATAAGCTCAGGTTACTTTTCATGATGCATTTGTGAACTATTTAAAGATAATGTTTTTGGCTTCCGCCGTTAAAAAACCAAAGTAATTGTTCCTTTGGGTTAGCCTTGGGCAGGAATCAGATTCCTACAGTAAACTCCCTGCTTGCTCCTTCTGAGTGAGAGATTGGGCACCGAAGTAATTGTTCCCTTGGGTTAGCCTTGGGCAGGAATCAGATTCCTACCGTAAACTCCCTGCTTGCTCCTTCTGAGTCAGAGATTGGGCACCGAAGTAGTTGTTCCCTTGGGTTAGCCTTGGGCAGGAATCAGATTCCTACCGTATTTGTCCCTGGTTCACTTCTTCAAAGTGAATTGTGGGCCGAGTCTACTCCTGTAGCTCTACCGAACAAAGCTTAGTTGTATATGAAATACCGTGTTATTTATAGTAAGATTAAAGAATATTGTAAGTTTTTAAGCCCCTCTTATTATAGTTATTAATAAGAGTAGAAATATTAAAACCGGTGACTATCTCGAGTTCATTTACCTTCTTAACCCGAGTTTTACTTGCTTTGTTCGGGAATACCTTGGACTACGACGAGCTTACCTCAGCCTCGATAAAAAAGCATCACAGTTTTAACTGAGGTCGTGTTTTTCTAACACTGTAAGTTATGAATTTTTGTTTTACCACATATCAGGTTGAATTAAAATTTAATGTGGTTATTTTTACCTGTTGTATCTTACATGACTTCATGTTAAAGAAGCACTCTGCCAGTTCATTTTAACGTGACATTAGTGTTGAAACGCACACACACAGGCCATTCAAATAAAATTATTTGAATCTAACCTGCCCTTCTGTTAAAGTAGCACTCTGCCAGTTCATTTAAACGTGACACTATTGTTAAAACACACACACAAGCCATCCAATGAGTTTCAACTTAGGTATTGATATTTGGCACCAGTTTTTTGTGTAGTGAATTGGCCCAGTGGATGAGTGCTATCTCCGTGTATGAAAGGTTCCCAGTTCAAAACTGAAGTAAGTATCACAAATAATTTTTAAATTAAAATAAATAAATAATAAATTTCTATATGTGCTTTCGCAATAAATGCTTAACGAGTTGAGCGGTAGGCAGTGCAAGAGACGGCTCTTAGACGTATAGATTCATAAGTTATGCCGAAATTACATGATTGGAAAACTGCCAGTATAATGACAAATGCAACAACAAAAGAATGGACAAATTCATTCTTTTTGTCAATATAGTGGCAGTGTTACAGTCGTGTAAATCCGGCATTTAATACAGGGTTGATATAACATTGAAACCTGTTGAATTAACTATAGGTTTTCAGGTTAAACTAACCAGATTTTCAGGGCATTGAATATTTTGTCATGTTAAATTAACTATATTTGCAGGTAAAATTTACAGGCTTACAGTGTTAAATTTACAAATCAGGTATCTGGTTAAACAGTTAACCTGATCTACCGAGTTGAAAAATAACAATCTGAAAATCAGGTATGGTTGACCAGAAATTGGTTGATAATACATGCTTTTTTCTCTGAGTGAAGCAGAATCCCAGAGAAAGAAGCGGCCACAGCAGCAGACCGTGAAGGATGGAGACGTTTTGTTGACGCCCTATGCCCCAGCCGGGGTTACAGGACACGATGATGATAGACACCATAATACTTCTTAAGATATTTTAATGACAAGCAAATAAACAGACAGACAGAATTGTGACACCGACTTTTTTCGTCTTCCCTATCATCGAAATGATCAAACTTGATCATACATTTTGAGTTTGATTTTTGTTAGCAGAGTCAACAGCCAGAGCTAGAGGTTGTCGAAAGAATCTGCAAGGGTTAACTTTTTCGCGTTTTAAATTATCTTAAAAAAATCCAGTGTTTGATAAACTTAAGACTTTCTTCTTGTTTTTTAATAACGAAAAACTGTTGTATTTTACAATTTTTAAAAGTGGTTCTGGCTTATAGCTTATTTTTTCCATTGATGACAAATAAGATACTTCTTCAATTTCTTTTTAAAGTAATTTCGAAAGATAATGAGAAAATAGCATTCCTTCCTTCCCCTTTAATAGGCATAAAAAAGAAACTTTAAATTAAAGAACCGTTATTATCGAAAGCTTTTCACATTCTGATTTGATCAGGAAAACAAAAAAAAACCCACAAACAAAAAAATCAAACGAAACAACGTTGTTTTTTTTTAATCTTTGAGTGTAGATTCTTATACACTTACATATCTACATATTATGTACATAAATTGTATACAGATTTTTCTTTCGATTTTTTATTTAACTATCGGTTTTGTTTTAACCCACAATGAAACCAAATCATGTCCTTCCTTATAATTTATTATACGAAGTCCTTCAGCAAATTTACAATTCTAATTAGCTTTGCTCGTTATCCTTCTCCATTTGGAATAATGTATCTTCTCTTTAGTCTGATTAAAATGCAGTTCGGAGTTGGCCTCCATCCATATACTAACCCAACAAATTCCTGCAACAACTTGAACCTTTTTATGAATTAATGCATTTATTCCACTGGCAAATACTAGCGTCTACTCATCCTGCCAGCTACGCGCGCCCACCCACTAAGTCTGAAACCAGATGGACCCCCAAGGACGTGCTCATTATGTACAATTAGATTTCTTTCTTTGATTTGTCTCCATCCGATCCTATCACAATGCACAACAACACTTTAAATTGAAAACACACAAGCAACAAACAAAAAAAAACAACAACACCAAGTTCTGAAATTTCCTTGAAGCTTGGGCTTGTTTTAGCAAAGGAGCAAGGAGTATTCTTAATGAAAATGAGATTATGCGGGGAGATTTTTTTTTTTTTTAAGATTTTAAATTATCTGCACGCGAAGGAAACTTATCCTGGTCGTGGTCATTTTTATTTATAAACATATCAAAAAATCCTTTGTGTCCTTCCTCCTCTTTGTTTTTTTTTTTTGTTTATTTAAAAAATAAAAGGAGCATATTGTGCACAAGAACAAAAAACAAAACCTTAAGATAAGCGCTATGGAAAAATACGAAATCATAAGAAAGAAATCAGTGTAGGTAAAGAGAGAGTCTCTCTCTCTCTATACTCTTTACAAAAAAAATTCATTAATTTAGAAAATGCAAAACTAATTAAAAATCTTTGTTCAAAAAGCGTGTTGTACATAAAAGCAATATGGCGATACAGGATCCGTGCATAGTCTTGACTTTATAAGGAATGCATTTAAGTTTTTTTTTTGTTTGAGTCTTCAAACTCTTTTTTGTTTTCGAACATTTTTAAATCCTTCTTTCGTAACTGTTTTTTCCGTTTGACGGTCCGTTTAGTAAAGAAAGTCGCCATGATTTGATAAGAGGCGAAGGAGGTGCCGAGAGAAATATTAATATCGATGACAAAAGTAAAGCATTTTGCATTGTGGAGTATGAAAGAAATGAAAAATAAAAGGAAAAAAAAAAAACTTAAAGGTGCGTCTGGTGTATGGTTCGGTCTTCAAAGGGTTTTTCCATTGTAGTTGTACACAGTTAAGTTTTAAGTAACAAAACGGTTTTAATTTCTTAGAAACTAAAACTAACCTTTTATGCAGTAATATGCGTGACTGGATCGCACGTATTTGCTCTTATAGCTCAGGTTCATTGCATCTAGAGAACTCCTAAAAATATGCAAGTAGCTAGGTACATAATCATAGAAGAATGTTACATATTGTAATGACTTTCCAAATTTGAACTATAACGACTCTGAAAAGCAAACAAACGGACACAATAAAGCTTACGGTCGCAGTGCAAACAGACCCTTATTAGCTATAATTATAGCAACTCTCAAACGAAGGAAGCGCCATCTGCCGGATTATAGCAGATTTACCAGCTGTCAAATAAAAGCTTTTGGAAGGGAAATTATTGGGAAATTTCCCCTACGGAAAGCTCTGGAAGCAGAGACCAGAACGTTCTCCTTATTTCGAGAGTTTGGAAGACAAGTATAAAAGGCACATGTTTGAACGGCAGCGACACAGTTTGTTTTTAATCGTGAATGAATAAAGTTGGTTGCAATAAAAGTGAAAAGTAAAGTTTGTGAATTAATTCAGTGGTGAATAATAAATCGTTTTGTTTGTAGTAAAAAAAGTAAAGTGTTTTATTTTGCAGTAAATAAGTTTTATTAACGAACCTGAGAAAATATTACATTGGTGTTAGAAGTGGAATAAAATTTATTTTATTTGTGCACTCAGTAAATTTATTGTGTGGAAAGTGAAAAAAAAAGAAAGACAATGGGTAAATCTTTGATTGATTTAAATTTAGTGGCAGAACTGAATAAACGAGATCTTCCTACTGCTGGAACAAAGAATGATCTTATAATTCGTCTGCAAGAAGATTTAAGAAGATGTGGAACAAACCCGGACACGTTTATATTCGACATTGAAATGGAAGAACAGCAAGAGCAAGTAAGTACATCGGGCATGACCAATATGCTGTCTCAGCTGCTTGCAAAATTTGATAGTCAGGAAAAGAATCTTCTCGAACGTTTCGAACAACAAAGCCAAGAACAACGGATTGAACAAAAGAATCTTCTCGAACGTTTCGAACAACAAAGTCAAGAGCAGAAGAATCTTCTAGAGCAACAAAGCCAAGAACAAAAGTGTCTGCTGGAAAAACAGACAAACATGCTCGAATGTAAGTTAGATGCCTTTGACAGTAGAATTGTTGCCCTTGACGAGCGTGTCGATAAGCAATTTTCTTCTATCGATAAACAATTGTTAACTCTCGATCAACAATTGTCTAATGTCGATAAGCAATTGTCGACAGTAGAAGCAAAGTTCGAAGATAAAATCGAATCCATTACAAAGGAATTAGATAAAGTAAAGAAAATGAAGGTTCGAGAAAGTTCTGGCGACTGTCCAAAGAAAAAAGAGATGCATCCACCAACTTTCGATGGGCAAACTTCTTGGTCAATCTACAAGAAGCAGTTTGAGGCAGCCGCAGCAACAAATGGCTGGGATGAGGAAGACAAATGCATAGCTCTAACGCTTGCCCTCAGAGGACCTGCTGCTGAACTGCTGCAAACCATACCAGCAGATAAAAATGGCAACTTCAGTGCTCTCGTTCAGGCCATTGACAAACGTTTTGGAGATGGCCATATGCAAGAAGTCTTCCGCGTCCAGCTCAATTCCAGAGTCCAGAAAAGGGGAGAAACTCTGCAACAACTCCAAGCAGACATCGAACGGTTGGCGCACCTGGCATATCCAGCTGCAGGAGATGAAATCATCAACCAATTCGCAACAGAAGCCTTTGTTCGTGCTGTATCTGACATCAACCTTCAGCGAGCAATTCGAACTGCTGGCAAATGCACGCTTCCTGAAGCACTAGCATTCGCACTCACTATGGAAGCAGCGGAACAGGCTTCACAAAGAGTTCATCGCTTGAGAGAACTAGGAGTTGAGGAGTGTTGTTGCCAGAGAACTGCGTTCCAAAGAAGAAACCAGCGAGATGGACCTGCTCGATGCTGGAACTGTAACAAGACTGGACATCTTCAACGCCAGTGCAGACTGCCACCTAGAAAACCTCCATGTTGGAATTGCAACAGGACTGGACATCTCCAACGCCAATGCAGATTGCCACCTAGAAGACCATGGAAACCAGACTACAATAATTGCACGCATGAAAAAGAAAAGGAAGTTGTTTCCATCCAGCGACTGAGAGTGGATCCCATTTACGATTGGAGTAAAAGGAAAATGAGGACTGCGCAAAAAGATGACTCGGGAAGCGATATATATCGCCCAAAAGTGACTCCGCTGCAGTTAACTCCTATCCGGCGAAAGGGTGACAAGCGTGATGCCAAAGAAAACTACAAAGTTGGAACGGACGGATTTCAAGTGTGCATGGATGTTAGCCATTTCAAGCCAAATGAGTTAATGGTCAAAACTGTTGGCAACAGCGTGGTAGTGGAAGGTAATCATGAACGTGAAGATGAACATGGCTACATAAGTCGTCAGTTTGTACGGAAGTACCAGCTACCAAAGGGGTACGATGCCAAAGATGTCATCTCAACGGTTTCAATGGACGGTATCCTGACAATCAAAACTCAGCAGAAGGCATTGAAGAACAACGAAAGGATAGTGCAAATTCAACAGACTAGCCCCATGAATCGGAGTGATAAGGGAAATGAAGAAGAAAGGCTAAGTGACGTTCATGAAAGAACAAGGGCAAATATGAAGCCATCAAGTGGTCGGATGAAAAAGCGATACGACACAAAAGCAACAAAGACAGGATTCCAAGCGGGAGACCTTGTTTGGTTTTATAATTCCCAGCGTCGAAAGGGAATGTCACTGAAACTTCAACAAAATTGGGAAGGCCCTTATACTGTTGTAACACGAGTAAACGATGGCGTCTACCGCATTCGGAGAGGATTAAGAGGCAAAATAAAAGTAGTTCACATCGACCGTTTACATCGTTGTAATGGTGAAGGAAGTGATGGATTTGCTCGGGACGATCAATTCTAAGAGGGGGGCAGTGTAAAGACTTTCCAAATTTGAACTATAACGACTCTGAAAAGCAAACAAACGGACACAATAAAGCTTACGGTCGCAGTGCAAACAGACCCTTATTAGCTATAATTATAGCAACTCTCAAACGAAGGAAGCGCCATCTGCCGGATTATAGCAGATTTACCAGCAGTCAAATAAAAGCTTTTGGAAGGGAAATTATTGGGAAATTTCCCCTACGGAAAGCTCTGGAAGCAGAGACCAGAACGTTCTCCTTATTTCGAGTTTGGAAGACAAGTATAAAAGGCACATGTTTGAACGGCAGCGACACAGTTTGTTTTTAATCGTGAATGAATAAAGTTGGTTGCAATAAAAGTGAAAAGTAAAGTTTGTGAATTAATTCAGTGGTGAATAATAAATCGTTTTGTTTGTAGTAAAAAAAGTAAAGTGTTTTATTTTGCAGTAAATAAGTTTTATTAACGAACCTGAGAAAATATTACATTGGTGTTAGAAGTGGAATAAAATTTATTTTATTTGTGCACTCAGTAAATTTATTGTGTGGAAAGTGAAAAAAAAAGAAAGACAATGGGTAAATCTTTGATTGATTTAAATTTAGTGGCAGAACTGAATAAACGAGATCTTCCTACTGCTGGAACAAAGAATGATCTTATAATTCGTCTGCAAGAAGATTTAAGAAGATGTGGAACAAACCCGGACACGTTTATATTCGACATTGAAATGGAAGAACAGCAAGAGCAAGTAAGTACATCGGGCATGACCAATATGCTGTCTCAGCTGCTTGCAAAATTTGATAGTCAGGAAAAGAATCTTCTCGAACGTTTCGAACAACAAAGCCAAGAACAACGGATTGAACAAAAGAATCTTCTCGAACGTTTCGAACAACAAAGTCAAGAGCAGAAGAATCTTCTAGAGCAACAAAGCCAAGAACAAAAGTGTCTGCTGGAAAAACAGACAAACATGCTCGAATGTAAGTTAGATGCCTTTGACAGTAGAATTGTTGCCCTTGACGAGCGTGTCGATAAGCAATTTTCTTCTATCGATAAACAATTGTTAACTCTCGATCAACAATTGTCTAATGTCGATAAGCAATTGTCGACAGTAGAAGCAAAGTTCGAAGATAAAATCGAATCCATTACAAAGGAATTAGATAAAGTAAAGAAAATGAAGGTTCGAGAAAGTTCTGGCGACTGTCCAAAGAAAAAAGAGATGCATCCACCAACTTTCGATGGGCAAACTTCTTGGTCAATCTACAAGAAGCAGTTTGAGGCAGCCGCAGCAACAAATGGCTGGGATGAGGAAGACAAATGCATAGCTCTAACGCTTGCCCTCAGAGGACCTGCTGCTGAACTGCTGCAAACCATACCAGCAGATAAAAATGGCAACTTCAGTGCTCTCGTTCAGGCCATTGACAAACGTTTTGGAGATGGCCATATGCAAGAAGTCTTCCGCGTCCAGCTCAATTCCAGAGTCCAGAAAAGGGGAGAAACTCTGCAACAACTCCAAGCAGACATCGAACGGTTGGCGCACCTGGCATATCCAGCTGCAGGAGATGAAATCATCAACCAATTCGCAACAGAAGCCTTTGTTCGTGCTGTATCTGACATCAACCTTCAGCGAGCAATTCGAACTGCTGGCAAATGCACGCTTCCTGAAGCACTAGCATTCGCACTCACTATGGAAGCAGCGGAACAGGCTTCACAAAGAGTTCATCGCTTGAGAGAACTAGGAGTTGAGGAGTGTTGTTGCCAGAGAACTGCGTTCCAAAGAAGAAACCAGCGAGATGGACCTGCTCGATGCTGGAACTGTAACAAGACTGGACATCTTCAACGCCAGTGCAGACTGCCACCTAGAAAACCTCCATGTTGGAATTGCAACAGGACTGGACATCTCCAACGCCAATGCAGATTGCCACCTAGAAGACCATGGAAACCAGACTACAATAATTGCACGCATGAAAAAGAAAAGGAAGTTGTTTCCATCCAGCGACTGAGAGTGGATCCCATTTACGATTGGAGTAAAAGGAAAATGAGGACTGCGCAAAAAGATGACTCGGGAAGCGATATATATCGCCCAAAAGTGACTCCGCTGCAGTTAACTCCTATCCGGCGAAAGGGTGACAAGCGTGATGCCAAAGAAAACTACAAAGTTGGAACGGACGGATTTCAAGTGTGCATGGATGTTAGCCATTTCAAGCCAAATGAGTTAATGGTCAAAACTGTTGGCAACAGCGTGGTAGTGGAAGGTAATCATGAACGTGAAGATGAACATGGCTACATAAGTCGTCAGTTTGTACGGAAGTACCAGCTACCAAAGGGGTACGATGCCAAAGATGTCATCTCAACGGTTTCAATGGACGGTATCCTGACAATCAAAACTCAGCAGAAGGCATTGAAGAACAACGAAAGGATAGTGCAAATTCAACAGACTAGCCCCATGAATCGGAGTGATAAGGGAAATGAAGAAGAAAGGCTAAGTGACGTTCATGAAAGAACAAGGGCAAATATGAAGCCATCAAGTGGTCGGATGAAAAAGCGATACGACACAAAAGCAACAAAGACAGGATTCCAAGCGGGAGACCTTGTTTGGTTTTATAATTCCCAGCGTCGAAAGGGAATGTCACTGAAACTTCAACAAAATTGGGAAGGCCCTTATACTGTTGTAACACGAGTAAACGATGGCGTCTACCGCATTCGGAGAGGATTAAGAGGCAAAATAAAAGTAGTTCACATCGACCGTTTACATCGTTGTAATGGTGAAGGAAGTGATGGATTTGCTCGGGACGATCAATTCTAAGAGGGGGGCAGTGTAAAGACTTTCCAAATTTGAACTATAACGACTCTGAAAAGCAAACAAACGGACACAATAAAGCTTACGGTCGCAGTGCAAACAGACCCTTATTAGCTATAATTATAGCAACTCTCAAACGAAGGAAGCGCCATCTGCCGGATTATAGCAGATTTACCAGCAGTCAAATAAAAGCTTTTGGAAGGGAAATTATTGGGAAATTTCCCCTACGGAAAGCTCTGGAAGCAGAGACCAGAACGTTCTCCTTATTTCGAGTTTGGAAGACAAGTATAAAAGGCACATGTTTGAACGGCAGCGACACAGTTTGTTTTTAATCGTGAATGAATAAAGTTGGTTGCAATAAAAGTGAAAAGTAAAGTTTGTGAATTAATTCAGTGGTGAATAATAAATCGTTTTGTTTGTAGTAAAAAAAGTAAAGTGTTTTATTTTGCGAAATAAATAAGTGGACGTTTTGAATAAAGTAAATAAGTTTTATTAACGAACCTGAGAAAATATTACAATATATTAAAATGCATTTATGAACCATGTTTCAAAAAAATTCATCAGCCTGTTTTCAATATTTAAATATTTAAATATAAAATTTTTGTGTACTTATATTTAAAAAAAAATATTTTTTGGATTTTATAGAAATGTTTCAATTTGTTTTTTGAAAATCAAATATTTCGAAAACGATATGATGGATCTTTTTTTTAAACTCGATACTTAAGATTTTAGTACTCTCTAAGATAGGTTTAGAAAAAATTTTACATTTATGAAAAATAACAGTATACCTTCCATACAAAAGTTAAAAAACCGCAAAGGAAAATATTTTTTTCTCAAAAACGACTCCTACGATTTTGATTTAACTTTTTCCATATACCAAAATTAGTATACGATCTACTGCCAAAAATTATAAAATTTTGCACTTAGTACCTGTCATAGAAGGTTTTTTTTTATTTTGAATTTTCGTCTCATCGACTAAACTGAAATTTCAAAACAATTCATCAACCCGATTTTGAAATATTGAATTTTCAAAAAATTTGAATCTTTTTTTAAAAATCCAAAATTTATTTTTTCCAAAATATTGGTATGCAGTATTATTTATATTTTAACAAAGCTTTTGCGCAAAAAAATTTATTGAAATCGGATAAGCGGTTAATGAGAAAACCAAAAATTAAAAAAACCGTTATATGGCAGGTACCATTAATAAATGTTTTTGGTCATTTTTTTTTTACTAAAAGCATTGTATATAAATTCTATAGTATTCTCATGAAGAAAAAAAGCTCGTGGCCATCTATGCGTCCAAATGTAATACTAATTTTTGTTAAGGGATCTCGGTAAGGCGATCACAGCGAACCTATCGACCAAATGTCTACCTACAAAATCGTGTTTCATGAGAATACTATAGATTGGATATACAATGCTAAAAGCAACAGCAAACTAATATTCTACTCACAGGAGATTTTAACGCAAAAACTGGTGCGCAACAACTTTTTCAACCTGTTAATGGAGAAGATTCACTTCAAGACCGTAACTCAAAAGATTTGGTTTTAGATAGAAAGGGTCTTCAACTATTGGACTTTTGCAGCGAGTATGGTCTACGAATTCAAAATGGATGTTCTGTAGGAGATTCATTAGGTGAATTTACTTTGTGGGAGCCCAAGGAAGCTCTGTAATCGACCTTAGCCTAAATGGTGGAGAATGGAACAATTTGGTTAAGAATTTTGAAGTACATTCACAAAATTTCTCAGATCATCTCCCGACTGTCACAACCATTGAATTTAGTGCTCAGAAGACGATAAATACTGAAACTACAATAAACTCTTTACCGAAATTTAAATGGAACCCCAATCACTTAAATAAATATCACTCTGATGTTAGTAGTCAGATAGAAATAATGAACAAAGATATAAATATTGAAGATATAACACAGATTATAACAAACGCCATTGCTGTAAGTAATACCAACAACAAAAAACAAACAAAATTATAAACAACCATGGTTCGACGCTGAATGTAAAACTTTAAGAAGGAGATCGTTTGCACTATTAAATCTTTACCGAAAATACGATGAGCCAAACTACAAGCTAATGTACTTAAATGCGAAAAGGGAATTCAAAAACATTTGTCAATCTAAAAAAATTGAATTTCAAACAGCCATAGCAACTAAAATTTCTATGTGCAAGGATTCAACAACTCTTTGGAAAATGTTAAATAAGAAAAATGGGAGAAGGTTCAAAATTGGACTGAGTATTGATGCAACACAACTTAAAGAACATTTCAGCAATATGCTGAATCCAATCAACTCAATACCCCAGCCTCGTTTTCAGTATGCAGTTCCAGATATAAAAATTGAGCTATTGGATAAACCCATTTCACAAGCAGAAGTAAGAGGCTGGCTAGTTAAATGCAAAGATCGTAAAGCGCCAGGAACGGATGGAATTCCAGTCGAATTTTTCAAGTATGCTAACGATGATCTGTTGGAAGTTCTCACTAAAGAATTCAATCGAATATTTGAAAACGGAGATATTCCTCAGAGTTTTCAACAGAGTGTAATCTTCCCAATACTCAAAAAAGGAGACCCCAACCAGGCTCAAAATTATAGAGGCAATCTATTTATTTTTTTATACGTAAAGTCCACGTGGACTGACTTTTGTTCATTTAGCGCTATTCGCCATGTTTTTGTCCACTCATTAACATTATTAAGAGCATTTTGTAATTTAATCGTAGCTTCGTTAATCGTTTTGCCTACTGCTAGTATTGCAGTATCATCAGCAAACGTTGCTACGAAAGTGTCTTCTGTTTGAGGTATATCACGTGTAAATAGAAGGTACAGAACTGGACCTAAAACACTACCTTGTGGTACCCCAGCCACTATTTCTTTGAAATTAGAATATTCATTTCCGTGTCTTACACGAAAAAATCTGTTTTCTAGATATTCGTTAAGAATTTTATAAAGTCCTTCAGGCAGAACTTGTCGTAATTTGAATTTGAGGCCTTCGTGCCACACCTTGTCAAACGCTTGCGACACATCCAAAAAGACCGTCGAACAGATTTTCTTTTCTTCAAGAGCTCTCTCAATTACGTCAGTTATTCTATGCACTTGATCAATTGTTGAATGCTTGCTTCTAAATCCGAACTGATGTTCAGGTATTAATCGTTTCTCTTCTATTATAGGCTGCAGGCGCAGGAGTAGTATTCTTTCAAAAACTTTCGATATTATTGGAAGAAGCGAAATCGGTCTGTAAGAATTCTTTTCGTGAGATGGTTTGCCAGGTTTCAAAACCATTATGACTTCCGCAACTTTCCATTGGCTTGGAACATATTCTAGCCTTAGAGCGGCATTTATTATATAAAGGAGGTTAATTAATCCTTTATTAGGAAGCATTTTTAATATTTCCGCTGTTATTAAGTCATACCCCGGAGCTTTATTAGACTTTAGCTTCTTTATTTCTCTGTTCAATTCAGCAAGCGTAGCATTTCTGGTTCTGTAATTTTCACTTGAGCTAAAACTCATATTAATATTTTCATTGAGTGCTTGCCCATCGGAAGGTTTAAATGTTTCTTCCAGGTAATCGGCGAATACTGCCGCTTTCTCTTTGTCACTTTTAGCCCATTCGTTTTGGCTTTTCTTAATCGGGGGTACTGGAAGCTTTGGTTTTTTCGTTGTTTTTATAGCTTTCCAAAGTGAGTAGTTGGATTCTTTCCCAGCTGACAAGCTTTCAAGGTGATTTTCAACTTCACGGTTTTTGAAATCTGATATAGCTGTTTTTAGCATATTACACAAGCGATTTAAATGAGCTTTGTGTTGAGGAGCACGGGTTCGCTGCCATTTCTTACGTGCTTTTCGTTTATCTTTTATTAAGTCTTTTATTTCCTGCGGTTATTTTATATCTTTATAGCGCGGCGTAACCCTTTGATAAGGTGTGTTATTCCACGCTGCCTTTTGTATTATATCAACAAAGGTATCTACTGCGTCTTCAAGCTCAAGAGGCGTTTGTAATGATACCCTCAATTCAACGTTGTCCTCGATATCTTTCTTAAATCCTTTCCAGTTGGTTTTACCGTTTGTTAACCTGGGTGGTTTTTCAATTTTGACAAGGCTTTCGCTCATAGTGAGTATGACTGCAGAATGATCAGAGAACAGATCATGGCCTTCTGAAATTTCAATACGGTTGGAGGGTATTCCTTTTACCATAAACAAATCGATTAAATCAGGTATTTTTGACGGATCAGTTGGCCAGTAAGTTGGCTTTCCAGTCGAATGAAAATCGCAATTATTTTCCATTCCTGCCTCATAGAGCATTCGACCCTTTTGAGATATGCATCTTGAAGCCCAAAAGGTGTGCTTCGCATTAAAGTCGCCACCAACAATTAAGTTTGGGCTTAGCGACTTTATCAATGTCGTAAATTCACTCTTATCGATTTTGCAACGCGGAGGGCAATATATCGAAGAGACATTGAGAAGAATGTTTTTAGTTCTAACTTGAACACTACTCAATTGCATCGATTCTACCTCTATTTTCAGGCCTATTGAGTGTTCAATGCACTCTTTTATATATAACGATGATCCACCCCTTGCTTTATTTGAAGGATGAACAGCGTGGTAGTCAAGAAACCCGTGGATTTTAAGATTTGATTCATTTTTGGCATGCGTTTCTGATATCAAGCATATGTCGATATCATTTTCCTGCATATACATCTCTAATTCTCCAAGTTTTTGCCATAATCCGTTGGCATTCCACGTAAGAATTTTAAACTTTTCCATCATAATTTTTTTGAGAGAGATTTGGGTCGAAAACAATTTTCGAGCTTACTTAACCTATCAAAGATAAGTTTATTTGTGTCACATTGTTCCTCAAGTTTCGACAGAATTATTGAAAAGACTTTTGAAACCGGGTCTGTTTCAGTGTCGTTGTTTGCGGGTATATTTTTGGCCGCTATTTGGGCATATGTTTCTGCATTTCCTTGCTTTGATATATTCTCCGAAGGTATTGACACTGTTTTCTTTTCCTTACGGATACTAGGTTTTGGAGCTTTACTAGATTTGGAAGTCTTGGGAATTACGGTTTCTATTTGCCTTTGTGGGTTTCTTTGTGTTTTGGCAGATTTCGATCGCCGCTTTTGTAATTCTTTAGCTACTTCGCAGCCTCTATAGTTTGCCGGGTGATTTCCATTACAATTAATGCACGTCGGTGGACTTTCACTTTTTCCGATGCAGTCAACGGTTAAATGCTTTCCGGCGCATTTTACACACCTTGGCTCTGTTTTGCAATAAGTTTGGGTGTGATTGAATTCTTGACAGCGTTTACACTGAGGGACTAACCTTGTGCTCTTTCTTAGAGGTTCGATCTTAACTACGATGTTTAGAATTGTTTTGATTTTATAAATTTCATCTAGTTTTTCAGTCTTATCGAACGAAAGTATAAATAGTGGAAGACCACGCTGTACCACTTTTGTTTCACCCTCTTTTGTCTGTTTCTCTCTTTTGACGATGTTAATTGCATCTAAGATTTTGAATTTGCGCTCTTTTAGATCACTAATGATATCGTCTTTTGAACATGATGCGTGTAAGCCTCTCGCCACAACACGTAACTCAACTAACAATTTAACTTCTGTTAGGGTCTATCGAAGTTTTTCCTATTTGACAAATTTGCTTCTATAAGTCCTTAGAAAAGTGGATTTGGCCCACTTGAGAAGCTTAAAAGGCTTTTAAACAGTCATATACAGGTTGGTTGGAGATCCTACATATATTTCTATAAAACCTTATAGAAACAACAATATTCAAACATTACAAATGCGGCAGGCTTTTACTTTCCGAAAAAAGTAATCTACAAGTTTCTAGTACAGGCTATTATTTGCATCAAGAAGTACTATGGAAGCAGATACAACACCCAATTGAAACATCTTGGAACACTCACGGGACCTTATAAAAGCTTTGGGGAAGCCTTTATGCAAATTAAATAAAAAATATTTTTTATATTTGTATATCTCTATTTTTTCTTCCAAGCAAGCAATTCTACTCTGAAACTTGGTTTACAAATTATAATGTGATGAAAAAACATTTTACTTACTTGATGGATTTTGAACCATGAATATACTGATTGAGAGTCAGGTAGCTTACGCATCGTGCTACAGTGCTATATATCTAGTAGGCATCAAATCGGAACCAGTTGAAACCGAAGTAAGCTTCCTAAGAACTTCGATGTGACTTCCTTATGATGACTGCACATGATTCAACATAAGGTGACCATTCGTTTTTTGTTCGAAGTGAGTTTTTACTTTTTGTATGTTTAGAAACTGTTTTAAAGTATGTAACCTTTCCATGATTTCTTATTAATGAGAACATGAGAAAATTGATAGAAAATTTAATTTTCCTAGACATGAAAGTGAAAGACCAAAGTATAATTTTCGCGTTATGAAATGACATTCATAACAAGTATTGCGATTTTAGAAACAAGTTATCAAAATGTCTTATAACAAAATTTAATACAATTCAAATTCCATACAATGAGTCCTATCTATTATGTACCTTAAAGGGCATAGTTGTTATTTTGCATCTTTGAGGGCCACTAAAAATGACCATAGTCAGTTTTTCAACTGTTAACATTCACAACATATTAATATTATTTTGACAATTGCAAGGTTATTTCGTATAGTGCTTTTATAGCTTTTATATTATTTAATAAAAAGATATCAAAACAAAAATAATAATAATTTGTATTGAGTGTTTTGTCTGTGTGAAAATTATAAGTGGGTACACATACATATGTACGAGTAAACAATATAAATTTTAATTAATCATTTGAGCTTTTTTATTTTGTCTATTTATTTCTACGATATGAAAATATTATCTTCCATTGGACATAGCTACAAATTTATCTTACAAAAAATTAGGAAAAGATATAAAAATATTCGTATTCGTAATGAACTAGAAAAGATATAATGGTCACCTCAGATGTTCATCTTCACGTCCATTATTCATATTGAAATAACTCCGCTAAGACAAAATAATCGAAATCATTGCTTCCTGCGCATCCCAAGCAACACATTCTCCTCTTACAGATATCTTTCAGAATTCTTAAATAAAGAGCATTCAACACTGCAAGATAACTAAAAGATGTCTCTAAGACCTAAAAAGGCCCAAAGGGGCGGAGCCAATTGTATGAAGTGAAGAGTTCTAATTAATGTCTTTGTAAGTGCTTATAAAGAGGACTTCTTTTGTTGATGTATTGACGACGTATTCAAGATATTTTAAAGAGGTTTTCAATAGATCTTAAATATCCTCTTAAAAAGGTCTTTAAAATCTCTTTAAAAGTAAACGCGGAAGCGAGGAAAAAAATTACTTTTTCTCTTTTACGCATGCATCATGGCAATAAATAATATTTTCTCTTTCACGCATGTAAACATTGAGTTGCATTTTAATGAAATGGAATGAAACTTAAGATGAGTGGTGAAAACATAAGGAATTGTTTTAATTTCATTTATAAGAAGCTCGGCCAAGTTAGTTATTTTAATATGACAGTCTTAACATATTTTGTGAAGCATATCTAGAATGTGTTTCGACATGCGCGATCATATTTACTTTAAAGTCATAGATGCTACCCCCCTTAAAATTCACGTGCTTACAAAAATAAAGATATTTACATTTTTTTTTTCATTTTCTTTCTAGACAAAAAACTCGTTACTGAAGTAAAAAAATGTTAATTGCATTTTGTTGGGTTATTATGTTATTTTAAGAGGTCTACACTAAATTATGAAACGAATCTGCGATTATTTAAGCCCAAATTGTCATTTATTATATTTTATACAAAATAGTTTTAGAAATTGAAATCAATAAATATGGCGTGTAAGCGACAGGGTGCCTCTTATATATAAATAGTTACGCAATTATTTATTTTGTTTGTTTCTAAAGCTGCATTTTATTATTTACATAAGTCACAAACAAAAATGAGATAGAAAGATGTCTGAGTGCTGGGACTCATGGTTAATATGTGTAAACATCAACGTTTGTTCTTACCTGCTGTCACGGCCAGCGCTTTAGCTCCAGTGGAAACCCGAAAATTTGCAGTTCAGAATTTTAGTACGGTGGATCGAGAAACAGAGTACACCAATTGATTAATATTACTTACTAGTGTCACGTCTGACGTTCTGGGTCTACTAGAATATTTTTAATTTGGCAGGAGGTGTCAAAATGTGCCAAAACTGTTGATACGGCGGATCGAAAAGCGGAGTACACCAATCGATTTAGGAGGTGGATATTACCTATTGCCACGCCTGACCTTTGGGGTCCACTAGAATACTTTTAGTTTGACAGGTGTCAAAATGTGCCAAAAGTTTTGGTACGGCGGAATCGAAAAACGGAGTAAGCTAATCGAATTAGGAGGTGGATATTACCTAATGTCACGCCTGACGTTCTGGGTCCACTGGAACAATTTTAGTTTGACAGGTGTCAAAATGTCAAATCAGAATTCCGAGAATACGCGCTACGAAACGTGCTATACTCCGTAATGTTGCACAAAGGAAAGTCCACGTTTTGATTACACATCAAAATTAAAGCTATTTTCACCCTTCTGAGTTTCGCAAAATTTTCAAAGTTTTATTCACATATTATAAACGCTTTTTCTACTATACAGATCTGATCAAAAAGCTTTATAAAATGTGGCTTATAACAATAATGTAGCCATTTGGTCTCAAAATATAACCTACATATCATGCGTAGCAGATAGACAAACAACAAAAAAATATACAAATATCAATTAAACATTTAAATAAAAATATTTTAATTTTTTAATGTTAATGACACCCTGTGAAAAATATACATAAATAAATTAATATTTTTTCCAAATCTCAAAACGTTTTTAAAAGTTCTTAAAAAACTCTTAAAAACGTCTTGGATATAGTCACTCTTCCCCAGAGTCAAATCACGCTTAATTAATTCTAAATAAGACACCATTAAGTGGTCATTAATTACTTTTTAGGTCTTAAAAAAAACGAAATGTCAAACCAGTATCAATGGCAACAACTGTGTTCAACAAGTGCATAGCAAGACAAGAGGAACTTTATAAACTGATCAGATTATGGTGCAGGAAATATGATTGAACTTAGTTTGCTTCCAAGAATAAATTAATGGCAGTTTTTGTTTCCATTTATCCCAACAGTTTCTTATATTCAACATTTTTAAAAGATATATGTAACTTCTTATAGTGAGATTTCGTTTCGCTATACAGAAACATAACTTCAAGTTGACAGATAAGAAATCAGTGCAACAATGTCTTTAAAGATATCTGGAAGACCTCTTCAAGATGTCTTTGAGAGAGGACGCTAGTAAACTCTTCAAATACTCTTATTTTTAAGGAGTTAAAGAGGTTTTGAAGAAGTTTCATAAAAAGATATGAAAAATAACTTAAAAAAGAGGTCGATAAGATGTCTTCAAGATGTCTTGAGAGAGCAAGCTAGTAAACTCTTAAGATACTCTTATTTTTAAGGAGTTAAAGAGGTTTCATAAAGAGATATGGAAAAATAACTTCAAAAAGAGGTCTATAAGATGTCTTTGAGAGAGCAAGCTAGTAAACTCTTAAAATACTCTTATTTTTAAGGAATTAAGAAGGTTTTGAAGAAGTTTCATAAAGAGATATGAAAAAATAACTTGAAAAAGATGTCTATAAGGTGTTTTTAAGATGTATTTATAAGTATTGGCTTTAAATTATCTTTTTAGGAGTTCATAAAGTGCTTTTTAAGTGCAATGGTATCAAGAAGACTGAACTAAGATGCCATTAAGAGCTGATAAATTTATTTCAAGAACTCTGCAAGAGTTTTTGTGTTGCTTGGGATGCGCTTCATAGTACAAACCAATTATGCTTGTATCAGGCTTTTGTTCACAGGATTTATAGAAACAAAATCAAGTGACATCACTTGTCTCAGGCCAACTTATCGAAAAGAATGCTTCCAGCACATTCATTTGAAAAATAATCAAAAAATGTTTGTATCGGGCTTGTATTCAAAGGACTTATGCAACCAAAATTAGTTGACATCACTTCGCTGAGACAATCTCATCGAAATAGATGCTTTTCGAAACAAAATAACAGCTTGTTTCAGGCTTTTGTGAACAGGCCTCAACAAACTCTTTGATGGAGCTTCTTAAAGAAAGCTTTTTTCAGGCTTATATTTCATGTGCTTCTACAAATGAAGCCTTATTGAAATATTAATGAAGCTGCACCAATATAAGCTTGCAAATAGTTTGGAAGTACACCTGTAATAGGTTTCAATGAAGCTGTTGACAAAAATACATTCTCGAAGATTCGAAACTTCGATAAATAACCTCAGTACAGGCCCTGTAGAGAAAAATTAATCTATGATTTCAAAAAATTTAATACAATTACAGATTTACAGATGAACAATATTTTAATCATTGATTCATCCTAATTGGAAATGTACCATAAAGGACATTTTTTTAGATGATATTTAATTTTTTTTTGCAGGCAGAGGCGACTTCTACAACCAAAATTAGTTGACATCACTTCGCTCAGACAATCTCATCGAAATAAATGCTTCTCAAAACAAAATAACAGCTTGTTTCAGACTTTTGTGAACAGGCCTCAACAAACTCTTTGATGGAATTTCTTAAAGAAAGCCTTTTCCAGGTTTTTATTTCGCGTGCTTCTACAAGTGAGTTTGAGGAAGCCTTATTGCAATATTAATGAAGTTGCACTCATATAAGCTTATAAATAATTTCGAAGTACACCTGTAATAGGTTTTAATGAAGCTGTTGACAAAAATACAGCCTCGAAGAATCCAAACTTCGATGTACAACCTCAATACAGGCTCTGTAGAGGTAATAACTTCATAAAATTCAAAAATTGGACCTAACCGAGGGGAAAATGTTAGTTGGGAAGGGTCTTTCCGACTTATTTTCATAGGTATACCACTCTACTTTTTCTTCGTTTAGTTTTCGCGACAGAAGGCGATAACTTTCGGGGTCTTTCACACATACTTTCCATTTGTTGTTATTGAGCGAAATAACTTTAAAAGCCGATGGTAGTAATGCCTTTAATATGGTTTGCAACTTGTTATACTCCTCAATACCGATAACATTTATCGGTGGCGGGTCCGTTCCTTAACAGGTTTTTCTTTTACTGTCGCATGTTTTGGTGAAACTATTATTTCAAAAGACGAGGCTGCCTCAGGTGAAGAGCCAGCTTTACGCTTTTTACTTAATCTTTTCTTTGAGGACTTTTCCGTTTCACGTGCTAGCTCTTCTTCGTCTGTTTCATATCTAGAATTATTGACTTCTGGCAAGCAAGCTTTGGAGTTTATTTGAGAATTTTTGCCTTTCAACATCTCATTTTCTTTTCGAAGAAGATCGACTTCTTTCTTTAGCTCTTGATAAAGTTCCATTACTTCATCAAGTCTTCGTCGAAGTTCGTTATTATCTTTTTCAAGATTTTCTGTTTTATCTGAGTCTTTTTTGGCGCGCGCTGGCGTGACGGGTGGACTCTTTTGCCCGAATTTGGATGGTTTTATACTCGATTTAGATGGTGGTGATCGAGATACCCTTGCACTTTTTAGGAAGGGATTTATTAAATGCAATAATTGGCTCTCCCCAGAATCCATAGAGCCGACCTCCGAAGAGGGTGGATTTTCCAGTGAACCTGGACTGCCACCTGGGGTACTATATCTTATTGTTTTGCTCATTGCATAGTTATGTATACATCAATCTCAGTATACGGAGTTTGGATTTTAGTCGCCTCTTACGACAGGCATGCCTACCTCGGGTATATTCTTGCCCCTTACCCGCAGGGGGTTAAACTGTCAATGGTGTTAAACAAGGATGCAACTTAAGCCCGCAAGCATTTATAATGTTTATCGACGACATTTCAGAGTATTTATGTGGTGGTGTAAGAATTGGTGGAATTCTCATCAAAGTTTTGATGTACGCAGATGATTTGGTGTTGTTTGCGGACTCACCGGAGTGCCTACAAAGAATGATCAATCAACTGCAAAAATACTGTGAAGAGTGGAGGTTGAAAGTTAACATCTCTAAATCCAAAACGATGGTTATTAGAAGAGGAGGAGGGCGGTACGCCAGAAATGAGAGATGGTTTTTCGAAGGTCAGGAAATAGAAACAGTGAGATCTTATAAATATTTGGGTATTAACATAAGCAGCAACATGAGCATGGACACTTCCAGGAGAAGCTCTCCTCAGCTAAATCAGCTATAAGTGCAGGTTGGAAAAACTGTCTAGATGAACAACATATATCGATGAGAATAAAATATCAGATTTTCCAAGCTGTTTCAAAATCACTAATGCTGTATGGAGCACAAGTTTGAGGCTGTAAACTGTACGATACAGTAGAAAAGCTGCTCCGATTCTTCTTAAAGCGAGTCTTCAAGCTGCCACAGTGTTCGCCAAACAATATGCTATTAGTTGAAACTGGTATTTCGCCTTTATTTATAGAAACATTACATCTTCATTTCAACTTTATATCAAAAACAATGTCTTTGGACGGAGAAAGATTGACGAAACGTATAGCCAGCTATGTCATTGAAAAGAAAATATTGTTTTTCGAGGAATGGAAATCACTGGCAGAGTTTGCCGGGTACCCTTTAAGAATTACTTTGGACAATATTGCTGAATGGAAAGAAGAGTTTTGTAACTTAACAATAGCAGTCGATGAAAAAATGCGAGAAGAGAGCATCGAAAAAGTAAGAAGCTCAACCCATCGGGAGATATATGCCAGTCTTAACCATAATCTTTGTGAAAACAACTATTTCAATGAAAAATACTCCAACGATACAATATCCACTGTTTTTAAGGCACGAGGTGAAATTATGAACTTAAACTTTATCGCACATAGAGAAGATTTGCACTGTGTATAATATGAGAGAAAGGGAGAACATTTATCACTTCTTGGGAAGATGTCCTGTCTTAAGAGAGTTCAGGCTTCAGTTCTTTGGGAAAACAATACTGGAGGAAGCTGAGATGAATACGATTTTGAATGGCACTGAAAAAATACTATTAACTAACTAACTAACTAACTACTAAAAGATACATCATATCTACAATAATACACTGATTTTTCTTTATCAAAATCGTTGGAGCCGTTTTTGAGATAAATAAGCTTTTCCTTAACGGTTGTATGGCAAGAAACGTTATTTTTTGAGCTTAAAAAAAATTTCAATCTCCCCTCTGGAGAGTTACAAAAAACCTTAAGTTTAAAATTTGAAGAAAATCGCTTCAGTGGTTTAGGATATACGTTGAGGTACGGACAGACAGACAGACAGACAGAATTTTGCCACCCACTTTTTTCGTGTTCTCTATCATCGTAATGTCATGTTTGATTGTTATCTCGAAATTATTTTTTGCACGAATCCAAAACTTGCCCTATAGTACCTATGTATATCGCAAGTAAAAAGTCATCATTACATCAAAAGGACTACAATTTTTCTTTGGGTGGTGGTATCATTTTAAAACAAATATTTTAGTTTGATAAACCTCCACATTCTCCCCGTCTGCACCTCTTCAAATGCATCTACACAAATAGCCAATGCGGCGATCTTAGGGGACTTTGGATATGTTATAGAGATAGAGGTTGCAATTCTGCGTCGATTCCAATTTTAATATTTGATAAATTAATTTTTTCAACCTCGGAACCCATTTTTCCTGGCCTACTATAACAACAATTGTTCAAAATTGGAAGCTAAATATTTCTTTTGTGCACACTTTTTCCCTCCGACCAATAGCCATTGAAATAAATCGATGTAAAATATTTACGTCAAATTTAACACCTTTTCGGCATGTGTTTAGGTGGGCAGACAAACGGTTATTGGTGCAACACCTGTGATGTGACTTATAATGTTACGCAAATGACTTGACTGCTTATGTCGTTGGCTGTCGGTCTTTATACACTTGGAGAATTTGTCAGTTCCTCGCAAGAGTCAATACAAAACACGCCACGAGGTACTTTTTAACACTATCGTATTTACTTTAAGTAAAGGCTAACTGAGTGGGAAACCATTTTTCAAAAAATGGTTATTAGTGTGTACCTCCCAAGGGACCATTATTTTATTTTCAATTTTCTTCAGAACGGTATGAATGATTTCAGTGAATTTTTCTATACACAAGCTCATAAATAATGTAAATAGTAATGTGTACCAAAATTTACAAAAAAGTATTTTTTTGGATTTTCAATTTTTGGAATTTCATTTTTTTTTTAAATAATATAATAATAAAATATTTCGAAAACGACATAATCGTTTTTTTAACTCGTTACTCACGCGTTTCTAACGTTCTTTTAAATATTCAAAGAAAAAATTCTACTTTTATGAAAAAATAACGGTGCCTTTCATACAAATGTTAAAAAAATCGTTAAGGAGAATATATTTTTTTAAAAACGGACTCTACGATTTTGTTTGAACTTTTTTTCGTATGCTTAAATTGGTGCGATCTACTACCAAAAGTAATAAGAATTTTCTCTTAGCAACCACATTTATGTATGTATTAATTGTACCTCTCATAGTATGTTTTATTTTGAATTTTCTCATTAGCGGCTGAATGGGCCCGGTTAAATTAGCTGAAATTTTAGTATGTTGTTGGTTATGTGTTAGTTAACAAAAGTGCTGATAGAACTTGGGTCTGGAATTCAGTCTTTTCCTAGTTATAATAGTTCCAATTATAGTACCAACAGTAAAATTAGAATTGTAAATGGAAAAAAATAGCGGCAGGCTGAAATTTTGCAGGTCGTTTCGGGGGTAGGTATACAACTTAAATCTAAGTTGGCGACCTCCTACCCCTTGCAGGGGCGGTGCCACGCCCACTTTTCTTCAAACCTGGTTTATAAAGAAACGGCTGCAGCGATACGAATGAAATGTTCATAATTTGTTGGTATATGATCATAGAAAAAAACAAAAACAAAAAACGAGAAACAAAGAATTAAGAAAAGTGGGCGTGGCAGTGGGCGGATTTTACTAAAACCAATTTGCCAAATTTTTTCTCGCCTATAAAATCAAACACTGAACATTTCGTGGAAATCGTTGGAGCCATTTCCGAGAAACAAATAAATAAAAAAGTGGGCGTGGCAGTGGGCGGATTTTACTTTAACAATTATTTTAATTTTTTCTATGATCATACCAACAAATTATGAAAAAGGCAAAATGAATCGAATAACTTTCCAACAAATGTTTTTGACATGTGCACCTCTTGCTTCCACCCGTTTCCCTATATTTACGAGGGAATCACCGGGCTTGGGGCTGGTACAGTGGAATTATGTGTTTGTACGTGTTTTTTCATACATTTCATACATTTGTTCTTTTTTTTGCCTCAAACTATCAAAGGAGTTGTTTTAGCTTATTTAAATATCGTAAAAAAATAAAATGCACGACTGGGTCGCACGTACTTGCTCTTATGTTCAAGACACTGCGAGTTTAAGAAAATTGTATATACAAACATGGAAATTATGAGAGAAAAATGTAGAGAAGCATGAAATACGACACTTAAATTAGCTAAAACAACTCTTTTGACAGTATGAGATGAAAAAAAAGTATGCCATCTTGATTCATGATGGAATATGATTGTATGGGAAAAAAATTTTAAAATCGTTGGAGCGGTTTTTTTTTAAATTAATTTTTTATATATAAAATTCTTCAAACATTTTTAAGAACAAATTTTGGTATGCAGATTTTAACTATATATTTATGTGTATATGAAAACAAAATATGAAAAAAAATTGTCAACCCGTTTTTGAGATATCGAATTTTCCAAAAAAAAATTTGAAACTTTTTTTAAAAATCCAAACACTTTTTTTTTTGAAAATTTTGATATGCAATATTATTAAATTTTATCTGAAATTTGTATATAAAAAAATTCATTTAAATCCGTTAAGCCGATAACGAGAAAACTCAAAATAAAAAAATACGTTCTATGACAGGTACTACTAATAGTTGCTATGTGTAAAGTTTTATAATTTTTGATGGTAGATCGTACTAATTTTAGTATACGAAAAAAGTTTAATCAATATCGTAGGAGTCGTTTTCAAGCAAAAAAATATTTTCCTTTGCGGTTTTTTCACTTTTGTATGGAAGGTACCGTTATTTTTTCATAAATGTAAAATTTTTTCTAAAAATATTTTAGAGAGTACTAAAAAAGTCTTAAATATCGAGTTTCAAAAAAATCAATGATGCCGTTTTCGAAATATTTGATTTTCCAAAAAAAAATTTGAAATATTTTTTAAAAATCCAAAAAATATTTTTTCAAAAATGTTGGTACACAAAACTATTAACATTTCTTGGAAGCTTTTTTATAAAAAAAATAATTGAAATTGGTCATACCATTTTGAAGAAAATCAAAAATTAAAAAAATGGTACCTTGGGAGGTACTATTAATAACCATTTTTGAAAAATGGTTTTCCACCCAAAGAAAGCCTTTACTAAAATAAATTTATTGAATTTTTTTTTAGAAAAGTTGTCGAGCCGTTTTTGAGAAAAATACGATTATGTAAATTTGCCAAAAAAAAATGTATGACCCGTACCGTTATTTTTGGTTCTAAAAAAAAAATGAAAAAAACGTGTCGGCAGAATCACCAAAAACCACTAAGTACCAAGTTTGAAGAAAATCGATCGAGCCGTTTAGGCTGTAGACGAACAGACAGACAGACAGACAGACAGACAGACAGACAGACAGACAGACAGAATTTTGCCACCCACTTTTTTAGTGTTCTCTATCATCGTAATATCATGTTTGATTGTTATCTCAAAATTTTTTTTTTTGCACGAATCCAAAACTTGCCTTATAGTACCTATAATCGCAAGTAAAAATAAAAATGTGCGAGACGAGTGACCAAATTACTTTATGTAGGTAGGTTCATGTAGGTACAAATATCAGACAGGAATCCGAGACTTTTTTTCACCCTCCATTATCATTGTAATGACATGTTTGGTCAATATCTCCAGTTCGATTTTTTTATGAATGCATAACTTGCCATAGAGTTAGTGCCTACAATTATTCAGAAGTGAAAACTGTTTTAAGACAATGTTATTGACTGACATACAGGCTTCTAGACTAGAGTATCATTATCTAACATGAACATGGTCACAAAAAAGGGAATATTTAAGAAATATGTAATATTTAAAAATCGTTTTGACAATTTCCTTCTTAAAAATGTTAAACGAATTGAGCTTCAATATCAAGTAACTATGTGTATGCCAGTCGTATACCTATTTTAATTCAATTTAAAAATGCTGTGCCCTCCCTTGACTCCAGTTACTTCAACTTTAAAAGTATGGCTATTGATCTTAATAAGACTGAAAATAAAAGTTTTAGATTCTTAAAATCTCATACCATCAGGATAAGGCTTTGAACAGGCAATGTCTGAAACGAAATTGTCACCGGTCTTTGATTTAAGCCCTAGGACTATGCTAAGATAAACATCGAATGCTTACCACACTCTAGCAAAGACTCATAAATGCATCATACTTAATATAAAAAATAAATAAGACGTTTTGTTTATTTCTCCTTAAATGAATTGTTATAAAAAAAAAACTTAAATAAAATTATATGCGTCTGTTCGATATCTTAAACGGTTATGGGTTATTACAAAAAGAGATGAATTTGTTTAACGTCTTTTTGAAGGGTTGAAAATGTTTGACAGCGTTTACACAAAGTGGTTTATTTCTCTTTTTTTTTATTTTATGTAAAACCATTTTGTTTATTTTGAGACTATATAAGAACAAGGTCCACGTTTCTTCAAAATATACAAAGTTTACATCAGCATCAGACAGTTAACGACTTTGTGCTGCTTGCTTTTCCCATAACAGCCACAGGAATATAATCGCACTTTTATTGCAAGATAACCGCACCCCCCTCACCACCCAATCCTTAATAGCGAATTATCTTTTTTTATATCATAACTTCTGTGGGGGATTTTGTAAGCGTGGTGCAAGTAGATAAACGTTATTTCATATTTTTTTAAACGAACATGTTTTCGTTGCGCCCCATTCGCGTATATGTATGTACAAGTACATATGTATATATAGCAATGTTGTTCGCTTAATAAATACGGTTGAGCTGAGATTGCTTTTATATCGATTTCATTTTTGATTTTCCGTTCATTTTATTGAGCACCCATAAAATGTTATCTCTGATTGGCAATGATGTTATTTTTTTTCTTCTTTTTTTTTTGTTGGTCCTGAGAACGTGGAGCTCAATTCAACGGAAGGACGTGGTTTTTGACTTTATTTGTTATGTGATTTTTTTTTGTGCTACGTGAAATTCGTTTGATATGATTGCATTTTTTGAGCAGTTAAATAAATGCCTTTTAAGGTTTATCCAAATCTTAATGCACTCATATTTTTTAAGTTGGTCAAAAGGTACAAAAATGTCGCTAAGCCGGTATCGGTTTTTGTAGACCATATTTGTTGCAACTGTCTACTTATAATGACCGCATCCTTTCAGCCTGACCATTGCTTGAAGGATGAAATGGAGCTGTGAGATATAAGCTTTCATCTTCAAAAATTGCTGAATTCTTCGAGAGTAAAAACTGTCCCCTTGTCGGATACTAAGGAATCTGGCAATCCGTGAGTTACGAAAATTGAACCCAGGCAATTAATAGCACACGACACGCCGCCCGCCGCCGTTCTAGCTGACGAAGCTGGTTTTTCCTTTGCCTATTTGCAGTAAGAGTCGACTAGTATTAAGAATTGTTTACCTTTGAAAGGTCCCAGGAAATCAAAATAGAATCAAGAAGAAGGCTCTGTAGTCTACTCGCAAAGATGTAAGGTTGGTTTGTGCTTTTCTGGTAATGACTGTTGAGATGTCACGCACTTGTTCACGGTTGTTTCTATGTTTACATCTAACTTGGGCCACAACACTTAGCTTCTAACAATGGCTTTCAACTTTGACAATCCTGAATGTAACGCTTTCAGAATGTCCTTTTGAGGTGCCTCTGAAACGATAAGACTGAAACCAAAAATCAAGTAGTTTTTGTTTACTGTTATATTGTGCTTATGTTGCTGATATTGCTTGAATTCTTGATCTGCTCTACGATCTGGCCATCCCCTCAACACCCAATTATAAAGTTGCTTCAGAATTTTGTCTTGGATGCCATCATGGCAATGTCGCGTCGGTGGATTGCATAAGATTCTTCTTTCATATTGATTTTGAAATAATATTCGGACTCCGAGTTGATCAGTAAAAGACTGACAGTTCTTGCATTGTTTTTTTTTTCTCTCGAGGGCTATAATAAATTTTGAAGCTGTAGCTATTTAAGAAAACACTCCATTTTATAGCATTTTAGTAATATTACTGGGAGTAGGCTTCTCTGGGTTCAAAAGTCCAATTAGCAACTTGTGGTCAGTCATAATTGAAAATGGTATTCAATATAAGAAATTATGGAACTTCTTGAAACAAGCAATGATTGCCAATGCCTCCTTATCAATTTGCACGAAGCTTCTCTCAGATTTAAATACCGTACGGGAATTAAATGATACTGTACACTCTTGACCATTTGGTGCAATCCAGCATCACTCAAACGTCCAAAAACAACTTCTAGTGCAATGTCCTTAAAAGCTAAGATGGATCCTGACTTATGACAAAAACGATGATTCCATCGTTTGTCTCGTAGAAGTTTTTCCATTAGCATTAAAAAAAAAACCGGGAAAGTGGAAATTCCATCTCTGTTCACACCCTTGTGAGTTATAAGTGTGAGTATGTTCGATGCTTCTTCGTACAACCATTTGCTGATACGCCTGAGCTAAATCGATTTTAGCGAATGTATTGCCTCCTGCGAAGAAAGTGTTTGAAAGCACTGGGGTGAAAGCGCATTGTTGACTTTGCCCTTGTAGCTGTGGTCCCCAAAAATACGCATGGATCCATCAGATTAAGTAAGTAGCACAATAAATGTGGTCAATATAACTTTACTTACTTACTTACTCAGGGTGGCACTACAGTCGGGGGTGGACCAGGGCCTCAACCAACAAGCTTCTTCTAGCCGGCTCGGCTTCTAGCTAGCAGTCTCCAGTTTTGCACAACAAGTTGGTTGAGGTCCTCTTCCACTTGCGTGCGCCACCTTTTACGCTGTTCACCTCTACTGCGCTGTCCCACGGGGTTGGATTCAAACACCTTCCGGGCAAGAGCATTAGTGTACATTCACTCTAGGTGACCCAGCCATCTCAGTCGTTGGCTTTTCACTTTTGTGGCTAGGTCGGTGTCGCTGTACAGCCCATACAGTTCGTTGTTGTATCTGCTTCTCCATTCCCCATCTATGCAGACGGGACCGAAAATCACCCGGAGAATTTTCCTCTAAAAAGAGCCTAACGCGCTCTCATCCACCGTTAACAGTGTCCATGCCTCTCCACCATACATCATCCGGGATGATAAGCGTCTTATACAAAGACAGTTTAGTTGCTCGAGAGAGGGCTTTGCTTCTCAATTGCCTTCTTAGCCCAAAGAAACAACGATTGGCAAGAGTAATTCTTCGTTTGATATCAGCACTGGTATAGTTCGCTGAGCTTATAGCGGATCCTAGGTAGACAAAGCCTCTGACCACGTTCTGTCCGAGACGTTGGTTTTGGGTGTCCTTTCTTGTTGACAGCATATATTTTGTTTTGCTTTCATTCACTGTTAAACCCATCTTCTTGGCTTCTTTCTCAATACTCACAAAAGCACCACTGACATCACGCTTTGTTCGTCCGATTATGTCAATGTCGTCAGCGTAAGCGAGCAATTGGACGGAGTTTTGAAAGTTTGTGCCTCTGGTGTTGACGTGAGAGTCTTGCACTATTCTTTCAAGAACGATGTTGAAGAAGTCACATGACAGCGCGTCGCCTTGCCCAAAACCTTTTTTGACATCAAAGGTGTCGATGAGGTCTTTGCCGACCTTGATGGAGCAGCGTGCATTCTCCATCGTTATCCTGCACAAATGGACGAGTTTGGCAGGGATGCCAAAATTAGGCATTGCCCTATATAGCTCGTCTCTATAGATTCTGTCATACGCGGCCTTGAAATCGATAAAAATGTGGTGGGTATCGATTTGAAATTCCTTGGCTTTCTCCAAGATCTGCCGTAGTGCGAATATTTGGTCGATGGTGGACTTCCCTGACCTAAAGCCACACTGATATGGACCTATCAGGTTGTTGACGAATGGCTTCAGGCGTTCACAAATTACGGCATAGAAGATTTTGTAGGCGATATTAAGAAGTCTGATTCCTCTGTAGTTGGTGCAGTCCAGAGGATCGCCTTTCTTGAGGATCGGGCAAACAATGCTGAGGTTTCATTCATCGGGCATGCTTTCCTCCGACCATATTTTACAGATGAGCTGGCGCATACTCCTAACCAATTCATCGCCACCCGCTTTGAATAGCTCAACCACAAGGGCATCAGCTCCGGCATCTTTATTGGACTTAAGTTTAGATATAGCTATCTTCACTTCGTCGAGATCGGGTGGACGGAATTGTTGGCCTACGCCATCCTGGTTGAAGGGTGCAATCTGCATGGTAGTGGAATTCGGTTCGTCATCGCCGTTATACAATTTGCAGAAATATTTTTTCCATATCCTCAGCACCGACTGCGATTCCACCACGATGTTCCCCTGATCGTCCTTGCAGGCTTCGGCTCGGGTGGTCAACCACTTATTATATTCTATACGCTTAAGAAATATGGAGTATTTAGTGGCATAATGGTTAGTGCATTGGACTGTCATGTAGGTACAAGGTCTGGGTTCGATTCTCAACCGCTCCCATTTAAAAACAAAGAATGCTTTTTTCCTAGGTATATAGGTATTGCCTCTTTGGAGGAACTGCCAAATCCCCCAAGAGTATCTGTTGTTATGAACAAGTACCTTTTGTGGGGCTCGGCACAATAAATTGTAGGTCCCCTCTCTACATGGGATAAAAATAACAAGGTATGCTTGACAGTTCAGGCAACTGATTCGTGACGGCATTGCGAGTGAATGATCTCAATTGTTTGTCATTTATAGCAAAGAAAATAAACAATAAATTGTTTATGTTTTGAAGCTGTTTGCTATAAAAACTCAAAGTAAAACAATAGATTATTTATGTTTTGAAATTATGTTTTGTTAAATTCCAAGTAAAACAATAAATAATTTATTTTTTAAAGCTACATATGTGGTTGGTGAACCCTAGCTATGACGTCACACAAAACAAAATATGGCGGCCCTTCATCTCATATACAACATACCTTACCTTGTATTTTGATTCCATGCCCTCTCTATTCCTGTCACCAACATGCTCACACGAATGGATAATAGTCGTAAGTTACTAGGCCCTATGGTTGGTTCTTCACGAGGTGTCGCTCCACAAAATCAATTTTTCATTTTTATTTTTAGGTTGTCGATCTCTGCTTCAATGACTTGTCGTTGAACATATGGAAATGGAACCTTCATGATTAGGGGCCGGTTATAGCGATCAGTAAAACACATCAGTAAGAAGTTGAAACGAAAGGAAATCGGAATTTTTTCCTGATGGGTGTTTATAGGGAACATTGAAATTGTGTCAGTAAAACTAATGTCTTCTTCTTATTTCTATTTTTACTGGATGTCAATGCATCAGTAATTTTTTTTCGTATGTACTGAAACAGTACAAAATTGGAACACAAACAGGCGGAACGAATTGTTTCATTTTGAGAGACATGACAATCATCTAATACGGAAAATGAGTTCTCGTCAGTAAAACCAAATAAAAGGTTTTTCTCAAAAAATACAATCCTGAATCAAGTTTTTCTTTAAAAACTTATTATTTCACTACATTCGTCATCGATTTGCATATAGTTTTTGTTTCAAAAAGCATTTAAACATATTTAATATTGCAAAAGAAAATTTTTACTGATGCATTTTACTGATCGCTATAACTGGCCCCTTAGCCAGCTTCACTGTGTTGTGAAATTATTTAAACGCGATTTTAATTGAACTTAATCCAAACAATCGAATTAATTACTTTATTCAAATAAACAAACCGAGCACGAAATCTGCGTGCGCCGCGACATGACAACGAAGTGAAAGAAATGATGAACCTTCAAGCGATGGGTGCTTTTAATAATTTGCACAACTGACAACACAATTCTTTCAAGATATAAATTTTGCTAACAGAAAATTTAAACGTAAAGCCTCGAGCAAAAACAAAGAAAATGAAAATAGGCCACTATCGAAACAAAACCGGGATGCTATTTGAAACAAATCAAAGTAAAAACAAGAATCTATATATAAGAATTGACGCAAAAAAAAATACAATTTTAAATAACTCTCTACTTAGCTTTTTTCTCTGCCTGCGGATCTCTTTTCCGGCCTTTTCCTTCTATCACCTCGAATTTTCCTCAAAACTGCTTCGCACCTCGAAATCGAAACACTAATTTTTTCCTTCAAATTTTTTCAAACTTTTCCTCCAATTTCTTCCACAAAAAAAACACTTTTTCTCAATTTTAAATTTCTTCCAAACTTTTACGAATTCCTAAATAACCACTTCTTGCTTGTATAGTTCTCGAAAGAGTGAACTTTCCATGCTAAACCTATTGTCTACCTTGGCCATTCCAGTCTCTCACACATTCATACGGCCAGCCAATCTTTTTCGAAATCTTCAGTCACAGGATCACGGCTTCCTGGAAAGTTAAGTGATATCCTCGAAAGCCTCCGCTTCCGTTCCTCCGTTGTTGAATCTCATCGAAACTTTACTCTTACACACACATTCAATGATTCAGCATTCAGCAAGTTGTTGGATGTCTTTCCAAAACTTGCCGAATCCAATTGGCCGAGTTCAGAACCCTTTCAACTAACTTTATCGAGAAAATTTAAAAGCACTATAATCGAGGAAAAGTTTCTTCTAGGCATTCTCCTACTTTAAAATAATCGCGAGTGATTCGAAGCGCGAAGCAATCTCTCCAAAACAAATACCTCGGGGTGAGAGAGGAATTTATATGACCAAATCTTGAGATCAATTCCGATAGATCTATTACATTACAATAAAAGAAGTTAACGTTTAAGAATTTAAGAACACGTTAACAACCCATTTTTGTGACAAAAATATTAAGCTACGTTAGATATGAGTAAGAGTCCGCCTGACTCGCTTACTTCTCCAACTCACCTGCTAGCTAGTTTTAGTTGGTGGATTTGGGAACCAACTGTTCCACTCAATTGACAAATCTTTCGAAACCTGTTTTTGTCACCTTTCCAATATACTTTAACGCCCATATTATTCACTCATTTAATCCAGATTAAAACTTAAATCCAGATTAAAAGTATTTTAAATCCAAACAATAAATCCAATCCCATAATATTCACTCGTTTAATCCAAACTTAGATCCAATTTTTTAAATCCAATATCGATTTATCCAGTTGGATTTAAACTGCCCTCCGGAGGTCAGTTTAAGTACTTAAATCCAGATTAAAACACAATTTCATATAATTCACTTTTTCCTGACATTTCAAGTTTCTTAAAAAATTTAAATAGTGAAATTAAAAATTGTTTTTTATAATTAAATAGGTATACATTTGAACAAGAAGTGATGTACAAATATTTTTAATTATTACTGCCTATTTTCCAATAAATGAACCTCAAATTTTTTGAACGAACGTCAAAATCACGAATGTATTTTTTTGACGAAAAGAACGAAAAAACGCTCCAACAGGCTCCAACATAGTGAAATAAATTAATTAAAGTAAACAAATAGTTACACGGGAGAAATTTGACTTTTCACAAATTTGACATTTGGATTAAACGATCTTAATCTGGATTTAAATACACTTTACATCTGGCTTAAGAGCATTTTAAATCCATTGGATTTAAGGCATGTTCAGAGTGAATAATATGGACATGGATTTAAATTTTTGGATTTAATAAATCCGGATTTAGTTGTTGGATTAAAAACTTTCTTAAATCCTATTTAAATCCAGAGTGAATAATATGGCGGTAAGAGTAGGTCTCTGGCTGATGGACGCCAGGTATCCACTTACTCTACAAGAATATTGGAGCCGCAACGGAAAAAGAAGAGGCTAAAAATGGTTAAGGAAAGAGAATAGGCTGGCGAAACTTGTGGTCAATTTTACAATGAGATCAAGTATGAGTGGTATCTTTTCACGCACGTAAGTACCCACCTCGTCTGAGAATAATAATGAATATTTCTCCAAAAGTCTTGTGATTGTGAGCGGTGAATGAATTTCATGTAAGCACATCCTGTACGATAATAGGTAGAAACCCAATTATTGGTCAAACTACAGTTACATCCAAACCCACACCAATTCGATGACCAGTTGCAATGTTAAGTTCGATCAAGTATTTATAAGGGAATATGGTTGGACATTTGTTTATTGGTGTAAATAATGCCAACGTAAATGAGTCCCGTCATTGGAACACGACTAAAAAAAAATAATCGAAAAGACTCAAACCTAACTCCCTCATATTTGTAAGATTTGTCTGCCAAGTTCTTGCCGCTGCTACTTCACAAATTCTTGTTAATGTTGATCCACTGTCCAACTCGAAATTGCAGTTGGTTCCGTTTATCTGTACCGTTACTGCCTTTGCGGGTTGAATCGAATTTACTGTTACTTTCATTTGAAAAAGGAACTAGTCTGGTTCTTCTTCATTCGACATACTCTCTTAATATGTCCAATATGACCGCATTTATAGCACTTCGCGGGTCTGAATGGGCAATCAACTCTTGCATGTCTGTTACCTACCACATCTGGAACAATTTGTTGAATTGGTGTTTTCGAACACAGGTGGCCGATACTGGTTGTGGCTCTGTGAAAAAAATTAGTCGAATAAATGGTTCTGATTTGTTCTTACTTTTCCGTTGGATAGTGTTAGGTTAGGTTAGGTTGTTGGGTTGACGGTGGATATTAATCTATTGATGTACCCTGAGGGATTGGATCATTCCTTTAAAATATAAC
This sequence comes from Dasysyrphus tricinctus, assembly GCA_963921185.1. Lineage (NCBI taxonomy): Eukaryota > Metazoa > Arthropoda > Insecta > Diptera > Syrphidae > Dasysyrphus > Dasysyrphus tricinctus. The sequence continues at coordinate 91,796,228 of OY992532.1, forward strand.
CTATGAAATCCTATAGAGTATCGAGCCATTTGGAGGCGCTGATGAAGTGAATTAAATTTGAGATATTATCGCCTGTTGACTTTGACATTTCTACTGGATTGAAGAAATAGCAACCCAAAAGTGTTAATTAGCACTTCTGACGATGAGCTAGATTGGATTTCTTGTCGATTTCTTGCTGCAGCTACGGTATTTTCTTGAACAGCTGAGTGATTTTATTTTCAGCTAGTAGACTGTAAATTAGTGTTTCTCACTCTCAGTCCTCAAACCAGACCTGTCTCTTAGCATGTGGTCTATGCGACAGCACCTATAAAGTTACAATCCATAATAAATCCTCGTAATTCTGCTATGTACTCAGCGATGGTTTCGTTTGGTTGCTGGTCCCGTTAAAAAAAAAAACTTGAAAAATGCATCAGTTTCCAAAGGAGTTGGTGCGAAATGCTTTGACAAAACATCAATGATGGCTGCGTACCTACTCGACTATAGCTCCACTTTATTAAAAGAGATCAGAGTTTCTTCCAAATCAAAGCAAGATGCACTAAAAATTGTCTAATAAGTAGCTTTTTGTAGTATATTCTTATCAGAAATGGCATTTGCAAGCAGGAACATTTCAAAAAGCCTCTTTTAGTATATACATGTACTCCAAGCTGTAGGATTTGAAATACCGAAAGCCTTGATTGATTCAATTGACATTTGGCGTTTTTCTTTTTTGGCTCTGAGCAAAGCTCTGAGCAGAGAATGAACGATCAGAGCAGAGCTCCGAGAAGATTTTGATCAGATTCCTCAGATTTAATTATGAAACACACTTAAGCACTGAACTGTCATTTCATAGGTGTTTTTGGTAACGTGAAATTTCTTGCAACATTACAATTTGCTGTTTTGACAGAAAGAAAAAACAGAAATACATAATTATATTTGTTCCTAAATAAACACAAAATAGCTATGCGTGTTCAGGAAAATAAGATCTCAGACGGCTCTGTGTCGAAAACTGAGCAAGTGAATCCAAAATTTTCTTTCCTTAGATATTTGACAGCAAAATTTCTGAACATGCCTGATTATTTGTGTGCCTGAAGTTGACGGGCGATTGTTCAGGGAATCCATATTTAATTATGTGATTTTCTGTCTTTCAAATCACTGAAAAAATAAGTTAAGTTGGCTTCGCTCAGCGTTTCGCTCGGTTCGCTCAGTCATTTAACCCTGACCTAATTGAGCAAGCTCTGAGCTAGCTCCAATGGAAAAAAGAAACACAATTTGTATGCTCTGATATGTCTGAGCTAAAAAAGAAACATAGAATTTTTGTTTGACAGTTCCCTGCTCTGCTCTGAGTTAAAAAAAAACCCAATTATATTGATGGATTTGCGTATTTTGTTTTCTTTTTTAGATTCCTTTTGCATTTGAAATTCCAAGTGTCTGAATTGAAAATAATTCCCCTAGGGTAGGGCCAGTTTTTCATTGCGAGATCATCCGAATCTCGGGGTAAAACCTAAGTTAACTCCATAAGCGTGTTTTCCAGTCTGACAATGCGTGCTTCGCCTTATCTTAACCCTCTGATGATGGTGACGAAGGTTTCGGTAAAATCCCTACCAATTTGGACGGAACACCGAGTATTCTCTAACGTCATCATGATAAAACGCACCACATTTGCAGAAATTCTTAAGCTGATCATACCACGATTTTAGGTAGTGGGCACGCACGATGATAAATCCTAGGTTATGGCACAGTGTGAATATTAAGTCGGTGGTAAATTTTCCAGGTCTGAAACCGCATTGGTAAGGACCTATTAGATCGTCAGCAAACGGCTTGAGACCTTCACATATATTTAGTTAGGGTGCAGAGTAGGCGATCTCCTTTTTTGTCGATCGTTCAGACGGTACTGAAATTCCAATAGTGGGACATACTTTTCGCCGACCATATTTGGATAAGGCAAGTATTAGCAAGTATTCGTTTCGGACGAATCCTGTGTTCATTTCCAAAATCATATATTCCAAGATTCTGATAGAAAGTTTCATTTATTTTCAGTTTTATCTTATCTTTGTTTTCGAATGCATTACAATTTGCGCATTTGTAAGGCAGTCAATTAGTCAAAAGATTTACCGGAAACTTGAGATGTTCTTCCCAAACTAAATACCATCACATATAAATATGGAATTTAACAATTTCCTTGTTAAATTTTATCAGGTGTACTCAAACAATGTTGCACGCACACGCACATTATTTAAGCTTCCAAATTTATGCACCCAAAATCTGAGAAAACAAAAGTTTGTGTACCTTTACCTGTGTATAGTCTTAACCTACCTGCTGTAGCAGGTATGTGTATGAATGTAGTCCTTACCTTCCTGATGGTGTCCAAATATAGTATTCAATCTTTTGAAAAATCTGTTATAATGAATAAACGGACACATACCCTACTGACCGGAGGTGTATTTCAATAACAATGCACAAGATTCACTGCCACACTACCGGAGCCGGATATACTACGTTGGACAAAGAAAACATTTTCAGATTGCATTCAAAATTAAATGTAAAACTTTTCCCTTAATTTGAGTTCAAGCCTGGGTATTATCTCAGAATATCCAAGCCATATTAAACTTAGTTCGGTTGGTTTGAGGTATGTATGTGCTGTGATGTGGCTCTGTACCATCTCGCTGTACATCTTTAATAAGTCATCTAGGACAAACTCACATAAATATCCTTGGCGAAGGATCAAATTGTGGAAAATCTTGTTTTGACCTCCGGAATGCAAAATATTATGCAAAATTCGGAAATTGCATTGTCCACATGTGTGGACTCTATATAAGAAGGACTCCATTCTACTATTCTATATACCTCTACCATTATTCCACCGACTGAATGGTCAGCAAGTATACAGAGTGCATCCTTCGCCCATTTGCTTGGAATGCGTGTGTGGCTGTGTGTATTTGTTAGCAAACAACTGAAGCTCACGTGGGAAAGTATTTCTTAACTTGACCAACAAAAGCCAAAAGCCCCAAGGGGCAAGTGCATATTCTTGTTGCTTGGATTGACGTGCCCGACCAACCAACCGCTTAATCATTCGAAGGAGTCAAGTGAGACAAACCTATATAAAGCTTCCTCTTAACTTGCTGCTCATCATTCCCACCATCGCAATCCTTCTCCACACCTCGCTGACCAGCCGCCAATGGCCAAAGAACCTGGCCGAATGTTATTGCAACCAGGATGTATCTTGACATTTTGGATATCCTTCTATTAGCATATAAATAGGCAGCAGCACTATGGTAGTGGTATGGCAGGAAAATATTATTCAACTCGGCATCCATCGGTTGTTGAATACAGAGATAGCTAACAGCAAGCCATATACCGGGTGACATTGACGATGTCATGAGATGGATCCGTAAACGGGACTCCATTTGAGTCCTGTATAAGGTAAGAGCGAAAGAACAACTGTCCAGCATTGATGATGATGATGATGTCCTTCGTTGTCATTTCATGTTCTATTCGACAAGAGAAAATGATAATGGGAATAAGTTCAACGAACAAGAAAAAAAAAAATGAAATATAAATAATATAAAATGCACACACGTGTCGGACGAATATGCTCACCCAGAGCCTATGATTCCTGAAAACTTCCATCAAATATTGTCTAACTCATGAGTTGAAGACGAAGTACGGCGAATATATTGTCTAGCCTTTGGTCTGTATTTGGAGTAGGTATGAGAAGGAGGATTATCTTTCTTCTGGGTATATAGTGCCAATTGGAAGCAGGGATATGCCTCGAGTTCTTAAATGTAAACATACCGTATCACTGCCAAAAACAATAGTTAAAAAATGGTACATACTATTAATGTACATTTTTGGCAAAATTTTCTCCCACTGTAAAGAGCAAGCACTCACGCTTCATTCAAAGTGGAAAAACTGTAGATCGGACTGTATTTGCCAGCAGAAATGTTATATGAATCTTTTCGGGTTGCCGAAAATTTACATTTACGAACTCGACCATGGTATAAGACCGAGAGCTGGCAGCTGTTTAGTCCCGTCATATTAGCCTTAACATCAGCCAAATTACGGAGTAAATGGCGGAAAGCTGAATTTTGGTATAAAGCCTCCTCATGGCATTCTAAGGAGACTTTTAAAACTCCTCATCGATATGAGAGCCATATCAAAGTCAAAGGCCCCCCAAACCCCAAACGATCTTTAAAGAATATTTCTCGAACGGTAACTCTAACAGAAAAAAATGTCAAAGATAAGGTTAGGTTAGGTTAGAAGGGGTGATGATGTGGTTTCGCACATCACCTCACTTGGATCTCTAAGGATCCATTGTGTTCCCCAGGATGAAGGTAAAGGAAGAGGTAAGGGAGATAGTGGAAGTTTTAGGAGTGGGATGCCTCCCTGAACCATCCTGAATTCTGAATGAATTTCAGGATACTACTTTGTGGCAAAAATGAGATGTTGCTCAAATCCTCGAAAAAATACTCTCCGAGGGCTGTTTTCCTAGTTCTGGCTAAGCTGGGGCATTCACACAGAAATTGAGATGAGCCCTCTTCCACCTCTTCATTCTGAAACCCTACAAAAGTCAGATGAGCTTATGCTCATTCTAGTCATGTGGGTTCCCATTGAGTTGTGAGATCTGACCCGTTAGGATTCCAATCAAGATAGACAGTTGAGGTCTGCTTAGCTTAAGTAAGTACTTTGTTTTTTCTTTAGAGATATCTGGCCATAGATTCCTCGAAACCCAACACGACTGTCGAACATCTGTCGTTAGCGGCCTCAAGGAAGCTCTGTTGATTTCTATTTTTGTCTTGTTCCAGTGGCGTAAGTAACCCACCCAGGGTACTATTTGGCTCGGTTCAAGTGATGAACCGCTTTTGGCCAATTCATTTACCATTTCGTTGCCGTAAATGTCACTGTGTCCCGGGTCCCATCGAAGGATGACTTAATTTTTCTTGCTAAGTGATCGCAATTCATAATGGCAACGATCAACCAGATTGGACTTCGTGACGATCGACGAAATGGCCTTGATTGCCACCTGGCTGTCCCTAAAGATGTCAATGTTTTTGTTTATCAGATGGAAAGATATTTTGCGGCCTCATAGACTGCAAGCACTTCCGCTTGGAAGACACTGCGAAAGTTTGGGAGCTTTATTGATTTGCTTATGGCGGGTGGGTTAACTGAGAAGATACTTGACCCTACTTCAGCTTCCGTTTTGTAACCGTCTGTAAAGACCGATACATAATTTAGGTTATATCAAAGATACAGTTGTAGCTTTTTTTCTTAGAAAACTGCCCCTCCTGCCTGAATGGGGGTGAACAGAACCCCCCTCCCATACGATTTGTTTCTTTTCACAGCCCACTCTACACGCTCTAGCTTTTTGTCACATTTTATACGAATCACCCTGTATAAAGTAAATACAATTTTTCGTGACCTTCAACCCCGTATGATTAATGTAGTGGAGCCCGAATCGATGGGGAACTTTTCCAAAACCTTTAAAAAATCCCTGTTTATATTTTTTTAAACTGTTTTCTAATTTTCCTGGGGGATACAACGCACGAAAAACTCACCTGGTACTCAAACTCGAAGGTGGTGTAAAAGAGTTCATTTTATACAGAAACATAAGATCCGCAACTCTACCGATTGAACTATCTTGAAAACGTTTATTCTTATGAAAAAAAAAGTACTGAACATTTTTTCTTGAAAATTTTCTAAGCTACAACCTTGTCGCTTAAAAAACCGTTTGGGGTGGCCTTTGACACCTAGTAAAATTGTTAACGCTGCTCACATCGATTGGGACTTTTAAAAGTTTCCTTAGAATGCTATGAGGAGGCTTTATACCAAAATTCAGCTTTCCGACATTTTTTCCGAAGCAAAAAGCTGAAATGACTGTAGTTGGCAAAGTTGAATTTCAAATTACCTTGCGAACTCGTACTACGATACTAAGTATAAATTGAAAGTGAAATATTCAATTTGAAACTGCAAGACAGCTTTTGTTATGTGTTATGAAAAGCGCGTCGCCTTGCCTAAAGCCGTTTTTGACATCAAAGGTGTCGGCGATGTCTATGCCGACCTTCATGGAGCAGCATGCATTCTATATCGTCATCCTGCACAAACGGGCAAATTTGGCAGGGATGCCAAAACTTGACATTTCTCTATATAGCTCGTCTCTATAGACGCTGTCATACGCGGCCTTACAATCGATGATGTATTGACTTGAAACTCCTGGGTTTTTTCCAAGATATGCCGTAGTACGAATATTTGTTCGATCGTGGACTTCCCTGGCCTAAGGCCACACTGATATGGACCTATCAGGTTGTTGACGAATGGCTTCAGGCGATTACAAAGTACGGCAGAGAAGATTTTGTAGGCGATATTAAGATGACTGATGCCTATGTAGTTGGTGCAGTCCAGAGGATCGCCTCTCTTCGGATGCATAGTGAAAAGTCAAAGTGACGTGACAGTTCCCAACAATAAGTTTGATCAATGTTCTTTGCCCCAGGGCCACTGGCGAATGTGGCTACTCGGGTATTGATTTCACATGTTACATCTCATGAATCTATCCTCAACGGCGAATAAGTTATGTCCACTGTCCTCGTACTTGAGGTAACCGGCCCGCTAAAGCTGCAACCGAAATCGTGCCATTTTTAAAAATGGCGCCCAACCTGTGCCCCGGTCAGGAAACCCAAGTCCTGGTACTTTTTGTGGGGGGGGGGGGATCTTATTTTTATTTTTGACATGCTAAGGATGAAGTTTAGCTTGAGAATAATTTTTTGAGTTCTGTCGTTTGAACGCCATTTTGAAAATTGGCGCCCAATCTGAGCCAAATGGTAAATAAGAGAGAAACTCGTAAATTACTTGGAAAACTTCCATGATTAAAATAATGATTGATATCTTAAAAGATAGGTGTTGAGTAAACGCACCTTCGAGCAAAATATCAGTGCTGCCACATTTCGGGAACATACTTATTTTTTATGTCAATGGGCGGAACCAAAACTGTTTTGGTACTTTTTAATAATTTGAACATGAAATACGTATAGTGGAAACCCCTTCAGATGCCAAAAGGGGGTTGGCCAAGTAACGGGAAATGCCTTGAAAAATACGTGTTGAGTCTCACACCTTCGGGTAAAATTTTAGTGTTACCACTTTTGGGGAACAATTTTTTATATCCCCTTTTGATATAAAAATTGAATCTCGATTATTTTGGTAAATTTTAATGTTTTCAACATACAAAAAGGGGCGGAAACGTCTCCAAATGCCAAACGGGTGTTGGGAAAATAACAGTTGACGTCTATCTTGAGTAGCAGTATTTTATACGCTTAAAATTTTATGTTTAAATACAAAAATTAGTTTTAAAAATCTGTCGGGGTTTGGCGAAGATAGAGCCAAATAGAACCCATAGAAACAGTTATAACTTCTAAACGAAGGGAAAACGAGAAATCACCGAAATTGACGAAAATAAAAAAGTTATTGTGTTTTTTTTTAACGGAATATAAACCGCTTAATGTGTTTAGTATGTAAAATGGTTTAATAAATGATTTATTCACTCAGTCAACGATTTTGTTTGTTGGGTCACTAAATGTTTTAAAATTTCATTCATTGCTTCTATTAAGGCAACATAAGTAATATTATTATTTTAAACAACAATTTAATTTTATTTTTGTACTATGTCAATAAATGACCCTTTCAAATATTAAAATAGACAGACAACCAGCTGAAGGATCCTCGATGTTAATTTGTATTTATCTGGGAATATAGACGAGATATTGCCACTATGCTATCATCGTTGAAGGTGTTCTCGCAGTTAGACATTCATAGGATACAGTACCTACCTGCCTATATATTTACGTCCTGACAGTTTTGCAAAAGTGCGTTCATTCATTTCGGTATTTTAATTGAAGGCTTGCCATCGCCACTGTTCAAATTTTCCCTAACATGTGGTATGTGTGTGTATATTCTCTTCTAAAACCGGGATGGATTCAGAAATAGAAAAAAGAAGGCAAAAGCGGTAAGCTATCAGAAATTAGAATCTGTCGGATGATGACCCAAGAGTTGTCTCTGAAGCATGAAATTGCCACAGCATCAGTGATGGCGAGAAGAACCCTTGCCTCCCTCTTCCAATCCCCTCCCACTGCTTGTTGTGTTGAAGAGATCATTCATTCTGATGTGCTGTTGGGACTCATTTTTCGGTGCTTCAGTGTACGACTCAAATATCCTTAAAATGAGAACATTTAATCATGACCGACAGGATACTGTGTTTCGTCTATCACAATTTTGTGTTTGCTAGTGGCCAAGAGGACAACGACAGTTTTTGTTGTTGTTGATTTTTAGTCAATTATGCGTCTGTATACATTATATAGGCTACATATATACATAGCGAAGGATGGGTAGGATATACTTTTAGTATTCCTTAATTGCAACCTTGGTCAGTTTTCTCTGGGATTGTGTCGAAGGGGAAGCAATTTTAAAAGTAAATTAAGTCTCGTTGACGATGACGGTGGGTAGGTATATGATTAAGATGTTAATTAGAGGAAGACCGAAAGCTTCTGATTTGGAAAATTTCATTTACATTTTTGGTTAAATTTATGAGGCATACGCATTGAGAGACGACTCTTTGACAAAATAATTGAAGCTACCAAGGACGAATGTATATACAAGACAAGGATGGTACTAACGAACGACGTGACGTAGCGTCAATGACAGTGACGGAATATGTTTCAACTTAATTTATGGCGGTTTCTTTTGGTAGTATGTTCTGAAAGTCGAGTTTGATAATTAATATTATGAAGAAATTTTAAGAATTTATAAATACACAATAAGATACCCCTTACTAGATTATTGGTATTAACTCTATTTTTTGACTGGTTTGATCAGTTCTTACACTTTAATCGTTTTTTTTTTCGGACGAATAACACTTGTACACTTCTGGCAATCAGTTTAAAATTGGATTAATATTGGCTGTAAGAATCCTTTCAGTGATTTAGGTAAAGAGTACATGAGGAACATTTGAAAACAAATTGATTGGAATAAGCTGAATTAAACCAGAGGAAAAGTTAAATCATCTTGTTTTTGTGAAATAAAAGAAGAATCAGAACTTAACTTCTGGAAAAAATAAACTTAATTATAATTTTTCATTGGTGGTTGGATGTTGTAGGAACTGGGAGCCTCGAGCTGTATCTTTTCCTACACATCAAGTGCGTATAATACCTCCAAGTTGGTAGCCGCCGGATATTGGTCTTGGCTTTATGTCATGACTTGTTAAATTTGTAAATGCGAATGTTGATCAAAGAAAGAATTGCAACCTTTAACCCATGGCCCTACAGATTGGAGGTTAGTGCGTTGGGCTAACGACCCGCCCACAGCAAAAAAAAACCATTGTTATGAGAGAGAAGCGTGAAGCCTCGGAGAACAAACCGCCAGCAAATGGCAACCAGACCCGGAACGAAAATGGACTGTGACCTACGAGTATGCACCTGGAATCTAAGGACACAATATACGCCAAGTGCTTCTCAAAAACTTGAATCTGTCCTCTCGCGGTACAAGGCAGATATTACCACGATCCAGGAGATAAGATGGATAGGATCAGGTATAATGAAAAGAAAAGATTGCGACATTTATTACAGCTGTCATCAAAGACTGCACACGCTAAGATGCAGATTCGTCGTGAGAAATCGACTCAGATCGAAATTCATCAATTTTAAACCGATTAACATCAGCGTAATATGTGCACACGCCCCTACCAATGAAGCTGAGAAGTCTAACAAGGAGGAGTCTTACGATTTCCTGGACGGAGCCTACTGAGCCTGTCCAGAGTACGATATCAAAATCGTGCTCGGAGACTTCAATGCTAAAGTCGAAAAGGAAAACATCTTTGGCGGAGTAGTTGGAAAGCACAGCCTCCACGAAACAACAACAGATAACGGCTTCCGACTAATCGACTTTGCTCCTGCACGTAATACGGTGATTAGTAGCACTAGGTTCTCCAGGCGAAGGATACGCACAGGAACCTGGCGATCTCCAGATGGTCGAACCGCCAACCAAATCGACCATGTGCTAATTGGCGCAAGGCACGCATAGAACATCTTGGACGTGCCAACTACCTGAGGAGCAAACGTTGACTCTGACCACTTTCTTGTTGTGGCAAAGCTCAGAGACCGACTATCCATGGAAACGAAAACGAAGACCGCCCAAAAGAAAAAATTCAATATTGCATGTCTTAGCACATCTGAGAAAGCCAGAGACTACAGTGAGCAATTGACCGGGATACTCTCTGCCGTACCCCCAGCCACAACCGTCAACAACCAGTGGAACCAGTATCGCGACATCATTAAGGACATAGCCGTGACCAACTTAGGCTATCAACCACCCAGAGAAGAGAACCCGTGGTATGATGATGAATGCGCGGTATTGAAGTAGGAGACGGAAAATGCATGAATCCAAATGCTGCAACGGAAAACAAGAGCAGCAAGAGAGGAGTACCATGAAAAGAGAAAAAACCCTGTGCAGAAAGAAAAGAACATCCGCAGCCTCTCAGCTCAAGTACCAACACCCGCTGGTTCTTCAAAACGGCCAAGCAACTGGCATCTGGTTATAGAACTGGCACTCAAGCTCTTCGAAACAGCAAAGGGAACCTAGTCGGCGAAGCACAGGGAATTGTTGTCATGTTTAAGCAGTATTTCCAGCAACTGCTTTATAGGCATTATGTAGAGGAGGCAACAGGGGAACAAAGACGCCTAAGACCGTGAATGAAGATCCAGTTTCAGTGCGCACAAGCCCAAGAACAACAAATCCACCGGCTCGGATGCCCTGCCTGCGGAACTCTTCAAGTATGGAGGAGATGTCCTGGTAGGGTGCATGCACCAGCTTATCAACCGAGTGTGACAGGAGAAAAGTATGCCCGACGACTGGTCAAATTGCTCCATACGCCCAATCTACACAAAAGGCGATCCTATGTCCAGCAAGAACTACAGAGGCATATTCCTGCTTAATGCTGCTATCCAACAGCGTCTAAAACCTTTCTGCGCTATCATGTGATTTCTTCAACCTAGTCCTGGGGCAGATAATTCGCAAGAGTGGTGCTAACATGGAAGGCACTATCTTCAACAGGTCTTCTCAACTGCTTGGCTATGCGGACGACATCGACATCATCGGCCGCTCCAAGAAAGCTGTACTTGAAGCATTCACAGCTAATGATGAACAGGTGAAAAACGTTGGTCTTGAAATCAATGAGGACAAAACAAAGAATATGCTATCAACAAAGAAAGCCTCATCTGTCCACCTCCTAGGACAAAACGTCACTGTTGGTAGCAGCAATTTCGATATAGTCAAAGAGTTCACCAGCCTCGGAGCAAACATCAATTCCACGAACGACGCACCTTCAAAAGGAAGTCCAATGAAGAATTACCCCAGCGAACCGCTGCTTCTTCGGTTTAGCCAAACAAATGGGTTCAAAACTCTTTTCTCGAAAGACGCTATACAAAACGCTAAATTTACCTGTTCTTCTCTACGGCGCCAAGTGCTGGACGATAAGTAAAAAGGGGAATTGATACTAGGAAATTTCGAGAGAAAAATTCTTCGGCGGATATTTGGTCCTATATATGCGAAGAGGGCGATTTGAGGACAAGATTCAATCGTGAATTGTACGAGCTGTACCAAGATGTGGATGTAGTCCAAAGAGCAAAAAAACACGTCGACTACACTGGCTCGGCCACATCGAGTGAATGGACAACAACGCTCCAGCCAAGAAAATCTTCGAATCCCAGGCCCCAGGTTCGAGACAACCAGGAAGACCGAACCTCCGCTACAGGGACCAGGTGGTCACAGACCCAAGAGCGCTTGGTCTCGACGACTGGAGGTAGCGTGCGAGGGACTGCAACCGATGGAAGACCGCAATATCTCAGGCAGATACCCTTCATGGATCGGGAGCCGGATAAGTAAGTTAGTAGTAATAGCTTATCATTATTATTCCAAAATACTTTAATAAATTAATTAATAATAGACATAACTATACTGTGTCATTCCTAGTGTTATTTTTTCAAATTTATCAACGATATCTTGTCTCATTATCAAGCTCTTGACGTAGAATCTCTTTTTATGATAAGTTTTCGAAAGCAAAAAGGGTATACCTAACTATGTTCAATTTCTATTGCAAACTCCAAACGAGTGATGCTATATTCCAGAGCCAGTATAGGATGATGAAGCACTTCTATGCTCGTATACTGCCTTGGATTTTAACAAAATTTAATAATTATTATAATTAGAATTCTAGTAGCGTAGGAACAGTTGTTTTCTTCTCTTGATGTAATTAAATACAAACCATACCTCCGTCACGCAATTGGTAGCAGCACCTTGACGCTGCTGGCTGGTTGGGTGGTACTATATATGTATACTACTATTCCAAAGTAATTTTTCTATCGTTGCAGAGGTGAATAATATAGTTTCATCGACTGGAGCTTCACCATACATATATATTATAATGAAGTTGTTCGAAAGTGTGTAGTATAATGAGGTGGTTTATATTTGGCCCTTTGTATAGCAGACTTTAACGCTTCTTCAACATTTTTGAGAAATTTTTCAAACAAAATTTGATTGCATGTTAAATTTACTATAAAAATAAATTTAGTGGCGCAACAGCTCGAGGAGAACCAGGGCCTAGTGACTTACATCTGTGAACTATTTACTATATTTTCGGTCTAATAATATCCTTTCAATGCACAGTTAAACCAAGATTGTACGCGCCTCACCATAAATTGATCCGTTTTGTTATAAATAAAGTTTTCATACAATTTTTTTTGGAAATTTTTAAATGCCGGGATAAGCAGACAGCCCAGCGATGCTGGTCAGGGCACAAACTTGTCTTCGGGTGAACTGCATGAACTGCAGGTGGCGGTCAACGGTAACCATTTTATGGAGAATTCTTCTGCAGCTTCGGCTGTTGTACACCGCACATCGGATTTGGGGGTGCGGCATCTTTCGTGTACCATCGTCAATCAAGACGCCATTACAATAAATGAATCGTTAACAAATATATGAAGTCTTTCAAGAAGAGCAAATGATACTTTTGGCTACCGCATACGTACGAAAATCGGAGCATCGAACGTTCGATCCTTGTCCGGCGAAGGTAATTACGAGCAGGTTGAGCGTGAAATGCCTCACCTTAAGATCAGTATCATGGCCATCAGCGAAACAAGGTGGAGAGGAAGAGCCGAATACAGATTTGACTTTGGGCAAACGAGAATGCTGTATTCCGGGGAAGATGAAAGAGAGGGTGGCCAAAGGCTGCATGGTGTCGGAATTATGTTGAACGAAGAAGCGAGGCGTGGTCTTATATCCTGGGCGCCCATTTCTGCGAGATTAATGACAGCAAGGTTCCGTTCAAAAATTCGTAACGTCACATTAATTCAGTGCTATGGCCCCACAAATCATCTTAACTCAGTTTACAAAGGTTTTCCGAGAGCCGATATCATTATTGTCATGGGAGATCCCAATGCCCAAGTCGGATCAGACAACTACGGTCTGGAACGCGTGATAGGGAAAATGGCTTGGTGTCAAGGAATGAAAATTGCGATTTGCAGGTCGATTTTTGTAACGGTAATCGTCTTGTGCTGGGTGGAACTGTGGTTAAACATAAGACTTGCAACAAAATCACCTGGGTTTATCCAGATGATCACACTGAAAACCAAATTGATCATATCATGATTCAGCAGCGATTGAGGAAGTCAATGCGTGATGTTCGAAGTATTAGAAATGCCGACATGGGAAGCAGCCACCATTTGGTTCTCATGAGTCTCAAGCTACGAACTGCAGCTGTACAACGACAACCACAGGGTGCAGCAAAGAGTTTGAAGTTCAATACTAATGCTTTAAGTGATCCCAACATGTGTCATAACTATGTCACCAACCTTAACGACAGAGCTTCGTTATTAAACGGAATTCAACATTCAACAATTATTGTTGAGATGTGGGGTGATATAAACAGGGCTGTCGTTTCACTTTTTCAGAAAGCAGTACTTCGAGGAAAAAATAGCAGTACACAGCAGTACGGTAGTAAAACACATATATACAAACATATTGTTAATGCATTTAATTTTTTTTAAATGCAATTATTGTTCATTAAAAATTATCAAATACCCGCTCATTACCTATTACTCTAGAACACTGCACTGGTGGTATTGAAAAGATTTCATTACATAAAAAGCTCTTGTTGTGTTTATGCACGTTTTTCTTAAAATCGGTTGTCTTTACGAAAAAAGTTAATATTTTTTGGGTAGAATTTTATGAGCTTCATACAATATTAATAATAATTATTTGTTTCCTTCTCCTTCCTTTTATACGAATTAACACTAATATTTTTCGACACACTGACTGCATGGAAATTTTGAACCAATATGTTAAAGCGACGTCATCGAATTCAGAAAATGGATTTCTCTGTGAACCTGACCAACTCTTCGACGTCCCTCCGATTTTTGGTTTAGTTCGTTATCATATAATACAAATTTAAAAGAGGTCGGTTCATCTGGCCATAAAAATAGCTTTTCGTCATTTTGTTGTAAAATAAATAAATTTTGTTATTAAATAAATTAACAGCCCTATTCTGGCGTTGTGAGGGCTCACAAGTCACAAGCCCTTGTGAGGTAACCCTTGTGAGGTTTGTTGTGATTCGATAACATTTTCGGTATTCTGGGAAAATCCTCACAAGAAACCTCACAAGAAACTCACCACAACGAATGGGCACGTTCAACCATACAGATTTTCTTGATTTCTAGACTTCTTTGGCTCTGATTGGCCGACTGTCATACGAAGATAGATGAGTAAACTTTCATAATGTTCTAGATTTATGTTGAACGCACCTATTTCTTATGAAGAAAGAAACATGATTCGTTTGATTTTTTTTTCTAATAAATTAGTATAATTATGCAAGAATGTTTATTTTTCATTCATTTATTTTAGTTAAGAAGAAAGCAATTAAGAAAAAAACAAAAAAAAAAACATGTAAATATCGTAGTGTTCGAAATCACAAGTGGTACTTTTTAGTTGTGACCTCCTCCGACGGAGATCACAGTTTCGATAGTTTTTGTGTAGGTCACAAGTTGTGAGGTTGCTGCCAGAATACGAAAACCTCACAAAATCAAATTAACCTCACCTTGTGAGGTTGTTGTGACCTGTGAGGTATCAGTGAGGTTTGCCAGAATAGGGCTGTAAAACAACTCAATTTTCCAGTTCATGTCCTTATTTACCCTGGCCACCGCAACAACTATGTTTATAATGAGAAGATGAAGCCTAACGCATATAATATACAAAATATTGCTCATTGTTAAAGCAATTTTAATAAATTTTTTGACTTAATTCTCTACTCCATAAAGTTCCTGCATGATTTACTCTAAATCTATTGGATGTATGACAAAATAACATGGTAATTTTTTTTATGAAATTGAATAAGCTACAATTTTTACCTTTTCTTTTCATTCCAAAAATTTGATAGTTTTCGAGAAATTAGCAAAACACTGAACTTTACACCCTTTTACTCCTCCAAAAATTCTTTCTTCAGCCACAACTCAGGGTGGTGTTGGAATTTGCTCAAGACGTCAAAACAAAGCCCCACTGAAATTCAGCTTTGTAGGAGTTTTATCAATGTACGTAAAAGTCTAAATTTCATGGGCTAGAGAACCATTAATATAATTAAACATTGTTGACAGATGGGTGAAAAACTACATTTTGACGGGTGTGGAATACTTTGTTCCAAATGGCCTTTTTTCGGATCAGAAAAAAAACTGAACATTTTCAGAATTACGAACTTTTTACTTGCGATATACAGGCTTTGGCTATACGGCAAACTATGCATTCGTAAAAAATGGAATTCGAGATTTTTGTCTGTTCTATTTATGAAATTCAACATTAGATAAAAAGGACTAAGACTTTTTGGATAGGATTATGATTTGAAAATGTTGTGCGAACAAATTTTCAAAAAAGCAGTACTTTGCTCGTATTAGCAGTACGGCAGTACGGAGTTTCAAAAAGCAGTACAAATACTTCAATTGCAGTACTTCGACAGCCCTGGATATAAAAGGTGTTTTTATACAGGCTGGATCCGAAACTGTACCCAAGCAAACGACCCGTAGAGACTCTTGGATATCCCAAGACACCTTTGATAAAATCCAGGTTCGCAAATTGTTGAAATTGAAAATAGATGCCGAAGCAGATGCTCATCGAAAGGCTGAATTGCGAAGAGAGTATCGCTGTGTGAGACGTGACAAAAGAGGGTGAGGTTAGACGGTCTCGCAGAATATGCGGAAAACGCTGCAAGAACAGGAGATATGATGGAATTGTACCAAATATCCAAGGAAGTTATCGGGAAAAAAAGCAACATAAATCATCCTGTAGTGGATGTGGATGGTACACTTTTGGTATCAATCAAGGATCAGCTACGCAGGTGAAAGGATCACCTTTGTGTCTCGCTTAACGAGGATTCCGTTGAATAGAATGCTGAGGTGCCCCAGCTTAACGAGATGCGTAGATCTTATAGGGGTATTGACATCGAACCCCCTACAGTACTGGAAATCCAATCTTCGATAACTCTTCTCAAAAACAATAAAGCAGCTGGACTTGAGGAAATATCAGCCGAATTCCTGAAAGCTGACCTCGTCAAAACGGCTAGTATTCTGCACCCGTTGATACAAGCTGTGTGGGAAAACGAAATCTATCCCAGCGACTGGAAGGATGGTGTGATTGTTACGTTGTTGCCAAGGAAAGGTGATCAATTGGCGAGGTATTACAGTTTTGTCCGTTTTTCCAAAACTAATGGCAACCATCATTCTGGAGCGGATAAAGGTTTGAATCGAGTGAGCACTCAAGAGGCATCAAGCTGGTTTCTGCAGTGGGCGGTCTTGTGCCGACCATATCAACACTCTGCGTATCGTTCTTGAGCAGTCTGCGGAGTTTCAATCACCGCTTTACCTCATGTTCGTGGATTTTGAGAAGGCCTTTCACCGAGTCTACCGTGAATGTATTTGGAGATCACTTCTTGGTAAGGGAATTCCCCCCAAAAATTTTTGCCATTATAAGAGAGACCTATAACAACGCAAAATGTTTTGTTTTACACAATGGGCAGCTATCCGACTCCTTCGAAGTGCGGCAGGGTGTAAGACAGAGGGATGTTCTATCGCCAATTCTTTTCATGCTGGCGATGGACGACGTATTGACAGCCAGTGTTGGTGCAGCTGAGCGACAGGCCATTCAATGGAAACCGTTTGAAAGCCATAGTAACTTAGACTACACCGATGAATATATGCTGAACGGGATGTGTCAAGCACTGAAGGTGAAAGGAGAGTTGAGTGGTCTAAAAATAAATAGCAAAAATACAAAAATAATGCTCACATGCCGCTCCACACATCAGCGTATTTTTATACAGGAGACGCCAGTTGAAGAGGTTGAACAATTTAACTACCTTGGAAGTATTATTTCAGCAAATGGTGGTACTGATCTGGACGTGAAAAGTAGAATAAATAAAGCTCGCGCAGCCTTCAGTTTTCTGTCCTGAATTTGGAAATCTAGTCAAATCTTCTTATGCACTAAGTTGAGATTCTTCGAATCTATAGTGTCAAATCCGTGCTGTTATACGCTTGCGAAACCTGGAAAGTCACGACTAACATCTCGAAGAAATTGCAGTCTCTTGTGAACCGCTGTCTACGTCGTATTCTAAAAATTCGTTGGCCACAAATTATATCAAACGAAGAATTGTGACGCAAGACAAGTCAAGAGCGGCTGGACGTTGACATAAGAAAGCGTAAATGGCAATGGAATGGATTGGTCACACACTGAGGAAACTAAACGATGAAATTGCAAAGCAGTCCTTTGACTGGAATCCTCCGAGTGCACGGCGGGTTTGAAAAACAACAACAACATGGAAATCAACAGTTCTAGCAGAAACAGACTCCCAGAGAAGGACGTGGCCACAGTTAAAATATCTAGCTGCAGACCATGAAGGATGGAAACAATTTGTTTGCGCCCTATGTCCCATCCCCAATCGGGGTCACAGGGCTTGATGACTATGATCAAATTTTTTACATTTTTAGAAAAGTCAGTTAATTTCCTATTCACCATTGGAAACAGCCTCCTCCATCCTCTTAAAAGCTCCGTTAGTTAGATATTCGCATCGAATGGGCTGAAATACCTAATGAACTAGACGTTTCGGCAGCTATGGCTTTCAGGCACGGATATCTTTTGAATAGAGAATGTAGAATCTGAAAATGAAATCACTTATATCCAAACGAAATTGAAATATTGTTACATCATTTTGTAGGTATGTGTTTTGTACTCAAAATTATAACTTGCTATTTAAATTCATTAATTCAATCATATTTGCTAATTTAAATTATCAAATAATTTTTTGTAAAAATTACGGTCTTTTGCCAAACATTTCTGCTATACGCTACTGTTTACCAAATATGCATTTCATGTTTTTCATAATCCTTACGGCCTATGTTCAACTATTTAACTTGCTGTAAACGCTAATCTCATTTATTATTTGTTCATACTTTCCGTTACTGTCAACTAATGTTAAACTTAAATCAGCCTCTTTCTCTAATCAACCAGCGAGCTGTTAACATCACATCATTGTAATATTTTTGTGACAAATAAATTATTGTTCGTTCGTTTTTGGTTGCTGCCTGCCATCGCTAATAATATTCGGTTGATGAATCGAAATATAAAATTGATACGAACTTTCAATTTTTCGTTATTATTAACATGGTCCTTCGTAGCCTAATTTATTGAACTTTTTCGTGATTATTATTCGGTATTTGTTGTTGATTTGCAAATTCTAAACTGGACATAGTTTTTTTAATGCTTATTTTTTGATGCTTTTAAAGCAAAACGTGGTCACGTGAAAGGTCTCTTAACTCGGGCAGCAACAATTCGCTTCGGAATCGTGGGTGGTACTCGATTAGGTAGCCAAAAGGCTTTGTTTCTCGAAAAGCTCAATGAGCCAAAAAAATCCGCGAGCTCCATAACATTGCCTTAACATACGATATCAGTTTTTTCCGGAGATTACAAGGAATGGCCTAGCTTTATAGGGATCATTTTAACTGCTCGATAGACAGCAACTCCAATTTATCTTTGACACAATAATTTCATTATATGAAATCGTTTCTCTGCGGGGAGCCAGCAAATCTTATTCGCGATATAAAAGTTTCGGGTGTCAATTACGTTGATGCTTGGGAAAAATTATAAAAGCTCTAAAATCAGGCTCTGGACCTTTGGCACCTCATATGAGGGAAATTTTATAAAAAAAATGCCATCTAATTGGTCAGAAAAGGTCAACTGGTCCCAGAAATTGGTCAGCCCAAGATAACTTTTAATCAAGGCTTAAACTTTCTCAAGGTCGCTCAAAGTCACGCACGATTTTTGGCACCTCATTTAAGGGATATTTCTCAAAAAATGTATACCATCTAAATCGTGATAAAAGGTCAGCTAGTTTCTATAATTGGTCAAGTATAGATTTCTTTTAATGAATTTTTAAAATTTCAAGGTCATAGCGATTTCATAGCACCTCCTTTATGGGAAATTTACAAAAATTTGAAAGGCCCTGAGATCTTTATTTTTTCTTACGATTTTTTAAAGTATTTTTTTTTCAAGGTCACGAAATCCTTTATGACCTTGAAAAAAAAGACTCTATAGCTGACTAATTACTGAAACTAGCTGAAAGCTGACCTTTTATATAGATCTAGAGATCTTTCAGATGGTACACATTTTTGGCAAATTTCCCTAAAATGAGGTGCCAAAATCGAGCGTGACCTTGAGCGACCTTGAGAAAGTTTAAGCCTTGATTAAAAGTTATCTAGGGCTGACCAATTTCTGGGACCAGTTGACCTTTGCTGACCATTAGATGGCATTTTTTTTATCAAATTTCCCTCATATGAGGTGCCAAAGGTCCAGAGCCCTAAAATCGTCCCAATTTCATCATCCAATCGCATATACAATCGCTTCTGTCGGTTCTAAATATGAACGCGTTTAATATTCAGTCTCTTCGTAAGCTTCCCGACACAGCCGATGAAACCATTCGCCATTCCATTTATCTACTTTTGCTGAAATTAGACCAAGATACAAAAGAAGCTTCGGCAATTGAGGTAAGGACAAAATCTAACCTCCTCAATCGATGAATTTTTAATATTTTTGAACTCACGTTGTGATGCTTTGGAGTCTGCTCAATCGCTTTCTCATCCGACTACCTAATCTCGTCGGAAGGATCCAAAGGTCATTCAATCTCATTACGTAGAATCGAGTCCAAGCTTTCCAAAGTGCAAAGCAGATCACTTTCTAAATCAATGTCCGCTGTTTCTCTCGCTTGACATCACCGCTCGTCGTACTTTCGTCAAGGATAATTCATTATGTTTCAATGCCTTCGTTCAGGGCATTCTTCCCAAAAATATCATTCCAAATTTCGGTGCAGAACTTGTCACTCGCGACATCATTCGCTCGTTCACATTCAGCCTCCGACAAAAGTCTCTGCAGTTCCTGTTTTCTCATCATTATCTTCGTCTTCTTCTTCTGGTATTTCCGTGAACAAATCATCGAAATCAAATGCTCTAGGCACAACAACTTTGCAAATCTCGCTTTGCTCATCAGTAGCTCAGGCAAATAGTTTGTTTTCTTTGGGTCATTCTCATCTAGGGTTACCATCAAGAAAAATTTAAAAGCCTGATCATGAAGAGAAAAAAACCTGATTTGTGAGAGAAAAGCCTGACAAAATTAATTGATTCTATTTTCAAAATACATAGTAAATCAACATTGACAAAAAGTTTAAGAATATGGAAATTGAATCTTAATAGTGTCACTTAAATGCAGCCACAGTGTTCAACGATATTCAGCTAATATGTAAAAATAAACGAATTTCTACCTTATCTTTACTTCCAACGCTCGTCTTCAACAACACAACATGTGCTTTTGTTTTGTCAGCTCATAAGAAAAAGGGAATTCTCTGCAAGAAAGCTGATTTCATAAAAAAATATTCATTTGCACTCGAAAGTTGAAAGGCGACTTAAAGATCTTGGTAAGAACAAAGTCCCTGCTCTGGAAAGTCGGTATTTAAATGAACGATTTTTCTAATAACTATATATTTGTTGTTGTTGTAAAACATTGATTTCCCTCCCTTTGTCCTATTCATTCTACCATCACAAAAGGAAAATGCGACTGGAAAGCCGGGCAATGCAATGCCGGATTCACACGAGAGAATGAATTTATCCATTCTTTTGTTGTTGTTTTTGTCAATATATTGCCAGTTCTCCAATCGTGTAAGTCCGGCATAAATGCATACGCATAAGGTGTGTTGTTAACGTGAAATTTCTTGCAAATTATCTCAACTTTGCTGTCAGAAACTATAGGAGAAAAAACCCAAGTTTGGGAAACTTGGTGAAAATTTCACGTTATAGCCCTTCCACACTTTCCCACAAAGTTTTAACACATGTTAGAAGAAAGTGGGAAGGAATTTCAAACGACTGCCAAATTTTTGTGATGAAACCAGATATTCATATTTTGCTTTCAGACATGCATCCAAAAAAAATTTGGTTTCACATTAACCTAAAACACCCAAACGGGATAGAATGTGTGATGGTCTTAGAACCGATCCTAAATATTTTCATGTACCTACAAACACATTTCAAATCGTGTAGGATGTGATGTCAAGTTATTTGTAATGAAATTTCATAATCTGCTTCCACACCATTATACATGATTTTCTTCACACTTTTTTGGCATGTGTTAATACTCAGTGTGGAACGTCTTTTACCAAATAGTCACAACATAATCACTTCCATTTATCTAAAAAGTGTTCTTCCACACTGGAAAGTCAATACCATACAGTTATTGTTTTATTTCTTTTTCCAACAAATGGAAAACGGCGTGGCAATTGACCGAAACGTCCTACAAAAGGCTAATTTTGTACTCACCTACTGTCTACCGTTTGCACTGTATTCATATTCATTGATATCCTTCAAGCTCTTGCTAAGCAAATCTGGAGTTTATCAATGTCTATGGATATGTCGAATTCAGTTCAAATTGGATATAATGATGCATTTTTTTTCAATTGGATTATCAAAATATAACACAAATGAAAGAAAAAGCCTGACAAAGCACGAGGCCTGGCCTGAGCCTGACAGAGGCGTAAAAAGCCTGACACGTCAGGCTAAATCCTGACGTCTGGTAGCCCTATTCTCATCAAACACTGTTGTCGAACTGCTATCGTTCACGTCCATGATAAGCAAGGAACACTTCAAAACATTCGGTTGTTGCTAGACTTGGGATCTCAGGTCTCGTTCGTTACTGAACAAACATCTCAGAGATTAGGATTGGTTTGGAGAAACGCACAAATACCCATCGCAGGTGCTGGAGCAACACCAGCAGGTGCTACGAATGGAATTGTAACCCTCAAACTACTTTCTTGATGGCAGGTATACGGTTCAATTACCGTTCGAATCCGATAAAGCTTTACAGATTTCGGCAATAGCCTCCACGTCACGGTAAATCGTTTTTATTCTACTGAACGTTCGCCTCACATCCAGGCAGTACTTAACAAATAAATACATTAGCTTCATGGATGAGTGCTTGAACCTAGGCCCTATGGAAGAGGTTCCTGCTAGTGACATAAACACGTCTTCTAGCAAATGTTTTTAACTTACCGCACCATGCTGTTATGAAGGACGATAACAGCACAACCAAATTCAGGGTGGTGTTCGATGGTTCGGCTAGATCTTCACATAATCATCCGTCTCTCAACGAATCGTTACTTATAGGTAAATCCTATCAACGTGATCTCTTCTCAATCTGCATTCATTTTCTTTGCCATCGATATACCACATCTGGTGATATCGAGAAACTGTTTTACCAAATCAGAGTCTCTAAAGAGCAAACAGATTTCCAATAAATTTTTTGGAGAATTTTTTGACAGTAAATTATGGCACTACTTGTGCTCCGTTTTTAGCTGTACGCTCTTTGTATCAACTCCCGATTGATTCAGCAGATACTCACCCGCGAGCTTCCGAAGTCCACAGATTTATAAATTCTAATAAACAACTATACTTAGCTTTTTTTTTCTGATTTCCACTGCCAATCCCTCTTTCCTCCGAGATAAATTTCCCAAATTTTCTCCTCCAATTTTCCACAATAGTTTCTCAATTTTCACCAATTTTTGTCTTCCTTTTTTTTTCACAACTAGAACTCACCAAAATCGTAATTAAATTTTCTTCTAAACTTCTCTTAATTTTTCTTTTCTCGATTTTTCAGAAACCTTCTGCTCGATCTAAAAGATGGGTAAGAAGTGTCTAGTGCCGTTTGTGGATGACCTTTTGACTTTTATGAGCCGGTGGTCGTATCCAAGAGTCAGATGTAGCTTATTCTGCCAAACACCCACTCATTATCGATGAGAACACCCGAATTGCAAGACTAATCATCGACCATTTGCAGAAATCAAATTGCCTTGCAGGTGTATCCCTTTTATTTTCCATTCTTAGACAGGAATATTTCATTATCGGTTGTAGGGATCTGCTGCGCAAAGTAGTCCATAAGTGTTTGTCGTGCTTCCGCCAAAAAAAACACAACTTTGACCCAGCAAATGGGTAATCTGCCGGCAGATCGTGTCCTGTTTTCACGGTTGGTATAGACTACGCAGGTCTTATAACTTTACGACAAGCTCGAGGACGAACTCCAAAATTTACCAAAGCATAATCTCGCTATTCGTTTGCTTTTCAACAAAGGCTATACATATAGAGTTGGTTAGTGACCTCTCTTGAAACGCTTTTCTCGCTGCTCTTGATCGTTTTGCGTCGCGTCATAGTAAACCGTCGAAGATTTGGAGCGATAATGGGACAAATTTCCATGGAGCTTATCGGTGTCTCGACGAACTTTTTAAGCTAATCCTGACTCAGCAGCACAATGACATCGTAATTAATCATCTCTCTAAAGACAAACTTGCGTAGAATTTTATACCCCCTTCTTCTCCTCACTTTGGTGGATTGTGGGAGGTGGGGGTAAAATTTGTCAAATTCCACTTGAATCGTGTCATTAAGGTTCATCGGCTGACTTATGAGGAGATGTACACATTCCCAACACAGACTGAAGCGCTGCTGAGCTCTCGACCTATGTGGGTGACATCGAATATGCATCCAATAGCTCTTAGTCCAGCTCACTTTTTGATTGGTGAACCTATATGAATTTTATTCCTCATCCTTATGTTTCTGATCAAAACATTTTTACTAATTGGTCTCTTTTACAGCCACTCAAACAAGGTTTTTGGGAGCGGTGGCTTTTCGAGTATTTGAATTCGTTGCAGCAACGTCCAAAATGGCAAGGAGTCAAACCCGATCTCAAACCTGGCGCTGTAGTTACGCTGAAGGACTCTTATCTTACACCAGCCAAATGGATGCAAGGGGGGGGGATGCTGAATGTTTTGTACTCAAAATAACTTGCTATTTAAATTCATTAATTCAATTATATTTGCTAGTTTTAATCGTCAAATAATTTTTTGTAAAAATTACGGTCATTTGCCAAACATTTCTGCCATACCCTACTTGTTTACAAAATTGCATTTCATGATTTTCATAATCCTAACGGCCTATGTTCAACTTTTTAACTTGCTGTAAAAGCTAATCTCATTTGCTTCATACAGTCACCCATACATACATAATTGTACATACTTTTGGTGGCTGTCAACAAATGTTAAACTTTAATCTGTCTCTTTCTCTAATCAACCAGCAAGCTGTAAACATCACATTATTAGTAATATTTTTGTGACAAATAAATAATTGTGTCCCTATTACCTATAGAACTTTTTGGGTGTTCATTGTTCGTTCGTTTTTGGTTGCTGCCTGCCATCGCTAATAATATTCGGTTGATTAATCGAAATATAAAATTGATACGAACTTTCAGTTTTTCGTGATCATTAACAGTATGCGTACAAATAATTCGATAACCAGATATCATAGAAAGTTATAATCTTGAGTTTGGATAGCTCTTAAGAAGGTTATGTAAGAATTTTTTACCGGAACTCTTTGCAAGACTTGTTAATGGAAATATCACCTTGCAAAAATATTAAGGTTGGTAGTAACAGAAAATCAGTTAAATCACCTTATGAATGCAAACATTTCTTCAAAACCAGGCAACATACAAAAAATTGGTTTGGATGTGTGGAAAGGGTTTGAATGGATGTGCGTAAAGTTAGCACCGCCATTTTGGGTTTTCAAAAAAAAGTTTGTACTGTAATGTGCCCAACTTGCTGCTATGTGCCGTATTTTTAAGAAAAATCGTACTAAAGGTTTGGTTGTTAGAGGGTACCAATTTTATTAGCGTGAAGTTAGCACCGCCATTTTTGATTTTCGAAAAAAATTCACAAATTTGCAAATTTAAAGAATGAAATTTTTGCGAAATTTCAAAATGTCTTAAAAGAGAAAGTTGTGATGATTTATAAAAATCATCGCATAACTGCATCTATTATGGCCAAAACTAAACTTTGCGGAGGGCTGTAGGAGGGAATTTTCGATTTTCAAATAAAAAAGTTGTGCTACATTGTGTTCAATTTGTGTTGCCTTGTGCCATAAATATTTAAAAAAATCGCAAATTTGCCAATTTTACGAATGAAATTTTTGCGAAATTTCGTAATTACTAAAAAGTGAAAGTTGTGATGTTTTGTGCTCAATTTGTACAGCCAGATCCCAAAGAGATAACAAAAAAAATTCGGATATTTGTAACTTTTATACCAAAAATTGATTTATAATTTTTTTCAAAGTCTTACATTTTTCTTAAGAACTAGCATGTGAATATGGCAGCACAAATAGCGCAAAAAACAGCACAATTTTAAATTTTAATAAAATTGCAAAATTTGAAAAATTTTCATTCGTAAATTTGCAAATTTTTTTAAAATATTTACGGCACAAGGCAGGACAAGTTGATTGAGCACAATACAGCACAACTTTTCTTTTTTTTGAAAATCGCAAATGGTGGTGTTAACTTCAAGCTTCGCAAAACTGTTTTTTGGCCGTAAGAATTAGAAATATGCGATTTTTTTATCTCTTCGGAAAATGGCTGCACAAATTGAACAAAAAACAGCACAACGTTCACTTTTTAGTAATAACGAAATTTCGAAAAAATTTCATTCGTAAAATTTGCAAATTTGCGATTTTTTTTTTAAATATTTATGGCACTGATAGCATAAATTGAGCACAATGCAGCACAACTTTTTTTAAGCAATTTTGAAATTTCGCGAAAATTTCATTCGTAAAATTTGCAAATTTGCGAATTTTTCAAAAATATTTACGGCACAGGCTAGCGCAAGTTGAGCACAATACAGCACAACTTTTTTTTCGAAAATCAAAAATGGTACCCTCTAAAAACCAAACCCTTAGTACGATTTTTTTTTTAAATACGACACATAGCAGCACAAGTTGGGCACATTACAAGACAACCTTTTTTTTTGAGAATCCAAACTGGCGGTGCTAACTTCACGCACATTTTTAATGGATCTATCCTTTAATTGAAATCGTAAGATTTTTTCATTTACTTTGAAAAAAAATTACCCAAGCTTACGCAGGTCTACAGAAGTCCGTGGAAGTATACGCAAGTCTACGCAGGTACAATGCAAGTTTATAAAGGTTCATAAAGGTCTATGCAGGTCTACGGAAGTCTACGCAAGCAAGCAGGTCTACGCTGGGCTACGCAAGTGTATCTGGTATGAAATCTTTAGCTTACTCACAATTAAGTCCGAATGACACTCCAAAAACAAAATTAAGCTACACCGTACATATGTACATACACTCCTCGTCAACTGAATACGCACAAACATTTTTGAATATATTTTATCCATTTTTTCCAAACAGTGATGGTTATTATGCCATCTGTTGATGGTAAAAATTTTCGTAACATATAAATAACAGAATTTCAAAGTTTTATCCAAAAACAACCGTGAGTTTTTCCTTCAACCACTCCCAAAGTGTAACTTATGCAAAGTAGAAGTTTTTTTTTGAGTCAACTGAATAGGTACAAAAATTAAAATTGGTATTGGAATGGAATGAAACAAGTTTTTGTTTAAGTTTAGTAATGGGTACTTCCAACTTTATTTTTAATTACTTCGTAAATTCGACCCGGCATGGAATCGTATAGCTTTTTAATGTAATTTAACGAAATTTCGCTCCACGCTAATTTGATTGCAGAAATTAAGGTTTCTTTGTCTTCGAACTGACGACCACCCTCATAAACTTTGCGTACTAACCATCCCCAGACATTTTCTATGATGTTTAGATCAGGTGAGTACGGCGGCCATTGAAGCAACTGCACTTGTTGCTCCTCTATCCATGTTTTTATTATTATGCGCGCTGAGTGAATAGGCATATTATCATGTTGGTAGGTCCAGTTTATGGGTCCAAAGATGTTAGAAAATTTAGGAAAATTTCTTTCCAAAATTACTTTATACCCAGCTGCTGTCATTCTTGATGTTACAACCTCGAGCTCAACTGTTCCATAATAACTGACTGCTCCCCATATCATGACACCTCCTTCACGATGGCGCTTTAAAAATCTTTTTTCTTTTCTTAAGTCGTGAAAATAGAAGTTGAACCCATCAGGGCCATCGAAATTAAACTTTTTTTCATCTGAAAAAACCACGTGATACCATTGTTTTTTCCAACTCATGTGAAGTCTTGAAAAATCTAATCGCAACATTTTCCGTCTCTCGTCAAGTGGTGGTTTTTTCTTAAGTTTCATTCGTTTAAGATGGCTTGAGTTGTTGATTACTCTTAATACTGTTGAGCAACTTGCGTTTACGCCGAATTGAAAACACTAAAATCGTTAATTTAAACTGTCAAGCACTCCAAAAAACTTATAAACAACGAAGGCGTTGTACCTATTCAGTTGACTAAAAAAAAAACTCCTACTTTGCATATAAAACCAGTGTTCCCAGATTGGTGGTTTTTCCAACCAAAATGGTTGGAAAAAATGCCTTTGGTGGGAAAAATGGTGGGAAAATATTCATAGTGGGATTTATGGTGGGAAAATATTTCAATGGTCTCTTTTTTGGTGAGAAAAACCACAATTCACTAAACCTTATATTTGGCCAAAGGGTGTGAACATAAGAACATTCGATTTCAAACCAAAAAACGAATAGATTCCAGCGAATATATCGCTGGTTCCTTATCCGATAATAGATGTTTTTCTGATGTTGTTGCTGTTGTTGATCTTGCCATAAATACAATTTATGTTGATGATAATAATGGAGCTGCTGTTGCTGTTAATGATACTGTTTTAACTGACGATATCACTCTTGCCGATGTCACTGCCGAAGATGCTGCCCACGCTGATGTTGCTGCTAACGATCCTACTGTTGATGCTGGTGTTTGTAATTTGCCCTCAAATAGTGTTGTTGATCCTTTAAACTTTAATGTATATTACCAAAATGTTGGTGGAATAAGGACAAAATTAAATAGATTATATGTATATTTTGCTTCTCAAGATTACCAGCTTATAATATTAACTGAGACCTGGCTAAATGAAAATCACTTAACTTCAGAATTATTCAATTGTAAACAATTTACAGTTTTTCGAAAAGATAGATGTCCTATAACTACTGGTCTTGACAGAGGTGGTGGTATAATTATTGCTGTAAGGAGTACTTACGTTGTAAATCAGTTAGAACTTATTTCTGACAATAATCCGTTTAATTTAGATGTTGATCAAATAATTATTAAGATATCTTTTCAAAGAAATTATAATTTATTTGTTAGCGCAAGCTATATTCGCCCAGGTAGCTCACTAGATATGTATAACTTGCACTTGGAAAACTGTTATTCGTTTTTAAATAATTGTAGTAGTTCTGATCATGTCATGATCTTAGGGGATTTCAATCTCGGAGATATAAGCTGGAAACTAGATCTTGATGATAAAAATTTAGTGCCCTTCAATGTCATCACTGAAATTGAATCCGCGGTTATTGACTTTTATAGTCAATTCAATCTTGTACAAATAAACGGTTTGCATAATAGTCTTAATCGAATATTAGATTTAGTTTTTGTTGATAAGGAATATGAAGCTTATATCGAAAAGAATGAATTCCCAGTTGTACAAAATTCAATTCATCACATATGTCTTTCTATTGATTGCAAATTTTTAACTTATATATTGAATCTGTAAATTTACACAATTTTTTTTTTGATCATAAACGTGCAAATTTCACCGAAATGAATAACTTTTTACTATCCATTCCATGGAACACGATTTTGAATGATTTAAACTTAGATCAAGCGTTTGAACTTTTCTCCAGTTTTTTATATGCGTCATTTGACTTGTTTGTTCCTAAAAAATTATCCCGTTCCAACTCAAAAGTTCCATGGTCGAATAAAAGGCTTTCTAATCTTAAAAACAGAAAAAACAAAGCGTATAAACTTTATAAACTCGATAAAAATAATTTAGTCCTTCGAGAGAAATATATTAAATGTCATCAAGAATTTAATATCCTTAATGACTTCCTATTTAATAATTATATTTTATCAGTAGAATCCAAAATTAAAAAAGATAGCAAGCATTTTTGGAAATTTATAAATACTAAGAGAAAATCTACCGGACTTCCAAATTGTATGCAATATTCTGGCAGCATTTCAAGTGATTTAAATGTGATTTGTGATTATTTTGCTGATTATTTCAAGTCTGTTTATTCCCTTCCGACTTCTTGCGAATTACCTGATTTCTTACCAGTCGAGGAAATAGATATAGGAAATATAAATTTTGACGTGATAGATGTTTTTGAAGCTTTGAATAACCTCGATATTAATAAAAGCGCTGGGCCAGACGGAATTGCCCCAGTTGCTTTAAAAAGTTGTGCTTTCTCGCTATCTCTACCTCTTTGCTTGATTTTAAATAAATCTTTAAACATTGGAACATTTTTGGATAGTTGGAAAGTTTCTTACATTACACCTATACATAAATCTGGTCCAAAACAGAATGTTATAAATTATAAGCCGATATGTAAACTGTCAGTTATTCCCAAAATGTTTGAATTGCTCATTTGTAACAAATTAAATTCTATTGTTAAAAACATCATATCTGAATCACAACATGGTTTTATTGCTGGTAGATCTACCACTTCAAATCTTGCAATATTATGTGAATCAGTTACAAATGGGTTCGAAAATGGTTTGCAAACAGATATAATCTTTACAGATTTTGCTAAGGCTTTTGATAGGGTGAACCATGACATTTTGATTTTCAAGCTTTCAAAACTCGGTTTCCATGCGAGCTTTATTAAATGGATTTCATCCTTTTTGAAAAACCGTTTGCAATTTGTTAAAATTGGAACTCATATATCGAAACAAATTGAAAATACTTCAGGTGTTCCTCAAGGAAGCCATATCGGTCCTTTACTTTGTATCCTTTTTATCAACGATATTCCCTCCAATTTCAAATTTTCAAAAAATCTCATGTATGCCGATGACGTCAAAATGTTCCGGTCCATAGAATCTATACATGACTGTCTTCTTCTTCAGGAAGATCTTCGAAAATTGGCTAAATGGTGTGATGATAACAAATTATTCCTTAATGTGGGTAAATGTCAAAGTTTTACTTGCCACAGAAAAGTTTCTCCCATAATTTTCGACTATACCATAAACAATATAATTCTTGAAAGGGTAGTTGTTAAAAAGGATCTAGGTGTGATGTTAGATGTGCGTCTCTCGTTCTCAAATCACATTGACTATATTGTGAACAAAGCTAATCGTATGATTGGTTTCATCCGAAGAAACTCAAATGATTTTAATGATCCTTTCACTTTGAAAATATTATACATTTCACTCGTAAGGTCAGTTTTAGAATACTGTTGCATAATTTGGAATCCTTACTACGCAACTCACACTATAAGGATTGAAAGTGTTCAAAGGAGATTTACAAGATTCTTATTTTTCAAATTAAATTGGTTAATTGAAGCTCCTTCATATGCAAGTAGGTGTTTACTTTTTGGTATTCAAACGCTTGATCTAAGAAGAAGATACTTTAGTGTCATGTTTATAAGAGACCTAATTAATAACCACATCAATTGTCCTCAATTGTTGGAACGAATGAATTTCTACTCTCCTAGTAGAACTCTTCGAGTTAGTTTTCATTTTCGAGAAAATTTTTGTAGAAGAAATTACAGTATGAACGAACCTTTTGCACGTTGTATAAAAGAAACAAATTCTGTGATTGATCGTATTGATATTTTTACAAATGTGTCCAGAGATGTTTTCAAAAAAGATTTAATAATCACTCTACAAATGTTTCCTTAGATTTTTAGTTTTTTATTTAAATTTGCATTTTATATCCATCAATGTTATTCTGTTTAAATTATTCTTACAAGATTTGTATGTTATTTATCATTATGCTTTTCAATATATGTACATAATTTATTTTATTTATTTATTTTACATATTTATCTACTTTTAAACGCTTTTGTAATAGTCTGTAAGAGTTCACTCTGATTGATGAATAAACAATAATAATAATAATAATAATAAACCTTATCTTCGAATTTTATGACCTATAATGATTTGGCACAAAAAAACAGAAACTTTAAAATATATGTTTTTTTGTGAATACCATACAAATGAGGTGCCAAAAATCACTGACTTTGAAAAAATTAAAAAATATCTCAAAATTCATAAAAATCAATGGCTGAGCAATTACTGAAACATACTAGCTCACCTTTTTCGACCTTTAAGTGACCTTTCAGTGAGATCCAATATTTTTTTTGTAACCTTGAAATGAACTTTAAAAATTCATAACAAAAACTTTGGCTGACCAATTATTGAAAATACATAGTTGATCTTATCATGATCTAGTGATCTTTCGGATCGGTATACATTTTTTGTGAATATTCCACAAATGAGGTGGCAAAAATTATACGTGACTTTAAGAAACTTTAAGTCTTGATTACAAGTTTTCTAGGGCTGACTAATTTGTAGGACAAGTTAACTTTCTTCACAAATTACTGACCAATTAGATAACATACTTTTTTACGAATATGAAGTACCAAGAGTGCAGAGCCAAAAACATTCTTCTTTTTGTATATCTAGGAAATATTTGTAGCAGAAAAGGTTATGGTGGTTTTTTTTTCCTTCCAGTACAAAAATGGTGGGATTTTTTTTGGAATTTGGTGGGATTCTAGAAATCTCATCTGGCATCACTGTATAAAACACTTTGCAAGTGGTTGAAGAAAAACTCACGGTTGTTTTTGGATAATTCTTTCGGAATTACCTGCTTAACATCTAAAGGGAATAGTTAGCATCAACAGATGGCATAATAACCATCACTGTTTGAAAAAAATGGATAAAGTATATTAAAAAATGTTTGTGCGTATTCAGTTGACGAGGAGTGTATGTAAATGTAAAAATGTCACAAAAAATTGAATTAAATGTATTAAGAAGGCCATTCATGTTGAGACTGTCACACAGGCTGTCGATCGGACTGTCACAACGATTGTCGAAAGTACGCACACACGTTGCGAACCAGTTTTACGAACATGTCAAAAAATTCCTTCAATTTGTTTTTTATTTATCTCGTCTCGTAGAAACAAAATAAAAACTATGAAGATTATTCGTAGACTGAGTAGTTCGGTCGCAAGGACTGTCTCAAAAACTGCCATTCACTATACGACCATTCGGTCGTGTCGCAAGGTTCGTTGAAATTTTCAACGGACTTCCAACCTGTCGTTAGTCGCACGGTCCGATGTACAACAAGGAAATTCACGAAAGAATCTGACGTATACGACTGAAATTTGTCGTACAGTCCTTACGACAGTTTTAACGTGAATGGCCCGCTTTAAGAATTAATATCCCAGTAGGAAATTTCGTCCTCAAGGAAAAATTTTGGTGATAAGCACAATGAATTCATCGAATACTTTTTACGAGGAAAATGCAAGAATGACATGTATTTTTCATCTGCTGCTAGCATTTTTTCGACAATTTTTTATTGAAAATTAAAAATAATTTCAATGTAGACTTTGACAGAACAGTACACTTTATGTATTTATGTATGTACTAAGGTAATATCATTAGAGTTTTGATTTTTGCTCAGTTCTGCGCATATAGCAAGATTTGTGTCAAATGTGAATATTTGTTGTTGTGTTTATGTGTACCTAGCCATTTTTATTTCAGACACTTAAGCTGCGTTTTATTATCTCTGGGGTCTGGGTTGAGGTTATCTTTAAACATGTATTACAAACACAACATGGCGTCTAGGTTTCTATCGAGGTTAGTACCAATTACCCAGAAAGAGGTTTTCACTCTGACCGGCAGAGGGCTATTTACCATTGTGAATGATGTCAGCGATTTGTCAGCAGTGTTAGGAATAGAGAGGAAAAGAGGCAAGTGCTTACATGAAAAACAAATAAACAGAGGAAAAAAAGAAACTGATATACAGCACTGTTTTTGCACTAACCCGCATCCTTTTATTTTTGGACTCAGGAGTTCAAATTTCATTGCAGTTTTTTGTATATGGGTCAATATTTCAAAATATTAATATTTCAGTCTCCTTCATTTTTGAACCGAAGCACAAAATTTTATTATAAGTTTGTTAATTGGATGGCTTGAAACAAACCGGTTCTAATATTCGCGCTAGAAAAAATAAAGTTAAAAAAAATATCATACCCGCTATCTTCATTTAAACACCCAAAATGTCATTCCCCTGACGTGTCCCCAGGCCTACTTGCCATTGCCACACTGTCTGAATTTTAGCAACGAAACTAAAAACGATACAAAAAATCTAATGATGCAGTCTTTTTAATAATACATGCATCCTTACTAAAAAATAGTTAAATGATTTTTAATTGCTTTATTTTTTTAAATAGGAGCTATTAAGTAAGTGTCCCCTATAAATTGATCATTTCTATCCCACCAATGGAAATTTAAAAAAAATATATAGGTATAGGCTCAAAATAGAAAACTGATTTTTTTGTTGTTTAACGGTACAGAATTGCTCTTTATGAAAATTGAAGTAAGGATTTCAAAAAAACTTTGTTGTCTTTTTTATTTCAAGTTAAGGCAGTGACTTTGTTTTTCGTCAAGCAAAATTGTCATTCCTC
This sequence comes from Dasysyrphus tricinctus, assembly GCA_963921185.1. NCBI lineage: Eukaryota > Metazoa > Arthropoda > Insecta > Diptera > Syrphidae > Dasysyrphus > Dasysyrphus tricinctus. The sequence goes on from OY992532.1 coordinate 91,830,267, forward strand.
TAACGCGTGTTTTTTACTAAAACGTGTGGTAAAAAAATTAAAAAGTTTTACTCGTCTGTGTCTTTTACAAGGGCCTACGTGAAAAATAATATAAAACATCTAATTTTCTAACAACCTCCATTTAATTCTCATAAAACACCCTTCGGAGTCATTCCCCTAACATCATTTATTGTGTCATTCCCCTGACTTTCATGTTTTCATTATAATGATTGATTGCGTTTTGGTAACTCTAGAAGAATCAGTAATATTACATTTAAACATATTTACAGTATTTTTAGTAGATTTGAATTTTTTCACATTTTCTCGGTCAAAATATCATAAAAAATACGATTATTACTATAGAATGTTTAGTCTCGCAAAATTCTTGAATCATGAGAGCAAGTTCGTGTAACATAGTCGTGGATGCTATTTTTCATGTAAGTATTTGTTCTTCTTTTTCTTTACACTCCTGAAACCATTCCCAAAATTAAATATCCATCTAATCAACGGAGTAAATATAGATTTTTGTCATTCCCCTGACACAAGTATCATTTCCCTGACATAAAAAAACCGTTAGATTTGATCAAATGTTATGACTCCTTGTTTTAAAGTGGTTATTATAGAGTTATTAAGAGACATAATTGTTCGTCTACCAAAATAAGTTCTTTTGAGCGAGGGTCCACTTTGGAGTGAAAAATATTAATGTTTTGGAATATGGACCCATATATGAATCGTTTTCGTACAAACATTTTATTTCTCTTTTTCACCCTGCAGACAAATTCAATTTATTTAATGAGAAAACAAATGACAACAAATATGTAGTGTCACACGGGCTTTAAGTTGAATGAAAATAAAATGTATGACGGGTTCACAAGTTCTTGCTCTTATAACTCAAGGTTAAGAGTTTGTAAAATTTTATATATTAAAATACTTTAATTACCCTGCTTCGCTCATACCCTCCTGCCAACCCACTGTGTTAGAAAAATTATTTAATCTATTTCAAAATTCTAAGCGAATGCTTTGTCGAATTTCATTTCAGTATATCCAGCTGTTCGAGAGTGATTGAAAGGCAAACATCCAAGCAAACATCTTTTCACATAAATATTTCCAAGCACTTTTATAACAGTCATGTTTATAAAGATGGCTGCTCTTGGTGCAACCAGCCCCTCAGCACCACGTCCCATTACCGCTGGAGCCAAATTGTTAAAACAATGCATACATTTAGTTAGGTCATATATTTATTTTTATTTTGGAATCCAAATAAAAAAAAATATCATTACCTTGACCATCTCCATTTCTCCAAGCTTTGTGTAGACAGGTATTCGATTCGAACACATATCTACACGAACGTGTCTTAAATTCGTGATAAGCTAGCTAGGTACATTATTTTCCAAAGTTTATTTCTCAAAGTTCTTAATTCTTCTTTGAATTAACCGCATCTATTAATTAAACTATTAGCGAAACCCTGTTCAAACTTAATTGCCACTTACCTACTGACTTTTCAAAGTGAAGGACTAAGAATTAAATATCGTCCATGAATCAATTGCCTTAGTAATTATTATAGACAGTTCAATTAAATAGAATTCTCATTGGTATATAAATTTTTATTACCAAGAAGAGGAAGAGAAAGGAAAAAAGAAAAAAAAAATACAGTATCAAACATACAAGATGCAGTTAAATGCATAAAGGATATGATAGGAGCAAACCAACTTTTACCAAAGAGCAAGTTTATTCATTTGATAATAAATTACAGAGTCATGGACTTATACATAAATAAAATAAGTCATATTGAGAAGCAAATTTATAATTAATCACTCCAAAATTTGGTAGAAAATATTTCTTGTCTCAGATCAAATACGATTACAGAACCACGTCAAAAGTAAATTTTTAAAAAAAGTTTTCGGCGGTAGATATTTTCATTTTCACACTTGAAAATCACCGACAATCCTTCAAGTCAAGTTCGATTTATACATTATATAGGCAAGCTTTACATTCGTAAAAAATATCAAACTCGTAATTTAAATCAAACTTATCATTAGATTGATAGAGATGAAGAACAAAGTGGGCCTAGCAATTCTGTCTGTTTGTCTACAGCAGTGTTTTCCAATGTGGTCCAGGTGGACCACCAGGGGTCTACGGGAGACGACTCAACGGGGGCCTACGTTGGCATGTAAATAAAAATAAGGAAATTTGCATTAACTGTGCTTTTGTCTTTTTTTACTATACTGCAATTTTGTTCCTGTTTTTTGCTTCTATTTACGTCCATGAAGTGTTTTATTTCAATAAATGTTTTTCACCTTAAAAGTATTTCTTTTGCATTAAACTTTAGCTATAAGGTTATGTTATGGGAAGGTTAAATTTCTTACCAAAAACTCCAAGAAGTTAAAATGATATTGTACTACTTACTTACTTACTCTCACACGCTCCCTCCAGTCGTCGAGTCGAAACGTTCTTGCGTCTGTGATCGCCTGGTCCCTGTAGCGTAGGTTCGGTCTTCCTGGTCGTCTCGAACCTGGGGGCTGGGATTCGAAGATTTCCTTGGATGGAGCGTTGTTGTCCATTCGCTCAATGTGGCCGAGCCAGTGTAGTCGACGTGTTTTGGCTCCTTGGACTACTTGGTACAGCTCGATTGAATCTTCTCCTCCAATCGCCCTCTTCACATATAGGACCAAGTATCCGCCGAAGAGTTTTTTCTCTCGAGAGTGCCCTGTATCAATTGCCCTTTTTTACTTATCATCCAGCACTCGGCGCAGAGTAGAACTGGTAAAATTAGCGTTTTGCCTTTCGAGAAAGGAGTTTTGAACCCATTTGTTTGGCCAAATTGAAGTATCAGTGGTTTGCTAGGGTGATTCTGCTTCGGATTTCCACTAAAGCTGTATTTACACCTTCGTTCTTCATTCGGTGAACGATGTTCACCTTCGTTTTTGCGCGCACGGGCAAAAACGGACAACATACACGGACGATAACAAAGAAGGTGGAAATCCAGCTTAAGGTATGTCGTTCGTGGAATTGATGTTTGTTCCGATGTAGGTGAACTCTTTGACTACCTAGAAATTACTGCTACCAACAGTATGACGTTTTGTCCAAGGCGATGGACAGATGAGGCTTTGTTTGTTTGATAGCATATACTTTGTTTTGTTCTCATGCACTTCAAAACCAACGCGTTTCGCCTGTTCATCAATAGCTGTAAATGCTTCAAGTACAGCTTTCCTGGATCGGCCGCAATGATGTCAATGTCGTTCGCATAGCCAAGCAGTTGAGAAAACCTGTTGAAGATAGTACCTTCCATGTTAACAACACTCTTGCGCACTATCTGCCCCAGGACTAGGTTGAAGAAATCACATAATAGCGCATCTCCTTGTCTGAGCCCTCTACACGTCTGGAATAGCTCGGATGAGATGTTACCCATTTGCACCGCATATTTTGTAACATCATGCGGCATAGATGGATCAGTTTTTTCGGGATCCCGAGTTCCGACATCGCCAATTGAAGCTCTTGGTGACTTATTCCTTCATATGCGGCTTTGAAGTCGATGAATAGATGGTGGGTCTCGACTTGAAATTCGTTGATCTTTTCCAGGATTTGCCTAAATGTGAATATTTGGTCTATCGTTGATCTGCCTGGACTGAAGCCACGCTGGTACGTGCCGATCATAGTGTTGCAGAAAGGTTTTAGACGCTCACATAGTACGTTGGATAGGATCTTGTAGGCAACATTAAGTTGGAATATGGGCATAGGCGCCCGCAGGATTTTTTCCAGGGGGGGGCAGACACCAAACCAATTTTGAGATATCAAATTTTCGAAAAAAATGGGTATTCAAAAATTTATTTTTAATTTTAATATGCAGTATAATTTGACCTTTTTGGAAGTTTTATAAATAATTCCATTTAAATCCTTCAGTCAATAATGAAAAAATCCAAAATAACGTTCTATTTGAGGTACTGTTAATAGTTATCCAGCATAAAATTATTTTATATTTAATAGTAGACCGTACTTATTTAAACACACAGGCATTTTTTTAGAAAGTTTTTGTATAAAATGAAGTTTCATAGAACAATAAAATATCATTCGTTCACTCGTGAAAAAATCCAAAGGGTTTGTTATTTTTGATTCGATTAACACAAAATTCATTTTCACGATCGAACTAAAAATGCTAGTACCTATGTAGATCTATAAAATATGGTTCGTTCCGAATTAATTATGCGAGAACTATTGAAGATCCATTCACGAACCTTTGAAATAAGAAATAAAAATGTAATTTTACTAAAGGAAAAAGGACAGTTTCAAAAAAAAAGCTTGGAAATCCTCTGACCTTGATAGATTTCAATGAAATCGAATTGAGTGATTTCAATGAAATTGCCACAGGTCATGGTGATGATGGTGCCATATTTTGAAACACCGTTTTGAAAATATTCGTTTCTGTTATAATTCTGTCTCAGTCTCAGCTATCCTGTCAATTTTATTGAGATCATTCAAGGAACAACGAAGTTGACATTTTTTTTAAAGCACCATGTTTTGAAAATATTTTTTCGTTTTAATTCTGTACAAGCCATCACCTGTGTCAATTTCATTGAAATCTTTCAAGGAATAACGAAGTTGCAAAATGTTGACATGTTTTTGAAAGACACTGTTTTGAAAATATCCAAATGTCAACGAATTTCCCTAATGGCCTTTTCGATTGGCAATCCGGAAGACCGATTCGATACGTGTGAACGATTCTGAAATCAAATCCGGAACAATTTTCTCTCCTTTTCAGAACAAGAACTGTCATTCTATCCCCATTCGAAAAGGCCATAAAATCACATTTTTGTAAGAAATTTGAAAATTTCTGATTTTTTAGAAGTTTAAGCATCGACATCGTAGCCATTCTTCAACAGATTTTGAAAATTAATGGCTTGAATGATGGGGACCATTTTTTTTAAATTAATAACTTCACAGCCGCAGTGAATGGATACTTGATGAAGAAAGATTTATTTAAAGGACCTTTTCAGATCCTTATTTAAATCCGTTCATCCAATGACAAAATCCAAAACAACTTTGGATGTACTGTTTACAAATTGTTCAGCGTTAAATTATTTTCTATAAATATTGTATAGAACGACCTCCGGATAATAAACGGTATGTAATATTATAATTTTTTTATTTTAGTTTTTCAGATCAAAATTTGATAATTATTGATTCATTTACTTTCAAACACAATTGATTTATTATTATGTATATGTATAAAACAGGTCCCCTAAGTGCACATATTTTTTTCCGTGAATTTTTCCGATATTTTATTAGTTATTCTATACTATTCGAGACGATTCCAACAAATCAGATATCAATTAAATAAGTCCAGCCGTTCTTGAGTTGTAAATGGCGTAACTAACTCGACTTTGTTTTATATGTATATTAAAAAAATAAGAAAAAAATAAGATTTGAAAATTCAAACCAAAAATTTCGAATTTAGCCCAATCAAATTAGGAAATCAAACCACATTTTTCGATGGACAATTTTTTTATGGAATCTGTTTGGGTACGCCTTCTTATCATGAAAACGAGTTTTTGGGATTTTTGAGGTTAGGGAAAAGCCGCTATCTTGAAAAAGAGATTGGTTTTGTTTTTATGCAATAGCTCGCTTACATTTCATTTTACGGCAAAACGTCCACTTTCACCTTTGTAGAGAATAAAATTGCCTATAAAATTAGCTATCAATGACTTCTCAAGGTTGTTTAATATTTCAGTTATAACGGGCCAATGTTCCTCTATGGGTTGTGGTTTGGGGGTGGTAGGACTCTTGAGTTATTTCGGTTACCTTTGAATTTTTTGGGATGATGTTCTTAGAATAATTTTTAGTTCTTATAACGAACTATAAAATGAGCCTTTAATCGATATCATCAGCCACGAATTATGTGAATCATCCAATTCATAAGTTCTCACTTTATGAGTCAAGAGAAAAAATAAGTATAATATTTTTTTTCGGAAAATGTTTATCCGATGAATCGTACAAAAAAGATGTTACTTAAAATTTTGTCCATAGTAATGATATAAATTTAACATATATCATACGTGGAGTTGCATACGACATAGAAGGTCGTGGGGCAGCCGGGAAGGTCAGGGCACCGACGTTACTTGTTATTGAAAACTGAGTTATCTATATATTTTCACTTCAAGTGTAAACCGAAGGTTTTGCATTCTGAACTTAAATGCTGCTACAGTTCCAACAACAGCCCAAGAACCATTCCTAGCCAATGAGCAGAACAGACATAAGTTTATCCAACTCCTTAAACATAAACTGCTAGAAACAGGTTACACGGTTTTTCAGGACAGAGGTGATGCTGATTTGCTTATTGTCACTACAGCCATTAAAGAGTCTTATCTGCATGACTATGTTACAATCGTTTCCGAGGATATTGATATTCTTGTTTTGTTAACGGAACATGGGAAACATCATGCGAATGTCTTTCTTCGGAAACCGAAAAAATCACACGCACCAGAGAAATGGTACTCAACAAAAAGTATCATATATGACCGAATAGTATCAGACAACATTTTATTTTTACACGCTTTATCCGGCTGTGATACAACGTCAGCAACGTACTTCGCGGGTAAAATTAAAGCTCTCTACAAAGTTGAATTTGGATGTTTTGCTGTGAAATGAAATGCGAGCGAGCTATTGCAAGAAAACTAGTGGTGTAAGGAATCGTTAGTAATCGTTACTTTGTAACGATTACTTCAAGTAATCAAAGTAATCGATTACTTTTCTGAGTAACGATTACCTTACCAAGAACGATTACTTTGATTACTTTGATTACTTTGATTACTTTGATTACTTTCGTTACTTTCGTTACTTTTTGGATTTGATTACTTTGATTACTTGTCGTTACTTTTGGATTTGGGTACTTTTGATTACTTTGGGATTCGATTATTTTTAGTTACATTTGGATTTGATTACTTTTGAGTTTTGGGTTTCGAGCTCCGCAAACGAGGATAAAGTAGGTAAACATTTCTATGGCTATTTCTTTATTTTGGATTAAATCTTTGTAAAATATAATATTTTAACTACGAAGAACTGCGAAAATATACAGGTCAATATTTAAGCCATATTTATATGAAGCAAAAATTGTTTGCCCCAGGGTGGTCCAAAAAAAAAACTTTCGAAATTTTGGGATTCAAATTGATTTAAATCATACGAAAGAAAATTGCTTGAAGCGTACATTTTGAGAAAAAAATGTAAAATATTAAATTGTCCGAAAACCAAAACCCTCGGATCTTCGTTGTTCCTTGAGCGCTTTCAACGAAATTTACATAGGTGATAGCTGATACAGAATTAAAAAAGAAAAAAATATTTTCAAAGTAGGGTGTTCCAAAAATATGTCAACATATTGCAACTTCGTTGTTCCTTGAGTGATTTCAACGAAATTCACGTAGGTGATAGCTGAAACAGAATTAAAAACAAAAAAAATATTTGCATTAGGGTGTTCCAAAAAATAATGTCAACTTCGTTGTTTGTTGAGCGATTTCAACGAAATTGACACAGGTGATAGCTGATACAGAATTAAAAAAGAAAAAAAATATTTTCAAAGTAGGGTGTTCCAAAAATATGTCAACATATTGCAACTTCGTTGTTCCTTGAGTGATTTCAACGAAATTCACGTAGGTGATAGCTGAAACAGAATTAAAAACAAAAAAAATATTTGCATTAGGGTGTTCCAAAAAAAAATGTCAACTTCGTTGTTCTTTGAGCGATTTCAACGAAATTCACGTAGGTGATAGCTGAAACAGAATTAAAAACAAAAAAAATATTTGCATTAGGGTGTTCCAAAAAATAATGTCAACTTCGTTGTTTGTTGAGCGATTTCAACGAAATTGACACAGGTGATAGCTGATACAGAATTAAAAAAGAAAAAAAATATTTTCAAAGTAGGGTGTTCCAAAAATATGTCAACATATTGCAACTTCGTTGTTCCTTGAGTGATTTCAACGAAATTCACGTAGGTGATAGCTGAAACAGAATTAAAAACAAAAAAAATATTTGCATTAGGGTGTTCCAAAAAAAAATGTCAACTTCGTTGTTCTTTGAGCGATTTCAACGAAATTCACGTAGGTGATAGCTGAAACAGAATTAAAAACAAAAAAAATATTTGCATTAGGGTGTTCCAAAAAATAATGTCAACTTCGTTGTTTGTTGAGCGATTTCAACGAAATTGACACAGGTGATAGCTGATACAGAATTAAAAAAGAAAAAAAATATTTTCAAAGTAGGGTGTTCCAAAAATATGTCAACATATTGCAACTTCGTTGTTCCTTGAGTGATTTCAACGAAATTCACGTAGGTGATAGCTGAAACAGAATTAAAAACAAAAAAATATTTGCATTAGGGTGTTCCAAAAAAAATGTCAACTTCGTTGTTCTTTGAGCGATTTCAACGAAATTCACGTAGGTGATAACTGATACAGAATTAAAAAAGAAAAAAATATTTACGAAGTAGGGTGCTCCAAAAATATGTCAACATATTGCAACTTCGTTGTTCCTTGAGCGATTTTAATGAGATGGACACCGGTAATAGCTGATACAGAACTAAAAAAGAAAACATTATGTTCAAAACAGGGTGTTCCAAAAATATGTTAACAAATTTCAACTTCGTTATTCCTTGGGCAATTTCAACTAAATTGACACAGGTTATAGCTGATATAGAATAATTAAATACAAAAAATAAAAACAGGGTGTTTCAAAAAAATGTCAAAACTTTGCATCTTCTTCGTTCCTTTAGCATTTTTTATGAAATTGACACTGGAAATAGCTGATACAGAATAAAAAATAGAAAAAGATTCAGTAGAATCTGCCTACTGCTATTTATTATTTTATTATTTATTTGTTTATTATTTATTGGTTTTTCAGAAATGGATCTTGCAATTTGGGTGACATTTTCAGAGTTCATTTTTGAGTAAAAAGTAGTTATTTTTCAGAAAACAAACAGAAAAACTGTTTCTTGTCGAAGACTGTGAGCATTAAATCTTTTTCCTTAATAGTGTACATAGTTTATTAATAATTTTCAATATAAGGGTAATTGTAGCCCTTACTCCAGAATGCACCTCAGATGCGGATCTATTAACAAAGAACTTGAAAATTGATTTTAGCTAATTTTTTTCTAACATGCATAAATCTACTTCACCTGTTGTGTGGGGTGGAATGGTCAAACTTTGACCATCGGTCAAGTTTAATTACTTAGGTGACGTTTCTTGAAACACCGTTTGAAAATTATTTTTCTCTTTTTTAATTCTGTATCAGCTATCACCTGTGTCAATTTCATTAAAATCACTGAAGAAATAAAGAAGTGTTGACATTTTTTGAAGCATTCTGTTTTGAAGATACTTGTTTCTCTTTATTTCTTTATCAACTTTCACCTGTGTTAATTTAATCGAAATCGCTCAAGAAACAATGAAGTTGATATTTTTTTGCAACACCCTGTTGAAAATATCGTTTTGCTTTTTTAAATCTGGAACAACGAAGTTGCAATATGTTGAAATATTTTTGGGACGCTACCACAGTATTTAATTTCGTTGAAATAGCTTTAGGAACAACGGAAGTGAAATATATTGACATATTTTTCGAACATCCTGTTTTGAAAATATTTTTTTCTTTTTTAATTCTATATCAGCTATTACTGCTGTCAATTTTGTTGAAATCGCTCAAGGAACAGTGAAGTTGCAATATATTGACATATTTTTAGAACACCCTGTTTTGAAAATATTGGTTTCTTTCTTTTTTTCGTTGAAATCGCTCAAGGAACAACGAGGTTGCAATATGTTGACATATTTTTGGAATACCCTGTTTTCAAAATATTTTTTTCTTTTTTAATTCTATATCAGCTATTACTGCTGTCAATTTCTTTGAAATCAGTCAAAGAATAACGAAGTTGCAATATGTTGACATATTTTTGGAACACCCTGTTTTCAAAATATTTTTTTCTTTCTTAATTCTATATCAGCTTTTACTGCTGTCAATTTCGTTGAAATCGCTCAAGGAGCAACAAAGTTCTCATTTTTTTTGGAACACCCTACTGGAAATATTTTTTTTTCTTTTTTAATTCTTTATCAGCTATCACCTGTGTCAATTTCGTTTAAAACGCTCAAGGAACAACGAAGTTGCAATATGTTGACATATTTTTGGAACACCCTACTTTGAAAATATTTTTTTCTTTTTTAATTCAGTATCAGCTATCACCTGTGTCAATTTCGTTGAAATCGCTCAACAAACAACGAAGTTGACATTATTTTTTGGAACACCCTAATGCAAATATTTTTTTTGTTTTTAATTCTGTTTCAGCTATCACCTACGTGAATTTCGTTGAAATCACTCAAGGAACAACGAAGTTGCAATATGTTGACATATTTTTGGAACACCCTACTTCGTAAATATTTTTTTCTTTTTTAATTCTGTATCAGTTATCACCTACGTGAATTTCGTTGAAATCGCTCAAAGAACAACGAAGTTGACATTTTTTTTTGGAACACCCTAATGCAAATATTTTATTTGTTTTTTATTCTGTTTCAGCTATCACCTACGTGAATTTCGTTGAAATCACTCAAGGAACAACGAAGTTGCAATATGTTGACATATTTTTGTAACACCCTACTTTGAAAATATTTTTTTCTTTTTTAATTCTGTATCAGCTATCACCTGTGTCAATTTCGTTGAAATCGCTCAACAAACAACGAAGTTGACATTTTTTTTTGGAACACCCTAATGCAAATATTTTATTTGTTTTTAATTCTGTTTCAGCTATCACCTACGTGAATTTCGTTGAAATCACTCAAGGAACAACGAAGTTGCAATATGTTGACATATTTTTGTAACACCCTACTTTGAAAATATTTTTTTCTTTTTTAATTCTGTATCAGCTATCACCGGTGTTCAATTTCATTGAAATCGATCAAGGAACAACGAAGATCCGAGGGTTTTGGTTTTCGGACAATTTAATATTTTGCATTTTTTTTTTCAAAATGTACGCTTCAAGCAATTTTCAAAAGATTTAAATCCCAAAATTTCGATAGTTTTTCTTTGGACCACCCTCAGGCAAATAATTTTTGCTTCATATAAATATGGCTTAAATATTGACCTGTATATTTTCGCAGTACTGCGTAGTTAAAATATTATATTTTACAAAGTTTTAATCCAAAACAGAGAAATATCCATAGAAGATTGTTTTTTCTCGTTTTTTGGATCCTTCCTGTTCTGACCCTATCCTACATCCTCGTTTCCGGAGCTCAATACCCAAAACTCGAAAGTAATCAAATCCAAATTTGACTATCGAATCCCAAAGTAACCAAAAGTACCCAATCCAAAAATAACGACAAGTAATCAAAGTAATCAAATCCAAAAAGTAACCAAAGTAATCAAAGTAATCAAAGTAATCAAAGTAATCAAAGTAACCAAAGTAACCAAAGTAATCAAAGTAATCAAATCCAATAGTGAGATCTGAGATCCATTAGAGTACAAAACGGATATTTAAGCCCATAACTTGAGTTCTAGCAAACGGATCCTCAAGGTTGAAATGGTTAAATCAAGGGTAAATAATAGGCTACCATGGAGAGGTGCTTTATAAAAAAATCGTTGTGGGGGAGGGGAATGGGGTAAAGACAAAGTCAATCAGAGTACTGAAAATAATTCAGTTAGGTTGTGGTTTTCTTTGGAAGCCCATAACTTGAGTTCTAGCTGACGGATCCTAAAGGTTGGAATAATTAAATCAAGGGTAAATAATAGGCTACCATGGAGAGGTACTTTATAAAGTAAAAACATTGTTGTGGGGGAGGGGAAAGGGGTAAAGATGAAATCATTCAGAGTTTTATTTTTATATGTTAATGTTATTTAAAAAAGAAGAAAAATAATCCAAATTTATTGAAGTTTTGTGAATCATACACATTTTTTTATAAAAACCATCTCCCAACATCACTACATACATTTCTTTAGTGGCCATTTTTTTTTACCAAAAAACCCCTTTTTTTCCTGTTTTTGTCTAAGACTACAAGATTTGCGTAATAAAAAAAACAACACATATTAATCAATTTTTTACGAAAAAAGTAATCAAAGTAATCAAAGTAATCACTCAAAAGTAACGATTACTTTGGAAAAAGTAACGAAAGTAACGATTACTCAAAAGTAACGACTTTTTACATCACTAAAGAAAACAAAACAAAACCAAATCATAAACCTTGACAAAAAAAAGACAAATAGGTAGTTGTTAAAATTAATAGTAAGAAATGCATGCAAAAATGTGATAATGCCAGGGAGGGGCAAACCATGAACTCAATAAAGAAGCTGTAAAGAAAATATCCATATTTTCCAACAATATCGAAACTAAGGATGTTTTCAGATACATTTGGTATGATCCAGAGCCAGGGGGGGGCAAATCATGGAGAGAAGGCAAATTTTTTGTTACAATTCAAAGAGAAAAAATGAAAAATTCCTTAGTTGTGTGGTATTGTCCAGAGCCAGGGAGGGGCAACTGCCCCCCCTTGCCCCCCCCTCCGGGCGCCTATGAATATGGGTGCAGGGAACAAAGTCCCCGGGAACCAAGTCCACCGTGGGACTTTGTTCCCATTTAATGGGAACTAAGTCCACTTCAGCAAAGTGAACTTAGTTCTCATAGAAGGTGGGAACTAAATTCCTCAAAAACTGAGTGGTTTTATTTCCCTTTAAATGTGAATTAAGTTTCCACTTCCAAGTAAAAAAATCAATCTTATTAATTAAACAGAAATACTTTTCACAATATTGTTGGATATATATAGGATAAATTCAAAGTTTCTTTAAATCCAGATTCTCTAAATGCAAAAGAAACTTTGGATACACCCAGCCTCACACATACCCCAAATCCTATAGTGAGCCCAAGCAGGGGGGTTGCAGAAAAGATGTTACTTAACATACCGCACTGTTTATTCGCCGTAATGCTTTGTCTTACCACAATACAGTGCTAGCACCCAGCAATACGGCGAATAAACAGTGAAGTATGTATGGGGGGGCATGTTGCCCCCCTGCAACCCCCCTGCTTGGGCTCATTATAGGATTTGGGGTAGGTGCGAGGCTGGGTGTATGCAAAGGCTTTCACGCAATTTTGAATGTTTGTAATTTTTATCGTTGAAAGTTAGTTCCCTCTTCATATTTCAAAATGTGTACTTAGTTCTCATAAAGAAGTGGACTACTTTCTCACCTTACCTGTCAACTAAGTCCACTTCGTTAAAGTGGATTTAGTTCCCATTACATGAGAACTAAGTCCCTCGGTGGACTTGGTTCCCGGGGACTTAGTTCCCTGCACCGGAATATGCCTCTGTAGTTGATCACCTTTTTTGTAGATTGGGCATATGGAGCTATTTGACCAGTCGTCGGGCACTTTCCTAATCCCACACTTGGTTGATGAGCTGGTGCATGCCAGTACATCTCCTCCATACTTGAAAAGTTCCGCAGCTAGGCCATTCGAGCCTGCGGATTTGTTGTTCTTTAGCTTGTGGATGGCTTTCTTAACCTCTTTGGTACTGGGCGCTGGGACTAGGTCTTCATTGACTGGGTTCATGCTTCTTTGTTCCCCTGTCGCCTCATCTACATAATGTCCACTAAGCAGTTGCTGGAAATGCTGCATAAACATGTCTACAATTCCCAGTGATTCGGTGACTAGGTTCCTTTTGATGTTTCGAAGAGCTTGCGTGCCAGTCCTATAACCAGATGCCAGTTGCTTGGCTGTTTCGGAGAACCGGTGGCTGTTGGTGGCGGTGCTAGACTCTTCGATATACTTAAGCTGAGAGGCTGTGGTTGCTCTTTTCTTTTTGCGCAGGATTTTTTTGTCTCTTTCCTTCTCTTTTCACGGTACTCCCTCTTGCTGCTTTGTTTTCCGTTACAGCATTTGCATTCACGCATTCTCCCTCTCCTGTTCCAATACCGCGCACTCATCATACCACGGGTTCTTTTTTCTGGGTGGTTGATGTGTGGAAACTTCTTGGCTTCCTACCTTTCTTTTAATGGACCAACAACAAAGGGTTTGACCTATGACAACAATTGTTCAAAATTGCAAGTTAAATATTTCTTGTACGCACACTTTCTCCCTTCGACCAATAGGCATTGAAATAAATCGATGTTAGGAAATTTCGTCAAATTTTACCGCAGTTCGACACGTGTTTAGGTAGGCAGACAAATAATGGTTATTTGGTTCATCACTACGAAGGCTTTTATTGATATGACTTACAGTTTTACGCAAATGACTTGACTTCTAATGTCGATGGCTCTCAGTCTATTACCTTCACAAATAAATGTATTTCAAAAAACTTTGCATATTCATTGAAATAAAGTTTGGAAATAACACCCAAAATTGATGAAATATCGCCTAAATTCTACAAAAACAATTTACATGCCAAATGTTTGGGCGATATTTCCATTTCCAATTTCTTCTTTGCTTTTGGGTGATACCAATTTTGTTGGGCGATGTTTCCAAATCAAATTGGACGCTATTTCTTTGGGTGTTATTTCCTAACGCCGACACCACGATATTTTTGAACAAACTGCTTTGATGGCCCAGTCTTGAAAAATAATAATGCAAGTAACGCATATAATAAATAAAAAATAAAATCATTACATATATTTTGTTGTTTGAGTTCGTTTGTCGTTTCCTCCTTTAAGTACCAAATAAAACAATTAAATCAAAGTCGATAAACATTAAAAATTATATAGTAAACACGCAATTTGTTTTTACTGTACAGGAGTCATAAAAGTTTTTATTTTGATTTTTATTTCCCAGAATAGTTTTTTTTTAATCACAACTTCTACTGTATTCATTTAAAATTACCTTAACATAAATGCATTTCTTCCTAGAACTACTTACTTTCAGGAGATAAAAAGCTTTCTCTTAAAATAATTATTGTTTAAAAAAAAAACATTTGGTTGCTCCTCGCATTTTAAAAGTTTTCCCTTCTTCTATGATTTGTTTATTTTTGTTTTTGTGCTGACTTCAAATATGCAAGTGAGAAAAGAATGCTAATAAAGAAGGATATCATCCAAAGGGTATGCAATGCATATTTTCACTAGACAGAAGACAGAGAGCAGAGGATGCGTTAATTAAAATTTTCTTTTTTTTACAGACAAAAAGTTTGGACGATGCAACTTGTAGTGTGCAACTTTTTTATAGAATACATCTTTAGGACGACAACTATTGCGAAAGAGAAAATAAACGAAAATCTCAACAGTTTTATAGCCTTTGTGTTTTGATGTTGTTGTTGTTGTTGTTGTTGTTTTAATTATAAGTATGTGCGTGTATAAAGGTTTTTCCTCAAGTGTTAAACTTATTCAGAAAAATAAAGATAAGGAAGATGACACCCAGGAAAGAAACACAAAATAATGAGATGAAATAAAATCATGTCGAACGTAATTATTTCAAAAGTTTTAAACTTCCGGTCTTCGTCAATATTATTGAGTTACTTGGTTCTTTTTTAGGAGAAAAGGTAAAAGGTAACCATTGTGTATCTAGAATCTGAAAAAATAATTAGCAAAAAGTATGCAAGAGTTAAATTAAACAGTTACAAGGAAAATGTTTGTTTAAAATTCTGGTGAGAACAAGTAAATAGTGTTAAAGTGTAGTGGCTGTTGAAGATAAATATTCAAAAACGCCATTATTGTATCATCTCTTAGTGGTATCACATCATAATAATTCCTATTTCACCTCGTTTTAAAAGACATATTTTGCAAAGACTGATAGAAGAAAAACAAGAATAGATTGATTTTTTGATATCCAGTTACACTGTCTTTTGAAACAAATGATTTGTTGGCTTCTGGCCAGCTAAAAGAAACTGCCTTAATCTTAACCATCAAAAATAAATCTATTTTCTGTACAAATAAGTCCATCATAGAATACACAGTATAAAACAAGAAGAAAACAAATGAACAAAAACGCACTTATCTTGTAAAAAAGCTATAGCTAAGAAATTATCAGACCTCAGCAGTATGAGGTGAAAAGAAGAATATCATTGGAGTTCTTGAACAAATATGAATTTATGTAAAAATTAAATCAAAATTGTTGGAGCGGTTTAAAAACAAAAAAATTATTTTCATACAAAAATTTTTCCAAAAAAAAAATTTAAGGAACTACATATTTTGGAATGCAATGTTTTATGTACATATTTATGAATTTCAAATTAAGAATAAAACTTAATATTAAATAATTATTCGATTTTGAAATGTGAATTTTAAAAAAATATTTAAAATATTTTTTTTTTCAACAAAAAAAAAAACTTTTTTGTTTGAAAATTTTGATATCTAATGTTATTCTAGATATTTGGAAGATTTGTATAAGAAATTAATTTAAATTCACTGGTCAACATAAATTTTGAGCCTGGGTTCTGCATATAATTTTCTTATTCCTTACATATTACTAATTAAATAAAAAAAATCTTCTTGAAAAAGTTTCCTTTATAGTCAGGAGCACATTATTTGAAAATTCATGAAAATAGATATTTTTAAATATAAGACTTAGATACACCACGCTAGAGTAGGTATGCAGGCTGGTTTGAAACAAAAAAAATATATAAGAGGGGTATTTATTTTCCCCTGTTTTCTTCAAAAATTCACTTAAACTAGAAAAAATAAAAATTGAGAAACAACGGCGCACAGTGGGGCAAAATGGTAATTTTATGATATTAATTATTTTGTAAGGTGGGAATGTTGTTCTAATGGCTTCTTGTGATTTCATGACGAAAGTAATATATATTCGAAGCTTGTCATACAGTTTTATGTTACGGGGATATGTTTTGAATACCCCTGGGATCACTTATTCAAAGAGTTTTAATGGACATTTTATACTAGCTTACCACATTTAACTTTTTCCTTATCTGGAATCCAATTATCAATTTTCCGAGGAACTTGAGTGTGCTGAATTCGAATCTAATGTTGAAAAAAATTCCACGTATTACGTTTTCAAGATATTCTAATAAGTGCCATAAAAAGCTTGTTGGGTATTTTTACGATATACTTACTACATAGCAAGATATATTTTTTTTTCGTTAAACTTGAATTTCGGTTTATGTTACCCTTAAATTGAAACCAAGCTGTAATCTTTTTTTAAGTTACGTTTTTGAGATATTTCAATCAAAATCAAAAAAACAAAACATTTTTGGGTACTTTTAAGGTTATGTTATATTGCGAGATATTTTTGTCCCAAAAACTGGTAATGAAATCTAAAAGTACATAAGATACCCTTCAAAATTCAATTCCCTTAATTCTCTTAATAGATAAATAAATAAACTGTTTCAAATAATAAAATAATACTAAATATTTCGCTTTCGCTTTGCCTGCTCACTACAACTGGTAAAATCATTTGCAGGGCGTCCAACGGACAATGGATATTTTTTAAATGAAACAATTTCATTGAGACAATTTTTTACAGAAGAAAAGAACCGTTTTTTCATTCGGTGTGAACAGTGGCGTAGCGAGGGTTCGAGCCGTGGGGGGGTGACTTTCAATCAAATGCCGACTTATTTTATGAATTTGCCGACTTATTTTAAAAATTTGCCGACTGTATAGATTTAGCATTATCGTAAAAACTTGCAAAACCGTTCTTAATCTTTTCGATAAAATGTTTGGAAATCGAAGTTGAAAGCTGTTTCTGGATTTTCATCGATTCTTCTTGGTACACGGCGTGTTCTATGATGTTTCAGAAAATCATTCTCTGGATTTATTTTTAATTTCTCAGCGAATGAAGATGAACTTTTTATTAATTCATTTGTTGAAATGACATTGATGTGCTTCGAATCAACAATACAGCATCAATGACAATCAACTCTTCAGCTTCTAAATTTTCTGTCAAATTTTTTACTTTAAACATGACGTTTTTACAAAAATATAACGAGCTTATAAAATCAAAATCCAAGATTTTTTTCAGCAGACCAGAAGCGGAGATACGAGTATTATTATCAAAAGAACTTACATCAGTTTTTATTTTTTCGAAACCATGTACAATGCCTTCGAAAGATATCCAAACAGCCTTTACTGTCTCACCTCTAGCTGTCCATCATGTTTTTGACAATTTTTTCAGTTGCAATGAATTTTCAATGCCTTTGAATTCCTCACGCAAACATTGAAAACGTTTTGTGCTGCCGTAGAAGAAAACATATAATGCTTCCAAAACATTGAAAAACTCTTTAATCAACACACTCGAATTACATGCTGTTTCAACGAATATATTGATACGATGCGCTTGGCATGGAATGTAAGGGATTATCTTACCGCATTTTTCCGATAGTTTTTGCTGCGTACCGTTGTACTTTCCGGACATGTTTTTGTTGAAGTCATAAGATTGAAAAGCAATGTTTTTAATGGAAATTCCTACTGACTGAAGGGTCACTATTATTTTTTGGGCCAATGGACGACGTCCATTTTCAGAAGACGTTCAATAGGAATATGTCTCTTGTTTGCTTTCACTACGTATCGAACATTAATAGCAAGTCGATCTTTATATGATGAGTCTGGAGTTGTGTCAACCATTACAGAAAAAATACCAGCTTTATTGATTCATTTACAATGGCTTTTCGAGTTCTAGTTCCCAAGAGATCAATGAATCCATTTTGGGCATCCGGACTAAGGTACGTCACATGACGTGGTCTTTTTGATGATTCATCCAACCATTTTTTCACTAATGGGCAATGTCGTGAAATGAAATGAACAATTTGTCGAAAATTGCCATCGCTGTGCTCTAGTGATTCGTCGTGACCACGAAAAGCTAATCCCTGCCTCCCCAAAGTTCTCGCGACATCATTTATAACTTTCAAGACTCTCAAATGGTAAGCTTTTTCTTGTTCTTCTTGAATGATTTGTTCCCTTTCAGACTTGTCCAGCAAAACGTTGATATAATTTCCTCCATTAACGAAATTACAGTAATCACGCAGAGCTGCTCGATGAGATTCAGAAGTAAAATGTAGGATCAGTTTTCCTTCTTTTTTTTACCTCCACTCTTCATTTTATGCCACTGACGAACATAAATAAAATATGCAAACAAAGCAAAATGCTGCATCTTTAGAAGGACTGTAATCCAAAAATGAATACTCGGAATACCATGCTGGGTTGAATCGGGATTGCTTGTAAGACGGTATGTCTGCATTGGTTGGATAAATGTCAAGTTTCGGCTGGTATGGCCCAAGACGTTCGTTGGCAGTCGATATTTTTTTCCGTTTTCCAGGGTCATGGTCTATCAAAACTTCACTACCAACGTGCAGATAGATAGATTCGTTGATTTGCCGACTCTTGAATTAGTCGGCAAATTTCCGACATTCGCAATCGGCAAAAATGCTTAGGCTCGTTTTTTCCATATGTAATTGTTTGCAAATGAAGCTTCGTTGATTTGCCGAATCTTTAATTATTCAGCACATTTCCAAAATCTGCAATCGGCTTCCTGAATTTGCCGACTCTTGAAAATCGTGGGGGGGTGGTACACCCCCCCACACCCCCCCCTCGCTACGCCCCTGGGTGTGAACGATCCCACTTTATTTAAAAATGGTGTTTGAAGCTTTTCAAAGCTTATTTTAAATTAGCGACGTGACTTTTGCCGCAAAAAGTTTTATTTTTTAAATAAGATTCTACCTCTAAGAATTTTTGGTCAGGATTTTTCTGTTTGCTGGAGAAAAAAATTTCGACTAACTTTTTTCTTGAGCACCGGTAATTTTGGTCATCAGAATCTAAATACAAGTTACAAAATGCAAAATGAAAAATAGTTTTTTTTGTCAATTAAGGGGTAAGATATATGATGGTTTCATTCTTAAATAGGTGTTAGTTTGCCTCCGACGTGAATTTTTTCTTATTAATACGAAAAAATTGTTTATTGACAATTTAAGTAGGCCAATTATAAAGTGAATATAA
Source organism: Dasysyrphus tricinctus (assembly GCA_963921185.1). Classification (NCBI taxonomy): domain Eukaryota; kingdom Metazoa; phylum Arthropoda; class Insecta; order Diptera; family Syrphidae; genus Dasysyrphus; species Dasysyrphus tricinctus. The sequence continues at coordinate 91,850,114 of OY992532.1, forward strand.
CTAATAATTAAAACAAGAGAGCCACATACAGTCAAAAATGAGCTGTTAAAGTGTGTCGTAAAGACGTCCCGATACCAATTAATTTGGACTAGTATACAAAAAAAAAATATGGGAAAAATTTAAAAACAATGTAAAAACTATGTAAATATGCTTAAAAAATTGTAAAATATTCACCAAAAAAATTTTTAAATTAAAATATGAACAAAAGTCAGTCAATTTTTCACGCATTAAATCTCTTAATACTCATTTCAAAAATTGAAAAAAAGGATTTGGGGCAAAAGTTAAGCACATATTTTTTTATAATTTTATTAATCAAGTATTCCTTTAACTTTCCCTATTTTCAGACCTGCTTAACTTTTGCCCCAGCAGGAGATATTGAGTAAAACGTACCGCGAAGTCTAAACAAAAATGTTTTTTTTTTTCTTGCCGATTTTTTTTGTAACAAAGAAATGTTTTTTTTTTATTTTTAAAGTTTAAATATAATCTACATGCCATCAGCTAGGTTTGACATTTTAGATATATTTGATATCACTCTTAATTTCAATAATATGAACAAAAACAAAAGTAAACCTTTTTTAACACTTTTTAAATATTCGATTCGTGCACCTTTAAGTCCAACTTTGATTGCCCGACTAGCCTCCACTAAATGACTTAAACAACAAAAATCACCCTCATCATATCAAATTTACCGTATAGTTTGAGAAACCAAACTTTATTTTCCCGGTGCTTTAGTTTTGCAAGGTGACCTTTTTATCATCACGATGTATGGAGCTGCCCCACTGTGCGGCGACACCAAAAAGATCGTGGTATATTTTTTTTTTAAGTTAAGGCTCCATTCTTTAAATAAGTTCTTAAGTTAAGTCATTTCCATGAATAGTTTTTTTTTTTTACTAATTTTCAAACTCAGAATTTTGAAAAAAACATATTATTATTATTATTTTTAAATTAAAATTTTCTATATTTGCTTGAAAAAGTTAGTTTTTTGTTTTTAATATTCAATGCTTTCACCAATCTTAAGTAAAAGTTTTAAAACCAGATGCTTGTATGTATGTATTTTAGTTTTTGATAAAATTGAAAATTACAAAAACTCCTTTTTTCTTAATTTTTCTTCGTTAAATGTTCGGTCTCAACATTAAAACGGTAATATTTATAAACAAACACGCTGATTTTGGAATGTGATATTCTAAAATAAAACCTATAGAATAATTTCCCATCATTGTTTCATTTTATTGACCTTGGTATTACGAATACTCTCAAAGTCCGCATTAAGTCCTAGTTAAAACGTTTTCCTTTTTCTTATGCTCCCAATGAAGTTTTTACTTTTTTCTAAATGACTGTGCAAAAAAGTCAATCTTTGAGACATCCTGTATGTCTTTTAAGTTCTTTAACATATTTTCAAAAATGATAATAATGTGAGTTTTGATAAAATAACCACATATCGTAGCAAAATGCATTAGCATCACTTTAACACATTCTTAATAACATTTAAACGTCCTTAAATTTCAAAATAATAAAATCTTGTGTAGTTTGTGACACAAATATACTCTAGAAATACCAAATGGACGTGACAATATCCCTTCTATCTCCACTTTTAAAGAAAATATTAAAGCAAACATTTATTATTTTCATGAAAACTATGGTAACTGGTTTTTTGACTACCAACTCTACAAGAGCAAACTTTAGGGGGGATGTTGGTATTTTTCCATCATTTTGGAGCATGACGAATAAAATAAAATGCACGACTGGATTGCACGTACTTGCTCTTATGTTCAAGTTGTGTGGAACTTAAGAACTTTAAAAAATATTCAAGTAATTATAGAAAAAGTATAAAAAAGCATTTAAATCGTTCTTTTAATTGTTTAAACAGCCTGATAAATAACTTAGAGCGCAAAAAAAAGTATGCCATTTGATTAAATGAAAAAATATCAATATATGCAAAAAAAATTTTTTAAATCGTTGGAGCCGTTTTCTTTAAAATTAATTTTTTGTATATAAAATGTTTGTAACATTTTTCAAAAAAAAAAATTTGGTATGCCAATTTTGAGTATATATTAATATACATTTAAAACTGAAATTTCAAAAAAATTCATCAACCCATTTTTGAAATATTGAATTTTCAAAAAACAATTTGAATCTTTTTTTAAAAATCCAAAATTAATTTTTTCAAAAATGTTGGTATGCAGTATTATTTATATTCTAACAAAGCTTTTGTGCAAAAAATTTTATTGAAATCGGATGAGCGGTTAATGAGAAAACCAAAAATCAAAAAAACCGTTATATGACAGGTACCGTTAATAAATGTTTTTGGTGATTTTTTTTCTTACTAAAAGGTATATCATATCTACAATAATACACTGATTTTTTTTTATCAAAATCGTTGGAGCCGTTTTTGAGATAAATAAGCTTTTCCTTAACGGTTGTATGGCAATTACCGTTATTTTTTGGGTTAAAAAAAAAAAATTTCAATTTCCCCTCTGGAAAGTTACAAAAAACCTTAAGTTAAAAATTTGAAGAAAATCGCTTCAGTGGTTTAGGCTGTAGGTTGAGGTACGGACAGACAGACAGACAGACAGAATTGTGCCACCCACTTTTTTCGTGTTCTCTATCATCGTTATGTCATGTTTGATTGTTGTCTCGAAATTTTTTTTTTTGCACGAATCCAAAACTTGCCCTATAGTACCTACATATATCGCAAGTAAAAATCATGAAATAAACCCAGGCACAAAAATAATTTTTACTTGCGATTATACATAGGTACTATAAGGCAAGTTTTGGATTCGTGCAAAAAAAAATTTTGAGATAACAATCAAACATGATATTACGATGATAGAGAATACCAAAAAAGTAGGTGGCACAATGTCTGTCTGTCTGTTCGTCTACAGCCTAATAGGCTCAATCGATTTTTTTCAAACTTGGTACTTAGTGGTTTTTGGTGATTCTGCCGACACATTTTTTTCATTTTTTTTAGAACCAAAAATAACGGTACCTGTCATACATTTTTTTTTGACAAATTTACATAATCGTATTTTTCTCAAAAATGGCTCGACAACTTTTCTTAACAAAAATTCAATAAATTTATTTTAGTAAAGGCTTTCCTTGGGTGGAAAACCATTTTTCAAAAATGGTTATTAATGGTACCTCCCAAGGAACCATTTTTTTAATTTTTGATTTTCTTCAAAATAGTATGACCGATTTCAAATATTTTTTTTTACAGAAGCTTCCAAAAAATGTTAATAGTTTTGTGTACCAACATTTTTGAAAAAATATTTTTTGGATTTTTAAAAAATATTTCAAATTTTTTTTTGGAAAATCAAATATTTTGAATACGGCATCATAGATTTTTTTGAAACTCGATATTAAAGACTTTTTTAGTACTCTCTAAAATATTTCTAGAAAAAATTTTACATTTATGAAAAAATAACGGTACCTTCCATATAAAAGTGAAAAAACCGCAAAGGAAAATATTTTTTTGCTTGAAAACGATTCCTACGATTTTGATTAAACTTTTTTCATATACTAATATTAGTACGATGTACCATCAAAAATTATAAAATTTTACACATAGCAACTATTAGTAGTACCTGTCATACAACGTATTTTTTTATTTTGAGTTTTCTCGTTATCAGCCCAACGGATTTAAATGAATTTTTTTATATACAAATTTCAGACAAGATTCAATAATATAGCATATCACAATTTTCAAAAAAAAAGTTTTAGGATTTTTAAAAAAAGTTTCAAATTTTTTTTTGAAAACTCGATATCTCAAAAACAGGTTAACAATATTTTTTCAAATTTTGTTTTTATATACACATAAATATATAGTTTAAATCTGCATACCAAAATTTTTTCTTAAAAATGTTTTAAGAATTTTATATATAAAAAAATAATTTAAAAAAAAAACCGCTCCAACGATTTTAAATTTTTTTTTCCCATACAATCATATTCCTCATGAATTAAGATGGCATACTTTTTTTTCACCTCAAACTGTCAAAAGAGTTGTTTTAGCTAATTTAAATGTCGTATTTCATGCTTCTCTACATTTTTCTCTCATAATTTCCATGTTTGTATACAATTTTCTTAAACTCGCAGTGTCTTGAACATAAGAGCAAGTACGTGCGACCCAGTCGTGCATTTAATTTATTTTGTTGAGTTGTGTAATTATTCGAATTAGAAATGCGAATTTTCAAAAAAATATTTAAAATATTTAAAAAAACCAAATAAAACTTTTTTTTTGAAAATTTTGATATCCAATTTTATTTTAAATTTTTGGAAGATTTGTAAAAAAAATTAATTTAAATTACCATTCCATGGGAGGTATTAATAATAAGGCTTTAAGATTAGATTTAAGATTTATAAATGATTTATTTTTCATTAAATGTTTCAAAATGCAATGGTAAAATACATTAATTTCTGACCATAGCCTAAGCCGTCTGCCAGCTGATAGGCACCCAGCGTGGGGGGTCAAGAAAGGGCACTTGCTCCTGGGAGGAAATATCACGCTATTTACTTTCACTTTTAGTATGAATTTCAACAAATACTTCTTTTTTTTTGTTGGAGCTCATGATTTGCCCCACTCTGCCTCTGGATCAGGGCGAATATACATATATCTGAAAAGTCCTTATTTTCAATATTGTTTTAAAAATATCTGTAAAGTAGCTATTTTTTTGATGGTTTTGCCCCTTTCTGGCATTTTCCAATATAAAAAGGAACCTTTAGGTAAATGATATTTTAAAAAGTACCAGGCAAACTCAAATATGCATGAGACGGATATTGTTTCTCAAGAAAATGAACAGATACAATGCGGATTGTATGTTTGACTAATTTTTTGTGTAACGAAACAATCAATAGATTCTGTTAAGATTGCAAATTTTCACTACACCCGCCATGGCGACGATCTTTCCCAATAAACTCATCGTCATAGCGTAGTGACAAACGATAGTCTAAAAAATAAATATTTTAGGAAACAAATAAATTTGTAGATTTTCGAAAAGTTATATGCACAAATTTGAATTTTACACTTAGTTTTCTTAGAACCAAATTTGTTTACAATTTCAATATTCTACAAAATGAACCCACAAATTGAAAAAAAAAAAAAAATCAATAAATTATTTTTAGTTTAACATTTGAGTGATAAACCCTGTTCTGAAAAATTGGTTTTAATAGTACAGTAGACGCTCGATATAGTGAAGTAATAAAAACCAGGCCTGTTCACTCTTTCGAGATTGTTCACTTTTTCGAGCGGGAGTTTGAATAGGCTTCCTAGTGGTGAATTTGATCCAAAATGCACATCTTGTTCGATGTGAATGTTTTAACACTGAATGTTTAAACAATGCTTTCTTTCAGGATTACAAAAAAAAACAGAAACAATTCCTCAGTCTTCTCATACCAACTTAAATGCTTGCGAGACATTTTCATACAAGATACATTCTTAAATAAAATTTTTTGTGTTCATTATTGTGGATAGTTCACTATTTTGAGATTCACTAAATCGAGCGTCTACCTTATCTCCGAAAGAAACATTTTAGCGATTTTCTCGTAACCGGTAGAGGAGGTCTTGATAAGTTTTTTTTTTTTGTTTTTAAGAAATATTACATTTTTTTTTTGAAAACTCAATATTATGTATCCAAAAACAATTTTTTTTGAAACTTGGGTCTAAAGCGATTGCTTATCATTCTTCAAAATATTTTAAAAAATAATCAGCCTTATCGCAAATAAATTTCCCCCCAGATTTTTTCCCCGTGTGATACTCTCCAATCGTAAACAATTTTCGAAAAAAGGGCAAAAATTCCTAGGATAAAAGTAGGTATCGCCAGTTTTTGTGTCCGAAGGAAAATTAGTGATTTTTCTCTGGAAAAAATTCACTTTAGTTTAGCTGGAGGATTTTGAAAATATAACACGTATCTAAGTTTTACTTTTGTCTTTTTTATTCCAGTTTTGTCTGTAAATTTAACATTTTTTATCTTCCGTGTTCAAAGTGATACATTTGGGGCAGATCTATCTATGAAAAAATAATTAAACTTCTGCCAAGACTTCCCTGAAGCTGGATTGAACAGCCTTTTTGGTAGCCACCTTCTGCGAAATAAAACGCCAGCATGCATTTAGTTTGACGATAGAAGGTATGCCAAATGCTTTTTTGGGTGGTGGCACTGAATTCATTTCAATATCAAGTAAATATGTGTTTACGAAAGAGCTAGCGGCCAAAAGTGCTTTAAGACTTCAGCAGTGTAATAACTGGAAAAAGGGCCACTACGGTCATAGAACCATAGTGAAGTTCACTGACATAGACATTCAAACAGACTACATTACACCGCACATTGATTTCAACCTAGTAGCCATAACAGATATCCCAACCAGGAAACTCTGGAATGAAAACCGGGTCATAAATGAAAACCATGTTTCGGTCTTTACTGACGGCTCCAAGACCTTAGAGGGGGTTGGGTCAGGTATCTACTCAGATAACCCACCAATTAGCAGATCTATAAAGCTTCCAAATTTTTGCAGCGTATTCCAGGCGGAAGTACTTGCAGTTTGTGAAGCCGCAAAACATCTCTCCTCACGCGAAGTAATAAACAAAAATATTGACATCTTTGTAGACAGCCAGGCGGCAATCAAAGCCATTTCCTCAATCACTATAATGTCAAAGCTGATAAAGCGTTGCCGGTATATGTTATCTTTACTAGGTGCAACGAACACAGTCACCCTTAGATGGGTCCCAGGACATTGTGATATATATGGGAATGAAATGGCGGATGAGCTGGCCAAAAACGGATCGTCTCTTGATCCGAGCCAAACCGACTTCTCGGTGCTTATGCCACTGGAGCAAGAAAAAAGTAGAATACACCAGAGTTTCTTAGAGGCTGCAAATGTCAGATGGTCATCCATCGACACTTGTCGGGTTTCTAGGAATCTATGGCCAAATATTTCAAAGAAAAAAACTGATTACTTACTCAAGCTAAGCAGGCCTCAATTATCTCTCATGGTTGGTGTCCTTACGGGCCACAACTCAATGGGAACCCACATGTACAGAATGGGCATCAGCTCATCGGACTTATGTAGAGGGTGTCATGATGAAGAGGCAGAGGAGGGCTCCCCTCACTTCCTTTGCGAATGCCCCAGTCTAGCTAGAACCAGAAAAGAGGCCCTTGGAGAATACTTCTTCGAGGAACTGGGCGACATCTCTGTCTTGCCACTAAAGAACATCCTGAAATTCATTCAGAACTCAGGATGGTTCAAGGAGGCCCCCCACACCTAAAACTTCCTATTAACTCCCTTCCTATCCCTCCTCACTAACCATTTATACCCCGGGGAGCGCAATGTATCCACTGAGATCCGAGTGAGATGGTGCGGCTTGCCGTATTATCACCCCTTCCAACCTAACCTAACCTAAATATGTGAAAGCTGGGGGTCATTCCGTAATTTTGAAAATGGTAACTGTCAAAACGATTAGAGGGAGAGCTGGATATAACTTTACCGTTATTGAATTATTAAATTAATTATACAAAAATTCCAAAAAGTTCAAATAACACACGTTTACAAGGTTTTTGACACAACTAAGTAACAGTTGATCTAAGGGTAACTTTTTGTGCTGAACTCAAATCCGGTATCCATTTTTCGCTATCAGCTCTGGTTTTCGAGATATTACCGTTAGAAAGTACAACAAAAACCTTTTTTCCCTATTTATGGGGTTATGTAACTATGCCAATTGATTTTTATTGTATACAGATTTCTGAAAGTACTAATCTTAATCTTCAAAATTCAGCTTTAATCGTTCCAATATCTCTTTTACTTTTTGACAAATCCTCAGTTGCATTTTTCAATATATTGTGATTAACAAGTAGAGCGACTTCACCAAGATTTAAAAAGAATAGAAAAAAGGTACAAAGGTTGTTGGGATGATGGTATCCTAAAAGGCTATCTCTTGTACGTGAAACGGACCAAAATTTATATAAACCGTGCAGTTCCATTTTACCTTGTTTTAATTTGTAAGAGTTTTTTTTCAAACTAAAAAAAAGCTATGGTCGAAAAAGGGTGATTTTTCCAAAAGTTGAGCTGATAGCAAAAAATGAATTTCAGATTTGAAATCTACACTAAAAATTCTTTTTAGAACAAATTTTACCTGCTCCTGTCAAAAACGACGTAAGCCAAAGAGAAAGCATTTTTTAAATTATGTATATGTAGTCAGATGAGGACTGATAACTAATTTAATATCTCTCAAAAAGTAAAAGAGATATATTAGAACGATTAAAACTGAATTTTGAAGATTAAGATAAGTACTATCAGAAATACTGTGAGCGTCAAAAAAAAGTGTAAGGCTGTGAACTGCGTTTTTGTAACTCTGTTGAAGAAAAAGACAAGGTTTCTAACTCCAGAAGACGTCATTCATCCCCAGACCATTACCAAACCTCCTCCGTGCTTTTTGCAAGAAAACTGTTTTAATTCAGTGTTTTTCAGTTGCCATATTTTTGGTGGCTGTCTTGAGCCAAAAATAGCAATTTTGCTCTTCTCCACTAACAAGATCATTTCCCAGAATGATAAACCGTAATTTTTATATTTCTTGGCATTAAGAAGTTTTCACTTTCGATTTTTTTCGGAAAGGTATGGCTATACGGAAATGTTTCTGACACGGTTCGGTAATGGTCTGGGGATGTATGGCGTCATCTGGAGTTGGAACCCTAGTATTTATTGACAGTACGATGAGGACTAAAGATTGCCTTAATATTTTGAGAGACAGATCCAAAAGAAGAAATTATTTAGAAAAAAGGCACAAAATTCAATTTTGTTTAAAGAGTGGCAAAAAATCCCAGGTGAATTGACAGGGAAGTTAATAGAGTCAATCACCAGACGCATAGAAGCTGCCCTAAGGGTGAAAGGGAAGCAGACGAAGCATTGGTTTTAAGTTTTTCGCCTTAATTGAATAGTGTACACTTTCTTTCGACGCCATAAAAATGAAGTATTTTTCATTATTTTTTTATTGAATTTGTACTATAATAGTTTTTGATAAGTTTTATAAACCAGTTCATTGAAGACTAACCACTTTAAAAAATAAGATAGGTACTTTCCAAAAAGATCGAATCTATTTTCTTCAACAGAGTTACAAAAACGCAGTTCACAGCTGTACACTTTTTTTTGACGCTCACAGTATATACCTTAAAAAAAAATCAATTCGCATAGTTACATAACCCCAAAATGGCGAAAAATGGGTTTTTGCACTTTCTAACGGTAATATCTCAAAAACCGGAGCTGATAGCGAAAAACGGATTATGGATTTGAGTTCAGCGTGAAAAATTACCTTTAGAACAACTCTTACTTTCACGTGTCGAAAAGTTAACCGATATTTGTAAGCCTGTGTAATCAGCCTTATCTCATTAAATTTTCGCTCGCATTTTTCCCCCGTGTGATACTCTCCAATCAAAAACTATTTTTGATAAAAAATAAGATTTGGATAAATATTACAATTTTCAGTGATTTTCAGAGTGTGGGCTACTGTGGCTATGTGGAATATTTTCTTATAGAGTGTATGAGGCTGCTAGTACAAAAGTGGTTAAACCCATAGTTAGTTTCACTCGTATTTTTACATTAATGCATCAAAGGCCATCTTAGCCACCATTTCTTGTTCTTAAATATCCATAAACTTTCCAAAAAATCTTACTAATCCCCCTTTAAGACTAGTACGCTGCTGATGCGAAATGAATTTTTTAGTTGGTCTCCAACAAGACAACGAAATGTTTACGAAAACGAAGCGAAAAAATATTCATTGAAAGTTGCACAAATTCAAAAAATTAAAACAGATGCAAATGCAAAAAAATCACAAGCAGCCATGCTCTAATGAAAAAAAAACAACAAAAATAAGTACGAAAAAACACAAATGTAATTTTTTCGCACACAATAAATGGTCTGGGTAATTAATTGTGTGCGAAAAGAGATTGTAGAACTCTCCAAATAATTTGCTACAATTACCTATCAATTTCGCTCATCGAACAGCGTACTGCAGAACAAAAAGTAGAACAAAATTTTTAGTTTATGATTTCATTGTGTCGTTTTTGTATGGGACTTTTCGTTTCGCATCAGCAGCGTACTAGGCTTTAATCTCAAAATAAATAATATTTGGGATTGAATCAAGATGGGAAATATGTTAAAAAAGTGTATTAAACCACTCATATCCTCACATACATATGAAGTAAATTGCATTGATTAATCTCTGATCAGCATGGCATTACTGATTTATGAAACTTCGCCCTGGAGGCCAGGTTAGTATCAATGTTAAGAACAATTATACCATACAATGCCTTGGTCTAAGAGAACTTAATTGCAAAAAGTTTAGGTATCTATTGTCCAAGGATGCTACTTACTTACTTACTTATCCGGTTCCCGATCCATGAAGGGTCTCTGCCTGAGATATTGCGGTCTTCCATCGGCTGCGGTCCCTCGCACGCTCCCTCCAGTCGTCGAGACCAAGCGCTCTTGCGTCTGTGACCGCCTGGTCCCTATAGCGGAGGTTCGGTCTTCCTGGTCGTCTCGAACCTGGGGGCTGGGACTCAAAGATTTTCTTGGCTGGAGCGTTGTTGTCCATTCGCTCGATGTGGCCGAGCCAATGTAGTTGACGTGTTTTGGCTCTTTGGACTACATCCACATCTTGGTACAGCTCGTACAGTTCCCGATTGAATCTTCTCCTCCAATCGCCCTCTTCGCATATAGGACCAAATATCCGCCGTAGAATTTTTCTCTCGAAAGTGCCCAGGATCGGCGCCGTAGAGTAGAACTGGTAAAATAAGCGTTTTGTATAGCGTGCACTTTGTCTGTTTGTGCGTGTTTCAGCCGTCTGCACCTTTATACACGGGCCAGCGCGGTGCGGACTCAGATTAATCCGCACTGTGTGAGCTCGGAGTTGCAGGCGGCCGAAGTGTACGCAAACAGGCCTATCTCCCATTCTCTTTGCCTCCACGATTTGGCAGCACTACGAATACTGGGTTGTCAATCGTGGAGGCAAATTGAATTTGCAAACGCCATTTTTAATCATTCTCGTTTTTTCACTCAACACAGTCGGCCAACTTTCTTTCCCTCTTTTGTAGCTTAAAAACTAACTTAAAATTAAAGAAATTAAAGTAGAGAAATTAAAATTAATGTAAAAGTCTAAAATAAATCAAAAATAAAATTAAAAGAAAAAAGAAGTCCCAAAGGAATTATTCCATTCATTGGACGAATCGAAAAAGGGTGAACGAGATACAGCAGCGCAGCAGCTTAACGTGGACAAGACCACGGTGCGCCACAAGGTAAGCTGGAATTGGTCCACGCACACAAGGACTTCATTCTGAGTCCATCATTTGGTCCTTCGAGCCGGATATTGCTCCAGCGCCAGCGCCCCAGTTTCCCAGCAGTGAGTTTTTTTTGCAAAAAGCTAATCTGAGCAAAAAACCACGCCACCATAACGGCACACCATTACTGTTCGACCACGCCACCATAACGGCACACCATTACCGTTCTACAACGCAACCATAACGGGTCATCGTTGTACCGTTGGGTGCAATACCGAGCCACACAAACACAACTTGCCCGCTGGTGACACCATCTTTTCGCAATTTGTGTACTCTGCTGCCACCACGTTGTCTCTTTTGCGAGATAGACAAGAACTCATCTTTGCTGTCGCCGGCCGTCAGTGCCACCTATACTTTTTGGACGATTTGCCCTTTGCTGCAACCACTACGATCGTCAGTTCTGTTTTGTTCTGTTGCCGATTGCCTGCTGCCTCCAAACCGGCAACGTTGCACATCCAGTTTTTTAATCTGTTGCCGATTGACTGCTGCCTCCACGCCGGCAACGTTCCACATCCACGTTGCGGCTGAAAGCACTATCACACTACAAAGTGCTGTTCCAGAGCCATCCCACCACCAGAGTGCCACTCTAAAGGGCACTCCCTCGACAAATCATTTGCAACACTGTTGCTGCTAACGCAACTCAACACATTTTGTGCAACACCACATGCTGTTGATGCGTGTTCCTGAAAGAAAAAAAAAACAAACAGTTTATCACCATTGCTTCGATTGGTGCAACAGAAGGAAGAAAAGTTTATCACCATTGCTTCGATTGGTGCAACAGAAGGAAGAAAATTCAAAAGCAAGAAGTTCGAGACCAGGAGGAAGATCATCAGTAGCTGCCATCATAAATAAAGTCATAAAAGTCATACAACATTGTACAGGTGAGTCTAAAGCTCTTTATTTTTGATTGGCATTATAAATATCTATACCTATATATATTTGTCTGTATTCTTACATTTTTAAAAACCTTCATATATCTTACATATTCATTTTGTTTGATACGGCAAACTTGGCGTCGCACTCTTGCTCTTCCTTTTTTGTTAAAAATGTTTTTGCATTTTTGCTCGCGTTATCTCTAAATCATTTACATTGATCTTTCTTTGCGATATTTTTTCTTTGAACAAGCCAATTTCATCCTTTAAAAAAGATTCTTTTTTTTTAATCGTTTGTCAATTCTGAAAAGTTATTTGGCTGTTCGTGCTTCCAGCGGCGAAGGTTACTGAAAATAGGTACAGTTTTTCTTCTAACGCGTGGTTCCATACCGGTTCTTCCCTTTTGTGGAATCAAACGGTGGTATTTTACAAGGTTCTTTGTCAGCTGGGTTTTCCAACATTTTCAAACTCAATTGAAAACTTTTTCGTTTTCATTTGATATCTCTTTTTGAGTTTCGTTGTCGATTCTTTAGGTTTCTTATCGCTCTTGAGATTCTTCTTTGAATCTCGGGCTTTTTATATTATTTCTTATCGCTCTTGAGGTTCTTCTTTGAATCTTGGGCTTTTTATATTATTTCTTATCGCTCTTGAGGTTCTTCTTTGAATCTTGGGCTTTTTTATATTATTTCTTATCGCTCTTGAGGTTCTTCTTTGAATCTTGGGCTTTTTATATTATTTCTTATCGCTTTTGAGATTCTTATTTGAATCTCGGGCTTTTTTATATTATTTCTTATCGCTCTTGAGATTCTTCTTTGAATCTCGGGCTTTTTTATATTATTTCTTATCGCTCTTGAGGTTCTTCTTTGAATCTTGGGCTTTTTATATTATTTCTTATCGCTTTTGAAATTCTTATTTGAATCTCGGGCTTTTTTATATTATTTCTTATCGCTCTTGAGGTTCTTCTTTGAATCTTGGGCTGTTATATTATTTCTCATCGCTTTTGAGATTCTTCTTTGAATCTCGAGCTTTTTTATATCTTTGTTATCGCTCTTTGAGATTTCATCTGTGAATTTCGGGGTTATTCAATTTTTTCTTAATTTCAATAAGTTTTTGAATCTCAATTGATTCTATCAACTTCGCTTTTGAGATTCTTATTTGAATCTCAGGCTTTTTTTTTCTCTCTATTATTTCTTATCGCTCTTGAGGTTCTTCTTTGAATCTTGGGCTTTTTATATTATTTCTTATCGCTCTTGAGATTCTTCTTTGAATCTCGGGCTTTTTTATATTATTTCTTATAGCTCTTGAGGTTCTTCTTTGAATCTTGAGCTTTTTATATTATTTCTTATCGCTCTTGAGATTCTTCTTTGAATCTCGGGTTTTTTTATATTATTTCTTATCGCTCTTGAGATTCTTCTTTAAATCTCGGGCTTTTTATATTATTTCTTATCGCTCTTGAGGTTCTTCTTTGAATCTTGGGCTTTTTATATTATTTCTTATCGCTTTTGAGATTCTTATTTGAATCTCGGGCTTTTTTATATTATTTCTTATCGCTCTTGAGATTCTTCTTTGAATCTCGGGCTTTTTTATATTATTTCTTATCGCTCTTGAGGTTCTTCTTTGAATCTTGGGCTTTTTTATATTATTTCTTATCGCTCTTGAGGTTCTTCTTTGAATCTTGGGCTTTTTATATTATTTCTTATCGCTTTTGAGATTCTTATTTGAATCTCGGGCTTTTTATATTATTTCTTATCGCTCTTGAGGTTCTTCTTTGAATCTTGGGCTTTTATATTATTTCTCATCGCTTTTGAGATTCTTCTTTGAATCTCGAGCTTTTTTATATCTTTGTTATCGCTCTTTGAGATTTCATCTGTGAATTTCGGGGTTATTCAATTTTTTCTTAATTTCAATAAGTTTTTGAATCTCAATTGATTCTATCAACTTCGCTTTTGAGAGTCTTAGTTGAATCTCAGGCTTTTTTTTTCTATTATTTCTTATCGCTCTTGAGGTTCTTTTTTGAATCTTGGGCTTTTTATATTATTTCTTATCGCTTTTGAGATTCTTCTTTGAATCTCGAGCTTTTTTATATTTTTGTTATCGCTCTTTGAGATTTCATCTGTGAATCTCGGAGTTATAAAATTTTTTCTTAATTTCAATAAGTTTTTGAATCTCAACTGATTCTGTCAACTTCGCTTTTGAGATTCTTCTTCGTATCGCTCGTCGAGATTCTTCTTGGAAAATCAGGGATTTTACTTTTTCTCAATTTTATACAAGTTTCTTAGTCTCTCATTTGACTCTGTGGACTTTTCTCTTCGAGATTCTTATTTGAATCTCGGGGATTTTACTTTTCTCAATTTTATACAAGTTTCTTAGTCTCTCATTTGACTCTGTGGACTTTTCTCTTCGAGATTCTTATTTGAATCTCAGGGATTTTACTTTTTCTCAATTTTATACAAGTTTCTTAGTCTCTCATTTGACTCTGTGGACTTTTCTCTTGGAGATTCTTATTTGAATCTCAGGGATTTTACCTCTTTCTCAGTTTTTTTACAAGTTTCTTTGTCTCTCATTTGACTCTGTGGACTTTTCTCTTCGAGATTCTTATTTGAATCTCAGGGATTTTACTTCTTTCTCAGTTTTTTACAAGTTTCTTTGTCTCTCATTTGACTCTGTGGACTTTTCTCTTCGAGATTCTTATTTGAATCTCAGGGATCTTACTTTCTCAGTTTTTTACAAGTTTCTTTGTCTCTCATTTGACTCTGTGGACTTTTCTCTTCGAGATTCTTATTTGAATCTCAGGGATCTTACTTTCTCAGTTTTTTACAAGTTTCTTAGTCTCTCATTTGACTCTGTGGACTTTTCTCTTCGAGATTCTTATTTGAATCTCAGGGATTTTTACTTCTTTCTCAGTTTTTTACAAGTTTCGTTGTCTCTCATTTGACTCTGTGGACTTTTCTCTTCGAGATTCTTATTTGAATCTCAGGGATTTTACTTTTTCTCAATTTTATACAAGTTTCTTAGTCTCTCTTTTGACTCTGTGGACTTTTCTCTTCGAGATTCTTATTTGAATCTCAGGGATTTTACTTTTCCTCACTTTTTACAAGTTTCTTAGTCTTTCATTTTTCTCACGAGGGTCGATCATTTTCTTCTATATCTTTTTGGCTCCATCTTTTCAATCGCATTATCCAAATTTCTGTAGACCATTTGTTCAATCATGTCTGTCTTAGACGAATTAATTATTGCTACGGATATGCTGGTGAAATTTCACTCAGCCGCTAAAGAGGTCCCTGAACAGAACCACACAATTATGTCCTTGGAAGCAAGAAAAACCGAATTAAAGGATTTGTGGCAAGAAGTAAAGGAAAAATACTCCGATTGTGCTCGCTTTCGACCTTCTAAAAAAGGCGAAGCGTTGGACATGGACGTTATTGAGTCCAAATATAAAACTTGTAATGACACTTACATAAGTTGCTTAGCTCTCTTTTTAGAGCTTCAAGACAAATTAAAACCAACATTTCATACAACCTCTAAGAGCACTTCCATTGTTGACACTCCCCCTCTTAAATCCACATCTTCTCACTGTGTAAAACTACCACCTTGTGATACTGACATATTTTACGGCGACTACCTTTCATGGCCGGCATTTCGAGATATGTTTGACGCTGTTTACATACAACACCCAAAGCTGGGTGAAGTTGAAAAGTTATTCCATCTCCGTTGCAAAACAGGAGGTGACGCGTCAAGGACTGTTAATCAATTTCCTTTGACCAATTCAAGTTTTTCTCTCGCTTGGGAAGCCTTACGCAGTAGATATGAAAACACACGTATACTTGTCAACAATCAAGTCAAAAATCTTTTTAATTTGCCCACGGCACAAGATGAATCCGCTAAATCTCTTCGAACCTTACAGTGTAAAATTAATGACTCCTTAACAGCGCTTAAAGTGCACAATGTCAGCACTGAAAACTGGGACCCCATACTTGTCTTCGCTTGCGCAAATAAATTGCCGAAAAATACGCTTGCTCTCTGGGAACAATCTCTAGAAGATCCCACCAAAGTGCCAACATGGAAACAATTAGACAAAGTCTTAAGCGCTCGTTTTCAGACTTTAGAGTCCATATCGGATACCACTTCCTCAAAGCCCTCCGTAACAAGCCAACAAACATCTCGAAAAAATGTACTCCAAAAATCTAACAAAGTGAACACTTTTCTTGCGAAGGCGGGAGGATCCAAATGCAAAATCTGCTCAGCAGCTCATTCTATTTATAAATGTCCAAAGTTCTCTGCAATGCCTGTCTCTTCGAGAATCGAAGCAGTTCGTCGTCACAAAATGTGCAATAATTGCTTAGGTACCAGTCACTCCAAATCCTCTTGTTCTAGCAAGTATTCTTGTAGCTATTGCAAGAAACGTCACCATACTTTGCTCCACATTGCAACAAATTCTCCAACTACAACTAGTTCAAACAATTCTAAAGTACAGTCCACTTCTCAACCTCCAGTTGCAAACAATAATTCTCAGATGTCTGCTTCTTCGCAGCCATTTATTCCTCAGTCTGCCGTTCAAAATTATATGGTGACTTCTCAGAAAAAAGTTTTACTAGCCACCGCCCTTGTTGGCATTGTAGGAACGGAAACGGAACATGTGGTCAGAGCTCTTATAGATCCCGGGTCTGAAATTTCTTTCATCTCAGAATCAGTTCAAAAACGTTTGAACCTTCCTTTCGTTCAAACGAATACTTCTGTTTCTGGGATAAGCGGAAATTTATCTGTAACTTCCAAAAAGCTTTGCTCGTTCTCACTTACTTCCTTCGAAAGTCCTCAAATTAATTTATCAGCCCAAGCCTTCGTGCTCAAAACCCTCACGAACAATCTTCCAAGTTCATCCTTTTCAATTGTAAATTCCAACCTCTTTGTTGGTTTCAAGCTAGCGGATCCCTCGTTCAATAAATCAGCTCAAATAGATCTTTTGATAGGCGCTGATCTCTATCCATCTATTATCCGCAATGGTGTTAAAATTATTTCCAACTCACTCGTTGCACAAAATACCATTTTTGGTTGGATATTATCAGGTCCACTCCCAGATTCCTTTCAGTCATTTACCACTTCGGTAATATCCGATAACACAGCGTGCAATTTGGATACTCAAATTCGAAAGTTCTGGGAGTTAGAAGAATTGCCTTCTTCCGCCATTCGTTCAAAAGAAGACAATTTTTGCGAAGAGTTGTATGCAAAATCTACATACAGATGTCCTGATGGTAGATTCGTTGTCCGCCTTCCATTTAAACCTCAAACCTCAAAAAACCGGTTAGGCTACTCCCGATTCATTGCACTCAAGCAATTTTCCAGAACGGAAAAATCGTTAGCCTCAAAAGTAGATCTTAAAACCCAATACTCAAATGTAATCTCAGAATACCTCTCTCTCAATCATATGAAAAAAGTCACTCCAGAAGAAAAAGTCGAAAATGGCCAGGTTAGGTCTTTTTACCTTCCGCATCACGCGGTCATAAAACCCGAAAGCACCTCCACCAAAGTACGTGTCGTTTTTAACGCGTCCAACTCTTCCTCAAACGGAAACAGTCTCAACGACTTACTATACCCTGGGCCAATATTACAACAAGATTTATCTTCTCTAATTATTCGTTGGAGATTTTATAAATTTGTTTTTAATGCGGACATAGAAAAGATGTATCGCCAAATTTTGATCGACCCTCGTGACACTCCTTTTCAACGTATTCTCTTTCGCACTTCTCCTCATTTGGAAATTGAAGATTTTGAGCTCCTCACCGTAACTTTCGGTGTAAATTGTGCCCCTTATTTGGCAATCCGTACTCTTCTCGAACTAGCGAAACTTGGAAAAACTGAATTCCCACTTGCGTCAAAAATCCTCCTCTCCGAATTTTATGTCGATGACGTTTTGTCCGGCGCTCACTCTATCCATTCTGCACAAAAGGCTCAATCGGAATTAATTAAACTCCTCGACACTGCGGGATTTCCACTTCGTAAGTGGACCTCCAATTCTCCTTGTTTACTCGAACACTTACCTCGTGAGCATATTCTAAATGAAAACTTCCTAAAACTTGACACGGATAGCACGACGAAAACCTTAGGAATACGGTGGAATGCGAAAAACGATAATTCCTATTTTAGCACCCAAGAAATCATTCTCACCAATAGTCCCACTAAACGAGAAGTTTTTTCTCAAATTGCCCGTATTTTCGATCCTGCCGGTTGGTTAGCTCCCGTTGTGATAGTCGCAAAAATGTTAATGCAACGCGTTTGGTCCGAGCAAACGACTTGGGATGAACCAATTAAATCCGAAACTTTTAAAACCTGGAAACTTTTTGCAGAATCTTTGCCTCAAATACAGTTCATTGAAATACCTCGTTGGGTAGAGTATTCACCTTCGTCAGAAGTCCAATTCCATGGATTCTGCGACTCTTCAGAAAAAGCATATGCTGCCGCGCTATACATACGCATTTGTCGACGTGATGGAATTTTTACCTCGCATTTGCTTTGTGCAAAATCAAAAGTTGCACCTATCAAGTCGGTGTCTTTACCTCGTCTTGAGTTGTGCGGAGCACTTTTACTCTCAAAATTAATCAAATCCTATATTCCAAATTTCCCAGTTCACTCGTACAATACTTTTTTATGGACAGACTCGTCTATCGTCCTAGCATGGCTTAAAAAACCGCCATGTGTCTGGAAAACGTTCATTGCAAACCGCACAAGCGAAATTTTAGATAATGTTGGTAATGTTCCTTGGGGGCATGTCAAGTCGGCTGACAATCCCGCAGATTTAGCGACTCGTGGTGTAATGCCGTCTGATCTAAGACTTAACCCTTTTTGGTGGAACGGCCCGTCATGGCTATGCCAACCATCCTCTCAGTGGCCAGAAACACCTCCAATAGCTCCACGCGTCGAAGATATGGAACAACGAACAGTTGTTTCCTTTATAGCCCAACAAGTCCCAGAAGACATTTTTGATCGTTTTTCGACATTACCTCGCGCAATGCGTGTAATCTCTTACATATTTCGTTTTTTCTTTAAAATCTCAAAAAGAGAGAATCACAAATATGTTTCTCACGACATTACCTCTCAAGAAATGAATTTCGTCCGAAATCGGTTAATACTCCTAGCCCAAAAATCGTTCTATCCAAAGGAACATTCACTCTTAATGGAAGGTAAATCTATCCCTCCGAAAAGCTCTATTATTTCCTTTAACCCATTTCTAGACTCAAACCTTCTCCTCAGAGTCAACGGTCGACTATCTCAGTCTGATCTTACGTACAATGAACGACACCCACTTATTCTGCCTCATAACTCACGGTTTTCTTATCTTATAACTCAATTTACTCATGAAATTTCAATGCATGGAGGGAATTCTCTCATGCTTCGGCTCCTTCGACAAAGTTTTTGGATCCCCAAGCTTAAAAACCTCATTAAATCTTGCATCCGCTACTGTAAAACATGTATTATTTATAAAAAAGAAGTTAGGAAGCAAATAATGGCTGCGTTACCTCCGGAAAGATGCACTTTTTCACCCCCTTTTACTGTTACAGGAATTGACTTCGCAGGTCCATTTGTGATCAAAAGCTTCAACGCACGAAATTGTCGCATGACAAAAGGGTATGCGTGCGTGTTTGTTTGTTTTTCAACAAAAGCCATTCACCTGGAGGCGGTAAGCGATTTATCGTCCGAAGCGTTTTTAGCTGCATTTGCAAGATTCATTGCAAGACGAGGTTTACCAAGGGAAGTTTACTCCGATAACGGTACCAATTTCGTTGGCGCTGATGCCATTTTACGAAAAGAGTTTAAAAAATTTCTCGCTTCCATTCCTCAAGAAACCACTGCTGCATATAGCGTTCAGGGATTCAAATGGAATTTTATTCCTCCCGGGGCACCTCATATGGGTGGCCTTTGGGAGGCCGGTGTAAAAAGTTTTAAGAGTCATTTGAGAAAACTGGGGGCCAGTTCAAAGTTTACTTTCGAAGAATTCTCCACAGTCTTAGCTCGCATTGAAGCGTGTTTGAACTCCCGTCCAATTTCAGCCATGTCAAATAATCCGTCTGATTTTTTGGCCTTAACGCCTGGTCATTTTTTGCGTGGAGGCCCGCTCCTTGCATTCCCTGAACCTAATTTGGTCGATGCCAATTTGTCTCTAATCAATCGATGGGAAAAACTTCGATGCCTACAACAGCAATTCTGCCGCCGCTGGAAGGATGAATATCTAAAGGAACTTCATCAACGTCAAAAATGGCAATCGCCTCAAGAAAACATCAAAATCGATGATTTAGTCGTGATTAAGAATGAAAATTTGCCTTCTACAGAATGGCGACTAGGGCGTGTTATCAATGTTCACCCCGGCACCGACGGTAGAGTAAGAGTTGTGACGTTAAGAACTCAAAACGGCGAAATTAATCGCCCAATCGTCAAACTTTGCCTTTTACCATTGAAATAATCATTTACCTTTACTTAAACTATTTACATTATATGCCTTTCAATTATAATAGAGCCTTAGACTTAGCCTTTTTGCTTATTTCCTACTTAGATTTTCATTAATTCAACTTTTTAAATTCATTTTCATAATTTTTAACTTAATAATTAAATATTCTCTTTTTCCATTTAGCATTGGCGCATTTCGCCAAGGGGGGCAGAATGTTTGTGCGTGTTTCAGCCGTCTGCACCTTTATACACGGGCCAGCGCGGTGCGGACTCAGATTAATCCGCACTGTGTGAGCTCGGAGTTGCAGGCGGCCGAAGTGTACGCAAACAGGCCTATCTCCCATTCTCTTTGCCTCCACGATTTGGCAGCACTACGAATACTGGGTTGTCAATCGTGGAGGCAAATTGAATTTGCAAACGCCATTTTTAATCATTCTCGTTTTTTCACTCAACACAGTCGGCCAACTTTCTTTCCCTCTTTTGTAGCTTAAAAACTAACTTAAAATTAAAGAAATTAAAGTAGAGAAATTAAAATTAATGTAAAAGTCTAAAATAAATCAAAAATAAAATTAAAAGAAAAAAGAAGTCCCAAAGGAATTATTCCATTCATTGGACGAATCGAAAAAGGGTGAACGAGATACAGCAGCGCAGCAGCTTAACGTGGACAAGACCACGGTGCGCCACAAGGTAAGCTGGAATTGGTCCACGCACACAAGGACTTCATTCTGAGTCCATCATTGTCTTTCGAGAAAGGAGTTTTGAACCCATTTGTTTGGCCAAACCAAAGTAGCAGCGGTTCGCTAGGGTAATTCTTCGTCGGATTTCCACTAAGGTGTCGTTCGTGGGATTGATGTTTGTTCCGAGGTAGGTGAACTCCTTGACTACCTCGAAATTACTGCTACCAACAGTGACGTTTTGTCCTAGGCGATGGACAGATGAGGCTTTGTTTGTTGATAGCATATACTTTGTTTTGTCCTCATTCACTTCAAGACCAACGCGTTTCGCCTGTTCATCAATAGCTGTGAATGCTTCAAGTACAGCTCTCTTGGAACGGCCGATGATGTCAATGTCATCCGCATAACCAAGCAGTTGAGAAGACCTGTTAAAGATAGTGCCTTCCATGTTAACAACACTCTTGCGCACTATCTGCTCCAGGACTAGGTTGAAGAAATCACATGATAGCGCATCTCCTTGTCTGAGCCCTCTACACATCTGGAATAACTCGGATGAGCTGTTGCCCATTTGCACATTGCACCGCATATTTTGTAACATCATGCGGCATAGCTGGATCAGTTTTTTCAGGATCCCGAGTTCCAACATCGCCAATAGAAGCTTTTGGCGACTTATTCCTTCATATGCGGCTTTGAAGTCGATGAATAGATGGTGGGTCTCGACTTGAAATTCGTTGATCTTTTCCAGGATTTGCCTAAATGTGAAAATTTGGTCTATCGTTGATCTGCCTGGCCTGAAGCCACGCTGGTACGTGCCGATCATAGTGTTGCAGAAAGGTTTTAGACGCTCACATAGTACGTTGGATAGGATCTTGTAGGCAACATTAAGCAGGGATATGCCTCTGTAGTTCTTGCAGGACATAGGATCGCCTTTTTTGTAGATTGGGCATATGGAGCTATTTGACCAGTCGTCGGGCATACTTTCCTCCTCCCAAACTTGGTTGATGAGCTGGTGCATGCACCCTACCAGAACATCTCCTCCATACTTGAAGAGTTCCGCTGGTAGGCCATCCGAGCCGGTGGATTTGTTGTTCTTAAGCTTGTGGATGGCTTTCTTAACCTCTTCAGTACTGGGTGCTGGGACTGGATCTTCATTGACTGGTCTAATGCTTCTTTGTTCCCCTGTCGCCTCCTCTACATAATGCCCATTAAGCAGCTGCTGATAATGCAGCTTAAACACGTCTACAATTCCCTGTGCTTCTGTGACTAGGTTCCCTTCGCTGTTTCGAAGAGCTTGCGTGCCAGTCCTATAACCAGATGCCAGTTGCTTGGCTGTTTTGTAGAACTGGCGGGTGTTGGTGGCGGTGCTGGACTCTTCGAGATACTTGAGCTGAGAGGCTGCGGATGCTCTTTTCTTTCTACGCAGGGTTTTTTTCTCTTTCCTTCTCTTTTCACGGTACTCCTCTCTTGCTGCTCTTGTTTTCCGTTGCAGCATTTGCATTCGTGCATTTTCCCTCTCCTGTTCCAATACCGCGCACTCATTATCAAACCACAGGTTTTTTTTCTGGGTGGTTGATAGCCTATGGTGGTCTCGGCTGTCTCTTTAATAATGTCGCGATACTGGTTCCACTGGTTGTTGACGCTTGTGGCTGGGTGTACGGCAGAGAGTTTCCCGGTCAATTGCTCACTGTAGTATCTGGCTTTCTCAGATGTGCTAAGGCATGCGATGTTGAATTTCTTTCTTTGGGCGGTCTTCATTTTCTTTTCGTTGGACAGTCGGGCTCTGAACTTTGTCACAACAAGAAAGTGGTCAGAGTCCACGTTTGCACCTCGGAAAGTTCGCACGTCCAAGATGTTCGATGCGTACCTTGCGCCAATTAGCACGTGGTCGATTTGGTTGGCCGTTCGACCATCTGGAGATCGCCAGGTTTCTGTGTGTATCCTTCGCCTGGGGAGCCTAGTGCTACTTATCACCGTATTACGAGCTGCAGCAAAGTCGATTAGTCGGAAGCCGTTGTCTGTTGTCGTTTCGTGGAGGCTGTGCTTTCCAACTAATCCGCCAAAGATGTTTTCCTTTCCGACTTTAGCATTGAAGTCTCCGAGCACGACTTTGACATCGTACTCCGGACAGGCTCCGTAGGCTCCGTCTAGGAGGTCGTAAAACTCCTCCTTGTTAGACTCCTCAGCTTCATCGGTAGGGGCGTGTGCACATATTAGGCTGATGTTTTGGAAGGTAGCTTTGATGCGGATCACAGCCAGGCGATCGCTTATCGGCTTAAAATCGATGACTTTCGATCTGAGTCGATTTCCCACGACGAATCCGCATCCTAGCATGTGCAGTCTTTGGTGACAGCTGTAATAAATGTCGCAATCTTTTCTTTTCGTTATACCTGATCCTATCCATCGTATCTCCTGGATCGCGGTAATGTCTGCCTTGTACCGCGAGAGGACAGATTCAAGTTTTTAAGTAGCACCTGGTGTGTAGAGTGTTCTTACATTCCAGGTGCATACTCGTAGATCATAGTCCATTTTCGTTCCGGGTCTGGTTGCCATTTGAGGAGGGTCGTTATCCGAGGCTTCCCGCGTCTCTCTCATAACAATTGTTTTTTTTTACTGTGGTCGGGTCGTTAGCCCAACGCACTAACCTCCAATCTGTAGGGCCATGGGTTTAATGTTGCAATTCTTTCCTTGATCAACATTTGCACTTACAAGTTTAGCAAGTCCTGGCATAAAGCCAAGACCAGTATCCGGCGGCTACCAACTTGGAGGTATTGTAAGCACTTGATGTGTAGGAAAAGATACAGCTCGAGGCCCCCAGTTCCTACAACATCCAACCACCAAGGATGCTACGTAGGAAAGAAAATCAAGTACCTACATTTAAAAATTTGCTGTGGAAATAATCAATTTTTCAAACCCTCTTTCCGGTAGTAAAGAAAATGTGTAAACATTTCAGCGAGATCACTTCAGTTGTTCTTGAGTTTACAAGTTTCATACGAAAATATTGACAGTTTAACAATTTTTTTTAGGCTATAACCACCTAGCAACAAAATATATATTTACCTCCTTTTCAGAGAATCCTTAAGTAATTAAGGAAATATGTCTCGCATTATAATATTCGTAAATGCAAATATCATGAAGATGATTGCTCCATTTTTGGCAAAAAAATCACTAAACACGGATTGACAAAAAAAAGTCCTATTATATCCATATGTTGGCGCATATTTTATTCGTTAATCTTAAACATAAAAACAAACGAATATTGCACCTGATGTTTGTCGCTATTTTTATAATAACTGATGCAGCAATATGACTGGATGATGTGTCAATTTGTTTATTCAATTTCGTTGTTTCTAAAAATGTCCTGCAATGTTGCCTGATTCTCTCTACCTATCTCCACGCTATGTTCCTTTCATATTAAGTCGTATTTTTTTATTATAACGCAGCCTTTTTTATTATAAACCATCTCTGCATATTGGATAGTATAATGCACCAGGTGCCAAACAAATAATTTCATATTTGAAAATATGAAACTGTTATCGCACAGACACACAAACCTACTCATACTGTCATACACATCATCACACACATAAAGGACCTCCCATTGAAATAGTGCGGCTCATCGCCACTTGGCGGCCAACCGTCAAAATGGCACAGTCAAGAGTCGAGACGTGTTAAAACGATGGTGAGTGTATGTATATTGTATATATCCAAATAAATGTATTTTTAATGCTGTCATTAGTGTCAGAGGCGAATGTTAATATTAGCGTTTTATCAAAAAACGACTACGAAAAGCAAATACAAACAAAAAAAATAAAATAAACTTTAATGGCACTTAAGATAATTATCGGGCAATTTTACTTTATCTTGATTAGAATGTGCCATGCTATAGGTCGCCAGGATACAATAAGGGGGTGGTAAGGCCAAGGCAAGGGCCACTACCACTGACAGTTGCTTGAGCTGGCCCAAACCGCTGCCGTAGGCCTTACAACTATAGTTTGAGCTTTATACGCTCGTCGCCTTTAAGGACTTATACCTATTCTATGAAAATTTAATGTTGGTTTTGTGGTGACGTTTATCATTGTCAGCGACACATTTATCACGCTAATGGAGAATGGGAGGCTTTACTTATGGCAACACAAAGGAGAGAGAGAGTTAGTATTGACATCAGATATGGTTGGATTAGGCCAGGATTTGGCTTCAACAAAATGCAAGTAGATGGGCGGATTCGTATCTCCCTCTCTGGATGTCATTTGTTTCGTTGTTTTGATTTGCCATTGAAAGTAAGCAATGCGCTTGAAAAATTAATCCAAATGGAGGATTTATAAGGACATCATGATTTGATTTATTGGCGGTTTTTGTGGGCGAGACACATAAGTAGTTGTTTGTGGCTACTCTGTGCTGGGGTAGGTGTACCTATTTGAATATAGATTTCACTTTTATTTAGATAAGATTCTGATTCTGATATATTTCCTTATCTAGACACTAACTTAAGATGTAATAGTCCTGTCTCAAGTTTCAAATAAAACAAAAAATAATGGCCGCGTTCAAAGAGGATACGCCTATTCTGCTGCCGCAGTTGGTTTAATGGAGAGAGGTTGGATTCATGATTTTCTAAGCCTTAGCGGCAATATTATTTAAGAGGACCATCTATATGGACCCTGAAAATATTTTAATATTCTTTTCCAGGGATGGACTTATTTCACATAATTTTCTTGTAATTGTTCAAAAAGCAAGAGTTGTAAAGTGTTGGGCAGTAGATGGAATGTGAAAGGGTTAGATAAACGACGAGAATTTCGCTTATTTCCCATCATTTTTTTAGCATATTTATGAGAAATAAGTTCAAGGTGGTCTTGAGGGAGGAAGAAGCAAAGGCTTATTCTAAGGCATACTACGAAGAACCCATTTTTAAAACAACGCACGACCGACTCACAGTGGTTCAAGTTGTATGGAGAGATGGTCTTAAATCTATAAAATTTTAGACAGTCAACCGTTAAGAATAAAATTTCCATCATGATAAAGGATATCATTAAACATAATCAGAGAAAATTTCCGCCCACTAACACGCCTACTTTTTTAACCGGTAATCTAATCGTCAAAGTTTATATAAATGAGGAGAGCGTTCTTTATAAAAGTTGTAGATAATGTGATTTGTAATAATTTTTGATACAAAACTTTTTTCCATGTAGTTTTTTTAATTATTTCTATAAAAACAAATCGGATTGTCCCAATAACAAGCTAAAGAATGAATGAATGATACAAAATGCTTGCTTCACCTACTTTTGAGGGCGTTTTTGACAAGATAACCTTTTTAATCATTTAAAAAAATGAAAAAGATACGTGGAATTGAATGTGCAGGAAATGCTTTTTTTAATAATTAGCTCCTACAAAATTTTTTACAACAACAACTATTTGTAACAGTATATGTATGTATATAAAATAAATAATTTGCCAGAAAAAGGCTTCAAGGTGTGATCGTGGGTGCAACATATTTGCCTCACCTTCCTAGATCATTGTACGAAAAACCAAAAGTCAGTTGATTGTGAAACATTTATTATATTCTTCTTAAGCCTAGTACGCTGCTGCAGCGAAACGAAAAATCCCATGGTAAGGTTAGGTTAGGCTGAAGTTGCTGCCAGTCGTGAAGACTGACACACTTAGACCATGAGTTGGTCCATTGTGACACCACATGAATCTAGGAAACCCTTTTCCTCACTCGGTGAACCAATTGGAGCTTCTTATGAAGCGTAAAAGACTGCCTATGTCTAAGGCGCCAGTTGTAGCTATCATTGAAACTCATCATAGAAAATTTTAATGATGGATTTTGAGACGTTTGGGAGGCAAAATCATTTATTATTTTGATGGACGATCAAAGCTTAGGACTTAATTAATATTTCTAGTCAAAAAAAAATTTCAAATAGGCCCAACTTTCCACAAAAATTGACTTTTAATTTTTCAATGATCATTGGTAAGGTAGTTCAATCATTGAAATAAGAAAAGTCTTTTTATATGGAAAGTTGGGCCTATTTGAAAAAATTTTTTGGCTAGAAATATTAATTAAGGCTTTAGCTTTATTTTGCCATCAAAATAATAAATTATTTTTCTTCCTAAATATCTCAAAATCAATCATTAACATTTTCAATGATGAGTTTCAATGATAGCTATAACTGGCACCTAAGTCTGATAGATCAATAGGATCATTGAAGTAAAAATCACCAAAGTGAAGTCTTCGTCTATGAGATAGAGCAGGGCACGTGCATAGGAGGTGAGGGATTGATTCTATCTCTTCCTCATCCAAACAGCTTCTACAAAAATCATTAGAGAACACGCCCAGACGCGTAGCGTGCTTTCCTATAAGACAGTGTCTGGTCTCCGGTTATAACACCAATCATTGAAATTAAGGTCTGTTATAGTGTTAGTCGAGACCGATTCCATGGATTTGATAGTTGCTTGATGCCTATACGAGAAGATGCGGATATCTGTTGTTGATATCACGTTTTCTTTCAGCCAAGATAAGGCTTCTTTAATCACCACAAGCTCCGCCGGGAACACGCTACAATGATTAATTTTAGTCTTTCTGAGTACACACCGCTACCCACCCCCTCATCAGTTTTCGATCCGTCTGTGTAGATATGAACTGATTCATCATCCAAGAACGCCATATCCTCCCAGAGGGTTCTAGAAGCAATGGTGACTTGAAAGTTTGAACCGAATCGTGGTTTTGGGATGGTGCAGTCAATGTGACTAGGTAGTCATCTGAATGATTTCAGGATGGTAGAATGGCCAGTACTGTTGTTGGTCCATTGTGAGGAAGCTTGTAGGCGTATGGCCGTATTTGCAGCCACCTGTTTGCTAAAAATATCGAGGGGCGTCAGATATAGCAGAACGTGTAGAGCGTCAGAGGGTGTCGTACGAAGCGCACCACTTATATTGTCGCAGTTTACCGCTTTATCTAGAGCAGTCCACCATACTGTAACACCATAAGTGAGAATCGGTCTAATCACCGAAGTGTATAGCCAATGAGTAATACGAGGTTGAAGGCCCCATTTATTCCCAACGGCTTTTTTGCATCAGAAGAGTGCAACTGTGGCCTTGTATATTAGGTTTCCAACTTAATTTTGTATCTAAAATAAGGCCCAAATATTTCGCTTGATCAGTAAAAGTTAAAGGAATACCTTTTATAGAAGGAGGATCTATATGAGGGATTTTATATTTCCTGGAGAATAGAACAAGTTCTGTTTTATGAGGGTTGACACCGAGACAACAGCGGTCCGCCCAATTGGTTAGTCTATTCAAAGCATTTTGTAAGAGTTCTTTTACGGTATCAGGATGCTTTCCTGATACGGCAATTGCAACATCGTCCGCATAGGCAATCACTCTGTAGCCCTCCGCTTCCAGGCATGTTAGCAGCTCATTTACCACCAAGTTCCAGAGAAGAGGAGATAGGATCCCGCGTTGTGGCGTACCTCTACTGACAGACCTTCTAGCAGAAAAGCCACCCAGTACTGGTAAAAATAGACTCCAGAATAGGTAAAATCAGACTCTCCAGGAGGATCTCTTTGACTTTCTCAACGCTTTCTTATATAATTTGAGGGTTACCTTATAGGATTCCCAATCTGACACTTCACGAGTGCTTTTAGCTCGATTGAAACCCTTGCGACAATCTTTCCTGAGTGGTTCAAGCCCTGAATCCCACCAATGTGGTTTCTTTTTCCTCCTTACTTGAGTAAGTGGACAGGAAGTAGACATAGATTTGTTAAGGGCTAATGTGAGATCATTGAACTTGCAGTCAAGCTCTTTAGTATTAGAAGGAGGATTTAAAAGATCAGGTTTTAATAGCCCTTGAAGTGTCATCCTATATTTAAGCCAGTCGGTTTTCCGAGGGCTTCGAAATACTATGCGGCAAGGAGGTTCATCAATAAGACTGAATTGAATGTATCTTTGATGACCAGGGAACATTTAAATTACATATTTGTTCGAGCTTTTAGTCTGACTTAAAAAAATTTACCAATTTTAAAATTCTTTCATTCAAAATTCTTACTATCAAAATGCTTTTTGTTTTAAATTAAATTTTTTGTATATGCCTAATAGAGACAAAAGAACAAAAAAAAACTCAAATGATTCATTTTAACTAAAAAATTAGTCTAAGGGCTGTTTTTTCCGGAGTTGGTCTTTTTTAGCGCTGTCATTTGATTTATGCTCAGTTTGGTTTGTCATTTCATAATGAAAACACTTACTCCTGAACAACGTTTGAAAATCGTGCAAATTTATTACCAACATAATGGATTGGTTCACGCGCTGCGATGAAAAATGAAGCCGGCCATAATGTTATACAGTGAATGGGGAACGCTTAGAGCCATGATTAATGACTTTTTCGTGCCTGAATTGGAGGACGTTGATGTTGACGACCTTTGGTTCAAATGAGACGGCGCTAAATGCCATACATCCAACGAAACAGTAAACAACGCGTTATTGCTGACATACCACCCAATTGCTGGATTGCTGCAAAAAGTGGTCGAAAATTGAGCCTCTCGGCAGGAATTTATTTGAGCTCACAGCGGCGGCGGCCACTTGCCCAAAATCATTTTTAAAACATAATGGCAAACCCTTATCCTTACAATAAAGCTAAATTCTTGGCCATAACATTCATTTATATGCGTTTTATTTTTTCTTGAAAACCACACGTCTAAAAAACACCCTTTATTTAAAAAATCTTGAACTATCAAAAAAGAAAATAGTACAAGGCAATATACACTAGTCAACGAAATTAAAGGAACAATTTTTTTCAATTTTTGTTAGTGTTTTTTGAAGAACTGTATCTTTGTGAGCTTTATGTTTTGAGATTTGTGTGCAACAGAATTTTTTGAAGTACCGTTATTGCGTATGGCGAGACAAACAAATTATTTTTTTTTTTTTGAAGGTCCTCATTTCTATGGATACATTTTTTTGAGTCAACAAATGTAATGATCCGATACCTTCTTTATTAAGCTTCAATTCAGTTTTTTATTTGCGAGAACACCAAAAAAGTGGGTGGCACAATTCTGTCTGCGTCTGTCTGTCTGTCTGTTCGTCTACAGTCTTCAAACTTGGTACATAGTGGTTTTTGGTGATTCTGCCGACACGTTTTTTTCATTTTTTTTAAGAACCAAAATTAACGGTACCTGCCATACAATTTTTTTTAGCAATTTTACATAATCGCTTTTCTCTCAAAAACGGCTCTACAACTTTACTTAAAAAAATTCAGTAGATTTATTTTAGCAAAGGCTTCCTTTGGGTGGAACACCATTTTTCAAATTTGGTTATTAATGGTTCCTCTCAAAGAACCATTTTTTTAATTTTTGATTTTCTTCAAAACGGTAGGACCAATTTCAATTATTTTTTTTATACAGAAGCTTCCAAAAAATATAAATAGTCTTGTGTAACAAAATTTTTGAGAAAATATTTTTTGGATTTTTAAAAAATGTTACAAAATTTTTTTTGGAAAATCAAATATTTCTAAAACTTTTACTTTCTTAAATATTTTTAGAAAAAATTTTACATTTATGAAAAAATAATGGTACCTTCCATACAAAAGTTAAAAACCGCAAAGGAAAACATTTTTTTCTCAAAAACGACTCCTACGATTTTGATTAAACTTTTTCCATATACTAAAATTAGTACGATCTACTACAAAAAATTATAAAATTTTACACTTAGCAACTATTAATAGTACCCTTCATAGAACGTATTTTTTTATTTTGAATTTCCTCGTTATCGGCTTAACGGATTTAGATAATTTTTTGTATATACAAATTTCGGATAAAATTAAATAGTATTGGATATCAAGATTTTCAAAAAAAAGTTTTTGGGATTTTAAAAAAAGTTTCTATTTTTTTTTGAAAATTCAAAACTCAAAAACGGGTTGACTGTTGCACTTTTTACTCGGAACGAACCGAAACCGAAACAACTATTTATTAATTTATTTATGTAGGAACTCAACGAACGACGAAAAAAAGGAATTTTTATCCACGCGACCGGCACGAACGACTTCAACACGACTTATGACTTTTTGGATATACATAGGTTATACGAATGTCAACATAGGGAATAATCAAGATGGTCGAAGGTGAGTTCGAATTCGAAGTGCAACAGGTAGCACTTCAGATGCTACCACCATGACTAGCTCAAATTAAGGGGTGGGTTCCACCAAATAAATTTTATAAGACGATTAAACTATTTATGATTGATTAAAAGAATGAATGTTATTATTAACCCAAAATCTTTTCAAAATTGGTGAACAATGGTTAATTCTAAAGCAAAATGGACCGTTATCGCTTTATCCCGAAATAAAAAAAGAATGAACAGGTCGCGTGTCCCGCAATTTCAGGGATAATTAACCGAAACGAATGCCAACCGATTGACCAAATAAAACCAATAAGTTTCTCAAATTTTAAAACGAAATAATCAAAAATACTACAAATATCACTCTACTTATCCTTTTTTTCAACAACTGCCAAGAATTCCTCCTTATTCCTTCCTTCTTTCCTCTTTTGCTACCAAGTTGCTCTTTATCCTCCTTTTTTTCCCAATTTATTAAATCCTTTCTTTTCTTTTACTTATTACGATCCTTCGATATAAAACCAAAATTAACTTCTTCACCTTTCGACACTTTATATTTCTCGCTTTTCTATCTTTCAAAAATTCAAACTCTCTATCATGGTCTTCAGTATAAAAGTGCCTTTCAGATTTTTCGATGTCTGTCCGGCATCCTCTTTTACTAAGCTCCTCCGTGTTTTTAGCCAATCGGAAGCCGCGGACTTCGATCACGTCATTTTCAGCCACACACAGCTAACGAGCTGAATTGTGCTGTCGTTGACGAAATACAGCAGTCCTACATACTCACACACAGCACCCTGGCATTAAGGTAGAACTATAATAGTCGGAAGGGCACTGAAGCTAATGTCAAAAACCAACGAAAAGTAGCTTTCCGTACCGAAAAAAGGGGAACACACCCATAATGTAACTATCATCTTTCTCTTTTTGGCATTCCTATTTCACCAAATGTCAGTTTTACTTAAGTGAGGTGCACTCGGGAGCGCACCTCACTTCCGTAACCAAAGTTGAACGAAACTTGACGAAACGCTCCACTTCGCAATTATAGTAGCGTCAAATGCTTTCCGTGTATTCACTTGTTTTCTTCCGACCACTTAAGTGCCCCTCCGAGCATTATAGTTCTAGCTTTATACACCGTCATCATGGCGTTCGCCGATCGCTGGTTTCACTCCCAGGAGCGGCGAAACCAACGAACGCATTCAGCCAACTTCCCCCTATTTTATATTTTTTTTGAGAGAAAGCCAAACAGAAACACAAAATGTCAAAAACCGAAGAATTCAATTTCGTATTAATAAATACATTTGTCCCCTCCAGTTACCGTGTACACAACAAAATAAAGGGACCTTTGCAGCAGTGAAACAATTAAGCACCAGTGACTAAATATTTTGAAGGAAAAGTTGGCGATTATTTTCTTAAACGCGTTTTACAAAAAAAAGACTACTTCGGTGGACTTTTGTTAGATTTTGGGGATAAGGGATAAGCCGATAACGATCCATTTTTAACAAGAATAAAGTTTTACGAATTATAAGTATATGTTGGGCACTCGGCCATTCTCAAAACGAGTAACGTCTTAGCTTCGGGGACCAAGCGTCCTCCGAGCCTTGTTTGGTATAGGATTTTTTTGAGCAGACAATTCCATCCGTCAATGCTTGTTCAATGTGATTGGTGACTAAATGTCACCCGTGCTTTTAATCGGTTTTGAGCAGACCGCCCGTCTGTCAATTGGTTCATTAGGATTCGGGGACAAACTGTCGCCCACACTTCTTCGTACTATAGCACACCGCCCGTCTGTTAAATAGTGAGTGGAAACTCATCCACTTTATAAACATATCATCCATCCTGTTTTCTTCAGAGAGAGAGAACCGATGGCTGATGGACCATGGCTGCCCTTCTCCCTCTCAGCATGTTGAAAGAAACACCTGTAGGGAAGAAAAGAAATGGAAAGGCAGGAAAAGGATTTGGGTAACGGAAAGAACAAATTTTGTCACGGAAAATTTTTCCGTGACATGACAATTTTTTTTTTCAAATTTTGATTTTATATGCACATAAATATTTACTTTAGATTTGCATACCAAAATTTGTTCTTAAAAATATTTTAAGAATTTTAGTAGCAAAAATTTTTTTTTAAAAAGCCGCTCCAACGATTTTAATTTTTTTTCCCATACAATCATATTCAATCAAGAACTAAGATGGCATTATTTTTTTCACCTCAAACTGTCAAAAGAGTGGTTCTAGACCATTTAAATGTCGTATTTCATGCGCCTCTACATTTTTCTATCATAATTTCCATGTTTTTATATACAATTTTCTTAAATCCACAGTGTCTTGAACACAAGAGCAAGTACGTGCGATTCAGTCGTGCATTTTATTTTTGCATGGTTAATCTTACTTTGAATGAAAAAAAGATACTTTTAGCCTTGATTACCAATATCTCAGCAAATAATGACGTTATAAAAAATTCAAAGACAGTTTGGAAATTTGAGAAAGCGTTTTACATTTTTTTAAGATTTTGTAGAAATAATTATTTTTTACTGTTCACCGTTAGTTTAAAAAAAGTACTAAAAACCGACTCTTTGTGGTCTTTTCGTAAATACTTTTTTTCTTTGCAAGTATTGATTGCATCGCTTGCTTTGGTATGCAAATTTGTAGACTTTTATAACATCAATATTCCTGTAAATTTTCAAACTGTTTCATCGAACCGTTTTTTCTCAGCAAAATTTCAAAGTCTTACAAACCAAGTAAAAGAAAAAATTGTGTACTTCCTATAAACAATGCGTAGTCGTCATCAAAATGACAAGAAACCCATAATTCCAGTAGAGTTTTTTCACAGTTTTGCGTTTTGGTTAAAATGATTTGTTAATAGTTTAACTCTATTTGCGTTTTGTTTAATTCGAATTGCGATTGGGTTAATTCTATTTGCGTTTGGGTTAAATCTATTTGCGCTTGGGTGAAACCTATTTGCGTTTAGGTTAAACCTATTTGCGATTTGGTTAATTTAATGTGCGAATGCTATATATTCAAAATATCATTAGAACTAAAAATTTATTAAATAGTAATTCATCAAATCTCAAGTAGGTACCTATACCTAAGTTGATTTTTTTCCAAAAAACTCATCTATTTTAATTGGTTTAGTGTGAAAGTCATACAAATAGAATGAATTCAATTCTACTGCTATTCCGTTAAACACATTTCAGATATGAAATCCAACAAGTTCGAATATGCTTTTTTTCTTTTATTTTTGAATAAATCAGGTGAATGCGGAATTTTTTTGTCATCATCATCATTATAGAAGCTTAAAAGAAAAAGAACTGCAAAATCAAAATAAAACGAAAAAGAAAAAAAAAAGAAAAATTAAATTAAATTGAAAAATAATATAACTTCAGCCTCTGGCAATGCGATAAGTGAACCATCATATCCACACAACTCAATAAGGTTGTGAGAGCTTCGACAATATTCCCTGGCATCAACGAAAAGAACAAACAAATAGTAGATTATAACGAGATTCATTGTCGGAAATCGAAATGCTACTTCTCGCGACTCCTCGCTCAGGAACAGAAGGATGATGACTTCCCGTTGATGCTGGTCGTATACGGAATGAATGGTCCCCATATGCGGAATATTTTTATACAATAAATAGACTTTAGAACTCTACGATTGCTTTTTTGAAATGATTTTCTCAAAATATTTACATTTAATCACCAGAAATAGCTCCCACATAAAATATTCCTTCGTCGTTTTCTATATAAATATGAGTTGCTCAGGGATTGAAATGTCAGCAAGTGAGGAAGGGAGCGCTATAAGGACAAGGATGCCAACATTTATACATTTATTGCCTATGGGAAATATCGCATATGTGTGCAGTCCTGTAGCTGGTGCAATGTGCATATTTTGTGCACTTTACTTAATCACTATAAAAAGAGATCAAATACTGCAACAGCTACAGATATACATCAATATTTATTGTAGGTACCTACATTCTACATATGCATATGTTATGTATGTAATGTATGTTGTATGTAAATGTATATTTTCATATTAAGATTAGAAAAAATTGTAATTTTTAACAGAGCTAATCTTTCTTTCTTTTCCATTTTTCTTCCATAGACCTTAAAAATTCTGGTTTAATTAATAGGTACAACATCGCTCTTTAAACTCCCAACCAATGCGCGAGTTATTCGTTAACATTCAATTCAGGTTGGTAAACAATCTCTTATCACATTCTTTATTGAAACTTGAAAAGAGGATGCCTTCCGATAGCTTTAGTCCTAACAAAAATACTGGTCGGAAAAGCTTTATCTGGTCGCAAAGGTTAGAAAATACACTTTTTAACATGCACTTTACGCAAAATGTAACAATAATATAAGCAACTTCTATAAATAGGTTATCAAATGAAAGCTAAGACTGTCTTCTAGACGATACACATGGTCGGACAGACTTTTATCGGCTGTTGCGACGAGTCTGACCATTTAAAAAGGTCTTTTTTTGAACACTGCGTTTTTGCACTAGGGGAAACTAAAGTAAAGTCATATCAAATAGCTAGGCCTTGACCACTTTATTTTCATTTTCATCAAAGAATGCACAAAATCCCTTATTTTAGAAAAGTGGTTGGACTCGTGGCAACAGCCAAAAAGAGTTTGTCCAACCATTGGCATTCGTTGAAGATCTCAGAGCATCAATATCATACAGAAATGTGATGATTTTGTATTGTTTAACGCCTGTTTTCCCGCAGTTGTGGAAATTTTTCCAGCATTGAAATTTCTTCTGTAGTTGTTGACAGCACATGTGGTAAAAATTCTATTCTGAATATAATTATTCTTGATTCAAAATAGCTTTTTATGGCCTTTAGTCCTACAAATTGGCGTTTCGTTCGGCTTACTCACTTGAACTCATCAGTGACACAGTGAGGGCTGTGTCATACGCAATTTGTTTTAAGTTCAGTTCAATAATTATTCTTCTTTAGCATCTGTTATTCTATTTCAAGCAACTGCCCCTTTGCCCCACTCCTAGAGAAGGCACTGACACATTTGCGGATTTCCCATTCACAATATTCATTGATTAATGTAACTATAGCTGTGAGAAAACTGGCCCTTAAACTTTTCTATACTTATAGGTATGCTAAGAGCTATGACGCTATGAGCATAGAAATGTTACATAAGGGGTTATGATGAGATGTGAAAACACTTATTAAGTTTTTAAGGAAAATGAAAAACAAAAATAGTTGTGTATAGTGATAAGAGAAAGCCATGGTTATGGTTTAAGGTAGTGGGTGGGCCATCTCCGCTTTTTATTAATAGATAATATGCTATTTTGACACTGACGGGGAATCATTTATGAAAATGATGTGAACCATAGTTGCTGCAAATCGGTGCACCTCTTTCGGTTCAAGAAGTCTGGACTAATGCACAATGTACTTATAGCCGCACAGACACGTACGCACGATCGTCCTAGTCCTCTATACAATAATTACAATAATTGCAATTACGAATACAGTTACAATTACAGTTACAGTTATAATTGTTATTTTTTTTTTTTTTTTTTTTTTTTATTTATTTATTTATTTCACCTACGAGTAACAAGCTCCACAGATTACTTTAGAAATAATTACTATGTAATTTAAGCTAAGCATTAAACAATAATGAAATTAAATTCTTAAAAATAAGTACAATAAATCATTTTTGAATTTGAATCTGGAAAATGAAAGATCAAGATGTTCGTTAATTTCATTGAACTCCCTGACTGACCTTGAAATTGGTTCATTCATTCCGTAGTTTGTTCTATGTCTAGGTTGAAAAAAAAGGTGTCTTTCCCTCAACGGTCTTGTTGGAGCATAAATACAAATTAAAGATAGTAAGGTAGGGCATTTAATGTGGTAGCACAGAATATCACGCACAAAAACTATATCATGAATAGTTCTTCGAGATTTGAGAAGCTGCAAACCCAGAAGACTTTGCCTGGCTTGGGAATTTGGACAAAAGTTCCAATGCATTTTATAAAAAACATACTTTGTAAAACGATTCTGGATCTTTTGAATTCTATCGGAGAATAGCTGTTGGTGAGGGTTCCAGATGACATCAGCATATTCCAAAATTGATCTTACTAAAGTAGTATAGAGTGCAACAAGGGTGTAGGGGTCGGAAAAATCTGTTGAATTTCTTTTTATGAATCCTAACATTGAGTTAGCTTTGGCGACGATGGCATCAACATGTGGAACAAATGAAAATTTGGAATCGAATGTAACCC
This sequence comes from Dasysyrphus tricinctus, assembly GCA_963921185.1. Lineage (NCBI taxonomy): Eukaryota > Metazoa > Arthropoda > Insecta > Diptera > Syrphidae > Dasysyrphus > Dasysyrphus tricinctus. Next base: position 91,887,734 of record OY992532.1, read on the forward strand.
CTAGATCTTTAACTTTTAAAGTTCTTTGAAGGTGACTGGATCCTAGAGAGTAAGGAAACTCGTACATAAAATGTTTCTTGGATATAGAAATAACAAAGCATTTTTTTACGTTAAGGTTTAGGCAGTTTGACTTACACCAGCGGGACAAGTTATCTAAATCCATTTGAAGTTTAATGCAGTCGTAGTCGCTATTTACTTTCAAAAACAGTTTGAGGTCATCAGCATATATTAAACACTGGCTAAAATTAATATGATTTACAATATCATCAATAAATATTATAAACAGCAAAGGACCAAGATGACAACCTTGAGGGACACCTGAAGTACATCTAATAGGCCTTGAAGTATATTCCTCAATTTTCACTTCTTGTACTCTACCAGTTAGGAATGAGCCAATCCACTGGAGTAGACTTGAGTGTATTCCAAATACTTCAAGTTTTCGAATCAATGTATTGTGGCATACAGAATCGAAGGCCTTGCTAAAGTCTGTGTAAATAGCATCAACTTGGCTTTGGTTTTCAATAGATTCAACCACGAAAGAAGAAAAACAAGCTAAATTAGTAACTGTCGATCTTCCAGAAATAAATCCATGTTGGGCACTACTAACATGTTCCTTTACAAGAAAATCTAGTTTTATTTTAATTAAACTTTCTAAAAGTTTAGGAATGGCAGATAACTTACAAATTCCCCTATAGTTTTCAACGTTGTTTTTTGAGCCCGATTTGAAAATTGGAATCAAAAAAGAAGATTTCCATTCGTCCAGAAATGTTCCGGAGGATAAAGAAAGATTAAAAATAATAAGCAGAGGTAGGCAAAGGGAATTAGAGCATCGTTTTAAGACTATCGCAGGAATGCCATCCACACCGGGTTTAGCATTTGGTTTGAGGCTTTGTAATCCTTCTAAGACATCAACAGAACTTAGCTGTATGGACCCAATATCAACTTTGGGCTGAACATTAGAAGGAATGACGTTTCCCTGAGCGTTAGAGTAAACGGATTCAAAAAACTGAGCAAAAAGCTCAAGTGTTTTATTAACCTCAGTAGATTCTTCACCTTTGAAATTCATAGAATTGGGAATCCCAATTGATTTCCGTTTTGAATTAATAAAGGACCAGAATCGCTTTGGATCGTTTTTTAAATTTACCTCAGCGTTCATGACATAATTTCTGTGCGAGAATTTACTGAGAACAATGAATTCTTTACGAAGCTTACAAAATTGTATCTTATCATTCAAATCATTTGATTTTTTAAACTTTGCAAAAGATTTGTTTTTTAGATTTTTTAGGTGAGCCAACCTCCTATTGTACCATGGGGGCTTTGAGACATTCCTTTTCAACCTAGCTGGAACAAATAAATTGAAAGCATTATGTAAAAAGCCCGAAAAATGATTAAACATATCCTTCAAATTTAAATTTAAAAATTCAGTTTTCCAGTCGATATTTCCAAGGTAATCATCGAGTTCAACGAAATTGGTCTTTAAAAAGTTATAAGATTCTAAATAGCTATGATCAATTTTTAAATAATTGTATAATTCAACTTCAATATATAATTCTTTGTGATGAACTGAATTATTTAGCAATTTAAAAGGAACAATATCATTAACTGACGCTTTAAAATCATCATACGGAATAAATATAAGATCAAGAATTTTGTTTAAATTATTAAAAACATTATTGATTTGGTATAAATTAAGTGCAAATAAATGATCAATGAAAGTTATTTCAGTATCTTTTTTTAAGTTACAAGGTATAAGCATATTTTCAGTAAAAGAATGCAACCAATTTACATCAGCTAAATTAAAATCGCCGATTACGAAAACTTTTTGTGGACTATTGGTTAGATTATATACAAAATCAATATTAGCAAGGTGTTTTTCATAAATATCAATGTTACTTTTCGGTGGAATATAACTTATAATAATATAAACAATAACACCTGGTCCAAGACTGATTGAAACGCACATTTGTTCGATTTCGATGATAGGCAGGGTTACTAAATTACAAGAAATGCATGAACGGACTCCCAAAAGTAGACCACCACCACGATCCTCAGCAGCAAAACAACGATCCTTACGGAAAGTTATATAAGAGTTTCCGTCAAAGATTTCTGAATCAGAGATTCCACTCCAAAGCCAGGATTCTACAATAATTATTATATCATAGTCGGCATGACTAGATGCAAGGTATAAAGCAGGTAGTTTAGTTCGAATACCACTAGAATTATGGTAGTACATCTTCAGGCAAGCAGAATTTATGAAGTTAGATGGAGAAACATTACTTATAGCATTATTTGTTCCCCCATCAATGGTATGTTTTTTGGAATGTGTTCAAATTTCCGAATTTTGATCCCGCAAGGCCAAAATGATGGGTTGAATACAGTATTAACAAACTCAGCAGGAACTCCAATTTTGAAACAAATAAATCTTAGATTTGATTCAGATCCAGTTTTTAGAAGTTTAAAGCATTTAAATAGTGAAGGATTCGCATTTAAGTTTGAAGATAAGAAGTTTATAATGGATTCGGTGGTTGTCGAAGAAGAGAATTTGGACAAATGAAACCATTTTAAGTTATTATAAATTACAAAATCCACCTTTTGAGTGCTCGTACCAGAAACAATACGATGATTTGTTTGTTTTTCTGTATTATGATGACTTCTTCCCGATAAAAGTTCAGCAGGAGCAGGCGCACTAACACCATTTGTAGCAAGAACTCCACTAGCCCCACCAGAGGCTACGACACCTGCGGCACCATTGGTATTATTTGATACATTACCAACAGAATCAACAGCATCAACAACAACACCATCAGGAACAGCAACATCAGAAACACAATCATCAATAATAAGATCGGCAGCATCCAGGTTTTCAATATCATCAACAGCGTCTTTGGCAATAACAAGATCACCAGCATTGGCAACAACCTCAACAACAGCACTCATATTTTCAATGATAGGGTCAACACCAACGGACACCACAACTCCTGCGGCACCATTAGAATCGACATCACACACAGTAACAACTGCAGCATCACCATCAACAACAACTGCATCACCATCAGCAACAACAACTATCTCATTCACAGCTACATTGTCACCTACAGCATCGATAGCATGTTATTACAATAACAGTTACAATTACAACTATAATAACAATTACAATTACAATTACAATTACAATTACAATTACAATTACAATTACAATTACAATTACAATTACAATTACAATTACAATTACAATTACAATTACAACTACAATTACAATTACAATTACAATTACAATTACAATTACAATTACAATTACAACTACTATTACAATTACAATTACAATTACAATTACAATTACAATTACAATTACATTTACAATTACAATTACAATTACAATTACAATTACAATTACAACTACTATTACAATTACAATTACAATTACAATTACAATTACAATTACAATTACAATTACAATTACAATTACAACTACTATTACAATTACAATTACAATTACAATTACAATTACAATTACAATTACAGTTACAATTACAACTACAATTACAATTACAACTACTATTACAATTACAATTACAATTACAATTACAATTACAATTACAATTACAATTACAATTACAGTTACAATTACAACTACAATTACAATTACAATTACAATTACAGCTACAATTACAATTACAACTACAATTACAATTACAATGACAATCACAATTACAATTTAATAGTTCAAATAAGTTTGCAATTCAAAATTTAATAATTTTTTTATGTACGAGTATTGCTTATTACATAAATACTCAACGGGAATATCTATCTGGAACTTACCAGCAACTTGAATTTTGTTAAGTTCGATGGTTTAAAAATAAGTTTAGAGGAGTACCGACCAAACTAAAGACCGAAAACCAATATTAATAAAGCTGTAGGCCTGCCATTATAAAACAGATAATATAATTAGTAAGTTCAAAAATTCTGATTACATTAAGTGATTTGAGCACAAAATTTATTGTTAACATTTGTAATGCATCCAATACTAGTGCCTTGCATTGTATTTCAAGCATAACAAACATATCAGAAAAACTCAATTAAAACAAAAAAAGTGAACACATATTTAATGGCAGCAGCGGAAAAGCTTTTCTTTTCTTACTTCCGTTTTTGCCTTTCCTATTGCACCCCAAAAACCCTTCTTTCCCCACAGACAAGTGTTTAATAATAATAATTATGTGATGTTCTTTTCTTGCCTTTTTCTCGGTTCGTTAGATTCTCCACACAAACACATACATAGATGCAACAATCTACACGTCCTTATAAATATATACGCTTGATGGTGGTACCACTCGCTACTTACTTGCATCCAGTGTAACCATGGGAAGCTGTATCTCTCCCGTTGAGTCCGCTACAGACGGAAGCAAGCCTAGAAGTTGGTTCGCTTAAAATCCGCTTCCACATACATAATGCACAGCCGACATAATTTATTTGAAAAGTTTTTCTTTGATTGTAATTTATTTTGTGTAATAAAATAAAATGCCCATCCCGCTGCGTGTTGGTTGAATGGATTCTAGATTTTTAGTCTTATGTAGTCCTGTATGCCTTTCCTGGCCGGTTCGTAACCGCCGACCGACCTACCGCAGCAACCAAAATGAGCCGCAAAAAAATGCTCCTACTGTTATACTTACCTATACATGCTGCTAGCTATTTGGAGACTAATTTCATAAGATTAAAAGATAAAATTTAATGTTCTTGTTCGAAGCGAACAAGGCGATAAATTCTAATTGTTTCGGACGGTCCGGCCCGGTCGGTCGAGTCGGTCGGAATATGGTTTGGCTTCTTGGTTGGCCTTAGGTTTGGTTACGGTTCGGGTCAAATTCCCACGTTGCAAATTAATGTGTGCTTTTCTGAATCCGCATGTACATAACCTACCTATTCGTTATGAAGAGTTGTCGAAATTTCCTTGCCGGACTCTAATGGCGGTGGGCGGTCTCTAGATGCTTGTCTACCCTATTTAATTTAATTTCGTTCCCAGTGCTTTACTGTGTACATACCTAAGGCTATCTTCTCATAATTTAACGAATACGTTAAGTTAAATGACCTTTTCCGTGACATGGCAACGCAATTTATGTATACTTTTTTTTGGATATCCCTAATGTATGCAAAGGTTGTTAAAGGTTATGAAGGAAAGTTGCTTAAATTATTTTTTAAAGTCAAATAAAATCTTTCAATAGTGGAAGTAACAAAAAGGTCTAGCCGAATCACTTTTATTGCTTCTTATCAATGTATGTATAATATATCAATAAAACATAGAACAGAAAATAAATTAATAAATCTTTGGTACCTACTAGGCCCAAACCCGATATATCAAAATCGAAAATTCATTTTTCATTTTTGGTTCCAGATTTATGGGAAGAATTCAATATTTTAAAAATCTTTCCCAATGTGTATTTCAAGCATGAGTTTTATCTCTTGATTTATAAACGTTGTTAATGAAATATTTGATTTACATGTACAGGTGGACCGTAAAGGTAAATACTGAAAATCGTTTCCTACAAACAAATAAAATGCATGACTGAGTCACTTGTAGGTACTTGCTCTTATGTCCAAGAGGCTAAGATGGAAATTATGATAAATTCGGAAAATTTGCAGTTTTCAAAACATGTTTTATTCGTTAATCATGGCGCTTTTATACCAGATTCAGTAGTGTAGCGAGCGGCCCCGTATCAAACATTTTTCAGGGGCCCCCTTTTTCATGATAATGGCACTACCTTTTTTGCTTCCTGCAAAATAAACTTATATCAACTTATTTTTAAAGTATAACAATCTAGGAACTTTTCATAAATTAAGACGTTGAGTCTCAAGTCAAAGTGACGTCAAATTCTGTGTCAAAGTTGAATATACTTTCGAAGCGTTGACGGCTGCGTTGACACAAATTTAAGGGTCAATGCGATGATTATTTTCGTTGGCCGTGTAATCACTCTGTCAAAAAAGTTAGAACACGTTCACCAATGCGTTGACTGTATTCTTACGTTGACATAACAGAATTTTCTGCCATGTCAACATACATAGCTTGCGTTGGCCTTCATATCAATCTAAAAAATTTTGCATTTTTTTTGAGGATTTTTAATACATCGACGTTTATAATAGCTTGACAAATGGGGGACGAACTATTCAAGAGGGTTTTTTACAATGTCACAATGTCGTGTGATCGTCAACGTTAAAAATTATTGAATTTTGTTCCTGTCCGCTCCGCGTCAACGTTCATATTTTTGGATATGGTCAAGTAGTGTAATCGTAATCGTTTCACATGTCAATTCAATGACACCAAAGAGCACCAATCGCTTTAACACATATAACACGTTAACGCATGTGATCGTCAATGTTTCTTGTGTTCACGTGGTATACGTTGACAGTATATTGACGATGTTTCTGGTGATGTCAAGGAGTCAATGCGTTGACCATTACACATCTTTGCTTTAGTCTTGAAGTTATGGCGGTTTAATGATTGCCTTTTATTTTGTATGGTAAAAGAGACCAAATACAATTTTTATAATTATCTTAAAAACCGTTTATTTTTTCAAAAGATTTTAGTTTAAGCTCAGAAAGTTGTACACAAAAAAGATTATGACACTTTTTTCGGCAGAACAAAACACGCTCAGTGCGCTCAGTGCGCTCAGTATTTTCATTTACCCCAGTGTGCCACGTTTCTCTCAAAATCTGTTGCTCTAATGAAATTTTAATAATTTTTTTCGACTAAACTGGACATGAAGTTCTTGCAGGTTTTGATGAAAACTAAGCTATTTTTTTTATTGCATATTAACATTTGCTTTCCCCTAATAATATTAGCCTCAGCTCAAATTAAGAGTAGGAACTTTTTATTAAATGCTTAAAACATTAATAGTACAGGTAAAATAGGATAAATAAAACAAAAAAATTGGTACCACCATGAAGCTTGGTGAAAACGTTTCATGTACTATGAGAATGAAGAATCAAAAGAGTCTATAAAAATATTTCATATGGAAGGGTGTTTTTTTGAGAGTGGGAGGGGCGTAAGTTGTGGTGTATCAAACGGAAAAATAAACTTTGGTGAAACCTAAGCATATGACACATGTTTTCCAGGTAGTTTTAAATGCTGAATTAAATGACACCAAAACCATGTCGATTCGACCTCCGTGAAAAAAGTTATTGTCATTTTTGTGTTAGGATGACTATATTTTCAGTATAAAAGTCAGATATTACCGAAAATTAGTTGAAAATGGTGGTCTGTCGATAAAATCTGGCATAAATGGTTAATTTATCATGAAAAGCAATAATAAGAAGAGTCTATAAAAATATCTGTGGTTAAAGGGTGTTTTTTTGAGGGTTATAGTGAGTGTTGGGGTTATGGTGGGATTATTGCCATAGAACCTATTACAAAAATGGTACCCTCATGAAACTTTATAAAAATGTGGTATGAATTACCATAATAAAGAATCAAAAGAGTCTATAAAAATATCTATATGGTAGAAGGATGTTTTCTATGGGTGAAGGAATGTATAAAACTTTTTCCAAAAACTAAAATTGTTTCCAAAAACAAATAACACCCTTTACCCAAGCCCACAAAAACACCATTTCTTCCTTGATATTTTTGTAAACTACGTAAATTCTTCATTCTCGCAGTAAATGAAACACTTTTACCAAGTTTCTTGAGGGTTACCATGCTTTTCCATTTTTTTGAAAAATAACCACACACTTCCCCCTATCTTCAAAAAACACACCCTTCCACGCAAAATATTTCAATAGACTCTTTTGATTCTTCATTCTATAAGTTAATAGCACATTTTAACAAAATCTCATGGGGGTACTATTTTTGTCACAGGTTTTATGGCAATATGGCACCAATAACCCAACTCACCAAAAAAAACACCCTTTAACCACAGATATTTTTATAGACTCTTCTTATTATTAATTTTCATGACAAATAAACCATTGATGCCAAGTTTCATCGACAGACCATTATTTTCAACTGGTTTTCGGTAATATTTTACTTTTATACTGAAAATATAGTCATCCTAACATAAAAATGACAGTAACTTTTTTCACGGAGGCCGTATCGACTTGGTTTTGGTGTCATTTGATTCAGCATTTAAAACTACCTTAAAAACATGTGTCATATGCTAATGTTGCACCAAAGCTAATTTTTCTGTTTGATACACCACAACTTCCCCCCTTCTCCCCCTCAAAACACACCCTTCCATGCAAAATATTTGTATAGACTCTTTTGATTTTTCGTTCTCATAATGCATAGGACGTTTTCACCAAGTTTCATGATGGTACTAATTTTTTTTTTATTCGAAAGACTTTTCGTACTATTTTACCTGTACTATAAAACGACACATTTTAATTCAGTTTCGTTAGAATTTTTTCCAAGTTTTGTCATATTTTCATCTAATTTTTCTGGACTTCTGGTTGCACGTTTCAGTTTCGGCTGCTTTAGTTGGTATGATGTAGATAGAGATACATTAGGATACGTAGGAAAACTATCGAAAAGACACATGCACCGGAGCCCCGTATCATTGGTACGGCTGATACCGCAGTAGCTACGCTACTGGCCCAGATTCAAACAGAAATGGTAACTTAACATTCAGAACATAAGAAATTGAAATATATGGTTCGATCCTGCATTGTTCATAGTAAAAAACAATTTTGTTCGCTTAATTTATTCTCCAACAGAATACTTTCAGAAAAGCGTTAACCAAAAAATTTATTTGCAACAAGGCCATAGCCAGAAAATTATTTTGGGGGGGAATATAAGTTTTGAAAAACATTTCACCATTTAAGCTAAGTAAACAGTTCTTTTGAGTAAGAAAAGAAAAAATGTCCGCGTGCTGTAAACGATTTTTGTTATATTAAAGCAAGATACAAATTCCAAACGTTGTTTGTGCGAAAATAAAATTGTCGTTATAAAGCGTAGTTTACAGTTACCGTTCGAAAATCTATGCATTTGCATGTCAAAAACTATTGAGGTGAAATACAAAATTTCTTTTTTGATTGGCTTACAGTTTCATGCAAAAAGGAACCATTGGTGTTTCGCGTGAGATAAATTGTGGTGAATAAAAATATTTACACTGCAAAAAAAATATATTCACCTTTTACAGCATTATTTGCAAGCAAATTGTTTTTGCATCAAACATTTTTTGTTATCCATTTTTAGTACCTCCTGAGTGTAAATTTTCTAATTTAAGTACATAGGCAAAATTCGCGCAATATAAAGTATCGTAGCTTTGCCCTTCGCCCTTCGAAAAAAAAGCTTCGAGATCCTCTTTACTTCGTTGTTCTCTAAGATTCAAACTAAATTGACACACGTGATATCTGAAACAGATCAATAATAGAAAAGAATGCTTTCAAAACAGGGATTTTCAAAAAATGTCAACATATTGCAACCTCATTGTTCCTTGCGCGATTTCACTGAAATTAACACAGGTGATATCTAAAAAAAAAAAAAAATGTTTTCAACAGGGTGTTTCAAAAAATGTCAACTTCTTTGAAAGATTTCAATGAAAATGAAACAGGTGATGATGATGATTTTGACATATTTTTCAAACACCCTGTTTCAAAAAAAATAGTTTCTGTTATAATTCTGTCTCAATTATCACATATGTCAATTTACATTGAAAACATTCAAAGGAACAATGATGATTAAATTTTTTTTGAAACACCTTGTTTTGAAAATATTTTTTCTTTTTTAGTTCTGTATCAGCCTTCACCTGTGTTAAGCTCATTTAAATCATTCAAGAAACAACGAAGTTTCTAAATGTTAACATGTTTTTGAAATACCCTGTTTTGAAAATAACCAAATGTCAACGAATTGCTCTTAAATCGACTTTAGAACACTGTTAATTTTTTTTGATTTTTAGAGGTTTCTTAATGAATCGACATCGTAGCCATTCCTCAATAGAATTTGACAATTTATGGCTCAACAGCTGAGGAGCGAACTATATTTTTAAGATTCACCAGCTTTTCTTCATAAGAAAAATATTAAAATTAAGAATAAAAACGTACAAAATTGAAAATTAATTTTGTTTTTTGTTTTTGTGGACTCTTGAATTGAAATTCAAATTTAAAGTTCTTGCTACCTTTAGTCCAAATGCGTTTCCCGCAGGTACAACCATTGAGCTCATCAGTTAGATGTTGTTGTACCCTTCTAAGGGCCTGTTTTTCAGTGTGCGACCATCCTAGTCTCGGGGTTAAACCTGAACTAACTCCAGAAACGTGTTTTTCAGTCAGTTGAAATCCTAAGTGAACTCCGAGTTAACTCATCTAATTTGGTGAGTTAACTCAGGAACCAAATTGAGGGTCTTTTCAGTTGCGGTGCCATCTCGATTTCGATATTGAAAGTTATTGCCAGTGCAATTCCATTATGGCGCCATCTCTATTCCGATGCATAAAAGACGTAGAAGGGTGCGATATCCATAGTGTCGCACATCGTTGGCCCTAGAATTTTGACAGCCGAAAGATAAAGTTAATCCTCAACTGAAAAACTGTTCCTGAGTTAACTCTGGGTTCATTTATTTTCAGGACTAGCTTACTCTGATTTAACTCAGAGTAAACCCGGAACTGAAAAAACTTGGCCTAAGACGCATAATTTTGTAGTCGATGGTTACCGACGCCGACGCGTATTAAATAAACAGCACAAAAGCACTATAAATTATATAATGTTCTAGTGGTATTTGGTTAAATTCAGACGCCTAGAAAAATATGATGGTAAAGCCCGTCGTCTGGCTGGTATAAAATTAAAAACTAATAACTAACTAACTGATGAGCGAAACGTATTTCGACTAAAGGTCGCAAAAACTTTACATTAAAAAAAAAACTTATTCAAATGTCTTTATTTTCTCCATTTCAAAAAAAAAAAAAAAATATAAAATTATAATTTTTTTTTAAAGGATCTTTTCAGATCCTTATGGTGAGAAAAAACATTTTCTTCGGTGCAATTCTCCAGTAAAAAAATGAGTTGACGACAAAAATATTGAGAAGACAGAGAAATTGAATGACGTTGATTAAAGAGATTTTGTGGAAACAAAATCATTGCATATATATTTGACAGTAACAAAATTCGCGTCAAAAAAAAAGACGATCATATTGACAATTGAATTGAAGTTGACTTGACTTTTTCAAAAACGGTCATAAAAAACCTATCCTTAGGTGTAAAGTTCCATCCAACTTCTTCAGCAGTGACCGCAGCTGTCGTTTCCTGGTTTCTCTCCGATCTTCTTCATCGGATTCGTATTCTTCGCAAGTTTAATTTTACAGAACACAGAAGTTCTTAAATCGCATCCAAGAAAGTGACAAAGTCCGCACGAATACTACCATCAGAAACGTATCTTATGGCTAAAACAGATGTACAACATACCTTCACGCATTATGCTGCGTACAGCTCCGCATTCAAAACACATGTGCATACTCTTAAGAGTGTTCCGGACTGAAATGATGATTTCATCAAAAAAAAATTGTGAAGCGTGTACCTGTCCGATCAAAACTATTAAGGTGTCTGTGGACAGATAAACTTCTTTTCTAGGACATCATTGGAAAAAAAAACTTAGTTTTGTGCTCTAGTTTTTGGTAAAAGCCTCTAAGAAAACGAGAAAATGGCGAAAATGGCTGTTTTTCAAAACAAATGTGGATTACACTATAGAATTTTTTGCAAACAAATGTTTAATAGCATTCAAATTCCATATTTTTATTAGGAGAACATTTTAAATTTTAATAATACAAAATAAAAATTTTGAAAAAAAAACATTTTTGACAATCAATTTTGAATACCTAACGGTATTCTTTTGACTATTTTTTTCTTGCAGTGGATATAAATTCAATTTATGTATTTTTCACGATTATCATTAGTACTATAATCATAATTGTATCATTTGATATTCAAATTTTTAATTCTTAAAAGGCACTTTTTGACAGAAAATTCATGTAAATTTGGAAGTTATAATCAGTTACTTTCACAAAATGTTTTTTTTTAGTACAATAATACGCTTACTAGTGACCAATTAGTTAAAATACAAAGTTTTATAAAACAAAGTATCTGATGAAAGTTAAAAAATCCTGTCAAATATATGCAACAAAAGATAGCAAAGTTCGGAACACTCTTAATGTCACTCGCAAAGAAAAGCGCTTTCAGTTCTATCGAACAAATTTGAAGTTAAAAATCTAATAACAACGTTTCGTTTTGTCGGATAAAAAACAAGTTTTTTCGGAATCAGAGGGGCAGGTGGGTATAACTCCTATGCGAAATGAATATTATACTCACCTGGGTGTCAATTCACTATCTGTGAAACTGTGAAGTGATAAATATGATAACCCAAATGTTTTCATTATGATGATTCTCTTATCACAATCAATTCAATCTGTGAAAAGAAAAATGATAAAAAGAAACAAATTGTACTTATTCGATGCACGCAAGTTGCCATCTTGATCTTTTTATGACGTCACAATCATCTTTTTCTATGAAGAATGGTGGCTTTTTTCATTTTAGTATTTTTAGTACTCGGTTTGACAGCTTTTTTTCATAGCAAGTTCGGGAATCTACTTCCGCGTGTTTGTGAAGTGACAAAATGATAGAACTCTGTGAAAACTGAAATGATAACTTTGTTTTCATTTCACAGTTTCACAGATCAAGAATTGACCCCCTGGTCAGCAGCCGACGAACAAGAACAACCCACTCATTGCTGCAACGATGCAAATTTAGACATCGTTCAGCTCTGCAGGCTGCATACAGTTCTTGAGTTTGCCTGCTCCCATAAGAACCAATTTTATTCACTTTCACTGCAGACTGCACGTATGCTTTACTGGCTGAACAGTATAGAGTGCTGCAACTGGAATACCTGTCAAAAAGTGTCGTACGTGATTTTTTTTACGCGCCCACAATGCAGCTGTGCAGCTTTCTGACATTTTAGTATCGAAAATAAAAATGAAAACAAAAATGAATAATGATGAAAAAGAAGGTAAAATTGCTTTACGTCTTTATGAGTGATTGAAAATAGTTTAAAAATCACTTTAATCCACATGTAAACACTCCATTTTGCTCGCAATTTTGAAACGTCAAAAAAGCTGCAAGCAAAAGTTAAAAGTTGGCCAACTTGTCCGGCTGCGTCTGCAGCTCCGTCTGCAGCTGCGCGTCGTGTTCTGTTCGCATCATTGAATTTGTGTGTATTCAAAATTTTGACAGCTATTCCAGTTGCAGCTCCAGTTGCAGCTCCGTTTCCATTCTGTTCAGCCAGTTAGTCATAAAGGGAAGGCTCAGCTGGGAGGGTGAGATACACCGATTGTATAATCCAGAGGTTCCCAATCTTTGACTTTCAAAATTAATCTGGTTTCGGTAGACCCCCTGCTGATATTTACATTTTTACCATATTCCCAAAACTCGTAAACAAATGTGGGGATTAGATCTAACGATGAAAATTTGCGTCGTGGCTGAGTTCAAACCCTAAATTCGGGCGGCTCTCTGCAAGACTCGACACAAGTTGCGCTGAATATCGAATATGCAAGTTTTTACAAGTAACAGTCACTGATCTTTTTAAAATACACTACTTAAAAAAATTAAGGGCGGTTTTAGAAAAGGGAATTAATGCTTAATAAACAGGCTATCTAATCCATATTCCAGCCTAACTGAACAAATGTTTTCAAAGGCATTTCAAAAGCAGCATATTTACAGTATTATTTTTACAATATTTATTATATTTATTATAGGATTGCATGAGAAGCTCCTTAAAAAAGGATTAACCAAATAGTATGAAAATTCGAATCTAAATTCTTAAAGCTTCAATATACTGTTTTTAAAATTGCAATACGAACATTATTCACCGGACTACAGCCTGTGAAAAATCACCGAAAAATTTGTATTTTTTTTGTTCCCTTAATTTTTTTTATAAGGTGTAGGTAATATCTGCCTACATTGACAGATAAGGCCAAGTCTATATTTTTGTTCTTTACTATCGAGACCAGATAGATCTTCGTGGACCCCCACTTACAACTGGTGAACCCCAATTTTTTGTCATGCCAACGTAGACCCCCGTCGTCGAGTCGCCCGTGGACCCCTGGGGGTCCACCTGGACCACTTCGGGAATCACTGGTTTAATCAAAAAGTATTTGGTCAAATGGAAAATTAGGAAAATGGAAACGTGAAGTCCTCCGTGCCTGGACTTAGTAGAAAATATAAGGTCCTATCCATATCCATTCCTTCCGATACTACATATATATGTAATTAGGTATCAATTATTTCCCATACTACGCATTTGGCATCTAGAGGTGTTTCCGCAGCTTTGATCATGTTCAAAATATTAAAAATTATCAAAAAAGTGGAGTTTCCACCCGTTGCTATAAACGAGTGTGTTCCCGAAAAGTGACAGCTCTGAAATTTTAGACATCAATCGTAATTTTGATCATGGAAATTTTTCAAGTAATTAATTACAAATATAATAAAATGCACGACTGGGTCGCACGTACTTGCTCTTATGTTCAAGACACTCCGAGTTTAAGAAAATTGTATGTACAAACATGGAAATTATGAGAGAAAAATGTAGAGAAGCATGAAATACGACATTTAAATTAGCTAAAACAACTCTTTTGACAGTTTGAGGTGAAAAAAAAGTATGCCATCTTAATTCATGATGGAATATGATTGTATGGGAAAAAAAATTTAAAATCGTTGGAGCGGTTTTTAAAAAAAATAATTTTTTATATATAAAATTCTTAAAACATTTTTAAGAACAAATTTTTAAGAACAAATTTTGGTATGCAGATTTGTGTATATAAAAACAAAATTTGAAAAAAAATTGTCGACCCGTTTTTGAGATATCGAATTTTCAAAAAAAAAGTTTGAAACTTTTTTTAAAAATCCAAAAACTTTTTTTTTGAAAATTTTGATATGCAATATTATTAAATCTTATCTGAAATTTATATATAAAAAAATCATTTAAATTCGTTGAGCTGATAACGAGAAAACTCAAAATAAAAAAATACGTTCTATGACAGGTACTACTAATAGTTGCTATGTGTAAAATTTTATAATTTTTGATGGTAGATCGTACTAATTTTAGTATATGAAAAAGTTTAATCAAAATCGTAGGAGTCGTTTTCAAGCAAAAAAATATTTTCCTTTGCGGTTTTTTCACTTTTGTATGGAATGTACCGTTATTTTTTCATAAATGTAAAATTTTTTCTAAAAATATTTTAGAGAGTACTAAAAAAGTCTTAAATATCGAGTTTCAAGAAAATCTATGATGCCGTTTTCGAAATATTTGATTTTCCAAAAAAAATTTTGAAATATTTTTTAAAAATCCAAAACATATTTTTTCAAAAATTGTGGTACACAAAACTATTAAAATTTTTTGGAAACTTCTGTATAAAAAAAAAAATTGAAATCGGTCATACCATTTTGAAGAAAATCAAAAATTAAAAAAATGGTTCCTTGGGAGGTACCATTAATAACCATTTTTGAAAAATGGTTTTCCACCCAAAGAAAGTCTTTACTAAAATAAATTTATTGAATTTTTTTTAAGAAAAGTTGTCGAGCCGTTTTTGAGAAAAATACGATTATGTAAATTTGCCAAAAAAAAATGTATGGCAGGTACCGTTATTTTTGGTTCTAAAAAAAAAATGAAAAAAACGTGTTGGCAGAATCACCAAAAACCACTATGTACCAAGTTTGAAGAAAATCGATCGAGCCGTTTAGGCTGTAGACGAACAGACAGACAGACAGACAGACAGACAGACAGAATTTTGCCACCCACTTTTTTGGTGTTCTCTATCATCGTAATATCATATGTGATTGTTATCTCAAAATTTTTTTTTTGCACGAATCCAAAACTTGCCTTATAGTACCTATAATCGCAAGTAAAAATAAGATCCCCCCACAAAAGACGCAGGGACTCCGGATTGGGCGCCATATTTCAAAATGGCCTCCAAGCGATAGTATTGCAAATTTTACTTTAGTCATAAAAAAAGGTCTCCGCCAAAAAGCACACGGAATTTGGTATCCTGACCGGACTAGAAACTTAAAAAATCACTTACATGAATTCCTTTATTCAAATTTATACGAATTTATACAAAAAAATATAGAATTTACCGCAAGCAGTGCATGCGGTGCGAAAATATTATCAAAATTTACATCTATGACAAACAAGCTGACTTATAAATGTAAAGTTGAATCTTCCGACTCAATGCTATCGGCCTTAAATGTTTTAAATAAATAAATATAAATTGGGTGGCGCAACAGCTCACGGAGATCCAGGGCCTAGTGACTTACTCACAACCATTCCTGTGTGCGTGTTTGTTGGCGGGAATGGAGGGGACCTACAGTTTTTTGCCGAGTCCGAACATCTGAATGAAAAACACTTTTTCATGACAAGTATACTCTTGAAGGATTTGTCAGTTCCTCGCAAGAGGCAGTACCTCGAATAAAACATTTCTGTTTTTAGGTGGCACGGCTGGGAATCGAACCCAAACCTTCGGCATGATAGTCCTACGCACTTACCATCAAGCCACGAGGTACTACCTTAAATATTTTAAGAAGCAATAAATATTCTCATACAAAAGTAGGTATAAAGAATAAATAGGTATCTTCCAAAAACTAAATGTGATAATTAGGGGGAAAGCGGTATACTTGACCATACGGGAAGCATGAGCCACTCGCAATATTCACTCAGACTACTCTGAAATTCTATACATGTTTGGTATCAGAAGCAGAAATTGACCTTCAATTTACTAACAAAATGGACGAGTAAATAAATTTTTCGCTTAACGTAACAGAATTTATAATTTCTTTTATCTCAAAAAGCATGAACGGGAGACTTGAACCACTTCCTGTATAGGGAGACTTGATCATACGAAAATGAGAAACAAAAAATTCAAAAACTGCCACAGAAGGAGTGGCATAACAACGTTAAATTGATCAACAAGAAATCTTACAATCTTCTAACTCTATTTCCCAAGGAGGGGGTTATTTAAGTTATGTAGTTTTTTTTCGTTTGTTACGGTTTTGTAGTTTTGTATCAACATTTTTGTGTATACATTTTTAAAATATTTTTGTAAACAAATAATACGGCAACTACATTTCTTGTATTGTTTACTCGTCGAAGTTCAAGTCTCCCGGTGGAGCGGCTCAAGTCTCCCGCCTTCCCGCCCTACTTATTAAGTTCAATTAAAAATTTAAGTGAGGTCTATCTTTTCTATACGTTCTGATTTTTTTTCATGTGTTAAATATTGTAAGGGACACATTTTTGCCCTCGGACACCTTTATTGACACTTTCTCAAAATTTTCAGAGGTAAGTGTTCTATCGTTCTATGTTATTTAGTTCTGATGACCTTTCTGCTTCAGTATTGACAGTTCTTTTTAAGTTAATTACAGCCCTATTATTGACACGATTCAAAACTAGTTTTAATGTAAAACTAGTTCTATAAGGGTTTCGAGTTTCAGGTTTTGAACATATTTGTATTATTCTCTGATTTCGAGTTCTAGATGTCAATTTTTGTTTGAATGATACCAACTAGTATCGCCCCGTGGTCGAAATTCGACCTTTCTCTATTAATGTTTTAATGGCAACATATTAATATAAAAATTAGATTCTGCCAGAGCGATTGGCTATACCTTTCAAATAAAAAAAAATTGTGAAAATACGATGCCATTAAGTCTGTTAAAAAGGGAGATATAGAAAAGTGTTTACGTGTTAATATATAGATATGTTCAAAACCTGAAACTCAAAACCCCCATAGAACTAGTTTTATGTTAAAACTAGTTTTGAATCGTGTCAATAATAGGGCTGTTAGTTCTCCAAGGATTTATATTTTTAATAACTTGTGTAGTTCTGTCATCTCATCTGTTGAAAATTTTGTAAAGATTTTCCTTTTTTCTTTTTTTTTAATAAAAACAAGAATTTTCATTTTTCAATATAAGTTTTTTTTATTAATTTATTTAATTTCTTCATCACTTTTGTTTTGATTTAATTCATACGTTTTTTTTTTATATGTTTTATTTAGATTTAACCATTTAAAAATTTTATTTTTATAATGAAGTATGTATATCGTTTTCATTTCATTAAACAACACTTGCAGTGTTGTTTTATGCCTTTGCTTTTGTCGTTTTTGTTTGTTTAATATTATTTGCCTAAATATCTTCATATTTATTTTTAGTTTAATGTATGTATGTAAATAAAAATCTATTCGCTATGTACCTAATTTTCATCCGTACCCCATATAAAATTGTTAAGTTAATTTTTTTATGTATATTTTTTTATTAAGTTATTTTAATTTTTTTTTTTTCAGTTTTCTTTCACGTTTACATTTTAGCATACCATTTTCTATTTATACGCTCAAATAAAAAACAAAAGTTTTACTATGTATATGTATATTATCTATATATATATCCGTTGCTTTCATACTTTTGAATTTTTAAAAATTAAAAACAAAACTTAAAAAAATATAAAACTCAACTAAAATCTTAGCTATAAACATTTATTCATATAAATTTACAGTTATAATCATGTGATTTTCTTAGTTTCTAAATTGTTTTTTTCTTTTCTACATATTATTTTTTTTAGTAAAAGTTAAAGTTTTACATACTGCTGAGTAGGTTTTGGTGAAATTTGAATATCTACAAAATGTTTGTAAAACGTTTTCACATTTAGAAACTTATAATGTTCTCTCCTTTTTTTTTTCATTTTCTATAAAAAAGTGATATAGATTTTCAATTATTTATTTTTTCTTGGTCTCTTATTTTGGGTTTTTATCTTTTTTAATACCAATCGGCTTAGAATTATTATTTAGAAATTGTATTTGTGAATGTGTATATATGAACTGAATCCTGAACTAAAATCCTGCCACAGGATTTAGGTATGTATTAATTTGTATCTTTCAAACAGTAATTGCAGGTGTTTAGAATATATTTTAATGTTTTTGTTTACATTTTCGTTTTTTTTTTAAATTTAATTTTTATTTTTGCAAAACAATTATTATTACGTAGGTACATTTAACACATTAATTCCCTTATTAATAACATGGGATATTTAATGATTTCATTTGCATTAAATTATTATTACTTTTCATGCGGATGTTGATGGTTTTATTATTTCTTTTGTTTTCATTTTCAGTGGACCATTGGGGGTATAATCATGTGTAAACCAAAAAATATATAAATACAAATAAGAAAAATAAACAATGAACTGAATGAAAATGTTTTATTTAACAACATTTTATTATTTATAATTTTATCATTAATTATTCTATCTACACTGATGTATTTTTTTTTTTTTTTTTTTTGTATTTTTATATTTTAACTCTTTATTTTTGTTTAATCGGAATTTACATGATGTATTTTTGTTTTATAGTTGTTGTTATGTTAAACACTTATCGGTATAATATATATACAGTTTTGTTTTATTTTAATTTCACTTATAGTAATTGTTTGCGATGCAGTTGCATTCTGTTTTTTTTTTTCTCCATCGTTATTCATTTATATCTTTATTATTATTTTAGTAGACGAATAAGCCAGTTTTTATGTGTTCCCTTTTCTACTTAAATTAAAATTGACCATGTTAGCGGTAGTGAACCTATTCCACTCAATGGTTTATTAGGAAATTGTTAAAATAAATAAAAACATGGCAAAATAATATAAAATAAAATAAAATAAAATAAATGGATTTTTCTTATAAACAAAAATAAGTTAACAAAACAGCTTTAAATTTTCACATCATTGTGATGGAAAGAATTAAAGCAAGAAGACAAATAAGTAAATTAATTAAAAGAAGCAAAAGAAAAATTAAATACAAGTATAGGCTAAAGAAATACCAGACATAAAAACTTTTAATGAGTTAAACAAAACTTTAAGATTAAAAGTACAAAATTGGAACCAGAAAAAAGAGCCTTACAAGTCTCAAACATTCCTGGGCCCTATTTCATAAAACTATTAGTCTTGTAGTTGTAGATTTGTAGCTACAAGCATAGGAAAGTATGGAGTTGTAAATTTGTGTTTCATAAAGATTTTTCTACACTTGTAGTTGGGCAAATTCAAACTATTGAGAATTGATTACGCTTCTACAAAACTACAAGTCCGTAACTATGATACGAAAATAAATAAATATTTGATTTTGTTGGAGCAGCAGCGAGAGTTCAATATTAAATTTTATTTCTATGGAAAAGAAATCGATAGGGCTCCACTTAAAAGCCTCTAACTTGATTGCTAATGCTCGAATCTTCAAGGTAAATATCTTTCCATACAGGAAAAAGACAAGGTAAGCTTTCTTTGAAAAAATATTGAGAGTTTAATATATGAACAATATTATTTAAGGGAAGAAAAAGAATAAACATGTAATAGTATTTTTTTTTGTATTATTAATTGTAAAAAACAAGAATAAATGCACAATAATAGTTTTTTTTTTGTTGTACTTGAGGCAAACACTCAGAGTTTAATTTAATATGTATAATCCAAAAGGATGACCGATAGAGACAGACCTTTAAATAAAAAATGTATTTTCGTAATATGTATGTGTTCGGGTTTCATCAATGCATCCACCAAAATTCGACCTACATTACTTACCTAAACCTACAACAAAAATGTTAATTTATCTGGGCTCTTCCGTAGCATTTTCTACCCATGCCAGATAACATTATTCGAAAAATGCAATTCAAGCGTTCAGATGAAGATGAGTGTAGGTGACATTGTAGGTATAGTTTTGAGATGCAAGAGCAAAAAGTTTTTTGATTGGATCATTACCTGTTTTACTTCCTTCATAAAATGGAGTAACTACGTTAACTCCCTTATGTAAACAAAATATTGTAAACTTGTATTTTGTACGTGTTAAGAGATCTTAACTCCTTATTCCACTAATATCTTAAAGTCTTGTGATGCATTTACTTCCCTTATACCAACCATTTTTTTAAGAGCTAAGTTGGAAACTAGAGATCATAGAAAGACACTGAAATTTAAGTTTTCAAATACTATTGTGGTGAAAAACCGAAAACATGTCACTTACCCTCTCCTTGACATGAACGCTTCAATTGTATGCAAACGTCAAAGAATACCATAAAAGGAATGGAAAAGAATACCAAGATTGCATTCTCTCTTCTGCAATCTTAATTTAATTTATTTAAGATTGCGTTCTCAGAAAATTGCACGACACTACACACCGTGAAGGGCTTTAAAACTCCTTGCATATTAGCAACAGCATGGTATTTAGTACCGTTACCTACTTAGTGCATTGTTTCAAAAAGCTGCTGTTTGCCTGAGGAAGCATGATTGTATAATTTATCTATTACTTCCATTTTAATTTGTATTTCATTCGCTGTTAAAAAAAACTCGAAATATAGGTACCTACACATTCATATTCTGCACACAAAATTAATTTTATTAGTCTTGCTAGACTAATAAGAATTTCAATTGTAGCTACAAGTCCGTCACAAATACATTTTTGCGCAAATATTTTTATGAAACAGAAAAATTCGCCGCAGTTGTAAATTTACTTGTAGCTACAAGTCTGGGATACTTGTAGTTATTAGTCTGTTTGATTTCTTTATGAAACAGAAATTTTCTAATATACAAACTACACGTGAATTCACAAATAATTATTAGTGTTGTAGTTTTATGAAATAGGGCCCTGGTGTGCGTGTTCTCCACAGGAATAGAGAAGACAAACAATTTTTTTGCCGTTTCCGAGAACCTGTTATGAGAATTTCTTTGCTGTCGCTTCCTTGCAAGGGTAGAAGGTACTCCTAAAAAAAAAATTTAAATTCTTGTCAAATGATGGACATCGATAACCAGACGATTGACCTAAATGTTTAAGATCCTGCTTAGATTATGAATGAAATCAATGAGTAGTCCGGTATTTATGCTTTATTCCTGCCTCAAGACGACGGCCCTGACTTCGTACTTCTTTTGCACGGATACCGGACTCAATCTTCCCATGATGGATGGATGGAAATTGACTAATAACACCCACATTTTAGGAGGACTTAGCCCCGAAATATGGATGAATTCGCTCTGAAAAACTGGACCTTGTTGTATGATCGTCCTATGCCGTTGTAAAAAAATTTAATACAGTGACAAATAAAATATTAAACACTATCGTCCAGTTAGAAACATTTCTGATAAATGCATTTTATTTGTTATTTCTTAAATTATTCCCTTTTCTGCACCATCTGTGCGACTATTTTCATCTAACATTTTATTTTTGTGCTCTTTTCCACATGTCAAATATCGACTCGGTTGTGTTCATCATTTTATTACTCCGTTTTCTTTATTATTTTATTCTGATTTCATACAGCGCGCTCTGAACATATTCAGAGCAAAAAAAAAAAAAGAAAAAAGTGGGCACAAAATGACGCATTGCTGTTGAGTAGGAAGACTTAGATTAGACCCCATATGGTTCTATTAGCCGCTCAGAGCAACGAAAGAAACACAATTTTTAGAGACAGTTTATTGCTCTGTTTTGAACTAACAAAGAAAAACACTTTAACGCTCTATGTACATATTTGTTTGAATTGATAAATTTATTATTCTGATGAGCTAATAAACATACCTCTCATTCTTCGATCCTATATAAGTACATATTACGTTTTCACTATAGCAAATCATCGAAAAAGTGTTCTATCTGAAATTTGGTACCTAGTGGTATCCGAAGCCCAAACGATACCAGCTCCAAAGCATCTTAAACGATACCGAGACGATATCTTACTTTTAGCACCGAAATATACCGAGAATCTCGATAGAATCGTTTGGTATCGACAGAAAATAATAAATGTTTTTTTTTGAGACGTCTGGTTTTCAATCTGGCAATACTTTTTTCGGAGTTGGTCTTTTTGTCTCTTGATTTATGCTCAGTTTGGTTTTCCATTTCATAATGAATAGATTTGCTCCTGAACAACGTTTGCAAATCGTGCAAATTTACTACCAAAATAATGGTTGGGTTCGCGCATCGCACGCTGCTTCCAATATTCGGTCGAAATAATTGCCCAGCAGAGTCGGTAATTCGAGCAACCATGGATCGGTTTCGCACCACATTTAATCTAGTAGATAATGCGAATCCTCAGAGACGCCACCGTACAGTCGAAGAAGACCCGAATGAGACCATCCGCCACCGCGTCAAAAATTGAGGGTTGAAAATTTGGCCTCTCGGCTAGAATTTATTCGAGCCAGCCGTGGCGGCCACTTGCCCAAAATCATTTTTAAAATATAATGGCAAACCCTTATCTTAATAATAAAGCTGAATTCTTGGCCATAACATTAAATTATATGCGTTTCATTTCTTCTTGAAAACCACACGTCTAAAACAACACCCTTTATTATTATTAATTATTACAAGCAAACAATTTAATGTCAGACAAAGACGCGGTTGACTTATACGATACCGAGACCTATACCGAGACTATACTGACATTTTTGGATTTTAATGATACCGAGGCGATGCTTAAGAGAGTATCATTTGGTTTGGTAACGTGGCTAGCCCTAATTATGGGCCGTCCATGTCATTTTTGAAAGTCATTTAAGTTCTTTTGAGTAAAAATAAAGCTTGGTGGTGAGAAAAAAAAAATGTTTCCAAAGAAAAAATGACCATGCTATGAACGAAATTTTTGTATTCCTCTTCATTTTACAGTTTGCCGAAAATTTGTTCTATGCAAAAGCAAACACAAATGCCAACCGCAAGGCAAAAAAATGTCAGTGACATTGTCTTGCGAGAAAAAAGACGTCGTTAAAAGCTTACAGTTTACAGATTGCGAAAAAAATCGATGAAAATATTTTTGCATATCAAAAATTATTGAGGTGGATTACAAAATTACTGCTTTGCGGTTTCTTGCAAAAAAAACCATTGCTTTCATGGAATTACAAAAAATTGACCGGCATTTTTTTTTTTGTGCGAGAAAATAGTGTTATGGATACAAAATATTTTTTTGTTTGGTCTGTTTACACCTCTTCACAGTATTATTTAATGGGTTTTGCATCCAAAGATTATTGTTTTCCATTTTCAGGCCTATAATCTATTGATTAAAGGAAAATTTATGGCTTAGGGCAAGGGAAATATTTTGCCTTCAATATTTTACAAAATTATGCACAGAATAGGAGCAAAATTGTTTTGAAAACTCACTCTGATAAGAAATACTTCCATAAGATAGTTTTCTTGGTGTTAGTCTCAATTTGTATGCACTAAAAAAATTATCATGCAACGGTCAACGCATTGATTCCTTGAAGTCACCAGAAACGTCATCAAAATACTGTCAACGTAGATCGGATCAACACATGAAATGTTGACGATCACACGAATGACGCCAAAATCGGTCAATGTTGTCCCAAAATGCGTTGACGTGTTATATGCTAACGCGATTGGTGCTCTTCGGTGTCAAAGAATTGACACGTAAAACGTTGACGATAACATTACTTGACTAGATTCCAAACATATGAACATTGACACAGATTTGACAAGGACAAAATTCAATCATTCTTAGGTTAGGCAATCACACGACATTGTCTGTACCCGTAGTGTTATTGAACAATTTTTGAAGTTTTCTTTACTGCTCCGGAAAAAAAGTTATTCCAGGGCAACTGCCTGATATTTTGATCAAAATATACCTTTGCCGTCAAAATATAGTTAGTCTTCCATTTGTCAAGCCATCAGCTGTCAAATTCAATCGAAGGATGACTACGATTTTTGAAGTTTCTTTACTGCTTCGGAAAAAAGTGATTTTAGGTTCTAAATATACATTTGATGTCAAAATATAGTTCGTCCCTCATCTGTCAAGCTATTTTAACAGTCGATATATTAAAAATCCTCAAAAAAATGTAAAATTTTCTAGATCGATATGAAGGTCAAGCAAGCTGCGTTCACATGGCAGAAAATTCTGTTGTGTCAACGTAAGAATACACTGAACGCGTTGGTGAACGTATTCTAACTTTGTTGACAGAGTGATAACACGGCCAATGAAAATAATCATTGCATTGATCTTAAATTTGTGTCAACGGGACAGAATATGACGTCACTTTGACGTCCGAGAGTCAACACTTTTACCATTTGCGTTGACCGTCTAATCGAAGCTCAACTTATGTAAAGTTCGTAGATTGTTATACTTTTAAAATAAGTTGATGAAAGTTTATTTTGCAGGAAACAAAAAAGGTAGTGCCATTGTCATTAAAAAGGGGGCCCCTTAAAATTTTTTGATACGGGCCCCTGAAGTTCTCGCTACTCCACTGAAATATGTTCAATGTAAAAACAGAACTGGTGCTCTCTAGGAACGAGTTTAGCAGTTCTTAGAAGGCCAGCGCTTTGAAAGAAGTTTCCAATGAAATCAGACATTTTGAGTTGTGTGTATAGCCCATGAGATTTAGGACTTAATTCAGAAAAAAAGAATTTTTTACTATTAGAGGTAACATGCATAGATTCAGCTATGCTCCTTCGTTTATATCAAAAACAAGTTCAAATAAATTAATTTGGTGGCGCAAACAACTCGTGGAGAACCAGGGCCTAGTGACATAAAACTCTCAACCATTCCTGTGTGTGCGTTGTTGCCGGGAATGGAGGGAACCTACAACTCTCTGCCGATTCCAAACGGCTAGATGAGAAGCACTTATTCATGACAAGTTAACTTTTGGATGAAATGTCAGTTCCTCGCAAGGGGCAGTAGGTACCTGGGGAAAAACATTACTGTTTTTATGTGGAAGTGGCTGGGAATCGAACCAACCCTTTGGCATGACAGTCCAACGCACTAACCATTATGCCATGAGGTACTACAAAAACAAGTCTACATATGACCTCTATTATATGCCAAGTGTTCACTTATAGCCGATTTTGTGAGAGCATTGTTTTGAACGGCTTTTATATGTGCATTTAATCGTGTTTTAACTGCTCTTTTTGTCTCTCCTATACAGGATGAGCCACAACTGCATGGAATAGAATAGACACCTGGGTTTTGGAACTGTATTTTGTCTTTCGGAGATCTTAGTATTTGGCAGATTTTGAGTGGAGGTTTGATTATAGTTTTTATACCATATTTTGCCAATATTCTTCCGATTCCTTCCGAAACTCCTTTCATGTAAGGAAGGCAGGCACGCGCTTATCATTTGACATGGGTTTCGCAGGGCTTTGCGATTATTTTTGATTTCGTTTCCACGATCGCTGATGGTCATTATATCCATTCTTTTTTAGAGCTCTATAAACATTTTCTAGTTCCTCCTGAAGATGATCGGAATCGCAGATTGTGTGAGCTCGATTAATTAAAGCTTCCACAACTGATGAGAAGTTTGTTGGGTGGTGATGAGATAAAGCATTTAAGTACCTGTCAGTATGTGTACTTTTCCTAAAGACTGTGTGGCCGATTAATCCATCTAGTTTTTTGACCAGTTGGACATCTAAGAAAGCCAACGAATTTTCTTTTTCTGTTTCAATTGCAAATTGAATTTTACTGTGTATCGAATTTAGGTGGTTTAGAAAATTTTCTACACAATTTTTCTTTAATACACAGAACTTATCATCAACGTATCTCTTCCAAATTATTATAGGTTTTATTGGTGATGATATATAGCCCATTCTTCAAAATGTTGCATCCATATTTCGGCTACGATAGGCGCAACTGGTGTACCCATTGCTACTCCATCTATTTGTAAGTAATATTTTCCATTGTAAAGGAAATATCCCACCGTTAGGAATAAGTCAAGAAGTTCTTATAGCTTTGAGAACTAGAATAGGAACTCTTTAAGATTTCAGTGTGCCTATGGTTATACTTATAATCCAGTAAGTGGAGAAGTTTTACTGAAAATATTTTTGTCATCTAAACAACAAATTTTCAAATTTTTAACAAAATATTACTTTTTAAAACAGTAGGCGTGGCATTGGGTGGAAGTTAATTGCGTTGGATTTTTATTTTATTAATCATCATGTCTGAAAGTTTTATCAAAATCAGTTTAGTGGTTTAGTTTTAGTTTTTTGATTTTTTTTTTAGCTCTATCAAACAAAGTGCACCAGTGTGTGTCCAACATTTTGGAAAATTACGTCTAAAACACCTCTTCTAGAAAATCGCAATATCTACTCAAGGTTTTTGACTCTCCTATTTGTAGGTATGTAGATATGTATTTCAATCCAGTACAGGGACCGCATTGAATAGACAGAAAAGAAAACAAGTAAATAAAAACGTTTTACGGAAAACACTTTCTCAATCCTCATCCGATTGTATTGGTCATAAAGTACAAAGTAGTACATGTAATATTTACATAGGTAATTGAAGTATCCACAAAACAACTTTAGCTCTTAAATTGAATTTAAATGAGTTATTGTGCTGTAAGGAGGAAAAAAGCCGAACATTTTATAAAACGATTGGCCTTTTTTCTGAGCTTCCATAGCGTGCGTCGTTTGTATAAATTGTACCAAAATACTTTCTAGATCATATAAAAAGGAAATTGTTGTCTTCTAAGTGCCAATTCTCGATGGTTTTCTAAGATCATTGAGGGCGTAGAGGGGGCGTGGTTGCACAAATTTGAATTTTTCATTTACCAGCCATACCTATAGCAATATATCAAAAATTAAGGACTTCCAGACCTTTTGTAGGGGAAAGAGAACCACCTTTTTTATCTCTTTTTACTGGACTATCTGTCGTTATATAAATGAAGGGGACATTCAATTTTCTGTTGAACACAGACGGCTATAAGATGAGTTACACTATTTCATGGAAGATTTGACATTTTCCTTCAGCCTTTTAAGAATAAGGAGTCATTTTTCTCAGCACTGACAATAAAAGAATACAAAAATAAAAATAGATCCAATATAGAGTGTCCTTATAGTGTTTTGTTATTTATAAAAAAATTAAAAAAAGGCAAAAACTATAATACAGCAGTATATTTGTTTAGTTTTAAATAAAAGAAATTAAAATAATAGCTTAAAATACAGATAGGTAAATATAAACAATACACATTTATTTAAAATAATCTAAGATTTTCATTATTTAAAAAAAAAAAAAAACAGGGATAAATTTACATAAAAAGAAATATACAAAAACAAAATACAATATTTATTTATCTATAACTAAAATAAAAACCAAATTTAAAATTTTTCAAGTATATGCAAAGAGCCTGTCTTATACATAATTTTTTTCTTTATCATTCTTTGTCTTAATTTTGATTTTAAGTGATTTTTTTTTCTTCTATCCAATTTATTCCTATGTTTGAATATTGAAGGTCAATTCATCATCATCGGTTTTTCTAAAACTCACTTCTTCTTCTTGTTTCTTATTAAAATTTATATTATCATTGTTAGATGAAGAATTTTTTTTGGCAGAAAGCCTTGAGGTGTTCTTTGTTCTGATGTTGTTGGAATTGGATTTATTTTTTGCTTGAGGTACTCGCGCTATTATTGGTTGTTGTTCTTCAGCTGTGATGTTTTGGTCTTTTTGTAGTTTTTGTTTTAATGAAAATGATTTACATTTTTTAAAACTTTTAATAATTTCTTCTTTTTTGTCGTCGTTGTCGTCGTCGTCAGTTTCATCTTCTTCTTCGTCATTTGGGCCTGTTGAAATTTGATCATTCTCATCAATGTTGTCTTCTTTTTCTTCGTCTTCTTCATTAAAATGTTCATTGTTATAATCTTCGTCGTAATCGTCGTCTTCATCTTCATCGTTAAGATCCATTTTTAAAAATGTTGAAGAAGAATTTCGCCGAGTTCGCTTCTTTTTCGATGATAGTTTATTATATCGAACACCACTGTGATTTTTGTTCAATGAATTGTTACTGGAACGCTGTAAATAAAAGATAATTAATTATTTAAAATAACAATATCTTTGTTTTGGTTTGAAATTGAATAAATGAATTTAGGAAATCAAGCGATAAATGCTAGATTCCTTAAACACCAATGAAACTGCAGATAATAATCCGTTTTTACCTAATTTTATGTATGTAGCTATTAGGTAAGTATGTAGTTAGAAACCAGTTTGTGAAGTTATATGTACTGTATTACGGGTTTTGAAAGTCAATGTTTAACCATGGAACTGTCGGTGACGTGACTTCTGTCACTTATTTCAAAAAATTTAACAATACTTCAGGTAAAATCCAAAATTAGTTGGCTATTCATTTCAGCTTATAACTTATTCTGACTTATTTATACCTTTAAGGCTTTATATTATTTTTTCATTTTTGAATCTTTTCAATTGTTTAACCTATAAAAATATTTTCATTTCAAAAAGTACAAGCCAGCCACCCTCTTTTGTAATACCACCTCCCGAACAAACATTCTTTCTCTGCCCTCTCTCAAAAGAAAATATTTTTTTTTTTCGTACTGTAGACGAAATAAAAATAAAAGGAAGAAATCCTTGCAGGCTTTCATTCTTCAAATTTAAAAACGAAAAACAAAAAATTTCACTTCCTTCTAAAGCAAACCATATCTCCGAACAACAGTCATAACAAAAGAACATGGCACGGGGTTATTAACATAGGTAGTCAACAAAAAGTCCCACAAAAATACCAAAGAAGCCAACATTGCCGTTGGCTGTAGGTATCCTTATCAAACGGTACCGAAGCTATGCACACATTGATGCCTCCACCACTACCGACGAGTCACACCACAATATTCAACTCAGACTCGCAGTATTTATGTGGAGAAAAGCCGTAATACATCCTCCTTGCTTTGTGATTTCCGTGGGGACATTTATCATGCTGTTCTTTTCTGACATCTTTTGTAGGTACCTATACATCTGGTTTCCCTATTCCAATTAGATTATAAAGACGACACCGGAACCGGCATAGTCAGCTGGCGATGGCGACGAGCGAATCTTTTTGAGCAATGTTCATCAGAAGACCAAATTAACAAATCATGACGAATTCAGCCCCATTCATGCAGCGAAGAATAATTTGTCTATCTGAAGAGCGCCGAAAAGCGATATATCACGACAATTGATATCAATACGTCAAAAACAAAACGTGACTTTAAAATAGTTCCCCTGCGTTCGTTGGCTTTGTTGGCGGAACATCAACAACAGAGTCCAGTTCCATGTAGCGTTAATAGTCCTTTCAAGTGTGTGCGGTTAGAAATAAGCCGGGGTCCGCTCGTCGCGAAATCATTCAACTAGAAACCAGTTGACCAGAGTTTCCTGCATACGCATGCTGCAGAAGCGGGCACTTCGTAAGCCCAACGTAGAATCGATGAAAAACATCAAAATAACATTAGGGTTCCGCTGATTGTGAGCTTAACCTACCGACCCCCCCCCCCCTCCTCACTTTATCTATCTCGCGTCAGAATAGGAAGAGAAATAGAAGCCTGGAATAGGCTGTTTTTGGCGCAGGAACTTTGCTTATGACATGACCCTACCATAAATAATTGGCATTGGCCACTACTTGTTTGGCGTATCTATATGCGATAAGTGCAGAGAATAGTGGGACCGGAAAGGACTTTTAAGTTCGTCGAAATAGTGTACTCTATGGGGTCCCCAATTATCCGGTTCGGCAGTCAAGTAGCGAATTAAATAAACGAATAACAAAACGGATATCCCGAAAAGAGTCCTTTGCTCGCTCGGGTACATGAATAGCCAAGCCACTACCAAATTGGCTAACCACCTGGTAAATTTATCAGATTTCCCCGTTTAGCTTTTTGGGTTTGCGTGTTGGGAAATTAAAAAAAAAAAGATGTAGGCCTCTATTCAGGGTATGTCAATGTCGAATGGAAATATAAACATAGAGATTTTCACTTGCGTGCATCCAGGCACGGTATGATGGTTTGTATTTGTATTGTAAGTGCATATGTGTGTGTGCGTAGGAAAGGACGGTTTTTAAGAGTTGTTGAATGGAGCTGTATAGTTTTATATACACGGTTAATGTCAATTTTGAATAAGTAGAGTGGATTTTAGTTGCACGTTTCACTCGCATAAGCTTCAAGATTGGGAGGTAAATAATTTTTTTTATTATTTTTTATTATTTTTTTTTTTTTATTAATTCAAACAATTATTTCTACTGACTTCCAATGCATATGAAGGTTCTTCATTGTACCTATACATAAAATGCTTAATTAACTTGGAAACTTAATGACAGACAGATTGGTTATGTATGTATATCAAAAAAACATGGAATCACACAAATTTCAAGGCTATAACGTCAAGAGACATAGAAAATGAAAAGGATTAGTTTTTTCAATACAATTTAATTTTTTAAGGCAGTAAGTAGTGACAAAAATTATGATAGCAAAACTTTTGTTTGACTTTTTTCGTTTAGAAAAATAATAATGTTTTGTAAAATCTTGAAATGCAATATCCGTTTCACTTATTATCAAAAAAGATACCTTTCTGTGTGAAAACTAAGAACATTTGTCGAGCCTTAATGAAATGTATGAAAATAATTCAAAAATGAGTAAATTTACCAAAAAAAACTCAGTTTTTTCTCAAAATACAAAAAAAAATAAAGTTTTGCTCCAATTGATTAGGAAGTCTCAGATACAAAGTTTAATAAAAACTTTAAAAAGGTATTTGCACTTTTAAAAATAGTTTAAAAATGTTTTAAAGGTGAACTTGAAGCAAAACCGTTAACCTATTTAGGCTCTTGTTCAATGCAAATGATAAGTAAATAGACGCACAGACGTATAGATGTACAGACGCAAAGACTCACGGATGCACAACACAGAATTACGAAACCCACTTTGTTTGATTTCTCCATCATCGTAGTGTACACCATTAATAGTTAGTATGCAGATCAAATGGAAATTTGTGACTTTTCGTGTTTAATTTTGTTGTTGCTTTCATTACAATACCCGTGTTTTTTTTTGGGATTTTATATATAGTACAGTGAGAAATTCCATTAAAACGCATCGGCAGCTGCCTATATTTTTGTATTTCAAATATGGTACCCCTGAACCTGTTGCAACTCGCAACACAAAAATGTGAATTTTATGAAAGTTAAAAGTAGAAATAAACCAAAACTATTAACAAAAACTAACTTATGTTGATGTAAAATATGAAATACATATAACTATATATTTATATAATCTATGATTTAAATTGAATATTTGTGTCCCTTTCTTCTTTGTTTCCCATTTTCAGATTCGAAAATTGATATTCAGCTTTAAAATAAAAAAAAAGGTTTAGGGGTTTGTTGGTAGGACTATGGTCAAAGTAAAAAAGTCGTCATTTAGTCGCTATTACACGAGGACTTTTAAGTCAACTTTTTTTTTCGAAATTAAATGAGTGCGAGGTGAAATCAGATATTTTTTATTAAAAAACTGCGAATAGCGAACTGCGAATTGCATGAGTAATTTGTTTGATTGCCAATAGAATTGCCATAAAATATAAACCCAGTGGGTGCTAAAAAAATGTGAAGTTAAATTCGAGCGAATTTTTCATTCGCTGCTTTGTGGAATGTGTCTTGGGCCCAGTTCCGCAAGAGTGAGTTTTGTACACAAAAATTCGTGTACACATCGATGTTTGCGATTCCGCAAGAGTGAGTTTAAAATTTTAGACAAATAACGCATGCACAATCAGTCAACTTTATTCACACTTGTTTTCGATGTGAATAGAATTTGTACACAGAAAATCATTGTTGATTGCCAATTTACGTTTGAGCAGAATGATGGTCTCCTGTATAGTATAAATGCTAAAATTTTACAATTTGCACTAATTTAACAACCATGCGCCTATAGATACACCCTATTTAGAATGTGATTGCTCACTACGCCCCATGCGGATGAATGTATGGGTGAGATTTTATCCTCACTGATTTCAACTACAAAACCATCGTCATGACGAAGCCAAAGTAACAATCTAAATAGGGCCAAATCACTCAACATAATTCTAC
This sequence comes from Dasysyrphus tricinctus, assembly GCA_963921185.1. NCBI lineage: Eukaryota > Metazoa > Arthropoda > Insecta > Diptera > Syrphidae > Dasysyrphus > Dasysyrphus tricinctus. Next base: position 91,920,492 of record OY992532.1, read on the forward strand.
TCTACGAACATAGCCTTCGGGAGTTCGAGATACGAAAATTATCAATCGTCCCAATAACGAAACACAAAAATTCTATTTGGTCTAGTTCGATACTCGAACAAACGTCAAAATTTTATCGGCAGTAGGATTCTACTTTAGCTTTTGTCGGCAGTGATCCTACTGCCGATATTGTTTTTGTTATTCGTGTAAAATCTTACTGTACTACGGATAGATTTTCCAAAAAAACACGGGTAATGTGACTCTCTGTGATTTGTTTTGAAATGGTGAAACTATATCATCGATGAATATTTTCCCGCAGTTTTTTCGTTTTCGTAACCAAACACAACAAAATTTCTTGTTGCAGACTAACTAAAAAATTCGTTTCGCATCAGCACCGTATACATGACTTAAGTAGACCCAACGCTAATAATAAATTAAACACAACTGGGTCAAACGTACTTGCTCTTGTGTTTAAGAGACTAATGATAGGTTAACATATGTATGTCTTTGAATTGTCATAGTTTGACAGATTACGATTTAGCCTTTGAAAGACAAATTTGCTTGGTCATATCCACTTGTGTCTTCAATTGACACAAAATTCTTTGTAGTTTCAAAGACAATCAATTTTTGACAAACGCCTTTGTCAGTTCATATTGACAGCTATTTCCATTTGCTTCGTATTTAATGAACTGACAATCATTGTCAATGAGCAAATTTTCACAGCTGTTAGTGTTCACCAATGACAAATTTAGCCCAAAGGTCTGTCAAAATTCATATAAATAAAATGAACGGCTTTATAAAAAAAATATTTTTTATATATAAAATTCTTGAGACATTTTTAAGGACAAATTTTGGAATGCAATTATGAAGTATATATTTATATGCAGATAAAAAAATTTAAAAAAATTTCCACCCGTTTTTGAGATATCGAATTTTCAAAAATTTTTTTTAAAAATTCGAAAACTTTATTTTTTGTAAATTTTGATACGCAATACTATTTAATCTTATCTGAAATTTGAATATAAAAAAAATGTATCAAAATTCGTTCAGCCGATAATGAGAAAATTCTAGATAAAAAAAACGTTATTTTTGGTAGTAGATCGTACCAATTTAAGAACATCACAACAAAAATATGAATGTTAAAAAAAGAGCCAAGTTCTTATATGCACAAGAAACCTGTGTGTAAAAAGTCAGCCAAAAAAGTAATTTGATCTAAAATATATGCCAAGTTTTAAGTTCATGAAGCTTAATATCAAATATCTTAAGTAGAGTAATATCGAAACAATTCCAAATCATG